>CM036905.1:76653877-77933520 GCA_020800305.1 Porphyrio hochstetteri | reverse complement strand
GTGGTTTTGGTTTTCACTGTTCTCTTTCCACCCATAGCACTGCCTTCAGCAGAGGTACATTACACGAACTAGTATTTCTAATATGGTTACAGACAAACTGAGTTCAAGAGATTTTTGCATTTCAGCTTTTGATAGTAGAGGTAGTTAAAAGGCTAAAACAATTGCCTTATTCACTGCCCATGCAGTGAAGAAAATTACTTGGTTGGCAATTTTCATTTGGATGTTTGCTCCACAGTGTGTCAAGCTTCAGCGTCTTCTAAAGATGAGGCCTAAGCAGTAGTGTGCTACTGGCCTTATTCAGAAGCACAGAACAGATTGCAATGCCCTTGTATCAAGGAAAGTCATCCACCTTACTCCTCTTTTTCTTTTTTCCTTTCCCACCAAAGGCAACTACTGAATCTGCTGAACACACAAAGAGTAAAAGACTGTCTCCACTCACTTATATGCATAAAGGCTGCAACATGTTACTGTGTAGGCTGAATTCTCTCTGCCCAATATGAAGTAACTAACAGGTGATTACTTCTAGGTTCTCTCTATCATCAGTGGATTTACACTGGCCTCTTCACAATTGATGTAAGGCAGACTTCCTCAGACTGCCACCTGAAAGATCTGTTGCCACCTTTCACCTGGTGAAACCAGTCTCCTAAATTAGGTACATTTGTTGGGTGCATTGATGAGGCAGCATAAATAATCCAGTTGTGCTGTCAAATCCAAGTTTCAGGAGAAAATGTAATGATCTTGCATCCGAGCAGACTTACAGCTTTTGATATATCTATCATCCAGTCAGAGTATTAATGTAACTTTTACTGTTCACACATGACGTAGCCAATTACGTGATAAGGAACTATCTGTCCTTCTGCAAGGCTTCACAAATTCCATTGATAACTGTCAGCTACATGATAAATGCCAAAATTTCTGTTTGAACAAAATGTATGTACAACAAGCAGTTTTTCCAGTGAAGAAGATTCTTTAGGGCTTCCTAATGTTTAATCTTTGGATGAGATAATATATTTTTAGGGTGTATCATCCACTCCCACCCCTAAGTAGTATAGCTGGTTTTCCTGTTTCTGTGCTACTCTGTAATTTTCTTCCTTTAAAGCATAATAGTAATTGACTCTAAGCTCTCATTTCTAATCAGCATTTCATGGTTAGGACACAGTTTCCACCAGTTTTAAGCACAGTAGCTGAGATGGGTGGCACAGCACAACTGTAGTATGTGCTGTGCCAGATATCATAGGAAGAATGCTTGCAGAGCAATGGGAATGGGTATGGTTTGTCTGTGCCTAGAGATAACCAGGCATGCACAGCTCCTACAGGGAAAAGAGGAAACCTCATGTTTCCTTTTCTAGTCCCCAACAAAGTCCACAAAAAGCCAGCTTAGAATGCCTGCCAGAAAGAGCTCTACTCAGCCTTTTGAGACCAAGTGCTTTTCTGCAATGTGGAAGGATTTAACAGTGGGATCCACAAGCAAAACCGTGGCATGATTGTTTGATGAGAGATAAAAGATAGCTACCTGGTATCTTCACAGTCCTTTTCCTCTCTCCTTTCACTGTGTGTGTAACCAGTGTGTTGTTCTTCACCATGATATTTCCTGTTTGCCCTGACACTGTAACATACTCTGTCCTCCACTGTCCATCAGACCTTCCTGCTCTGCATGGATACACATGTGAATGTATGCACGTGCCCACACAGTGCAGCACTCTTCTACTTCAGTGTTAAACCACCCCTGTAGATAAGCCGGACCAGAAGATACAAGATGAGTTGAAAAATCTCTTTTAAAACGATAAAGGATTACTGAGATTTTCTTTCCACTTTAATTCACTTTCCTGGCAAAGCTCAGTATGGGCACAAATACTGAAGGTGCAACTGCGTTCTCTGAAGCCTGTTTGTGAGGTCAGTACCTTTAGACTGGAGAAGGCTTCAGCCTAAGTGAATGTCAGTATTGGTGATCAGGCAAAGGGCTGTGCAGGGCGGCTGGCATCTTCTCTAGTGCTTCTATAAACAAAGAGCTCAAATCACCAGCCCCTGTCAGGTGATGAAACTGGAAGGGTTTTATGGTCTTCTGATAGCCCTTGCAAACACTGGATCTGTGAAAACTTGACCTTCAACCTTACCTTTGGGGAAAAGTTAAGAATGAATTAGTGTAGGGTTGCTGTACTGTGATACATGGTTCTTTACCGACTCCCTAAATCACACAGAGGCCTGAACTGTAGGCTACCAAAACTCTTTGTTTCATGAGCTGAAGGCATATGTCGGCCTGTGAGCTCTAAGAGGACGTTTTCTGGGAGACTTGACAAGCTAGCCAGCCTAGTTGATTAGAGCTGTAGGTTGCTGGAAGATAGGAAGGTGCACTATGGATGTAAGACTGTTGTCATATTGTCAGACTCCTGAGCCACCTACTCTTTGCCTTAGAAATAGGATCCTGGTTCTTACGCAGTATTACTGTATGAGATTCATACAATTCTTATACTCCTACAGTCTTAACTCAATTCATCTCGATTGGGGAAAAAAATAGCTGCCTCTGCTGCAGTAGAAATCTGGGTGTTAAATCCTGAACAGTGTGCACAGGAGCATAGTGAACGCCAGAAGTAAGACTGTTGTGTTCTCAGCAGTATGTAACAACGAGATGGGCTGAGGACCTCCAAGGCAATAACCATATAACTATTCCATGTACATTTTAGTTCCTAGATTCATGTTTAAATCACTCTGATTCCAGAGGAAGGAAGGGAGGAAAATGAAAAAGAACAAAACAGAAGGTGACTTGCATAATAACTGGTAGTGTGTGATATTTTTATTTACTTTTTAAGCATCTGGAGAACCTTGGGCAAATGGCTGGGTCAGGGACTGCTGACCTCACATACAGGTTACTGGCTTGAACTCTTCCAAAGTCAACACTTCCTAATTTCGATAACAAGCAGGGTATGTTATGAGCTTAATTTCTGATAGAGATAGTATCATAGGTTTAACTGTGCTTAAGAAATCTTGCATATCTAAATAGGCCAACCAGCAATACATTTTTTTCTGACTGTCCCCATGTCCAGTGTAGCTTTTACATTCATGAAAGTTGGGTTATGTTTGTTGCTACGATAAACTGAACCAAAATAACTAGTCCAGAAGGTAGGACGTTTTGTGAGGGGAAAAAAAAAAAAAAAGTGTTGAGTATTCAGGAGGAGCTGATTTCTCAGCTGAAGATCAGGAATGTTAAGCTGGTATTGTTTCCCCCATCTTTTAAGGGGACTGACTTATTTAGGTTTGGTGGGTTTTTTTGTTCGTTGTGGATTTGGGTTTGGGGTTTTTTTTTTTTAGTCTAATTTCATCACTGTAGGGCTTTAAATAGACCAGTACCTTTCATAAATTGACCAAGAAACACTGATGGTCCAGCCTAGTTCATATTTGAATGGACAACTCTATCAGGAATAGAGTATTTTTGGCAAATGATCTATCCTGGAATTTCATCTGAGAAGAGACCATCTGAAAAGGTTTTGTGAACCACTGGCCTGGCATAATGGAGAAGCTTGCAGGCTTCAGCCTCTGATGCTTCCTGCTGAAAAGCACCTTGAATTATAATGGAAAAAGTGCCCTAAGGAGAAGAAAAAAAAATTTAGGCTCATTCTTCATTCCTTATATAAGGTTGCCTTGCCAAGGTATAATACTAATATTTAGACCTAGCAACACTTTACATTCATCTCATACAAATGTGGCTGAACGTATTGCAAAGTGGTGTAGAATTCTATCCCATGAGGTCTAAAAGTACTGAAAACCCCAATGGAAATGAATGGTCCAGAGCTTTTGTGCTGACAATGTGGGATCACAGGCTCTCATTCCACTTAGTACAGTGCTGTCAGGACCATCACTGAGCTCACTGTTATGCAAAGCTGATCCGCTTTGTTAGTAGAGCAGCTAATGGAAATCTGACTTAAGCCAGGAAGTATAAATTTTGTTCTTTTTTGGCCGGGCAGAGCTATACCAGAATGAAAGTTCTATTTACACAAGATACAAATCACTGAGATTTAAATTTGATGTAAACTGGATTTTTAAGAGAGTTGTTATTCTTACTTAACTCAGTGAGTGGCAGCCAGCAAGATTATGCTAGAAGTGAAGATCTCTCCATTCTACTTTTTGGTAAATAAGGAATTTGGACTTCAGGCCAAAATCACCTTGGTAAACTTTAATGTGCTGCAGATTTTAAAGACCAGAAGAAGATAAGTTCATTCTCTGCCTAAAATCTTCAGCTAAAATTTCATGCATCAAAACTATTCCTTTTATTTGAGATACAAACTACTTATAAAAATGTTACCTACTCTTGAGGTGAAGTTCAAGTAGTGACAGGAATCTGTGTTATGTATGCAAAGGTGTCACAAAGTTGTTCATTATCAAAGCTGCATATTGTAATTCTAGTTTGAAATTATCATGGTTTAAATTCTGTTGTCTTTCATGTTTTTTTTCTTTTCTTCATGAAAACAGTCTAGTATCAGTATCTAGTTTATACGAAGCCCGTGACAATTTTTCTTTCAGAAAAGTATTTCTATACCTAGTATAGTCTTTCTTCCACTTCCACTAGCAAATAGTTTTTGAGCTTTTGTAAATACTTTGCAGTTTATCTTTATAATTTGGAAGTAGGAATGCCTGATTTAGATTTGTTACTTCAGTGACTGTTCACTCTTTCCAAGAGAAACGTAACACCAGCATTCCCTAACTGCTTGATATTCTTTTCGTTTTGCATTCAAAGATTGTGTTAGCTGTCTTAAGCAGAATGTCATGCTGGAAGGTTCAGTGAATACCTACTGTGCCCCTTAACATGCTAAATTTTCAGATGTGAATAAAATGTTATGCTCATCACATGGATCCATGCTAAGGATAGAAACAAGCTGAAATTTTTCCTCAGAATTGCATTGCAGCAAATGCAAGTTTTCCTCCAAAGCATTATGCCTGTGGAACATGTTCCTTATTTGTTCCAAAACCAGAGTGGCCATATATGGGAGGCATTTTCCCTTCTAACCTTTGCCATCATATAAATTCTAAAAATCTGCTTGGTTTGTAACAGCCAGAGTAGGAGGGGATCCTCACTGGGAGCAGTGGAATATTTGCAGGGAAGTGGATATTGAAGTTGTCAGTCTTTAAAAGATACTGAGGGAAGAAATGGTTGGACTTGATGATCTTAAGGGTATTTTCCAACCTAAATGATTCTATAAAGAGTTAATCTGGCTTAGCTCTGGTTTTCTTTTCATGCAGTTTTCATTGTGGCTTTGCTAGTGTTCCCGTTTGCTGATAACGGCAAACAAACAAGAGTAAGCATGACGCACTTTACAGATACTTTGCTTTGCCCTCTCTGAATGTGAACACTATGGGACATAGTGCACAAGAGCCTGATCTAGGGGGGGCAAGCATTCAGACAGCAGAGCAGAAACATTGATTTTGAGGTGAAAAGCAACCTTAGCTGCACTGGTGTTTGGCTTCATTTGGGCAGATTGGTTCAATAGAGTGCCATGCCCTGTGCTGCCTCTAATTCTGTAGGTAATTCTGTCACAGCAAGCTCAGCTCTCTGTGCAGTACTGCATGGACTAAATTTGTCTTCTGCACTGTCTCATCAATTAAGTTCCATTTAACCTGCTTGTCTGAGGCTTATTTTCTCAAGTCACTTGTCTAGCCTGCTCAGAGGTGTGCAGTGACGTTTCTTACTCCGCACTGTAAGCAAGGGCAAAGGTCAAGATCTTGCGTTATCAGTTGGAGGAGGAAACTGCTGGAGAGGGAGAGCAAATGAAATGTGAGAACTCTGTGACCACAGTTTATACTTGCTAATAGACATGGAATTGCGTACCTTTGAGAAAGTGCGCTGGAAGTCATGCAAGCATGTGCAAAATAAAATCTTTCTCATTTCAGAAGCTGAAAAAATTAATAGCAATGAAGAAGTAAAGATCAGTATGTGTTAAATGGTTTCATGCAATCAAAGAAATAGAAGCTAGTAAGAAATAATCTGTAGTGCTTTGAACAGTCTTTTTATGCACCTTTCCCTGGGTAGTGTTGGAGGGAGTGTTTGTCTATAGTTAGTGAACATGTCCCAGATTTAATTTTTAATTACAATTTGTTATAATTCTTGATGAGAAAAGAGAATTTAAAAAACCTTTTAAAGTTTGGCCAGCTATTTGTTTACTAGCAAATTTAAAATTATTTTTAATACAATTCAAATGTATTTGAGGAAAACTTGTGTGGTTTTGAAGGTACATTGGTACCCCATCCAATTTCTGTGTTTTCCCAGCATGCCAAAGAACTGTCCCATTTTGCTTCTTTAATACACAGACTGGTTGAACAATCATAATGATTTTTGGTTTTGTTATTGTTCAATATGCAGCTTCCTACCTTA
Organism: Porphyrio hochstetteri; assembly: GCA_020800305.1. NCBI lineage: Eukaryota > Metazoa > Chordata > Aves > Gruiformes > Rallidae > Porphyrio > Porphyrio hochstetteri. The sequence goes on along the minus strand of CM036905.1, from coordinate 77,927,159 downwards.
TGATGTAATTTCTACTCTGAAGAACATATCTGTGATTTTCCTGAGCACTGTTTTGCACCATTCATCAGTAGTATCTGAATGTTCCAGAAACAATAATTAATTAGTTTACCACACCCATAGGACAAGAGGCAGCTACATCATCCACTTTTGTTTAGGGAAGCTTTTGCTGGAGTTAGCAATACTAAATATTTTATAACTTTGGAGCATGTGTCTGGTGGATTTCAGATGTGGATGTGAATGCTCAACATTCACCCTATCAGACTCAAAGCTATTAAGGTAGTCTTCCAGAAAAGGAGGGACACACAGTTAAGAACTGCATGTGAAAGACTTGGTTTAGGTAAACAAAGCCTCATAATAGAGTTCTGTGGTGTGCTCAGGAGTCAAATATATTTTTGCCATCTTTGCTTTTTTTTCTCTTCTTCTACCCTGCTGTCCTGTGCTTTTTCTACCATTGAACTTCTGTGACAAATGAGATATATGTTCTGTAAAAAAGACCTAGAACTTTTCAGCTGAGATTTTTCACAATTCCTTTTTTAGTCACATTAGGTGGTATTTCAACTAATGTAATAGAAGCCACTTTCCCACCAGCTTTATGTCATCATGCGAAGTTAGAGTGCTCAGTGGATAAAAGCAGTCAAGTTTCATAGCAAAACAGTTGTAAGATATCTATACTTACCTATTTAAGTAGTAATAATAATTTTTAAAAAAATCTTAAATATTGTTCCCTGAAATGGCTCATATTTGCTGAAATTTCTTAAAATATTTTCCACATCAACCTTAAGCATGTACTCAGCGTGAAAAGTCGCAGACTTAATACTTATACATCTGACCAAGTTCTAAAGTACTAAAACCAGCTACTGACGACAAAGGTCAGATAGTCCTAACTATAGAAAAGTGCTGTCTGCCCAGCCTACAATAATGGTTAAATCTATTATGGTCAATGAAGTTAGACTCAAATGCAATCAAAATCCAACTGCGCACCTGGCATTAAGCAGTGATCATGACGGAGCTCATTGACTTATTGTCACTCTCCATGTCACTCTCAGTCTGTTTGGTGCCCATTCTGTTGTCCTTAGGAGGTCAGCACTTCTGTTAACAGAAGTGAAGCATCATGTAGGACTAAGAACATTGTAATACAATTGTAATCATTGACACCTCATTAGCATTAGTCTTTTTTAGACTACATCGCTGGGATTTTGCAATGGATATCATTAGTGAACATTTGAACTTTTAAGCATGGTGTTGTGCATTTTCTTTCCAACAGCATTAAGGTAAACACAGTAAAAAGTGGTAGCTGCAAGGTTTAAATATGGTTTAGAAATACTTTGGAATTTGTGGTGGTCTTACAGATGTAAGCTGAACTGCTAGATAAATTGAGTTCAAACTGAAGCAAAAGGAGCAGCAAATAATAGTGGTGGAGTTGGAGAAAGAATATCTCTGAGTATCCTCAAGTATCTCATTTTCTATTTTCTTTGTTCCCTCAGGATTTGTGGCTTAGTTCCTAAATTCTACATCTGCACCGCAGCTCTATCTCTCTTGCCTACTCACAACTCCCACCTTTTTACCTAGTTCTCAAGTTCTCTCCTCATCCCTTTTCCTTTTTTTTCTTCTCTCTCCTCTACCTTCAGTTACCAGCAACTTCCCTGCTCTCACAAGTTTTCTAGCAAGCCCAAGAAAGATGCAACATGACATATTGGTAGCCAGTAGGCCAACTAGCACACATCTTTACCTTTCATGGTGTTATGGCTTCAGCAGAAATAGCGTTCATTTTCTTTCTGATAGCTGGTGTAGTGCTGTGTTTTGTATTTAGGATAAGAATTGATGGCACGCTGATGTTTTAGTTGTTGCCAAGCACTCAAGGGCTTCTCAGCACCCAAGCCAGGACAGCTGATGCAAACTGGCCAAAGGGATATTCCATAGCATACAACACCATGTTCTGTTTTTAACTGGGAGGTCTGGTAGCTGGGGGTTTGGCAAGGTGGCAGTAGGGGGGTCTTGTGCAGCACTGACTTCAGGTGGTGAGAAATTGTGCTGATTATTGCTTTTTATATGTGTATGTATATAATTATTATTATCTTCCTTTTTTTTGTTCATCCTATTAAACTGGTTTTTATGCCAGCCCATGAGTTTTCTCGCTTTTCCAATTCTCTCCTCCATCCTGTTGGGGTAGGGGAGTGAGCAAGCGGCTGGATGTTGCTTAGTCGCTGGCTGGGGCTAAACTATGACATGGGTGGATCATTAATCTAAGTCTCCCTCTACCGTCATTTTTTTCACAAACATGCAGGATCTGAGACCTCTTTTCTTCTTTACACTCTTTGAAGTTGATAAAATGGTCCAAAACCCAGAAAGACAAACCAGCAGCATAATCACATGACTCTTATTCCCTGGGCAAATCAAGCTTGACATGAGAGACCTTCTTTGTGCTAGTAAGTCTGATGAGCGTATCACACAGGTGTCTTTTTAAACTTGTTTTATTGTTTAACAGTTTGACATTGACAAGGAAGCAGGAGAGAGACAGATTTACCATCGGTACTGTATGGAACGGGCATCTGTACATTGTGCCCATGTGTTCACCACAGTCTCACAGATAACCGCTATAGAAGCAGAACATATGCTTAAAAGAAATCCTGGTAAGATACAAATTATTATTATATTTCCTCTTAGTACCTACATTTCCTCAGAATGAATGACAATAATAGTGACAGGTATCTAAACATGAAGAGCAAGGACAAATACATAGTTATGTTGGGCTATGCCACAGCAAATAACCAATTTTCAAAAGAAAAGTCCTGATAATATAACTTGGAACACAGTTCTAGCAGTGTATGTAATCCATAAAAAATCAAGTTCAGCACCATTTAATAACTCCTTTCAGTACCATTTCAGAAGAGTATTAACTCTGTGATGTTAGGTTTTCTTTGCAAGGACTTCTCAGCTTCAGAAGTTTTGTCTTCAGCAGGGTCTCCAGTGACAGTAATGTATTCAGGTCAACTGATGAAGGCAGACGCTGAAGCCTTTGTAATATATTTCACCAGCTTTTACAGTATGAGGGTTGTTGCTTTACTAGAGATGAGTAATATGTTCTTTTAAAAATGTAGCAAGAAGCTTCCTATGCAAAACAGAATGTTAGATGAGTTGTGCTTTCCAGTGTTAATGCTGGTTTTTTTACTTAATATTGAACAAGATAAGAAGGGGAAAAAAAATATAATCATAAATCAATGCAGTTCATTTCTCTGTATCTCTCTCAACTAGGAGTAGCAATGTGGTTGTGGCCATCATGATCTTATGACCTAACCATGTTAAGTTTCATAGATAGGTGTAACATTTTCTACTAGACCAAACAGTACAGTTAGAAAAGATATGTTCCCAACAGTTTGTCTCATTTCCCCCTGAATTAGTCTAATAAAATATGCAACTTACCAATAAACCTTGCTATGTTCCATGAATAGAGTTTGAGTGAGGTCATAATTCCAGTTTGATGTGTCATTTAAATAAGTGTGTCTTTTTAAATAAGTACAATGCTTTACAAGGACAAGTCACAATACTCCATTTTCAGGTAAGCATCGTGGGGGAAAAACTGCAAAACGATTTTGAGGATATTTACATAGATTGACTAAGATTCACATCTTAGTTGGTTATTTGAAGTGTAGCAGTGCTCAAATAACTGGGGGGGTTTTTTGCTCATTCTTTGAAAATTTTTTTAGGTGAATTTCAATGCTAATTATAGTTGGTGACCATTATCTCTGTTAACTTCAATACTTCAGACCACATTGTGATTAATGCATCAGTATAGAAGCAAAATTGGGCACTGGCTCCTTTGCCTCTTTCCTGAAAAACAGTCAGTAGGATGATGAATTTAGGAAGATTTTTCCTTTTTATTTTAAGCATGACAGTCATGTCTTAGAAGTAATTTAAGTGTTCGGTCATCTACTCTGAGATGTCTCTGAAAGGTCATGTTTTTTACTAACTGCAAAGCACTTGATCTCTGAAAATCAGACTTTTGAACTTGTTTGATATTGGCACGAGGCTTCTTGCAGCAGCTGCTCTTGAATATCATAGTTTATGTTTTGGTATTTTAGGAGACTGATATGAATCTGAATCCAGGTTAATTTGGGAGAGAAAAGCAGACTGCTCACAGATAGAAGTCAGTTGAAGCTGGAAAGAGTTCCTTGCAGAGATATTCACAGACTTGAGCTCTTATTCATTATTCTTTCAATTTTAAAGAAACCAAGTAAATATATTTAATATTTGGGTTAAAAAATTGTTGACATATCGTGCTTCATGTTAACAGAGCTATAAAAAAATTCAATAGAAATTGTTACTGCCAAATCCTAGGAGACAATTGTAAATGGAAAATATGTTCTGATGGGAATAAATACTTATTAGTTTCTTTGAATGTTAGACCACAAAATAACTATGTTTGAGTCTATTCTCATACTATTTATTCTCTCTGAAGTTGTGAAATCAACATATAAATTGACTGTTCAGAAAGGTCATCAGTCCTTCAGCAGATCATTAAACTTGAATTCTGAAAAATAGACAATAATAGTAATTTTAAAATAAACTTTTTAAACGGGGGTGTAGAATTAGCACTACTAACTTTTATTTGCATTTGAATTTATTGAGAGGTAAACTTCATAACAAAGTTGTTAAATAATAACAACTGAGGAAATGTGAGTAGTAGTCTCTACTACGTCTCATTAACGTTACACTTAGATTATGATTTAAATTGTAAGCCTCATCACTTGGAGAAACCCCTTTAAAATTCAATAGACATGACTGTATAGAGAGCTTTTGCACCACAACAAAGATCGATTTGCCAATGTAAAGGTGGCAAAATGACTGCTTGCATTACATTGATTTCATTGGCAGCTGTTACTTGATCAGTAATTTATCAAACCAGATTTTTTAAAAGATGAGTATCTTATGTTGAACCAATTCTTTTTGAAAAATCCTACAAGATTCTGTCAGTGATCATAAATTTTATTCCTGTGATTTGAAAACAGATATGAATTTCTAATACTTTCATTCAGTTATGAACGTATTTCTCAGTAGCAGTAGAGAAGACAATCAAAATTACAAGAGTCTTGGGTATCAGTTAAGGTGTAGATCTAGACTTTGCATGGGTATGTATTTGATCAAAATAATAGATGGAAACTCTGAAAAGGTATGAGTCAACCTTGAATTTTAGTAATTTATCAATGGAAACATTATACTGTGCTATTATTACTGAATCAGTGCCAGTCTCTTTCCTATATATAAAGAAGTGAAATCATTCTGATTTGACCCACTTGGGACAATTTTAAAACAAAAATGTCATAAATTCATTAAACAACAGAAAACCCAAACCACTTAAAATAGGAACAAAACTCTCTTGCATCACTGTTTCTGTAGGGCAGGGGCACATTACTTCACATGTATTCAAAATATTTTATGCGAGCAGAAATAGTGAACTGGATGCTTTGGGCCACCACATCTGTTCTGTATCTCAAAGAGTTAAATAGCAGATGGATTGATCCTCAAACCTGATGTAAGGGTAAATGAACTGCAGTTGAATTGAAGAACATGGGAGGAGATTATATACAGGTTACTGATAACAGATGACAGTGTCCAAATGTCCCTAAGAAACAAATATGGGAGAGTGGATGGAAACTGGACAGAAATATCCAGTCAAGGATTCTTAATTTATTGGGAAGAGCTTGAAATGGTTGCAGTCTCAAAGCTATGTCCTGCATGGCCAGTCATTCCCTGCTGAACAAGAAGCAGGTCAGAAGAATGAGGAGATACTTGTTGGAAAAAGAGAAATGGAGTATTTCTACTCTGTTGGCCCCCCATTCATACAGGGCGACATAGGTCTTTGTTCAGAGCAGCTTCTAGTGCTGAACAGCAGAAGAATGCATGTTTTCTTGTCACACCCACCACAACTCTCGTGTCACTGAGAACCAAATCCCAAGTACCTAAAAAAATTCCCTAGTAAAGGCTGGTTTCTGGATTAAAATGTGGTATTTTAAAACAGATCAATTGAGATTTTTGGTTTTGCATAGTTACTAATATAGTTTATAATTTTATCTACTGCTGTTCAAGAGAGTCTCAAAACACTTTACAAGATTAAGAGAAATCTCTGATCACTTTCCTGGCAGAGAAATACATGTCCTGCTAAAGCAGACTGTAAATTTCAAGGAAGTAATTGAAAAAGGTTGCGGCATTTGCATGAAAAATGTCAGGCAAGTATACTGTACAGCATATGGAAAATTGATTGTGGTTATTTTAAGATAATTTTGATATGTAGTCAACCTAAGGAGCCATAGATGTTTTAAAGACCCTACAGAAATGAGTCAATTTTGTACTAGGTCTAATGCTTATTGTTAGACATGCAAACCTCTGCTTTCAGGGGAGAGGATGAGAAACCCTGAGTATCAGGCATCCTTGACTGAAAAACCACAAAAGAAGTAATGAAAAATGAAGTCCTGTGTGAGTCGCAAGCAAGAGCTTGTGGTCCGATCAGCAACCCTGATGTGTGGGAGGGAGTTAGCCGTATGCACTGAGATCAAAGGAGATGCTGTTTTGTTGGCATGAACCATGTGTGCTAGGGAATTATATCTTACTGAAGGTGCTTTGGATAATGCATAGAACTTCTGAAATTACTGCAGATAATGGTCGTGGCTACTAGACACCTTATGACACTTGACAGGAGAACAAGTATAACATCAGTACCATTGCACCCTCTAATAATTAGCATTTCTTGCATCTTTGAAGATTCTTTGTATTTGATGAATCTCTGGTATGATAAATTAGTATGTCTACTAAAGTCAATTGTGTTACTATGAAATACACCTCCTGAGGAACTGTCCTCCCCTTTGATTTCCATACATGTCTTTCATAAGCCATCTCAAAGAAAAGAAAATGGCATTCTTGTAATTTACTTCACCTCAATTTAAGGCAAGCCTTTAAGTAGCTGCTGTGCCTTACTAGAAAGGGGAAGAGTGACAGAATTTCAGTGTTGATTGGAACAAGCGAGGTCTATCGTTGTAAGTCTATGTGTAACCTATAACTATCTTAGAAGATACTGGAAATGAACAAATTTTAATTGTAAGATGCTTTGGAATCTTTGAGGAGACCATCCATAAAAGTGTAATGCATACTTTTCTGTGCCTATTTTTAAGGGGAAATCCAACAGATTACTGAAAGGTGATCTTTTCAAAAAGGTTTCTTATATTCTCCCTTTTCTGGTAAATCTTCAGAAGTGTTGACAGAAGAGACCTCTCTTGTGCCATGCAGTAAATGAAAGAAGACACAGCCATACTAAGCATTTAAGAGCTTTCAATCTATAGTGATAAATCAGGCAACAGTGGTATCTAGAATAAAGAGTTAAAGTACGTACTGGACAAAAAAAATATGGCTAAAATGAGAAATTATTTATGTCTTGTCAGGACTTGGCAAGGCATGGGGAGACCTTACTGTTCAGCAGGGTTCATAGTAAGGTGGAGCACGGGTCAAAACGGTACAAAGCTGCTTCAGTGCTAGTAACAGTGGAGTGCCACATGCAATACTTTTGTGGAGGAAAGTGGAGGAAACCATTGTGTTAGCGCTGTTCTCTACCTATGGGTAATTAAAGTCCATAACCTGTTCACATACTGACAACTGAAAGACATTATGGTTCTTTCCTCAAAGATTTATCTGACTCTGAAAATGTCTACTTCTGCCTTTTCTCTGCTTTTCCAGATGTTGTCACCCCAAATGGCTTGAACATTAAGAAATTTTCAGCAATGCATGAGTTTCAGAATTTGCATTCCATGTACAAGGCTAGGATCCAAGAGTTCATTCGAGGCCATTTCTATGGGTATGCTTTTACTTTTCCAAAATTAGCAACAGTTTTCCAAACCTATTTAAAGTAAGAACCAAAGCAGAAAGTCTAAGTACTTCACAGAGGAGGTGAAATGTTACCAAATTATTCAAGTATCTGTCCGGGATTTTTCATTCAGAAGGTAAAGAAATTTTAGATGCCAGTTCTAGCTATGCTAAGCAGATTGTGGGATCAGGCAGAAGGTCTTAAATGTTAATTATTCACCCAAGATGCAGATTATCAGATGAAGATTGTCATCTTTATTTAAAGAACAGCAGAAAAGCATAACTTTCATTATTTTCTTGGTATAAGAAACTCCTCCAGAATAGAAAGCTGTTGCGTGTTTTGTTTGGTTATATCTTGAGAAACACTTTGTGCTTGCTTGTTTGCTTGGTTTTAGCCACCTTGACTTCAGTCTTGAGAAGACCTTATTTTTCTTCATTGCTGGGAGATACGAGTTTTCCAACAAAGGAGCGGACATGTTTCTGGAAGCCTTATCAAGATTAAACTTTTTGCTGAGGGTAAGAAAACTTCTGTAAATGTAGAAAACGTAGAGCTTATGCTCAAAATCACCAACTATGGAAGTCAACTGCAAGAATTTCCATGCCATGTTCTGATTTATAGGAAAACAATTATGGGATCTTCAGAGTTTTCATAAAGCTCTCTCCCTGAATTATGAGAGAATATAACAATCTCAGGCTACTTAAAAATAATTGATGGCTTAAGTCAAGAACTTAATCCATGGTTACCTCCCTTGTTTTTACAGAAAAATACAGATAATGTGGTTCAAGAATTTAGCCTGAAGGTTTACATATTAGAAGAAAACTAATATAATACTTTAATTATGTGATTTTAAAAATATCCTTTTAAGCAAATTACTTTGTTCATTAGGGACCCGACCATGATCTTTTAAATCTTTGAGTACTATTATCACATTGTTTTGGAATCTTGCTTTAAAATTCATTACTTTAATGAAGATAAGACCTAGACCTTTTCATGAGCAGAGCACTTGCCAACTCCAAATCAGGTCACTGAAAATGTCTCCAGATGTCTCCCAAAGAATGATACATTTAAAATAAAAAATGCTAATCAGTTTTCAGTCATCTAACAAGAATCAATCGACTGTTCTCCCAGACTCTCTCTTCTGTACTGTCATTTAAATAATATGGAAAATCTGGATAAAAATCTTCATACTATGTTTTCAACAGGACTGAAAAAAATATGAATGTTCAGAGCCCTAATTATACTCATGGAAAGTCAAAGGAAACTGAGGCTAGTTTTCCAAAGCTCTCTAGAGCAGTGTACTTGGACTTGCTTCTTCCATAAACTGAGTCTGGCTTTATTGCATTTCTGTTCCAACATGCATGGCAGCACTAGATTAGCTGTTCAAAGAACACTTGTTCTGTAATTATTTCACAAGGTAATTCCATTGGGAACCTGTACTGCTTTGTAAATCTGGGAATGATGGTGCTTCTTAAACTTACAGCAGTGTGCCTGAACCTAAAAAAATACATAGCTTTGGACGGAGTTATTTTATCATTTTCATTTCCTACTTGAAAACCTTACTAACATTTTTGAAATAAAATATGAATTTGGGGACAGATTGTTAATACCCATTGACATCATAGGATAAGGGACTTTTGAACCTGCTTTGAAGAGAGAGAAGAACCTTAAAATGATAAATGACTGCCATAGGTTATTTTACACTATACATTTCACTGTACTTCAATCAAGGGAGGCATGCTAATAGCAAGTCTGTGTGTCTACACTTTACAATGGAGACAATTCAAAATAATTTAATTTTTACAGCTCTGAACAGAGTTCACCCTTAACTTTTATTTAAATAATTACTGACAGGAGCACAACCTTGTTCTGCTCCATGTGAGGAATCCCTGAGGGACCTGGTATTCTGAATCTTGTTAGTCCACAGGAGAAACCAACAAGTGAAAGGGTTGATTTTGCAGCAAATGCTTTTTGCCTTTGCAATAGCTGGATGTGAGAGATGAGGAAGAAGCCACTTGCAGCTTTTTGGAAGCCTGGCAGGTTCTTTGCCAGGTTCTCAGCTGACAGCGGTTGCTGTCATGCCTCTTTATGCCCACACTTCTGAGGCACCACTGCTGTAGAATGTTCTTGCTGTTGTAGGGAATCCCTTACCCTGTGCCTGGGACTACCCCAGCTAGTAAACTGATTGCTCACTGCTTTGAGCCATAAAATTTGTGTCAGGTGAGAAAATGTGTGTAGGATTTTTCTTTTTTGCAGTTTATGTTCGCATCCTAAGCCATGGCCCCTAAACCATGAGAAGTGAGGAAGATCTCTGTTGCCCAAACTGGAATCGGGTGACATCTGTTTACTCTTAACTACCCTCAGCTGTCTCTCTGACTTTACAAAACCTTCATACCTAAAGGGACAGTTATAAGATCAGAGCCTTCCTGGACAACCAAAGTGCACTCACTTTTCCTGTGACTTAATTCTTACTGTTACAGTTGCCTGTGATACCTTGTAGTGAGATTTTAATTTTTGTTTCCCCTCTCCATATTGTGTCCATGTAGGTTCATAAGACTGACGTTACAGTTGTTGTGTTCTTCATCATGCCAGCAAAGACTAACAACTTCAATGTGGAAACCCTGAAAGGACAAGCAGTCCGGAAGCAGCTCTGGTAATTGCCATTCTCACTAAGGGCCTTCTACAGTGAATTGAAGGAACTTGCAACAGTTTATGGTGAAGAAAAGTGCTCTTACTTTTTGCTCTGCTATAGTCGAGGATTGTGGGTAACTAGAATATATTTGTGGAGTTGAAAGAGATAAGAATGATAAATGAGGGCAAATGTTTCTTTTTTTTTTTTTGAGTCCTAGGTTATTTTTAGTAAAATTAGGTTATTTTTAGTGGCCTTGCCACTCTTTGTAACAAGATAGCAAACAGTACTTGTTTTGCAGCTATTTTATCAGAGTGAACTTCTGTGCCACCTGTGGAAAAAAGAAATTAACAACACATCCTCTTCTATTTAGAAATATGGAAAATGTCATTTCACTCAAATTATTTTCAGATTAATCATCTAAGCAGGGAGATGGAAATGTACACCTTATCAGGTGGCTAGAGCGGTTAAACGCTGCTACAGAAGTAAGGAAGCTGGTCTTAAAGCTAAGGGACTAAAAACCATAAGACTGAGCTTCTGCTTTTATGCCTGTGTCTCACTGTGCTGAAACTTCTTTCAGATGCCAGTTCTATATTTATAAAATGATTGAAATCTAAACGACTTGGATATCTGTAGATGAAAGGGGCTGTGTAAGAGTAGGATACTACTTTTCTTGTTATCTCACTAACTGCCTCCAGCAAATGATCTCTGTCTCTGTTTCTGGATATCGGTAATCAAGTTGAAACCTTTGGTTAACAGATAATAATCCTGCACGAAACCAGGGACAGAAATAGTTTAACATTCCAAATGGTGTTTCATAAATACCACTTCAAGAAGTGTCTTAAGATGAGTGAGGGGAATCATTCTCTCCAATGTACTGTCACCAGCTGCAGATGTATGGAGGATCTGCACAACTAATTTAAACTGTACATGGCTAAAGTGGGGTAACATAGCCAGAGTTTTTATTAAAAACTTTGTACATGAGAACTGTAGGAAAATAATGTGAGTGGAGTGAGAAACAGCTATGCTTATAACCAGTGCTTTTGGCCACTGCTTTGTCATTGATATAAAGTACGTAATATTTGAATATAATGCAATAGCTGCATATTAAATAAAGAAGATAGCGATATTAGCAAAGCTTAAATTAAATTAAATATGCAAAGTTTTTTTCCTCTACTACATGGTTATTTCTCTGGTACTCAGTGGTTCAGGCACAATAGTAACAGTAAAGGTAAACTTAAAGATGTGAAATCATGCAAAAATTACTGCTTCCAGCTATTCTTCCCCTATATTCTGTGAAAGGCAAAAGACCCTCTGCACTATAATATGCAGCATTATCACGGTCATAATCTAAAGCTCCTGGATAAAACACTCGGTATCAGTATTACATTATAACAGTAGATGATTTTAAGGATGTCACAGAAATTAAATATAAAGGAATAGACAGTGGCTGATTTGGGAAATAAAATTCCTTGTTTCCTTTCCTTCTGATAAAGCAATCTATTCTATCTGGGATAAGTTTTGGATATTGTTCATAGCATGAGCCTATGAAAATACACTTATCAGGGGACGAACTTGCTGAGATTGATGTTTAGCTGCTTTACAACTCATCCAAAATTAATTTATCCCACTGTTGTGTCTATGTGAGTTGGGAGAGAGCAACTGAAAACAGTTGTGTGGATTCTCAGGTTGGTAAAGTTTAGGATTTCAGTGAACAATTATTTTTCTTAGCCCAAAGTATAATTCTTAAAAATTAGAAAGGAAAAAAAATGTTCCACAAATTGAGTGTTTTACTCAAGTTGAGAGTGCATTAGCTAATTTGACAACAGCACTTCCAGCTAGAGACAGGATAATATAAATAGCTTTTCGCATTTAGAATCACTGTTCAGTGGAGTTCTTTCTTAGCTAAATATAACATTTGTCTGGCACAGGCTTTAATGTTAGCTTAAAACATGGTCTGAGATTTCTAGGAAGTTTTGTTTGTTTGTTTGCAAACTAATTTATGGCAAACTACCTTTTAGTCTAGCACTTGTTTTGAAGTCTTCGAATTAGGAAATAGGGCAGAAAGTGAAGTGATAATCTTGCTTTTAAATCCCTCTTTGTTAAACTCTTACAGCTTACATCTCTCTACTAGGTCAAATTAAATTGGAGACTTCTCTGTCTTACCTGCCTCGGATGTTAGTGATCATGTTTCTTTATGTAGTCATATATATGCACTCTTTTTATAGTTGAGGTTAAAGTGTGGTCCACTGATCAGAGCAAAATTTTAGAAGTAAGTACTAGTGAGGTCTGGTCCTGGCTTTCACAGTGCATTCATCTTTGGATGCAGGTCAAATCCTCAGCTGTGTTGAAATTTGTCAGTATGGCTGCTGGCTGGGTGAAAGAACTCTAAGAACCAGACCTCTGTCTGCTGCTGTTTTCTTGGATGTATCAGGATACGTGAGAGCACAATTTAATTTCCAACAGCAGGAATCTCTTTTCTTCTGTCTTTATCCTGGACTCTCCTGGTTTATACATATATTTATCTATTTTCCTAGGGACACTGCACAGTCTGTGAAAGAAAAGTTTGGAAAGAAACTCTACAATGCCCTGCTAAAGTGAGTGTATAGGTTACTTTGCTCTGCCTTGCAGAGCTATGTATCTAGCTGGCTTACTTGTGATGTTTCTGTGCTTCTACTCTTTGTGTAAGAAAATTTGACATCCAGAAGAAGAGCACAGAAAGATATGGGACCCTCTGTATCATGTACAGGTTATTTGTTCAATAGGCAAATCACAGACAAAATGTAAAGGTACTAGCACCCCATTATGGAAAGAGTCTTAAGAGATATGGGTAATGTCTAAGTAACACAAAGGCTTCCTCACTATCAAAAATGCACTTAAAAACACACCAGGGACCAAGTAGCATGTATTAGTGACTTAGCTATATCCTTTCAAAAGACAGTTGGAACTGTCCCAATGCACAGATGAGATAACTGGGACTTTAGTAAAAACAAGGTGCATTTGAAAAACAGAAAAAAAAATTCTTTAGCCTTTTTGGGAAGCTAATTGGAAGATCAGCATGTGTACAGGAGAAGAAAATGTAGGGAATATAGAAAGGCCATGAAAACAAAGGAAAAAAACAAGTTAGACATCAGCAGACTTTGGATCAGACCTTGTTTGCTATTTCTTCATTTTCTTTATACAACTGATAATAAGTCATTTGGTAAAATAGGCTCTGTGTTGCCTCTGCAGAGGAGAAATTCCAGACTTGAACAAGATTCTTGACCGAGATGATATAACCATTATGAAAAGAGCCATCTTTTCAACTCAGGTCAGAAAATGTATTATTTGCACAAACATCTAGTATAAATTATAAACATGACTATGTACAAGGATTGTGTGTGACACATAGTGATATGCATGCATTGAAAAAGAAGTTTTCAGCAACTATACTTCTTACTGGTAAAATTTAAATATCAGACGTAATCTTTTTTTAATGACCCAAACTAACTTTTTTGGGGAATCCATGAATATTCCCCCAGTCATATGCAGGACACCAAAATTCCAAATTCTTTTCTTCTGTCCTATGTGTGAACTTTTCATTGTTCCTGAAGCCTGGATTCTTCCTTTTTTATTAAATATGTAAAATCAATCTCCTAAGGAGACATAAAATATTGAATAAAAGTCTTTAAAATTAAATGGTAGGCCATTCTAAAACAGTACAAATACATTTATTTTGAGATTTTGGCAGATTTTATGGTCTCATTTGTGGCCTTAGTTATATAGGAGGTAACATTTCATGAATTTCCTTTCTTACCTTAAAATGAAAGGGTAGAAAAATCTGTCCACATCGATGACAAAAATCTCCCACTGTCTTTCACTAAACTTAGAAAATGGCAACAGGACTCTTTGCCAACAGCTTTGTCTAGCTTACAGATTGCCTTTTCTCTCCTTAGAGACACTGCCTGCCTCCAGTGACCACTCACAACATGATTGATGATGGCAATGATCCAATCCTCAATACCATCCGACGTATTGGCCTCTTCAATAACCGGACAGACAGAGTAAAGGTACGTTCTCTCATTTTTATTTTAGATATAAAATGGGATTTCTTTAAACAGTCTCAGTCTGGATCATTACCATAGGCTATGCAGTCAAATTTTTGATAGGTGTTATTATCCTAATAGAATACTTTCTTCCTCTTCCTCCTTTCCTAGCTATAACAACTAGACACTTCACAGATAGCCTCAGTTACTGTTTAACCAAGTTAACTTCAAGTTAGAAATCTGATGGTAGGGAATTGTTTTCATTGCTGCCTCCTGTAATGAATGAGGAGCTACTACTCCTGAAATCCAGAAAGTGCCATGGGTCATTTGCACCTGGATGTAAAACTCTGCAATAGATTCATTTGCTTAAAACTGGAGGTCCCAAGTTTGAACATAGATATTTTTGGAGTTTCTGTCGTCAGAACAGCACCCTGACACTCAGTGTTTGCTGCAGAAGGTAATGAGGGCTTTGATCCTGAGCAGAAATAATTCCTGTTTGTGCTGTGCTCATGTTTATATCAACTGCTGAAGCTAAATGTATGTAAATAAACCTTTTCCTTACTTTTATGTCTATCTTGCCAGGCCACAGAAATAATCAGCTCCCCTTTTCACAAGTCTGCCAAAGCATATATCGGTCTGGAAATCCCTGGTATTCTCTCTGATCAGATAGTCATAGTTAACATCTAACTATTCAAAGTAGATCCTAAAAATGCAAGTTCTTGCTCTTCCAAGCCTTCTTTTTAAAGCCAAATCCATAGTATCTCTGAGAATGACATATTACTTGTTCTCAGTGGTTTGGCTTTTAAACCCATGATGATAACCGAGTGAACGTTTTCCTCAGTTGGATCTCCCTGGCTCAATATATTCTCTAAGTGTGTGATGAGCTCTGAGAGCATTAAAAGATACAGTAATAATACACTGGACGGAACAAAAGTAGAGTAGAAGGATGCACTGTACATAAATGAAATAAAATTTCCTCAGGACTAACCTCTTGAAGTCATTAGAAATCAGATAGCATATAACACTGCAGACACCTCTTCCTGCTTCTCACCAGACTCGATCGGATTGGTATATGTCAAGTTTATCCAAAACTGTCATTACTGCTGGAAAATTACCTGCTGAATGAACAGGCTTAATGAGCTGAGTGCCCTGGACAAAAAAATACGTAAATTTCAAGTGGAAAATAATTTTGAGAGATGTATGACATACCAATGCAGACACAGTTGGCATGTGAAAAATAGCCTCAGCAGTGTCAATGCAAAAATTTCTATTTACTGGGATCAAATAAGCTTGCATAATGGGTTTACAGCCCGTTTACTGGTTGAATACTTTCATGTGTTGATTTGCTCAAGTGCGTAGCATGACTGTTAACTAACTATTAACTATTACTAACAAAGGATAAAAGCAAATCCTTGACATGGAATAATGGCTGCAGTATGTTTATGTGGGAGGGAAAAAAGTCCAGAGAAGTTTAAACCCTTTCCTCACATTTCTTCCTCCCAAAGCTGACTGGACTGCATACACAAGGCAGTTCTCCACTTAGCAGTGGAATATGGGGCAGTGACCCCAAGCCCTGCAGAGTCATGCAGATAAATTAGCTTGGGTCCTGAAAGTAGGACATTAGCCTAAGTTAATAAGCTTTGTCTTTCACCAGGATTAATTAGCCTAGGCATAGGATTGTGATGATGGGGCTGTAATATGTCTGGTTTCAAAATTCTCTCAGTTCTTGAGAGATCCATTGAGTACCGCAAGTATTCTTCTATTTCAGTTGGATGCTGTGAAGCTCAGAAGCTCCATATCCTCCTGAGGCCTTCTGTGGAACAAGAATCCCAGAACTCTGTACCTTGATATACAACAGACCAAGGGAACCAATTTAGTATTGCTAAATTCCACGGCCTTTGGTAGGCAAAATTCTCAATGCACATGGTCTTCCTTGATGAAGAATAAAGCAGAAGACCTGTTCTGAGAGAGGATTCATTATCAGTACTATTTCCAGGACAAGACTGCACACAGGCAGGATACATTTCAGCAAGGGAAGAGAAGTAGATAAGAGATGGGCAAAGGAGGTATTTTCCAGATACTTAGGAAAAGACCAGAATGAAGAAATTGCTAAAGCTTATTAAAAATTGAAATGTATTGATGATGGTTTTCTTTCACCTCTAATATAAGTTTTGAATATCCAGGTGATCCTACATCCAGAGTTTCTCTCTTCAACAAGCCCATTGCTGCCCTTGGACTATGAGGAGTTTGTCAGAGGCTGCCACCTTGGTGTATTCCCATCATATTATGAACCTTGGGGTTACACTCCAGGTAGGCAATCTGTACACTTAATTAGTATCAAAACTGTAGTTTCTTCTGGAGTGCTGAAAAAACTCTTTTGGCTGTGTTTCCTCTGCAGTGCAAAGGTCTTACTGCTGCAAAATTTGGGTGCCAGGTGGTATAAAATGGCATCCACTGACTGAAAACTACACAATTTGTCCCTGCACTGGACCCTTCCCCATACTAGCATGTAATCTTATGATTTTCTGTGGCTATACAACAAAAAATTATTTAAAAAATTCTTGATTCAAGGATTTTTAAAAGAAGATTAAAGGGAACGTGCATATTGAAAAGAACAGAGCAAGAAATCTGATGCTACCAGCCAACATACTTGAGTGGATTTAATTAAAAAGATAACAATTAAGTTTTATATAATTGTGTAACACCATATCTAAGATATTTACCACAAATACATAGAGAACCTCAGAGAATTAAATGGAATATTCTAAAGATACAGAGATCATATAGTTCCTGAGTTAAAAAATTTGGCCTAGATTTCCAAAAGGCACTTAACACCTGATGAAATCAGTGCAAACTATGAATTTGAATAGTTGTGAAGATCAAAGCCTAGGTGCCTGGGGTTTTTATGTCCTGCAGAATACACCTGTAGTCTTGATACACATCTCAAAGTTGAGTTGCCCCTCTGAAAACCATTTGTTGTAAGCCAATGAATAAGAATAGATTTTTTTTTTTCTCCAAGTTTAGTCAGTCTCCAGAACTATTCTTTCCAAGAGAGCTATTCAATTCCAAGTGAGACAACTGTCTTGCATTCTGGAAATTTCTCTTCCTGTTCTATTCTCAGCTAGGGTATAAAGAAAATGTCACAACGAGGAATGATTTTGAAGTGGACATTAATGTAAGCCTGGACAGAAAAGTTAGACTTGTACTTAGCAGCTTTGAGGAAAGCTATGATTTACATGAATTGAAAGGGTAGTTTCTCATTTACTAAAGCAGAAATTATTCTCTTTGTTGATACCCCTTTAATTCTCCCAGAAACAAAAAGTGGGTTTTTTTAAGGTAGAGTTGTAGCTTTGTTTTATAGACATCAGTTTTATTGTCGAATGAAGGCCATGCTTTCAGCATTTCAAAGACTAGAGTATCTACTTTATCTGCATGCTGCCTTAGGTTAGGCTTAAATTCATTGGCAGGAACTCTTTAAGCCTGAGGAAACAGTTATCCTTACTCACAGCAATTAGAGAAATAACTACAAATGTTGCATACATTATCTGATTTTATAGAACAGGCTCCAACCTACTTCGAATGCAGTCCTGAGTTAGTGATGGAGTTTGTTGAGGCGTAGGGGTGCCTTGATATAGGGACTAGTTTACAAACACTGAATATTAAAATACAATGTTTAAAACACTCCTGGACTTGAGATATAATTTTATAAATAGTTGTGAATGATTAATGAACACATGTGTTCAACAGGCTTCAATTTAAAATCAAATAAACAGTCCTGACCATGCATTTGGGTGTCCTGTTTCAACACTGGCATGCAGAAAGTTTGTAGTTTAGCTGCTGGGAAATGCAAAGATATGTTTGCAAAAAAGCTGTGCTAAATTTTATCTTTAAAATTTCTTTTTCTTTCTTTTTTCTTTTTCTCTAAATCTGCAACAGATCATAATAGTTTTCACTTGACGTGTTCAGAGAAGCTCCTTTTTTCTCTCAAGGTGAAAGCATTCAAAGCTCATTGCCCTGAAATGCTTTTTGTCTGTTTCTTTTGGCAGCTGAATGTACTGTGATGGGCATTCCCAGTGTAACTACAAACCTTTCTGGATTTGGCTGTTTCATGCAGGAACATGTTGCAGATCCAGCAGCTTATGGTAAGATTTCTCAGGCCAGATCAAAATACCACCTCTGAGTTAAAAAAGCAAAAAGCACAGCAGCAATGCTGTGATTCCTCAGTTTCATGTTTTCACTGGTGGAATGGAGTTCACTGAGGGAATACGTTCAGATATTTTAATATCTCATTGTGTTGAACACACCATTCAAGCTTTCATATTTATCCAAACCTTTTCCCCATTCTCTCTCTTTTGTCTCTCCTTGACCTTTTGCCTGCTTTACCCTGCCAAACTCAGAGCTCTGTGTAACACTCGGAGTCTCTCACCACTTCCCTTTAATGCCTCTGGTTACAGTGGTTAGAGTGTGGTGAGGAGGCTGGTAGCCAGCTCGTGGTGTGTCAAGACAACATTGAAAATGTGCCCAAAAAAGGGCCACTTTCTAAGTACCTTGGCCTGTCTGCACAATCAGGCAATGTCAGCTCCGCATTAGTACCAACTATGCCCTGACCTAGGGAAAGGGATAGAGCCAGTTGCAAAATACAGGTACACCAGCCTGGGTAGACATGTCTTTTAGTCCCTTTAGAAAGGTCACAAACCATGAGCAAAGGTCACTTGCTCTTCCCTGACAATATATAGAATCGAGCATTGACATTGACTTACTGCACATTCCTAGGGAACTCTGGGCACTTCTGTGCCTTGTCCATTAACATAGCTGAGGTCTAGTACCCTCTTCTGCCCAACATCCTGGCGTAAGGAAAGTAGCAAGAATAAAGTACTGATCTTGGCAAACCACATAAAGACAAAATTTGCCTTGGCCCTCTCCCTGACAGAATTGTATAATGACTAATGTATGTGAGTTAGCTGTCTCTATGGAAACACTTTTATTCCTTCAGAACACACAGCCTCTCTCCTACAGGCTGACTCTGGCCTTCCACACTTCTAAATTCTACTGCAAACTAGGAAAGCACTAGATTATTTTTTTTAAACTGTCAGTTTTTTAAAAATTATAAGAGATAAAAATGCTGTGTATTTATCCAGAAACTCATGAATCATTTTGGACAACAAAGCCTCTGAGTTTTGAATAACTTGCTGAATTTCAACCCAAAAGAGAAATAAATTTAAAGTTAAAAATACATATTTCTCTGCATCTTTCCATGCCATCAGAACAGCAACAAATGTTAAAAGAGAAATAAATTTAAAGTTAAAAATACATATTTCTCTGCATCTTTCCATGCCATCAGAACAGCAACAAATGTTCCAGTTATAGCTGCCTTCTAACATTAAAAAGAACATATACATGTCATGTTTATAAGACGATGTGGCAGAAGGTAAGAGGTCAGATCCCATCTTCAGTTCCACTCATCTTCACCGTTTTTGTGCCCTTCAGGAATCTACATAGTTGACAGGAGGTTCCGTTCTCCTGATGAATCATGCAATCAGCTGACTCAGTTCCTGTACGGGTTTTGTCAGCAGTCCCGTCGCCAGAGGATCATCCAAAGAAACCGAACTGAGAGGCTCTCAGACCTGCTGGACTGGAGATACCTAGGAAGGGTGTGTGAAACTATGTACTAAAAATTCCAGACACATAGGTCTAACAAGCAGTCTTCAGCATCATACAAGGAGACATCCCTGATCTGGAAAGCATCTCTCAAAGGTGCTAAAGGCAAAGCCTGACTTTACATTTGGGTGTAATGCTTCCATTCTCCAGTAGTACAAAGAGTTATAACTTAATATATTAGAGCAGAAGCCAGACACACTGAGATCTTTCTTTGTACTCCTGGTGCTAAAGACAATGTAAAAAGTTTCTCTTTGACAACACTGGCAAACCTACACTAAGTAGAAGTTGTCCTCCAAAGTAATCTGAACTCTTGCAAAAAATTTAACTGTTCTTCCTAAAATGCTGCTCGGCCTTGTGGCTTGTAAACACTCCTAAACTACCTCTGTGCCTTAAAAGAGAAATAGTGTTCCAAATTTGTCATAGAAAACACTGCAGTGCAACCTACTAAAGAGAGTAACAAAGCAGTATTCTCAAGTCCATAGCAGAAAAGAAGTGGAGGTACATATATCAGTTTTGTAACTATTTTGGACCTTGCTCTGCTCTGATATCTGTGTGAGAACCTTTCTGTTTATATGGTTCCCAACACAGCATAAAACATACAAGCTGTTTTTTTCTCTGTGTGTAATGGAGGCTCATGAAGATAGTGGATCCATAAGTATATTTGTCAAATTCTGAAATATGAGGCCTCAGTAAAGTCATGTTCCTTCTCTATAACTGTCACTCATGCTTCCCATGAGTCCAAAGTTTATGTGTACACACATGCACACTTAAAAATGTAAGTTCTCCTGGTTAAAAAAGAGACAGTTTTATCTTGAGGAATAAAGAATACCTATCACTCAATAAGAACTACACTGGTTTCCATCTTGATACATCTCAGTTTTAGGGAAATGTTCTTCAGCTTCCGTTCCAGACTCTACTTCAGTGTGAATGTAACATGAAGGGCTCAATACTTCACAGCAATGTGTTCATAATAAGCAGCCATATAAGTTGGATTCTCCTTAGCTGAAACATGTTTAGTCTCTGTTCAGCATTATCTTTTAGAAGTTACTCATTTTATATTCCTTTTTTTCCTTCTTAAATCTACCCAAGACTTCCTGACTTGTAAAGGCTTCTCTTTTATGTTGCAGTACTACATGCATGCCAGACACTTGGCCCTCAGCAGAACGTTCCCAGATAAATTTGAGATGGAACCAAGTGCTCCACCAAAGGTAATGTCTGGTCTTGGAGATGAGTTCATCTACGCTTTATATACTTTACAAGGAGAGAGAAGAGTGTGTGTGTGTCTGTGGGGGAGAGAGAGAGAGAGACAGAATGAGAGAGACAAGACCTAGGAAGTTTTGTTTTAGCTGAAAGGAAGTAACAACTCATAGTTATAGACCCAAGCTCCAGTCAGGAGTTGTAATAGTATCAGATGCAAACACTAGGGATACCAGGTGCAATACAGGCACAGCTCTTTGGGTGAACTGGCCTGGATGGACTCTGCAGCTTTAGACCAGCTGAGGAACTGGTCCTTGAAATTCCTATGAGAAAAGTGGCAGCTTCTAATTTTGCTTGTGATAAATGACATGGAGATGTTCTGCACAAACCAAATAGAAGGAGAGCAGGAAAGAATTTTCAAGGGAAAGTGAGACATAGTATTGCCTTCATCTAAACATGGTATGTGAGGAGGCTGTCACTGGAACTGCAGTGGGTCACCACCTTCAAGGAGCTGTTGCATAGTGCATATTAGCTCCAACCTGAGAAGGAAGGCTGCTCAGATCCAATGTAAGAACCATATTATTTGAAAACAAATCTCTGGACACCTCTAAAGAGCAACTATTTTTTATTTTTTTTTATATGGAGAAAAGAGGCTTAGGCCAAAGTCTTCCCTGCTTGGTTCTGGTTTTGCAGATGTTGACATTATATAGAAAACTGTTTTAAAACTTCAGGCTGAATTCTGAATTTCAACATGCATATTCTGACTACAGAGTACAGAAGGATTTTGTGTTGTGTTGACAGTTTTAAGGCTCAAAAGGGTAGTCATGTTTTTCAAAAAGCAGTGCTGGAAGGGCAGCATGTTGTTTATGGCACAGGCTACAGAGCACTGCTGTACAAGTGTCTGCTTACTGGCAGAGATGGACTGAGGAGATCTGGATTCAAGGGAATTAGTACAGAGCAGGTCTAGCTTACATCCCACCACCATTTTCCTTTGAAGTGCTGATAGCCTTAAATTGCTGTATACAACCCATTGAGGGACACTGTGATAACATATACAACTTGCTTCTCTCTCTGCCAGACGGAAGGTTTCAGGTACCCTAGGCCTTCATCAGTGCCACCATCACCTTCTGCCTCTCAGCATTCCAGCCCTCAGCACAGCGAAGATGAAGATGAGGAAGAAAGATATGATGAGGATGAGGAAGCTGAAAGAGATAGGCAAAACATCAAGTCTCCCTTTTCCCTTGGAGTATTGCCACAAGGAAAAAAGAAGCAGCATGGAGAGTACAGGAACTGAATTTGATGCTGTCATCCTCTCTCCATCCATTCAACAATTTGTATTGTAGGCTTGGCAAGCTTTGTCTTAAGGGCAGTGTCATATAATTAGGGGAATCTTAAATGTTACTTAAGCTACACTGTTGGAAAGCCTAATATTATTTCACCTTGGAAGTAGTTAAAATGACAATTCTTCTGTGCCCCTTTGAGGTAGAAGAGATTTCTCAAGCTTAATAAACCTAGAGAATGCAACAATCCCCTCGGAAGCTTATACAAACTGCAGATCATACCTTTGTCTACATGATCATCTATATTAATCATAGTCTATGCTGATAGCTCCATTCTGGGTGTCCCAAATGAATTCCTGCTTCATTTATGTTCTCCCTTTCTCCCCTCCTAAACTTACATGAACTTTAAGTCAGATCTCATAAAATTTACAGAAAAATGTGTTACACTGGAGAAACCTTGGCAGGGTTAAAAAGATACTCTGAAAAGAAAATTGTATTTTTTTTTCTTATGCTGTTTATTGTATACTTACATCATTTAAAACATTTTTTTACAGCACAGTGTCTTGATCCAGTGCGAAAACATTCTTCCTGTGGAACAATATAAAGTCTTATGCAGTGGGTATTTAAATTTTAGAGATAAATGAAGTAATCTTTCTGAAGTCATTTAGCCCCACAATAAACAGCAGACTGTTTATTTTCTGATTCCTCTGGTATGTCACTTATTTTTTTCATCTTGTCTTAGATTCTGAGTTTGTTAACAAACCAGTTTGGGAATAAATTAATGTGACTTGGCTAAAGAGGGCAACAAATGTTCCTTAAGTAATACTTTCCTCTAGAGGCAAACCTACATGCGGTAGAGCAACGTGACAACATTCAAAGACAAGTAACTTTAGTTCTTCCAGTTACCCCATAAATCCATGGTTTATTTCACTTCTAGAAGAGGCCTAATCATAACAAATAATGCTAAACATCTGCCCCACAGACAAAATTTTGAAAAACACGTGAAAATTCAAAGTGCCTGGGGAATAACTGAACCTCAAACCAATAACCATACATTTAATTTGCCTTACAGAAAGCTTTCAAAGTTGTTTCAGTACCTAGAGATGCAGAGAGTGCCTGAACATGTTCTTCAGAAATAGATCTTAACATGAAGACATTAGGGGGAAGATTCATCTCTTATTTTAAGAGTTTGTGCATCAAGAAATTATCTCAAGAGAAGACATTTCCAGGAATTGATTCACCCTGTTCTTCGGTAGATAGGATGATATAAGCTTTGGAGGTATTTACCTTCACCGTGGGGACCCTAGATGTCCAACTTTGATTAGACACCTACCTTTCAAATACTTAACCAACACTTGATGATGTGGTTGTTACTATAGGCCATATAGAATAAAAGAAATTAGGTGCCTATTTGTATTTTTGGCCACCTAAAATCAGTTTTATGGACTTCAATTCTTAAGCTGATTTGGGTACCCGAGAGAATAACTATTCTTGTGAGACAGGTTCAGGCTTTTATGGCAAAAACTTAATTGGGTTTAAAATGAATCACTGTTACCATTTTAAAAGTAAAACAATAAGTAGTTATTTTTCTTATGAAAGAAAAGAAAAAATACTGCAAATATTTCCCTTCATACACCTTACTAAGTGGAGAGCAGCTGCATTTTGTGAGTTTGGAAATGCATATTCTTTCCTAAAGTGCTTTTAATTAAAGTTTCTTTGCAGAGTCAAATCATGTAATGGATGAGAGTCCCAACAAAAGAACACTTAAAGCACATACTGATGTATGTAGTTAATGTTCTCTTTAAAAAATAAAAGAAAAAAATGTCAAGAAATTTGACATTATTCTTCAGAAAAATTGACATTTTTCCCTCACTACTGTTGCACTGAAGAAAAAACATTTCACCCCACATTCCCTGTCATCAAAATTGTATTAGCATCATCTGACAGTAATCCAGCACTTCCTTTGTTGATTAAAAATGTTCTAGTAGCCACAGGCTGGTGAACATCTGTTTATCATCATTCCAGACCCTGCTGTGCTAAAAGATGCGATCACTACACACGTAGTGTAAATACTGCTAAATGATGGAAGCACAGCACAGACAGTATCAAAAGTGGAAAGATTTTGCTAGGGTAGCAATAAAACAACTAATATATTTTATTTCTGGACAAGTCCTGGAGGAGAAAAACAAGCAGCACGTATGATCCAGGTGGTGGGTTCTGTTGGATGTGCTTAAGGTGATTGAGTTCCCTGGGAAGAGCAGAGAGCTGGCATGGCAAACCCAGCTGGGTTAGTTTCAGCATGCTCACGTGCTTTGAGCACCTGCCCGGTGACAGAAAGCTCACAGCTTTTGAGGTACGACTAATGTGAATACTGTGCCTGTCCTTCTCAGAAACAGTCCTGCCATGGCCGCTGCCTGATGCCTCTAGGCTTATTTTAGTTCTGCCTTGAGTGTTAGGACTAGCTGTCAGTAGCAAGGCGATTTAACTACAGCAAAACATGTTTTGCCTTTTGAATTTGCAGTGTTAGAGGGAATGGCTTTTCATTCAGTGAAGGCAACAGATTGCCTAACTTAAATGCCACCCATTTCTAACAGTTACTGACATCTGACAAGCCTGGTAGGAGCTATCTGTTACATAAGTGATTATCTGGCAGATTGAAAACACTAGGGTTTCCCAAATAGCTCACCGACAAGGCAGAATGTTTATTCTGATTCATGATATTTGTAAAGAGCCGTTTAAGCTAGTGAGTTTAGATCAGTAATGCATACAAAAATCAGTCAACTGCAAGTGTGATTAATACAGGCGTTGTATCTCTGGGAAGTTTAAAGGCATATGAATTTCATGGTATCAGTAAACCAAAGGGTGCACAAACATTTTACTTTTTGTCTGAGTGTGGACTGATTATCATGTAAAATATGTTGAAAAAATAGCTAAGATGTACCTGAGATATTCAGAGTATGCTTGAAGCAAGAAGTAATTACATCAATGGAAAGATTCTGGTGGATACCATTGGTCTTCAGATTAAGTTCATCATGAATGCGTTCTGTCAGATATGTTTGTGCTTAAAAATCATCAAACAAGGACATTTTGATTTCACCAGTTATGTGAAATGATACAGATGATGTTCCTCCATGAAATTACATAGATGATAAGCAATCACTGAAAGTGGCTATACTCCCATGATAGAAAGGAATTCCTCTGTTCTTTCAGCTGTGTTTCTTTGTGTTAAGGAGAAGCAGCATTATAGTTAGTGTGAGTTAACAAAATTAATTAGCAATGTCATGAGAAAGATCAGAGAAAAGCAGTGTTAAAAGATGAAGAGCATGACTAGGGTTAAAGGTTAAAAAAAACCAAACATAGTTGCTGGGACACAAGAATCATGTGGGTACTTTTTAATTATATGAGAAATACAGAGGGCTTTCCAGTAAGACCACAAAGCTGCATAAATGATGTTAAATATATCCTTATCGGCATGGAATGATAATCAACTAATTTATGTATAATTCCACTTTTGTAACTCCAAAAGCAGGCCAACAAAAAAACCCCAATAATGATGCCATTAATATTCTGTGTGCCTGTTGTCATGCATGACACCACCACTAGTTCCAGCAGTTCAGCACCTCCTGACAGCAGGAGTGACTGTAGGCCACAGCCCTTAAGGAGGCTCTGATCCTTTAAGACCTACCCCCACCTATCTTTATGTGCTGAGACTTGGCTTAGGATGCAGTCAGAGGATGCATTTCTGCATGTGTGTAACTGGGGCAGCACTGAGGTCTGAGTAAGTGCTGCTATCTACTCTTTGTGGTGACAGGTATATGAAAAAAAACCCCAAAACCACCTGCTTTGCAGTTTAAGGTATCTGGATTGCTTTAGTATCTCACTGACTTTATTGACCATCAGCAACTTACAGAGCCAGCTGTGAAGTGGTGAAGGAATCTGCCTTTATCAGAAATAAAAGGGCTTCAATATGCAACTGGGTGGAAGGTAGTAAAATGTTTTCCAATGAAAAATTGTTTTTAATGAAGTAGTTGTCCAAAGAGACTGTTTCAATCATCTTTTCAGGTAAGATGGTACAATTTATTTTAGATTTTGGGTGAGATATACAAAATGGACTAAACAAAGTGGGAACTTTACAAATAATTTCCTTAGCTGAACTGATAACTTTTAATCAGTTTGCATTCAAAATGTTGCAGTGAGTATATACATCATCCTTTGGGCACATAAGTGAGGATGGACAAAATGTTCTGTTTACACAAACCATGATTTTAGGGTATATGCAATACAAATGTTAAAGAAATTTGAAATATTTCACCAATTTGATAGATTATCTGTCAAGTAGCGAGGGTGATCGCTGTTTTCTTCTTCAACTGTAAGACAAGACACAATGGGGAAAAATAAGCTGTAGACAAAGGAAAGTTACAACAACCAAAATTTTCAGGAGACAGATGTGCCTCAGGCACAGCCCTAGTGTAATGTGACTGCTCAGCTGAGACACAAGCATCTGTAGAAATAATCACTTCTCTCATTTTGAATGCAGGATTTTTCTGTTTGCTGAAGAGCAAAGAAAAAAACCATATCCAGAGGGATACCTTAGTACATGGTACAAATTTTTCATGCAGAAGAAAATAATGCATTTGTTCTTTATTTCTGCATTTGTCTCAGTCAAGAGGATTTTAAAATCATCTGAAAGTGGTTTTCTGAAAGTGCAGGGCTTACCCAGGTTTGAATGTCTCCCCTTGACTGCTATTCCTTACTACAATGATGGGAACGTTATTCCACAAATAATTTTTCAAACAAGCTGCTAGTTCTGCTTAGGTCTCTCAGATATGTCACCTTTCTTCTTAGGGGGCTGTTACTGTTTACTCTCTCATCTGGAACAGCAATATCAGGCAGAAAAATACCACTAGAATTTATGAATTGTGCACTTCAGAGGATTTTCTCTTTTTGTTAGCACACAAATGACACCTTCTTTGATTTATCTTTAGAACTTCTCATACATTTTTGTCTAAAGCACTATGTTCACTTTTAATTCTGCCTTTCTCAGTCAAAATTACACTGATTTTTTTGTTTTTTGTTAATGGAGTTCTGCCAGGGCAGGGAAGAGGGAGCTGAGCACAGAGCCACTGTGCTATGTGAGGTACAGTGGAAGATTTTAGGAAGCAGAGAAGACAGAAGTGACTCCTGCATATCTACACAAACACCAGGTAAATTGTCAGGTGTTTCTCACATCCTCTTTTCATTTCAGGAAAGCTGCATACTTTAGATAGCTAAGGAGAGGTGATGTAGTGATATCACAAAGATGGCAAGGCAGTTATTTATTACCCACTGCTGATGGTATCAAGGGCAATTAGGCAGTTAACAGGCTTGTTTTACCACCCGACTGTGTGAAAGGGAAAAAAACTATTTTACTAGGGTTTTACTTCACATTTCCTAATTCAAGTAAAGCACTTTTTCTTTCTGTCACGATGACAGAAATTAAGAGTCTGAATAAGGAACTCACAACTGGGGCAACAAGAAACGAAGGTAGCTTCTAGCTACCTTCAGTTCCTCCTTGTCCAGAACCACAGAGGGGAAAAGCGTAACTTAGACACACTGCTGGGCTTGTATAAACTGCAACAGCCACCGCAGCACCCATGGGCCAAAGCATAGCACAGACTCTCCACGGCACTGTGGGGTGTATCACTGTTTTACAACTTCCCTGTTCCTAGCTCCATTTCCATGAATTAGTCTATGTACCTGAAGAGATGAAAGACAGAGGGCATGCATAGCATAAATTTGGGGTGACAGCCTGATAGGTATGCATCAGATGCATACATGAGGGGTTCAGGAAATGGCTTTGCAGGAAAGCTGGTGTAAGGACTTGGGAGTACTTGTGGATGAGAAGCTGGACATGAACCACCAATGTGCATCTGCAACTCAGAAGGCCAACTGCACCCTGGGCTGCATCAAAAGAAGTGTGGCCAGCAGATCAAGAGAGGTGATTCTGCCGCTCTACTCTGCTCTGGTGAGACCTCACCTGGAATACTGTATTCAGCTTTGGAGCCCTCAACACAAGAAGGGCATGGAACTGTTGGAGTGCATCCAGAGAAGGACCACAAAAATATCGAAGGGCTGGAGCACCTCTCCTATGAAGACAGACTGAGAAAGTTGAGATTGTTCATTCTGGAGAAGAGAAGGGTCCGGGGGAACCTTATAGTGGCCTTCCAGTACCTGAAAGTTGCCTACAAGAAAGCTGGGGAAGAACTGTTCACGAGGGCACACAACAATAGGGTGAAGTGGAATGGTTTCAAACTAGAGAAGGGGAGATTTAGGTTGGATATTAGGAAAAAATTATTTGGAACAGGTTGCCCAGAGAGGCAGTGGAGGTCCCATCCCTGGAGATATTCAAGATCAGGCTCAATGGGGCTCTGAGCAACCTGATCTAGTGAAGATGTCCCTGCTTACTGCAGGGGGGTTGAACTACATGACCTACCTTTAAAGGTTCTTTCCAACCCTACGCATTCTATGATTCTAAGGAGGAAAGGTGAATTATAGCAGGGTGAGGGAGGTGGGAAATATAAGATTGGGGTCATTATCTATGGGGGTGTGATATTCAGGAAAGTAAGGGGACACAAGTTATTTAAGCCTGCTGGGCTGCAGCTGGGTTATGCTGGGGGGTGTTGTGGAAGGCAGATGTGGGTTCTGAGGTTCTGAAGTGAGAACCGGAAGTGTGTAGCAGGTGATGACGAAGCAGGTGGTAAAGAGACAGAGATGGGAGGGTTAGGCAATATCTCTGGGACACTGGGAACACATGGATGAATTATGGGATTTGTCAGGATATTTCAGGGATCTGCCTCTACATGTCATTGGAATGCCTTGTTAGCTGTCCAGTGACAGAGCTCTCAGGAGCCAGATGTGAATTCCCAGGAACTCTGCTGAGGCTTTTTAGGATTCTTTTAAGCCTTTGCCCCAGGATGTAAGGGCCAAAGAAGGAATGACAATTTCACAAGCAAACAATATTCTGCAGAAAAAAGAGCCTTGGTTTGGAAAAAAGAGTTTTGGTTTGGAAAATTCAATTCAAAATAAACATTCTGTTGAATATAAATAGATTCGATAGAAATCTGAAAAGCAAATTAAAAACAGAATATGCAAAAGTTTACCTATTGTCATTTATCTGATTCGTGTTCTAATCTGTGTAAATGTACACCCTATTACAACACAATCTGTGGAATAATATCTCATTTCAAACCAGGCCTTTTAGATCAATTTACTGAAATGTTAGTAAATTAAATACTGATAAACCCATTTTTTAAAAGTTAGAATAAGGCAAGACATGCATTTACCTTCTTGTGCTTTCCGTAAGGAACTAAGGAACAGTGCTGCAGCTTCAGAAAAAGATAAAGGATTTGTGTGTTGGCTGCGTGTTTCTAGAATTATAAAATCAGAGGTGCATATTTTGTTAGTCTTTACTGGCATTTCTTTATTTTGTTCTTTGCTTTTTTATGTCCATAAATAGAGACCCAAAGAGAAAAAAAATACTGTTGTCTCCTTTGCTCTATATCT
The DNA here is from genome assembly GCA_020800305.1 of Porphyrio hochstetteri. Classification (NCBI taxonomy): domain Eukaryota; kingdom Metazoa; phylum Chordata; class Aves; order Gruiformes; family Rallidae; genus Porphyrio; species Porphyrio hochstetteri. Next base: position 77,896,982 of record CM036905.1, on the reverse strand, counting down.
TTCTCTGCTCAAAACCAGCCTGGTAAATAGCTACCACAGAATACTAGCAATCTTTTTAAAAAGGGGGCTACTTTAAAGTACCTTAGAAGGTAAAGAGAATATTTTTTTCTCACATGTTCTTTACTTTACTACCACATTGTTTCCTCCAGAAACAATGTGTAGCATGGATTAATGTTGACTACTTTTGTTATTTGTTGGTTCAGGAAGATTAATAATCTGGTTTGATTTTTTCCAGTGGAAAAAGTAAAAAGTACCTCTGGTAATCTCACTAAACAGCCAGGGCAGTCTGAAACATCACTTATGTAAATGAAGTCACACATGCACACAAGAGAGGAAAGTCAGTCTTTATCATGTGCTTTTTGGAATGAAGCAATTAACAAAAGGGAGTTTAATTGCATCTTTGAACATAATTCCAGGAAAGCAAATCCCCCTGTTTCCAAAAACTTCTTCCACAACCTGAGGAAAGACTGATGTGTTCCATACAGCCATGCACATGTACTTACCAAGCTGCATTCTGCCATACAGATCCTTTCGCTGGCTCTCATCTGAGATGAATCGACGTCCCTCTACAAAAGCATTGGGAAAAAGGTGAAAACAACCTCCCACATCTGTTGTAATTCCTGCCTTACAATCTCTAAAGTAGTCTTTTCAAAATACAAAAATGCATCAATACTTCTACAAACATAACATGGGAGGCACAAATCCATCCCGGGTTCATCCCCCAGTAATAGCACATCCTAAACTGGAACACTCCAGACATAATTTATCCCACGGAACTGGTGTTTCAGCACTTTTCATTCTGGTATTAAAATGGTGTAGGAACCCCATGTATGGAAAAATTTACTGTCTTCTCCTCACTCTTTTCTCAATTGCTATATTAGTGATAAGCCTTCAATCTCTTTGCTGGACTATAAAGCATTGCCTTTTAAAGGGATATTTCTATTTAAAAAGAAGAAAACAACCAAAATCACATTACTTTCTATGCATCAGTAAGAACGATACATAGGTTGATACATTCTATTCAGTTATAAGAATTAATTATAACAAAAAAGGGGCCAAATTCTTTGCTGTTATGAATAGAAATATTCTTATTAATATCATTAGAATTTCTTCCAGTTGCATTAACAGTTGTTTGGAGCCTGTATTTATTTTCTGCTGTTGTAACTTGTATTGTCTCCCTTTTGCATTTCTCTCAGGATTCTAAGCTGCAATATTTTATTTTAATTTCAAGAAAGCCATTTCTCTTTCTTTCTTAATACTTAAACTACCTGATATCTTTTAAGTTTGAAACAACAATTTGGAATAGAATTTTTAAAAATCCAAATATTTCTGTTACATTTCATGAGGTTGCAGCAAGGACAATATCTCTCTTTGGCTCTAAATTTTATCTTTATATTTAATGCTTATTTAACTCAGGACTAAAAATAGAAGCTCAAAGGTCATTTGCACAACCTTAACACCACAGTATAGATAATACATTAACATCCAAGTTCTCCTCAGAAGAGGTTGCTTGTGGTCTTAATACCAACTCTGATGCAGGATCCTTGTAATAGGAATGTGTGTTCTCCTATTGCTTGAGAAGATGTTTTAATAAACCCCGAATGAGAAAAAGGAATTACAACCATATCCAGTGTGTCTTAAACACCCTTTAAGGTTATTTCAGATAAAGAAACTGCTTTTCCAATAGATTTTACAATCAAACTTCAAACTCTCTACATTTTCAGCACTTTTCTTCTTCCAACCCTTGCTTTCTTCAATTTGATTTCTTTAAAAAATAAAAATACTACTGCCAATGCCACTGTTTCAGAGACCAGAAGAAATAACAATTGGCACATCCCTGCAGGCCTCAGAACTTCTACATCCACAGCATCCACAGGCATTTACTGCTTGTGTGGAGCCAAGCAGAGCAGGAATCATCCAATGGTAGAGAAAGTTATCTCCTCAAAACGGATAGAGCTTGGGACTTACGTGCACCCTTCAAATAGAGCATAGCCTGAGGAGTCCAGTTTCTCCTTTGGAAATAAACCTTTATGCCAAAAAGCAGAAAAGAGACGTGTCAATGTTGCATGCCACTACTAACTAGTACAAATGTTTAAATGGCACAAACCTATGAGATTCATGGATGATGCACATTCAGCCTGAACAAGCTGTTTTTACCTGAGGTGCACTCCAGGAGAAAGATATGAATGATGCTGCCAGGAACAGTGCCATTGCAGATGCTGTCAGTTTTCGCAGTCCCTGTGCACAACAAAGAACCAGAAGGTACAGGAAAAGCCTTTCAGATCTGTAGGTCCTCCCAACTTCAAATCTAAATGTGAGGGGTTTTCCAGTTGCTCCTTTCTCCCTGTCTTGCTGCCAAACCTCCTCTAGCTCTGTGGCTGTTTCAGCTTCAATACACAGCGATCTGATGGGAGGATGAATGTTAAATCAAGCATACTTTATTCTCTTTACTCATATTCATTGTAAAGGTTATATACTGGTAAGAACTGTCATCAGGGGAGGCACCTTTTGTGCACCCATTTACACAGACATTAGATCCTCCAAAAATGAAATAGAGAATAATGTACAAACTAAGGGGGAAAGATGATATAAAATATATCTTATTCCTACCAAACTTTGAATCACAGAGTTTAAATGACACGCAAATGTAGGGACTTGCCATTCCAAACAAACCAGCCAACCGACCGACCAGGAGAGCAAATCACAGCTTCCTCAGGAAAAGAAAGTTTTTAAACTTAGCATCCTATTTGCATCAACCATGACTACACACATGTCGTGAGAGAGGCTAGTTTGATTCTTGGGGTTTGTTCACTGATGCAGCACATGCAAATGAAAGCATTGAGCATGAATCCTCTGCGAACAAGTTGCACGTCTCTTGTGCATTCATGCATTGATAACAGCGATGGGCAACAGAGAGCATCTAACACGATTCACAGTGGTCTATCTCATCCTGGTTTTGAGAGCATATTGGGATATTATTTTCTTTATGCTTTTGTTTCAAGAACACTGAATATAACTATATATTCCTCTCAGGTTATTTTTATGCTAAAATTTTTAAGTCACCCTGCAGTTCCCAAATATCATACCTACATGAAAAAGCACAAATTGCAAAGAAAATCTTTCATACAGACACACCAAAAGAGTCCTACTCACCTTCATACTTAGTTCAGAGGCAAATCTTCAGTCTTCTTTTCTTGGGATAATGTGTCACAAGGTTTCCTACAGGTTTGGGGGTCCCTTTTTAAATCTTCAGAGTGAAGGTACCCTCCCCTTCTGTGTCAGGGCGGAGGAGTCTAAAGGGCTCTCTTGTCAGCCCTGTAGATGAAGAAGTAGAAGGTCTGATGACTCCTGAGGGAAACCTGTAGTCTTGCAGGAAGTCAGGAAAATGATTGAAAGATGGATACACTTGGAGATGCACCCCATTAGCCAGGTGAATACCTTCTGAATACATCAGCATCAGCCCTGTGCATTTGCAATACGTCACTTCTTGCTAGATGATCGATAACCACAGCCAGAAGCAGGTATTAATATGGATGATGTGTGTTTACCCAGGGTAAACTAACATATATCAGATTGCTATCCATTGTGGGAGCTGGAAAAGTTTGTAAATTAGCCTCCAGTCATAATGTGCCAACATAAAGAAAAAACTAACTTATCCAGCATTGCCAGCCTCAGGTTATTCCTGTGATACATGTAGAGGATCCAGTCTCTTGTCTGATTCTTTAACAATATCTTTTATCTAGTTTTCTTTCACACAAGAAAACTACAAAGCTAAATAAATTTTAAAAAAACACAAAAAAGCACCCCCCAACTCTTAATAGTCAGAAACACTTCTCTGTCTCATAGTAAAGTAAAAGGCTAGATTGAATAGGTCAAGAGGTGGAGCAGTAAACACAAAAAAAAGTATGAAGGGGGAATCAGAGAAGGCATTTCCATATGCTACTTCTAAGTGATTGTTGGACTCATCACAGTCATGGATAGCAGGTTTGATCCTCAGGCAAAGAGCTAATCATGCTTGATGTCCAGCCTTGCTGGTTCTATAGCTAGGGTTTTAATCTCTGCTCCTTCATTTTTTCCTCTGTAAAATGGAAGACGGGAGCAGAAGGGGAAGCAAAGCAAACAGGGAACCATAAATTCAGTGATTAGAAGATTGGCCAGTAGAAAGTTTACTGCAGCAGCCTCACAAACAGGACCAGCCTGTGGTGTAACAAAAATACAGATCAGCCCATATGTGTGACCAAGACATGCTCATACATGTGGAATCTGAGTGAGGGGTGTGCAGACAGGCACTGCTAAGGCTTGTCATGAGCTTTTCGCTGACTCGATGTGTCTGTGGAGACTGGTCTGAAGCACACTGTTAGCAAAGGTGCAATCGCTCTCCTGCTTTCGGGAGGGTATTGCTCTGTTCCCTGATCATGCCAGACAGAACTGCTCATCAAATATACAGATGTAGCATTAGCTGCAGCTCACTCTGGTATAGATGCAAGAAATGAGAGGCAAATTCAGGTTTTGGCCTCGTGCAGCTCTTATGATTGCTGGGAACTGCCATTATACCTCTATCCTTCAAAAAGGCCACGCCGTGATGCACCCTAGCCAGCAGAAGGGATTCTACGTGCATCTACTTCAATGTGAAGTTTACATTTTCCCTGCTCTTTTCCTTTTCCTGCGACAAATCAGAGACATTTCTTGATGGTGTTTAACCCTTAGCCTTAGAAAGGGGCTATGCATTGCATCCAGGAGACATTTAACAAGCAGAGACCTGGAAAAGATAAACCTACTCACCTGTTCCCTTCTGCAGCAACCTCAGAGCCTCACTTTATGCATAGACCACAGGGCCAGAATCAAAACATACAATTGACTCTCCGAAAATTAACCTTCTCCCTTTGGTATTGGTCAATGTAAAGTATATCATCTTCATAATGGTTCTGCTTTTGGTAGGAAAACCAGAAAGTGTTTGACACTGAAAATAAGCCCTGGTTGTCCTGCCACTCTAATGAGACAAGTTAACAAAATACAAACTGTGAAGTCAACCATCTCAGCCACTTCTGTTGAAACTGGGGACAAGGGGAAGACAATGGGAGGTATGGGGAAAGATTTATTTTGTTACTACACTGTAGAACAACAGCTTCAGTTTTTCTTATCTTTTGACGACTTTGCAAAGTCTGAGCTGCTCTGAGTTGGTGTTGCTGGAGTCTCACTCTCTCTTCCAAACACGGCTGTATTGCTAGAGTCCCACCCACCTTTTTTGTAGAGACCAGGGCTTGTTTGAGGCTGCCTGGAGGGTAGGAAGGAGATGAATGGGACAGGTGAAAACCTGGATTGGCTTATGTCAGGTGATCATCAGCTTAAAAGATGCAGGGCCTTGACAGCATCCTCTTAAACAGTTTCAGTGTTGTAACATCAGATGTCTCAATGAGACTAAGCTGTCTAAAAGTGAAGTGCTTAGTTTCAACCAGTGGTAAGAGACAGGCTACCTTGCCCAAACACCATCCAAGGCACCTGACACATGCAGATGGATCTGCCAGCTGTGACACAGGGCTTGCAAGAGACCCAAGAATTGTGTAGAAGCAGCAGAAAGGCAGGCAGGATCCCTAGGGTACTTCAAATGTCACTAATTGCTTTTGACTAGGATCATTCCTACAGAGTGGAGGAAAATAGGACTTCAAAGAGCACCTTCTGGTGACAAGGTGTAGAGCATTAAGAGACAAGGACAGAAATCTCTGGAGATGCCTGTGTCTTTTCATTGTCTTCAGATACAGAAAACACCAGGTGAAATGAATCAGATCCCAAATTGAATTTCCATATTTTTATTTCCAAAAGTTTTTGAATTTTCCTTTAAGTTCTCTGTGTTTTTGTGACTTGGGGCCCTAAATCCATTTATTTTTACTATAACTAGTTGCATTGGCATTTAAAAAATATTACCTTTCAAAAGCAACTCCCTGGAAATCACAGAATCGTAGGGGTTGGAAGGGACCTTGAGAGATCATCGGGTCCAACCCCCCTGCCAAAGCAGCTCCCTAGCTCATATTGCACAGATAGGCGTCCAGACGAGTCTTGAGTATCTCCAGAGAAGGAGACTCCACCACCCCCCTGGGCAGCCTGTCCCAGGGCTCTGTCACCCTCACTGTGTAAAAGTTCTTCCGCATGTTGGTGCGGAACTTCCTGTGCTCCAGTTTACAGCCATTGCCCCTTGTCCTGTCTCCACAGACACTGAAAAGGGGTTGGCCAATTCCCCCTGCACCCCATACTTAAGATATTTATAAACATTAATTAGGTCCCCCCTCAGTCTTCTTTTCTCCAGGCTGAACAGCCCCAGCTCACTCAGCCTTTCCTCATATGGGAGCTGTTCCAGGCGCTTAATCACCTTCGTAGCCCTTCTCTGGACTCTCTCAAGGAGATCCCTGTCTTTTTTATACCAGGGAGCCCAGAACTGGACACAATACTCCAGGTGGGGCCTGACCAGGGCAGATAGAGGGGGAGGATCACCTCCTTCGACCTGCTGGCCACACTCTTCCTGATGCACCCCAGGATCCCATTGGCCCTCTTAGCCACCAGGGCACACTGCTGGCTCATAGCCAACCTGTCATCCACCAGGACCCCCAGGTCCTTCTCCACAGAGCTCTTCTCCAGCAGGTCATCCCCCAGCCTGTCCTGATTCAAGCAGTTATTCCTCCCCAGGTGCAAGACTTTACACTTGCTTTTATTAAACCTCATCTGTAAGAAGTCTGCACACAGAACAAAGAACTCAGGGTGTGTCAATTCTACTTTACTGATTAAAATATAAGAAGACTCTTCTCCTTTTTTAGGTCACTCTTGCCCTCATCCTAAGAGAAGGTGGCCATCTTACTCTTCCCAGAAATCTAACCACTTCTAAGATGGCATATGGGACATGATTTATTTGCAAACAGCAGCAGGAGGCAATCGTTTCAGTAGGCAATGTGTGTACAGGGAGTGCTTGCATTCACAAAAAAGGATATGTGGACGTGTATGGGCATATGTAAGCTTATACACTTGAAAAATGAAGTAGGCTATAATTGGGTTATGGATCATAACACACTAAAAAACTACAGCACTTGAGGATGATGAGCTGTACATGAAACACTCACTGTCAATCCTGCCATTTCTCAGCTGATTCACTTAAATGAGGAAGTGGCTTTGGCATGTAATCAATAGCCTAAGGGAGGGAAGGAGAGTGAAGCTTGCTGTAGCAGCAGGACCCCTTATTAGAATGAACATAACCTATTCTTATTCTTAAAGATGATCTAAAGGGCAGAGACTGCTTATCCTGACACTGTAAATGATAAAAAGCCGATTTCTGGGATTGAAGTTCAGCGCTGAGGTGGGTGACAAACTTCTTGTGTGGTGGATTTTTACCTAGTGGGGTCAAACATACATCACCGACTTGCGTCATAACTGCACTTTCCCAAATCTTTCCCTAAAAATACAGGCTACAGTCATTGTGCCTATTTTTAAACTGCAGGTAAGGACACCAGTGATCTGTTGCTTGCTCTTGAGCAAAAGGTGTAGCTGTCATGTGTAGGTGGCCAGTAGGTATGTCATCAAGTATGGTATTCTGATGGTGCCAGGGTATACATCTCTTGAGATTTAGGAACTTTGTCTCTTGTGCTTATTCTCATTTCTTCAGTGCTTTCCTGCCTGTTCATTAACTCTTTGGGAAGTACACCTCACTTCCCTCTGGCATCTGAACAGCACCTAGCACACTGTAGTTCTGGCTCATACATGCTAACCACAGCATCTTAGTAGGCTGTGAATTATCATGGCAGAGCCTGCAAACTAGGAAATGGTGAACAAATAATTCTGTGTTTGAAGTGCAAAAAGGGGATTTAAGTTAAATAGTAAGGCAAGCTTTCTAACAGTAGCACACTGAAATATAAACAGATTCTTTTGGAAGGCTGTAGATCTATTATCACTGAGAAACTCAGAGAACAGATTGGCCAACCCCTTCTTAGGACTCATCAGTAAACTGATCCCACTCAGAAACATGATGACGAACCATAGGACCTCTTAAAAACTTGTTTCTTGTGTTTCTCCGATCTTTCAAATCTGCTTCTGGACATTAACCCCATACATCCCACTCAGACTAAGGGGAACATCTTCGCCAAATTCTGTATTTGCCTTATATAACCAGATGACTGATCAAACCATATCTGAAATCCATCAGTACATTTTATGTCAGTCACTTTATGTCACATGAATGTCTTTTTCAGTATTTTTTTTCAGAATAGACCCTAACTTACAGAATAATAGTATAAGCTAGTTTGGAAGGGACCTTCAAAGGTCAGCTAGTCCAACACCCCATGCAATCAGTAGGGACATTTTCAACTTTTCTGGGAAGTTGTGTTTCGATGGTGCAAGTCTGAAGTGAAGAGATACTCTCTGATACTCAGAGATCATTAATTCCTGGCCTAAAATTTATCTAACTGTTCTGTTGCACATTAAGCACCATAATGTCCGTGGGCCTTATTCCAGTACTACTGCAGAGTTACTAGACTCACTTTTCTTCTTTTCTCTAGACTGTATGAGAAGAACTGTTCTAAAAACTACCTAAGGTACAGAACAAGCTGTAGAAAAGCCAGACTGCTACGGATCGTGTAAATGGCTCACACAACAGAAGTAACAGAGACTTTTGGTGAGGACTACAGTGTGATCAATACTATGTTGAGGTCCAGGCACTACTGTTCTCAGAAGTGTATTGATGAAAGAGAAGAAAGTTCAAGGGATAGTTATAAATAAAAGTTAAATACATTATATGGGGTGAGGGATGTTTAAAAATCTCAGGACAGTAGAAATCCACAAATATTTGAAAGGTGTAAACATCACAGAAAGAGGTAATACTTCTCAAGTTCAGTGAACCATGGGATGGTCCACTTTCTTTCAGCAAGGACAAGTCTGGAGCAAACACCAGGAATAAAAGACCAGAAAACCAGTTTTCTCCCATTTGCAAGCTGGAAAAGAGACATGACCATCTAAGTATTAGCATTTACAAAGCATGTTAGCAGAAGCTGTACAGCTCTTCTGACACACAGATACTACTGAACCTAGCTCACAGAACATACCTTTCTGTAATGACAGAAACACCAAAGGCCAAGGAGTCATCTGACCTTTTCTTCCACCCCCATCAACTTGGCAAAGAGGATTTTTGTCTTTGTCAAGAAGCTACCTAGTGGGCTACAAACTATGCTTGGTATTACGCATGTAGTCGTCTCCTCTTGGCTGAACCATACTTTTGTCACACAGTCTCACTCATGAAGCTGGGCAAGAAATACATGCTGCTACTGGGCAGCTGGGTGCTGACATTTTGCTGTGGACAGAATTGGGAGAGAGGAAAAGAGGCAAGTTACGCTGAGACACCAATCAGCCAGGTGTCAGAGACTGGAATACCTTGCTCCATGTTCTCAAAGTGCTTAACCTCTGTGGGCATGGTCCATAAAATGTGGAGCCTCTTGGGTTGGTTTTCCTTACCCAGGCATCCAGTAAGGGATGGGAAAGAGTTGATACTTTTATATAGAAAAACACATTTTTTTTAAGGGAAAATATTATTAAAGCCTGAACAGAAACCCTGGGCAGTATTTGCAAGACAAACCAAATAACTTATGAACTTTGCTGCATTAAGATTTGCTAAACTTTGAAAACATGTGTCCTCAATATTTGCATATGCACACTGAATATGAGATACACTTTGCCCTTGAAGAGCATGTATTTTAATCCCACCATGCAGAGAATAGGGGTCCTAGTAAAATAAGAGTATTCTTTCACATTACACTGCTGTAACAACCAACATCATTGTTGTTTGAAACAAAGTTTGGTTTTAGAGGCAGAAGTTAAATTCAGGGGAGAATAAATAGCTCTACCTGATGCGCCACGTCATCAGAACTGACAGATATTCCAGATTTTCCCAACGTGGGTGCAAAACCACTTCAACTGGGTCTGTCAGGGCTTACCCATCCCAGCCTACAGCAAAGCTCTAAGCAGTACACTGTGTAGTGCAGCAAAGATGGTCCATGAGCCACACAGACTTCAACTGCACTTGAGGCAAATGGGAGATGATGGGAATTCCCTCCTGCCGGATCCCCCACATTGCTGAATCATGGTCTCATAGCAAGTTGCAAGTAGTTCTTTTTAAAGAGCTGAATAAAATAGCACAAGTCTGTCATTCTGCCTGCCCTGAGGGAATACAAAGGAAAGGACCAGGTATTTTGTAAAATTAAAAACCTTGGGTTTAATTTTGTTTTACCAGAGTTTGTACTTAAGTAGAGTAATTAACAGTTTAGCTGTTGCGAAGTAACACTTAATGCTTTACAAAGTCCACAGGCATTTGTAATCTGAATTAATGTGAGGAGAAGGAAGACTATGTCATTGAGACTTTTAGGAGCATTTCAGGTATCTAGTTTATAATCTCAGAACCTGTGAATGACACCTTGCTTCCTGCACCCCTACTTTACTCTCCATCTCTCTCAGTTTAGACTGCAAGGTCTACAGGCAGCAGCCATTCGCTCCTGCACCTGCTCAGTGCCTCCTCTGCTAGCCGTACAGCAGCACAAATAACATCTTCACCTGGAGGTAGGCGATCCCTGAGTAAACATCACTTGCTCCTGTCAAGGTATGACAAAAACAAGTGTGCTGTTTTAATGTGTGAGGTTTTCTCCTCAAACCAGTAAGTGAAAAATCTTCTCATACATAAAAATCTCTCAAAAGTAAGAGAAAAGAGAAGAAATCCTCATCTGGATAGGTTTGATCATAGAATCATAGAATGGTCTGGGTTGGAAGGGACCCCAAGAATCATAGAGTTCCAATCCCCCTGCTACAGGCAGGGCCACCAACCTCAGGCCTGGATCTACACTAGGTTGCCCAGGGCCCCATCCAACCTGGCCTTGAACACTTCCAGGGACGGGGCATCCACCACCTCTCTGGGCAGCCTGTTCCAGCATCTTACCATTATCTCTGTAAATAACTTCCCCCTAATATCTAATCTAAACCTTCCCTCCTTTAGCTTTAGTCCATTCCCCCTTGTCCTGCCATTGTCTACCCTTTTAAGAAGTTGATTCCCCTCCTGTTTATAAGCTCCCTTCAGGTACTAGAAGGCTGTAATGTGGTCCCCCCACAGCCTTCTGTTCTCCAGGTTAAACAAACCCAGTTCCCTCAGCCTCTCTTCAGAAATATTACCTGTATATTATCAGCTTTATTCCTGGAAGAAGGAGTACCTAGTCAAAAACACACCCATCTGCTAATCAAAGCAGAACCAACTGCATCAGCTCCGTGCTCTTTGGTAATGCTGCTAGATGACAGTGCCAAGTTTACACTTTTATTTAATGGCTTTCCCACAAAACAGGAAACAGCAATGGCAGCTCACTGCTATATTTTGGGTTTTTATCACAAAAAGCCTGTAAGAGCACTTCTTACTTTTTTTTCCAAAGTGCTGAAATAGCCCATGGTAGATTAGGAGATGCCATTTCTCCAAGCATTTGGAGAGGTCTGATGGGTTGTGCAGTTATTAGGTACTGGGCAGGCAGTAGTACTCCCTCAACAACATTATCCTATGCCCGGTTATTTGTACAGAGTATACCTAAAGATCCACTTCTCTTGTCTGAGAGTTTAATATTAACAGGAGGACTTTGCTAACAGTTCTAAAGACAAAACTTTTTTGTTGCTCACAGAACCAAGTGCAGAGCAGACAGCAACACGGAGACTCTTTAATACACCATCAGCCCAAGATATTTCCACTTCAGCCTTCCTTTAAAAAGTGCTAAGAGCCATGAAATTTGTGCACTTTCAGGATTCTCTGCTCAAACTGTCACAGAAGAAACTAGGAGAGATCTGCTCCTGCCTGAAAATTTGCAGTAGGTGGGAAAAGTAAGAAAGAATCATGGAATCGCAGAACAGTTTGGAAGGGACCTTAAATATCATCTACCTCCAACCCCCTGTCACAGGGACATTCTCCACTAAAACCAGTTCTATCAGAACTGCTAATAAACATCTCAGGCACCCAAGTTCAGACGCAGCAGGAAGATATATGATGGTTTTCCTCCCTGTTTAAAAAAAAAAAAAAAAGAGAAAAAAAGAAAAAAAAGCAGAATAACAGGGTGACTTCAAGACACCTTGAAATTCCAGGCAATAGAAGGGTTGGAAGGCTGGAGACTGATTGTTGATTTGCACCTCTTGCAGCTCGTTGCCCCTCACAGCCTGCAAGCTGAGTGTCAGGCAGCAACACCAGGTGTACCTTGGAGAGCTGATTTTCCAGCAAATGAGCCCTCTGCTAATTTGAGTATCACAGTTTATTTAGCTAGTCCTCCTCAGAAAGACAGCTAAAATAGCTTTTGCTTTCCTGTGCTAGATCTACCAGAGAGGAATAGGAAGTTATTTTTCCATATGCTGTTGTAAGTATAAGGTCTTAGGCTGGTTTATTTTGTGGAGAGTTACAAGCAATGTTTAAAAACACATTGTAGTTAAAAAGGCTAATATTCTTTAATGGAGGGTTACTTATATCTGCTTAATAGCTCTTGTGTGTTTACAGAACATGCTGCAAGTTTTTTAAGTTTTCTTTCAAAAGACATTCTGTATCTCTAATGTAGGAGACTGCTTCAGCTTCCTGGAATTTATTAAGGAGTAAATCTTTTAAATCAGTCATAATAATATAAAGCAGTCTCTTTTCCAAAATTATTCTGAGATTCTTACTATTGTTTGTTGGAGGGTTTTTTTAAGTATTCCTTAGCCACTAAGGACATATATGTTAAGGTAAGTGTTACTACTTACAGAAACAATAGTAAAAAAAAAAATACACCTTCAGCTCTTGACTCTGCATATATAAACCAAGCTGCTGGGATTCAGAAAACTTGTAATAAACTAATTTAAGTAAAACACTGAGTACTATAATCTATTATAATCTAGATTAATAAGTGCTTATACGTGGTTTTCCTCTTTGCTTCACAAAATTTATGCAAGTGGCAGTCCTTGTATTAAATACTAGTGAAATGTGTTGCTGGTTTTGAGAAAACTTTAAATTTTTGTCTACCTAAAAGAACAGCAGGGAAACAACTTCCTGGGGAGGTCACTTCATTTCATTGCTTGATGCTCAGTTTAAGTTAAAAGACACAGTTCAGTGAGGTCTATATCCTTCTGGGGGCAAGCTGGTGTTTGTACTGTGAAGGGGGAAATCCCTTCAGCAACAAGGAGTCTGATGTTCTGCCCCTGCAGCAACCACGTCAGCCCTTCTCATGTGCACACCCCCCCTTGTGAGCTCTAGTTATAAAGCTGTTCTTTAATTTTCCACTCCCTCCACCCCTAACAGAGGTCAGGTCTGTAATGGTACTATTCTGATAGGCTGGCTGTGAGTAAAACACAGGCTTGGAGGATCTGAGGTCTTATCGGTGGCCATGTATGTTATACAGTTAACATACTGGAGCCTTACTTCAAAGCAAGTGTTGGGTTTTCTGTGTGGTTTGGGTTTTGTTTTTTAACGTTGTGTATAATCTTCTGGATAAAAGCATACAGGGTAATTTGAACGGAGGAGTTAAAAGTGATAGAGTTGTGGAAGATAGGTATACAGCCTCAATGTTGAATGCAAAGTATCAGTTAATCTGATTCTTAGGTGCTTAGCTAGCTTTATCTGGTGCATTAAAAAAAAAAAATCTTTTAATGATCTAAATGGCATAGCTATCTTCCAGTAGCATTGCTTGTTTCCCTCTAGTTTCTTTCCAATGACAAAGATTCAGTCAACCTGCCAGAGAGTTTGATCGTGTTCACTTTGATACACTGGCTGGTGGATGGTGTTTCTTGCTGATGTTTCAGCAGATGCTCTTTTTGGGGTGAGGAGCTGTGAGTGAAGCCCACAGTGGGGCAATGTCAGACGAAAGCTCCCAACTAGTCTGTTCATAAGAGGAGGAGGTAAACAGAAAGGTGGAGATGGGTATCTCACTTGAAATATGGTTTTATACTTGCAAAATGCTATTTTCATGCCTTGGTCATACACACCTGCTTATCTTATTGGAAATATCTTTTTAGCTATTGTCTGGGAGAATAGATAATAAAAACTACAAATAAACCTGAAGTGCCTCGGTAGGGTATGTTTCTTGGGTAATTCCCTCTTTGGTAGTCTGACAGCTGTAGTTGTGGCTAATTAGTAAAAGAAACAATTGGGGTTTGTTTTTTGTTCTTTTGTTCTGCTGAAACTTGTTGCACTCACTCTTCCTACCTTCCCAAATCTCCCAAAGCAAACCCAGAAAGATATGCTAATGTTTTCCTGAAGTTAAACTTCATTTAAATCTCAGCCTCTGAAACCTGTCACAAGATGGTATCAAGGAAGGTGCAGGCTCAGAATGCTTCAACTGAAGTGTCTGTGGCTGCAGGGTTTGACTGGAGGCTATTAAAAGAGATCAAAAACCTGATAATGTCTATAGCTGCAGGAGATACCCCCAGTAAACAGTTTGACAGCTTTGCTGTTAAACCCAAATTGCTTTTAGACTTTAACCATGGAATCGGGGAAGGAAGTACGTCCTACAAATGTGATCAGAAGTAAGAGTTACAAAAACTGTGTGAGGTTTTTGCTTCTGCTTAATGAATGCTATTTTTGGGATAAATTGGTCTGAGTAATATTCCTTAGTGCTACTTTAAAAAGATAGTCAACTGCTAGGTTGCAGGAAGTTTTTCAGTCCTTATTCTTGTTCCCTGCAATCCCTGACATGGTTATTGTATTTAAGAATATACAGTGAGATTTCTGAAAGTCTTTCTTCACTGCCTTTTCCAAATCCACGTAACTTCTAGTTCTCTGGAGAACTAAACATCATGACTAGAGGTTTCTGTCACAGATGATATGTGAAGCAAAGACTTTCAAATCACTTGATAATGAAGCTCCAAGTTGTCTGCTTAAAGGAAAAAGTGACCTAAAGAATTTATGTATGTTTATCATTCCGACTCTTATATCTTGTCCCTATCCTTTACAGATACTTTGTGAAAGAGGCCAACTGATAATGTCTTCAGAACATGGAGCTAACAAACGGCATCATAACCCAGTGGACAGTATATGCAGAAAGATCAAATCTATCCAAATGATGGACCAAGTCTCTAACCCTGCTTTGCAGATACCAAAATTTCAGTCCAGGAACTTCGACAGTCCACAGTGCAATATCAGAAAGAATCTGGAAGAAATACTGAAGAAAAGAACTTACAGAAGTCATGATAGTAGTGGTTCAGACTTAATCAGTCCCAGCAGTAACAGTCTTTTCTCAGCAGACTTGCAGTTGCCGTCACCTTGCCTCAGGCGCATCTCTGATTCCCATTCTGCTGATGCTACATATTCAATCACTAAAAGTGAAGAGAGATCCAGCAACTTATGGATGCCAGTATGTCCCATGGAGAACTGTTCTCCACCTTACTTCAGATCCAGAGAGGCTAATACCCAGGATAAACTGCGTGCTTTAGCCAATATCGAATCTAAAGATGTGCTTTGCCTTACATCAAGCCCAAACTTATATTTTTTCCCATCTGATAAGAAGTCAGAAAGTGCTGTGATCCAGTCTCCTCTATCAAAGAGATTATATTCCAGTGAAAGAGGTAAAGATCCTGGAAAAACACTACCCTCCCAATCCAAAGTCCTAGACATCTGAACATTCAGCCTACGTAGATGACATGGATTTACTACTTGAGCTATTAACAGTGCACTATAGAATCACTCAAATCCAATAAGACTGCAAAAAGACCTAGGGAAATTCTTACTCTTTCTTTAAAAATATGAATGTAAGAACTGAGAAAGTAATAAATCACACCCTTTTTTAACTGGCCAATTTCTTTTTGTGGATAATAGATTTGGCTTTTAATTTAGTTTGCCTTTAATATAAGAAGATATATGAGTTTGGGTGTGGCTATTTGTCTTTTGGTTATGTGGTTTTAGGGGATTTTTAAGGATTGCTTTCTTAATAGCTTAATCTGACCATGATGACTTCCCTTCAGTATATCTAGAAGAGACGGAAAAAATACCTGACCTCTTAAAATGTTCTGTTTTATATTTTTACTTCTTGCAAAAGAATAACCAGTCTTGCCAAAAATATATGTGTAGAAGTAAATGTATAAAGCAGCTCTTAACTCAGAGGGTCCAGCTATGAACAGTTCCTGGTGTTATTTGGCAGCAAAAGCTCTGGTTTTGTTGTGGGAGGAGGAAGCTGGTTGGTTTTCATTATTTTTTAAAAATAATCTTAATTTTTTATATATATTTTTTTAAAAATGTGGTATGTTATGTGTGCTCATGCTATTACAAACATAATATTGTAGTTAGAAGCTACGGTACATGGCAGTTACTATAAGCAAATAAAGGTGGATGCTAACAAACTTATTCTTCATAGGATATAAGCAGTCACTGGGGTACAAAGCTGACAACGTGCATGATACGAGCTTCATCTGTGAAGAAGACCTACTGACCACTATCTTCTCTGCATGTGACATAGAGCATACAGGTTTGCCAATGGCTATTCTTTGCTCCATTTTATTCTCCTCTCAACAAATCTTCAAGGCTGAAATTGTGTTCCAGAGACATGCCAGACTGTGATTAAGCTTTGACTAGCTCCCTTAGATAAGTGGATGTATGCGTGGCAGATGGAGAATAAATATCTGTGCCTCTCTTGCATCATGGTTATCTCTTCTCTCCTCCTTCCCCCTTCCAGCTGATTTTTTGCTATATTGTAGTGAAAAGGAAGTAGAGGAGCAACAGGCTTCTAGCATGTAACCTTGTTGGAAATGACTGTTTATTTCTTTTAGGCTTTTTTCTGTTAGAAAAGAAAACCTTGGGAAACTTCAGAGCAAGAGACAATTCCTCTGAGTTCCACCTCAAACATGATGAAAACTGGTAACGAAAAGAGTTACCTACCAGTGTAAGATAACATCAATCTCAGGGTTTGCCCAATTTGAGACCTGGAAAGCAGTAGCATTGCAAATGTGTCTAGTTTGTTGTTCTTAAACTGAAGTCCACAAAACTAGTAAACTGGGCTTCATGCTTCTGTATTAGAACAACAAAACTAAACATAAGCACAAAACTATTCCTGTCCAGGTCACGCTAGAACTGCAGGGATCAGTTGCTTGTCTACAGCTCTCAAGGGCAATTCAATACACAGTACTGCAGATCAGTAGCATGTCCTTTTACTGCTTTTTATAATGGCCTACTAGACTTCAGAGGCTGGCCTGTGGATGCCTGTATCTCTTTCAGGAAAAGTAGCAGTTTCCAAGATAGTAGATTATTTGAGACATACAACTAGTCGGGGATCAGAAGATAGTGGTCTGGAAGAGCTGTGCAACATGCTTGACCCGGATCAGAAAGATGTCTCCATGGACCTGGAAACGTATCATGCCATCATGAAAGAGTGGATTGAAGACTGTAAGAGAAAATGGTAATAGCTTTTTATCAGTAAATCTCAAAAGCCTCTGTGAAAACAGGAGAGTGGAAAGTTCTCCTTTGGCTTTCACCTTCCACACTCTGGAACCAGGATGATATCGGGACACTCAGACCACAGTGCGGGCTTTGGCTGAAAGCATTTAAATGTTACAAAGTTGATAAGCAATCTAATGTCATGCTGATTTTCTGACTCTTGATCCTTCCTTGTTTCAGGGAAGATGGTGCCACTGAGGAACCAACAGCAAGCATGGAAGACCTGGAATTTAGAGTGCATAAAAATACCTATGAAGGTACAGACCATTTTACTCTGGTTTTATTCAGGAAAAATCAGCTTTCTTACTCTAAATCTGAAACTCCCATCTCTTTCAGCAAAAAAGATGCATGTCCAGATGAATGTTACATCAGGAAGCTTGGAAGCCTTTGGGGGCGATGTGTCTAAAGGAGACATGTAAGTCCATTAAAATTCTTTCTCAGAATTTAGTACTCCTAGATTTGAATTACTTGAGAGCAAACCTTGGAACCACTGTTTCAGGAAACCGTCTTGGCAGAGTTTCTAATGCTGACTTCCATCTGCACTAGCTCTTAATGCTATTACATTCTACCTTACAGGTTCTGCTCAGATTTAAAAACACTAGTAATTTTTCTTGCTGATATCTTGGTCGTCCTGCGTCCATTTGCCTCTTTAATTTCCTGTGGTCAGAATTTTGCTGAAAGTTTCTTTTCCTTTCTAAATGGTTTCCTTCCATCCCTCAAGTCCCTAGGTATATGACAAGAGACACTATCACCTGAAAATCTGATCTTAGTTTTGTTTGGTTTGTTTGGGGTTTTCTGGGGTGGTTTTGTTTTGTTTTGGGGTTGTATGTGTGTGTTTGGGGTTTTTCTTACTTTTTTGTAATCATGACTGACTTGGATCCTGTTAATAGCAAAAGTAGTCTAACACCAGAAGTTTCAAAGTTAATTTTTGCAATTTATGCATAGTCAAAAATCTTAAGATGTGCTTTCTGATGCTTCTCTATTGTTTCTCAGGATCTCAAGAGGGTGATTCTTGAAGCTTCAGTTGAAAGTGTGAGGGGTTATTTAGGGCGAAAAGAAAGGATACAGGAATTGTGGAATTAATACAGAAAAGTTAGCAAATTAGCAATGGCCTAAGAGGTGATTAGCAAAGGCTTAAGATACTGTCCTGCAGACAGCCAGATATAGCACCTGTCTGGTGGCTTACTTGAACTACAGGGAGCATTTTGAAGTGCATAAAAACAAAACAGTTCCTGGTGTTCGTAGAATTAGAGAACTGATCTGAAGATGACCTGATATCTCTGTGGAGAGCAAATTACTGTACATTGCAGAATTACAAGTCCTCTGTGGGCTCTCCTCTGGCTTGTAATCAGATCAAGACTTTAAAAAAATAGATTAAGTCACCTTTCTCAGTCTTTCCTGGTTTTGTTATTGGAACAGGGAGACTTCTGACCTGATAACGTGTGTTGCGGATCTGCAGTACAACAACCAAAAGCTTCAGGAAGAGAACAACAAGCTGAAACTCACACTGGAAGCTGTGGATGAGACCAACAATAAGTTATTGGCAGACAATGAGGATTTACGTCAGCAAATAAAGAGGTGGGAGACCCTGGTGGCACCAGGTCTATGGTGTAATGGCCATGGGCAGGTACATGTTCTTCCACATGGTCCAGCCTTGCTTTATGCTTTTAGCCTTGTTAGTGCTTCGTGACAGCAACTTTCTTGACTTCATGTAGCATCTGTAAGGTTTAACCCTCTTGCCTGATTCTTCTGCTCTTATCTCCTGGTTCTCATAAAATCAGTCAGTCAGTGTGGCTCTTGCAGCGTGAGGAGTGGTGGGTGCACACAGGCAAAATCTTAAGGTAAAGCAGAATCATACAAAGCAAATCACACACATGAAAAAAAAGAAGGGCTTAATATTGCTAATAGAACAGCCAAGCACTGAAAGGCTTCCAATCTTAGACCACAGACTTGCTGCCAAGCAGAGGAGAAATGAGCATGTAAGAGCTATTTTGCTAGTCCCTTGAGGAGCCAAAGTGAGTTGTTTCACTAGCTTAGTACTGCTGCAGCCTGGGGACACATCAATGCCATGAGTATGAGCCTGTTTTCACAGTGAGTTCGTAATGTTCGTTTGACTCAATTAATTTGAATGTAATATAGTTATGTCAACTGCCAAACCATTCCCAGTATCCTCTGGGGAGATCAAGGCAAGAGTCCTGCAGCATAGTTTGTATAGGACATGTGCCCTTGTGTTGAATCTGGGATGCTTGTAGCCTGGAGCTAGCTAGGAAAAGTGTCTTTCCCCTTTGGTTAAATACACATTGTTTGGGGTATCAGATTATGATAAGAAAATGATGCAGAGCTTATCCTTGAAAACTGAGCTGGAATGGTTTCTGTGACTGCTAACAATGAAGTATTGTAGAGATGAGGTTGTGTGCTCAGGTAACCTGATGTATTTGACAAACAAGCTAGATAGCTTGCTTTTGTTTGTGTCCACCTAACTCTCTTGGGTCCTGTGTTTGCCTGGGGTCTCATCCATTACTGTGAGAGCAGGAGGGGGTGATAA
Source organism: Porphyrio hochstetteri (assembly GCA_020800305.1). Lineage (NCBI taxonomy): Eukaryota > Metazoa > Chordata > Aves > Gruiformes > Rallidae > Porphyrio > Porphyrio hochstetteri. The sequence continues at coordinate 77,877,009 of CM036905.1, read as the reverse complement.
ATGGAACAGAAGTCCATGAGCCTTTCCTTACTGGAACAAAATGCTGGGCTTAACAGAAGAACAATAATCAAGTTTAAGTATCTGTGCCAAAGAATAAGTCCCCAGTGGCTTCTAAAAATACTGTCCTTGGTATTTCAAGCCTCTCTAATGACCAAGAGTCACTCACTAAAGCTTCTCTGGATTTATTTCCCCACACACAGCATCCAGCATTCTGTGCTGAAAGCCAAATCACTGGAAGAAGAACTAGAAGAAGCAAAAAACAATCTGAACCTTTCTGAAGAGAAGAGACAGCACATTCTCTGCCAGAATAAACAGCTAGTAGGTGCTCTTATTTCTTGGCTTGCATTGCACAGCATCTCATACTTTGCAGTAACAATGACACGATTGCTCAAAGTGTAAAAATCATCAGTTTGACATTCTCTGCACCAGTAGGTACTGAGGCATTTTGAGGATGTTTGTAATGTAATTTATCAGTGTGATGAAAACACTGTCAAGTTTTTGCACAGACATTTCTTTCTTTCAACTACTGTCAGTTACAATTAACAGGGCCAGTCTCACATATAATTATGTTTAAAGATAACAGCTCTCATGCTGCCATCATGAAGCCCTATCTGTTTTGAAGCTGGTGATGTTCTGCCAGAAATTCTTGTGACTTTTCTAGAACCAAGGCAGGAAACTTGGTTCAGATGTCCACATAAGTCATTTTCCAAAACACCCCCTCCCTAGGTTATTGTCAAGGTCCATATAGGCTGGTAGATGTAACAAGGGCCTGTCAAACCTGCCCGTTCTGGACTGACAACTGGAACCCAGGTGTCAGAGTAGCAAAGCCTGTGTGACTGTTAGAGGTGTAGAGCAGCCTGGGAAGAAGGCTGATGTGGCTGCAGCTTTAGCAGGTGTTGCCAGACACAGGAGCGTAGGCTTCCTTCAGAACATATATTTGTGTTGCTGCCATGCATGTTGTTCACACTGCAGTACCATCTCTGTGTCTTGCTGTGTGGGTGTAGCTGTAAACTGGTGTTCCATAGCTCTGTGCTGCTGCTGCTGCTCGGTATTTAGAAATAAAAGAAAAAGAAAAGAAGTCTTTATGTCAAGCAAGAACACAAGATTGTTTTTGGTGCTCTCTTGCTGCAGTGTGTGGATATTTCTGTTTTGCTTTCATTTGAGATTACATGCATAATTCACCTTGTGAGGAGGTAGGGTAGGAGAGAGAAATAATATAGGCACAAGTATGAAACTTCTAATAAGTCCCTTAGTTACTATTCCCTGTGCAGTGGAGGCTTCGAGTAGAATACTAGTACCTTTCTTCATGTCTGATATGAAAGTGCAGCATGGCACAAGCTTTCCAGATTTGTCTTAAGCAGGAGTGCAACTAGACTTGCTCACTCTGGCCTCTAATATCTCCTTCCTGTCATCTGGTGGTCTGAGTCTTACTCTGATCTGAAATGCTTGTGTCAAACCCTTTAGAGAGGGTCCATGAGCTGTACCAGCCTCAGCACTCCCTTTTCTGCTGTACTCTCTGCTTAAAACAAAGGAATACAAGGCCACAGCTTCATACTGGGCTCTGGATGTGTTTGTGGTCTGTTTGTGGTTGGGTTTTTTGCTTAGTTTGGCTCTGAATGTTGAATGTGCTAAACACAACTATTTTCTTTTCCCTTTCTCTCTCTCTTTTTTTTTTTTTTAATAATAAACCTGATCAGGAAAAAGAAAATCAGTCCCTGCTCATCAAAATTACTTCTCTCCAGGAAGAGGTAAAATAAATAACTTTGCAAGTACATGCGAGCTTTTAGCTAGACAAAAGCCATTAAGAAATGGAATGTTTATCAGACTTTGAAGCCTGAAATGCTAATTAGGTTATCAAAACTATCTTGCATTTTACAAGGATGACCTATCATAAAACTTTTTATATCTTGAAGTTGCACTGTGCTTCAGACTTTCCGTTTGCTGGGTAAGTAAGGATATGAGGTTAAAGTAGAGGGGCCAGGGACAAGTAGCTGTTTTTCCCTCTTTTTTTAAAGCTTTATAGACAAATTCCAAATATTTGCTGTTAATACAGCTAGAAACACACAAATAATATTGAAAATAATCTCCATCTAATGATTTTTCCATTTCCTATTCATTTCTGATTTCCCTCCTTTAAGATCCAAAGGAAGAGCCCTGTAGAGAGTTGTAATGCCCAAAAAAAATGCAGTATCTGGGGGCTCTAATCATAGATGGATCCATTGACACTGGCCAAGTACCTACAGGAGGCTTGTAGGGAACATACTGCTAATGGAGCTATATCTCCAGGGATCTGGGTTTTGGGGTTTTTTTTAAATTTTGTGGAGGTCTTTGTTGTTGTTTTTGTTGTGTTGTTTTTTTTTTTCCCAGAGGAGAGCAACTCATTCTCTTATTCACTTCATTAAAGTAAATATTTTATAAACTGTTTTCTATCAAGTGAAAAAATATTTTAATGTTGTCTTACAACCTGTGTTTTAGACTATATACTATGAAAGAGAGAAACAGGTTAAATCATACACAGCAATGAAAAGAAGCAACTCATAGATTCAGGAATTTATTATCTATTAAGAGCAACACGGTAGTGACTGTTCTTTGCATGTTTACCATGTTTAAGATTAGTCTTTCCAAAAAGCTTCAAAGTCCAAGTAGCTATTAAACTGCATCTCTCCCAAAAACAATTCCCATGTTGCAGGACTGAAAGACTTTCTGTAGTTTTCTAGGTCTGGTAGTGTTTAAAAATCATGTTTTGAGGGTTTCTCTTTTAACAGGGCTGTGGAGAAATGGGGGGGAAAGTAGCAGAAACAGTTTTGGTGGGGCAAGCACATAAAATATATATGTGCATAAATGCTGGTAGATCTTCAGTGTAGGCAGTAGCTTGGGGGTGGAGATGTCATTTTGCCTAGTTTCTTCAAGGAGAAGCTGTCAATCCATTTAACTGTGCCTAAACACTCTGTATCTTGTTCAGAATATTAGGAATAGCATGGACACTGATGAACTTCAAAAGAAGATTCTGGACCTGTCTAAAAATGCAGCAGAACTTCAAGTAAGCATCTCAACTTTAGGAGGAACAAAAAGACACCCTACAGTTTACTTGTGTCTAGTGAGTCAAATGTCTGCCTCTGGAAGGTAGACAGCTCTGAGCCTGTCCATCTTAAAGAACTGCAGTGCAATCATACCTTGGAGTGTGTAACAGCTTTGACTAAGGGCGTTGCTGCCTGGAGGCTAAATGCCAGGCTAATATAAACAATGCATAGTTTTGTTGTTTCCCAGAAGCTTAACCTGGAGGAAAGTTCTTTTGCCCCATTATTTGAGAAAATACATTTTAAAAGTCATGGTATGGCTGATGTCTGTCCAGTCTAACAGCTTCAGCAACAAGAGGAAACAAAAGCAACCATGAAAGCTGAGAATGCCTTCACTTTTAACTGGAGGCAAGACTTGAACATTGACATGCACCATGAAGAATTTAACTTCTAAGCAAAAAATGCTGGTAGCCTTTTCCCTTTCCAAGCAGGAGACAGGACCAGACTTGTATTATAGTGCATACTGATGATTTTGATCTTTTTATTCTTTAGATCCAAGCACATATCTACGAGAGCACTGTGGTGACTAAAGAGGCAAGTTTGATCCAGGTTAGTTGCTTTTACTTTGCTACAGTCTTGACTGGAGATACTGACCGTGGGATGATTTGTTAAAAGGCAAGGCAATACTCTTAATTGTAGCACTTCTATTTCTACTGTTCTCACGCTACAGAACCTGATCCTATAAATGGCTTCAAAGTAGGCGAGATCTGCTTTAGGACCTGGTTATGAGTCAGCATAATTAAAGGTTTCAGGGTTTTGTTGTTTAACAAAAAAACCCCAAAAAACAAAAACAAACAAAAAACCCCAAACCAAAGTTCTGCAGACTCCAGAAATCGTACAGAAACTTCTAAAGGCTGCTGCCTTCTACAGTTGGTAAAAGAATACACCTGCAGAAGATCCTTACCTTCATGTATCTTTACTTAAATTCTTTAATTTTTGTGTCAAACTAGAAATGGTGATTCAGAGCCCAGTGGAAAAGAAAATGTGTGCTTTCATATTATTGAGCTGTAATTATCTGTGCTTTGCTGAAGAGTGAACATTTCTAATGTTTTTAAACTTCTATTTTGTATTTGAAAACAAAGACCTAAGAATACATAGGAGTGTTTAGCATTCTCTGTATTAATGAATTATGCAAATAGCCTCATAGGTTAATGGAATTTCCATTTAGCATACCATGTTCTAAATCTGAAACATCTAAAGCTAATGAAATATTTTACTATTAGGCTACCTGCAAAATGAGTGCAGCTGAATAGTGACAAGAGAACCTAACTTAAACGTGGTCCAGATAATAATTCTGAAGCAGAGTGGGGTTTTTGGTTGGGTTTGGTTTGTCGTTTTCCTGAAGCAAATCAAGGGTGCGAATTAATTAAGTTTGGGGTTTGTTTTTTTCTTTTTCCTCAAATAATACAAAGCTTTTATGGCCTGTGTAGTATCCTTTTATTTTTAAAAGGCTTTTTTAAGTCTATTGACTAAATGGGAATTTTGAAAGCAGACTGCTAGATTATGTTTTTATTGATAAAGGAGGCCGGTTTGTATAATCTTCAAGAAACAAGTATAGAAAACTGACTTTGCTTGTTGGCATTAAGACATGTGGGATAAGCTAAACACCCACTCATTAGATAATGGTAGATTGGATAGGATTGATGGCCATTGAAAATTATTATGCAGCCTTTGTTTTCCAGGCCTGCATAAGATATATGAAGACAGGAAAACAGTGTTTGGTTTTTGGGTAGTTGGCTTTGGGCTTGAGGTTTGGGGGTTTTTTTTTGGCTTAGTTTGTTTGTCCTTTTTAAATCTTCATATATGTTGTCTTTGTCATGGCTGGAAACCTGGTTCTGTGATCCCATTTTTCCTGCTTAACATTCTCTATATTTCATCTCTCAAAAACATTAATGATTTTTAGAGAGGAAGAGTAGGAAGAAGTCATAAAAGGGGTGAAAGAACCAGAGCTTCTACTTGAAGTTCCTTTTTTCCTTAAGAAATGCTTTGTCTGTCAGTGCAGTGTCTTCTACTGTAATGGCATAATGTGACTGAAGCCTATTACCAGTTTGATGTTGAGAGCTATTACTTCTCCTAACTTCTTAGTCTCACCTTGAGGGCTGATAGAAACATATCACTTCAATTAGGTGGAGTTTAATCTGCAGATTATGCCTTTAATCATAAAAAATGAGAATGAACACAGAATGTTGCAACATGTTTTAAGGGTCAGTTGGGGTTAAAACTCATGCCAGTCATAATGTAGTCCAGGTTTGCAGTTAAAATGAGAATGTTTGCCTAAAGTAATCTGCTACTGTTGGTACAGAAACCAGGTAAGTAATAAAATAATACACAGCACCTGAAAGAGGTTTCTGTTTCCTTAAATTCAGGAGTTACATATAAAAGGTCTCTTGAGTATTTTGTTAGCCAATATGCAATGTAATCAACTAATCTTTTTGCTTTACATAATTAGGTTGCTGCTCAAATCTAAATCGTACAGCTTGCTGCTGTGATGTAGGATTCAACATAGCGTTGATTACAAAGGATAATAGCTATAAGGATTACAACTATGCCTCAATGTTTTAGTTGCTGGGTTGTGTACTTACAAGGGTCTTTTTCCCACAATGTCTGCAGAAGGAGCAGGACATCAAAGAACTCAAGTTAACCATTGTGGAGTGTTCCGCAATAATAGAGGTATGGGACAAAGTTAATTTCCTGACTCTGTGAGGGGAAAGCTTGCATGTCCTATGCTTATTCTGCATGACAAACTAATGCTCTAACCAGGCCTGATGTATGTTTTAGACTTTGCGGGCAGAAAAAAAGAAGCTACTGGAGAACATGCAACACATACAGCAAGAGCTCATCTCGTGAGTATTGTGAACAAGTACCAGGAAACTCGCTTCACCAGAAGTCAAAAAGGGCTGATACATACTTTCCCCCCCGTCTTTTTTTCCACCACCCCTGCTTTTTTTAGAAATGGTTTGAGCTTCCCATTTTTTTGTAAATTTAACAGTAATATTCCTGAAGGGACGAATTCGCTGCACTGTGAACTGGAACTCGCTCAGTCTTCTGAGGTATGAATCAAATCTTTATTGAATCTCATCCTAGTTGTCTTGTATTAGTAAAGGAAGAACAAAGCTTGTTCCCTGTAGATCATTAGATAACCCTGAACTTGAAGCCACTAATCCTAGCACACAAGCATAGAATGTGAAGGTTACAATATTATTGCAAGTACATTGGAGAAAGTACAAAAAAAGCAAACAAAACATTCAGATCTAGAAAAAGAAACCTACAAAGTAAATCTGGAAGAATTAGGGTCATGCATTTAGCTGGCAGAAGAACAGACTGATAGGAGAAGATGCAAGCTTTCAAATATATGAAGGCTGTTACGCTGAAGAAATTAACATTCTGTTTCTTCCTGTACTACCTATACCAGACAATTCTTTTCAATTGCAGGAGGGGGAACTTCAAGGAAGAAAGGAGTCTAATGTAGTGGAAAAGAAAATTAATATTAGAGTAGGTAACTTGATAAGATTGTAGAGTATTCATCTAGCTTATTCTTTAGAAACTTTGATAAGCATCTGTCTGTAGGTACTCTTTCCTTGCTCCTCAGCAGGTACAATGGAGTCTTGTCCAGTGTGCTTGTGGTCATTTTTCTTTCTTCCCTCCTCTCTCTGAGGTCTTTATAGTGACTCAGAGGAGAACAGGAGAGGCATCCCTCTGAGTATAGCACAGGCTGACAAAGTCTTAGTACTGCAGTTGAACCTGTTGGTTTGTAGTTGTAGTGTCCCTCACATCTTCTGCAGAACACCTAGCAGGTAGTTTGGTAACTTTTGGGAATTATGTTTTTAATCAGACAGACTTCACATAACACTGGAAGTTTGGTCTCTAACTTACCATTCCCATAGCTCTCCAGCACTCCAATGGAGAACTACTAGGGGAGTGGAACCAAACAGCAAACCAACAAATAAAATTATTTACGTGTGCATTATGTTTTTTTGAGATGCTCATTTCCCCACAGATGTTCCTTGGAGTCACATCCATCCTCACAGTGCTTTCTTCCCTTGAGATGCCAGCTGTGCAGGAGAGCTGATAACAAATATATGCTCTTACAGTGATTCTTTCTGTAAGATTCACCGTGCTGCTGCTTGCTTGTGTATGTGGTGCATTTGCAAAGAGTTAGCATTGGCAACAGAAAAAACATTCTCATGGACTAAAGCTACAGGCCCAGAAAGGAAAGCACTTGGCTAGGAAGCTTCAAAAGTAACATAGTGTCTGCTATTGTAGCTCCCCACAACCACAGCGAGCCATGGTGTTTATTGCTTCAGCGGTCTAATGAGGCACAATTCCACCAAATCAACTGTAAAGCAGGCAAGGGCTCTGCTGGTAAAAAGCCTCTTCTGAATAAAGATAACTAATTATTGACTTCCCCTTGCCTACTCCTGACATGAAAGTTTTTACATTGGATCACTCAGCAGCTTGGCTGGCTTGCCTTTTTTGTTTTTTTTTTTTTTTAAATCCTTATGACATGATGGGCTTGAAAACCTTTTGCAAGCTTCAAGTTTCAGTAGCTCTGACCTTCTGGTAAATACGATGCAGGAATACTTCAGAAAAGTCTAAATGTCACTGATGCTAGTTTGTAATAAGGAGATGTCAAAATAAGCTAGCTGCCTCTTCCATCTCTTCAAAGATTACCAAGACTGAACGGATTTCCCTGGATGAAACACTGGACCGTGAAGTGCTGTTTTTACTTCAGGGACCTGAATACGCTGGAGAAAAGTTTAAGACTGTCATGCAAAACCTGGTCAGTGACAGAACGTATATGAATAAGGATGTGGTCTTCTATCAGCCTTTTAATGAGGATTTCTCCAAGCATTGATGATCAGATAGTGTTTATTCCCTTTGAAAAAAAAACAATAGCTTCATTGGTGTGGAGAGTGGGGTATACTTACTCTAACAATATCAGTTGGTACCTACTCTAACACTTATACCCCTGGGTACTTCTGGGGAGCAATGTGTCAGACTAGTGCTAGAAATGCCAGGATTTGGGTTTATGGGGTTGTGATGGTGGTGTTTGGATATTTTTCAGCAAGAGGAAGCCTCTGAAGCAGAGGAGCTTGTCATGACCTCTTTACAATGGCTGAAAGATCCTGATGTGAACATGCAACAGGCTTGGGAAAGAAAACTTGTGGTAAGTAACAGTTTCTTTGAAGCTATTTTATGAAATTGTGGGGTTGTGCAAAAAACTTGAGGTAGGTATCTTACTGCTGCATGCTATGAATGTTAATTGAGTTCCTAGCGCTCCATTCGGGGGTCAGAGATGGCCATATGGAGAGAAACACATTTTGTAACTTTTTGGTTTTGAGGAGGAAAGGGGTGATTGCTTTTCACTTAAAAGATGTGCTTTTCCTGCCTTACCTTGTGCAAGATCTTGCTTTGTTAAAACTATGCCTGAAGGAAAGGGTAGATGAAGCAAGTCGATTTGAAGAGGAAAATGAGGTCAGATGACAATGCTATATTGTGTGAGCTAAGAATCTTTTCTGCCTACTGCTTGTTTCTGTGTCTCAAGCACCCATTTTCCCTTGTGCTCTGAATCTGGATGCAGTAGTAGATGGTTTCACCACCAAGAGGAGGAGGAACATGGATTTACTGCCAAATTTCTAATCAAAACCATAGCTTTCTCTTGAAAGACAATGAGTTCTGGTTTTTTGGGCCATTCTCCACAGGAAAAGCTTCTACAAAACCATATATTACAACTTAATCTTGCATAATGTACTTTTACTGTTCCTCATACCTCTTCTGAGGCTTGAAAGTAAAGACTTTTGCTCAAGGTAACTGGCAAAAATAGCTTCCCCATGTGGTAGCAACAGTCTGTGGACGGAACTCAGTTCTCTTGTTTTTGTTCCCTCCTCCTCTCTCATGTATCTGCAGAGTTTCTGAATTTTTCATCTTACTGGGTGTAGCTTTTTTCTCTAACCTGCTCCTTCCTACTAACCTGCTGTTAGGAATGCTGCTACAGGAAGCACTGGGTGGTATATTAATGCTGTCTTTTGGCTCCTCAATAGATGGGAAAAAAAGCCTCAGTTCATTGCTATTAGGTAATAGCAGGTGGTACCACAGTATGTGCAATTTTTTTAAAAGCTGTTGGCTTTTAAGCAGCAAGCTGCCCTTCTTTTCCTCTAGTGCTGCAAAATGTAGCTGGCCCTCTTTGTATTTCCTGGGCAGGCAGGGGCAATCACTGGAGGTGTCCAGTCTGGCAGCCAGCTCTCTTATTTTTTTTATGTAAATCCTGGAAGCTTCCCCTTGGAGAAGGTGCAAGTGTCTCAGTCTCTTCACCCTGGTGTTACCTTAGGAAGACTTGAGGTAACTGCTGGCTCACACACTGCTGTAACTTATCTTGGCTAAAACTTCCTCTTCTTTCAAAGCTGTCACAGCTGAAAAATTGCTTGTTAACTTACCATTCACGTTGGGATTGTATTCTTGTTAAACACATGAACCTGAAGATTTCTAGCGTGAGTGTTAGAGTAGATCGTGGAAAATTTATCCTATTCTGGCTCCTAGATATTGATGCCTTTGGAAACTGAGACAAGAGGATCAAGGAAGAACAAGATTCCTTAAATTTAAAACCATTGTTCTGGGACCTGTAGGGATGGGAAATGACTTCATGTCAAATACATTGTCTTCACCTAGCTAACACAAGCTAATTATGTGGGGAATATGGTACATGGAGCTGAACGACACTAGATCTTTAGGGAAAAGAAGTCACAAAGTAGCTTCTTCCAGCATTAGAGAAAGCTTTTGTACAAAAATTATTTAAATCTTTGACCATGGCTTGAAGCCTAAACACTTTCCCACCCTTCCCTGTGAAATATGTTATGGATGTGTTTTGCTGGGTTTTAGGCATGTTTTACAGTATACTTACACATGAAGTAAACATTAAGGGTGCCTATGGTTTTATGTGCATACATATATATGGCCTGGCAGTATCAAGGCCAGGTTGGGTGGGGCTTTTGCAAGCTGGTCTAGTCGAGGGTGTCCCTGCCCATGGCAGGGGGCTGCAACTAGATGGGGTTTGAGATCCCTTCCAACCCAAACCATCCTATGACTCATTACATAGATGATGACAGTAAAAGATTTCTTATCTTCCAGCAGGAGAAGAGTAAGACTGGCTCATGTGCTCTGATAACCCTATGCCACTTAGGCATCAAAACCTTGGTATTTCTAACAAGTGCTGCTTGCCTTGGCTGAGAAACTGCTCTTCAGGATGTGGGCATCTGTACGTTGTCACATCCCATGTCATCCTAGTACACCTATCTAGCAAAGATGCTCAAGTGTGCTTTTTTTTTCATTTTGTTTTTTTTGTAGCATGATGCTTGATGTGTGTTTTGTTTCAAGTTCCTGAACAGCATTAGACTAACCTGTAAATAGGTGATGTAGCCCATATATGTAGGACTTATGTTCTTCCCCTTTGAAGTAATGTAAAATCCAAGAAATATGAGTGCCATTAAGTGATCATTTTTGACTGTCATTAAGAATCCACTAAAAGCTGAGGACTTCTTGTATCTTTAGTTGAGTGAGACCGAGAATGGATTCTTCTTTCTCAGAGCTACATATTGCAAGTCACTATTCAGAAAAATGCTGAGGATGCAATGTTACTTAATACTTCATTTTTATTATCTTCCCTTTTTTCTTCCTACAAATCAGAGGTAAAACTGAGAGCCTTTGTCAAAGGGGTCATCCTTAGACAGATTCCATGTGCTAGGCATGTATGAGAAACTGACACATGTCTTTATTGTTTGGGTTTATACAAACTCAAATTGGTGACGGTGGATTTAGTTGTAATTTGAGGAAAGGGTCACAGAAGTCTAAATTATTGATTTTTGGGGCTTCCTGCAAGCTGGTCATTATTAAAAATTCCACTTATGTAATATGGTTTTTTTCATTGCTGTATCTGGGCATCTTATGATAGAGATTTTCTGCCTTAAGTTGTAAAGGCTCCCTCCTGCACCATGTAGTCTTCTGCCATGCTTACCATAAATGCTTACTAACTATACATTTCTTTTACAAGGTGTAAGAAGAAATAGGACTGTGTACCCTAGATGTTCACAGAAAGAAAGATTAAGAGTAGCTTTTGACTTAGAAGTAACCTTTAAAAAAAGTGGGAGCCATTTGCCACATTGAACTAGAGTGTGGAAGGCTTATGTTTACTTGTGCAATCTCTTATGCACTGCTCTACCTTAAAGTCTTTAAAGTGCTAACACCCAGCAGGAGTCTTGCCTGTGTGTCCCTGCATCCCATCAGATACAGGAGACACTAGTTTGAAGTTTAGCTAGCTTTGTTAACTACACAAAGCACTGTCTTGTGCAAAACAGACACCCATTTCTCCTTTATGGTATCTTCTTTTTTTAACTATATATTTTTTCCTCCTTTTTCTCTCTCCTTCCCCAACCAGATGCTGTGTGAGTGGATTACAAAACATTGTCAATCATCCACCTCTCTTCTTGCTGATAGTGTTGGATGTAGGTGATGAAACTAAATGGTGGACCAGGGAAATTAATTTTCATTGTGTAAATTCGGCCCCTGGATTACTGTCTCTGACTCTGCTCCTCACCTAACCATATGGCAAAATTCCACAGGTTCTCAAGCAAGAGCTAGGAGAAAAAAGACATATTTGGATCCAGAAACTTCATCTCTTGGAAAAATACAAAGAATCACTAGATAAGGATTTTATTCGGATGGCAGGCAACCTGAGGAGAACCAAAACAGAGCAACTTCATCTAAAGAAGGAGCTCTCTGCCAGGTATGTCTTCAAAGTGTGTATGTCTCTGGGTTACTTTTATTTTGGTTGGTTGGTTTAGTTTGGGGTTGTTTTGGTATTTGGGGGGGCGGGGCAGAGAAAGGGGGTGTTGCTGGTTGCTCAGCTCTTTGGTGGTGGGTTGGGTTTTCGGTTGGGTTTTTTGTCTTGTGGACCAAAGTTTACTGAACTCTGAAGACCTTTTTTTCACATCTGCTCTTTTGGAGAGTGAGTCTGGTTTGAGCATGTTTTTTTACACTATGTGGAAGTTAAGGGTTGTGTATGAAGTAACCTACGATCTTGGAGATGTCTTTGAAAACACTGAGGACACCACAGACTGAGCAGCTAAAGCAAGAGGGTACTGCCTATCTAGCAGGTTTGACCATTAAATTGCTGGTTCTGTGTGAAGCAGAAGCCCTGTAAAACACATGCCTCCAGGTATTAATGTTTTGGGAGACAATTGCTAGCCTCAGACAATATAACATCTCTGTTTCTAAAGGATATAGCTTCAGTGAGTTATCTCATTAAATATGAAAATGAAACTTTAAATCTTAGTTTATTGGCACATGGTTCCTGCTATGAGTTTTGATGTTACAAATATGAGATCGAAAGACGACAGATGCAAACCTCTGCCTGCCTGTGCTCTCTTCTCCTCAGACATTCAGGGAAGTAGCTAGTCAAGGGTTTTTTTGCCAGAAGAACTACTCTGAATTTGTTGTCTCTGTGGAACTCGGGCTTACTCATAGTGTCAGCCTTCTGCCATCCTACGCTAAATGTAAATTTTTGCATACATGCCTTTACCTGGGTTTGGGGTGTAAGCAGCTTCCTAGGGCTTTGCATCCCTGTGAGCTAATGTGGAGCAGTCATACTGCACTTTTGCCTGACTTATCTTCCACTTAACATTGCTAATGTAGACCTCCCACATGCTCTCCCTTCACTTGGAAAAGTTGATAAAAATACTGATGGTTTGGTTTCTTACAGCTGCCTCTCTGTATCAAAATTTTTTGTGGTGGTAGCAGCAAGGGAAAAAAAAAAAAGGTGAATTAGAAAAGAAATGGGCAAAGGGTGTTTGCAGTGGAAAAGGGGTTTCTTGAAAGCCTCATCTTTAGCACTGGTTCTGATGGCATCTGCTTGCTGCCAAGTGAAACATTGGGAAATTAATCTTGTGTATCTGCAGTAATAGCTCCAGGGTATCTCTTCTAGAATGATTGACTTTATGATTGCTATTTCTCCCAAACATGAGACAAGGCATTTTGAGGTCTTGGTTTTTAAAGAGTTTTCTGGATGCTCTACAAATTTCTCCTGTGGTACCCAGCTGGCTGGGGCTGGCACAGAAACCAGGGAAAAACCTTCATCCTCCACCTAATTCTGGAGCTGCTGTAGAAAAGCCTCATCTTCCCTACTGGGTCGAATTGTGCCTAGCAAGAACAAAGTCCCTGGTGCTGAATCCTGGGGAGCTGCAGTATGTAATAGCTGAATGTGGTTCTCGATGCACGTCTTGACAACTAACGTGTGTCATCTCCCAGGCATGCCTGCTCTAAAATGTCAGTAACGGATTGTGGTTTGTGTTCTCTCACTCTGCAGACAACGTGAGATAGAAACTGTCAAACAGTTACAAGAAGAAACTGCTGGCTGGGCAGAAGCCCTCGGTTTAGAGCTTCAAAGAGCTACAAAACAGCTTGAAGACGCCAACAAACAGGTAAAGGGACATAAGAAACAAGCAAGCAGATGCAAAAGGCTACATACAATGCATCACTGCTCTTGGGGAAAGGAAATCTCATGTTTGGAATGGAGTGCCTCATTGCAAAAGTGGAACCAGCAGAGGAAGTAAAATTTGAGGGGGTGGTGACAACAGTTTGCTGATGAAAGAGACAGCATTGCATATTTGTGGTGGCTTTTAAAAAAAAAAAAGAGAAAAGAGGAAAAAAAAACCCCCACCAAAAATAGCTTCCATACACAGTCCACCCCAATGTAAAAATACAGAAGTTCAGAGGGAGCTTTATCGCTTCCTGAGAAAGAACAGATGCAGTTTGGTTTCTTTTACATGAACTGTAGAGGCTCCTTGTGTTAGCCAGGCTGCTTGAATATTTTTTTTCATTCCATTCTTTTTCCTTTTTTTTAAAATGTTGTTTTTGTGCTTAGGCGGAGGATCAAGTTGAAGCCTTTCACTCTGCTTCTGAGGAAGCCGCATCCTTGAAATGCAAGTTAGAGGAAGCCATTTCTGAGCAGCAAAAACTCAAGCATGTGAACACAGCTTTAACCAGCACTTGCCAGTCGCTTCAAGAAAAGGTGGAAGACCAGAAAAGTGAGTAACTGCTGGCAGGGTGCCAGCACTCACTCTTGCATGGGCAAATCGTTTATGGCTTGTTATGGCAAGGGGGAGTAGGACTGCTTGGCAGGTCATCTGGCAAAATGCTCAGTGGAGGGTGCTCTGCTTTTTTGTTTTTCTTTTTTCTTTTTCTTTTTTTCCTTCTCCTTTAAGAGATTTGCAACTATGGCATCTGGGCTGGGAATCAGGTGGGATCTGAGTGAGTGGGTGTTGGGCTGGACCAAAACTGCAGAACCTCCTAACAAAATCTCCAGTCCTAGGGAGGAAGGGTTAGGAACTCCATAGGTCACACTGGCACTCCTTTGTCAAGTGCTGTTCCCACACCTGAATAGCCTACCTTATTCCTACCAAAGTCAACCCTCATTCTTAGGCTTGCTGTACCAGATAAATCTGACTCTTTATATTCTGCTTGCACTTTCTTTGTGCTTTGAACACCTGCCTGGTATTAGACCGTTCTCTTTAGTAGAAGCAATCGTGTCATTGCATCGTAGCAAAAGTTGCATGTGTACGGAACCATGGAAACTTCATACTACCTCTTGCTGACTTGCTAACATCAACACTTCAAAAGCTTGGGCAATTAAAGAATGCAGTGGCTTCATTCCAGCACATATATTTTTTTCCCAAATTCTGGAGTGCATGCCAGTTGCTTATAGGAAAAGATTTTGACTGACTTAAGCCCAGTGAACGTTTGGCCTCAGGTGTGCATTTCAGAGGGCAATGTGGCTGCTGCACAGCATATATGTGCCTTGTAGCTTCACATAAAGCTGTCTGTGACTTGGCTTTTAAGAAAAATTGCATGGGACCCTGTGTCTCAGCTCTAAGGTGCAATTGTTGCACACTGGTGTGGCAGAAAGGGTTCCAGACAGTGCTTGCTGACTTCTGACTGATATTCAGGTGTTGTGCATGTGCTCACGATGCTTTCACTCTTACTGCTGCCTTCAAACTGTGGGACTGGTTTTCTAGCATAGAGGTATGACAATGGAAATAGTGTGTCATTTTCCAGCTCTGAATAGATAAAGCTCTTCTGCAAAGTGAGCTAGAGTAAATGAAAAGAGAGAGAACCTCCAGGCATGTGAAAGGGCTGGTGTGTATGTGTGTGTGTGGGGGAACCTAACAACAACAACAAACCAAAAAAACAAGAAGGAAAAACCACCTGAACAAACCCCCAGACAACAGCACCACCCTGAAAATGTCTGAGACTTTGGGTTCAACTAACTTTGCAGAAATCTCTTTCTGTAGATAAATAAAAATAAACTGGTAAATGCATAGAAAAACTGCATGTTGTTAAAGAGAAATGGGGCTGACAAGCACGGATGGGAGTGTGGGAGGACAGATGCTGTGTATCAGTTCCGCAGAAAGCCAGATAGGTCTAGAGCCCCTTTTGACTATAACCCACCCCTTCGTTCTCTTTTCCACTCCATTCCTCTACTTCCCCCCCAACATGTTGTGGTATGAGAGGAGAAATGAGGGAACCTGTTAGCCAAGAAGTCTGCTTCAACCTAGGTCAGCCTAGCACAGCTCCTTCCATGTTTCAGATGTCTAATCATGCCTTGCCACTGACTGCTGCAGCCCTTGTCCAGTGAAAAAGCTGAGCAAGTTACTGAAAGCTGTCTTCTGTTTTTGCTTAGGCACTGAGTTGATGGTGCTAATGAAATCTCCTTTTCCCCTTGTCTCCCTGTTATTAGTTGTGGCATAAAAGCTATGCTAGATTTATAGCAGGGTAGAAGTCACCAGAGGCAGCTCTGGCATTACCAAACTTGAAATAAGAATGTTTTTAAGTATAATGTAAAGCCCATCCACTTTAAAACTTCTGTACAGGATGACAAATTGGAAGAACAAATGCTTCCCTTCCTGTAAGTTCTAATGGAGTTGTCCATTTGCATGGGGAACTGTGGAACCTTAATGCTGATAAAGTGGGGAAGCATTCCCTCCCTGCCTTTTAGAGCAAGGAGAAACACAGGCAAGAAAAAGTGCCCAGTGTTTTCTGGAACTCACAAACAAAATGCATTGTAAAAACTCACTTTCCTGTGAAGAACTGTTGTAGGTATAACTAGACTGAAGTAAAGTGTAATGGGTTTGTGATAGGCAGTAGTTCAGGTTTAATGATGTTATAACATCTGACTGTTTGCTATCAAATTATAAAGAACCCAGTAAGACTCATAAATGTCTCTTCATAGCAACTGTTAACACACTAAGATGGGAACTGCTTCGAAGGCGACTCTGTGAATTGCTGTGTCAGGTATGATGCTTGTCTGGTGGGACAAGAAAAGGTAGGCTTGCACAGGAGGTGCTCTGGTGGAAGGACATCTACAGCTGAGATGGGCTGCAAGTAATCTGGCAGCATTTGATTTCTAACACACGTGTAACTGTGGATGCAGTAAACTGTACTGATCTACACGTTATTTTCCTCCTTCAGGCTTTGGAAAAAATGGACTAGAACTTGTGGGTGTGGTGTTGGTCTTCACTGGAAACAGTTGTTGGTGAACATATCAAATAGAGCTGAAGGAAGCTCACAATCCTCACCATCAGCTCTCACTTCTGCAGACAGTCTTGAAAACAAATGTTTAAGACCTTGTCATAAAATATTTTTCAGCATCCAAGCATTGGAATAGGCAGTGAAACAGTTAATATCTTTGTCCCTTTGGAAATATGTTGGGAATTATATAACTCTGGAGTACTTTGCATTGAATAAAAATATTTTCTCCAAGTTTGGAAGGAGGTGGAGGGGGAGATGCTGTGGGAAGACTCTCCCTCCCCCTAGCTCTAGCAAGGAACGCTATAGCTCAGGGTTTAAATGGCCTGGATTTAATATAGAATAACAAGGTGTTTATAAAGACAAACAGAAGATCTTAAAATGTGTCCAAAGCTGTAACAGGAGCATCAGAAAAGCAGAATCAAAACTGTAGGCTAGCTGCATGCAAATAAAACTTTTGTGCATGAATGTCTGCAGAATTAAATGCTGAAAGCAGCAAGGGGAAGCAACTGCATAGATTTCCTGATACCTGAAAATAGTTCAATGGAAAAACAAAATTTTTATTTTGTTCATAATCAGTATAGTATTTCTTCTCTTTCTGCACCTTTTGTTGCCTCTTTGTTTTCCCTTCTACATCTGCTTGCCTTAAACTGTTTCTCTATTGCAACAGTGCTGTGCAGAGTTAGAATCTGACTACAATCTGCTGCCTGCATCAGCTGAGCCAGTAAAGGGGAAGGTGAGTGTGTTTGCTATGACCGTTGCTGAGCTTGTTTAAATATGACATTAATCTTGTTTGTCCTTTTTTTATGAGCCCAAAGGTAAATAAAGGACTTTCCTTGTGAGAAACATTTGCCAAGTTAAACATTCCATAAAAATAATTTGAGCTGTATATTTATACATACATACAAAAGTATATTCAAAACTTTCTTGCAAAACCAGTTTCCTATTGCTTCTGAACAGTCAACATGACAAAATACAAGTGCCTCAAATTACATTTCAAGAAGGATCAGAGGCTGAAGATGGGGCTGTATCTCCCAATTTCTTTTCCATTTTTCAACGCTTAAAGCAACACTAGGTCAAACACAGCTGTGTAAGAGTTCCTTCAGAAGTTTCCTCTAGCCATCTTCAGATGACAACTCTACAGCAAGAAAACGATGTGCATGTGGGGGAGGGGATGATGGGAGCAGTGCTTTGTCTTTCTGCAGCAGACCTGGATGTGCCTTCCTACTCCTATTGAGGGAAACCTGACCTGTGTAGCAGGTGCTGGACACTAGATAAACATCCCTCTTCTCAGCCTGTCTGGTTGGCTTGGCTGGAAGGTTGTGTTTTGGGTGGGAGGTTTGTTTATTTTGGGTTTTTTAGATTTTCATGGGGTTTGAGGTGAGGTTTGTCTAAGGGGGTGTGTTTGGGTTTTTGGGTTGGGGGTTCTTTGGGTTTGGTTTGAGTTTTTTGGTTGGTTTTTTTGTCCCGTCCTGTTCATTTTGCCTGGTTTTTGTAATATCTAGTTCCAGACCTAGCTTGAACCAACACATCTGTTGCAAATGAAAAGTTGAATTATTCTAACTCTTCCTGTAGCTGTTCTGCCCATTAAGGATGTGAGCATTTCTAGACACAAAAGCTACTGTTGATGTATTTGTATAACTGTTAATATTACATTATGCAGATATAACTGCTTGTCTGTGGGGAGAGTTGGTGCCATTAACACATTCAGCTTGGCTGAATAGGGCACTTTGTATCTTTCAATTAGCAGCTCTGCTGCTCTAAACAACTGTGGAGTGAAGGACCCACCTTGTGCACTGACCTTCCCAGGACCCTGCGCTCGGGCATTTCCTACTGGCGTAGTACACCTCTGATAGGTAAGGCCTGGTGGTGGTGGTCACTTTTGTATCTCTCCCCTGAAACATGGGAGGAGCTGACAGAACAGGATGGACAATGCTAAATGTGCTGGTACACTGTGGAAAATCGATTGCTGGCTTTAGCCTATTTCTGCATGTAATCCAGGAATCCTAGAATCATAGAATTGTCTTGGTTGGAAGGGACCCTTTAGATCATCAAGTCCAAGCATCACCCTAACCTGCCAACCACCACTACACCACGTGCTTAAGCACCACATCTAAAAGAGTTGAGGAAGCTGAACCATGTTTATAATGCTTACAATTAAAAGGCCTGAAAAAGTGGCTGCCTGTCAGCCTAACAGGAGTCCACAGAAATTTAAGGAAGTATTGGTATAAAACATAAACCCAGGTATGTTCCTGACAAGATGCTTGCTGCTCTTGATGAAGAGGGCTTGTGTTATGTTCTTCCTATTGGTTCATCCTGCTGACACACTGAGATAACAATGTCCTGCTACTTTGCTACTGAGCTAAGGTCAGACCTTGTTTAGAAACTTGAATGGGTAACATAGCTACTGAGAACCAAATAACTGTACTTGTTAAATTTCTCCTGCATTCATAAGGTGCTTGTACTTCCCTGCAGCTCTTGAGCCTTGTACTAAAAGCAACCACTGACACGAAACTGTTGCAGGGCCCTAGAACTGCAGGCTATGTTTAGGGTTTTATAAGAAAAGCATTTCTTCCAGCAGTAACCTAGTACAACACAGAGTCTCTTCTCACAGAAACTATAAAATCTCATATGTATTTCTCTGCCATACTGGGGGAAATGGAAGACCTTGCTTGACTGCACATCCTCTGTGTAAGAGCACTTGGCTGCTCTGAAGGGGCTGTCTTGTGGGCCATCTCAGTGTTCCTGTAGCTTGCCATAGTATCATGATCCAGCCACAAATAATGCAGATGTTCTTGGCTTGCACCAATCGAGTATTGATAGAAAAAGGATCTTTTTCCTAGCCCCTCTCTGCCACAGAAAACAATTTACAACAAAAAAGCTTTCCTTTGTAGAAGTTTCTGTAACCTGATGGATGGAAAATCCCCATCCCCAGGTGCTGCAGACTCTCCACCTACAAAATATGTTAGGGTCGAATAACCCTTTAATACAAAGATGGAAACTGCCTTATAAATCTGTATTTGGTTGGTCTGCTTCTTGATTATTTTAGACTATAAATTGACAATTTTGCCAATGACCATCACTTCACGCTTGTGTCTCTTAACAGATGCTCTGACCTTGGAAATTTCATGCCCAAATAACTCTCCTGCACGTGGCTGGGATTGGCCTTATAGACAGAGCTCTGACAGATACACGATTGAGAGCAGCAAGCTGGGACATGCATCCACTTCAGATCTAAAGTCAGTTGGGAGCAAGTATGATGGCAGAATAACCTCTTTGGGGTGAAGGGTGGAAGAGTCCACAGGATCCTAGGAGGTTCCAAGGGAAAGCTGTATCCCCAGCAGATGCTGAGTTCAGCAGCAGAGCCCTCTCACAGGCAATACTGGGCACTTGTTGGTCAGCTAATGGTGTTATGGGGTAACGCTTTGCTTCTGCTCACTGAAGTAATATTAAAACCTTTTGCTGAAACTGTTGGTATGACCAACAGCCAAATGCAGTGATGGCTTTTGCAGTTCGTGCTGCAGAACTGATGTAGGTGTGTTTGTGTCTATTTTCAGTATTTCACTCACAACTGATACTCCCATTTAGGGCTCCTGTTGGCTTTGAGGAGTTACTTTCCTCCCTGCCCAACCCTGTGTTGGGAGCAGCAGTTTGCCTACCAAGCTCCCTCCTTAGATCTTTAAAATCAAGATTGAACTACTTAAGATTATGAAAGCTAGCTAACTATTGTCAGTGAATATTTTAAAAGATAAGGAGGTTCCTGAAGATGCAGAGGCAGGCAGGCTGCAGCAAAAAGACTCAGCAGCTCTTGAAGCTTTTGCCACTGGTTTTCTATAGAATTGTGCAGTGTGGAGGAGGTTGGGAGGACTGGTGGTGTGGTTCTTGCTGTTTGGGGGAGGAGGGATTGATGTCAGCAATGGATTTATCTTTCTCTGAGAGGCCAGCTGTCTGACTATACAGACAGTGGTGACTTCAGTTGCTATGTGCTTAAGGAAAATGGGCAATATATATCACTGTTGGTTGGGCAATATGCAAATAAAATGTGTATCGCCAGGTGGAAAATATGCTCTGCTGGTAACTATACTGATGCAGACCTTCCTGTTTCCATTACAATGATGGACTCTTCGGTTACTGAGGTGAGTATTGTCTGCCTGAGATGTGGTTTTGAATGGGTTCAAGCATTTAATTCCTTACCCAGACTGAGCAGCTAAAAATCAGCACTGTTTCAAGGTCAATGGGGCTGGCATCAGTCAGCAGGGTGCTGTGGCATCTCGTTCTGCATGGGGTAGTTCCTTCTATTTGGGCACACTTCTGGACTATTGTAGTTAGAGACGTAGATGTCTTGATGACCCAGGTGCATGTGAGCATCCTGTTAGCTGGGAAATATTTCAAAAGAGAATCACAGAGTCACAGAATCATAGGGGTTGGAAGGGACCTCGAGAGATCATCGGGTCCAACCCCCCTGCCAAAGCAGCTCCCTAGCACATATTGCACAGATAGGTGTCCAGGGAGTAGTTTCAAGGCATGAGGCAGTGCTTTTCTGCAGCAATACTTGGTTCTGCTAGGGAAGCCTGAGTGATTTTTGCTGCTCTTATCCACCTGCAAGAAGCCACAGGACATGTTAGTTGTGAATGCTGCCTTTCTCTGCGCTTTCTCCCACAGCTACTGTCTGACAGCTGAAAAACAACATCTTTTCTCTCTTTAAAAAAAAATCCAAACAACCAAAAACCCACCACATCAACCCAAATCCACAACTTTCCCTCAGCTGGCGTGCATAGATATGCCTTCACTGGTGTACTGAATCCTGCATCTAGTGGAGTGCTCCTTCCTACAGTTTGACTGGTCAGGGAGCTTCCTCATGGCAAGAGTGCAGTTGGTGCTCATTGCTGCAACACCCACTGCTGAAATCCAGGCCTCAGCCCTGCCACGCACGGCTTCTCGTTAGCTCTGCAAGCTCCAGTGTTGGTGGTGATGCTGGAAGAACTGTAAGTGGTTTCTCTGAACCTGGACACATCAGCCTCTGCAAGACTAATGAGCAGGCAACCTCAGACCCACCCTACCTGGTGTGTGGTACCTGCAAGAGCAGCTGTGCTCTGGTTGTAGCAGCAAATGAGGCGTAAAGCGCTGTGAGGGTAAGAGCACTGGGGGCTGCCTGTGGTTCCAGCCCATTGCGTGGTCAGGGCAGAGAAAGGGAGGAGCTCCTTGCTTGTGTTGCTACAACTTAAGCTACCTTAAAGAGGATAATCCTAAGGGCTCTTGCTTTATCCAGTCCTTCTGGAAAGTGACAGCCCTGCAAAGTTGTTTGAAACACCCGTGCTTCACTACTCTGGTGCTTTGTGTAATTCCAGCTGGGCTCAGAAATGCTGTTTTCCGTTTTTGCTTTTTTTTAATATATAAACTTTCCATGTGAGTGTTCTAGAGAAGGGAAAAATGAAAGCAATAAACCTTGCCTCAGAGGAAAGGCAAATGAGCTGTGTCCAGTATCTTATAAAAACTGTGACGTGCAGCAGAATTTGAATATCCTTGTTTAATAGGAAAGGTCTCCCCAGTTTGGGAGTCTTTTTTATTTTTATTGCATTGTGGTTGCAGATGTTTTTGAGCAGATTGAGCCCTTCAGCATGTAAGTAGCTCAAACTATTTTGTCAAAGTATTGTCACCAAAGGAGTGTAGGGGAGCCTTTAATGAAGAAGCTCTTGTGAGAGCCAGATGAAGCATCTGCTTTTAGGTACTTGCTTTGACTTTTTTAATGTGAAAGTGGTATCATAGCCTAAAAGCCAGATGATAGGCCTTCCAAATGTGAACGCTTGTTTGGGAGGGGTTATGCAAGACTGGAGCCAGAATTTGTCTGCTGTGATAGAGGGTCCTTGGATTATTATGCTAACTGGAGGGATGGGGGAGTGGGGCGAGTGATAAGGGGTGTGCTGCAGGATCATCTTTGGCACAATCCTTTTATTAGGAAGAACCATTTTCTCATGTCTCATGCAAAAAGATTTTATTAGGAAATCTAGAATGTGGGGGTTCTTTGTTTACTCTTTAAGTGTACCCTATGCAACCCATGGGAGCTCATGATAGTTAGTATGGGCATTTAAAAACTGAATTGAGGAATTTTCCTTCACTGCAATTAGAAACCACTGACAATGTGGTTACCTGGGGGAGGAGAGGGCATGTAGAGTAATGTATTGCTTTAGTCAGTTGCAGGTGATGCAAGAATTTATTGTTTGGGTGGTGTGGGGTGTGTGTGGTGTTCTAAAAGCCCTTTAGATTTCTTTTGTTTTCATTCCAACACGCTATATATTTTCACCTTCTCTGATATCCTTGAGATCTAATGGTCTGAACAAGGCAAATGCAATGCTGTACTTCCCTAAGCTTCATATGTAATTCAAATAAGAATAAAAATAGCCTGGATTTGCATTAGAGGAAACATCCGTCTGGCTGGGGCAAAGCTCTATGAGTGCAGTCAAGCTCTGATGGGTGCAGGAGTGAAGGGGAGAGAGAAGGCTTTTGCTGATGCTGGGAGCAGTTGGTTGCTCTTGAAAATGACCAGAGAGCCTTGGTCACCTCTTTCTCAAATTTGCTGGATTTCCTGGGCCCTCTGACAATGTTTGAGGGAGAAGGAAAGATACCAGAACACAGATCATCAGTCAATGATAGGGTTTATCTGTTGCTGCTGTTGGTCCTCCCACACACACTTCAATAGTGCTCTTGGACAGTTGATGTGTAAGGAGCTACCCAGAGCTGGTTAGCCTCATACCTTCTGTCTTTGGAGATAGGTTTGGGTTGTTTGAGTGGGGTTTTTTCTATTCAGCACTCCTCTTTAGCTGACTTAGGCTGAAACAGGGGTTTAAAAGGTTGTGTTTTCGCTCTTAGAGACCAAGCTATGAATTGAATAACTGAGTTGGAGTTATCCAGGGTGAAATGAGGAAGAGGGATATTTTTGATTCAGTATCTCTCTTTTCACATTGAAAAACTTCACAGGATGTTGGTTTTGTCTATAATGTGATAAGATTCTGGTCCAGAACCACACTGCAGTGGCTAAAAACAAGAGCAAAACTGTTTACCAGCCTTTAACTTCTGAATTTCTTTCTGCTACTCACATATGAGGGAGACCTGAAGCCTTCTGAAATACTGGGTATCTGTTGCAGGTCATATTGAACAGTAGTGTCATTCAAAGACAGGTGCTGAAACCTACTGCACAATGTGCAAGTTCTCTCCGTTCTGAATCGTCAGTTGGTCAAGCTATTAATAGGAGCACTTTTATTTAGCTGAAAGAGTTTGACATGTATAGCCCAGTGAAGTTTTGTTTGCTTTCACTTGTGGGGTTGGAGGTCAAGACCTTGAAAGTGGATATATATTGGTGCACAGAATTAAGATAGAGTGGTATGGTAATATGCAGATCAGTCACTTGAAAATGTGCTTGAGAGATGTATTTTGGTTCTTGACTTCATGTTTTGCTTCTAAGTATGGTACATTTGAGATAAGATTTCTGCAGAAACAGAATTATCGCTGCTAATGATGATAACATGCTAAGCTAAACACTGTATTTATTGGGTGGCTTTAGACTAGCAGAAGAATCTACTTGCCCTTACCATCTAGTTCTTTGCTGCTGAAATAACCTAGGCACAGCTGGGGAGTTATTAAAACTTTGACCTACAAGTTATCTACTCTCACAGCACCCTTTCCACTGACAGTAACTCTTCTCTCTTTCTCTTAAGACCCACTGTGCAGAGCCATCACTACCAGCTGGTCTCACCTCGTCCAGGTCAGGTTTTGTACAAGTCCTTAAAGCTTTTATCCAGGTTGTATGATATGAACAACTGCCTGAAAGAGTTTTGTTTTGGCAGTGATCACTCAGCTTCACCTCAAGGAGTTCTTACAGCCTCTTTGGAAAGCACAGCACCAGTAACAGGTAAGCCCTTAATTTGGGACACGGATGTGTGAACTCTTGCACTGGAAGTCTTGAAAGAGATATGCTCAAGTCTGTGTGTTTACTGAACAGCACGAGCTCTGTCTTCTGTTGCCTGATATTGTAGGCTGCCTTGTTATGGAGGAAAAATCACCCAAGTCCTCACATGAAAAAGAGGAAGATGTGCCGACTTCTGTAGCAACAGAGAAAGAAAACGATAAGGATCCAGCTGGTGCTGTATCAGGTACAGTAACTGCTGCAGCGCGCGGGCGCTCACGCGATGAGGAAACGGCTTGCTTCCAACACCCCTTTGAAGTGAGGAAGCTGAGTAAGGAGAGTAACTTAATGACAACTTGTGTTCTTTCTGTTGTTGAGCATACTTTGATCTGTCGGCGCGCTCAACCCTCCCTGAAATGGAGAAGGAATAAAGGTTTACCTACTTGTAGGAGGCTGGTAGCCTACAGCACTGCAAGAAGTACCTGTGAAGAAAACCAGTGACAGTTTAGTGCTTTCTCAGCTGGTAAAACATTGTGTGGGTACTAAACTCCAGGCAATTTTGGGAGGAGAGGGAACATTTTCATAGTTTGAAATTTTAGTGGCCTAGCTAATCTAAATAACAATTTCCTCTACTTTTAAACTGATGCTCAGTGCACAAGAAGCTGAGGTGGGTCAAGAAGAAAGATGAGAACAGGGGCTTTTGTGTATGGTTCTGTCTCTTGCTGTAACAATAAGCACCTAGAAGAATTATTCTTGCCAGATCTGACGGTGCTCCCTCCATTTAAAAACTAAAAGCAAAACAAAACTGGAGTACGTATACACAGTGCATTCAAGCTCTTTTTGAAGAAGCAGCACAAAATACATACGCGTGCTTGTTTGTCACCATTTTTAGCCTTTACCTAAATTTAAGACTTTTCTCTTTTGCCATTTTTGTTTTGTTTCTTGAGTACTCTATTGCTGAAACCTAGTTCAGCCCTCTCACTTAGGCATATTTTTTTCTACTAAGTTGCCTCTACCGTTAATTTTCATATGTGGTCTAGGTGCCTCTGGCAAGGAGGAAACAGATATGCAAAATGGATCACAGAGAGTCTGAACAGCTTTAAAGTCTGAGAATCCTGCTGCCTGTCATACGTCTCTGAATAGAAAGTGTTTCTAGTATTAGAACAGAGACGCTGATGAATTTCCATTTGTGGTTTTCGCTAGAGCCCCACAAGGTCTTGTAAAGGTGTTTGAGAGCCAGGTCAGATATGTAGGGCTGCTGCAAAAATCAGCAGGGACAGAAGGCGGTGCTAAGCTGAGGTTGCTCATGCGAAGGATGGAAAGAGAAAGTATTTCAAACCTGAAGCTGGTGTTTGGGGTTGGGTTTTTTCCTCTTCTGTATCATTTCTTTGGGTAGCATCTGTGTGGGTGTGTGCACATGACTACCTAAACAGAAAATTTAAAAAAATTCTAGATGTTCTACAAGGTATAAATAGCTACCAGAGTTCCTGATACACAAGAAATTAGTGCGACTCTCAGACTTACCTCAGTTTCTCAAGTATTTTCCTTTTTACATCTTCTTAACAGTTGTTTTCCTGGAGGTTATTTTTTGCCTGCTTTAAAGCTTTTCTAATCTGGGGCACTTGAAAGTTGGTGTTGCATTTGAACTGGCATCATCAGTTCCTGGACTTAGCAGTTCATCACTCATCTTACGGGGAAAGATTTTGTTGGCTCTATAGGTACCCTGCTAGTTCAGGCTTAAAGTACAAAGGACAGCCCAAGTACCAGTATATGTAGCTTATGGACACCTGAAATACCACAACTGCATGTGTGTCATGGCCTGATTGTGCTCAAGGTCCTCTGTAACAGCAGATGAAATGGCTTCTATTTCTTCACTTCATCCTTTAATCTGTAATGTGAAAGAAAAGAATTGCAAATGTTCATTGCTTTTGTTAGTTTATGCATGGGATTTTATTTTTTTACATATTCC
The DNA here is from genome assembly GCA_020800305.1 of Porphyrio hochstetteri. NCBI lineage: Eukaryota > Metazoa > Chordata > Aves > Gruiformes > Rallidae > Porphyrio > Porphyrio hochstetteri. Next base: position 77,850,491 of record CM036905.1, on the reverse strand, counting down.
TGTTCTTATAGAATTCCAAATATTGATTAATTATGAACTGTGTCTTTAAATAGCACACCACCACAACATCCCCCAGGAAAAAAAAACCCAAACCAAACCCCAAACGCCCATGCTGGTAGCAAAATAATGAAATTCACTTGTCCAAGGGAATATTGCTCTAACTCTTGGAACTTCAACTAGAGCAGCTACAATCAGGAGTAACAGTCCTGCCTGTAGACATGTAACGCTTCGTATTGGGATTTTTTCCCAATCCAAACATTTATCATCACGCTTCTTCCTGCATGCCTTCAAGTGTTTTTTGCTGCAGACTGTCCTTCCCAATGCCCTCTCCAGGTGATTGTTGCAGTTTCTTAGCCCTGTCCATCCATGGCTGGTACGCAGGCTGTTGGAGGCTTGGTTTGGTTTTATTGTTACATTTGGTTTTGGGAATGTTTCTCCCTAGGAGCGGATCTGACTGCGAAGGAATCCTGCCCTGGGACAGAAGACCACAAAACTGCATTTCAAAATGTTTTAAAGCAAGGCCTGGTAAGAGTCCTGACAACACGAGAACATAGAACCTGTTTGGTTGAGCAGTGAAGAAAGAAAACACTCTGGGAGGGCACAGTCCCCTCCAGTGTTGCTGTGGCTGTTCCCTTGCTTACAGCTGCTCTCTGATATGCCCCCAGGAGCTGGACCAGGAAAAGAAAAATAACAAGGAGCAGAGTGAGGAAGCACCAGCTGTGGTTCCCATTAGGAAAGGTAAGAGGCTTTTGCTGAAGACACGAGGGTAACTCACTGGAATACGTGCCATGGTCACCTGTGCCAAGGCCTCTGTGAAGAGGTGCAGAGAGCTGCCTGCCCTGTGCCAATTATTACAAGGGAATTTTGTTTTAAAGGGGTTGTAGCTGATTTCTGCAGATGCTGATGTAACCAGCTTTATCTTTCTCTAGGCAGGAGGGAAAATGTCATAGGAATTGCACAGGAGTTGGGTTATTTGAAACGCTTCTGGTGTGCCTGCCCTCCCCAAATATTTGAAAATCAGCATCCTTTATCCTAGCTAGAGTTCAGGGTAATGTGCCGTAGATAAGCACAGGTGATGTTTCCACTAAACTGTGCTTCTACTGAACTCTACTCTTCTGATCACCTCACCTTTTGCCTTTGGAGTTTACTAGAAGCTGCTGTTGCAGTAAGTCACATCCTGAAGCTGTGGGCTTGGGGATTTAAACCAAAACCTGTACCTAAACAATCCTGTACTAATTAAATGCAAGCTGAGACCAACTAAACAACCAAATTCCAGGGCTTTGTACAAGTGACAGTGTTGAGCTGCCTTACTGATGCTAAGCCCAATGTATTCTGGGGTACACAAACCATTTTTCTAGGCAAGAGCTTAATGCTGGAAATCTTCAACAGTTTTCTGTTCAACAGGTTTCTGTTGGAGCTCAAAAGACTTCCACAAGCTGTTCTTTGGGAGGCTTTTTCACTTATGTTTGAGAACACTTTTTTCTCTCTCTCTCTCTTCTCAGGGAGTTCACCCACCACAGGTGGCATTAAAGCAGATAAAACAAAGCAAAATGAGGCGTAAGTGTTTTGCATTTCAACGACCACTTGCAGGTATGAATTTAAAACTGCTGTTACATGATTGCTTCTTCTTGTCCCACAGTGAGTCTCCTAATGAGAAAGAAGTGGAGGTATGTCTTGACTGCTTATTATTCTTAAGTACATCAGGCAACAGAAAAATCTTGTAGATAAACACTGATTAATCTCTCGTCCTACATAAAAGAAAAACGCTGAATAGCCTAAACTGAATGTATTTCTATAAATTGGGTTCTGAAATCTGTCAGTCCTCCTAAGCCCAACAGAAATTTTGGAAGGGAAGGGACAAGAAAAGGTGGTGATCTGTAAGCCTGAGCAAAAGATATGTCACTACTAAGATGTTTGTTTGCAAGCTTGGAGGAGCATAGCTGTGACCTCCTCCCAGGCACAATGTGCTGATTTAAGACAGTTTTGTCAAGACACAGATGGCACACTGCATGCTACCAGGATATCGCCTTTTCTGGCTGCAGTGATTATTTTCCCCCCATCACTACAGATGGGAAGACTGGCTTTGTGGAGATTGGCCTTGTTTGCTTCCTCCTCCATACCTCTTCTATAACTGTTTATGGGGTGTAGTCCCCAATGTCATGTCAGTATCCAAATCTGCTTATAAACCTTCTGCATTGCTTGGATCATTCTGAAATCTTTTCTTCTCCTGCAACAGGCTGAATTTCTGAGGCTCTCTTTAGGTTTTAAATGTGACTTGTTTACCTTGGACAAGAGAGTGAGGCTTGAGGAAAGGTCCCGAGACTTGGCTGAAGAAAATTTGAAAAAGGAGATCACAAATGCTCTGAAGATGTTGGAGGTTAGTGTTGGCCAAGGCTGGTAGGGTGGGTTCGTTGAACAATTGTGGAAGTATCTATCTTAACATGACCTTTCTTTAGGACTTGTGTGTAATTCATCATAAGCAACTCTGAACAGAGTTCTTAAGTGATGCACTTAAAATATTTTTTTATAAATGATGGCAACTGTCACTTGAGTGTGTTGTGTGCTCAGGCAGTGGGGAGCTGTTCTGTTGCACAGATGTTGGGGTTTGACAAAAACCCCAATGTCTTCAGCTGACTTTATGCTTGGCAACTCTGCCTGCTGGAGGTCTGCTCAAATTACACTGGTCATGAGGACGTTGGGTGCTGATCTTGTGCCTGTGTGGGCTGGAACACAACCCCTCAGTGGCATCAGTAGGGTTTACCCTTCTTTACTAATAACTTACACCAGTTCTCTTATCAATATGTGTCTTAGGCTTTAGTTCCTCTGTGTGAAGAAGATAACCAAGCACAGGAGATCATTAAGAAGTTGCAGAGAAGCTTGCAGTTCCTTAGCCAGTATGCGGCCCGAGTTGCCAGTAAAGCAGAGATGTTGGGAGCTATTAATCAGGTAATTATTCCATATAAATGTATTTCATAAAAAGCTAAGAGCTAGTAGATGTAAAGGGATAGCAGCTTCTGTTTTGCCAGGCTTCTGGACCCAAAATTCCATTTCAGAGTCTTGTGTATGTAATACAAGCTGACAAGCCCAGCTTTAGTCCTCGCTTTCTCAGGTCACTGGTTGTGTTGTTACAAGGGACCCCAGGCTCTGAGAGAGCAGCTATGTTGTAGCAGCATTCTGTGAAAACACACACCAGAAATATGGTCCTGATTTAAAACAAAGAAACAGAAATTTTTATTTTTTAAAAAAAGCATTGCATCAGAGGGATGTATACAGTAGAGAGCAGAATGCAATGTGGCAACGGTGGTCTCGATGCTCTAATGATAATTCTGTGTCTTATGGAAAGGGCAGCTAATAAGCCAAATCTATGGAAACTTAAAGTCCCACTCAGCTGTTAGGTGTAATTGTGCATCATGCCAAAGAACAGCATGAAAATATGACTTGGCAATGCTAGCGAATGCGTGGTGGCAGCTGAGACTGTAGATCAGTGAAAGAGAGGAGGAGAGTTGTAAGTGCTCAGAAAATGAAGACTAATTTATTTTAGGGTAAGAGTAATCACTGGAGAAATGAGACCTGTGTAATTTGGGCATGTGTTGAGAGATGGGTTGTAGTGAAATGCCAAAAGAATGGTCAAAAGTGAGAGGATGTTGTGTCACGGTGATACAAGGTGAAAGTAGATTGTTAAGAGGGGACAAAAAATGTCTTAAACTCTAAAAGTGATGCAGTTCCTTAAAGAGATGTTTTGTGGATTTCCCCCTACTGCTGTTGTACTCTCTCCATTAGGAGAGCCGTGTCAGCAAGGCCGTGGAAGTGATGATTCAACACGTGGAAAACCTGAAGCGCATGTATGCCAAAGAGCATGCAGAACTTGAGGAGCTGAAACAGGTCCTGCTCCAGAATGAGAGATCCTTTAGTTCTCTTGGAGATAGAGGTAAAGCTGTTTCATCTTTAGTCTCTCTAGCACCTGCCAGAGACGCTATTGTCTAACTGAAGCTTAATGAGGTGTGGAGGGTTTATACGACTCTTGTATCTCCTTTCCTACAAATAGAGGAAAAAAATAGGAGTTTGCTAGCAGTATTTGAAACAAGTCTCTGAAATTAGATTTGTATATAAACTGTAATGAATTTCGGGGTAGGAGGAAACCTTTCAAGTATGCAGCAGTAATTCTGGCTTCTAGAAAAGCACAATGGATGTGGTTGTGATAATCTTATTCCCTGTGAGCAGTAAATTTGGGTGCTCACTGACACTGGAGTGTTCCCAGTGGCTGTTTCTAGGTAGCTGAGCTTTAGCCACTCTCTACAGCTGCTTCCTGCTCTTCTCTATGTAAGAATTACTCTGTAAGTGCAGGTGCTCTGAACTTCCCCCTCTAAGCAGATGGTAAAGTGGTTAGGTTTTCAGTTGGCACTGTGCACTTGTGGCTTTGCCAGAGAAGGATTAAATTCTTCTGAGAAATAGAGCATGTATTTTAAAAACAGAAAGGGCAGTGTTGCACACCAGTAAAATACTTGCAGGAGCCTTCTGAATTGCAGGCTGTTCCTTTCCTGTCAGAGATTGCCCTTTAATGGGATGCTGCCTTGATAACAGAAGAACACATTTTATGATAGTAACAGAAATTGATGCTTGTAGAGGATGTATAATGTATGACTATTCTGAACTTATCTCGTGAAAGAGAGCTTTTTCCTTAAACCCCATTTCTGCTTTCTAAAAGTACTCTGATGCACTCTTCTCTTAAACAAACACTGCAAAAAAAGTCAAACCTTTAGTTGCAACTCAAGCTCGCTGCATTCCTGCAAGCCTTTCTGTTTGATCTCTCCACAGATGAACCTACAAATAAAAAGCTACCAAATTCTTTTAAGGTAATGCCTGTTACAGCTTAAGGTGAAGTTTCAAGTGTGTTTAAGTGTGTGTGCGGGGGGACACCGTGGTTCTTTGCTTTGTCATGTGCTCTGCTACATGCTTGACTTAGTAGTTTTCTGTCTCAAATATGGGCTGATGTCATCAAACATGCATTCCCCCCTCACCAACCTGCATGTGGGCCTGCTTAGATGAAGTATTCACAGAAGCTGAAATGGCTGTGCTCTCATGCAGTGGTTAAGAAATATTGTTCATGTATGGTTGTCTCCTTGGGGTTACAGAAGAAGGATTCAGCACAGAGAGATGGAAAAAAAAAAAAAATAGATGGGAGCAATTCAAACTGACATCAGGAATCCCTGCGAGTGCCAGCAGGAGAATTTAGATACCTTGAGTTTTGGTATTTTGCTGGAAGCTGTGCAGCCAACCTCACTAGCAGATGCTTGAGGCAGGGTGGTGGTGGAAAGCAGTTAATGTGGGAAGATGCCACTTCAAAGAATATGGTTTGGGCTGTGCTTACGGTTAGACTTGTGTGTCACTTCAAGCATCAGCATCCATTCTGTTTTATACAGTCTGTATAAAAACAGGCGGTGTTTTGTGTGATCAGCGGGTAATCCGGTCATTCCTTGACAGAGTCAGTAATGCCTCTTATTTGTGTAGCCCTCATCAACCCTGCGAAGAGTTAGCATTGCAACACTGCCTAGGAGTGCTGGAAATGCAGGTGTTGGGTTGCCGCTGGTAAGTAGGGGCTCCTAGATGGTGAGGCGCTTTACCACCTTCTCAAAGCTGGCTGGGCTGAGGCGTGACAATGCCCATGCACTGAGTGTGTCCAACTTGTCCTCCAGGCCCAGTTCCACGAACCTGATGGAGAGGAATGGAGTGATAAATTCAACAGGAGATCCAGCAGCTGGTAAAGTGACTCAGGCTTGTCTTTGAACAGGGTCAAATAGTTTTCAGCTCTAACTGTGCCTGTATTTAGCAGCTTATGGAACATCTTTCACATTAATTTTTCACGCCTCAGTAGGTAAACAAGCCTTCATGACTAAATGTTGTAGCTCTTCTTTTTATTTATATTTTTTATTATGGGTTTAGACTTTTAAAAATCTACCTCTACTTTCTTGCTTTACAACTAAAATACAAACTGCAGGCAGCTGGTATTGATGGATCTGGGTTTTGCAGGCATGTTGTTAAAAGAATCCTAACTTCAGGCAACTGATTCTGAAACTTATCTGTCTAAGGCCTACCCAAATGAGTGGGCTGCTGCTGAATTTTCAGTTTCCTGCTATGCATGTGTCTGATGGAGAAATTTGTTTAAACTATGACAGGGGTCGACTAGGAGCGAAGCAAAATGAGAAGCGCCCTTCCCTACAGCGGTTCATTAGCACGTATTCCTGGGCAGAGTATGAAGATGAACATGCTGAAACAAAGTAAGTTCCACAGCCACCTCCTCAAAAGTGCATGTGAAGGGTCGGTTGGTTGGGTTTTAATGAGCCTTTAACTGTCCACCACCTGATCAGGCCCACGAGGTCAAGTTATTGTGAGCCCTGTCAAATAGAATGCTCGATGGAAAAGCTTTGGAACTGTTGATGCTTGCTTACAGGAATGAGCAGTCGGAATCACCTGCTGAAGCACAAGAACCACCATCCAGGAAGGAAAGTGTCTCTGAAAAAGGAAAATATTCATCAAAATGGAGCCTAGAGTCAGTGTAAGTTTTCTCCTGTCACTGTGAGGTAAAGCCATGTTTGGGTGGTGGATGTGGGACAAGGAAGCAAAGCTGTAGCTTTGGTTGGGTTAAAAAACTCACCATGAGTGAGTGATCTCAGGTGTCAGAGATGTGCCCCACAAGGAATTCCTTACTCTTTGCCTCACCAGGAGGAATTAGGAGCCTGATGCTGTGATCCCACCTGTTTTAGTTACTCTGTGACAGCTGTTACAGCAAGGCTACTAGGTCATTCTAACCAGTACTCTTAAAAACAATAAAGGATTTGAGTCCTGTGCAAAACTTGGCAGCTTTGGCACATGCTGAAACACAGGTAGTTATGAAACTTAACTCCAGATTGTTTCAGCAAATTTCTCTGAGTATCTCAAGCCAAGGGAGTGATGTCCTAAACCAGTACCCCTTGGAAGCCCTTGCCTCTCAGTAAAGGAAGTTTGCTGTCACTGCAAGGACTATTATTCCCATTATATCCTCCACTGTGAGCATTCCAGATCAAGGGGGAGACATGCAGCATGCAAAACTGAGAAAACAGCAAGAACAAATACTATTTTTTTCTTCTATTGTTTGGTGAAGGATGGAGGCACCCAGTGTCATGAGAGGTTTAGGATTTGAATAGTCAGTAAGGGTAAGGCTTCTCCCTAACCTCAAGGAAGGCACCAAAGCCCTTGAAAACAATGAAATCTAAGGCCAGTACTTTCAGCGCTTTCTACAAGCAAGATTTCTTGATGATCTGCAAGGCAGCTTTCGTGTCTCCTCTTCAGAAATAGTGTGGGGTACAAGCAGCATGGGTGGACTTCTGAGTTGGGTTGGTCACCTAAACAGTTGATCAAGAACTTCTTTCTTAAACCCATAAGCTATGACCATACGCAGCTCCCAATCACAACAACCACCTTATCGCGTATGATGGTTAAAGATCTGTAAGTGGGTTCTGGTTTGCTCTAGAGGTTGGGAAGGGGGGTGGGAAGAGAGCTTGCAAGTCTTGGAGGAAAAACTGAACCATTACATGACTTACTCTCCTGTGCAGATGCAATTTAATGTCATCGTGGGCGTCCCATTTCAAGACTTCCTTTTCCAACGCTAACAAAACTCTCTGGGTTTCCGTTTCCATCCTGGTCCTGCTCGCTGCTCTCACAAGCTTCCTCACTGGGCTGTCTCTCCAAAGACCGGCTGACGCAGCGCCTGTAGGGACTGGGGACTCCTGGACTTCACTACAGCAACTGTTGTGGCCATACACAGGACTTCAACACAACGGGCCACCCCCAGTATAACAGAGGTTCTGACTGTTGTCGTTGTACTGCAGAGGTCTGGCTGGCTGTGTGAGAAGCTGAGACAGGATATTTAAGGTTACGTGTCGGTTTGGCTGGGTTGTGAGTGGTTTTTTGGGAGAAAATTTTTAAGGTTGTTTTGGGTTGTTTTGCTTGTTTTGTTTTTTTTAAGCATGACTTGAAATTGGAAGATTTTCTTTTTTTTTTTTTCTCCACTCTGACACGAGTTATCTTGGTAACTACCTGAAAAGGTCTCGGTTCTATTCAAGTTAGTAACTTTGAACGTAGCTAACAATAAATATGACTAAGTGGTCTAGCCACCAGAGAATAAAGAAGATATTTTGCTTTAAGAAAACTAGACCACTTGCATTTTAGTCATGGAAGCTGTTCTAATGATTTGAATAGAAAAGGATTCAAGACTTGAAATGTAACTTTATTGAAAGCTTTTGATAATAAAGTTTTGAAGGAAAGCATGCAGTATTTAAGAGTATGTTAAAACTCTTGTAGCAAGGAGGAGCTGATATACAACATCAATAAACAGGAAGCTAGCTGTTTCCACTTTATTGATTGCTTCTTTGCTGGCAGAGTCTTTAAGCATATGGTAGAGTGTGGAGTGAAATTCAGAATCTTCTTCTAGCTCTTCTGAAAAAGCTTCACTGGTTTCAGTGATCTTGAGTTTTTGTGCTTTCTGGCCATTAAACGTGTACAGAGACCAGTCTTTGTCAGAATCTGCTTCAAGATGCTCACTTACCTGTTGCAGGGGAAAAAAGAGTCCCATAAGCCCAAGACACCAATGAACTTACTCCTTCTAGTATGAAATTCTAAATTATTACACTCCTGAGTATACCAGAGAGTGCTTTGAAATCATGAAACAACATTAGTGCACTTTGCCAAGCAGCCTGTCTGTGCACCAGGTGTTGTACCACCACCATTCTTCCCTGTGTTTTGCCTCTGTAAAATGCAAGGTTTGGCCCCTTGAGTTTCCTTGCTGCTCCTGACTCCTGGAGTAAGCAAGGTGCAACGGGCATTGTTTGTTCTAGATCTTGCTCCTGGGATTAAGTATTATTTATCCTATCACATGTATTTAACTTGAGAGAGGGGGAGAGCTGCTCAAGATTTACAGTATGGTATGTTGGTATGTTATGTATCTTCAGCCACAACTGGGGGAGTATTTTTCTGTCTGGGATGAGTTTTAACCAACCTTGGTTTAGTTCACAGATGGAAAGGCATCTATATTCCCCCTTTACAGCTGGGAACAAGGGAATTCCTATATGGACAAGGAGAAATATCCAGATATTATTTATAAAACTTGCAGCTCAGCTTGCTGTTCACAGGATCTCTGCAGCAGGATACTTCATGAAAATCAGCATCCAGCTGTGTCATCCCAGCCTTGGCTAAAGCCTGCAGGGCTGACCGGTCAGTTACCCATTTCTAGCCTATTACCAGAACACATTTCTGTAGCAAGTGTCTTTGTTGCAGATCTTGCAACTGGGGGAGCTGTGATGCACTGAAGAAGCAGGCTCTGAAGCTTTACCAAACTCTCAGTTGACTACTTAAAAATCTTAAAACTGCTGCACTGAAAGTGTATGCAGGGCTTGAAGACAGTGTTTGAGGTAAGTGTATCGTACAGAAGTAAACTGCTTGTCTCTGTCTGTGCTGGTTTTCTCTATAAGTCTACTTTAAATCCACAAACCTTGAACACTACTTGATCTTGACCTGCTTCTTGATTCCACTTGCTCCAGGAGAAAGCAAAAGCAGATGCCATCAGTGCCATCTGTTGATAGGCTCTAACTTCTGCTAGGGCAGCCTGTAGTGCCAAAGTACAAGTTAGGGAATTGGACTGCATCATACATGCATATATTTTCTGTTTCTGTCAGAAACAGCTTGCTTTAACTGGAGTCCATGGGCTAAGCTGCCCCAACACCTCTGCACTTGCCCCCTGATTCTGCACAGCTGAACTTCATACAAGAAAGTGTTACCTAAGTGAAAAACCCAACAGGAACCCCCTCTACTCTTGCACTCACCTTCTTGGTTACAGAGACATACTTGTAAGAATGCTCTCCTGGGAAAATATTCACCCCAGCATTTCTCAACAGTGCTCTTAGGTTAACAGGATTTGTCCATTTTCCTGAGAGATGGGAAAGCACATCCTTCTCTTCCATCACTACTGAAGACAACATGCACTGGTTGCCCTGTTGTACAAACCAGTTAAAACCACAATGCATTACTAGTCATGAAAGTTAGTTTCTGCTTTAGGCATTAACTATCAGTAGTATGTTTGCTATTCTGGATTATCTGCTCCTCTGGGCTGTAAACTTTCATTCCCAGTTCCTGAAGAAAGCTGCTTTGCTGTAGGATGTCAGAAGTGACACCAGTCTCCTAGCCTGTGCTTATGCTCATATGGACTCTTAAAATCATGTCTACTGCTGAGTCATACAGCTGTGAGCTCACAGATAAGCATGGGTAACACAAGCATGTAGAAGGAACAAGCAGCAGTAGTAGGAGGCTGCTTTAACTGCTTGTTTATGCTTCAGAGGAGAGAGAAACAATCCTGAATTCAACAAAGTGGTTCAATATCAAAGCACTGGCTGAGGTGTTGCAGAACATCCATACAGATGCTTTCCTCTGATGAAAACAACTGAAATTAACTCACTGGTTCTCCTCCTTACAGTGCATTGAAAATGAGACAGCATCTCTCCCTTTCCATGAGGGGAGAATGAGATTCTAATTGCTCTTCTGGAACCATCTCCAGTTCTTAATAAAGGACATTGTATTAATTCTACATTCTAAAAAAAATCTGCAAATATTTGATTAAAAAATAGTTACAGTACCTTAATTTGTATCTGAATTGTTGCAAAGACTGTAGTAACTACAAGCAGTGCTTCATCTGTACCAGCAGGCTGCAATTCCCATGCCTGATAGGGCAGGTTGAGGTGAGCATCCTGGAGAAGGGCTACTGTGCAAAAGGCAGCCAGCTCAAAGGTGACACTCTTCTGCGTGTCATGCGTCACGTTGCTGATGCCATCAGTCCTCCAGTGTTGGCCTTTAAAAAGGGATGCAAAAGTGCAAAGGCTTATGTGTAAAGCTTCTGCCCATGGTATGTGCTGGGGAAGAATCCTGGGTTAAATAATGTTTACAGTTAAAATATTAGGCACAAAATGAAGTAATTTAAGGCAAAAACTCCCTTCATGTTAATTGCCTTTAAGTACAATGTAGGGCTGATTTTGACAGGAAAGCTCCTCAGTAGCAAAAGAAATACAAATGCTGACATAACTGTCACTTCTTACTCACTATATCACAGGCCACAGTCTCATTTTCAAGACTAATTTCAAACATCAAATTTTTTAAATTGGTTCTGCTCTCATGAACGTAAAGTCAAGTCAGAGGTATGTTGTATTTCTTTAGCAACTAAAATATCACACTTTTTAACATTTACTTTTCATATTTTAACTTAATACTAATACATGTAGTCAGGAGCTAATCTGGCTCAAAGCTTGATTTGTGGTATTTAGTTGTACTACTGTCCATTAAATGGTGTGTGGTTTTTCCCATTCATCTGAAAAAGCTACAGGGAAAAAAGCCTCAACAAGCAGTTCATTATTAGATAGGACAAAGAAGCAAAACTGAGCAACCAAAAACCCAACTCCAACCCAAATCAATTAACACTGAAGTCCCCAAATTAAGAGCCAATTCAGAGCTCAGAAATACCTTTACAGCTGAATTCTGGACATAATCAGAGTCAGGGATAAATTCCATCATTCAGGTTTAAAATAAATTCATGTCCTAAGTTTGTACCTGTGGGATCCCACCGGGCTATCACAGGATCCTCAAAATACATCACGTTGTCAGGAAGCCTAAGGGTTATTTTTATTGGTGGCTGTGTGGTATCTTCAGCCTCTTCTGGGGGATATGGGTATACCTCCAGTCCACTGTTGAGTAACTTTGCCAAGATGGGTAAAAGACAGAAAACATTTTGATTAAAAACATGTAGCAGCTGAATTTTTTGTTTTTCCCCTGTCCCCTTGATGACCTGTGGAGTTTCCTAACACCCCATTTAAAATGTATCTGCATTAACAGTTGGTGAATAGTGCATGTTTCCACCTGTGAAGCTGAAGACAGTAGAGGGGTGACCACCACTGGGCCCCTGAACCCTTCATGTGCTGCTGCTGGCAGCTTTAGAGTGGTGCCAATAAAGATGAAGAACCACCCCAAGAGCACCTGAGAGGCAAAAGCAGATATCATTCCACTTCGCCCACACAGCACCAAAGGGAATGACAGGATGATGTGCTTGGCTGGGAATGAGGATCCCATGGCTCTGGCTCTGCCCACAGTCCCACTGTCTCAGTTTGCAATGGAAATCCACTGTGATGGAGGTTAGTGCTCCATGAGTGGGAAAACCAGAACACATGGACTACAGTCCTTGAATATCTCACAGAGCCTGGCCCTGAATTAGCAGTAAATTGGTTTCACCTTTCACATGTGAAAAACAAAGAACTTCTCTCTTTGCTTTTCCTTTGGGCATGAGCATTTTTCCAGCACATGGCTCTCTGCTAGCCGATGAGCACTGGCTGAGCACCCACCTCTCCCTGTGCAGGCTGAGCTGGTCCCCACAACTGCCCCAACCGTTGGCCAAGTGCAAGTCAAAAGTGATTTGAAAACCCAGCCCCTTCAGCTTCCTGCTCCCATGATTGTGTAACTGCACGTGCACAGTGGTGCCACACCTCAGGACCAGCCCTTCAAGGATGGCAGGGCAGAGGGCTGCACAGCATGTAATCTCTTTCCTCACCTACCTCCACCACACTCCAGTCCTTGACTTGCTTGCCCTGAGGTGGAAGCTGCAGCGCATCGATGTGGTACACACCGCCCACCGGTACAAACCGCTGCAAGTCAACGACGCCTCCATCAGTCATCACCTCTTCTTCGTTCGACTCTTCCCGCAGCTGCGGATCCTGAACTGAAAAGGAAACCACGTGAGCCGGTTCAAGCACCACGTTCAGACGCTGAACTTCCCCACCCCTACTGAAAAGTGCTTGAGGTACTTTGCGCTCTGCGGCATTTCAGCACCATCTACTGGTGTTCCACGAATCTTCTAACAATTCATGGAAATGTGGGTAAAAGACGGACAGCCAGACAACGAAAGGCACTGCTTGCTGTGGTACTGAGCTTGTTAACAGATTCAGCTCTGCTCTAACGTTGTAGTCAAGTCCAAATGCTTGCCATAGGAATAAGGTTTTACTGCCGAGTCACGCCATCAACTGTAGAAGAAATCTGGAAGTATGCAATTTTAGTTTGCTAAGATTGTAGTAGTGTGAAAAGAAATGCAGCAAAAAACAGATACAGGACAACTACAGGTCGCATCCTGAAAGTGAAATACAAATTATATTTATGAAGTGCAAGAGGGATTTTTAAACATGTGAAACAAAATTTTCAGAAAAAGGTAAGTCATATTTTTTATGCATAATTATGTATGTATTATATGTATTAATTTAATCGAAGGTATAAATGCCATGGACAAAAATACCTAGAAATATTTTATTTTTAAAAAAAATTGTATAAAGCATTGCACTGGATGTCACAGGAGGTGGAAGTAAGTTACTGGTGACAAGGATCAAGAAACAGTGTTTGGTAATGTAAAAACGACTACTGTGTTACAAAAATATGCTTTTAGAGAGCAAGATAATCTTACAAAATGGCAAATATCCCTATAATCTGACTTCAAGCTTTTTAAAAACCAAGTGAAAGTGGTGTTAATTTTATCCTGATGTCAGATGTAGTTGCACTATGCAAAGCTTTTATTCAACTGTGTTCACACACAACAACATCATGTCCTTTTGCAGTTATTCCAAGCAAACACCACAGAGGAAGTTAAGAGCTGCTTTACTCCTGGCCACAGCGCTGGTTTGTGCCTTAACTTGCTTTTAACAAAAAAAAAAAAAAAAAAAAGAAAAAGAAGTATGAGTTTTCTAAATGAAACCATTCCTCCTCTCAAACGAAATCTACTCCCTAACACCAGTACAAGGAAGTTAAATCCTGAGAAGACCCGACCAGCTGTAGCTCTCCCTGTTCTCGCTGTCGCTGCATCCCTGGCTTTCCTCTCTTCTACCTGTCTGCCTGCTTTCATCCAATTTGCAGTAACTGGGTGCTCTTTCAAACTCTACTCAAGAAAGGGTTGTTGGATGGGTTTGCAAATCCTTAAAGAGCCAGCAAAAGAATAGATTTTTCTCTTCTTATTTAAGCAGATAAACAAACTTTTGGGCATTCGGGTATAATTACTACATTGCTGCCCACATACATTTTACCTCATGGATTTGCAAAGGGATTTGCAAAGCCTTACAGAAAGAAAATAGCAAATTTCTCCAAATGAAGCCCAAGTTCCCTTGAAAACCATCTTGCTCAGATGGTCTTTAGGGTCTAGTCTGACAACTGGTGCTTGGACTATGCTCAGCAGAAAGTTTTGGGATTTTTTTTTAAACAAAGAAAAGTCTGTACACTTAGCTAAACCATGCTGAACAGTTTCTGGTCCTTTTATTTAAGACAGCACTACAAGAACACTCACTGACTGAACCACAACACTGAAGAAATTTGTAACTTAATTGATGTGGGACAGAACCAGTTTATAGTTCCTAGGTTCAGGCCCTCTTTTAGCAGGGTGCATCACAAATACCTGGCTGTAAGCACATGTTTAAGTCATAGCAACACCTACACTGCCTGAGTGCCTGCTGTCGTATCCACTGGGACCATTTGGTCCGAGGAAGTCAATCTCAGCCTGGCAGATTCACAGATTGCCTCTCTCACCCATAAATATACATACATGTGTGCACAATAATACACAAATGTACACAAACATAATAAATGCATACAGGAACATAAACAGAAAAAATAATTAAAATAAGCATGGGGACAAAATGTGTTTTCCTACCTATCTGTCCTATTTTCTCCCTGCGTTTATCAATCATTAATAGATGTGTCAACAAAACTCCAGTGTTATCAAAACATCGGTATCTTTCTAAACTTTCTTCCATTCACACAGAGATCTGTGTTACAATGTTTCCATGTATTAAATACATATACATATACTTATAAAAAGTATTTTTCTAGCACTGTGCATTAAAAACTAAGAACATACCTTCTGGTGGTATGTCCAAGGTTTCTGACTTCTCGATTTCCTCCTCTGCTGTCTTGTTTCCATCAGCTATGCCACTGCTCTTTCCTTTGGATGGGACATCAGTCTACATAAAAAGCAAAAGACATTTTTTTGTTAGTCAGACACGATACAAAAGAGAGCACCACCTCCTTCGAGGAGCCCCACTCCTCAGCAACACTTGTGTCGGTTTTGCTCCGGGATCAAGGTTTTAGGAGAAATCATTTCTACCTAGCTAGCAAAACTAGCTTTGGTTAAAGGTACTCTCAAACTCTGTAACCAGATTATATAAGTAGAGATAACATAATTACGTCATTTCCACAGTGAATTCCACCTCGAGCTCCCCAAGTACCATACAAGCACTTTGCCTGTGTGCACTCTAAAGTAATGTTTACACTAACTTTACAGCTAGAAGGGTGACACAAAGAAAACTTAAGCTGATGTCGAATCCCAAGATGTACTGAAACCCTGCCAGAACCCCTGCTTGCAGTCTTCAGCCTGAAAGAGGACAGAAGGTGAGGGGAAAGAAGAGTTTACGCACACAAACAAGGGGAAACTGAAGGCTGAGCCAGACAGGAGAAGACAAGGCCAGTGCTGAGAGAAGTGCAGTCCTTCAAAGGGAACAGAAAAAATTCACAACTGGATGGAGAGAGAGAGAGTAAGGCCTGGAAAAGAAAAAGAGAAGGAATGAAATGAGGAGCTTGAAGAAAGTAATGAAAAAAAGCCTTCTGTAGGTAGGTGAAACATGCCAAATGACAAGATTTGTCATGCAAAGAAAAGAAAAAAGTAATCAAGAAATATGGGATTTCAGGCACTGATTCACCATGAGGTGTCAGGGGCTGAAAAGCAAAAAGGCAAAGGTCGCTGCTCCAAACCTAATAAGAAGAAATAAGACAGGATGGTTTACAGTTATTGCTGCATAAATTTTAGATAGAGAAGCCAAGCTATTTATCTGCAGTCGCAGATGATACCCAAAGTGAAAAACACAAACCCAGTATCAAGAATACAACCCCAAGCAACCCCCACAGTGCCCAAAACCAACATGCTGCATTGCAGAGTGCCAATGAAGGGAGTCCAGCAAACAGCACCAGTGCTGGGAAAGCCCTCTCCTGGCACAGCTTCAGCACACAGACACCAGGATGCTATGTAACCGCACAACAGAGACATGCTGAACTGAATCCTACTCTGCACCCTGCAGACTTGCCTAATATTGGATTCCTGAAGCAATGTTACGGTGCTGCTGGTCTCCCAGACACAGAACATATCTCCACAGACTTGTGACATATCTCACAATGGCTCCTCCTGGCTGGATGCTACTCTTAAACTGCCAACCAAATGTCAACTCACACCTGCCAATGGCACCACAACTACTGCATCCTGTCCAAACGTCCCTTCCTACCTTCTGTACAACTACCCTTGGTCATTCGTCTTTCCACACTCTTGAGCAGCTCTATGGCACTGTATTAACTCAAGTTGCCAAGCTGCCTTTTTCTAGAAATCATTTAAGAACCTGTCTCTCTGGACATATCAAGAAGCTGTTACACCATGCCTGGGCTTTGAGCAGTAATAGCAACATAGGATATCTTTGGTGAAAGGTGTTTTTTTTAACCTACCTTACTCCCATCAGAACACACTTCCTCTTCAGCGGGCACACTGGGCTCTTCTATGGCTTGCTTTTCTTCTTCTTTTGGTTCTTCTACGTTGTCTTTTGCAGACTGAGTTAACTCTTCACTATCCGAGGCTTCCAATTTTGGCACTCCCTGACACTGCAGCCAAAGTGGCGATACGTGATCATAGCGCGTGTGCAATATGCGAACCGCAACGCTGCTCACAGCCAGCGCCTTTGGGAGCTGAAATCCATGCTCTGCATCACAAAACATGTGAGTTCTGAACCTGCAGAAACAGTTTAAAAAATAACATTCCCTAGTAAGATTGGCAAGCACTTTTATATTTCTTCCTAAGTATTTAAATTTACCTTCTACATTAAAAGAAGTCACCTATATTGTCTTTTGTTGCATGGCACAATCTAAGAAATCGAGTGGGATGTCACGATATGCTCCCTGTCTTGCACAGACAGCTGCCTGTAAGCCCCTCCAGAAAAGCTGTAACTGCATTAAGGGGATCAGGAGCTGCAAAAATAACAGTCGGTCCTCCTAAGATGACCATGAGGCAGAATCAGATGGCAGGTCTTCTACACACTATATTCCTGGTAAAAGTGACTAATTTATGGGCAAATCCTACATAGGTGAGGTCACCAGCTGACTCTGCTACATCAGTCTCAGCATCTTCCACACAAAACCTAAAGATTCACACAGATGTAGAGGCAATTTTGATAATCCACCAATCCTTGTGATGGTGTAGGAAACAGGCTGTGAGCAGGGACAGGAGGCCAATTTGCATCAAATCAAGGAGTGAACTTGGGTTCTTTCATCAAGATGCAGAAGTTTCTCGCTCACTGCAATTCCTGCCCAACCAAAGCCAGAACAACTCAAATAATACTTGTTTTCAGGTAAGATCAGCCTGTCCCAAGTTCTAAAAATCTTCTAGTAAAGCAGCATTGACTTTTTTTAATTCTTGGCTGAAAACTTTAAGTGCATCTCTACACTGACCACAAGACTTTAACCCAAATGGGCTCTTCCTGCAGGTCAGTCTGACATCATTGCTCAGGGCCCAACCTTCAAGTTACCTTAGCAAAGCTAAGTAAGGGGTCCGTAGTCAAGACAAAGTCCTTTAACCAATTTATTCCTCATATTTGCAGATGGGAGCAGGAACTACGTTCAAATATATATATATAGTTTGTTTAATATATATATTGTTTTGAAATGGTAATCTAATAAAAAGAAACAATCTTTGATTCAGAACCCACTATGGAGGATATCTGTATCCCAGGCCCTAGAATCTTTTATCTCACTGAGAACTGAGCATCATTCACCACTTCCTAAGCATCTGTAACAGTTTATTTAATGCATCAGCAAGACATTATATTTCCAGAGGAAAATACAGGAAAAAATTCTCTGTATGAGTTTTATTGTTTGCCATTAAAATTGTTCTGGCAGCAACGGGGTTCTACTCTAGCATTCTGCAAAACAAATATATATAGGTATTTCTATGTTAATACACATATAAAATAACTTCTGATTTCTTAGATAAAA
This sequence comes from Porphyrio hochstetteri, assembly GCA_020800305.1. NCBI lineage: Eukaryota > Metazoa > Chordata > Aves > Gruiformes > Rallidae > Porphyrio > Porphyrio hochstetteri. The sequence continues at coordinate 77,832,368 of CM036905.1, read as the reverse complement.
CTTGGATGTAAACAGCACCTTCCTTAGCAACAGGGTGGTACGAAATCCATCAGCTGGGAGTCTGCAGAATGAATGCTATTTAACATGAAAAAAATTCTAAGAAACTGGTTCTTGGTGTTTACTCAACTGGGGGAAACAAGGCCAGGCCTTATTGCAAATTAGGGACTGCAGTATGCTGTACCTTACTTTCTTCTTCAGATTGGCCCAAATACAGAAAGTAACATTTTTATCCTTTATGACTGCCTGCATATTCCCGGTTTCAGAATCTTCATAGGTATTAGCTGTCTACAAAGCAAAAAGCCAATTAAATCATGTTTTCCTCTTTACCACTTCTCTTTACTTACATTTCCACTTCAATAAGTAAAAAAAAAAGACACACAGGAATAAAAATACAAGCTCAGGTATGTTGGGTTTATGTACTATAACATGGCAGTTATAAACTCAGATCTCTTTGTGTGGGACCTTACATTATCCTCTTCGGTGGTACTGCCTACATCTCCCGTGATCATTTACCCTCAGATACGTTTCTCAGGACAGATTAAAGAAAAAAACCCAATATATACCCAAATACTGATCAGTAAAGCACTCCTATCCCACCATCACTGCATGGGTTATTTTACATTTTTGTCAATGTAAACCTTGTCAAATTATAACTATGTTGAGAGTTTAATCCTAAACTCAGTAAAGACAATCAAGAATTTAACATCTCTTCATTTGCAGAGGGGTTTGACTGTGAAAATACAACTTGGTTCACTATTCCCTCTACTCCTTTTCCTTTTTTTTTTTTCCCTCTAGCAATACTCTTTTGCTAAAGATGCTTACATACAGGATTAATACCCTTAAAATAGCAAGAGAGATCCCTACCCATACATGCACCCCAGAAAACAGACTCCCAAGTACATTTTCACGTTCTTGTTTAAATACTCCTTACTCTTCCCAAGACCTCAGTTAATAAAATATTTTAATCACACAAACTTGTATTACAAAACATGTACAAGCTAACCTTACATCCTGCCTTCCACATCTGCAATTTTGTGTACAGTCAGCTAGCTCTGAAGTAAACCACTGAGACAAAACAGGAAACAAATTTCAGGCTGCACCCCTTGTTTTCAACATCTCCAAGTCTTACAAAATTTCACAATAATTTAAACTTAAATGTCTTAATGATGGGGTCCCAGGCTGGATGGAGCTTTGGGGTCCCTTCCAACCCAAACCAGTCTGTGAGTCTGTGGGAATTTCCACTTCAAAGCTAAGATTTTCAGGGGTTTTGAGGAATCACAAGTTTGGTACCTGCTAAACACATGACCTGGGAATCCAACTACTAATCTCTGTGACAATTCACGAACAAACAAAAACCACCATCACAAGAAGACCCTTGGGTGCACTGTGCATATTACAGCTTCGTTAGTGGTAAATCTCACTTTAAGCAGGTGCTGTGTAGCTCCATTGTATTTCTGATGAAGCAGATTCTGCAAATCCAGAATAGATTCCTGGTACTGGACTGTCTCTTTTTCTGTTATCTCACTCGGTGGCGTGTCCAGTAGAAGAAACTGCAACTTCTCCATCAACTGGAAGACAACATATGCGGGAAAAGAATTTCTGCTTTGACACCACCCTTGATACACTGTGTGTTCTGCGATAAAAAGTGAGGCCAACACGCTTCTTTTGTACCTAAACATGTTTTAGTCACAGAAACAATATTTTTCTATGACAGTTCTAGATACTGTGCTAAGCCAGCATTGTCAGTTAGACAGTCAGCCAGGCAAAGTGCTGGATATTCCAGGCTCAAGTCTGCCTTCATTCTTCTAGTCCAGTTCCTTCATTCCTTAAGATTTGGGCTGCAAAATCTTAAGTTCATGAAACAGATCATTTATTGAACCAGATGGGCCATATGAAGAAGCCTTTTGGTCAAAAATTAGTTTTAATGAGAATTTAATTACTGTAGAAAGTATGGTACCAAAATAAAGATGTAATCTCAATTTATGTAATCTTAAAAATAGTTTTTAGAAAAGGAAGACATACAGCAATTACATTTTAATTCTCAGAACTTAGTGTGAAGTTTGGAATAACACTGTCATAATGTTTTTGTCTTCCACTACACACTAATACCTTAACATCTCAATGCTTGTATAGAACTAACAACATTCCTAGCTGGCCAAAGGGACCTTCGGCACTGAGAGGAAGGCAGGACCAGATTATATTTTATGCCTCCCTTCCAGACTTGCCAAACTCTTCTTCCTCTTAGCCTGTGGAGTTGCAGACTGCTGCTCATCAAAGGTGTGGCAAAGCAGCGGCAGAATCGTAACCGCTACTGTCTTATTGTACCTTTGACATGCTTTACCACCACAGTAAGGTGCTCCCTGTCCTCTCCGAACTGCCGATCTCCGTGACCTCACAGTTCAGAGTGCTTAACAGTTTCCTCTAAAAGCACACAGAACAGGAAAGAAATGCTTGGGTGTTTTAGACCAAGAGAAGACAGACAATATTTCTGACATCACCTTGCATTTCCAGTAGGGGTGGGAAATCTAACACTCAGAATCAAACCAGCCCAATGAAAGTCGCATTACGCATGTGCCTTTCAGCCCCCATTTCTGGAAGACCCCATTTAACTTTCTGAAAAAAACCACTATGAAGTTAGCATAAACTACCATTAAATCCTGCATTTACAGAGCAGCCACAAATTGCTTGCCACTGCCTCATAAAACCACCAACGGCTGGTGACTTGCATTTTGGGAAACCCTGCTCTTACAGGACACTTTGCTGGCTGTAAGTGTTACACAATAAGGCTGCTGTCCACTGAAGCATCTGTATATGGGATGAGCTTCTACATTGTGGCTCAAGGCTGCTTGGAGTGGACAAAACTGGGAAGATGGATGTTGGGAAGCTACAGCTCTGTGTAGAAATATTACACACCAATCTCTTAAATGCAGTACATGTTTAAAGGCAATAGTCTTCTTCAGAGTTACCAACAAATTGGTATTTAAAAAAAAAGAAAAAGTAAAAACTGAAGAAAAACTCCTGGGTTTTGGAGGGTAAGGCAATTTCAGTCATTTAGTCACACAAAAAACCCCACCCTAAAAGTAGGGGGGAAGGGACTGTTCAGATAGGTTCTGGTAAGCTTAAATTGGAAAATACCATTTTAACACTTACATTTAGCACCTGTTCTCCCTTCTCCATCACAAGCTGAATGTCCTCATTTTGATCTTCACGCCATAAGCTCATGAAAGTATTTATTTCCTGCAGTACAGTTGGGTCAGGGCTTCCGTCACAACTGAGGTAATGCTCCCACTACAGGAAAAAATCAAGGAAAAGGAGACACAGGCATGTGGTGCAAAAGACTACCATTATTAAAGGAAAAAGAAGGATTCTGAAGGATAAATATGTGATAGTGGCACATTCACAGCTGCATCTAAACAGGATTGCAACGGCATCTGGCTTATCATTATGCCAGAAAAAAATGGTTTGCATTAATATCACTTCACTACTCCTGCCCACCCAGCATTTGCTGCTCATAGCTGCTCCTTTATGGGTGGTCTCTGTTCTGCTAGGTGCAGCTTGCACGTCTAGAAAGAGCAATGAATTCAGTACCTGATGCAAACGTGGCACTGAAAGGATAAATGGCTGAGAACATCAGCGAGGAACCAGTGCAGGTGGAAGAGGGAGACGTTTCTCAGACCTGACACTGCCAAGGAAACTGAAAATCCCTATGCTGGCAGTAAAGCTGCTTAAGTGACTTCTACTCCAGCAAGTTTATTCCTCCTTTCTCTGCCTCTGAAGGAGATTTCCTCCTCCCTACCAGCACCAGTTCGGCTGTTACAGAACTCTCTGCTGGGAACGTGAAAAAGATTGAACGATTTACTTTTATTTTTAATAATTTTATTTTCAGATCAATTGCTGGTCATTCTTGGCAGGGGGAGGGGAAATAATCAACAATGACAGGCCAAACCCACCCAACTCTGCACACAAGTCTAACATTGGCTCATGGGATCAATGTTACACCTCTAATATAATTTTTTATCCATGTAGTAAACTAAAGAAACCCTGCCTCTGCATGCTGTGAAGATTAATAACACAATGTAACTGAAGATTGCATTACAGCACAAAATGGATCTTTTAAAGCCAAAGTGCTCGTGTAATTGCATTCCCAGCCACTTCCAAAACCATTTACACTGACTTAAAAAAACCCCCAAGTAATAATACATGAGGGCTCTGGAAGCTCCTGTGTAAGAGATTGACCAGTCTTCAGTGCATTTGCATTTGAAAGAGAACTTCAGTCTCAGGAAAGCATATCCTTAAGAGTACCAGTGCATGTTTTTTGAGAAAAAGGATAAATTTCATGAAATTTTGCCAGGGTATCTGTTACTCCGCATGGAAATTTGTCAGAAATGGATGTGGAAACTCATCATTTGGTATTTATATTTCTTTTGCCCTAAAGATTTATAACAACAGACCAGTACAAGCTCTGGTATTTCCCATAATCTGCCAGCATTTTATTTAAAGATTTATTTTTAAAATAATCGTTCTATTTTGCCATTCCTTTTCGAAACACAAAAAATTCTTATGCTTCTCCTTCTGAGCACTCCTCCTCATAAACCGTCCATAAATAACAACTGCTGCCTTACACAATGACAGACTGATTCTCCTGTTCACAAGGACAATAAAGTCAGAGCTTGTCATCAATTGAAAAAATTAATAAAAATCATCCAAAGATGTCAAGACTTCACTGTGAAGTGACCACACTGCACCCTTGTGGCAACAAATGCTACGGGCACGCTGGAGAAGTGTAACTGGCGTGCCCAGGGCTGCCAATTCCTTCTGCTGGGCTCCAGATGAGGCCACATCTGGAACACTGTTCAAAACTCCAGTTTTGAGTCCCATGGGACAAGAGAAAGAGCAGGACACTGGAGAGTCAAGAGGAGGGACATTAATGTGCTTTGGGTACTGGGGAAAACCACACATGAGGAAAGACCAAGCTTTGTTAGTCTGGAGAGGACTAACAAAGCCAAGGGAGGAGCTAATTGCAATCTGCTGGTACCGAGAGAGGGTTTATAGGGAAGCCAGAGGCAGATTTCCCTCAGAGTTGCAGAGGGATGATGTGTCATGACAATCTGGCAAGGATCATGAGCTGTAACAGGGGAAATGCCATTTGGATTTAAAGAAAAATATTTACAAAGAGTGTGGTAAAGTGGTCAAAAAAGTTGTCCAGAGACACTGTGGTATCCCCATCCTTAAAAATGTCCAAAGCACAACTGAGCACCTTGTTCTAACTTCAGACTTTTCCCTGATTTGTGCAGGGGGCTGAACTATATGAATTTCAGAAGTCCCTTCTATATGTGATTTATCCCATGATCCTAAATGTGTTCCACAGAGGCTCTATGAAGGACTAAGAGAAAATCTTTGTGCCCACAAGTCAGTTCAGCCTCACCTGGAACCAAACTGACCAAATTCCTATCAGACTCTTACTGAATGATGTTCCTGCACGATGGAGTCGCACGAGTGAAACCTTCTACTAGGGTATTCCCATACCTTGCTATTTAATATTTAACTCTACAGGCACATAGTACTGGGGGTGATGATTCAACCACCACATGTATCGCCCTAAACTGCAGACACTAACTCTAAGCTGCATTTTCCCATATTTCCAGCCCTGATATCCAACCCAGACCTGTGACACGTCCTTCAATATTCTGACCAACTGCTCTCTGAATGCTGATGGCCTGTGATATCCAGGAACCACTTGAACAACCATCTCAAACTCTACAAAAGCACTTTTAATTCCCAGCAGACTTTTTCTGTAGATGTTTAAAAGTTAATTGACAGTGAGGATGGCCAGTTACTACCTTGAGATGGAACTTGAAATGCTGTCATAGCACTCAAGAAATGGAAATTCCTGGATCCTGTAATGGAGACACAGCCAAAAATCCCTTCATTGTTGAACCCTGACAATAGTGGGCAGATTTGGGAAAGCAAGTTTACCTTTGCATATGCTCTATAATCCGTTTTCCACTGCTGTGCAGACAAAAATTTCTGTTCCAGGGAGCAAAGTTCTGCTAGTTCAGACTCCCTTTGTTCTTGATACTGTTAAAACACATATATATCAAAAAGGAGTTAAAATATTTGTTTTACTCCTTATAATTATTTTATATAAATTTTAAAAAATTGGGATATTTGAATGAGTTATCAAAACAAATCAAATCACTGATAATTTGGGGTGTTTTATGAAACAACTGAGAAGATCACAGCAGTAAGCAATATGTTATTGCCATCACATTAGTTGCTTATCCATATGATAAAGTGTCACATGATTGTTAACCTCTCACTTGAACAGTTTCTACACCATCACCCTGGAGCTAGCTCTAAAGAGAGCTGCTAAAAAAGTGTAAGCACGTGTTGGAATAATGCACACAACGCTGTGATGTTTTTCCTTATAGTTTCTCTTATTTTAAATTCCTCTCCTCCCAAAGGTAAAAGAAATGTGCTGTGAAGGACAAAAGACACAGGCAAGAGTGATTTTTTTGGGTGGGTGGAAACTGTAGTAAATCTCCTTATTTTAAAAAGTCCCAGAAAAATGTTTCGATATTAACAATCACTTTTTGTTATGAATTCCAATCTTCTCAGAAAAAATAGATATGTATGCTAACACACACACACACACACACACACACACATATACATGCAGACACGCAACTCAATGTATCTGCCCTAGCATGTAACCACTTACAGAATTTATTTTCTTGCCACAGCTGCACCAAATGGAATTGTGGGGGAACACAAAAAATACATTCAATTGAAAGGAGAGTGGAAATTGAAAAAACACAAAAGAGGCATTTATTCAAACTGAAGTATCACATATCACAAAAGTTAATGCATTTAATTAACCACAGCATCTTTATGTATCAAAACCAGACAAGACTATGTCTTCTCAGGGAATTTTTCTGAATCCAAGCAACACCAAGCCAAATATTTTGCTTAGTGAAAGGACACCATAGGAAATAAAAATAATCAAAATCAGCACCTTTTCCCTTGACTTTACAAGCATTATGTTCTACTACTAACCCAGCTCACTACCTTCTCAACTTATATAAAAGTACCTTTCAGTGCCTTGGCCAGATTTTTCATGATTAATTTTAATGAAAATGCTAGAAATTTTCCCCTATATTGTTCCTAACACTAAGGACATAAGGAAATTAATTTCCATTCTCACACTCAATTACTAATGTTTTACAGACCTTGTCTCAAGAAACAGGATTAGATATTTTTTCAGTGAGTACAAACTAACTTTTGCCTCAAGCTTTTCCATCCGCTCCTGTTCAATTCTCTCCTTTTCAAGTCTTGCTGCTTCTTGTTGAGCTTGAAACCGGGCTTCCTCTGAAGATTGGGAAATACATCAAGTGCATCATTACATTCTGCTTAATAAACCCAGACAAATTGTTTTGTTATTAGCTGTAATGTGAAAACAACCATAATAATGAGCAACACAAATGTGTATCCTACACTGTGGGGGAATCTTCCAAATGAGACAAATTAATTGGAATCATAGTCCTAAAACACGCTATCGATGGTGCTACCCCTCTCAGCCTGTGATAACACAAGTGGAGACAAGGATCAGCAAGCCCTCTGCCTTCCCCTGAGAAACCATCCACAAAGGTTACCAGTGATTAGTAGTCCCTTACTAGCAGTCATGCCCAGGCCCCCACCAGGTTGGATTAATAGCAGAAACGGAAGTAGAAGAGATGGATCTGATGTTTGGAGAGGGGGAAGGGGGTGCCTAAACTGCAGAAGCAGACACATTCAGGTGGTGAGGACAGGTAAGGCATTCAACAGGGTTTTCATCTGAAGGGATACAGAAGAATCTTGAAGAAGTGGGTGGAGAATCACTCACTCGGTAGAGACCAAAGAAGCCCAAGCAAGCTACACTTCAATCTGTCCTGGTGTGCAGTCACCTTAACTGCTTACCCCTTGAGAACACCAGCCATTCTGTTGGCCTTCTGTGGAAAAAGTACTTCTCTTGACTACTGGCAACTTGAGAGTAGATGGAGGAAAAAAGCCCAATGATTTGTGGTGTTCTAACTTGGTAAGAATATTTCAAAAGGTAAATAAAGAAAGAAAAATCTAATTCTTCCAGCCATTCTCATTCCCAAGTTCCTAATCATAGCGACAATAACTAGAGAAAAGGGTAGGGCCCTAATAGGGAAGGGAGATGTGAGAGGTGGTAGGCAACCAGTAACACAGAATTTGGCCCACACCAGAAAATAGGTATGAAACAGAGATAGATACTGGTGCATACATAGTCTGGGAGATTACTTTCTGCCCTTTTAATTAAAATACATGATTTGTGCTATCACATTCCCCATCAATTAAGAGCACAGTACCTTCCTCTTTGAGCCTCCTTTCTTCTTCTTCCTTCTGTAATCTCAGTTGTTCAGTGTTGCTAACTTTCTTTTTGCCACCTGACTTAATGTTTGCAATAATAAAAGAGAACACAGGTCAATATTGGTTTAATAAATTTTGGGAGATATTCACCCTTCTAACTTGATCCCTGAATTAAGATTTTTAGACTCCCTACAGAGTCAGTGAAGCCTCCAGGATGGCAGCCCACAGCCTGGACTCAATTTTCCCTCATTTTCATGATGCAATATATGCTCTTACAATTAGTACACTAGTCTATGCTAGACAGTCCTGAACATGGCCACACCAGGGGAATATTCAAATATCTTGTTTTAATGTGGAAACTGAACATCAGGCAGATCTACTAATGAAGTAGACACAAAACATTTGGGGGAATATTTGGAAATGTATTTTGGGATATAGGCAAGTCTGGCACTTAGCAGTCTAATCCATAAGACAAAACAGCAGAGTCCTCTACTGTCAGGAAATCCTACCATAACTCAAGACAGTTAACAGCTCAACCTCCAGGTTAATCCTGGAATAACTATGTTTTAAATTGGGGTTTCTCAAAGATTATCTTCCTATATAAATTCTCCTCAGCTTGGGCACACATTTTAAAAATATAAAAGCCAAGGTAAGTAGCATGCAAAAATCTACTGACATGGAACAGATTAACCAAAATAGAACACTCATTTTTTCCCTGTAATTCATAGCATTCATAGGTTCCTCACTGATAACACACATAAAACTTTGATAATTGGATCTGTGCAGATGAGGCCACGTTGTCTTCAAGTGACTTGAACAATGGGGAAAGCAAAAATCTCTGTGGATATGAAGACTTAGATTTGGCCTCTTGCTTTTTTCCTCACCAGCAAAAAAGAAGATTCCTGGATGGGTTTTTTATTATTTTATTATAATTAATTTGGGGTTTTGTGTTTGTTAATTTGTTGCATTGATAGTGTCTTGGAATGTCTAATCAAACTTGGAAAGCCACTCATTTTAAACTGCTTTGCAAGGCAATGATTATATACATAAATGTATTTTTGAATACAAAGGTTATCACCAAGCTTTCACAAAAACAATGGTGAGAATTTAGGGCCAACAAGAAACGTACATCCAGCAGAGTTAGCAAGAATGCAGTCACATTTACTACCAAAGCATTTATTTGCAAAACTTTCAGAACAGAGTCAGAAAAATCACAACTCCACCCATTAAGATTTCAGGGAAGAATCAGTTCCCTCCAGTTTTAAAAAGAAAAAAGTAAAAAAATCTTTTTAGTACTTTTCTTCCAGTGAAAATAGAAAATCTGCTTGTTTAAATTACTTATAATTGCTTTTTAGTCAACCTCTTTTCACACACTCATGACTTACCATAATGCTGACCAAACTGAGATGCACATTTCTCTAAGGAATACATTTGAACGTGTCCTCTTTGGGAGGAGGAATAGATAATTATCACTGAATTAAGAATAATCCATGGCATGAATTTATGCAACCCAGATTCCTGTGGTCTTCTGCCTGTTGTCCCCACTACCCATCATGTTCTGCATCCACCCTGTGGCTCAGAGCCAGGACGCTGGTCCTCTGCCCTGGACATCTGCTGCCAAGTATAACACACAGCCACCATGCTTGCTGCCTTCTCCTTAGTAGATCTGCAGGAACATGACTCAGCCTCCTTGCAGGAGGTACCTAAGCTTGTAAGCTTAGTCTCCTGGAGACACCTGGTCCTCTTTCAAATTTGACCAAGCCTGACCAAGTGGCTCAGAAGAAATGAAGATTAAAAAAAGGTCTGTTTTCTTTTTAAAAGTGCATTTGCATACAGCTACTGTGTCACAGCACCTTTATTAGGAAAGAATCTCTTAAAAATAACATTTTGTAGACTTTAGGCCCAGAACCAATCGATGTTTCCTTTCATTTCAGTACGAAGTACTTTGTAATTTTACTCCTTTAACTTCCAGACTACCAGAGCTGTGCTGGCACGCTGCCTCAGTGAGCACTGTGAGGCTCAAAACACTGCCTGTGAACTAGAGAGTATTTCTGCCTACCTACCTTTTTTTTCTTTTTTGGACCCTAGAAGATCAGGAGGAGCCAAAAACAAACAAAAAAACCACAACAACCAAACAAAACAACAAACCAAACAAAAACCAACGAAACAAACAAACAAAAAAAGGGAAAGTGAACATCAGAGAACAAGGTACTGAGCACTCAGGTGTAATCAGAGAATACAGCTACTCTGTAAAATAGATGAGATGAACACTATTGAGAAATTATAAAGACAATAATTGTAATATTGCAGAAAATGAGCCACTAACAAGTGACTCCTGGTCATCCACATTTACTAGGCTGGATTACGCTCAGGGTTACAGAAGCATGTCTACTTACTCTCACTGTTAACAAATTAATGTACAACAAATATGTACTTTAGTTCCAGATAAAATTTACTTCAAAAAAAGGTGAACTGATCAGCTGACACGGTGTGCTACTCCTGGTAACATGAAATTAATGACCTCGAAGAGGAGAGAAACACCACCGGTCTTCTTAGTCATGGGGGCACCACACATGCAATTGTGGGGGAAAAAAAGTGAGAGGGAACTTCTCAGAATGACTGAGGGACTGCAAACTGGTCCTAGGAAGCCAAAGATTCAACAGCAGATCCCCTATTTGTTTAACCAATTACCTTTTCTGTGCCATGTCTAAATATTGCTGTGTGGGTTTCTCTAACTTTGGGCAAAGGGGGGGCCAGGGGCCCAGGAGAGTTGCTCTGAGCTGGCAGCCATAGTAACAAGCCACAGCATGAAGAATTAGGTGGGTTCAGATTAGTCATTAGGAGGAAATCCACCCCTGTGCAGGCGCTGAGGCTCTGGCACAGGCTGCCCAGAGAAGCTGTGGCTGCGCCCTCCCTGGCAGTGCTCAAGGCCAGGCTGGGTGGGGCTTTGGGCAGCCTGGGCTAGTGGAGGCTGTCCCTGCCCATGGCAGGGGGTAGGGACTGGGTGGGCTTTGAGGCCCCTTCCAACGCGAGCCAGCCTGTGACTGCGGCATTAGATCAGGGGACTGATTTCTCAAGCCCTTAGGTCTACCCCCGCCACCCCACGCCGGCGGCCCGCGCGGAACGCTTCAGCCCAAGCCTCAAGCTCTGCCCCGCGCAACCAGCGCCTCACGCCGCCCGCCCCCGCGGCTCCGCCTCGCCCCTCTACCCGCAGGAGCCTGAGGCCCTGCGGCCGCACCGGCAAACGGCCCAGGCCCAGCCCGCTGCCGCCCGCGGGTGCGGCTCCGCGGCCGGTGCGGGCAGCTCAGACACCCAGGCCAGGCACCGGCGGCAACAGCCCGCCTGCGCAAGAGGGCCCCAGGCCGCCCCCCGGCCCGCTCTCACCATGCTGCCGCCGCCACCGCGTTGCCTAGGCGACCAGCCCCTCCTCCCGCGTGCTCGCCGCCGCCAATCGTGTCTGTCCGCCTCCAGCGCCCCGCCCCGCCCCCAGGCGCAGGCGTGCTGCCGCCGGCCGGCAGGCCGGGAGAAGGGCGGTGCCTGGCGTTACGACTTTGTCGTAAAGCGGTGCCGGCGAGGATTACGGCTTTGGGGTTGGTAAGGAGCTGCTGACCTTTTCCTTCTCCCCTTGCGCCAAGGGCCTGGGGGCAACCGGGCTGGGGGCGACCGACTGCCGCAGGGACAAGGGCAGGGCAGGGAGGCGGGCAGCGGCCCCGCACGCAAGGCAGGGGGAGGCAGCAGCCCGCAGGGACGGGCCATGGCCCTGTCGCGCCTCAGGAAGCCAGCCGGTCCCGGCTGGTGCCGGCCGGGGGGGCCGGGCGAGCCCCGGCTGCTTTATTTGCAGAAAGAGGCACCGGTTCGCCTCGCCACCAGCGCACCCCGGGCCTCCTGCGTTACCCTGTGCCAGCGCTCGCTGGCCTCCGGGCATAGGAGCCGGAATTCCTGCGGGTTCGTTTTTACACGCGTAGCGACTGCAGCGTGTGTGTGTGTCGCTGCCTGCCCGCGGGTAGCGACTCCTTTGTCTGTGACAGGCCTCGGAGGGGGAAGCAGCCGGGCTGGGACCGCCAGCCCCCGGGGGCGAGCGCGGGGAGAGAGGAGCGAAAGGGTTGGGAGGCTGTTGGTTCTGCGCTTGGGGCCGGGGCAGGCAGAAGGGGAGACGACAGGGAGAAAGTAGAGAGAGACAAAAATTAAAAGAAGAGGCAGGGTGGAACCCAGGAAATAACCAAGTTGTAGCAAATGGGACTGCGGTGGGATAAAGTCTGGTGAGGAACTGCATTGTTCCTGTGGAGGATGAGGCTGGGATTTGCTGACTCCCCTGGAAGGCTAATGCCAAACGTTATTCTTCAGGTTAAAAAAATAAAAAATCAGCCAAGAAAAAAAAAAAAGAGTTCACCGAAATGTGAGAATGGCCAATTCTTTAAGAGGTGAAGTGTTGAATCTGTACAAAAATGTAAGTGTCAAATGCACTTTCCTTAACCAGACAAAACCCCTTCACTGTGCGCTCCATCTATTAAAAACTCTTTTTCCTCCCCCCTCTTCAAGCTGCTGTTCCTCGGAAGGGAGTATCCCCAAGGAGCAGACTACTTTAGAAGCCGTTTGAAGGCAGCCTTTCTAAAAAATAAGGATGTGAAAGATCCAGAAAAAATCAAGCAGCTGATCGCACGAGGAGAGTTTGTTATAAAAGAGTTGGAGGCTCTGTACTTTCTCAGGAAATACAGAGCTATGAAGCAGCGGTACTACAGCGATGACAATCAGTAGCTGGTGTTAATGACCGTGCCTGTAACAATACAAATCCATAAAAATAAACAATAAAAGAGCTGCAACCTCAGAAGAAATGAAATGTAAATCCTTCCGACCCACCGAAGTACAAATTGGGACTTTGCTTCCCCCCCTTAAGCAGTTGCTTGAAGGATGTGGGGTTTGTATTCTCTGGGTAATAGGTTTTTCTCAGCTACTTTTGACCCCCTTGAACTAAATCCTCCCACACAAGAACAGTTTTGCAGGGACTGGTGGTGGTGTGAGTCTGTTGTGGTTCGTGTTGAGAGATGCTGAGCAGGCGTGTATCACTGTGCTTCTTGTTACCACCTGGTGGCCATGCGACTGAACGCTGACTCAAGGAGCTGCACTTCTTTCACAAGAGTCATCTGGTTTGGAAAGTCTTGCACATGTAAAGATTTGTTTCCACCTTAAACGAGCACCTTTTCCAAAGTAAAGAGTAAATGCTGAAAAGCTTTCAACTACACCTGCGGTAGCGTGCTCGGCATCATGTTGGCAGGTTGGTGGGCAGCACAGTCCTCCTGTGCCAGAAGACTTGAGGGGTCAGGAGAGGGGTGAGTTTGAACAACTGAGCACTGAAACCCTAGTGACCATTCCTGCTGCTGGTTTATGATGTGTAACTCATGTAGTGGGACTGTGCGACTCGGTCTCTCCCCCAGAAGACAAGTCCCACCACAGGTGTTTGCTCCTTGGCTAACGCTGCAGACCTTGGCCTGGCTGTAGAAGAGACAAACTTGTGCTGGAACTGATACTTCACCCATACTACGTTTTGGGAAGTAAACAATCCTGGAGATGAGACGGAAACAATCTTTGGCATAGAGGTAAGGCAGCGCTGCAGTAGAACTGGTGGGAATAGCAACAGACTTTACACATGTAAATTCCAGGACGGAATTAGAAAAGCTAAGTAAAGAGGAAGGCAAGTTAGACTGGGCACTACTTTGTGATGAAATGTGTGTGCTTCAGTTTCTGGTACCACACTGATGTGAAAAAAACAGTCCTCCCACATCAACTCAACCCTTCTACAACATGTTGCAGTTAAACCTATTCCCAAAAAAGAACATACATACAAAACCTAAGCAATAGAACAGCAGCAGTGTTGCTGTTCCATACAAAGTCTTTTGTATTCTCTCTAAGCTCATGGAAGGCATTTGCTGGAAGAACAGAGACGTGGACCTGGAGCACAGAGTACTTTAAACTTGTAGGCTAATCTTCACACCAAGCCTGCTGTTCCACTGAGGGAAACAAGGGCTCGGGGCCCTTGCACTGGACAAGGTGCAGGCCAAGCAGCCCGCCCCAGCCAAACAAGAAGTGCAGTCTCACCCCGGGCGACGCAAGGCTCATCGCAGAGCATGGAACGAGCCAGAGGTGGTGATGGGTTGGTAGGATACAGCATTTTGTCCTCTGAGGAAGGGAACACCAGTGGGCAAAGCCAACAGCTCTGTGACCAGCTGTACCATGAGAAGTACAAGAGCAAAAATGAGAACAGCTGCCCGAGACGCACGATTTGTGGGATGCTCCGATACAGAGCTGAGGTGCTGAAAGTCTTGGAGAGAAAAAGGGAACTGGGACAGAAACTCACAATAACTATTTTTTTTATTACATTACAATAAATAGGAGCAGTACAGCTTGACAAAAAAATGACAAATTCCAGATCACCTCACAGCACATACTCCTAAAAACATTAAAAATTTTAAAACAAACAGTGGTCTTTTTTTTTGTCTTTTTTTGTTGTTTTTTTTTTAACTTAATGTCTGGTATGACCAACGTTCCTAGGTCACGCAACCAAATGATGGAAAAACTGGATCACACTGCATATGTTCCACATCAAATAAAGCACAATGTACAAAATGTGCATGTTTCCGTTTACACTATACAAAAATAGTTAAAATACATTCCAGGTAAACATATTACATTAAGAAGTCATTCTAGTAAGAAGTTGGCACTCAAGAGGAAAAAGCAGAAGTATTTTCAACATGAAAACACAAGACAGTGGAATAAAGAAATGTTAGGAAAGATTTACCATCTCTGTAGCTTTATGTAAACTCGAGACAAAATGATTCGTTTACAGTTTGATGGTCTTTGAAGATAACAATTGTATTGCTTCATAGTACAGACAAGAGCAGGAGATTGTGTGTCACTGTTGACCCGTTACAGAGATCCTGGTATCGTAACGAGTCCGATGCGGTGAAACGTTCAGTT
Organism: Porphyrio hochstetteri; assembly: GCA_020800305.1. NCBI lineage: Eukaryota > Metazoa > Chordata > Aves > Gruiformes > Rallidae > Porphyrio > Porphyrio hochstetteri. The sequence continues at coordinate 77,817,023 of CM036905.1, read as the reverse complement.
AGTGAAAGATTTTAGGGCGACGAGGCTGGGTCAAGGGAATTCGATTTCAGTTTTGAGAAAACCAATGATAAGAGCTGTTTACCTGTTACATAAAGCTACTGTAAGAAGGTGTTACTCCCTGACACATGGCAATTTGATGTAGTAACGTGGTAAGCGATTCACATGTTTGTTTAGTAGTTGCTGTCAGAATGGACAGCATCCCAGTTATGTTCTTCGAAAGCATTTCAAATAGGGAAAGACAGAATAGTTAGAAGATCAACTTGTGCAAGCTGCAATCCAACATGCTTCACCAAATCTCAACAAGTATTAAGACAAAACAGCACAACAGTGGCAAGGATGTGTGTGTACTGGGGTTGTTTTTAAGAAAAAAAGGGCTAATCGAAATAGATTTTGTACTAATTTAATTAGATTGGTGGCTACAGATCACATTTACTGAAAAAAACCCCAATAAACCCAACCCAAAACAAAACCTATTTCATATATATATATAGCTTTTCATTAGAGCTATATAGATCCGCATTTGATGATTAAGATATTGCAGCTAAAATTTCTCCAACGTTTTTAGTTAAATTAATAGAAGAACTTCAGACCAGCCCTAATTTTACACGCAGTGTGACTCAGTTACCAAAAATCTTTGTGTAATCTTAAGATTACTCTCATTTGGCTCGAGGTATCCTACCCACTCTTCCTACGTTCTTCATCTATAGCCAAGAGCGTCTACAAATGTGCAAATAACTGTCTCCAAAATGGCTTTACCTTGGAAGCTATAAAATGTTTTGTGACATTCCCAATCTCTTCTTATTCCTCATTGGTCCTTAAGATACATTAGGTTCTCCTACTACTGTTTTTCAGAGTATTTTGTAATCTATAGTTAATTTCGCATCGGAGCCGAAAGGGGCGGGAGGAGTAGTGGTGGTGGTGCTGTGTGTGTCTGGGTTTTGGAGGAGGGTGGGGAATGGGGGGTGCAGGCAGGGAAAGGTGGTGTTTCTCTCAGCCACACTGCAATCAAAGAACAGGCAGCAAGCCGGACAGTATACATCCCCCACCAGCTCTGCAGCTCTCCTGCTGTGAGAGGCACCGGGTTGGGTTTTTCTGTGGAAGCCAAAGAGCTTTTCTCACGCAGTTGCACCTCTGACATCATATAAATGGTCCAAGTCACACAGGCCCGTGAAATATTTCCACCCCATTGTTTAGGTATACCTTTAGATTAGGGCAATGCTGCTGTCATTCCCTGTTCCAACCTTCCCAGTGTCCTGAGCTATACTGCTGCAATGCCTTGTGTTTTCTGCTCTGGGGCACACCACAGCCACATCCTCAGTTTTTGCTCTGCAGCTGAGGCAGGCAGCATGAAGCAGCAGCCTGCCTTCAGGAGCTGGGGCCCCAGCGAAGGATCACACGATGCAACATTTACTGTGAGACAGTGACAGGAACTGGCAACACCGGAACGACTGGCTCTTACCTCAGTGCAGAGTAAGGAGTCTACTGCAGTACCAAATACAAAAGCTGCTGCAACAATTCTGCACTGATTCCAATCGGGGGCGAAAAATAGGTGTGTGGTAGTGGGGGACACGGGGGATGTCACAAGAGAACTTAATCACAGAGAAAGACAACATTAAAATCTTGGTCTAGCTTCATGACGGTCTAGACACTGGAATGCCATTCACCAACCATTTAATCTGTGCAAAAAAACTAGTACTTCACGAACATCACACGAACAACACTGACTCTGGAAACCATGTTCTATGCTGACGGCTTGTGCAAATTCCACACCATTTCTATGGCATAGTGGATTTCCAAATTATTTGCATGAAGCAGCTAAATTCAACTCATTCATTTACTCATCTGATGTTGCTAGAATTTAAAATTCCTCCCCTATTTTGCACAAAATGGGCACCTGGAAATATTTCATGCCGCTCTGGGGGGTAAAAAAAGGATGGTTTTACATCGCTGTGTAATTTAGGATTCATTCTGATTTAATTCTCACGGTAAATTCTGGATCCATGTATGAATTAACCTAAGAATTTGAATCAACTTATCTGTTAAGGCTTCCTAGTATTCCCTAGAGAAACTACAGGTGAAATCCTGTACCTACTGAGCAAAGCTACTGACAAGGTTTGCCACCGGGGGTCAGGAGAGCTAGGATTTCACCTTGGTCTCCAGACACAAAAAGTTAGCAAAAGTCTTAAAGCAATGCATTAACAATAGCAAATCAACCTAATTAGAACTTTTACTTTTTCCATTGCCAGATGTGCATCGTTGTCTTTTTTTAATTTTTCTTTTTTTTTTCTTTTTTTTTTAGAAAAAATAGAGTATTTAAGGAGTGACCGTGACAAATTGCGGTGAAAAATCTTCTTGTGAAAGTATTATCTTTACATTCATTAAAGTTGATCTGAAATGCTACAAGACTAGATGCCTAGAAGCAAAATCTACAGGAAGACTATAAAGGCTTCTGGTCTCTCTCTATTGCAGTCAGTCTAAGATAAAAGAAAGGCTGAAATGAAAAGTCTCTTTTGCTAACTAGTCCTTTTTCCCAACCAGATTTAAAAACAAAACAAAGAAAAACAAAATAAAAAATTAAAGGGGGTGTTAAGAATATGTAGAGCATCATTTCACTGTTTGGTTTGCACACAGAACAGAAGTTCACAATCAGTAAGAAAAAGAGGAAGTTAGCAACTGTGCATGCACCAAAGAGTCCTAAGACAGTTCTCAGGTTTGTGTGTGGTTTTTGTTTTTTTTGTTTGTTTGTTTGTTTTCACAGGCATTGCTAGTTCAAGAACCAACAGTCAAAGAATACTGGCACTTTAAGAGGAATGAAGTTTCCACTGTCATTTAAAACAAGCATTCAGGTAAAGCTAACAGGATCATGAAGCAGAAAGTAAAGTAATGCTAAAACAAATGCTAATAATTTAGTGTAATGTACAAAAATTACTTAAGTACTTCTTAAGAATAAGGATAAATTGTATTTACATAATTATACACTTTGTCTTTGTCTTCTTTTTCTTCTTTTTACCATCTTTGCTCATCTTCTCTTTGTGTTTTCTGATTTCTCGAACTAACGTATAGAAGGCATCATCAACACCCTGAAAAGACACAAACACACACACACACATATTAAAAATCACATGATAACAGCCATACATACCTGCACCTGGAAGTGCATTCCATCAGCAGTGTGCTTTGCTGCCTGCCCCGAGAGACCAATTCTGCCTTCTCCTTTCTGCGGCTTTTGTTGTGTCCCCTGGAGTTGGATGAATTGTCAGGGCAACAGTTCTCCTTTGTGTTGGGAACGGGGTGGGTGGAAAAAGATCTTCAGATGGAATGGGAGCTAGGAACGTGCCTGACTGCACTGCAGGGCACAGGCAGAGGGGCCTGCAGGACAGGAGCTGTGAGGAGTGGGCTGCCATTGCTTGAACAATTACTTCGTCCTGGCTACAGGCTGGTCCTCTCCAGAGTTCTGAGGAGCACCAGAACAACCACCAGAACCAACTGTTTCGATGCCAGCCCCAGGTAGCATCTGCCCGCCCCTCTCTCTCAGCTGCTCCCCAAACTGGGCCTACAGCAGCCTCCAGGGGACCAGGGGTTGACCACAGATACTCCATGGGTCCAGTTCCAAGTCTAGTGTATGGCCCTCTTTTCCACCTCAAAGAGGACACATGTTACACCACCCCAAACTAGAATAGCGTAGGTACCACACACTTAATTATGTATATTGTTACCACAGAATAAAGCTGTGAAGCATCTGCTAGCTTTGTTTACGCCTTAATAATCTGCATGCAGCTTTGAAAAGTAAATACAGGTATTTGTAGCAAGAATTCAATACCAGAGAGATAGCTATGATTAATCTATGTATTCAGGCACACTGATATAGTAATCACACCACAGTTTTCTAAATATTTACAGATTTAAATCAGTCAAATCAATCCCTCTTCCAACGATAAATTATCATTTAATAAATCATTTCATTAACTCACATAATTAAAGACACACGGACACATTGTCTATGGTGCTGTGTCATGTAGAGTCACTTAAAATCTCCACAGCTCCAATAGCCATGCTACAGACACCAAAGCTAATAATAATGGTGAAGAACCATTATTAGCTTTTGAATAATGGTTCATCAAGTACTTTTCATATTTTGGGGGGAGGGTGCATGGGGTGAGGGAAGGTGGAGAGGGTGTAATTATAGCTGGGAAAAATTAACTCTGGTCAAAAGAGACCAGCATACCTAAAAGACTGTTACAAAGCATTACCAAGTACCACATTATACAGTATATTTTGTAACAACCGATTTACACGAACCAGTTCATTGCCTACCTTTCAGGTTGCTTCCAAATCCCAATCAAGTACCCATGCTGCCAGTCAGCCTTTACATTTAATAGTTCGAGTACAGTTGTAAAGTCATTATGATAAAAACTGATCTAAATTCTTCACTGCCTTACACCCTGTATTACCTTTTAGGCAGGCAAGAAACAGCTGGATGATGTTAATGTATCACAGCAGCCAATGGCCCCACTACGAAACTGGGTCTAGAAATTCAGCCCTACAGCTGGCAGGCAGCTTCCTACCCCCTTGGCTACAGTCTGCCTTCAAGCTGGCAATAAAAATTAGCAGTCTGTTTACTCCTGTATTCCCCCTTCAGTAAAGGAACTGAAAGTGAACTCTGGGAAAAGCACAACAAAAAAGAAGAAAGCCAAAAATCACCTAATTCATTAGCATTTCAGCCAAACACCAAATAAATAGTAGTGGAATTTAATACGGCAAGTCCAAACAACAGGGAGGGGTTAAGAATAGCTTCACTTATAAAGCAATGCTCCTAGCATGATGTAAACTTATTTAAAAACCTTCCCATTTCAAGTTCAAACACTGACAAGTAACTGGTGCTCGATCAGCATCCCCGGCAGACGGTCTGCCAGCACTAACAGTGCACCTTTGCAAGGGCTCATAATATACAAAATCCATTTGCAAATAACTTATTCTATGTTTTAAAACATTATTGATCAACACAACATTGATGCAGCATGGCTAATGGAAGAGTAGCCTGAGCTCTGGAAATGGTCCACGTCCCCCATGAATCTTTGGAGAACTGGAAATGGTTGGTATTACTTTACCAAGAGCTAGTGAGTTTTGCTTGTTACTTCAGCATTAACGTACAACATTCGTGTAGGGATGACAGAAACACCCAGAAGCAGTGACTGTCTGCTGCAGCTCTTGTCCTGGACAGCCAAGCTGGGAGGATGGCGTTAAGAATCAAAACACAACGGGCAGAAGAACAGTTCTGTTGTTACAACACAAGAAACCCTCTGCACACTACGCTGCTCTGTAGAGAGTTTTGTGGAATCATGGCTGGTGGCCAAAGGCCATGAGCTTGGTACAATGAAATTGGTCAAGCAGTAAGGGCGTGAGAAATGTGGTGGATGTAACAAAGATGTTGTATCTTTAAGATAGTAAGGTATGTGAAGGAGGAACTAAGCTCAGGGGAAGGAGCCATAGGTATTCCAAGTATGTGCCAATATGGGCAGAGATGTTCTTTTATCTTGGACCAATGATGAGCTCAATTTTTGCAGTATGCATAAGCTAATTATTGTAACCATAAAAGTGCGATGTGTAACCGAATAAAGTCGAGGCTTGCTGGACATCATCGGATGTGGCTGTCTCCCCGTTGATTTTCCACACTGCTCCAAGACAGCTCCCGTTTCCTTACACAGCTACCTTCCAGCGTTTCACACAAGTCACTGATGTGTTAGAGGAACACCCGCTGTGAGGAGGGCCGCTGGCTCTCAGCAGTGTCTTCAAATGAGACACGCTAAGCAAGAATTGCAATTTAGGTCTTCAGATGAGCAACCTCCCCGTCATGAAGCTGGCTTTGAAGTAAACACAGAGAAAACAACTTGGACAAAGCAATGTCCAGAGATAATGATGTGCCTTTAAACACATGACTTCACAATTAAGGCTGAAATCTTTATTCACAGAATCACAAGGTTGGAATCTCATCCTAAACAAAACCATATCCCTAAGTACTTCATCTGCCCTTTTTTTGAACACATCCAGGGAAGGTGACTCAACCACCTCCCTGGGCAGCCTGTTCCAGGCACTCACAACTCTTTCAGTAAAAAGTTTTTTTCTAATGTCCAATCTAAACCTGCCCTGGCACAGCTTTGTGCCATTCCCCCTTGTCCTATCACCTGTCACCTGGCTGAAGAATTCTTATCTATTAAGGTGAAAATCTTACAGCACATATTGCTAAATACTAGGGAATTTAGTCAGCCTCCATCCTTGAATCTACACCTCTGTAGAGGAAGCCTTTAAAATCAGTAGTTATGTACTGAGCAGCTTGGCCCTGCCACAGTCCCTCTTACATTCAGGTAACGAATACGACATGACATACAGAACTACATTGCGAGTATTTGTGAACCAGGACTGGAGAACTCAAGATAAACTCAAGTCTTTCACTCTTCAGGCTGCAGATGAAGTTTTAAAGGCAAGAAGCAGGTACTCTGTTTACAGAAGGTCCCTAAAGGCATCAGTACTGCAAGACCAAAGGCAGCCAACCTTTCTGGTCACTTCTTTCAGTAAGAAGGGACCACAGGCAGCTGACCTTCCTCCCTCTACCAATGGGGTTATTGTGGGCAATACTGTGCAAAGCATTAAATGTACTGGATGAGTGCTTTAAGCCCAGGCTCGGGATCAGAAGCTCAAAGTTCACTGTGCATAACCAGGACTATCTACCACTCTGTCTCAATAAAGGTGCGCTGACGGAGCTTGCTCCTGGCGCTTCTTGTTCCAAAGGGCAACTACAAAAGGCAAAGGGAATGAAAAAAGTCAGAACCGTTCCCAGAGGAAGGGCCAGCTCAGGGCTACAGTGTCTCTGTGGCACATCCCATGTCCCCTGGCCACAGAGAAATCTGGATTCGTGGTTGCATGGTTACAGGCATGGATGAGACTTGGCAACTAACCCGGCTATCAACAAGAAACCCTCAAAGAATTGAGAATTCCTTAACAGCCTAGCCCCCAGAACAGAAGCTTAAACAAAGTTTTAGGTTGCAGAGTCTTTTCTTAATATATATACATATATAATATATATACATACACCCATGTATCAGTCTTGAGGAAGAGAAATTATTTGTTAAGTTCATGTTCTACTATGGAAAAATCATTAAATTCCACTGTTAACCAAGAATCTAGAAACTTTTAATTCAAATCTAGAACTTTTGTAATTCAAACTTTTGACTATTAACCCAGCTCAGCGTGAATTACATTATCTAGAGGTCTAATGTATGGCCTTGAGAAATGTTGTTATACTATGCTTCTTATCTTAAAAACTTTAATGCTTTTTTTTTTTTTGAGGATTTTACATCATTTCTTCTTGATAGTTGGAAATTACAAATGGAGCAAAAGATGTCATGTACTTTCTGCACACCACCAACCTCTTGGAAAGCATCAGCACTGGTATTCTGGGTAGTCAAAGTTTTCAGTTACTTTGTACCTGATTAATGTAACTAAAAACGTATTCCCTAAGCAGCAAGTAAGATAAATTGAATGTTCCAAGAGTTAGCAAAACACTGCCTGTCCACAGACCGAAAAAGAAAAGAAATACTATCATTGCAAACTGTGCTATAATTAGTATTTTTGAAGTCTAAAATCCCATCTGAGAGACTCACATTAATAGGTGCTGTTCTCCTTTGCTATCTAGTAGGCATCAGACTGAAATAAAACGTTAACTGCTTACTGAATGGAAAGTAAAACCAGCCAGACCATTTTAAATGCCAGATTTCTGACTGCACTACAGTCAGCAATGACCTACAGCTGTGCCACAATCAGCCTGGAATACACATTCTCCAGTTTAACCTCCCAGACACAGAGCTGCTGAAGTGACTAGCAACAGTGTATAGAATTCACTTGATTATACAGATAAACGTTTCCTCCCCTGAGCAGACACCCTTAAAGTTCTAGAGTCTTATATCCAAGGCTTTTTTCTAAACAGGGTATGAGGAGGGAAAACAAATAAACAAAAATCCCCTCCAACATTATCCGCTGCTGACACAGAAAAGCCCCAAATCAAACTTCTCTTGGACACAAACAGAGAGTAGGAAGCTGGGGGAAAGCAAGCCTGTGTCTGCTGAGCTATTAAAAAGAATCCTCAAAATCTGAAAAGATGCTTCCACTGGAAAAACAATGAAAACCACAATTCCCACCACCCTGTTCTCCTTCTCCCAAGAAAGCCCACGGAAAGGAAAAGCAGGCAGAATTCAGGATCTTTAAAGTCCCAGTATACAAAAAGAAACTCCACTTTGAGGTCTGGCTACGTTAGTAAGCAGGAAATGGCAAAGCTGGTTTTCAGAAGGCTGAGGTGGGCAGGGCTTTGGCAATTTAAATCCGATCACTCTCATCAAACAACGTTGTCAAGTTGCTGTTAGGCTGGGTTTTGATAACTAGGAAAAGAATAAACAAGGTGGTTTATTGGCTTCAATTTTACTGATATTTGGATGCAAGACCAGGGAGTTTCATGTAACTTAAGTTTCTAGTTTCCTGCAAAGGAAATCTTTGATACAAGCAATATCACAATGTGTACCTTTTTTAAAGGAAACATCTAAAGAATTATCTCAGAACAGTCACTCAACACTTAAAAGCTGAGAATGTAACAAGCCTGAGAGCTAGTAAAAACTGATACAAAATTCCTCCTCGCTCCCCCTTACGGAAGGGAATATTCCTACAGTGGTGAGAATCTCTCAGGATACAAGTCAAATCCCACTGTCTCTGTGTGAAAACACACCTTGAAAAGCAAAGAGTTTTTCTTTTACACAACGGGAAATTCCAGGTCATCCTCCTGTTGTCCTGCACTCCTGGACAAGGGCGCAAGGACTAAACAGCCCAGTCTCTGCACTGGTGCAGTGAGGGGTAAGGAATTAATGGAATAGTTAATATGTGCAAAGAGCTATTAGTCTTAGGATTTGTTAAAAAAAAAAAAAAAAAGCACTGGAAGTGCTTTCAACTAGCACTTCTTCCCTATCACAGTTTCATCTTCCCTCTTCTCCCTGTTCCTTCTGTAGTGCAGGATATAGATTTAAGAAGAAAAAAACCAGGTTTTTGTGAAAATTTGGGTATTGGGTGTTTTTGTTCCCGTTGGTTTTGGTCATGTTGTCATCCTCCCCCACCCTGCCTTGCCTTGTTTTACTTCACTGTTGCTTCTGTTGTCGCCTTTTGTAAAGGCTCTCAAAGAAACTTTACCATTTTGTCCACACCTGGATCACTCATGGTGTCATAGTTGACAAAGAAAGAAAACTAATGTATTTCTGGGAATGGTAAGAGTGATTTTTTTTAAGCAAGGGGAAGACAAGAGAAAAATGGAATGGCATAGAGAAGGGGCCTGAGAATTCAGGAACCCTGTATGCCAGCTGCCAGCCAGAGACCTCCTGTTTCTGCGCCTGAGAACAACTATAAATACTACGAACCTCTCCCCTCAGCTCATCAACCTGAAGATTGGATCGGTGTTTGCTCCAACAGAATCTGCACCGTATCTGAAATAAAACTTAACTTCTCCATGCTCCAAACCATTTCTCAGACAGAGAGCTCAGTGTGCAGTAAAGGCTTCTTGTTAAACTAATTATCAAAACCTCCTGAAACAAAGCAAATCCATCGGGTGCTTGCTAGGAACATTATTCAGGACTATTACAGTGAAATCCCATAGGGTTTGTATCTTAAATTATCTCATTGATTAGCCATGAAGCGTCTGATTTGCAAGACAACTGTCAATCATTTTTTATTTGGCAAGTGATTCGTAAGACTTACCCTGTTACATTACAAAACTTACCCTGTCACATTACAAGGCATTTTTTAATTTTCACGCACCCTGGAGTCTTTTCTTCTTTCCTGAGTTTTTTCACTCTGTACTGTCGAATCTCTCGCACCAATGTATAAAAAGCATCCTCCACTCTCTGCATTGTAAAACACAACTCCTTGAGAATTGCTTCATTAACAACTGTGATGCCCACGGCAGGGAGAACACCCACAACAAAACCACTGAAATTATGAGCTTTACTTGAGAGAAATAGATGGATAGCTGTTAATCACAGAATCGTAGGGGCTGGAAGGGACCTCCAGAGATCATCGGGTCCAACCCCCCTGCCAAAGCAGGCTCCCTAGGACAGATCACACAGGTCGGCATCCAGACAGGTCTTAAATATCTCCAGAGAAGGAGACTCCACCACCTCCCTGGGCAGCCTGTCCCAGGGCTCTGTCACCCTCACTGTGAAAAAGTTCTTCTACATATTGGTGCAGAACTTCCTGTGCTCCAACTTGCAGCCATTGCCCCTTGTCCTGTCCCCACAGACCATAGAAAATATATTTAAAATGCTGGGCTTGCCTATATGCTGCTTGACAAATACTTTTTTTAATGTAAGCAACAGACACACTCTCGATTTATTGATTACCAATTATTACCAATATCACAGAATCACAGAATTGTAGGGGTTGGAAGGGACCTCGACAGATCATCGGGTCCAACCCCCCTGCCAAAGCTCTACTTTTTTCTTGTGTGGGGTAACACTTTAACAACAAAACAAGAATGATTTTCTTCCGTTGCATGCTGTGCTGAAAATAATACCACTTGTGGTACTGCATCTTTTCAGGTGTTTTTGTGGGCGTGGATGCATTCAGCAGGCACAAAACCTTATTGGATTGGTAACCAGGGGGGTACTTCTAAACACATACGGTTAAACATCTATTTTCTCTGCTTAGCTAAAGTGAGAACCTGTTCTGTTTGGACAGGCAAAGAAAAGTTAAGGTCATTTATTTTCTGTTCTGTATACAGGAAAGGGGCACTGCCTTTGCAAAAGTCTGTGGAACAAACTAATGAAGTACAGAAACAGTCTAACCAGGTAATTCTCTGTGAAGTTATAAAGAAAATTGTCAAAAAAATACTACATTTTGGGCAATATTGATTTGGCCTTTAAAGCTTGTAAGTACTATTCTATTGTATTTAGGAAAGGGGATGTTTGAGTCAGGGCGAGGTGTTTTTTAGAAGCATGTTTCAAAGTAACTTTGAAAAGTAATTACTTACAGAAGCTATTCTTCCATGCAGAAAAAGCCAAAGGCTCATTATTACCATGTTTAAGATCTCAGTTCATGTCAGGGTACAAGGCAGACCTAAGCTGTTCTCTCTGTGCCAGACTCGGGCACCCATGAGGGTCCCCTCACAGCCACTATGTGCAAACACCCCACGAGGTTCTGCTGCTCAGGTTTTTCTCCAGTTGAGCAGAGCTCTTCAAGTGTTCCAGGGATGACACTTCTTTGGTCTCACACCCTACCTTTCTGCAGGCCTGTGTTTTACAAGGATTGAAGACACCTTTAAGCAAATGCAAGACCCAGAGGTACAGCACCAACTTGAAGTTATTTTACACTGATGGTACCATTGCGTAAACTTAAAAATTGATATAAATCTGTGAGGATGCTCTTGTTACAAGATGCAAAATGTTTAGCAGGAGATTTTAAAGGGAAGAGCAGATCTCTCCTCTGCCTTACTGTCAATCTCATTACTTGTCTCCTCAGTCAGATCAATGGGGTTGTTAACTTAATGCAAACTCATTATTAGAAAATAAAACCGGAACAAATCAATTGTGGGAAATGGTACAACCATTTTGGCCTCAAAGCTTCATTACTACCCAAACACACAATCTGGGCTTGTATTGGGCAGGTTTTCCATAAATTCCTTCTCCAACTCATCTTCACATTAACTATTTTTGTTATTAGGTGTGTAACATTTACTGCCACAGTTGCTGGGTGACGTTACTGCGCTGTAGAGTATCCCATTTAAGACTCAATCTTAGCACACTGCTGCTCCTCTGAGTGGTCTTCTGAACTACAACCACTTGAATTTAAAGATTAAAGGAATTAGATTTATTTCTTGGATTGTATTTCTCTGGTATATACATAGTGCCCTGTTAGATTGTAGTGAAGCATTAATGAGGTGACAAGCCTGACGTTCTAGGTCTGTGAGTTTGCAAAATATTGAGGAACCTATTAAAAACCAGCAAAAAAAACCCCAAGTAAAGCTCATATTTTCATGTTTTCCTGAAAGGAATGGAAGTTTATTCCTGAGGAGGAAACAACAAACATTGATCAACTGCTACGTGCCAAAGCACAAGCTGTACAAGAATCAACGCTTTTGCAAATCCACTGTTTTGCAGTAGAAATAGGTAATTTGATTATGGAGCTTTCATGTGAATAATTAGATAACAATTCTGTGGTTTATTTATTTATTGCCAACTTTCCCATCACCAATCCGAGCTGTAATTTGCTTTAGCAATGCAGAGAGACACAGAGTGAGAAAAAAGCAATTGCTACTACTACCACCACCAAGAACAGCCCTATGGATTCCACTGAAAAGAAATTGTTCTGGAAGAAGAAAAAAAAAAAAAAAAAAAGTAGTCTGTATAGAGACACATTTTCTAATTTCACTGGCACAAGGTGCCATTTTAAAGGGCCAGATGCCAGTCTTATAAACTTTAGTCATTTTAATACAAAGATTCTTCAGTATTTTTTCCTTAAATTACTACTGACCATGTATCTAAAATATAATTAACCATTTTTTTTGCTGGCAGATCTGGAAGCAAAAATATCCTTTGTCAGGTGTTACAAATTTCAAAATCCAAAGAACCCACAGCCTTGAGGCAACGTTTTCAAGATGCTTTTGGCTCCTAGGAGACAGCCAAACATTCACCTTAAAATCTGACTACATGCAAGAAAGACCATTCCAAATACAATCTCAAGTGTTCCATGTCTACCTTTATACATTTTATCAGAGTTGGTCACCTAAAACCAACTGTTAGACAACTAAACATCAAAATTGCCCATGAGGACATGAGCAAAAAGAATGCTACTCACTTGCCTAAAAGCACTCTCAACATAAAGCTCTGCAGCAGTGAAGTCAGCTTCACCAGTACTGGAGAATAAACAAACCTGCAAATAGGCTTATAGGTTAAAGGTTAATTTTTGAGGTCTGTATATGAACAGACATACTACTACAAAGGAGTGTTAGGAAAGAGCTGCTACGACTCAGCTACATGTAAAACCTCCACTAGTTAGTGTTAAGCTGATCACACGTCTCATGATGGTTAAATGCCAGACACAGGCTGACAAATTCATATTAAATACTGGACAAAATCATGATTAAACTTGCAGAGTTAATCATTCCAAAGGTAGGACAAGCCAAAGTTACAGCTGTCTGTCCTACCTGAATTTTACTCACTGAGCTCAGGTAACCTTATTTTTGCTGCACCTATTTCTCTTTACATTAGGTAAGTAACAAACTAGTTTCCCCAGCATCCTGGAGTCAACACAGCACTGGATGCCAGAATTTGTTTCAACATTAATCAAAAACGGGGCCTTGTTCTTGGGAAGGACTAAGCTTTTTTGGAAAAGTTTTACCTTACAACAAACAAGTGACCTGAAAAGCCTCAAGCCTACATTGTGAAAGTCTGACAAAGTTGTAACTAAAGGAAAACAAAGTTTTAAAGTGAACTGCACTGAAAATGTCTGGGAGTGGACACAGACAGTATTACTGAACAGAGATGACAAACCCCTGACAATAGTGTTTGCTCAAGCAAACCAAGTTATCAGTTGTTCATGACAACTGAGATGTAGGAAGTGAAGTTCTGTAAACACTGCATCAATTACTTCATCACACCAAGCACGGGCTCCCAACTTATTTTCATCACAAGTTTGGGGCCTGATCTATTATTGTACATCAGGCAGCTGAAATAACCATAATGCTTTTTTAACAGCATCCTTGGTGATCCAGGTCAGCTCCCTCACTAAACACTTCAAAAGTGTGTTTACGTATATATTCTCAGAAGTGAGACTGAATAGTCTGGGGAATCCTTTGTGATGCTTAAAATAATGCCCATATCTCTGCTTTTCCTTTGAATTCAATACTAACAGGACAGTTGAAGTGTTCCAAGGAAAACAAAATCCTCCAGCCAAGCCACATCTGGGGTGCAGCCTTACAGCTTTTCCTTCTGTAACTCAGAGGCAGATAGAAGCCCAGTAATGGACACAGGATGCAGCCTCAGTGGGGATCAATCAAGCTTGCCTCTCATGGATACTACTGACCATACTGGGAACTATAAGCTCACGTGGACAGGGAAGAATTTGAATTTAAAGCTGGTGTCCAACAGAGAAGAGCAAAACCAGCTTTCAAAATAAACCTAAGAAATTCATACCCTTCTGCATAAGACTTGTGAAAGGATGAGTATGTGTGATGCAATATGCCTTACAAAACCACCAGTATTGACACATATTTACATTTAGAAATAGGACTAAGACTATTTTTCATAAATTACACTATATTCATTTCAGCCAGCAGTCTAATTAAAAAAAAAAAAAATAGTCTATAGCCTTATACCCAAATTGTAGGGTCCACGAAGCAAGTGTTTCCCTGATGAGTTCAATGATTTGCATGACCTCTCGCACAGTGATTTGGCTTAGAACACGACCTTTCTGCAGTAACTTGAAGTTTACATCTGTACTGCCACTCAGAGCCAAATAAAAACAAACACACTAACTTTTAAAACAACTTCTTTTGGTGCTTCATTTCAGTGTAATTTTTCTTTCTTATTTTTGACCTTTTGTCTGTTTAACTTTTGCAAAATTTCAAACTGGCTTAGTTGGAACTGAGAGACCTTTCTCCATGAGCATGCAGTGCCATCGTTTTTGAAGACTGGCTCAGCAATCAAAACAGACTACATGGACAACTCCTTTTCCCTTCCATCTTCCGTTTCCTTCCCCACAAACCCTTCTGATCCCCTCTGAGCTCCAGCAGAAGTGGGGCACAGGGAGGGGCTGAAGCAAGAAGATGGTGGGGGGCCCCTTCAACAGGGACATTAGTGCTGGCGTGTCAGTGTGGTGGGAGGTACGTACAAGAGAAGAAGGTTCCCACTTCTGAATAGTCACATCAGACTTTCTACATACTCCAGAAGTTACCAGAGCACCAGCTGCATCTGTTCATACTTGGAAGCTCTGCATGTAACCAGAGAGGACTGATTTTCTTTGGTTTTAATTTTATTTATTTTTAGCCAAAGACTGAATTCTGCCCAATAAAAATATAGTCCATGGGCTGCATGCAGCTCACAAAATTGTTTGAATCCCCCAGTTAGAAAAATTATTTTGGAAGAAGGTACAGATATATGCATCTATTTTTAATATATGATGGGTGACTGGAAAAAAAAACCCCACATTAATGCATATGTACATACATTCATGCACACAATCACCTATACAAATATCTAGATGATCTTGCTGTAATTAAAGATAGGGTTCTTCCTCTAATTCCCTTCTGTCTTCTCAAGAATATTTTATTAACACAGCACCTTAAGAAGCAGTCTCCTAACACAACACGCTATGAGCAGCACTGCAAAAGAATCAGCAGCTGTACCCAGTGGTTCCAACTTTTAGAAGCAACATCCTCAAGAGAGGCTATTTGGCATCTTTATTTTAAAATCCAGGAGACACCTTTAGGAACTCCTTCTCTGTGGAGGGCGTAAAGCTCAGCTTTGAAAACCAAAAGCCAATGGTCACATCCCTTCCATAACATTTCAGCTGGCACCACCGGAATATAAAGTCACGGATAAAAGGTGTCAGATTATAGAACGACACTTCACAAATGACTGATCTATTGTCCTGTGAAACAAGTACAGACCCCAAGCAGACCTCTTAAAGGTATGAAAGAGAAAAAAGCACATCCTAATGTGTAAACAAAGATTATAGCACTGGGCAGAAGTAGTAATTTTTGGCTAGGTATGGTGGGGCAGGGAGAAGAGCTGAAAATACGCCACCAGATCAACACACTTTTAATAAAAGTGGCCATGCAAATACAACATTTCCCCAACAAAGCCTGATGCTCTGTAAAACAGGTTGAACAAAGTAAGATCTAGTTGTTAGTCACAACTATTATTTCAAATCTCAAACGTCATTTCAGAGAGTTCTTGCTTTTTTATCTTAACACCTCGCTGACAGCCACTAACACAGGGCCTTCCAAACAAGAACACTGTGATTATTCAGTCCACTTATGTGCCATATTCTTCAAAACACTCTTGTGGCCTAATTCCCACTCAGCTCCCTTCTGTTTTTTTAATCCTACCTAACAGAGACTTTCTCCAGTGCCAAAAGTTAGCGTTCCTTCAATTCCTCTGCAAAGTCCTAATTAGTCCAGGTTTCAACTTGTCAGGAACTTGGGTGGGTGTAGCAAATTTGCACTAATAAAATATTCATTTCTTACATCCAAAAATAACTTGTGTACCGTCTGTGAGGAAACTCTGCCAAGTGATGCTGCTGAACCTATTTAGAAGTTACTCAAATTGCAGGATTCTGCTTGCTTGCCTCTTCATGCTCCCAATTCATAACTTGCACATAACACCTCAGATTATGCAGAGAATATGGAGTTATTCGGCCACTTGGGCCTGACCTGATTTGGACTGACAGAAGTCTTAACTCTTGAAAGAAAAATGTCAAGTCAGCATTTTCCAAAAAATTCTTCAAGAAGTACAGAGCCAGTTTCATCTGTAACTGTACAGCTTATCTTCTCCTGAATGCACAGATGTACCACTACGGGCACCTGTGTCCTAGCAAACCCTGAGAGAAGCATTAAAAGGGCCCTCACCTCACACCTGCCTCTTCCACCTGTACCAGCGGGGTACAATAATCCAGCAGTGAACTCAAAAGTCTCAGAAGAGAATCAGTTCATACAAGAAATCAATCTGCTAATTGCAAAAAACAAGATTTATGGTCAATTGCTTTGCTGTAAAAAGTTGCATCGAGCACCAAGGCAGAGTCAGTGCCTCAAAAAAAATATCCTTTTGCTGTTAAATGAAGAGACAGAATAAACTAACTAGCTGCTTGTCTGCTTCCCCCTCTTCCTGAGGGAAAAAAAAAAAGCCCAAACCCTTTCACCTCTAAGCAGAGGTGCCTTTTATTCTACTAAAACCTATCACACAGTTGAGAACAGTGCAGCCGCCTGGCAGAGGAGAGTAACAGCAGCCCAGGTCTCATTCGTGGAGTTTGCACAACTGAAGCAAATCACTTGTGAATAAACAGTTACCAGTTATCAGCCAGTTGACAGAAAGAAGAGAAACCACAAGAATTTCTGCTCTGGAGAAATATCTATTGATAAGACTAAGCAATTATCAATACCTAGAATAAGAATAATTAACGTCACGAGAATGAAGATGAGAGTTCTGCATCTGTGCCTGGGAAGTTTCGAGCTTTACCTGTCTTGTCTTTGCTGATGTTTCAATGAAAGGAATTCCATAACTTCTTGCTAAATCCTGAGCTTGTTTTGTATCTACTGTTCTGGAAGGCAAGTCACATTTGTTTCCTACTAGCACCATTGGGACATCTTCAGAGTCTTTAACTCTCTTTATTTGTTCCCTAAAAAAAAAAGGAATAAGGAAAAAGAAACTTATTGTATTTATCAGGAATTAAGTTTATATCGTAATTTTAAAACAACAACAAAAAAATTTAACAGATTCCAACACAAAGAATGAAATGGTGTTGTTTACTGCACATACATTATTAGAAGCCACCAAAGAAACAAACAAAAAAATCTGACCAATCCTGTCACCATCAAGTTTATGACCTTATATAAAAAAACCCACCCCAGTTGACATTCTGCAAGCTATTTAGATTTTGATATCATTACATCTTTTCTTGTTGCCTTCTTTTTGGTTTGGAATGGAATTGTTTTGTGGGTTTTGTTTGTTTTCTTTAAACTAAGCGTAGCATTACAGACTCAGCATTCAGAGGGGTGTATCTAAACTTTGAAGCCTTTCAGCTCCAATCTGTAAGGTGCATGGACACATGGTAGGCGCTTCCCTCATTAAATTCACAACATTCTTAAAAAACCAACCAGGGCAGGCCTTCTTACACAAACATGCAACAAGGAAAAATTCCATGTAAAAGCCTCTATGTTCCTTCCTCCCTTTA
Organism: Porphyrio hochstetteri; assembly: GCA_020800305.1. Taxonomy (NCBI): domain Eukaryota; kingdom Metazoa; phylum Chordata; class Aves; order Gruiformes; family Rallidae; genus Porphyrio; species Porphyrio hochstetteri. The sequence goes on along the minus strand of CM036905.1, from coordinate 77,799,050 downwards.
CATAAACATCCATCTTACCTTTTTCCCTTCTTCCTCTACAAACAGAGGAATTCCATTTGGAATGATCTGGTTAGATAACAAGGAGACGTTCACAGTCTCTGAGAGAGCAATAGATATGGGTTGGGTTGAGGGTTTTTTTGATTCGTTACTGCTGCTACGCTCACTCTTCACTGTCTTTATTTTTTTCTTTGAAGTGACCAGTACCAATACATGCAATCAGCACCACTATTCCTGTAGGCAGGCATCTACCTGTTCAGTCACTCACATCAGCACACTACGCAGTCAAATGAGCTGACTCGTTGGCATACAGGAGAAAAGGAAATCACACCATCAGGGCAGCTGCACTGCTGACTTCAACTACCCTGAACTGTCAGGGTATCCCAACTTAAAGGGGGAATGGCAACTTCTACTTGTAACAAAAACGTGCAAAAAAATTGTGAGTAGATGTCGGGTTTGTGGGTAATACTGGTAGTAATATAAAACACTGGTAATACTGATAGCAAGACACTCCTCCACCATACAGCAACATAGGTTAGAAATGCCTAATTGTGAGTAGCTTCACATGATGTGCTTGGGACTAACCTTAAACCAACGCTGCTAAACTCAGCGATCTTCAGTGGGATCTGCATTGCCTTCTAACCAAAGGCCCAAGGAGAGTTCAGTATGGAAAGCAAGCTACTAAGTTATACATTAGCTGGTACGGTGATCACCAGAGACTGCTTCTATTTCTACACTAGTGTAGCTGACAAACAGCCCATGAGCTATTAAAGAGAGAACGTGAAGAAACTACTCAGAGGTTATTCTTTAGCAGGTATCCTGGAGCTCAGATTTTGCATGTCTCCCCCCTCCTTCAGCTTCAGGGCTCACACCTGTTAGTCTACTAGTAACACTGCACATGTATTTCCCCTCCATTCCCAGAACAAAAGCTAACAACTGACATTATTGTGCATACAATTTCAACTGCATACATTTTTCCATCTTTACAGATGAATTTATTTATGGCCTGGGCAGAGTTTATCTTTAGATAAGTCTTCACTACGGACAGGCAGAAATACTAAGTCCCATTAGTTTATAACAGAAGAGCTTTCCAGATACTTTGTCTGCCTAACTTGCGAACAAGGCATCTGATTACCAAAAACCACAGACACACAAATGCACAAACACGCTGCAATATCTTTAATTTGCAAATTTCCCCTCAGATGCTCTTTCAGGAGAGACTGTTTTACTATCTAGCATAAGAGCAAGCAACACGTCCGGCTAAGACACGAGCCAGTCGATTATCTTTCAACATACACACCTATAATGGTGAATATCTTCGAAAGACTTTGTATTGTTTATAGCAAATACACACAGGAAGCCTTCCCCCGTTCTCATATACTGGTCCCTCATTGCACTGTATTCTTCTTGACCTGCTGTATCGAGAATATCCAAGAGACAGGTTTCTCCATCGATTACTACTTGCTTCCTGTAGGAATCCTGGGGGGGGAAAAAAACCAAAACCAACACATAAACCACAGTTAAACACAAACAAGTAAGGTTTCAAACACCTGTAGATCAGAAAATATTAAAGCTCTTTAGTAGTAATTGAGCACGACTGAAAACACTTAAGAGGTAAAACTCATCTTTACAGCCGGGCAAATGACAGTAGGAAAATGATGTTGCATATTTACATGCACACAGCAACCCAGAAGTGGAAAGAGCACTGAAAGGACATGTTCCTATCTGTACTGTGAACCTCCAGTGAGTAACAGCACACGTGCACACACACAGAGGACAGTGTTCTTATTTCAGTTTTTTTGCACAAAAGGACAAAAAGCACAAGTTGGATCCAGACAAAAAGCATTTCCCCTTTGTTTCTGTTAATAGAAAAACTGCATAAACTTGTAATCTGATTATAAAAGGTTTTGCTTTGTTTAAGCTTCCTCAATTTATTGATTTTTTTTTTTTTAAGTGAAATCTGACTTTCTTTCTATGGAAGTTTGTGAAAGCATTGTGCCACAATAACCTACAAAATAACCAAACAGAAGAAATCACAAGTAAGACAATTCAAAAAAATCCAAACTACTGAAAGTAGATGAAGTATTGACAGTGTTTGGGACAGGAAATCTGGCTCGTATGCCTAAGCATGTAAGTATAGTGATATACCAACGCAGAGTTGATATGTTTGGCATTCAATCTTTTTAGCCTAGACAGACCACCACACAGTCACATAAAAGCTCTGATGGGTTGGTTCACAGCAATGTTGGAACAAATTATTTCAACGCTATCAATTCAAACTTTTCAGGTCACTGATTCAAGTGGCTAAAATCTGTACAAAGTCTCAAACCACTAGATATTAATGCCTATTTACAGCTCTTTTTGCTGCTAGGCTTCTACAAGCACATCGTTTTAGCAGTAAGAACACAAGCACTCTACTTTCCCAGTAACTATATTTTCTATCAACGTCTATATATTCAAAATAAAGTCATGTCAATAAGCTTTAAATGTAGGTCATTGAGCAGTGCCATGGATTATTCTCAATAAAAAAGGCCTCGTAACAAACCAGAGGCATAAACACAAAATCTTAGTGCTACCTTTCAGATCCTTTAGCTAGAAATTAACACAATATTGCCATTGTTCTTTCTAACATGACACAGAAGTGAACCTAAGCTACTGGGACAGGAATTAAAGCTGCAACTCCAGCCAACTTCAAGGCGAATTCAGAGCGACCTTCCTTCCTCTGTACCCATTTTAAGGCACTGTACACCTACTCCTGTGCCCTTTCTATCTATCTGTAGTTTTATAAAAGGCTCTCTTTCCTGTTGCTCATGCTATAAAACAAGCAGGAGATAATTGTATAGAATCAGTACCATGAACTAAACAAACTCTGTAATCTCCCATTTATCTTGAGCCTGGATGACATTTAACACTATCAGGTAGAACAATACTGACTGTTTACCTTACAGACAAAAGCTTACTTCCAACATGATTTTGGAAATATTTGACAGAGGTGCACATTCAGCACTCAAGGAAGAAGTAGGTAACTTCCTTTAGAAATACAAAAGCCGCATTTAAATATTGATAGAGCTGAGAAAAATACACAGGTCCCAACCTGTATTAAAATAAGGTTAATATTCTACTTCATCAAATAAATAAATAAAAAGCCTAAGCAGAAACCCAAACACACCAAAGCACCCTCAAAGGATGCATCTTTATTCCAAGTCCCCTAAATTTAATAGCAGGCGCCCCTTTCCGTATGACACCTCTTTATCAGAGTTCACAGTGAAGCACTAGTGGAACTTTTAGCATTAGGCTAGCATTAGCACTAGGCTAGGCAAGAAGAGAAAAGCTTTTGTTTTCTCTTCTTGCAATTTGACTGCTGGTTCAAAAATTATGAAAAACAGTTCTTGAAAAGCCTGTATTATTCCTTTACATCTTTGCACTTCAAAGGCAAAGAAATTCCCCTCAACTGAGCTCTAAACAAAAGCTTTAAGTAATTTTCATCAAAGAAGTTTTTTTAAGAGAAAAGAAAATCACTTTTATGAACTGCTGGCTTTAACATGCCTACCATGTCAGCAGTAGTAGCAAAGATGCACCAACACAAAGCACAGCACAGGTACAAGAAGGAAGACTTTGAGATGATGTTTGTTCTGCCCACTTCTGGAGAGAAATTTTTGTCACTAACTAGAAAGGGGATTTGAGATGAAAAGAAAAACAGGGGAGAAAAATTTCAAGCTTAATATTTCCTTCCAAACTACTGAAAGAACAGACACTTTGCTTTTTTTGCCTGTGTGTTTTGGGGTTTTTTTTGTCCCCTGTCCTCTGCAAAACATCAAACCAGAAATCACAACTGTCACAGTAGGAAAGACAACTGAAGCACCACATTGAAAGTTCAGGCTACCAGGACCCCCACCCCCATCATGGTGAATACCAGCATAAACAGACCCAAGATAAAAGTTGTTTATTTAAGTGTTACCACACTAAAAATTTAATCAAGCCCTGCAAATGAGAATGCAGAACATACCAAAAAGTTATGTCTCTGCAGTACTTGTGTCACTTCTGCTTCAAAACACAACTGTGGAACCCAAATGACCAGACTCCCCTACAACTACAAAAAAACCCCAACCTTCTAATCTGCAAATTTCCTAATTCATAAAAATCCAGTAGCTTTAATGAAGAAACACCCAGTATAAGACTATTAAGTAAGAACAAAATACAAACTATAAATTAATTTTGCAGTAGTATATGACTCCAAATATGAATTTGCAATTTTTCCCCAGTTCGCAGATGTGGCATATCTGTAGCAAAAAGTTTAATTTCACATAAGTTGCTTTTATCAGCTTTTTGCAAGCAATAAAAAAACAACCCAGCCCAGCAGAAATTATGCTATAAAGGAGTAAGAATTCTATCAGTTCAGTGATATGAAAACATAATAGGAAATCTCATCTATATGCTACATATGGAATTTATCTGAAAAACCCCATCTAAGCAAGTAGCCATTATTTTGTAAAAATCCATTGTACTGGTGATTTAATATAAAAATATCGCAGGTACCAAAACTAAGCTATTACTAAGTACTGGTGGAAGTTTCACAGGTGTGCAGGTCATCCAAGAACAGAGACTTAAATATCAGTATTCCTAAACCAGTCAAGGGATTTCCATAATCCAATTGAAAAATGTCTGACAAGCAGCTAGAAGGCTGTTCTTTCTCTAGGCCATTTAACATAATGGCATATATTGGGCCCTAAAACATGATGAAGCTGTAAAAACCCTAAAATTTTAAAAATTAATAATCATATTTTTAAAAGAAATTACCAGGCAGGATAGCACCAGTAAAGATTTCACAGACCTAAAGCCAGTAGAGGGCACCAGTCCAACCGCTCTGTGCATCAGGCCAGACTTACAAGGGTTAGTGTCCATGCAGTCACAAAAACACCACTTCAAATTGCTTGGCTATAAATCTGTGCTTGGACATCTACTTCAGGTAAGGTATGAAACTGTGAAACACACAGCCAGCACCTATCTTTGAATGACAGCAGCCACCCAAGGATGCACTGGCTCATTCCCCCCTCCCCTCCGCCCATCATCTGCTACACTCAGATATAAGTAAATAAAAGGCTGAAGCAGCCTGTGAAACTTGACATTTCCCAAAGAAGTTATTTGTTGAATCATTAAGGTCTGCTGTTTCCACTGAGGCCAGCAACAATGTTAACACTGTAAACGCATCTGTGCCTAAGTCTCTGGCAGATCTTTTTCTCCCCTCAGTCGCAGCATGTCTTTACAACATGAGAACTTTAGAAGGGCTGAGTTTCACTTGGGTAATCACAGGAAAGATTCAAAATTATTCAGTATCTCTGTAGTCACAGAATCCACCATAGATAATACTGAACTCTTTATCTACCTCAAAATATTTAGCTTGATTATTTATCCACAAGGGGAAATTAGCATTTTGGCAAAAGCCATATGGCAAAGAAAGAAACAGCAGTAAGTGAGAAACAATAGTAGTGACGCTACCCAACTCTCTTAGCCGTTATTATTTACCAGTCAAAGAAAATTTAGCCTTATTTCCTCATAGTGCATAGAAAACACTCTACAGCTATTGTTCCTTGATCAGCCCCCACCACGACAACTGCATCCACGCAGGAAGCACAATCAAGTAACCCTTCTCAACTGAACGGGATGCTGCCTAGGCGAGGGCTGAAGCATTTCAACCCAATTATAAGCCCACTCTCTGGAACTGGAGCTGAATTATTTCTCCCCTAGAAGCCTACCCACATGATTATCCTATGGCACCGCGAGAGCGCACAGGGTGATTCACCAGGTAAAAGGAAGATGCAGTCTCCATCCTCAAGGTCTAAGAACAAGACAAAAACTGCAAAGGCTCAGAGGAGATCTTGTAGGAGCTGCAGAAGATAACACTGTTGCATGCAACAAGTTGTTGATGCTGGTAAAACCCATTAGGTGAAAGGTTCTTTATTGCAGAAGAACATACTGATCCTGGACCACACCGGAGAGTCAGTCATTCCACACACTACCAAACAAAAGCCACATTTCTGGGATTTTAGGTTCTTTCTATCAGGAATGGTATTTTAATGTTATTATTTTACACTAAAATGTATTGGGTAGTCCTCAAATCACTCGGCTTGCTGATTACCAAAATGCTTCAAATGATTCTTGAATACTGGCATTTAAGGTATCACATTCCTCAACTGTTGACACAGTTCCAGCTTTAAATGGCAACTTTTAGCACAGAACCTCCACAGGACTTCTTGACGTGTCAACACATCTCTAACCTAAGAGAAACCCCGATGACTATGAACAGGCACTACAAAGACCAACATCCCTGAACGTTCCTTTTGCAGGAAAAAGCACCATCCCACTTCGCTTGTTCCTCTCAATGAGCATTGCGTGTTTTCTGATCTTGGGTTGCTGCTGTTTTAAGATTTCACATCTTAAGCAATCGAAAGACCTGCCCTCCTAGCGCAAGTCAAACACTTCCTCCCTCCAGAGGTCTGGTCACAAAGTCTCCTACAAGCATAGGCTGATGGGACTTGGCCATGCAACAGCGCTACAAGGCGACACACTGGCATGCTAAGGTAAAGTCACACTCAAGCACCAACACATCTCTCCCTGGGGCACACTAACTTGGCCTGTACTTCGCTAAGGGCAGCTTCCTACCATCGCAGGGCACTGGCTCCTTTCGCTTATGTCTACCTGAAAATGACCATGCAGCCATTTTCCGAGTCACCATTTTAAGCTTGGATTTAAACCCCTGCGATTCCTTCAAGTGAGCTTGCAAGTGCCTCACTGTATAAACATATAAATGAAGTCATAAGCTACAGAGCTTCAGTGCTGGGAACATAAAAATCTTGGGTAAATTACAGTGTCATTTCTCCTTTTATATGGTCTGAGGTTATTAAATCCAATGATCCACATGAGACTTAAATACAAGAAAAATACTAGCGTTGTCTGAAAAGGCAAAGCTTGCTTGCTCATTAAAAACCTTTAAAATATCGCAGCTTTTAAAGCTTAAATACAATTTCCAATTTTGAGGAACTGTGTCATGTATTTCACAGAATACACTACAGCAGCTGTCTTGGAACATTTTTCATGGGTACAGAAACACACACTGGTCTGTTTAAATAAAAATAAAAATAAATCAGGCTCCAATCTTTTGCCTCATTCACCGTAACATTCCAGAACACGCTTCTCACCATGTAAAACGGAGCCTAACAACAGGAGCTGAGAAAGCCTGTCACATCCATTTCAGAACTACAATTTTTCCTTCTCGGTATCAGAAAAAAGAAAGTCACGTTTTAAGAGGTCACATGCAAAGCCATGAAGAGTTTTGCCAAGCATTTTCAAGTCAGTTTGGCAAACACTTTGTCACCACCATCCTAAAGACATGCATCCACATTGTCCAACAAAACATGGCAATTAACACCATACTTCAACTGATTATCACTGTTAATGTTTTACTGCAGTTGCTGCTCCACAGCCAGACCGAGAAGCACAGCCATTTCTTCTCCCACGCTGCTCCAATGCTGACCATTATCTTTGAGCTCTTTTTTTTTTTTTAATATTATAAAGCCTCGATGTGCATTGGTGCCGGTAACTGTTCAAAAGTAAACATCTACCATTATTACTGATAATCTCTCTTCAGAGAAAGTGTAAGATGAAATTGTTTACCTCTATGGTAGGGTCATATTCATCCACAAAGTGATTCTGAATTAGCTGTATTGTCAAGGCGCTCTTGCCTACACCACCAGCTCCAACGACAACAAGTTTATATTCTGTCATTTTTTTAGCAGACCTGATGACAAAGAAACCAACATTAAGCAGAAAGAGTCAGGCTCCGGCTAATGAGGATGCTGTTGGTGCGTTTTCATTCAGTATCACGTTCCTTTACTATTACCGGAAAGCAACTCCCTCCCTGAAAGACAAGACAAAAAGCTCATGAGGGAATGCTATTTCCCAAACAAAATTATACATAGGGTACACAGGGCGGGCACTGAGCCAAAAGGCACCGGTTACGGAGAGATAAAAAAGACCCGAGGATACGCTAAATCCTAAAAGAAAAAGGGGGGGGCCCGCAAAGAGTATTTCTGGCGAGGCAAAGATTTCGTCCTCCACTGCTTTCCCGAGAGCCCCAATACCCTGGGGAGACCCTCCCCACCCACCCCCCAGAATCTGACGAGAGCCGGCCCAAACCCAGCGCCCCTCACGCTGAAGCACAAACCCGGGAACCCGCCTCCCGCAAACGGCTGTGCCGGGACAGGGGCGGCTGCGACCACAGTTTAACCTCCCCGGGTGCGGGGGTCTTTTTTTTCCCGGGCGAGCCCTGCGCGACCCCCCCCCCCCCTTTCTCTCCCTCCCGGGGCTCGGGGTGCCGCCGCCCGCCCCGCCCGGGGTCCCCTCAGCCAGGAGGCAGCGACGCGGCCGAAACTTTCCGGCCCTGCCCGGCGCCTCGGCTCCGCGCACCGTGATTTAAAGGATTTGGGAAGGGGACAGTGAAGGGGGGGATGGGAGGTGAGGGGAAAAAAATAATATATGAAGAAACGGGGCGGGGTGGGGGGGTTGACTCGGCATAAGCCGCCGGGTGCCGGGCTCCCGGAGGGCGTTGGCCACCTGTCCCGCCGCCCCCTCCCGCGGCCGCCGAGCCACCGCCCGCGCCGCGGGGGAAGGACGGCGGAGAGGCAGGCGAGAGCTGCTCCGGCGAGGGCTTGCTCCAGAGGATGCCGGCGGAGGGGAAGCGGGGCAGGGCGCAACCCCGCGGGCGGCAGCGGGGCGGCGGCGGCGGCAGCGGGACAGGCGCCGGGAGGCGCTCCTCTTCCCCTCCCCCCGGGTTGCCGGCGTTTCTGCCTCTCCGCGGGGCGACGCCGGGAGGAGGAAAGGAGGACGGGAGTGCCCAGCTCCGGGAAGCCTCACCGCTTTCCCCTGCCCCACCTCGAAGGGAAAGGGAGGGAGGGTGGGGGGAAAGAAAGCAAGCGCGGCGGCTCGTCCCGGTTCAGCGGGGCAGGGATAGGCGGGTACCTGCCTGGCGCTGCAGCGGGCCGAGGGGAGCACGCCGGCGCCTCCCTTCGCCCGCCCCGCCGCGGCGGTCGCTCCGCGTCCCTTTCCGTCCCGGTCTGAAATGGCGGGGGACGGGGAGGGCTGGGGCTGGAGCTGCCGAGGGAGCCGAGCGCCGAGAGGGTGGATGGACGGATGGATGGACGGGCGGGCGCGATCGATGCGCTCCGCGCTCCCCCGCCCCTTGCGGCAGCCCCGGCCCCTCCCTCTCTCCTCTTCCTCCTCCTCCTGCTCCCCCCCTCCTCTTCCTCCTCCTCCTCCTCCTGCTCCCCCCCTCCTCTTCCTCCTCCCCCTCCTCCGCGGGCGCGGCGCGGCGGGAGGAGGAGGCGGGAGAAGGGGTTGGGACCGCCCGTCGCGGGCACCGGCGGCTCGGGGGCGGTGTTTTGCGTCGCAGCGTGACGGAAAGCCTGGCAAGCAAGCGAGCACTCGAGGGCGGTGAAGGGAAATAAGTACAATTCCAGTGTTTCCTCGCCATTTCCCCCTCCCCTCGGCGCCGGAGGGGACCCGGCGCTCACCGCCGGAGCTCCTCGGCGCGGCGGCCGAGGGGAGAGGCGTAGCAGCCGCCGTAAGGCTTTTTAACCGGTTCGTCCCGGTGGGAGCGCTTCGGCTGCCGGGCCGGGGCTGGCGCAAGGCAGTGCCTGGCTGGACACGGGAAGCGTTTTTACCCGTGGCCAGTTAGGAGAATCGTCACAGCATCACATAGAATTGTAGGGGTCAGAAGGGACCTCCAGAGATCATCGGGTCCAACACCCCTGCCAAAGCAGGTTCCCTAGGACAGATCACACAGGTCGGCATCCAGACGGGTCCACAACCCCCTGGGCAGCCTGTCCCAGGGCTCTGTCACCCTCACTGAAAGAGTTCTTCCGTATATTCGTGCGGAACTTCCTGTGCTCCAACTTGAAGCCATCACCCCTTGTCCTGTCCCCACAGACCACTGAAAAGAGGCCGGCCATTTCCCCCTGTGTCCCACACTTCAGATATTTATAAACACTGATCAGAACCCCTCTCAGTCTTCTTTTCTCCAGGCTGAACAGACCCAGCTCATTCAGCCTTTCCTCATATGGGAGATGCTCCAGACCCTTAATCATCTTCGTAGCCCTTCTCTGGACTCTTTCCAGGTGATCCTTGGATTTTTTATACAGGGGAGCCCAGAACTGGACACAATACTCCAGGTGGGGCCTGACCAGGACAGAGTAGAGGGAGAGAAAGGTCGGCAGAGGCCTTGTGGAACTGCTGCGAACCGTAGGTGCCTGTTAGAGCTGACCGATCCGTGCCCGTTGCCCAATAAAAGCTGTATTACTAGCTCCCAGGGTGCCCCACATGAGAAGTTCCTGAGTGCGGGTTCTTCTGGCAGTGATACAATGATTACGCAGTGAGGCCTGTTTTCTTATTAAAAGGCCAAAAATGTAATTCCCTGTAATTGAAAGACACTAATGGTGTGTGTTGATATTGTGTGATGTCATTTAGATGCCTGCGTTACATCCCAAGCAGCGAGGGGTTTGTTGGGGGGTTTTTGAAAGACAATGCCAGGCCTGAGACCAAGGTACAGACTTCGTCCCAACGAGGCTTACTAGAGAGGAACTCCAGCAGTGTTGACCGGCTCACGCCAGGGATTCATTTGGCCGGTTTCATTTTCCCTCTCTAAATTGGAAGGTCAGAAAATTAATGTGTCATGCCTGCATATCTGGGGTTGAGAAGAGTTTTGATGCAAGAGGCTGGAGCTTTGTTCTCTGCGACCATGTGCGATGACTTCCAGCTTTTTTCATTCCCAGCACGCATCTAAGGGGCCCTGCTCTTGGGCCATACCCAGCTGAGCACTGAAGGCACTAACCCTCCAGGACAGTGCCGTCTAGTTTAGAAAGCGTGTTCTCGTGATTAATTCCCATAAATAAGCCAAAGTCCCTGTGGTGGTGTTCAGTGCTGCTCCCTGATGCTGAGGTGTTAAGGCTCGGGTGGAAAACAAACACGTCTTCGAGCTGTTGTGTGAAAAATGGTGTCTTTTCAGACAGAGGCCGCAAAAGATCAGATGAGCTTTTCTTCTTGAAACAAGTCTGTCACTGAAATCAGTGACTAAAGTTCTATGGACTCCTATGGGAGCTTCTGTAAGGATGCTTGTATGCACTGGGAGGGTATATATCGCCATGAACCATGTGGAAACCATGTGGAAAATTACATTGGAAAACTCCTTACGTTCCACATTTCTCCTCGCCCAGTGATTTGGGTGTCAGTAGCCTGGTCATTCTTGATTTAAATGTTCTTACTAGATTGGTTCCCAACAGCCTCAGTAAAAAAGGCTTGCAAAAATACATACATAATATGAAACCATCATGCAGGTTAGAGTTAGAACTGAGCGAATCAGTTTGCTCATTAAGGAGGGTACCTCACATGAGCGGATGTGAAAACCAAAAGACCTGTGTTCAAAGAGCAAGTAGCCTGGTGCTAAACCCACAAGTTCGGGATGTGGGAAACCCACATTCCCATCTGCGGTGCGAAAGAAGCAAAAGGGAGGATTTGCATGCAGATGTTCGGTAACGGAGGTAAACACCCCACTCAGCAATTTTAGGATAGCTGGACCTCACTTCTTTGGTATTGTGTGTTGTTCCCCCCCGCACCCTACAATGAGGAAAACTGCGTGTTGTGGTCCTTCCTGATGCAGAGGGAAAATGCCTGCCTAACAGGAAAACTTGCCCAGATCTGCACATAATGCTGGTGTTCCACAAAGGGCTTTCATGGTTTCTTCTCATCCACGGGGATTTATAGGGGGGGAAGGTGTTCATCTTTAACCCACGCAGTCCCAGCTGGGATCAGAAGAGTACCCGAAGAGCAGCTGCCTTTAGCAGAAACTCCTCTGTGAAAGCTGGCAGGTCCTGATGACAGCTTGAATCGCTGTACCTCCAGACGAGCTCGGCGAAATGTGCAAACAATCATTCTGCATATAGTTGGGAGGGAAAATGAATTTTTGTGATTCTGGAGAAAACAGAATGCAAAGCCTGATTATTATATTTTTCTTAACAATTTTGTGTGTGTGCTCACAGATTGGTTTGTAAATGTCTATTGTAAAATTGCCTTTGGTTTGAATTTCTTTTAGAAATCTTCTCGTGCTTAGGTGTAAAGTGGTTTGAAAACAAGCTGAAATAAAAGAACTAATAAAAAAATTAAGTGCCAGCCCATACACTGCACTGATACAAAAGCCACAGAAAAGTCAGCACAAGCGATGCAAAAACCTCCTAAATACTGCAGAGGTGCCATTCTATGAGTTACTGATGTCATTCCAGTGATGCGTTCTTCGGTGCATTTTGCACAGAGAATTCTGAACACAGGCAAAGAAGATGCACTCCTCAAATCCCAAAACATTTCCATGTGCTAGCACTAAATACTTCTGTTAAGTTTAAAGCATATTCATCAAGTCAAAGGCTTCTTCACATTTGCATTAAAATACTTCGGTCCAAGTGTTCTGGATCTTCCATGGATACAGATCCTCAAGGGCAAAGCAGCAGGCACAGCTCCTTACTCTGACAAGACGCACCCCTTATATGAAGCGCTAGGCCAAATATAGTCCCACCAGCCACATATTTACACAGCTCAGATCTGCCCAACCCTAAATACTGTGTGGTAAAGTCGGTGGCATTTTAACTTTGGGAATATAAGAACTTTCACCGTCCGTTGGCAGTTGGGGGGTGGGGGGGCAGGGGTAGGAAATGCCGAATGCCGCTCCAGCCTGCAGATAAGTAGCGAGCTTTCCCGGTGAACCGAGAGTGTCAGGCAAGCTGGGACGAGAGTTAATTTTCCCGTGGCTTTTCCAGGCATTGGACTCTATGCAAAGCAGATGCAAAGCGAATGCAGAGTTACTGCAGGAAGACAACCGAGTCGGTTTGTGCAACTTCAAGGGTGCCTGCCACGAATTAGGAATGTAAGCAAGGAGAATTTTTCTGGCACACATAGGTAGGGCAGGGGCCCCTGGCCAGTAGGCCAGTAGTGATGCGTACGCTGTCAGGTAACAGGTTCCGTCCTGGCCACGCGTAAGCAGATGGTTGTACTAAGGTTGGTTTAGCCAAAGGCCGCCATACTGGTGTTAATGGTGCTTTCGTGCTTTTAGGCTACCATTACAGCACCTTGCACAGGGACAGACACTGCCTCGCCAGCCTGTGCATGGCAAGGGCTTACGTGGCAAAGTTTCTGAAGCAGTTTGAGCTGGCCATGGGGTTTGTTTCCTGCAGGCATGTTATTTTGCTCTGGTGCGAGATGCCACATGTCACCCAGGAGCAGCATTTGAGACGTTCCTGTCATTTGGGATGACCAGCCACCAGATTTTACCTTTTCCTCTTCTCCGCCCAGGAAAACATAGACTCAGGGAAGTCCTGCCAAATTCATTGTGCTACCCTGCTGTTGTTAAAACCACCTTGTAGGAGGGTTTTACGCCCCATCTAGAGCGCTGCAAACACCCTTGCAGATTTTTGTCTGCTGACACAGCAGGATGCAATTATAAACCTCAAGACTTTTACCTCATGACCTCTACTCGAGACAGGACCTATACAAGACATACATAGGACAGCACACAGTGAACATCTTTATATATGAAATTTAAATACGTGAGTTTATATTAAAATAAAGGCCATAGTTCTCACAGGCTGTTCATTTGTGTGCCCTATGAAACTTCCTGTAGTGGTATGGACCTTCTAGTACTTTTACTCGTATAGATCAAAGCTTAACATAGGTGAACTCGCACCGTATACGAACACACCGTATATCCATTCACACTGACCGTGAACACGTTTTGCCTTGCCAGTGCAAATCCTTTCCAAATTATCTGATAGATCACAAGAAATCCCCAAACCCTAAGCCAAAAACTACCTTTCAGATGCTCAGCTAGATCAAGAACAAGTCTAGGTCCTGCTCCTTGGGCTTCAGTGACAGCTAGGCTGTCCACTACCTGCTTGAAATACAAGAATAGTGCAAAGTCACACAGAATCACAGAATAATAAGGTTGGAAAAGACCTTTAAGATCATCAAGTCCAACCATTCACATACTAAACTAAACCATATCCCTAAGTAGTTCATCTACCCTTTTTTTGAACACATCCAGGGAAAGTGACTCGACCACCTGGGCAGCCTGTTCCAGGCCCTGACAACTCTTTCAGGAAAAAATTTTTTCCTAACATCCAATCTAAACCTGCCCTGGCACAGCTTCATGCCACTCCCCCTTGTCCTATTACCTGTCACCTGACTGAAGAGACCATCACCTACCTCTCTATAACCTCCCTTCAGGTAGTTGTAGGCGGTGATAAGGTCTCCCCTCAGCCTCCTCTTCTCTAAGCTAAACAGCCCCAGCTCCCTCAGCCTCTCCTCATAGGATTTGCCCTCCAGCCCCTTCACCAGCCTGGATGCCCTTCTCTGGACTCGCTCCAGGACCTCCATGTCCTTCTTGTGGTGAGGAGCCCAGAACTAGACACAGTACTCGAGGTGTGGCCTCACCAATGCCGAGTACAGGGGCACAATCACCTCCCTAGACCTACTGGCCACACTGTTTTTGATACAAGCCAAGATGCCATTGGCCTTCTTGGCCGCCTGAGCACACTGCTGACTCATATTCAGTCTGCAGTCAACCAACACCCCCAGGTCCTTCTCTGCCTGACAGCTCTCCAGCCAGTCTCCCCCAAGCCTGTAGCACTGCATGGGGTTGTTATGTCCCATGTGCAGCACTCTACACTTGGCCTTGTTAAACTTCATCCCATTGGACTCAGCCCATCGGTCCAGTCTGTTCAGATCCCTCTGAAGAGCCTCCCTACTCTCAGGCAGATCAACGCAAGTCCTGCAAACCTTCCTGCTTTTCTATATGTAGGCACTAAGGAAATGGGGTTAATGTGTTTTTCTGCAACAACATTAGCTTTGGCTTGAAAGTAACGTGCTAAGATACACCACGTTACTGGGAGTTGTAAATGGTTTGACTTCTGGTTTAATTCAGCGGTCTCTGACTTTTTGCAAATAGTCCTCTGTTAAAAATGGGGTGGGGAGAGAGGAACAGTTCAACTGTGAACTGTTCTTTAGAAAAGTGGATGCTTTTGCCATCCCACTAATGTCATCTGGCTTTAATTAACATAGCATCTCTCTAATTATATCATCAGCATACAGCCACTAAATTAAAATACAAAGAGAATTGTTAAATCTTCCCAATTTAACTTCAGCATTTCTTTTAAAGCATAATTTTTCAAGTTTTGTGTGTATAGGAAATCATCCAAAGCCCACTGCAGTTAATGGGCTTCATTCCGATTAGGCCCAGAAATGTTTG
The DNA here is from genome assembly GCA_020800305.1 of Porphyrio hochstetteri. Classification (NCBI taxonomy): domain Eukaryota; kingdom Metazoa; phylum Chordata; class Aves; order Gruiformes; family Rallidae; genus Porphyrio; species Porphyrio hochstetteri. Next base: position 77,783,716 of record CM036905.1, on the reverse strand, counting down.
GAAAAATGGCTGGGGTGTCCAAATCACCTCTCTAAACCACAGCCCAGCACCCAAACCCCACTGAGTGTGCAGCACTGCAGATCTAACAGGTCTCTCGAAGGACTGAAGGCTGCCTTGCAGGGAGAGAAAGAGAGTGTTAGGCACAGTGGAAGTTCAGCATCCTCCTGTACCCATGCCTTTAGGGTGCCAGAAAGAATCACAGAATCATAAAATTGTCTTGCTTGGAAGGGACCCTTCAGATCATCAACTCTAACCATAACCCTAACTTGCCATCCACTACTAAACCATGTCCCTCAGCACCACATATAACCACCTTTTAAATACCTCCAGGGATGGAGACTCCACCACCTCTCTGGGCAGCCCCTTGCAATGCCTAGCACGAGGACCACCAAGTTGGTTGCAGCTAAGTCCACCCTGCTTAACAGTACCCTGTCTGCAGGCAAGAAGAATCTGCTTATATGGCTGAGCCACCCTGGGAGCAACACCCAAGTCAAGCACTGGGTTAACTTTGCCTTTTGGCATGACCTAGTGTTCAGCCCTGCTCTCACTGCGTGGCAGTTCTGCCACGTGCTTATGCCCAGGTTTACAGGTTAGCATTGCCTACCCTTCTGCATCACTAGCCTCCACACATAGCCCTTGGTATTTTTAAAATCTTGGTGACCTAGCTGATTTCTAGCTCACCAAGAGTTCTATTTCTCTGCAGTTTGGTAAAACTATATATCTCCTTGAAATGATCAGAAACACGTGGAGAAATATTAAAATGGTGCATAAAGAGAAAAATAATTAAATATTTTCTGCAGACATTTTACTTCAGGAAAACAAACCCAAAATGTTGTTGGCACTTTGGAAACTACGTCCCTCTTTCCACCCCAACAGTCTTTTGCCTATTTTGCCTAGACCCATAAGCTAAGCACACTGCTACAGCTCAGGACAATGCCTGAAGACCTCAAGTTTTTCAAAGAAGTAAAAAGCATTCCAGCAGGAGTAGGAATTCACATGTTTCTCAGACAGGATGTATTTCCCCAGCTCCCCTGGGAACTTGAAGCAGAATCCCAGGGCAGCCCTCCTCACAAACCGCTGTGTTTGGGAGTCAGCTATTTTGGGGACATTAACCAGCCTAGGAGACTCAACCACTGGAGACACTGGAAAATTTGTGGATTTAAGGAAGGATGGAAGCCCGCTGATCTCAGTGGTACACAGACCTCCCGGAGAGCAGAAGATGTTGGAGCCTGAAAAGCCAAGGGACCCAGGCTTGCAGTCCAGAGAACTGCCCAGCGGGTTTGGAGCCCAAGATCCTCCCAAGACAAAGGACAGGCAGGCAAGAAGGTAAAATTGCAATCACCACTTTCACACAGAAACTCCTGGTTGGCAAATCCTTGTTTCTCAATGGAGACCACCGTCTGGACGTCGCTGTTTGCCAGATGAAGCTTGGTCAGCACAGGGTTGTGTTAACTCCTGCTGGGATGCCCTGAACGCAGATGGCAAGGAGCATGCTGGCCTCATCTCACGCAGCCTCTCCCACAGAAGACAGGGTCCTGCCCCTTCTACAAAGCAGCACACATATTTTGCTGCGGCATCTTCACGACCTGTCTGATTTTCATTCAGTGTGCTCCCAAATGCTAGAATACGGAATGATATTTTTGGCCCATCCAAATGACACAGGCCTGGACTCCCTGTGCCCTGTGACTTCGGCGTTCGCACACCAGTGCCAAAATCTGTGAGGACAGGGTCCATTTACAAGGCCACGAAATGAAAGCAGTGATATTCTGCCCAGGGAGGAGAAGCAAGCATGCACCCAAGTTCCCAGTCATGGGGCACTTAAAACACGTCTGGTCTCTGAGAAGATTATCTCATAAATTGAAAACCAAGTTTGAATATACCAATTTTGTGCTCACACCTCTCAGTTACATAATGCATTAAGCTCGATGGCAGCTGGGACAATCCCTGTGGCCAGCCCCTCCACCAGCATAAAGGAATATAGCGTGTGTGGAGTGATACCACTATAGCCCATTGCAGCCAGTTCTGGGCTTCCCAAGGCTATAGGTGAAACTGAGGTGTGCAACTCAAATGATAGAGCAACCAGAGGCAGAGGGGGCCTTGCTCCCTCTGTGGTGGGAGACAAGGATGTGTAACTGGGACAGAAACCTCTGGCAAGCTGCAGTGTGGGTTCCTGTTCCTGCTAAGGCAGAGGGAGGTGTGGGGCAGTGGTTACTGCTGGGGACGCCAGTATCAGTCATCTTTATCCACGATAACCAAGCTCTTCCTCGGCACAGCAGCTCCCACACGCTGTCACAGCCATGGGCAAAAGAAGACAGTGAGGCCACACTCTTCCCTTAATGTCCTGATCTGCCAACCTCACTTGACATCTAGAGCCAGCCCAAATAAATTATATGTGCTAATGTACGTATTTTATAGCAGCCTAAAACTTCTTCGATCTCAGTTTAGGCCTTTGGTTGTTACTATGATACAAGCGATAAATAAATAAACACGGGAAGAAGCAATCTGCATCTGCAGCAGCAGCAGTTTGGTTACCTGCTTCCTTACACATACCCACAATCCAAAGCTAGAATTTCATTTTAAGAAACTTCATTTTAAGGTCACGGTACTCGAGATCACAGGCCCTACTTTGCCGCCCTGTAATTGGGTTTTCATCCCATTTCGTTTCAGATCCCACTGTACCTTTACAGCTTACACACTCAGAATTATCCAGGAATGTCTCCATTTACTCCGGGCTTGAATTCAAACAAGTTACAGGAAAATTTGCCTAATGGTGATTAGTAAGTCCAGTAGTGGTGTACAGCCCTAGGAAGCACCACAGGAATACGAAAATGGCGGGAAGTAGTCCTGAGGTGTAACACGTAGACTCACAGATGGATCTAAAAATAAAAAGAAACTTCTGTTTAATCACAACGGTGGGATTTTTAGGAACGCTTGCTCTTGCAGAGGCAGTTAAATAGATCCTGACATAGCGTACCAAGGAAGGAAATGTACGTGTTTATTTTGGAGTGTTTGGATCATTGGATAGAAAGCTTATAGGAAAATGGAAAACATGCAGCAGTAATTTATTTCTAAAGGGAAGGGGGAGAAAAGTCAAGGAAATTCCCTCACAGGCTGCTTGGAGCCAGGTTTTCAGCTGGTGTAAATCTGCAGGCTACGTTAAAACGACTGGAACCAGCTCATGGCCTGTACCAACAGAAAGCAATACAGCAACATGGATTTACAAGAGCTGGTGATTTGAGGCCCTAAAAAGAGTCAGCATTACTGGGCTCCTGCATCAGGGTAGGACCAGGGCTTTGTCCTGGATCAGGTCCAGCTCTCCTCTGCAGTGGAGCTGTACAGCCAGGTAGTGGCCCCTGTCCCTTGTCACGTGTCAATGAATGTCATCCTCCTCCCCTTTTTCCAGCACCCTGGCAAGTCCCTCCCTGACCACTTTCAAATAGAATTTGAGCTTTGCAACATCCCATTTGCTCGTCCTTCGGTCCCAACTCTCAACAGCTTTGCAGACCGAAGCGTGTTCCCCATGACCTCCTCAATATGTTTGCATTATCAGCTGTTACATTTTTTTTTATTACACTTCATTGAATGTGACACATCAAGACTTTTTACGCAGCCTGCCCCTGCTCTCTAGGAATTTCACAAATAAATCACTGACATGCACTGCAAACTGTCAGAGTTGCTGACATGCTCTACAGTAGAAAGGCACTGGATAACCTTTTGCACTAGAATGCTATTTTTAAGTGCTTTAATAGAAAGCACTATTGTTTTTGAAAATATATGGCTATGGTGAAAGGAGTTAATGGTTTGCACATGATGTATCACACCCATGATAAAATTCTTCACAGAAAAGTTTAAAATCCCAAGCAGTAACCACGCACACAAAATTGCAAAGGATACTCTGTGGGCTGAAGCTCTCCTCTTTGTCTGAGCATTTAGACCTTTCTGAGCGGCCTTTGTGTAACAGGGCACTGAAATAAAAGCCAGGCTGAATGATCCAGCCACTCTTCCACACCATGGGGTCAGAGCTTTGGGCAAAGGTTTCCCCCATTCAAAGGCAGGGACTGAGGAGAGAGGGGTGCAGGATGTGCCTCAACAGCTGCCTCTCGGTTTTGTGAGCACCCTGAAAGAAGAAGGGATATTGAAGCATCCGTTCTGTGGGACGAGGCTGTGGTGTTTCTGCAAAGGGGAGTTGACTCTGTGTTGTTTACAACCATCCTTGGGGTAATCAGTAAGTGCCTGTATGTTCTTTAAATAGACACATTACCCTAAGGAAAAATCCAAGTCAGCACCTCTGTATCCTGCTCTTGGAGAGGAAACCTGACCTACAAGGCATCAAACTTTGCTGCCGTTTGGCGAAGGGGCAGAAATATTTTAGCTGAGGCCTGACTGCTGCTTGCTTTTCTTGGAGAGGTAGCTCCATCAGGCTTGGTTCAGCTCTCACGTGTGTGTCAGTTTTACTCTGGGGTGACTCCAGTTACTTAGAGGAGTTGCTCCATGATTACACAAGCAGCAATGAGAAAAGAACCAAGCCTCAAGGAGCTGCTTCCTAAGTAAAGCAAGAAGGGAATAATCAAGTAAATGACTCGTTTATAGATTCCTCATTTATTCTGATTGCTGTTAAATATGGAAATATATATTTCCAAATATTTGTCCCAGGAAATTATTGCTCTTTTATCTGATACTGAAACCTTACTGTATGAATCTTTTAAAACTAGACAAGACAAACCACCAGAGAGTGTGTTAAACAAAATGAGGGTAGAGTTGCAGCTGATCAGAGGAACAGGCAAGATAGTCTTCCTCCTTTCTCAATACTGACAGAAGAATTTTCTTGTAGTATAGTTTTTTTTAATTGACGTGGTGTTTCAGACAGTAATTCTAACAGAGCTTCACTGAAATACTTATCTCTAAAGAAGTCTTCTCAACCAGGTGACATCTGGAAAAATGAGACTTCCAAAATATTCTTCAAGTACCCACTTAGAATACAGAAGGGGAAAAAAAGGCCACCAAAAAGGCACTGTGAACTGTAGCATTACACACAACCACTGTACTGCCTTTGGCTATCAGTGCAGTCAGAAACTTTGCAATTATAAACAAGAAACAGAAGATTGACATTAATGTGCTAGATTTTTTTTCATAGTATTAGATTCACATCAGAATCTGTTTGTATAAGCTAAAGTGAGGATACTGAAGTCCATGATGCTGCCATAAGTGTGATCAGAACTAACTGTAGTAATATAGTTAAATTTCATGTGCACCAGAATGAGTGGGGGAAATGAATTTTTTTCTAATACATTTCCTCTATTACTTGTCAGATGTTGATCAGCCTTTCCTGAAAAACTTGCCATTTATAGAAATACATATGTTGCAGGAAATACCATAAATAAGCCAATTTAGTTTTGCAGGAGATACACTGAGGATGCACACACTTCAGGTTTTCATAAGACTCAGTCTGGAGGAATCACCTTTACAAACATAGGCTTCAGCCTGTCAACCATTAATTCCTTACATTGTCCTCCTGCCATAAAGCCCATCTGTATCCCAAATTTGTCCTTTGAATTGTTGATTCACATCCTGACTTTTCAAAGACATCTAAGTAACTCCATGTGAACAGCTGCCATCTCAATTCGCCTCAGAAAGAACTTCTGTTTCTAGAACAGCTCGCTGTCGGTGGGCCTTCCCTGAACAGGTAGAAGGATGAAAAGGTTGTGATTAAGGAAGAAACACAAGTTACTGGGTTTGTTGCCCGGTCAGCTTTCAAACTGCTGTGTGCACACTCACATTCAGCTTGAGATTGCGCATGACCGAGCTGTGGCCAAGCCATACTTCTGGCCGTGTCTTAAGTCTGTCCAGATGGCAGGCTTCCCTGCTCCTCACAGAGGCAAGATCTTGACTGCAGTGACAGGCCAGGGCTCCTGACACATGCAGCTCCCGATGAGCACGGCAGCTGATCACGGAGAAAACAGCATGTGCCAGGAACAGGAGCAGTGGGATCCCACAGGTAATACCTGAGAAAGCAACCTTATTCCTGTCTGTGCCTGGCCTCTGCGGGGAGGCTGAACGCAGACCTTAGCGGGAGTGGGAAGCAGCAGGGCACTTCCCTGCGGGGCACCACCAGTCCTGTGGGAACTCACGTCCTGACTGTGGCCATCAGGGAGGGCACAGGCCTGCTGCACCTCAGATGTGGGAAGAGAGGATTGGCTGAGGGAATGCAATTTAACATGTAGTTCGGAGCTTTTTTCCATTCGTATGATGCAGTGTTACAATAATCTGAAGAACTGAGAGTTGGGCTAAGTTGTCTGTGTAGACACAGTGTCTGTGCTTCTGATGTGGACTTCACTGTGGGAGCTTCTTTTTCGCTTGGCCCAACTGGAAGATGTAGTCTCTGGTTACCAACGTTAACTGGTGTTTAAGGAGCAGAGACTGCACGGTTTTACGGAGGACCTAGCCAAAGAGTTAACAAATGCCTCAAGTGTTTATTTTTCTTATTGGAACCGCCTCGCTCTCGACTGGGATGAGCTGTGTATTGCTGGTGCTGTGTAACTGTTTGGAAGCCTTGTTCACGACAGCTGAGAAGGGAGATAAAGATGTGTGCCCCTGAGCACACTGGCAGCAATGGGACTCAGAGGCGCCATACAGCCCCCTTTGAGCTTCCACATGGGTTTATTGGAGCAAGACCATTTCTGTGGCACTCTGCACACATGAATCTTTGTGGACACACTTCCCCCGATCAGCCTGAAAGGGACAATCATGATTTGTTCACGTTCTCTGTCCCCAGCAGGCCCTGTGTAGGGGTTAGCAGCCCTCTGTAATCAGTAGTCCTGTAAACCATTGACAGGCACGAGCGATACGGCTGCTGCAGTTCGCAGGCGGTGGCCAGTCTGACCCCTCGCACAGCACAGAACAAAGCTCACCCAGGCCTCTCTGCAGCAAGCTCTGAGCTTGTCTGTGAGGTTTTACACGCCTGTAAAGGCATTGCCTACTAGTGCTACTATATCTTTCTTCCTGCTGTGGACTGATTTAGGCTTTGCAGTATAAAGGGATAAAGCTGCCGAGGCAAATACATCTCTGTAGGAGATATATTTCTTAGGTTCCTTCCCCCGGCACGCTTGGCAGGGAAGGTTCACCTGCCACCAGTGCTGCCAATGCAAGGAACAGCTCTTGGCAAGGAGCGAGATCAGCTTCACCAGGGGGCACAGATGGGCTGAGGGGAAGAGCAAAAGCCTGTTGATGTGAAAGGCAAGGACAGCAGTAGATCAGTGGAAGCGTATGAGCTGACTGGTATATTTTCTGTCGAGAAGACAAAGAAACACAGCAGCACAGCCCTGCTTTTTGTAAAGAACAATTCTTCACATACGAGGAATGTCACTTCCTGACTTGAAGAATTCCTCTGAAATTCCTGTCGAGCATCACTGCTGGCAAAGCTTATAAATCTGTTTCAGAGTCGGGAAAGGAAGATGATGTGGAACTGCAAGATGTTATTGTACAAATGGTCTCGTTCACCAAAAATAAGACCCTGAAGACTTACCCCTGTCATCACCCTACAATTATGGGGAGGGAGTGACTGTGGACCACAGCGTTTAGGACACCATGGAATATATTTAGCCTCCAGGCATTCCTCAGAGCACCTTGACATACATAATTAGTGAGGATGCTGGTGTTTGTTTACGGCTTGTGGTTGTGAAAAACAGAACAAAGGGATTTTGGGGGAGTGGGCAATAATCAAAGCAATAAAATAATTTCTCTCCTCCCTTTGCTTTTTTCTCTCAGATTTTCTATCCCAGAAACAAATTGAACCCCACCCCTATCCAGTTAGTTCCCTTAACTCACGCTTTCTTGACAGCTAATGCAGGCTATGCAGGATTACTTTCCTACATTCCCTTCTGCCTTCTACCCTTCCACTTCATTCTTGCTGTATCATCTTAAAGCTAGAAGATCTTACAATTTCAAACAGGTTTTGAGATCCTATAGTCAGACTGAGAGAAGGCAGCAGGGAATGAGCTTAGCTTGCTATTTTTCTCAATAGCTCTCTTTGACATGAAAATTCTTCCTTGCCACATACAGTCCTAAATGAAAGAGTAATTTCTGACTTGCTTTCACAAGCCTTTTGATTTTCTTCTTCTTTAGTCTGCACATGTCTCACAGATACTTCTCCAGCCCCTGTTTCTTACGGACCAGTATCATCTTACATCACTCTTACATTTTTATCAAAGTTTTCCTTTTAACAGAGAGATGCTTCTTAGAAAAAGTGAAAATCTAAGTTTCTCTGAGCTTTGGGAGAAGAATCAGCCTGGAATTTCATTCTGCTCAAGCCAATGTTTTTCTGGTTTTTTTCTTTCTTTTTTAGACTTGGAAGAAAACTTGGTTGAATTAAAATTAACATTAGTTTTTGAAAATACAAACTCATATTAGCACCTGAACTTTGTAGCTCATGCCCATCCATTCCTTTAAATGTTCACTAGTAAAATACTCGCTTACCAAAGGTAGAGAAAGTATCATACAACATTACAGACAGCAATAAAGGCAGTGTGTATATATACGTGATCAAACGGTACAATTACAGCGCATTACAGAAGTCCAATTCAGCTGACTTCAATCCTATTCTGATCTGCAGTTTCTTTGTTTCGAGGAGAAACAAGATAAAGGCTGGCTAGGTAAGTAATAAACTTCCATCACATTCATTAATATACAGTAATCAGATAGTAAAATCTTTCTCAAAAGGCCTGTTGTGCTAGACACTGTACAAAGACAAACACAGTTCCTGCCTGGCAACCCACTAAAGGCAAAAGGGAGAACGAATCCATTTTAGAAGGAGTAGATCTTACTGTGAAGCACAGAAAAGTCAGCGCTGGCCTCTTCATGACTTCCCTTGATTTCAGATCACTTGTGTCCATATGCACACATGTGCACACATATGCACAGAGATTTGCTCCACCTATGTTTTAGATACATGTTTCACTCAGATCATAGAATCACAGAATGTGTAGGGTTGGAAGGGACCTTTAGATGATCTTTAGATCATCTAGTCCAACCCCCCTGCAGTAATCAGGGACATCTTCACTAGATCAGGTTGCTCAGAGCCCCATCAAGCCTGACCTTGAATATCTCCAGGGATGGGGCCTCCACTGCCTCTCTGGGCAACCTGTTCCAGTGATCTATCAACCGTGATGCTAGTCTTAGAGTGATGTTATATATGCACAGCAGCGTACACCACGATCAAACCAAAGTAAGAATCCAGGCTCCACTTGGCAATGAAATCAATACACACTTTGTTTAATTGCTGCCACTCTCCTGAAAGGCATTTGTGTCTTAACAGTTGTACTAGGACAGAAGCAGGTAGTGAGGGAAGATCTGTCTTGAACAGAAGCAGAGGATGAGACTGTAGAAATAAGGTGGGGTTTTTTTGCTGTGTATTTTCATTCAAACAAACTGTTCTATGAGAAGGAGAAGGAATTTTACTCTTGAATTCTCTGGGGTATTTTAGTGTAAACTGAGGTACTCAAATCCTACACTGAATGCATGAGCTACAAAGGCTAAACCTAGCAAAGCAGAGTGTTAGCAATGTGGGGGCAGGATAAGAATGTATCTTTTCTTTAGCAGCTTTTCAAGAACTAGTTCTCACAAATTTTTGAAATATTTTGTGTGGCATCTAATGAAGTCACACCAAGACTGCCTCCTCAGCCCGTAAGAGATGCTATTGTCTTTTTCAGACATGCTTTTTTCGAAGCACACTCCTCCACTGGTACAACTACTTGTGAAAAAAATGAGCATGAAAGACAGAGAAAACTTTGGATAAATTAAAACTGAGGAAAGAAGCCATTGTTACAAAGTCTAATTAAAGCATGGAGGACAATTTTCCAACTTCATTTTAATGAAGCTGGGTGTCCTACCCCATACACAAAGACTGACCAAAACCGGTGTTAAGTGCTTGTGTCAGTGAGAACTTCCAGGCGCAGCGTTTTATGCTTAGATTTAGATTTATCCGTGAGCGCTCACTGCCTATTTGCCCTTTAGCCTGTTAAGTAGGAGGCTGGCTCCTACATAAAAATCACTGTACCCTTTACCCAAATCCTACTTCTGAGCCTATTCCTAGCCTTTCCTAGCCTAGCAGGAGGAACATTAGTCTCAAAATCCTGTCCAAACTTCAGCAAATAAATGCATTCTGCCTACCTAGCTTTCCTACTTAGTTTAAGCTTTAAAAGAAACCCCTATGCTGCGGGTTCTACACTGCTGTGTTTTACAAAGTCTGTGCAATGCAAATGTGCCGACTCTTTGTCAAAATGTGTACATTGTGTGCAGTGATGGCTCTGAAATCTCTTTGTATGAAGGAATTTCTGTAGATGATTTATGTATCTATTTCTGTTTACTTAAATGCTTTTCTTTCTGTGGCTTATTATCTCAGGCTATCGTTAGCAGTTATGCCACTGTTGTGTATTTACAAACTAGGGTGTGAATAGAAAACAGTTAAACCGTTCATACATTCATTTTCAAATTTTACATTCTGCTGGCACTGAGAACGTAAAACGTGAAGGTTGAATCCGCAACTGAGTCGCCACTATAAAGGAAGGATGCACATGGCTAAGTACTGGGTTTACAACATCTTGCTTGCAGATATTTCCTCTTGCAAACTTTAATGGGAGATGAGGGAAGATCCATGTTTCAGTTTATCTGAACCACCAAAGTTTACAGAGAAGGAAAAGAGTGGGTGGGAGAAGAGGAAAAGGTGGGGGGGGCAGCTGGAGGAAAAAATAAAGTTCAGCTGTTGTCTGTCTGTGTTCTAAATACAGGATCCTCTGATCTACTGATACGCAACTCATACTAGCCACTTCATACCTTGGAAATGTTTTGCACAGACCTGATGATGTTACGGCTCTTTTTCCTCCACCTCCTTTAACAAACAGTGCCATCGGATGATTTTCCTCTCCTAGCCTGAGTCATTTCCTCTTCCGTCGCTTCAAGCCCTTTTAGCCTACAGCTGACACCAACCACCTCTCCATCACAGCCGCCCTTCAAGTCCCTGTCCTAGCCTGCAAGAATTAGGCGTTACTGTTTGGGGAAGCTATTGTGATACTTGCCAGTTATTGCGGTTGAAAAGCCCACGTGGACACCCTTGCTCTGCACTAAAAGTGCCTTTTTTTGTGGTTTAACTTGATCCATTTCCAAAGCAGCCTATGCTAAGGCCACATGGACACATCGACACAGAAAAACAGCTTGTAGTAGCTTGTATTCCTCGCTACCTCCTACACAGAGATGGTTATTCCCACCGTAACTACAATCACTTACTTCAATCTTGGGTAGTTTTATGTGAAAAATCTATTTCCTCTCTTTTCTTTCTCTCCTTTATGCTACCAACTGCCAACAATGTCTTCCAGCTGGATCAAATGTGATCTTCCCCGATTTCCCCTTTTCAGAAGCTTTTCGAAATGCCTTCACTGGGTGATACTTTACAGGCTTCACTGCAATGCCACAGATAAACCACACCTTTCCAGCAAAATTAATGCTGATCAGGTGTTGCTATAGAAATACTTAAAATACTCATAAACAGCTTTAATCTGCAGCCACTGTGATGGGGGGGGGGGGAAAAGACAAATACTTACAGCTCTTACAACTCTGAAAAGCTGCTTCATACCAACAAACAAGGCTCTTGAAGAGAGCTACCACAGATCTCATTCCTCCTCTGATGTCGCCTTTTCTTCTCCCAGTGTCCCATCTGGGCACACTCACAGCAAGTGCAAGCTGAGCCAAATTTTCTGCAGTTCCCACGAGAGCAAGTCCATGGTTCTGGCATTTATGGCTGAGCCTGGCAGGCAGTAGTGTGACAGCAGCAGGTAGCAGGCAAGGAGAGCCAACATGTGAGGCAACAGCATTTCAGCAGGCAGAGCTGGAGGAGCCAAGACAAGGAGCCAAGTGAGGGGCTGGAGCTTCTAGGGCATATTCAGAGGAAGGGGATTGGAGCACTGGTGGATAGGAGCTCTGGCTGGGAAGAGCAGGAGAGCTCCAAGACAAGATGGACGTTCCCAGTTACACCTGGGTCTAATGGGAGGTAACTAGGGTTACTTTTCTGCCCTACCAATTACCTTTACCTCCCTCGTCCTCACTTTTACTGTTAGAAACACAGTGGCTCAGTCCAAAACTCTGTGATTACTGCTGGTGGAGCCTCTTTGAACTTTGAGGACCTTGGCAACTGACTTGAAAGGACTTGCTGCAGCAGGCTCTAGGGAGTGGCCGCAGGGGTGCTGGGCCTCCCCAGGAGCTCTGTGAGCTGTGTATCAGTGCACAAAGCTGATTGTTAATGACTCTGCTCATTTCTTAATTCAGAGTTGAACATGAGCTAGACTGGGACACAGAGCATCTATGTGTAAAGATAGCTTTATGTGCAGGAAAACCACTGTAATCCAAGGGGCATCAGGCTCTGGTACACAGCCAGGATCCCCCCAAGGAGAATGTCAAAAGAGTGATGTAGATGTTCTAACCAGGAGTCTCACAGACCTAGAGAGTGAAATCTTTGTCCCACGGGGCTGGAAGTTTATTTGCAGAAATGCACCTAAACAGACTCCAGAGCAACAAGTAAAATACTGCTGCTGCTGCTGCAATTGCTCAGGAGTCCACTTACTCATGACTGTATTTGGCCACATCATAGGTTAGGTTTCATTATTTCATTTAGAGCCTGGAAAACCTTTGGAGAAAGAACTGAATGATAAGTTGCTTTGAGTTGCTTTTATGTTACAGACTTTTATCTTTTAACAACATGAGTTATGACATATTTTTAAAAAGCATTTGTCTATATACCCAGCTTTTATAGACAGGCTTTATAAGAGTTAGGAGGGGAAAGGGACAACAGCAGACATTTAATCCTGAAACGTAAAGGAACCATGTGGATCTTGGCTTAGGGATGTCCAACTTAATTTCTACTTAGGTGATAAATCTATTTTTCATGGATTTGTAACTTGGCTATAAAATGTACTTGAAGACTTGAATCTTGGCAGTCAAAGCTTTCAGGTCAGGAAAATATTTTTAGCAATATTTTATTTAATTTAAAAAAAAAGAAAAAACATAGAAGGTTGTTTTTAAGTTTAGAAAGTTAGAGAGAGACTTAAAGAGCATGGGTTGGATCACATTTGACACCCATGTTTGGGGTTTTTTTCCCCCTTAAACAAGAGTAACAAAATCCCCACCCAACCTGCTTCCAACCTGACAGATAATAAAAGATATTTCAGATTTGTCCTTTTAAAATTGTCCACAGGCCTGTTTCATAGTCAAGAGTAATAATCCTTTGAAACAGAAATCAAGTCACTGTAGTGAATTTTAATGGTTATATTTAATGAGCAGGAGTTCATCTCATTACAAGCCATCGTAACTCCAGGAATTGCAATAGAACTACATCAGCTAGCACTCACTGCAGCTACGGATATTAAACATACACTACACTACCTCCCTCAAAACACACGATTAATTGTGGCGGCGTGCTTTCTTCTCCCCCCTTCCCTTTAAGCCATAACCACCAGTGGAGGTCATGATGCCTGCATCCGGCTTACTATGAACTTTGGGGAATGGATGGCAATGTGGTAGCCAAAGGCCATCTGGAACAGTGACCCAGACATCTTGCTGGTATGCAAGTATGACTCTAAGTCAATCATTTTACTCTATGAAGAGTGGAAAGCCCAGAGCCCGCTGAGCTCTCCTGCACGGTGGTGGGCAGCATGCCAGGATCTCCCCTTGAGAAGGAGCAGCTCTCAAGGACTCCTCGAGGTTGAGAGATCCTTTGCTGCAACAGATTCTCAGTGATGAAGAGTATGCTAAACTTTGAAATCTTAGCTAAGTGATATAAAGGGTTGATTGCACATATAGACATAAACTGTTGTCCTATAGACATAAATTTATGTCCTATAGACATAGTTTATATCCTATAGACATAAACTGTTGATCAAATCTGGATCCAGCCACACATGGACTCATGTCTGAGAAAGTGTTTAGAAAGCAAAAGGGTCCTTTCTGAACCTTGTGACTCAACAAGAGGGTCTCCCTGACAGTTTTGTCTGACCCTGTCCTCTGTGCAGTAAATAATTAGGTGTACCTTCCCATCACATCTTGTTAATTCACTGTCCCATTTGCCACTGAACTTTGTTAACTCACTGGTTTATATCAGTAAATGTTGCTTCTGTGTTATGAGTGAAGTGCATGACTCTATCTGCAACCCTAATTCAGAAATACCAAGGCAGGGAAGTACTTAAAGTAATTAATACACTAGAAGAAATGAAGAACCAATGAGAGGACAACCAAGAGCTCAGCATGCCACGTACTAAAAGCATTAGTACAATTTTGGTCAAGCATACTGGGTCAAACACTTTGCCACAAAATCTTTGGGTTTACAGTTTCATTCAACCTCAAAATTACAGAGGGGTTGAGTCAGCCCTGCCAGGATTTGAATTAGTGGTTCCAGGAGTTGAGCCACTGTATAGCTAAGCAGTGGGGCAGAAAAGGTGTGGAGCAGGCAGAGCAAACAGCAAGGTCCATTTCTGGTCTTTAACTTACACCCTCTTGTTTGCTCCTGCTGCACAATCTTCCTTCTGTGATTTAGACTCCCGTTAACATTGTGGACCAAATTGAGCCCTGGCTGCTACTGCTAACCTCTTTGTGTTGTACCAGCAGTGCAAAGGGCTGTTCTAAACAAGTAGCTGGTGTTTTCTTAATGCTAAGAGACATCCAGGTTTGGTATGAAGATGTGTCATGCCACCTGCTCCCAACCCAGACTGGGTTGTCCTTAGGAGGCTGACTGAGCCAGACCTCAGGCACCCTCTGCAGCAGGACCACACATATGAGACCATTTTTAAGAAGCTATGGGATTAAACACCCTGGAGCCAAACGGATCCCAGCCCTGCAGTTTTAAGGGACAGAAAGATGGCTTGGACAGATTTAACTCTCACCACAGATTATTGTGCATTCGGTTCAGCTCATTTGGGCCTGAGATCTAGCTCTTCTAAGGTGATCAAATCAGCATGTAAGAGCAATTCGTACACCCTAAAGGAGGCCTGTAAGTTTATCTTCAGGTGTTTTACATCCAGCAGTGACTTTTGCTAGCCAAATAACTGTCTTTGTCCCTCCACCCCTGCTCCTTCCACCTTCATCATCCCTTGCTCACCCCTCCCTGTCTCCCTCCTGTGTCTGGGTTCCCCCCTCTGTGCTGTACACACCCTACTAATGATTTCTGCACATAAGCCCTTCCAAGCCCACATCCTTCATACAGCGTGTCACACAACGCACCTCCCATCCAGAACAACAGCCCTTTTCTTCACGCTTCTGTCCAGCGACACAGCTTGGTCCGTACACCTAGCCACAGCCCAAAATAGAATGGAGTAAGGAGGGGGATGACTGGGCAAGGTTTGGGCTAGGTTTTCATTGGATGGTTTTCATGCACAACAGAGCTGTAGGACAGGAGTTAGGATGCTTGCAGCCCCTCAGCAGTTAACAAGGTGGCTACGCTTCAGGAGGCTGATACATGCATTCCCTTAAAGCAGAAGGTACAGTCCTGCTAACTTCATTTAGATGGAGAGCATCACCACTCAGCTATTCCAGCAAGCCTTTGAGCTGCTGTTGGAGTTCTTTCAGCTTGAGTCTAGGCATTATCCAGCCCCCCCAGCTGTAGTATTGGAGTACCTCCCAAGTATTTAAAAATAGAAGTCAGGGTAACAATCTCCCTTTCTTACTTGGCAGCCAGGAGGAGAAATACTTGGCGTAACTTATACATTTGTTTGCATATTCGTGGGTGGGATCAAGTTGTTTGTTGATGTGTATATGGGAAGAATTAAACTTCTCTCAGTAAGTTGAACAGATTTTAGCACAAAAAATGATGACTTCAGTGGCAGTTTTCCACATATGCATACTGCAGCTCAATGAGCTGTCTTGTGTCCCCTTGGATTCCCTAGGCTTTGCCCAGAGGGCGAAGGTGTGGTCAGGGCCATGATCTGGAGCACCTCACTCTTGGTAATTAACTACTGAGGTCTCCACAACATGAAGAACTTTCTGTCCTCTCATTTCTGCTTCTGGGCAAAGCACACTACTGCTGCTGAAACACTTCTATGCTCTGGAGAGCCTTTTAAAACATCTGAGCAGACTATCCACATGGCACAAACACCCAGTGTTTGTTTGCAGAGGTCCCTCTCTAATAGAATGTTCCTCACTCCACACCCTTTGTCAATCAGAGCAGCTGGCTACCATGGAATGTAGTTTCTACCAAGAGCTCAATGTATGGATCCCAGATGCGAGTGTGCATGAAGCATGGTCACCAGCTCACATACCTATACATTTAGGGAGGACACACCTCAGACTGAGATCAGCATATAGCTGAGAAAGGCAGACAGCAGTTTTAATCTTCCTATGTTATCAGGGATCAAGCCCAGAACATGGCCGAGCCTGGCTAATCAATGGGGAATGATGAAATTGCTCTCTGATCAGAATTTGGAGGGGAGGGAAAGGGTATAAGTAGAACAATTTGGTCCAGTTTCCTGCATTAAATACAAAATGGAGCTAAATATAACAAAATGGAGATAAATATAGAGCAACTTAATAAATGTGGGGAGAAATATGAAAGCTAGAGTTAACTTCCCAGGCTGAAATTTTCCTATCTGAACACGATCTAAAGACACAGGATGTAGCCTAGTACTGAACATCCGAATGTATTTATTAGGAAGTTTTAACAGCTTATCAGCTAGATGTAGGGAAGGGAGAAAGGGCAAGGGGCTTTTGCTCTTTGGATGCCTTCCTGAAGAGATAACCTTAGGTTTATTTCTTAGGTAAGATGCATTGTTTCTTACTACTCTCTTGGTATGAATTAATTTCTTAGCATAGGCATGAAATTTAGCATATATTCCCAGGATAACTTCATTGTTTTGCTTCTTGAAGCTTCAGATTATTTTTTTTTAAGTGTCTTGAGAACAATTAAAAACTTTGGCAAAAGGAGCTTCTGTAAGTAATACTCATTATGGACTTAGAGGCCTGAAAACAGCCAAACGTGCTCCTTCTCACCGGCAGAGTTAATGCGGGTAATGTGGGGCCATCACCCAGCCTTTTGAAAGATGCGAGATAGCACCCTGACAGAAGCCTTCCTTGTAATGAAGTCCCCTACAGACACAGATGATGCAAGAGGCGAGCTGCTCCTGAGATGTGTGATACTAATTTGCCTCTGTTGCAACGTGTCCTACTCAGCCTGTCTGGCTCCTTGTCCCTGTTCCCGCAGTTCCACTCCCCTTCCCAGACCTCGCTTCTGAGGCTTCCCGGTGGGTGTCTGATTTTCCCACTCCTGACTTAGAATAGCTTAAGCCTCCCATGTTGCCTGCTTTGATTTCGGTCCCTCTTGCCTGGCAACCAGACTGGGAAGGTAAAGATGCTGTTGTCTAGACCAAATCGTGACTGACCAACCGAGGATAAACCTGACCCAACAACCTGACCCAACACTCTGAGTTCATTACGGCTTTTCATCACACCATTTTCAATGCCTATGTCTGAAGAGCTTTCTAAATTTTTCAGAATCTGTTTTATTGACTCCACACATATTCTAACACAGTACATCATGATTTGTCTATCTGGTCTAACAGGAAGCTCATCACTTCTCCAAGCACCCCTGGAGACCATCTAGTCCAACCCTCTGCTCAAAGCAGGGTCATCTAGAGCAGGTTGCTCAGGACCATGCCCATCTGGGTCTTGAATATCTCCAAGGACAGAGACTATACTATCTGAGCCACCTGTTCCAGCATTTAATCACCCTTACAGTAAAAAGGCTTTTTCTTATGTTCAGGGTGGATTTTCCTGTATTCCAGTTTGTGCTCATTGCCTCTTGTTCGGTCACTGGCCACCACTGGGAAAAGGCTGGCTCCAGTTTCTTTATAGCCTCTTGTCAGTTATCTAGGCACACTGGCACCAAGCCTCCTGAACCCAACGCTCTCAGCTTCTCCTTGTGCAACAGATACTCCAGTCCCTCAGTCACTGTAGTGGCCCTTTGCCGGACTCAATCTAGCACTTTCATGCCTTACTCATGTTCGCAAGTACTAATCATAGAATCCTGAGTTGGAAAGGACCCATAAGGATCATCAAGTCCAACTCCTGGCTCCATGCAGCACCAGACAATGGTTGCACTAATAATCAGCCTTCGAGTTTTTTTCATTATGTGATAGTGCACTCATATATTCTTGTAATTGTACCCTCAGGCTTGCATGTGAGAGGGGGCGGGTGGGGTGGGAAGCAGACTGGACCCAGCATTCCAGATGTGCTTTATCAGTGCTGAACAGAGAGGAAGGACCACATCCTTCAACCTGCTGGTAATGCTCTTCCTAATGCACCAGAGAGGCTCTTGCCTTCTTTGTCCCTAGGACATACTGCTGGCTGACAGCCAACTTGTCCACCAGCCTCAAGTCCTTTATGGCAAAGCCACTTTCCAGCTGGTTGGCCCCCAACCTGTTAAGTGGTGCATGGGGTTATTCCTCCCCAGTTACGATGTTTTTTCAGATACGTGGGAGGTGCAAGATGGTATCTTCTGTTCCCTGAGAAATCAACACAAGTGTCCCTTAGGTTAAGCAGAAGCAAACCTTTCTCTCTCAAAGGCTTTCTCTGTGACTGTGTCCCACCTCCTTGGAAAAACGCTGCTTCTTGAAACAGTATTTTCTGCTACCAAAGGTGTACACCCAAAGTAAACAGGAAAAACACAATTACTGTAATTTTGCCACTTTGTCACTGAAACACTACAGCTGTCACAGAACTTACAAGGAATAGACTGTGATTCATTTTAACTGGCAAAGAAACACACGTCCTGTGCAATTCTACCACAATCATAAAATCCCTTCCATAGCTCTGGGCTTCTGGCATTGTTCTGACTATCACGATTAATGCCAGCCACCAGAAAAGTGTGGACTCCTGAATTATGAGACATAAACAGGCCAACTGGATATAACAGAATCACAGAATTGTAGGGGTTGGAAGGGACCTCCAGAGATCTTCGGGTCCAACCCCCCGCCAAAGCAGGTTCCCTAGGACAGGCCGCACAGGTCGGCATCCAAATGGGTCTTGAATATCTCCAGAGAAGGAGACTCCACCACCTCCCTGGGCAGCCTGTCCCAGGGCTCTGTCACACTCACTGTGTAAAAGTTCTTCCGCATGTTGGTGCGGAACTTCCTGTGCTCCAACTTGCAGCCATTGCCCCTTGTCCTATCACCACAGACCACTGAAAAGGGGTTGGCCAATTCCCCCTGTGTCCCAAACCTCAGATATTTATAAACATTAATAACAGATATATACTGGAGAGCTTTTGGACATCCTGCAGAAAGATATTTGGGCTGTTGGGCACAGCAATAATACTCTAGTATCCTCGTTTTAAGACAGCCACTCATGCGGGTAGGGCGTTATCTCAATAGCAGACCTTTACCTCGCAACTGTCTTTAACATAAGCCATAGTAAGGTAAAAGCAAGTAAGAGTGTTTATGTACAAAATCCAAAATCCATAGTATGTCATAAAGATTTATAAAGGCAGAGGTGACAAAGACGACAGAAAGAAAACCGTTAAGCCCATGATCAAATCCTTGAATCATCTTTCTCTCCACCTTCCCCCATAAGCTGATAAGCTGTAGATCCACTCTTAACCCACATGATCAGGACTCATCCTTGTGCACACCTCTGCCCTAAGAGCTCTTAAACAACTGGTTTCAAACCCCACCTCCAGAAACTGTACCTTTTTTTGGAAATGCTAATCCCTTTGCCAGGCCTGATGTGCCACAACTGTCCCTGAGGAGGTGTAAATGCCTTGTCTCACCTGACAGGACCAAGTGCAACACTCAGTGAGGAGCATTTCCCTACACTTGAGTTTATTTTTCACATGAATGTGCACATCAGCAACCACACTTAAGAACGATACCTATACAGGCCTGTTTCATGCAGTGCTGGCTCCTGACTGAAATTTCACACAGCAGTAATTAATTACTTTAGGCAATAATACACATGGGAAAGCTGAGCAACCAATCCTGGGTTTGGGGTATTATTTGCAGGTGCACATTATAAATTTTCCAGGGCAATTTGAAAACCAGCATCATGTACCTAAGTTTAACACTTGGTACCTCCTTGTTTACAAGCATAAAGCGGTGCCTTGATGTTCCCCCTCCTTCCCATGTCTGCAGGTGCGTGACTGGGCAAGACGCAGAACAGTTTCCTCTCTTGGGTAATATTTTTCCCCTGATAATAATAATGCTGAATGCTTAAATAGCACTTTTCTTCCACAAGGTGCCTCACTCGTGTTAATACTATTAGCTAACTTAATTCTCCTCCCTCCTCCCCCCTGAATGTGCATAGAACAGGCAAAATAAGACACCAAAGGAAGTGTTAGAGTCACTGGCATCCAGTCCTAAGGCCACTCCCTCTATGAAGCAAGTGATACAAGGCATCCCCTACAAAGCCCCACTATTACAGCTGCAATTTTGTAAACACCTTTTTATAGCAGCTTTTGTTCTTTATCATCCAACGCACTGAGCAAATAGCTTTTGGGAAGGAACATACTCGTGTTTACCTTTACCCTATGTGCCACCATCAGCGCTATCCGAAACCCAGACAGACATGAAACAGGTGCCAGAGTTGCATATTTGAGTCACCATCAGTAAAGGCTGACTCATAATTACAGTGAGCATATAGTCTGTTTTCAGATCTTAGGGTAGAGATGTGAAAACTGAATGTCACATTAAAGAGAAGCTGTCAGCCCTCTAGGTCTCTAAGGAAACAAGGTTTGACAGTAAAAATGGGTAATGATATTATTTCTGGAACATTTTTAGAGTTTATGACTCCTAGACTTTACACAAATGAATTACACTTCTCTCTGCACCCTCTACAGAAATATATCTGAAAAAAACCCAAACAGATTCATGGAGGAAGTCTCTCCATTGTCCCCAGGAAAAAAGCTTCCATTTAAGTGAATGGAAGTTAAACTGGGACAAAGTCCACCTCTTTTAGCTTAGACTGAAGTCAGGGATGCTATGTCAAGCACAGATAAGTCTTCAATATGAGAAAGTCGGTTCCTATTCAGGCACTTTATCCATACAGCCTGTGCTTTGTTTGCTCTCATTACAGAGGACAGCCTCTTTCTTTTCCAGGATACCTCTGAGTTTAGAAAGGGCTCTTCCTTCCCTAGGGAGCAAGGAGGAAAATGAAGCACAATGGGCTTTTCAGGAGGCAAATGAGCAGAGAAACATTTAATTTCTGCAGCACGGAGCCTCTCCTACCTTTGGACTAGCGGCACTTCACTCCCTTCCCTTCTTTGCAGCTGGGACCAGCAGCTGGAGTTCAGCTGCCAAGGACATCACTGTGTTAACCCCCATTGTACTGTTTTCCTACCCTTCAGACCAAGAGGAACCTGGATTGGAGGTCTGACTGTACCTCGGTGAAGGAGTACCAGATGACTTGGTCCATCCAAAATACACTGAAGAGTCTGTGTCCTATCACAAGAGAGCTATAAAGGCTAATGTGCATGCACAGTACTTTTCTAATGGCAATAACACATTGTCCAAGGATTAAAGATCACTATTTTTATATAAAGAAAATACTTTCAGCCCTATAAGAAATATAAGGTGCAAGAAGTTTTATGCAAACTTCTTAAATGGACATAAAAAATCATTATCTGAGCTGCAAATAGAACCCAGGTCAGCAGCTCCAACATTCTGCTGCCTCCTGCACTCCCTCTTTATCTCTGCTGGGTGTATTACTTCAGAGAGTTCAGAGGTAAAGCATTTCAGAGGTTAGATCTTCTAAAAGTTGCAGAGCACCATGAATACTCGAAAGACAAGAGCAAAAATAACAGACTCGTGTTTCATCTTCATTTCTTCATTCCCTCGTCAAAACCGTACTTCAGGGTTTTGAAGTCTCTATTTTGAATCCATCTACTCAACACCTGGTTACACACCAGTTAACTTCCATTAGCATAACCCTTGAACGCTGATCAAAGAGCCCTGCCAATGGGCAGAGCTGCAGCAGAACAATCTGATCCCATGAAACAAGAGCCATTTCCATTCACTATGATTATTACACCAAGTCCGTTCCCTGGGAGACAATCTAATCAAGTGATCAGTTTGATCAAAGAAGTTTCTGTTTAAGTTTTATATGCTCCTGTCCAGCCAGAACTGTGCATTGCCAGCCAAGTTCTGGCATGTTTGAAAGATTGAGAAATAACAAGATTCCAGGAATAGCAATTCAAAAGAATTTTTGCCAGCTAAGGCCCAGATCCTGCAATCAGAAGTAGGCAAGGAAGCTTCTACACCTAGAAGCCATCAGTGACTTAAGTCAAATTTGTCCTTGTATTTGTATTGACTACAGCTCTGGCCCACATGTTCCCAGTTAGAGCAATAGAGCCAAAGACAGCACCTCCTCGACAGGGGCATATTCACAGGGAAACAGAAAGGCTGCAGAGGCAGCATTCACACCATGCACATGCATTCCAGCCCCACCTACATCATGTTTGCTCTTGGCAGAACAGAAAGAAGCTTTCTTGTCTCTCCTAATGAGATCTTCCTCAAGAATGACTCTTGCCTTTTCCGTTCCTTTACTTCCCAAAAATTTGTACATTCACCTGTCTCATGGAAACCCCTCATTGCTAGCTTTCATACTTTTCATAGCAGTATGAAAGCTAGCAGTCCCCTCCTGCATCTGCTTCTGTTTCCACAGCACTGCTGAATATCTGGAGACTATCTGAACACCACATCAGTCTCCTGCCCTTCAGTATCACCCTCACCTTCACTGGTATCATCTTTCATACCAAACAACAGTATTTCTCCCATCATGGAGTATCACACAGACAAAAAATCCAGTATTTCATTTCCTGTGCTTAAGCACATTGTCCCACTTTGTTCTCTACTCTTCCACGCATTGTGGTGATGGGCTGAAGGATGCACTTTAATCTGAAGTCAAAAAAAGGGGGGAAAGTTTACATCTAGACCTGCAACCAAGATCATCTCGATAAAGCATCAAAACAACAGCAGCAAGAACTAAAAAAACAATTAGTTTTAACGGCCATATCCGACACTGCTGACATCTGAAGAGGTGACATGAGTTCACCTTAAAGTCAAGGTTCTGGAGCTGACATAGTTCACCCTCAGCATGCTGGCATAACCTCTGCAGTATTAGCAACTCCTATGTAGGACAGCAGAGTCAACACAGACCAGAGCATCCCTGAGCTTTATAACCATCCGGTCTGACTGCATCAGACTGTCTGAGAAACATTAGCAGTTTTGGTGCTAAACTCTGCAGGCTCAGGCACATCCTCTTCGAGTCCCAGTGAAGAGGCTCGGAAGAGGGGGAAGAAAATTTACCTTATGGAATGGGTTTTAAGAAGTCTATGCTCATTTGCTTTTTCAGCCTGTACATGCAGTTACACAGGCAATTACGTATGTAAATTAGGCATAAAGTAGAACTTTGCGTGAGTAGAAGTCAGTCCTTACATCATGTCGATCTACAGCTGCTAATTGTGAAAGTGCTAAATCTTTGTCCTGGTCTGCAATTAAAAAAGAAGCCAGTATAGTTGCAGGAGAGATGGAGTTCCTGTGTGGATATGTGGGAATAATTCCAGCACAGCTCTCCCTGGAAAAAACACTTTGTGCTACATCACCAAAGGGGAGCCCATCAGCTGGTCTATCTTGGTTCTTCCAAGTTACATAACATAGGCTGTCAAAAATATGTGTGTAACTACAAACTTGTTCTGCATTAACTTGAAAATTTAACTCTGTTATGCATCTATCCAGACAATTCTCTTTGGGTAGGCTAAGTCTCTTTACGGCCTGTGTAGCACTGAAAACACGTGCACTTAGTACTCAGTTCTAGTGGTCCTGTGTCGATTCCAACGGAGTAGTACTCTGTGATTCAAGGTCAATGCTCCCTGAATCAATTTTCCATGGTCTATAATCTTTGCTGTAAACAGCCTGCTCTGCAACTAAGAAAGCAGAAAGGGTTTTAATGCTGTCAGTTTCACCCTTAATACCTTCACATTAAGCTCAAAGAGCTGAAAGGATTTCATATGATTTGTTCCAGGCTTGTATCAGGCTCCACATCAAGGCACCTCCCTTACTCTAGACCACCATGGTGGCCTCTCGTGTTTGGCTCTTCACAGGACCAGCCCTGTGTTCAGTATAAATTAAAACAGCTGGAGGATTATATCTAAAGGAGTAGGCAAACACTCAGCGTAACCTCTGCCCTGTTCACCCTCTTCATGCTTGGCCTGTACCCACATCAGGAGTAAGGCAGAAGGACCACAGGCAGCCAACAGCTTTGCTTTC
The DNA here is from genome assembly GCA_020800305.1 of Porphyrio hochstetteri. NCBI lineage: Eukaryota > Metazoa > Chordata > Aves > Gruiformes > Rallidae > Porphyrio > Porphyrio hochstetteri. The sequence continues at coordinate 77,759,435 of CM036905.1, read as the reverse complement.
TCTTGCAGCATGGGACTCCCAAGAAAGCCAGTTGTACTGCCTGATGTCCCCTTTGAACAGCTTCACAGGCATTACAGGGTCACAGTGTTGGGGAGGGGTGAAGTAGTCTCTTTGTTTCTCACTTCCACCCTGGAGTCAAACATCCACTCTCTTCTTAGCAATCAAAACTCTAACAAAGTCTCCAAAGGCATTTTCCCAATGTTCACCCCCAAATAAACCCCACGAGAGAATGCCACAGGGTGCTAGGAAGACTTTGAAGTCCCCATGAGAGAACTTCCCTGTGATGTTCTCTCCCTTATCATGCCTAAATTATGTTTTTAAAGAGACAACAACAAAAGAAAGATAGGCTATACCCTCCATTTGCTGCTGTCTCCATTTAAAACCGGAACACATGAAAAGCTGTAGATAAGGTCTGGCATAAATAAAAGTAGAGAGTAGGCTATCTATCAAATCACAAGATAACATGGTAAGTAAAAGAGCACTTAATAAAGGAGAAATCATCCCTGCAGTTCCCCAAAACCTCAGCAATACAGCAGGTTTTTCACAACTTGGTCTAAGCAGAAGGCTTTTTCAGTATTCTAGAAGATGCTCTGAAACAACAACTGCATGAAGAACAGCAGCTAATCAAAAGCCTCTCCTATTGATATTTCTCAGAGCTGGGTGGTAACACATCCTAGTGCAGGCCACATCAAAGCCCTCGATACACCCACTACGAGCAGACCGACCGACCACCCACGATGCAGCAGAAGACACTGTCGCTGAGCGAAGTAGCGCTGTCACCATGTGATAGAGGCTCAGGGGAACTTCCTACAGTGCAGGCCCCCTCCCTTTTGTTTTTTTAGCGTCCGTAGCCTCCCCTTGGAAGGGAGAGACTGGCTAAGCAGCCAGTGTAGCTACTGAGAAAGAATTAGACAACAAAGGACAAAAGGTTGAAGAACAGAGCACCAAATGTTAAAAAACAATCTTCATTTTTGGCATTTCACGTGGCTCTGCCTTATTTTTTAAATGTCTACAATGCCAATGTTTGGATTTCAGAAGTCCTCAGAAGCGTGCAGTGTTTGGACCTTGGGTTCTGGTTTGAATTAGCTCTTATTTTCAGCTCTGTTTTCCCTTACCATTGGCATAAGTACATTTTTACTTTATAATGCTTCACAATGATTAGCATATCTTTTTGATTTTCTTCATTTGTCTTCTGTACAGATATGGAAAAGTCCCCTTACACTTGCAATTCAGATTAAAGAAAACTTCAAACAAACAAAAGCTCAAAAAGCACAGGTTTTTGCTTCCAGAGTCCTAAACTTTACTATTATTTCATTTTGGTAACTCCCCAAACAAAACCCAGTATTTCAAAATTAACAGGGAAGGAAGGCAAGGAAAGCAAGGAAGGGAAGGAAGGGAAGGAAGGGAAGGAAGGGAAGGAAGGGAAGGAAGGGAAGGAAGGGAAGGAAGGGAAGGAAGGCTCCACTTCCCTGTGATACAAAGTGCATCAAGGAGAAGATGTGAGAGACTTTGTGCCAGGGAACTCACTGTTAATGGACATGGTCGTGCAGGCAGCATGGAAGCAGACATGTTTGCAGCAACACCTCACACTGTATGTTTTATAGAGACAATGGGTATTGTCCAGCACCTTGGGATCTTGACCAGACTCTACAAAACGAGGCTGATTTTTCACGCCAATCTTTTTAGAAACAATCTGCAGAATAACATTTTGCAATCAGAGATGTGCTGTTTCAACAAAGTCTCCCCAGTTGCTTTTGCAAGCTGCTTCCCAAGGCCAAATCACCCCCGTGCAGGAGGCGTCACCTCCGTTTTTCAGCAGGGGAAACAGAGGCACCACACGCCCCAATCACTCGCCCAAGATGACACAGTAAAACTGCAACAGCCCAGTAACAAAGCCCCAGAGTTATGAGATAATGATAGGACATGTCAGCGTATCATTTTCTCATTACTCCACAGTTTGATGAGGGATAACACATTACAGAACAGCAGCTGTCCATGTGAAATGGTTAGCCTTAACTTCTTGTACGTGTGAACTGTTTACTGAAGCAGTCAGTAACTGCTGTGGTTTTCTTTCTGTATTCCTTGCCTGGGCGTTTTTCATGCAAATGCCAGCTACAGGGTATTGTTGTAGTGGGGGCTGAGGGGAAAATACAAATATTGTTATATATTGGGTTTGTTCAGTTAATCTTTTTGTCAGTTTTCACAGCTTTTTTTGTGGTAGGTTTCTGCAAGCCCTTGAGATGCCTGGGCACAAAAAAACTCCAGTCAGTGCATTTCCTTGGTTGTGCATTTGCAGAAAATTAACTTCAGATCTGACTGTGTGAGAACTGGTGCTCCAAGTGTGTGCACACAACCCATCCAGGCAAGAGAAGAATGCTCAAGGTATTCGGTCAATCTCACAAGGTAGCCCCTGTTTTAGGCACACCACTTCCCTGCTCTGTAGAACGGGCTCCTCTTGGCATGTGGCCCCACGCAGGTGGCTCAACACAGCTTTTGTCTGCTTTGGGGAACCACCTCTCCTCTGACTACTGACAGCAGCTCACCAGACTAGAGTGTGTATTGGTGTTTAGCAAGAACACTTACTTGGCCAAATCAATTCCTGCCAAAATTCTAACTTGCTTTACAACCAAGCAGTCACCTCGCCAAAATACCTATTACTAGTAGCAGTTATGATACCAGTTTAAAAAAAAATAAAATAAATCCCAGTTTTTATCACTTACAGCCAAACTCTCTCATGTGGTTCCATTCTGGGGCTCTCTAGGAGGCAGAAAGCAAGCCAGCTCTGGATGTTCCTCCAACAGAGGCACAGAATGTGGAAAAGAACAAAACACAGCAGCTCCTCATGAACTTGGAGATCAGTGGGCAACCCTGCAGGGAGAGTCCACAGAGCAGGGGGACAAGCAGGTGAGTGCTGAATTACTGTCCTGCCCCAGACAGGGGCATGCTTTGTTCCAATTCTAAACATCCTGTGCCTTGGCCACTGCAGATTGAAAGTTCCTGCTTAGCTGATCAACAGGAAAGTAAGGTTAGCCTTACCTGGTGAACCAGGAACCTGACTGCACAACCCCACAAGCAAGCTACTGGATGTAGGCTTCCGAGTGGCAGGTTTCCACTGACCCAGAGACGTTCAGCTCCAAGGCATCAAATGCAAATGCATACAGCTGGGTCCAGTGCAAGTCTCACACATCTCATCTTCAGGGGCCTGTTCCGTGGAATGGGATAAGAAATGCCAAGCCTGGCACCTGAGTTGCTTATGTGTCTGCAGAAGGAACATTAGGAAACTCAGAGTAAAAACCAAACCAAACATAAACTCACAGGCCCTTCAGAAGTGGAGGAAAAGAGAGGGCCCTTTTTTAGAATATCGAACATTACAGTGGTAAGAGCACATTCCTGGAAGGAGAGATACAGTTTTGTATCTGCTTTGGCTGAGAAGGCACAACACCTCCTTATGTCTCATCTCTGCACAGGTGCTTTAACCACCAGGGTATTCCATCCCCTCTGCAGTTGAAGGAGGTGACCAGAACACCCTGGCTGTGAGGCGAGGCTGCCTCCCGAGCAGCCCCAGAGCAAGCCAGGCGAGTGGCTCAGATGTGTCCCCACTGGGAGCAAGTACAGGATGGCCCAGGCAGGGACAGCAGTGCCAATGCCTGACATTTTGCCCCAGATGCCAAAAACTGCACAGGTGAACAAATGCAACATGAACGTGAATACTGCTGGAGTTCAGTGGCTGCTCAACAAGGTGACACTCTTAGATTGGTGCCCCTTCAGATCCACTTAACATTAACTTGGCCCCTAAACCACGTATTGGCTATAACCCATGTGTCACACAGTAAAGGAAGTCACTGCATTTTCCTTTCAGTGCTTTGCATAGCTCCAAGTCACCTACACAACAGGCCCGCTGGGGTAATGCAGCACCCATCCCTTCGTGCAGCGGGTATAACCAGGGTGCCACGTGATGCTGTGGAAAATATGCTTGACCCAGAAATCTAAAATGTGTTTTTGTACTAACCAAGGTGGTTCCTTCTCCTGGAGAACTTAAAAATTTCCACTTTTTTTTACAAATAACACAGGTAGAGGAAAATGCTGAGACCCCTGGCAAAGGAGTGTAAATTATTGTAGGTTTTATTTAACTGTAAAATAAACAAGCCCTGGCTTTAAAAATGCATTAACCAGAAACTTATTACAACTGCCTATTCTTGGCTCAGTAAGCATCACACATCATCACAGCAGAAAGCGATCTCTGAATGCTACCACTAATCCTTGTTGCCCAAGATCCAGATCCCACTGTGGTGGTGCATGCTGAGAAATCCTTCAGCCCTTGAGCAGAATCCGTGAGCTTTTCAAAGGGTCAGGCTAACAACATCTGATCCCAAATAAGCTACCTAGTCTAAGAAAAATCACAGAATCACAGAGTGTTAGGAGTTGGAAGGGACCTCAAAAGATCATCCAGTCCAACCCCCTTGCCAGAGCAGCATCACCTAGACAGAAGGGCAATACGAGGTGTTTGTAAGTAGCACATGTCAGTGGGCCCAGACATACCTGTGAATCTCACACCAGTTTCACGCAAATTTCACACAAGAAAGTATTACCAACTTTGTTGATATGGGATCTCTCACTAAGAATCCATAAATTGGGCTGTATTACTAATGCAGGGGAGGACACGGAATGAACTATATACTTAGCCTTTGAGCTATACACTCAGGTCTGCCACAGATGAATTGGGTAACTTTTGGGACAACTTTAAAAAGCGATCTGTAACTCTCGAGGGTTGCAATTTTGGGGAAACCCATGTGTTAAAACAGCTGCTTTCCTTGCTAAGAACTGAAAAATGTGAACCACTGGCTTGAGGCCACTTCCAGCCAAACCTCTCCTCAGTTTTCCCATCTATAAAACAGGCACAGAATTACACTGCACTGGGTTTTATCCTACAGTCGCTTATTTGGCAGGGAGGGACGGGGAAGAAATGGTGCCAGAAGGACTACTTGGAGTCTATTCATAAGGGAAACAGTTTGCAGAACAGAGCTTAGAGATTACTGCATGGCACATCCTAGACAGACAAGTAATGTTGGAGAACACTAAATATGAGATCTTTAATCCCAAGATGCATTTACACAAATGTGTTCTATTTCAAAACCGCTTTGAAATTATTTCACACAAGCAGAGAACGCTCACTCCCCTAAGTGTTAAATTATGCACAGAAATTGCAATTCAGTTCCAGTAAAGTACTCATCCTGATGCTAGATTTACTTTTCCCTCCTGATTAATTGCATGTGCTGAAAAGACCACAAAGTCCACAACAACCTGAGGCCATTTTACTGAATGCTGCCGAGGTCATTTAAGAAAGCAGCATTAATGGATAAGCGAGGCAGTTCTCGTCAGGCGCCGCAAGGCCTGGATGACACACCTTCTGTACACTCTGCCGCTTGGGTTTCTTTCCAGAATGCGATATTTTATGCAGGAGCAATTTTAGTCCTCAGACTAATAACGCAGGAGGAGCTGCCCAGGTTAGAAACATGGGAGGAGTCGCTCAGAAGAATGTAGCTCTCAACACGCTGGATTAATAATTAACAAGACAGACAGAAGGGCAGAAAAAGGAAGAAAAGAAAGGCTGCATTGAAAGGCTGCATTGAAAGCCACGGTGAGGCCTCTCTCCAGATGGCCAGAACCATTCTCACAACGTTCCTTCGGAGTACGCTTCACTCAGCTAACAACTAACAACCCTGTTTGGGTTTCTGGCGTTAATGAAAAATGCAGCCACCTTCCTCAACAACTCCACTGGGTTTATGTTTCCTGTGGGATCCTACTCAGCACGCCCTTACTCCTGCAGTTCCTTGATGCTGTCAGGAAGATGGCAAGCTGAACTCCATGGCTCAAAGTCCACTTTTTGTACTCTGCCTCCTTTTCATATGCTCAGATGCCCTCGGGTTGACTACTGATAGACACAGCTCAAGTTGGTATAAGGATACTAAGACTAGTGCAACTTATAGGTGGAAAAATTCAACAAAAAGTTCATCAAAGTAGCCTGCGTGCTACTCTAAAAAGGGCTTGAGTGCTGCTTTTTGTAAGGGTATAGTGTATTTTGGATCTAGAGGTGAGGGGTTTTTTTTGGCTGTGAATTTATGTCATCTTCTGAATCTGGCTGTGCCAGTAAAATCTGTTACCACCCCGAGCCCCTCTGCTGGATGTTGGCCTCCTCCAACTGCCTATGGAGCAGTTCCAGCCAGCATGCCTCCTTTCACTTTCAGATGAGGTCAGACTGACTATTGCAACCATTCAAACCAGCCTGCCTGATTTTTGCCTGCTACCACAGACCTGCAGCTCAGTGGGAACAGCAGTCTTCAGCCAGGAGACAGTTACAAACAGCCAAAAAGCTGTAAGTGAAAGATGGCATCTTCCTATGGCCTCAGTGAAACCACCATACCAGAAAAGCACATGGTACAAAAACACCTTAGTTGTGCTGCCAGCCTCATCCTGCACCTAGCTAGTGGCTTGTGGCCTCCAAAACAGGTAGGTTGTCCCCTCGTCCCTCACTCTTTTCCCAGGCTGCCCTGTCTGGCCCCTTGAACTGCTTCTACTGCTCATCAAAACACATGGGAAATAGCTTGTCAGTCTAGGACTGTGAGTGAACTCAGCCAGCTTTACCTAGAGGTGGACAAGCAACAGAGACGGTCAGTGTATGGGACAGACCAGTGTCTCCCACCCTGGAGCCTTGTAGGGAAGAGTGGGTGAGGGTCACCTCCCTTCTGGTGGTGACCTTCTGGTCACCATCTTCTGACAAGCCATTAGAGCTGCACAGTCCCCGCTACTTAGTTACAAACTCCAGAGTTGCATTTATTTTGTTTTGATCCAGGAGAATAAATATCAGTAGGAAACACCAGCCTAACAGTAGCCCTGTCACAGGCCCCATAGCGCTTTAATTCTACTGATGTGTTTCAAACCAGACAGCTTCCACATTTAGAGAATCCCAAACTTACAAAACCAGATTTTTCCCTTTGTAGATATATACATATATTTACAGATACACATGCCTCTCTATATATACACCTATCTATAGGTATAACTGCATTGCTTAGTATTCAGCATCTCTTACAAACAACCTTTACTGGCACAAGTCTCACTGTGTACACGGTTAGGGTAGGCGAGTGTTGCCTGACAAGACACTGACAGCCTGAGGCATCCTGCTAGGCTATTCAGATTTCAGGGGCTGTGATTAAAAAACCCCACAACTGTACCACAGCTTGTAAGTAGAATGAGTTCGGGATAGAACAACAGGTAGGCAGACACATGCATGCAGAGGGGAACAAGTACCTGGGAGAGGGACAGAGGGATTCAGGCAGCTCACCAAGAAGTGAGTCCCTGCCAGAACACGCCAGGGGCTGTTAAATTTCAGCACAAGCCTTTCAGAAAGCTGCTCACCCGCACAGGCTGCACTGTTACAGATGGAGCTTGCTTTCCTCTCTGCCAGCACAGGCCCTGCCTCTCCACCTGATCTTGCCCTGGAGAACAAAAGCCTTCTGCTCAGCAGCCACAGGGGACTGGTATGCATGTCTGTTCCTCGCTGCCCAGCTCCATCACATTTAAACTGGGATGTGCAAAAGCCTCTTTCCTTCCTTCCTCCCTGCTGGTATCTGGTCATTTTAAATTTGAAAGCAATTCATTTCTTTGTACATACCGAGTAGAGGGGTGGCGAATTGGGAATCCTTTATATTCCTATACCACCGTGCAGATGGTATTTGGCAGTGATGCTTCACAACCAGTTTAACTCCACTCTTTTTGCTTTGTGTTTTCATTTATTATGAAATTTAATTCAGAGCATGAAGAAAGTGCAGAATTACTAGTGTAGTCAACTTCATACCCTAAAGTGGTCAAGCAGCTTGCTACATAAATTTCCCTATATTAACTTGATTAAACTGCAGAGGTTATTAAAGCCTACAGCTTTAAAACTGAATCGTAATAATTTTTTAAGTAGATGCCAACAAAACCACAGTTAAATAATAATAAAAAGATTTTTTAAAAACCCCAAAGAAACAAAACCAGCTCACTTGAAGCACGTACTATCTATGAAATATGTTTCTTCCTCTCTCCCACTCTGGCATTCATAAGAGCTTTAACAAGAAAGAAAATTGGGCGGCTTACACATTCCAAAAATCCCTTGTAAAATGCATCCCATCTTGTGCACCCATCACAATATTTTAGCATACAGGTTCTTGAAAGGCCTCACCCAAATCCTAGTAAAATCACTAAGTCTCTGCACAGATTGAAGGGGCACTGGCTATAGCTTTAAATGCACAAGAATGAAAAAAATCTCTTGCCCTTTTTACTGACAACATCTCTCCCTTTCCCAGATCCGTTTGGGTTTTATCCTGGAAACTACTGCCATGTCCTAATAAAACAGGGGTCAAGTTCAATCTGTGCACTTACAGGGCCATCTAAAGCAAACTGCTTGCTAAAAACTAGCAGCAGGTATTTGAGGCTATTCAAAGCCCTGCAGTCAGTCAGCTCTCAACACAAGCACAGGCTTTGGGGTTACCCTGGGGCTTTTTTCTTTTTTTTCTTTATGCTTTTGAGTTGTTTTTTTTTCTTCTTTTCCTGCTTTGAGGCAAATCCTAATAAAAGCCAGAGGGACATCGATCAGACTGCCTCTGGAGTGCCAAACAGTAAAAGCTGGAGCAGCTCCTGTCCCCGTCCTTCTCTCAATTACACAAGCAGAATAACCAAGCTGTCTTGCCAACAGCATGTTGCAGAGGTTTTCCTTAAAACAGGAGTAAAGGTATCTGCAATTCTCATTAGTCAGGGCTCAACAGTACTGTGGGAAGGAGAGAGGAGCACGCTTATCAGCCAGGTGAGAGGATTTGTGCAAGTACACACGCCCCCCTAGAAATAGAAGGCTTGGTCTCCAAGTGAAGGAGAAAATGCTATTGATTTGAGTAAGACTGCAAGCTATAGATCAAATACTGCATAAGGGGGGGGAAGCATTACTCTTGGAAACACAAATCACAAAGCTGCTGTTCTTCTCATGTCTAGATTCTGACAGAGAATTCCTCCGGTCCCAATTCCTCAGGGATGACTTGTGTAAGAGTGAGCTTGCAAGACGAGGTTCAGATCACCATTGCATGCAGCCAGCTTACCTTAGTCATTTATATCAGTACAGAACGATTACAAAACCCTGCTGTTCCCTTAACGCCTCGCAGCCCGGAACAGACCCAGGTGCCAGGAAACCTCAATCGGCCCTCAAGTGTTACATCTCCCTTCCACCTCACAGCACAAAAAGCTCCAATATAGAGACTTTTATTCTTAAGGGTGTCGAAAGGGGAGGGGGGGGCATCAAAAAAGGACTTTCCGATCTCACTCTCTCGGCCAGAGAGGATCGATCACCTGAAAGCAAAAAAGCCGCCACCGGTTCAAAAATCAGCAGCTTCTGACTGAAACAGCTTTTGACGAGCCCTGGAATTTGACTGTAGCTCCGTGCGTATTGCGAGCACACAGTCGCACGCACCAGTCGCTCAAGGCCGGGCGGTGAGCGAGAGACCTTCCCCGGCGAGCAGCGGCCGTTCGAGCGGGATGAGGCGGCCACAGCAGAGAGCCGCGCCTGTGCCTGCCTAACGCCCCGCTCCCGCTCCGCCTCAGGCTCGGCGGCGGCGAGGGGACCCTCCCGCTGGGCAGCGGGTCCCCACACGCTGAGGCGGCGGTTGGGCTCGCGCTACAACGGCCGGCCCGGCCTCCCCACCGCGCCCCCTCCTCCGCGCGCGCGCCCCCAGGAGGAGCGCACGTGCCCTCGCCGCAGCCGCCGCAGCCGTCGCAGCCGTCGCGCCCGGCCGCCGCCGCCACCTAGCGCCGCGCGGAGCCTCCCCAGGGCTCTTTAAATAGCGTCTATAAATACAGCGGCGGACGCCGCCTCCCCATTGGCCGCCGCCGCGGGGTTGATTTGCATGGTGGGGCGGGGCCCGGGGTCACGTGGGGGCGGGGCGGGTGGGGTTGTGCAAGCGCGCTGTGACCCATTTCCCGGTCGGTGTGGTGAGGGTGCAGCTCGGGTTTGGGGTTCCCCTCCTCCCGCACCGGGCAGGGTGCACCCCGCCGCACGGTGCCTGCCTCCGCCCTGCGCTGCCCGGCCGTGCGCTGCCCAGCCCAGCCCAGCCCAGCCCTGCCGTTCCACGGGCGTGGGCAGCCCCGCGCGGGTGGCGTCCGTGTGCCCCGAGGCCACCCAAGGCACTGGCTCCGTGAGGGAGCCGCGGCTGGCTGCCGCAGGAGGCCAGAAGCCACCCCCCTGCCTTGGAGAGGGTTCAGATCCGGGCCAAAGGCGGCACGTTTCGCGCTCCCACTGATGTATTTCTGGAATTAGGTGGGGTGGGAAAGACAAATAAGGCCCTTGAAACAGCGGACGTCAATAGTGTGTCATACCAGGGTCAACAGATGACAATGCAAACCACAGCCGGGCGCTAAGCTGTAGGAGTGGGGAGGGCAAAGGGAGCTGGGAGCCGCTGCCTGCTTGAGGCTGGACCAGCGGCTCAGGGAGCAAGGGAAGCCCAGAGCATCACAGCAGGATGCCCTGGGCGCCCGCTCCCTGCAGCGCTGCCCTTCGCACAACCCAGCGCTCGGTATCTACTGACATTGTCCAACAATTTTGGAGAATGCTGTGCCCCTCTGAAACAGTTGCCAGGCAAAACAAAGAAAACCAAGGTGCTTTGCAGGAACAGAGTTTTGCTTTTCTTTTAATATCCCACGAGTCTGTTCAAATAGCTCCTTTAGGTCTGTTCCAGTTTCTCTAAGTCAAGTGTTTCCTCTCAAGCGAGGCCAGATTCAGAGTAAGGGCTGCTGTTGACTTTTTGCTGATTCACTCTGATACAATATTGGAAAATGCCGAGATTTCTTGGCATGAAAACTGGGAGTTTCGACAGCTCCTGGAATGTCCACTGTCGCCCCAATTCCTTAGCAAAGCAAAGCACAGACACACACACACACACACACCCCCTTCGCCAGATGGAGGCAGGATCTCTTAGGCCCACTGGAGAGAGCACTCACAGTGCCTTACCTCAAGCCCAGCTGATCCTGAAGCCCACCCACGCAAAACACTTGACCTTCCCTGGCCTTTTTATCCGTGGCACCTCCGAATTCCCGCTGTGCCACCAGCCTCTCTCACAGCACCTGCCACAGTTGGTCCTGACCTCACCAAAACAAAGTGATCTGCTTTCAGGGGTAAGCAGCTCGGTTTCCTTAGGCAGAGCCTGGACCCGTGGAGCGGCACTTGGCAGGCATGAGGCATACTCAAAAGCCCAACTATCTTTTAGGAAACGAACTACCTTTTGTTATTATTATTATTATTGTTTTGGTTGCTTTTTAGTTTGTGACAGTTTAGCAGTGCCACTCTGGGTTGCCAATACGTGGGGATTTATCTTAAGGCTCAGGCACTGGGTGTTTTTCTTACACCTGCGGCACTCTGGGTCGCATAATCATAGCAGAGCCTCGGCTTTAATTAAAAGAAGATGTTTCTGGATCCTATGACTCTGCAGGAAGATGTGTTTTGGTAGCTATAAAGGAGACACAAGTAGGGAGAAAGAGAGAAAGAAACCAAACCCAAGTGCAAAACAAGCCAGAAGTCGCTGTATGAATGGTAACCTGAGATTTCTGGACTCCTGGCATCGGCTGTGCTGCGTTGTGATAGCGTCGCGATAGCGAGGGCCCGTGTTGTGGGTGTGGGTATTGCAGCGCTGGTAGGAGTCAACCTGCGCCCATCAAACAGGCTAACTGGAATACTTTCCCACACGCTGCATTTCCCAGCAATTTTACTTGAGCTGTGCTGACCCAGATCTGCCTGAGGAGCTAATATATTTTTGAGTGCAAACATAAATACACTCTGTTTCTGCATTTAATTTTTGAGCAGCTCTAATTAAACCTAGCTTTAGTTAAACACATCCAGAGCTCCCTTGCTATTTGGTCTTCAGTGCCATTCACAAGAAGGGCTGTGCCATAAATGAGCCAGGGAAGAGCGGCTGCTCCTCTGTCCTCGCTCTTGCTGTTCTTCACTCTTTCTTTGGGGGAGGGGAGTGGCTCTCAGAAAACAAGTTTCAAGCTTGAAGAAGATCTAATCACCCATTCCGCATCTCTCAGGGCAGAGGAGTCCTACCTGTGATGAATGCAGGTTTGATCTGTGCAGGGGATGCTGCATCAGGACCTACTTTTATTATCATTAACAGCAACAGTAAAAATAATAAATTTCATTTTTTAGATCACAAAAGTGCCAAGAGCTTAAAAATGTGGGTATTTTTTTCTATTTAGTCTGAAGATATGCCAACCAGCTTTCTCATGACCTGTCTCTGGGGACAGGTTCAGCGATAAGGCATCGCTGGGCTCTGGCAGGCTGACAAAAAGCTGCCACGGGAGCCACCTCCCAGTGGGACAGGAGGGTGCCACCACCCACAGCAAGCAAAAGCGCTGCTGTGCAGATGCTCCACCACGGCACCGCGGGGCTAAAATGGGGACAGCATGGTACAAAGAGGGGGCTGGGAGGTGGACAAGCAGGGTTTCGGGACGTCACTTGCTGCGATACCGTGCAGCAGCTAAATGGTTGCCACTGTTGTAACCTGGAAGTACTGCTTTCGCTGCAACCCCCCCGGTGACTTGTCTGACTGTCAGAGAGCTTTTTCGATGAGGGCGAGAGGAGGAAATGCAGAGTCAAACTTAAAAGGAAACAGCAACAACAACGAAGCGGAGAACCACAGGCCGCCGGTTCCAGCTGTCATGTTAACTGATGGTTTGCGGCTCCGTTGCACTTGTGTGCCAGAGAAGAGCAGAAAAGGTGTTCACTACCCAACGTATGGCTGGGTGCTGGTACTGGAAAATAACAGTTCAGGTCTACAGCTCGTGCTTCTTCCCTTGCTCTGGTTTCACCGTTCTGGCTGTGAGGGAGAAGCGCCCAGACCTCTGATACTCAGTCGTTTGGGGTTGCTTTGCCCGCAAGAACGAGCCGGTCCCGGCTCCGCATCCCCAGGAAAGGCTGTCGATTCACTAGAGGCTCACACACACCTACCTGCGGACTGGACTTTGTGACGGGCCGCGGGTCAGACCTTGCCCTGTTTCGGCCATGCTCAGTAAGCTTGGCGAGGCTCGGCCCCGTACCCCGCGGGGAGGCGGCGGGCGCGGCGGCGCTGGGTTGCGCTGCCCGGCCCGGCCCAGCCCAGCCCGGGGAGGTCGGGGATGGCGGTGGCGGAGCGCCCTCTCCCTGCCGCGGGCTCGCCGGCCTCTGCCCGGCTCCTTGCCGTAACCTTCCTCCATAACCCTGTCCCGTCTGGTCCCTCCGGAACGCCAGCGGGAGATCCTTACGGAGCTAAAGCTCGGGTGGGAGCCCCGAGAAGCTGCCGGCGCCGCGGCGCTGAGAGGCGGGAAGGGCAGCGAAGCCCTCTGCGCGCATGGACCTTCCCGGCCCCCTGCCCCACCGCTTGAGTGGGACCCCAGGTCGCCCTGACTTCTGTCTGGGGTGTCCAGCACGATGAACGGCGGCAGCACTGTGGCTGGAGGTAGATTGAATACCCCCCACCCGAGTGCTCAAACTCTCTGCACGTAACCATGAGCTGCCAGTGGGTTTTCTTGCCTTGAACGCAGACCCTCTATTCCAAGCAATAAACGTCAGTCCAGCATAACAGAGTGAGCTAAAAAGGGAGAGCTGCTCTTGCACACAGGTCCTTTTCCCCTCTTTGTTACCTGCTGATGTCAGAGTTTCAAAAGTCAAAGCCTTTTGTAGCAGCTCTTAGCGGAGGGTGAGCCCCGTGGTGCCCATGGAGCTCTCACCAGCTCAAGCCTGCTCAGGCTCTGGCTCTGTTTGCTCCTTCCTCCGCATCAGCAGCTGGTTTGGGCAAGGACATACTTTTTGCACGAGGGGTGGGCTGTCACCAAAACCTACTTATGTGATGCAATCAGCAAGACAAGTTTATCACTTCACCTGCATGTACAGGCATATCCAGAGATTGCCAGTTCTCATCCCAAAGGCAAATATAACCAGAACCTGACGGTGAGGAAACACAAACCTTAAGGTGGGAAGGTCATGTTGCATCAGTAGGTTTAAAGTACCAACTGATAGCGTGCTCTACGGTAATTTATTCCAGTGCAAAGTCACTACAAAGGCTGACTGCTAATCCGTATTCCCATTTTATGCCATAATAAATGACCACACAAGACGTCACACCATAAAGATTCGAGTCCATGATCTGTAAGTAGTCATACCATGCAGGCAGCCACGTCCTATCAAATCCTATATTGTGTTTGGCGACTCTATACCATTCAATGTTCTTGTGTGTGCCAGATTATCCTGAACTTCATCATATGTATGGCTTTGAACATTTCATCGAGCCCCACTCCCGCTGAAACTATAAATAACCAGTCCTAACCAGGTGCAACTCCAGCAAATTACAATTGCACTGACATGGAAAATTAGCCCCTGCTAGTAAGACTTTAGCAGCTGGACCAGTGGGATTGTGCAGACCAGCCAGGGGAACGCCAGAGCCGGTGGTGGGAAGGACTTGGCTGCTGAAGCAGAGGTGTCTAGTGCTATTTTAGGCACATGTGTGTATCCCGCTCAGCCCTTCCCTGCCAGCCCAGAAAGGCGTGGGACACTCATGGGTTGCGTGTCAGACGTGCCAGGCCTGTAAGGGTGTTTTGGGTATTGTAGGACATATAAAGCAGCCAGTTAGAAGTTGGGCAGGGTAAATAAGTGTGCTTAAAATAGCACTACGTGACTACATTTAGGCAAATGTACGTGGCTTTGGCGTGTCTCAAACCCTGCCCTGTTAAGTCATTTCGATACCTAGAAGAGGCAGAAGGGAGACTTGGTCTTCTGGACTACACAAGATACAAGTGCTTAATAAAAATAAATAAAATCAAGAATAAATTGCCTCTAGAGAGGTGGAAACCGAAAGGGTGTGGCTTTTTGGAGGGGTCACAGCTTTGGACGTGAGAGTTTTGGTTCCCTCTCAGTTACACTGTACATATCCACACAGCCCATACGATCTTGCCCACAGCCTAACTCCTAAAGCCACTGCCCTGCCTCAGGGACGTCCTGCAAGTGGGATAGTGCAAAGGAGCACGTGCGTGGCTCACTGCTAACTCCAGGGGTTGCAAATTGTCTGACTGGATCCTATAAAGAAAAGAGAAGCGAGGCCTTGTTTAGAACTGGGGGGACTTGTCGCGAGTTCGGAGCAGAGAGGCTTCTCCCTGCTGGAGGCGTCTGCAGTAGTCACGGAGGGGAAGGGAAAAAAAAAAGAAATCATCTTTGTATACAGTCTTTATAAATAAGTAGGTTACACCAAGCTTGTAACTGACTCATGCCTTTGTCATCCAAGGGAAGCGGCTCGGCCAGGCTCTGAACTCTGGCTGCCCGCGCAGCCGGCAGGATTAAGCAGAGAGGCAGCTCAGCTGGAGGGGCTGAGCTCAGCCTTACCGTGCAACGCGAACCCTCGTGCAGCGGGGAGCCCACGGCGAGCTCATCCGAAAACAGTGCAGGATTGTAACAGGGCCATCTTTTCTGGGCAAGTCTTCCTGTGCCCAGTGCCCCTGCCACGTTTCCCATCTGTTGGTGAGCGGGAAGGGAGGAGAGGTGGAGAGGGGCTGGGGCAGAGGAGAGACCACGCAGCCGTGTAGCTCAAGAAAGCTCTCTCCAGCCAGCCTGCGCAGGCAGGCACCTTGCTGGGTGAAGGGACAACAGTTTAAGCTTTTGCCTCATTTACGAAGGAGCAGAGCATCACTTCAATCAGCCCCTCTTATTTCCAGCGACACCAGTGAAGCAAAGAGGGTCAGGGCACAGCCTCGAGCAGCCACACACGGCCCTCCATGCTTTTTAGCTGTTAGCACATTCCCCGACAGAGTTTTGGCCTCTGACACCCTCGGCTCTCCCAGTTGGCAGCCCCAGGGCTGGTCCTGACCGCAGAATGGGTGAGCTCACCCTGTCCTGGGGAGAAGGCAAGACCAGCCCTGAGGACATGAGCTGGGCTTTGTGTACGCTTGCTTGACCTCAGGACTGCAGAACGGGCCTGTGCCGGTGTGCTCACTACTGTGGATGCTGCCAACATGAAAGATTTCTCGGACTGTCTTGCTACAGGAAGCATACGTGTCACAAGAGTTGGTTGCCTGATGCCATCTTTTTGACTGTTGAGGTGATGTCAGGGGCTGTCACTCAATTTGCAGGGCAACCCTGACTTCTGTTTTGGTAAACGCTTGGTGCAGATGCTTCCGCAGAACGTAACTGGATCCTTCCAAAGTCCTCGTTTGCACTGAGCAGTGTGTGAAGTGGCTTCTGAAGGCAAGTTATAGACCTGCAGGTATGCAGATGAGAGAAACCAAGCTGGTGCTGGAGGAGCTGCAGCGGGTAAACCTCTCCTGCAGCCCTTCCCTACTGAAGTGCTAATGCAGAACAGAAAAGGGCTTTCAAGCAGTGCCCCCAGCTCCTCTGCACTGTCAGCTCTTCCCGCTTCCCGATGGCGTTTTCCCAAAACTGCTGAGGAAGCACAGTCTGCCCCAGAAAAAGTCCTCAGAAACTTTTCTGAAGTTCAGCTTGATGCTTTACATTGCAAATTCCAGCTGGCCGATGCTCGCTGCCAGTGGGGGGACACCTTTGCCCATGTCCCTGTGGTCCTTGTCCAAACAGAGGTTGAGTAACACACCTCACCCTGCCGCAGGCTCTGTGTTCAGCCCAGGTTCAAGGCCATATATCCAGGGAACCGAGGTCTCAGGATAGTGAGCAGGCAGCCATTCCTTGGCACTGTATACAGGCTAAGCAGGTCCAGGCCTTTCCATAACTCACAGGAAGCCTAAGCTTCTCTCGTGTCCTGCGCAAGTCTGGTTCGCAGCCTAGAGAATTGCACAGAACTTGTATGACCCAGACACGTGTTTCCTTGGGCTGAAAACGTGCCTCCCCCAAACAGCCACTTTTAGAAGTGGGACCTGCGGCCCTGGTTGCATCTGAGAGGGGTTTACTGCCCCCAACTGCTCATTGCCAGACAACACCCGACTGCAAGCCAGTTGTGTGATCCTGCATCCAACTGCATCCGACTGCAACCAGAGTCAGGATTTTTGGTGGTGAGTTTTGTTGTTTGTTTTCTTTTTGTTTGTTTGGGGGGTTTCATTTGGTTTGGGGGGTGGGTTTTCTTTGCATCCCGTGGCAAGCATGCTTTTTCCCCAGCTAGCAGAGACCTTTGCTTCGGGCCATTTTCAGGCTGTTGGAAGGCAGCTGTGTCTGAGACACAGACACACAACCACCACAGCTCCAAACTAAGTGAAAGATCACAGGATGTGCTTGCAAGGAGTTAAATCTGCAGCCGTAAAAAACCAAAAGCAGCAGTCTAAGCAGGCCTATTTAGGGCTCAGGAAGCAACCTGACATTTGAAGTCTGTCATGTGTTTTCAGAAGTCTGCCTTTATCACTTCACCACCACCCGTGGAGTTGCTGCATGTCAATGCTTATGTTCTATGTTGTCATTTTTTCTCCCCAGCAAAACCACCACGTATCGGGGGGAATGTCACAAAATGCCTTTGCAAGGCTGCCAGGAAAGGGAAAAAGGGGTAGGGAGCCAGGGAACACTGGGTACGGCACTCCTGTGGCATTTGAACAGCAAAGCTTTGGACAACCGCCCTAAGCCAGGTCATTGTCCTCCCAGTTCCTTGCTGGTTCTTCAAGCATCTAGTTGAAAATGATCCCAGCTACACCCCTAAGGAACTGGTACTACTAAGCATGTAGCAGACAGGCAGAGGATGCGTCGAGATTTTCAGGACACTACAGAAATCTCACCTATTTTCACTGAATCCCAATGTTTTGTAACCTCATGCCGATCGCTTTGTGTCTCACCTACCAGGTGGTCTGTTGAAGGGTTTTGTCTGCGGTTGCAGGAATAATACTTCTAGGCTTTACAAGCAGCATTCGTCATGGCTGGCAAGGTAATTTATGTGCGTCTTAAATACTTGTAATTAGAGTGCCTCATAGCAGCTAGTAAAGAGAGGAGCAAAACAGATTTCAGTAACACGCAGATGAATAATTCAAAGCGTATTCCTTAAAAAGAGCGTTTGTTTTCCTCTCTGTTCCCATTGTCACTTTGAGTTCCTTGATCTAAAAAACTGGGACCGGTTGCCCTGGGGTTTGCAGGTCACGTAGCTGCCACCCCCTCGGGAAGTTAGGAAGTTGAGAGACAAGCAAAGCGTTTAGCAGGGAAAGAACTTCTGTAATGTCAGCTTCTCTATTCTGGATACGCTGGCTCCCAGCTGCTGCGTCTCCAATAGATACTCCACCCAACCCTCAGATAATAATCACAAGCTATTTCGCCAGCTCTGTTTCCTTCTACATTTTTGCTGTTAACTCCATCAGCTGACTTGACAGCACTCAGCTCAAGAGGGCAGCGGCTTACAGAGCAAAAAACCTGTTATGTGGGGTCTGGGCTAAGAAAATTTTTGCCTTTGTCCTGCAAACTAGGCAAGCAGGTGTGAGGCTTTGTTTCAAGGAGGCCGCTTGTAAGTGTAAAGTCAAGAGGGAGTCCTGAAGAAACAGGGCCAAAAAATGCACAGGGTGCGCCGCCAGGGTGAGCCAATTCGCCAGATCGATGTGGACATTCCCAGCGTCACGTTCTCCGGAAAAACTGCTGCCATACCCGACCATTCAGGCTCTCTGAGGGAGGAACAGCTCTGCTGTCAGAGGGCCCAGTGCTCCTGTTTCCACTCAGACAAAAATTCCAGTGAGAGCAAGAGTTGATAGGGCCGAGTGGAAATTTCAAGACTGGATTCAGATTGGTACGCTGTCAGAAGCCAGAAATCCTCAGTGATAAAACGTTTTGTTTCTCAAAGCACGCATCGGTTTCTGAAGCAGATTTTATTTTTCAGAAGTGTTATTTCCTCCCTCGGTCGCTCATAGTTTCCTTCTTACACAGAATTATTTTAGCAGCCCAAATATACATATCTGCATGTGCAGGCTTAGGCAGCATGTTAAAGAGACACTGCCCAAAACACTTTAGCCCTCATGAAGTGAAAGGCATAGTGTCTGACATGGAAAGTTTGTATTAGTTTAAGCTTGAATAATTCAATCCATCTGTTAGAGAGACCTAGTAAAGTTCCTTTTGCTGGACTGGTTTTCTCTAAGGCTTCCCTTCATCCAAGCAGGTCTCCAGGGTTGCTCTTCCTCGTTTTTCCCGCCACATTTACTGCACACAGACGGCATCCGCAGGCAGGACCTGGCACTTCCCAGCAAAACTGCCCTCATGAACCCATGAGGATTTTCCTCCTCCACATACTCACATGACATGACTTCAGACCATCATCTCTGAGGACATCCTGACATACAACCCACCTCCGCAGGGATCCATGAAGCCTAAGAGATGCATACATTTTTCCAAGGCATCAAAAAGTACTTCAGTCAGCACATGAAAAGAGCTGAGAGAATACTAGCACATATGTAACAGCACCAGCACCTCCCCACCATCTTGAGGGCTTCCTTTAAAGTCTACTAAAGAGCTTAACGTTCTCTGTCACTCACAAGGTTTTCCTTGGGGTTGCAGTTGCCCAGACAGGGCAGAAGCTCTCAGTGCCCTGGGTACTTTGCCCAGCTGGCCAAGCTCACCCTGCAGTAGAGTCTCTTCCTTTCAAAAACACCAGTGCCCTCCATGGACTGATCTGCATTTCGCCCTTGGTGATCACTTCACCCCTTCTCTGGTGTTCAGTGCCGAGAAAACAAATTCTGCCTAGGCAGCAGCCATCTCCCTATCCAGGTGTTCTCCAGCTGCCTGGAAAGCCACCCACACTTGAGAGCTTTCCATCCATTCCAAGTGAAGGCATTTTCATCTCCATTAAGCTCCAAGCTCAATGTGGCAGGAAAAGAAGGATTAGAAGGTGAACCAGCCCTCAACATGAGATTGTCATTCTGCCCCAAGTGTACCAAGAGAGGCCCCAGTATCAAACAGACTTCACAGGACACACTCACCTGTGGGGCTGAACTCCTCCCATCAAATTAAAGCTTTGCTATGGGTCTGTTTCACTGCTTTGAAAGCACATGCTTAATTTGGCATAATTAAAAGCAGCATTTCAATACAGCATTTAAACCTACAACTGGTATTTTAGTGGCATAAATGGGTTCCAGGTGTGACAGCATTTGGCAAACAGGGAGAGGGAAGTTGTCAGCTGGGTGCAGGTGTTGCTGATGATCGGTGGCAGTAATTTGTAGCAATGCAAACATGGAGAAGCTGTCTAGGCTTCTACCCTGGGTGACAGCACTTGGGGCTATGTTCTTCCCTTCTCTGTTTATGCTGAATTCAATGAGATGAGTCATGGGCTGAAATGTGCTGCAGGTCTGTGATGGAGGCTGGCACGCAGGGGCAACCAGAGCTAGTTAGTTATGCTTTTGCCTAGTAGAGCTGATAGAAGTAGCTCAGTTGTGTGTGTTCAGCTGGGGCTATTTGGGTGGGTAGTGGAACATCTTCTGCTTAACCACATTGCTTAGTTAGTCCTGGTTTCCTATAGCGCTGTTTTCTAGTGGCTACCTTGAAGACTAGAGTTTCCCATGGGGAAATCTTGATTACAATAAAATCAACAGCATTTTGCCATTAATTGCATGTCAGTAGGATTTAACCAGAGAACATCTATAGAAGTCAGTGAGCACTTTGATTCTGTGAAGAGTATGCAACTGGAATGAAGACTTTACTCAGGAAAAATGTGCATAAACAAAAGGAAACTCAGCTTAAGCTGAGAAGTGTGAGTCTGAGCAAACTCAGAACAGCTAATATCTGCCAGTTTGATTTGTAGGCATGAAGCTCCAAGATGACTGTTGTTTGGACAAGAACCAGAAGTTTGGTCTTCGTTTATGAGCTAGATAATCAATATGGGTTGAGGCCAAAACCCACAGTTTTTATAAGTCTGGGCTATTTCTTGCTTCATATTATTAGGCACATGAGACAGAGTTGACTGAGACTTACAAAACCTTGGCTCAGGCGCCAAAAGCGTCAGCATGACTACCAAGGACAAGCATATTCTCAGCTAAGGCCCCTCCAGGAACCAGGATGTTTCAGTGAGTTTTAAAAGCCCAGTTCCAACAGAGACACATTCATTTCTCCAATAGCCTCACTTGTGTATTATGTGGAGCAGTATAAGGTTACATACAGGGCATTTTTAGCCTTTTCCCTTTATTCAGCCCTGAGGCGCAGCGCAGACAAATCCTGGAGCGGCTGCGCCCTTTGCGCCTCTGCTGCTTCTGCACACAGTCAGGCTTGCCGTCATCAGGAGGTGCATAAGCAACCCACGGCAGCTTAGGCCCAGGCTCCCGAGCTCCTTCGGCAAAAAAAAATCGCCTTCGAAGGGATTTTCTCAGCGCTGCCCCACTGAAATGCAGCTGAGACAGACGGCACTGCTGGGTGCCGCACAGGCACGCCACAGAGCGATTCTCAGTCTGAAGGGAAGAATAACTTTTCCCGATAAAACCTGCAAGGGGAATTGAGGCAGCGATCTTGGTGAGAGCAAGGGGAAAGAGAAAAAACAAACCAAAAACCAAAACTGCGCTTTTTTTCCCTCTGGGAGGGTGGCGTGGAGAGTTCTTCGCTGGCACCGGGCAGTCAGTACAGTTTTGCACCTTATCCAAAAGATGGCACTGTTAACATGGCCGCCGCGCTCGGCTCCCGCCGCCGCACTGGCGCGGGAAGGGCCACCGGCATAGGCCCTGCCTGCAGCGGCTGCGCCTGCCCGGGGGGTCTTGCTCTTGAGTACACCCCAAGGGCTGTTCCACTTAATTCCCGAGGGCTGGTTTCACAGCCCACCGTGCCGTGGCAGCAGGCCTTTTAGCAGCTTTCTCTCTACCTGGTGGTCACCCTCCAAGGTAAAAGAGCAGCTGAGAGGCTGACTCCATCCACAGTCACAGTCACAGAAGGGTTTGGGGGTGGGAAGGGACCTCTGGAAATAATCTAGTCCAACCGCCCTGCCAGAGCAGGATCACCTACAGTAGTTCACACAGGAACGTATGTATTCAGGCAGGTTTTGAATGTCTCCAGAGGAGACTCCACAGCCTCTCTGGGCAGCCTGTCCCAATGCTCCGTCATCCTCATTGTAAAGAAGTTTTTCCTCACGTTCAGGCAGAACTTCCTGTGTTCCAGTTTGTGGCCGTTGCCCCTGGTCCGGTCACTGGGCACTATTGAGAAGAGTCTGGCCCTGTTCTCTAGACATCCACCCTTTAGATATTTGTAAGCATTAATCAGATCCTCTCTCAATCTTCTCTTCTCCAGGCTGAACAGACCTAGCTGTCTCAGCCATTTCTCATGCTCCAGTCCCTCATCATCACAGCCCTCCACTGAACTCTCTCCATTAGTTCCTTATTTTTCTCGAATTGGGGAGCCCAGAACTGGGAAGGCAGGCAGTATTTGAGTCCTCTAAAACAAAATCCCTAATATTTTGGAACACCTGTGTGTTTTAGAGTAGGATGGGATACAGGGAGAAACAGGACAGGGGTCATGGGAAGAAGGGTGAGAATCTGTGAGAAGAAGCAGATGAGACCGCGGGTGGAGAAGATGTGTCACTAGTGAGTGAGGAGAGGGAAGAGAAGAGAGGAGGTGAGGAGTTGGCATGCAAGCAAAGAGGTTCAAGGCCTCAGGAGGAAGGAACAGGGCAAAGAAGCTGGGGTGGGAGACCCTAAAATTTGGCCTTGTTCAAATTTCTCACCCTGCCCTATTCTTCTGCTGGGCATCCAATCATTTCGTTAACGCTGCAGAAATGAGAGAAGTTTCTATCCATGGTGAGTAAATGAGAGTTAATGGCCCAGGTATGAATACTCATGGAAAATAAGAAAAAAATGCCCCCTTCTCCCAGGCCCTGCAGTTGTTCTACGCTAAGTGCAGCAGGAGCATCACGCAGATGACAGAGGTTTTGCATTGCTGTGGTGTGGTGGCCATTATCATGGGCCGGGTGAGCCTCTCCACCAGTATATGGGTGTAGCCCTGTGCAAGAAGCAGGGACAGTGTGCGGAGGAGGTGCCTGGCCACTGATGTGCTCCGTGGGTCATTCACATGAAGCAGAGAGGTTTACCTACAATGTCCAGCCCTGCAAAGAGCCACTGCCATGCCAAGGGGGTGAACCTGACCTTCAGGGACAGCTCAGCCTGAGCTGGAGTGGCATAATCTGGGCTGGGGGTGGGTGGGGGGTCCCTCTTGCCTCCCTCCTTTGCTCACCACAAGAATTACCTGGATTACCGCCTGGAAGGGACATCTGTGTTTGTGGCCCACCCAGAGGAGGTCAGTCCAGCCTCATGCTCACTACATTGAGACCCAACTAGAGACTATCTTTGTAGAGAGATACAGAAAATAATGTAGCAGCTTTTTAGGGGAGCACAGGAACATGACACAGGGATGCTGGGTAGGAAGTGAGACATTTCAGATAAGCTTGAAACTAAAGGATAATTTTGAAGCTAAAGGATAAATTTAATTATACTTATACCCCTTTCAATCTGATTTATAACTTTACAGATGACCCAGGAGGTTGTCACTTGGAGTTTAATTGACCTATGTGCAATCAGGCCAGGTCCTTCCTGCAGCTGGGGACACTTTTTCATATATTTCAATTCACTGATTCAAGATTTTAAGGCAAATAGGGATCAATAGATCATTTAGTCTGGTCTCTCGTGTATGGACTTTTTTCTTTTTGAGCTGCACAAGAATTGGTTGGTGAAACCCTGCATCCCAGAAAGGTGCCTAGGCTGGACTGGTGGTTCCCAAGGATGGGCAGTGCACCGTTTCCCTTCATCATGTGTTCCCGTGGGTAATCAGTCATTTAGAGATTAAAATGTAAGCGTAATCAAGATCTTGGTGATTCAGGATGTCGCTTGATCCAAAAATGTTTAATGAACTGTGCCTGACAGATATGCTATTATTTCTGTAAAGAAAAATTCTTAAGATATAAATTGGATTATGGAGCACTTACGAGATATTAAATTTGCCGAGTGGGCTGATGAGGTCCAGATACAGACAGAGCCAACCAGGCAGTGGGAGTCATCACTGGTTCTTTAACTTATATTCTTCTTACAACTAGGGCCCTTTTGGGCAACAGCTTATACTTTACAGAGCTGAGGTTTTAGTTACCCTTTGGAAGCTGTGACCGGGAAATGCCCCTGTAAGACACTGCAGATGGTTCTTTCCATGCAGCGCTTGGCAGATGCACAGGAAAATTAGGCTGGAAAGTTGGCTCTCAGCTGGGCTTTGTCGCCAGGCGCTAATGCATGTGCTGTAACGCTTTGTAATGACATGCTCTGGGTTGGGTTTTTTGGGTTGGTTTTGGTTTTTTTTTTTAGTTTCTTTGCCAAATTATAAACCCAGGTGCATGTTGGAAGTGCGAAATTTCCCATATTTACAAGAAAGTGAGTGGTGAACTGGGCAGATGTTGCTGAAGCTGGAGGGATGGTGCTGCCTGCCAGGGTGCAGCTCTCCGCACAGCATGGGCGGGCTAACAGGGGTAGGTACATGTGCTACAGCAATGCTGAAGACCTCCCGTCTCCCAGCGCCTCCCTAGCCCCTTCAAACTTACTTTAACCCTCATTTCTCTTGACTGCTTTAACCTCTGGTCTCCTTCCCCCACTCCCTTTTGCCCCTTCTATACTGCTTTTTTCTGCAGCTTGCTGGGACAGACCCCAAGGCTGCCCACTGAGGGAGACGAGGATTTTCTTCTTCACCAATGCCAGTCCCAGTACCCAACTATGTACCAGATGATGTGAAATAACTTTTAATAAGGAAAAACACCCACCTGTCAACCTGAGACATTGCAAAGCACTCCCGGGCTTGCCAGGCCTGTGTGGTCAGACATCGTGCTTCTCTTCACGGCTGTGGTCAAACTCCCTACGCATTGCAACAGCCCTGCAACATGCCCTGAGGGCCCGAAGTGTGTCCAGGGAGCTGGGGAAATCCCCCCCTTTCCGCAGCTGAAGTCTCTAGCACGCACACAGGGCTGGGGCACGCTGTCAAGAAGCAAGCTTTGTCTTCACATCCTCAAAGCCACTGTCAACACTTTTCCATAGGCAAGGGGACCCTATTCCATCCTGCTTCCAGTCCCCTCCCAGCACTGCGGCACACTGCTGCTTTTCAGGGATTCAGGCAATGCAGCGAGCGTTGCCTAACATTTCATATTATTTATTCTTATTTCACTCATTTAACAAACAGGAGCAAGAAATGGGGATCAGCAAAAAATCTGAGGGCAAAGCGTATTGTGGCTGCTGGCCAGAGGACGCTGAAGCCCCGCAACCATTGATGTGGTGGTCTCAGGGAAGTGTAAGGTCTCAACTCTTTGGAGCAGGAATGAGGAACACCATGGCTAAAAGAAACTGCAAAGGGAATTTTAAATTAAATAGGGATTTTAAACTTTAACAGCATTTAAATTTTAAATAGTCCAGCTCTCAGTAAAATGCAAGCAGTACTTCTGTTCCAGCATGAAACGGGCCAGAGCCTCTGCAGCTGTAAGTTGGTGGCCCTCTGTGCTGGAATCAAGGGAACTTAATTGATTTGTAGCAGCTGACGATCTGCCAGTTCAGGCTCTCTCCTGGAAATACACTTCTCCAGTCTGGCTGCTGGTGCAGCCTTGATGTTTCATTAATTTGCAAGAAAGCTGCTGCCAGGAGAGACACACACGCTCTGGCAATGCGGCTGAAGAAAAAAAAATAAATAAAGAAAATGACTCTAAAACTTGTTATCATCTGTCATGTTATTGAAGCTAATTTAAAAAGCATTTCCTCGGCTCCTGCTCGCACAGGAGCATTTAAGGATGTTGTTTTTCTTTGTGCATGGTAGGAAACCGCTGCTCGCATCATGTTTTTCCAGCTCCGTTTCTTTCAGAAGGGTGAGGGTGCGGAGTCAGCAAGGAGCAATGGGAAAGACCCTTCGTGCCCTGCCAGCACATGACTATTCCCCACACTCAGAGCTTTGTCCTTCACAGTTTGAAATGACTCATTGATAAAGGTTCCCACTACTTCCTTTGGGAGATCATTAAACGGCCTCTTCGGGCTGCAATGTTAGGATGTTTTTCTTGATAGTCAGCCTAGACGTTTCTCCGCTCTGTTTCCTCCCATTGCCCCTAGTTACGCTTCGTCCCACCCTAAACAGTTCCTGTTCTCTCCGTGTGTGGGTACCGTCCCTGTGCGTGACGGACCCAGAGATAACACACCAGCGTGTTCTCGGCCTGGCCTGCAGCATAATTTGCACTGGGGATCCTGGCATGATGCTGCAGCCGGGAGAGTGGGGAGGAAGAGGAGGGTACGGGCTGCTGCATTGGCTGTGCCTCACCTGGTGTGATGACTGCTCAAACCTTAAGGGGCCTTGGGAACTCCACCGGTGTCCCTGTTAGGCAGCTGGACCTTACAGAGAGGCGCAGCTCCCTTTCACCAAACGCTACCCTGGGTGAAGGTGCTGCAGCACAAAGCTGGTGGCTGCCGCTCTGCACACAGGGAGGCAGCCCCCAGCGGGGCTGCCGGGGGCTGACACAGCCAGCCTCACAGGTAAGGGAACTCAGCAGGTGTAAACAACAGGTTACTGCGTTGTCTGTCATCCTTCGGATAAAGAATGAGCACAGGGGTGTAAAGTGGCATCAGGGGCTGCTGCCATGAAGGACGTAACTGGATCACCTTCCACCACCTGCTTCCCGTTCCCTGTTCCATTCAGGTACGGCACGCTCACTGGTAACGGGAGCCTGGGGTTCCTTGCTCTTCTCAGCGAGCTCATGGCTTGCTCTAAACACAGTAACAGAAGACAAAAGATCCCTCTGGATGACCCAGCATATGGAAAAAAGCATTTAATGGCACCATCGTATCACAACCACAAACCAAAAAATAATCGAAACTCGTGTTTGTTGACTTGTGTGCAGCACTGACAGCCTGGTGAAACAAAAGGGGGGAAGAGCTGACAAACATGAGGCTACAAAAGCAGTGCAAAGTGAAGCATGGAGGAAACAGGCATGGCTTTAGTGGGGAGAGATGCACTGCTTCTTCCTGGCTTACAGGGAAGTGTACAGCTCCCTCTGTACTGCCAAAGTGTGGCAGAGACTTTTTGGCTTATCAGCTCAAGCTGCTTTCCAAAACTGTGATTTAAAGACCTCTGTGGGTCACAGGGCAAACTCGACTGTCTCCAGGTCTTTTCCTCAGCCACACATGTGTTAGACCCAGGATTTAAAGCCACTTCTCAAAATCCAGACAAAAAAAAGTCGACTTTGTTTTTGCAGATAAACAGCAATGAGAAGTCAAGCTCACTGGTTCAACACTGCTGCACTGTCATATGAACTGCAAGACGCATCACTTCTGCAGAACTGGGATGGACAGGTAGCCTGGGAAGGAGGAGGAAGCTTACCTGATGTGCTGGTGCAATCCACACACACAGATTTGAGAGGAAAAACTCCAGACTCACCTATTTATGCATTTCTCCACATCACACATTAAAGGATCAGAGCAGGTCACCTTAACAGCATTGCAGGGGTTAATGCTGGGGAAAGATTCAAATGCAAGAGGCCAAGGGGAAAGCTGGACTTCAGAGACAGGAAATGGGAATTGTTTTGCCTCCTCCTATATGACTTCAGCTGACTTTCTCCTCACATTTCAGGGTCATCAGTTGAAAGCTTTTGAGTTTCTTTGGATTTGTTGCTGCTAAATGGGTCATACACTGGAATGTAAAAAGCAGTGAGGTCAACAGCGCACCTCTGGGGATGCAGACTAGAAAACGATCTTCGTCCTTCACCACTGAGGAGAAGCACAGACACTTCTCCAGTTGTCAGGAACCACGCACTCTGTAGCCTCCTGTGGGGCAGCTGGTCTCTGTCCTTCATCTAAGGGATCAATTTCATAATCCAAAGATGCTCAAAGCTAAGGGACAAGTTTAATAAAGTGTATTAAAAAAACCCACCTTCCATAAAGATCTGCAGAAAGAATGGTGGTGAGTTTTCCTTGCTGACAGCAAGACTGAACCACAGCTCTCCATGTCTGGAGGACAACCAGGCATTTAGAGCCAGGACTCAATTTTTGTGATGTTCTCATAATCAGTAAAGTCAAGAGGGTCTTTGGGATCTCAGCACACTGCCAGGTTTGCGGGGAGCTGGGATCTAAACGTCATTGCTTCAAAAGCCAGGCCCTGGATGGGATAAACGTATTTCCAGGGACAGACCTGAGTGGGAGAGCTCCTTTGGAGGGAAGCCACCACAACTGTGTAGCTTTGGTTGGGCACCGTGACTCAGCGAATCTGATCGTTACCTCCTTCTGCGCTCGAAGACATCCCATCTGTCCAGCTCTGCCCACCTGTTTGGAAATATGAGCAGCTCCTGCTCCAGTGGGTGGTTTCCCAGCAGCTTATAAGGCTAAAGCAGAAAGCAAACAGTGACTGCAGGAGAGAGAGCACACTGCAAAACCTTTTCAATACCCCTTGCTTCTACAGGCAAAACGCATGTTGCTTCTTGTCGTGGTTTTGCCCCGGCCGAGGGCCGCACCCCACACAGTCGCTTGTACTTTTAAAAGGAAGGGGGAGGGAAAGTTGGGGGAGGGGGAAAAGGGAAGGAAGAAGGAGGAAAAGAAACCACAACCTATAAACCAGAACCACGCAGGTTGGGATAAGGATAGTTTACTAAACAATAACAGAAAACTAGATATAACAATAACAGAAGTTTAAAGCACAAAATAGATGAAACTGGTGATACACAATGCAGTTTCTCACCAAACCACAGAACCCAGGCCGCACAGCTTAGAGCCGTCCCCGAACCCAGAAACTGCCCGTCCTGGTGTTGTCTCCTCCTCTTCCCCCCAGTCCCCCTTTATACTGAGCATGACGTAACTGGCATGGAATATTCTCTTTGGCCAGTTCGGGTCACCTGTCCTGGCTACGTCCCCTCCTTTCTCACTAGTAAGGAAGTATGCAGAGCTGAGAAAGGTCCTTGATTGCCCGGCAACAACTAGAAACATCAGGGTGCTATCAGCACTGTTCTCATCCTAACACCCAAACATGGCATTCCATCCACTGCTAAAAATAATTAACTCCATCATAGCTGAAACCAGGACATTATCCACCCCTTATTCCATACCATTTACGTCATGACCAGATCCAACAATTTTCTTTAGGTACAATCAGTTTCGTGTTTCACACACCCATATATGTATGTACACATGTATGCACACATACGTGCATACAGATCTTATTCCCTCAGTCTGTGAATCATCCCTCTGAAGTTGTTGAGTTCATTTAGTCCATGATTTTCAGGCTCCATTTGTCGTAACAGTTTCTCAGGATAATTGTATGTTCCATTGGCTCGTTGCATGCTGCATCTCAGGCTCTTGACTGATACACCTGGCATGGTCCATGCTCATAGTCTGTGGGTCAGAGTTTATTTTCAAAGGGAGAAAAAAAAGTTCTTAAGAGGCCAGGCTTCAGTTCCATCATCATGGCACTCATTCTTCATTAACTTGTATGACTCCGGCTATAATGCTATGGTACAACATACAGCAATCATAACAATAATGAATATACAATAATGGGTTATTTGGCAATTATTATAATTTCTATTCTATCAATTATATTGGCTATTCTCACCCAAAATCAAATCCCCTTGAGGTACACATCGAACTTCTCCATCCCTCTGCATTACCCACCAAGTACAGCCAGGTCCTTGAGCAAAAACAATTCCAGACATGGGTTTACCTTTGCCTGAAGCAGGGATGACCCAAACTCTCTTTCCCAATACACTCTTCATATGCACTACTGGGACTCCGTCTCCCTCTACAGTACGTGGAAATTTTGACTGGGCAGGGCCAGCCCGATTGGTAGATCCCCTAGAGTTAACTAACCATGTGGCTTTGGCCAAATGTGTATCCCAATGCTTGAATGTCCCACCACACATTGCTTTCAGTGTAGTTTTTAAAAGTCCATTATATCGTTCAATTTTCCCAGAGGCCGGTGCATGATAAGGAATGTGGTACACCCACTCAATGCCATGCTCTTTGGCCCAGGTGTCTATAAGAGTGTTTCGGAAATGAGTCCCATTGTCTGACTCGATTCTTTCTGGAGTACCATGTCGCCAGAGGACTTGCCTTTCAAGGCCCAGAATTGTATTTCGAGCAGTGGCATGGGGTACGGGATATGTTTCTAGCCAACCGGTAGTTGCCTCCACCATTGTAAGCACATAACGTTTGCCATGGCGGGTTTGTGGGAGGGTGATGTAATCAATCTGCCAAGCCTCCCCATATTTATATTTCATCCACCGTCCTCCATACCAAAGGGGCTTTAACCGCTTAGCTTGCTTGATTGCAGCACATGTCTCACATTTGTGGACAACTTGTGCGATGGCGTCCATGGTCAGGTCCACCCCTCGATCCCGAGCCCATCTATATGTTGCATCTCTCCCTTGATGACCCGAGGTATCATGAGCCCATCGAGCTAGGAATAATTCACCCTTATGTTGCCAGTCTAGATCTACCTGAGCCACTTTAATCCTAGCAGCCTTATCTACCTGATGGTTGTTTTCATGTTCCTCCATGGCCCGACTCTTAGGTACATGGGCGTCGACATGACGTACCTTCACAACAAGTTTCTCTAACCGAGCAGAGATATCTTGCCATAAGTCATCAGCCCATATAGGTTTGCCTCTACGCTGCCAGTTGTTCTTTTTCCACTGCTGCAACCACCCCCACAGGGCATTCGCCACCATCCATGAATCAGTATAAAGGTAGAGCCTTGGCCACTTTTCTCTCTCAGCAATGTCCAGGGCTAACTGGATGGCCTTCACCTCAGCGAACTGGCTTGATTCACCTTTTCCTTCAGTGGCTTCTGCTACTCTTCTTATAGGATTCCATACAGCAGCTTTCCATCTCCGATGCTTACCCACAATGCGACAAGACCCATCAGTGAACAGGGCATATCGCTTCTCATTCTCTGGCAGTTCGTTGTAGGGTGGGGCTTCTTCAGCACGTGTTACCTCCTCATCCTCTGGTGACATCCCAAAATCTTTGCCTTCTGGCCAGTCTGTGATCACCTCCACGATTCCTGGGCGATTGGGGTTTCCTATTCGAGCCCACTGTGTAATTAGTGCAACCCACTTGCTCCACGTAGCATCAGTGGCATGGTGTGTAGAAGGAACCTTCCCTTTGAACATCCAGCCCAGCACCGGCAGTCGGGGTGCCAGGAGGAGCTGGGCTTCAGTTCCAATCACTTCTGAGGCGGCTCGAACCCCTTCATAGGCGGCCAGTATTTCCTTTTCTGTTGGAGTATAATTGGCCTCAGATCCTTTGTAGGCCCGACTCCAAAACCCCAGCGGTCGACCTCGAGTCTCCCCTTGTGCTTTCTGCCAGAGACTCCAGGTCGGGCCGTTCTCCCCAGCTGCAGTGTAGAGCACATTTTTAATATCTGTCCCTGTCCGGACAGGCCCAAGGGCCACTGCATGGACTATCTCGCGTTTGATCTGCTCAAAGGCTTGCTGTTGCTCAGGGCCCCATTGGAAATCATTCTTTCGAGTTACATGGTAGAGTGGGCTCACAATGAGACTGTAGTTTGGGACATGCAGTCGCCAAAAACCTATAACACCTAAGAAAGCTTGTGTTTCCTTTTTGTTGCTTGGTGGAGACATAGCTGCTATTTTATTAATAATGTCCATTGGGATCTGACGACGCCCATCCTGCCATTTTATTCCTAAAAACTGGATTTCTCGCGTAGGCCCCTTGACTTTACTTCGTTTTATAGCAAAACCGGCTTCTAAAAGGATTTTAATTACCCTGTTTCCTTTTTCAAAAACTTCCTCTGCTGTGTTGCCCCATACAATGATGTCATCAATATACTGCAGGTGCTCTGGTGCTTCACCCTTTTCCAGTGTATTCTGGATTAGTCCATGGCAGATGGTGGGGCTATGTTTCCACCCCTGGGGCAGACGATTCCACGTGTATTGGATGCCTCTCCAAGTGAAAGCAAACTGTGGCCTGCACTCTGGCGCCAGTGGGATCGAGAAGAAAGCATTCGCAATGTCGATTGTGGCGTACCACTTGGCTGCCTTCGATTCCAATTCATACTGGAGCTCTAACATGTCTGGCACAGCAGCACTCATACCTGGAGTGACTTCATTTAGGCCACGATAATCTACTGTCAGCCTCCACTCTCCATTGGACTTCCTCACTGGCCATATGGGACTATTAAAGGGTGAGTGGGTTCGGCTGATCACTCCCTGATTCTCCAGTTGACGAATCAACTTATGGATGGGAATCAGGGAATCTCGGTTAGTACGGTATTGTCGTCTGTGCACCGTCGTCGTAGCAACTGGCACTTGCTGTTCTTCAACCTTCAACAACCCCACAACAGCAGAGTCCTCCGAGAGTCCAGGCAAGGCACACAGTTGTTCAATTCCTTCTGTTTCCAAAGCAGCTATTCCAAAAGCCCATCGGTACCCTTTTGGGTCTTTAAAATACCCTCTACGTAGATAATCTATACCTAAAATGCACGGAGCTTCTGGACCAGTCACAATGGGGTGTTTTTCCCAGTCCTTCCCAGTTAGGCTCACCTCAGCCTCTAGCACAGTTAGTTGTTGGGATCCCCCTGTCACTCCAGAAATACAAACGGGTTCTACCCCTTCATGATTCGATGGCATTAGAGTACACTGGGCACCAGTATCCACCAGAGCTTTGTACTCTTGCGGATCTGACGTGCCAGGCCATCGGATCCACACAGTCCAATAAACCCGATTATCCCTCTCCTCCACCTGGCTGGAGGCAGGGCCCCTCTATTGCTGCTGATCATATTTGTTTTCCACTGGTTGCATAAAGGACTTAGAGGTCCCTTCAAGAGGATCAGACACATCAGACATATAGGTAGGCCTTCCAGTTGGTCTAGGGAACTGCCCAGTAGAAACTGGTGCAGCCTTCTTCCTGGCAGAATCTCGTTGTGCGAATGTTTTACCCCGCAGCTCATTTACTCGTGCTCGAAGGGCTGAGGTGGGCTGCATATCCCATTCCCTCATGTCCTCTCCATGATCAAGCAGGTAAAACCACAATGTACGTCGTGGTGTGTATTCTCCCTCTTGGAACGATGGACGCTTTCTCCCAGTAGCTGCAACATTGCTCCATACGGGTTGGGAGTTGGACACATTGTTGTCAAGTCGTTGAACCAGTTTTTCTACTGCTGCAATGACGGAGAGGGAAACATTGTCTTGGTATTTCCTGAGTCGGCAGGCCACCTCATTTACGGTTGGTGGATCCATATCAGTCCAGTCAATTACTGCCAGTGAATTGGTGTACCCTGCTGGTGCACTTCGTACAACCTTACGCCACATATCTGGAGTGCATAGGACTTCATCGGGATCAGCGGGAAGCCGTGAATTGTCCAGATCATAATAAATTATCTCCCGTACAGCTAATTCTCTCAGGTGCTGGATAGCTGTCTCTATGCTGTTACCCTTGGGTGTCTGACATGTAATATATTCCTTTATGGGATATCTTTCCTGCACACTTGACAGTAGTCGCCTCCAGAGGCTGAGGATTTCCGGCCTCCTCCCAATTGCTTTGTCAATTCCTCCTTCTCTAGCTAGGGATCCCAACTGCTTGGCCTCTCTGCCTTCTAACTCCAAACTATTGGCCCCGTGATCCCAACATCGGAGCAACCAAGTGATAATGTGCTCACTTGGGTGGCGGGTGAAATCTTTTCGAACCTCACGCAGCTCACTCAAAGTCAGGGATCGGGTAACAATCTCTGGTTCTGCCTCCTCCTGATATCCTCGAGATGGCCCTGGTTGATCATCATCATCATCCGTCACTATGCGAACTGATTTCTTTGTGCATTTCCTCTTTTGTACGGGAGCAACAGACACTGGTGTGGGTTGGTTTTTCTGATCATCTGCAGTGTCTGCTGTAGAGACTACAGTAGCTGCAGTGTCGGTCACAGGGGTTGCAGTAGCTGCAGTGTCAGCCCCAGTGGTTGCAGCAGCTATAGTATCTGCCAGTCTGTTTCCTTTCCCTTCTCCCTGACAGTGCTGACAGTGCTGACAGTGCTGCCTGCTATCAAGCAGTGTTTGATAAATAGTGGCCAGAGCCCAGCACAGTGCAGTAAGGTGTCCATCTCTGGGAAACCTACAGCAATTTTTCCTTAGGTATGCAGTCACTTGATCGGGGTCTTGTAGCTGTTCAGGAGTGAAGTTCCAAACCATCGGGCGTGAGAAAGTACCTAGGTACTTGCCCATACTTTGCCACATGCCCTGCCACTCGTGATTATTCTGTCTCGGAGAAAGCTCTTCAGTGGTATTCATAAACCTATGCTTGATATATAACAAAAACTGAACCATCTGCCCCAAACCTACCAATAGCAAAATGCTAGTTTGAAAATCCCAGAGATATTGAAGGTTTTCAAAAACTGCCATAAGAGCTGTTGTATTTAGCCCAAAGGAAAAGAAAGCAGTGCTGTTATTAACCCCTCCCTGTCCAAAGAATGGACAGGACAGCAAAACCTCATACAAGTACCAGATTAAGCTCATGGTCATCGATATTATTGCATCATAGACCGATATCATAAAATACACTATAATGAAGTATGGGAACAAATATGGGAGCCGCAGACCTGAGAGAGTAAAGAATCCTGCCAGGATTGTATACAGCATACGATGGTTTTGATGCCACAGCCTTGTGAATAAATACCACAGCATCGTGACCAGAGATTGCTTAAACAACAGTGCTTATCTTAATTGCGATAGTTAGGGTCAGATCTACCGTTATCCCAACCGTTCGTGGCCCCACGTTGGGCGCCAAAATGACTGTCGTGGTTTTGCCCCGGCCGAGGGCCGCACCCCACACAGTCGCTTGTACTTTTAAAAGGAAGGGGGAGGGAAAGTTGGGGGAGGGGGAAAAGGGAAGGAAGAAGGAGGAAAAGAAACCACAACCTATAAACCAGAACCACGCAGGTTGGGATAAGGATAGTTTACTAAACAATAACAGAAAACTAGATATAACAATAACAGAAGTTTAAAGCACAAAATAGATGAAACTGGTGATACACAATGCAGTTTCTCACCAAACCACAGAACCCAGGCCGCACAGCTTAGAGCCGTCCCCGAACCCGGAAACTGCCCGTCCTGGTGTTGTCTCCTCCTCTTCCCCCCAGTCCCCCTTTATACTGAGCATGACGTAACTGGCATGGAATATCCTCTTTGGCCAGTTCGGGTCACCTGTCCTGGCTACGTCCCCTCCTTTCTCACTAGTAAGGAAGTATGCAGAGCTGAGAAAGGTCCTTGATTGCCCGGCAACAACTAGAAACATCAGGGTGCTATCAGCACTGTTCTCATCCTAACACCCAAACATGGCATTCCATCCACTGCTAAAAATAATTAACTCCATCATAGCTGAAACCAGGACACTTCTAAAGAGCTCTAGAGGTAAAATCACTGGCCTATGTAGCAATTTTTTATTTCCTCTTAAACATGACACACATGCATGTATGCCTATGAAGTTTATAAACTGCACTCACCTCAGCGTGCATCTGCACCATCAGTACATCAGGAGCATTACTGTGAAGTGCTAGTGATGAGAACTGTAACAGTTACCTTTATGGGACATGCCAGTCTGCACTGATAAGTTTGACAGTCTCTGGTGTGACCACAGAGCCAAGCCTCCTAATTTCTTGAAGCAACAACCTGCACAACTGTTTGCAAAGAGTATTTATTTTTGAAGGCCCAGATAATCTCTTCTGTTCATGGAAGTGGTGCTGGACATGAGAGCAAGTGGTGGGTTCGGAGCATGGAACTGTAAGGCGGAGTGACAAAGTACTTCTGGAGAGGAGTGCCAGCCAGGGGGAGAGACCCTACATACATCACTCCACCAAAATTAGGCTGCAATAAAACAAAGAAAGATCTCTTGTAAGTACTGGTAGTAGATATGTAATAGTATCCCTGCTGATTTAGTTTAGTTTTTCTTTCCTCTTGGTAATCTAAATGTTCATGAGTGCTTCTGGTTGCTTATTCAGTATTTAGCAGGTCAAGTGATAACAGAAGTGTCTCTTGTGCCACTCGTGCAGCCTTGGCCCTGACACTGAAGGTCTAACCGATCCCCATTCCATGTTAGGGTCCTTTTTCTGAGACTCCTCTGGGGAAGCTGATTGGTATCAGAGAAAATCATGGTGTTACTGCCATTTGCATTTGTTCACTACAGACTGGACTGCATGTGAGTTTATATTTAACACTTCCCTCTCCTAGCTGTAAACTAAACACTACTAGTAAATCACACTGGAAAAAAAAGTGAGGTTGGGACCCTGGTAGTAGTAACATCCCTGCCTTTCCTGGTTCTCTGACCCATATTTGCTCTGCCAAGCTCCTTTCTGGCATTTCATAAAAGCAAAAAAATATCAAGTGAAAAGATAAACCAAGGTTTTTCCAAAGCTCCTACTGACCATGGGCAGTGCAGATGGTGTTACTCTACCAGGGTCTGGTTTTCAGTGAGTGATGAACATTCACTTCTGGAAAAATCAATGGTTACTCAAGGTGATCAGTTAAAATACCAAGGCATTGCAGATCACCAGGCCCTTTCCAAACAGAAAGGACCTGAACTGTTGCAAATAATGGTATTCAGACAACTCCCTGAAGGTCGGAAGTTTACATTTTCCACTCGGCAGCTGGGGAAAAAAGAAGTGTGTCCCAATTTCAGCCAATTCACCCAAGGACTCGTGCCAACAAATTGATAATTTCATTGCCTTGCAATGCTTAACTGTGTCAGTTTGCAAGCATCCAAGGAGAAACGGGAGGTTTTAGATGATTTTATAAAGAAGCCCCACGGAAACAAAGAATGTAATTCTTGAACCACTGAAATGAACATTTCAGTGGTGATACTTCTGCTGCTAAAGTAATCACAAAGTAAAGAGTTCATTGAGGCCAGTAGGATCTTCTACCAGCTTATCTGGGCTTTTGCACCTTAGCAATAGTATGCTAAACTGTATAGTTGTCCTTCTTAAAAATGGAAACTCTGTGTTCCTTCTCTAAGTCATTGTGCTTTCCACAAGACAGTTGGAAGGCTGAAGTCAATGTTAAGTCACAGCGAGTCCCAGATCTCTCTCCTCTACTACGTTCAGCCCAGCTGGAATTGTCCATTTACTTAGAAGATGAGGTGTAAGACACAGGTGAGTTGACACATTTGTCAGAAAACCTTGCCCAAGAGTCACTGGTATGCCAAGTACAACGCAAGATTGCAAGATGATTTCTGATGCTTGTAACGATTGCAGTGCCGTGAGTGGAAATTCATCTAGGAGTAAGACAGAGCCATTGCTGTGGAAGGATTTAGGCTTGTGCCCAAGGAAGAAGCATAGTTTTCAAGACAAACTCAGAGATTTCTCACTGGCAGAACTAGCTGTTTACACCGTGACCTTGAGAAGGTTACATCAGGCATCAGTCTAATAATACCTAGGACATAAGGGTAGTTGAGAGGCTTAATTAATCACAGTCTTGAAGTCTCAAATCCACAGAAGGGAAGTGAGAAACAGCATTATAATAATTTGGGCCCTCTGGCTGGTTATGCTCAGGACCCGCTACCTAATTTAAGGAAAATGTGTTGGCAGGTGCCGCCCCTGCCGTGCGCCTGGTGCAGTTCCCGGCGGAGCCCCAGGATTTTTAGCTGTAAGTGAATCTACAGTAGAAATCAAAGGAGCACAAACAATTCCTGGTGTCAGGCATGTGGGGGCTGACGTTGGGTTTAGGAGCAGCGCGGTGTTAGCTGCTGGGCAGCGGTTCACTTGGTTCAGTATCCAGCCTCTGAGAGGGGCCAGGACTGAAAGTTCCCAGAGAAGAGGAAACCAAGGCAGAAGTGACAGTTTACAGAGCAGCCGCCTCACGAGGTGACTCCCGGGCTCAATTATACCTTGTAGCCAGACGACCTGGTCATTAACTGTGCGCTGTGGAGGAGAGTCCTCTTTGATCTGTTTTAAATGCTCAGTTTAATTAAATTCCTTTTATTCTTCTTGGGAAGAAAAAATAAGCCGAAGTAAAAAAGTTCCCCCCTCTCTAGTGTTTATTCCTTTTATTCATCTCTAAGTGAGAGCTTCAATCTTCTCATTTGCTCTTCCTATGGAACACTTTCGTCTAGTCATTTCAGTGTCCCATTTCTAGACCTTTCTATTTCCAAAAATACTTTCAAGAAAAAAAATAACCAAGAACAAATACAGCATTTCAGATATGCCAATACACTCTACTTATAAAGCAGCACTGTAATATTTACAGAGCCTGTTTTCCATCCTGGGCTGTGCAGTACTCACACAATTTGGGTTTTTTGATGACTCTGTGTTTTAAGTAGGGATTTTCACTGTCACCAATCATGACCCACTTTTTTCCCCAAGTAATTTTCAGACTTTAAGAGTAGCTGACATTTGGGTTTGTTTCTTTTTTCCACAAAATCTGATTAGTTTGTATTTATTCAAAAGAGAAGATTCTACTTGCTCTCGCATTTCTACCTCACCTGGATTTCCTAGTGCCTTCTAAAAGTTTCCATAGCCATCCCTAGGCCTCAGTGGCTTTCAGCCATTTTGCATCATCCACGAAATTTCTTACCTCACTGCTCCCTCTGTTTTCCAGACCATTAATAAAACCAGCAAAGAATACATCTGAGAGGATGGATCATTAAGGCACCTGCTGCTAATCCTTTGCCAATGTGAGAATGTATCATTTCTTTCAGGTGTTATTTTCTCTGTCTTACCTAATTTCTCATACTGAGCAGGAATTTAACTGTTGCTTAGGATGTTGACAAGGAACCCAGTAAATAACTCTCAGGTATTGGCAATGTGAGATTAAACAAAAAGTGCTTTGAATGAGAACTGCTGCTTGAAAAGTCGTCTCTGACAATTGTCAGTTTATGTTGGTGTCATCTGTTCTCCTCATGTCCCTAATGTCTAACTGCATCAGTCCTTAAAATGACGATATTGTGGGGGAATAGAAAGACAGCCTGCTGGGATTTGTGATCATTATATTGGAATGCAATGTAGTCATCAAAACTGGTCAGATATTTCTTTCTATATTAAAATAGCAGTCTTAAATAAGGGAAGAATAAGTGGGTTTGGATGAATAATAAATTCCATTATGTATGGTGAGGGAAAACATGATTATCTTTACCTGCTAGCCCAGGAGATCTATCATAGCAATAAAGCTGCTGGGACCAATATTCTGAACAGATCATTTCTGTACGTACGTGAAACTGTGTTTTAAAACACTCTGCAAAAAGATTTAGGTATGCTGTGTGCTGAGGCTTAACTATGGCTGCAGATTCAAGAGGCTTTGGCTACACTGAATCTTTCTGAAATAATCTGATTTCAAGTGTATCATCACCTCCTTTCAAAGTGTTGGCTTCCCTGGATGGAAGTGGAAGTAACTGTACTAACACACGCGGGAGATATGTTTGCAAGTAGAAGAAAGAGGGCAGCAAAAGGATGCCTCATTCTCATCCACAGGACCAACTTGATTTCAGCTCAGGGTTATCTGTAATCAGTACAGACCCGTATGACGCAAAGCTTTTTTTCTGTATGGGATGCTGACCAAAATAACTCTCTGTGCTGACGCTGCACGCTGGGCAAGAGCTGCTTTTGCTCTGGAATAATGAGACCACGTTTCGAAAGCCAGAGTGATTAGCCTGGGATAAAGCCACCATTCTCCTGGAATGATATTTTCCTGGGGAGGAAGTCAGAAATGGGCAGGGATTAAGGTGAAAATGTACGAATTCGGAAACATAATGTTTCATCCCACCTCTGGAAAATGCAGCGCGGGCAGTCGATACCCTGAGCTCTGCCAATGTGACCAACTGACTGCGATTCAGTCCATCAGCAGCCACTGTAGCCGATTGTCCTGGGGCAGATGAGCTCACAGAGCGGCCAGAGAGGTGCAGTGAAACTTCACAAAGGGGCGTTCCCTGAGAAACGAACACATCTTCATCCACGAAGGATGGCAGTGTAAATG
Source organism: Porphyrio hochstetteri (assembly GCA_020800305.1). Classification (NCBI taxonomy): domain Eukaryota; kingdom Metazoa; phylum Chordata; class Aves; order Gruiformes; family Rallidae; genus Porphyrio; species Porphyrio hochstetteri. Next base: position 77,719,548 of record CM036905.1, on the reverse strand, counting down.
TTTCTTGTTAAGGGGTTCCAAAATGCACAATTTATTTCCTCATTATCGGTTTCTCTGTCATTTATCCCCTTCTTGCACTTGGTATCATCAGATGGATTAGGTGGTCATCTGAGGGAAATGGCATGGTCCTGGTTGGCCTGGCTTACGCCCATGTTAAAAATGACAGAAATAGCCACTCAGCCTGTTCTTCTATGTCTGGGATGAACCAGGAAGGAATGTAAACATCAGCCTAATATATAGATCAGCGTAATTATTCTGCTGGCCGAGCAAAGGAGACTACCCATTAATAACAACAAAGGGATTTTTACAGGAGGAATTGCCAAGTCGCATATTTAGAAGGAGGGTTGTTCCATTTAAGTTTTAATTACTGATAGAAAGGAAGAAATGTGAATGTTCTAATAAAACTATGGGTGTCAAGAAGTCAATGTAATAAATTGAATTTAGAAAATAACACTTTACAGGGATAATCTGTCATCTGAGAAGACCCAGTGGGAAGCCACACCTTTCAGAGGCTCCCACAACACCTAAAAACACGCTGCGTGATACCTCAGATCCCACAGAACAACCTCTGCCTCGCAGAGAGATGTTGCCTGTGCTAAGGCACTCCTGCTCCCTGCCATCCACGTGTACATCACTCAGCATGTGCTTCATTGTGAGGCCAGCTCTTAGGCACAGGACCTTTTACAAGAGGAGGCTGGGGCACACAGCTGGATGCCAAACCGAAGTGAAGAGGCGTAGGTCTGCTACATTACATCACGATGCGTTTGGCCCCGAGGAGTCTCAGCTCTGCAGTTTGTAATATGGGGATTGGCAGTTGACAGGAATCATACAGCCCCATTCTGGTTTTGTTGAACACACCCACATTTCCCAGTGGAGAGGGAAATTATGCTGCAGTGCATACAGATACCACATTTATTTTTTAATTTTTTTTTTTTTTTCCCTGGGAATGAAATTATCTTGACTACCTACTGCTGTCAGTGACGCTGCAATGACAGGAGAGCTCTAGCAGAGTCCAAGGCCTTGACTGTAGTAGAGAAGCCACAAAGAAGGACTGTAACCAAATACCTGTCAGCATACCTTTCTCACAAGTACATAACCATCTAAAAGGCAGGAGTCCTGAACCAGTTAGTTATACAGATTCCTTCCCTGTGTGGAGGGAGAAAGATACCTCCAGCAGGAAAGTCATCTAGTCAGTCCTAACACCTATTTTTGGAGAGTATGAATCACCTTCTAGAAGCACCTCTCCCTTCGCTGGCTACTGATAGAGCCTACACTGAGACTAGACATCTATTATTTTTACGCCTGAGGTTAAATGAAGGAAATCTCACTCTAAATCACAGTATCATTATGTTTCAAGCCAAACATTTTGTTGTTGTATCTTCATGGTGTAAAACCACTCATTTGTCACAAAAAGACAATCAGAGATAATGATAATGATCCTGATAATGAAAATGTGAAGCAGTATTTATTCTAGAAATGCCAAATTAAAATAGGACTGACCAAGCTTGGGGCAATCTCAGGAAAACTAGGTGGCAATCTTAAACCTCAGTAAAGCAAGCCAGATGCCAGAGCTGTGCTTTCACTCTTGCAGTAAAAGCTCTGGGTATACTTCGTGCATTTCCTTGCCACTCCTCTTGCTTTGTACCTAGGACAGTAAATGAAAATAATCTTCAAGCACAAGGTTTAAAGTTATTAGCATTCTGCACTTATGTAATGTCTTGGTGCCCCTTCAGCATGTTGAATAAAGAAAACAGTCCTTATGAGCTTTTGGCTCCCCTCCAAATTGCCTTCTTATACAAAAAAAATAGAGTTTGAGAGCATCCCAAACAGGTGAATCACTACACACACAGTGAAGTCAGCGCCTGCAGCTTTGGTCACTGACCACCTCACCAGGCAGAAGGCAGCTTCTCTGCTCCCCAGATACCATATCCAGCCCAGGTACATCTGTGCATATGGGCACAGAGGGTACAGAAAAGGAAACAGTCTGAGAAACTAATCCCTGCTTAGTTCGGGAATGTGCAGGCATTGACACACGCAGATCATGCACCTTGAGCCAGCTTTCAGAAGCTTTCCAAGGCTTTGCCACACGCTTCTTGGCAGGCGCCGCTCTGCACAGAGCCACTGCGCAGCTCCTGCCTTGCCAGCAGAGGCTGGTTTTCTGCCTGCAGCGTCTGCCGACTCTCTCCACCTCCCCACCGGACTGGCTGCCTGAGCTCTCTGAAATCCTTGCAGTGCTGCACAAGAACAGTAGTGCCAGTGAAATAAGAAACAAAAAACCCCAGAAATGAAACAAAACACCTTGGCTCCCATCATTCATTTCACAGCTCCTTCCCCCTCTTTCTGCCAAGCAAAGGCAACTTCAACGCAGCAGTGGTTTCCTTTCCTCTAAATAAGGTCTTTTCTTGACCGAATTCCAGCCAACTCCAGGGATTTTATTTTTTTTCCTGTCCACCTGATCTCAAACTAATTAAAAAACAGCCTTTGCAAATGCTCTCTGGAGGATCACCAAATTTAAAGTGAGTTATCAAGAGAAGGGATATGGTCCAAAAATGTTCAACGTATATTCCAGTTAACAAATTCCCCTGACCTGGGGTCAGTTCCTTTGATGGAATAATCTGACAAGGTCCATTTTTGACAACAGAGGCGTGCTGCTTTATACCAGCTGAAGATGTCATCCTGCCTTTGTTTACCAAATGAATGCTGAACTTCCAAAAAATAATAAGGATAATGGGTCATGCAGCTGCAGCCTTCCATTCCTGACAGTGATGCGGAAGGGATGTCAATCCCACTCTCCTCCCTTCCCAGCAGTCCTGTCCCACTGGAGGTACAGAGATGGGCTTCCTTGGGGAGCCTTCTACACTCGTTATCTTCTCCATAACTGGGGAATCATTAGATTTAAAGCAAAAATGGACAGATCTTGTTCATTATAGAAGATAGGTGCCACTGGTAACAACATGGTATTTAATAATGCTTAGCATCATGAGAATCAGCTGGACTGAAGATAGGTGAACTTTCTTTGAAATCAAAGCAACTCTGAAATTTGGACCACATTAGAGACAATGTCCACTTATTTCTTCCAGATTCTCAAGTAGGTTGCTAAATCTAGGAGAAAAAGGAGAAAACAACTATACCATGATTATCCTCCTTCTTTTTAATTCCGCTTGCAAACAGAGGAGGGCCAAATAAGAACCTAGCCTCTGTGTTATTCATCTAGCTGAAGCATGAACTCCGCTGCTTTGAAAAAACACTATATTCAAGCTTGTTTCTAGCCAAGGATTTCTTTATAGCAGGAGATTCTTGGAATGGGAAGATTTATGTGCTTCACATCTCTCTGTACAGCCCCACAGAGAGGGACAGCATCTGTGTGGGAGAGTGAGTATCTGTGTGTGTACGGATGCAGTATCTCAGAGGATGCCCTTTCAGAACAGCCAAATATATGCCATAGCATTAGTACGCAACAGAGCTTGTTATTTTGGTCACAAATTACAATGGGGACACAGAGCTGCTCCAGCAGGGTGTAGATATTCATAGCCTTTGTTTACTACCTACTTGGCAGGAGCTATATATGGAACTATCTATATGACACAAGTGGACTATGCAACGCAGCTCTCAATTCAGCCATAAAAATGCTCTAATTTATTGAAATAGTGCAATTGGATGGCACAAAAAGTAATCAAGGTAGTGATGCCACGACTGCCTGGAACAAATCACCCCCATATTTCACTACACCTCTATCAGCCTCTTGCTCCATCATTTAGAAGTAATCTCAGTGCTATTAAAGTGTGTGAGATAAATACTACTTGAAACTGAAGTTCTCTGTTCCTCCACAGAACAGACCTAAGAAGTGGCAATGTGTCCTCATCCTTGCCATGAGACGCTGTGTTATTCCTGCCAGCTGAAACAGCATTACAGCCCACTCCCCCTTTCCTGTGGGCAGCCTATCTGGCACAGACATGACACTGATCCAGTGAAATCCAAGTGGTTTCTGGTTCATCACAGAGCACAATAGTCATGACTGAAGCTATACTGAATGAAGCTACACTGCTTTCTTTAGAAGAAACATGACTGTGCCAATAGCTGAGGCTGAGCAGTTCGTCCTGAGCTGGTGTGACTTGGTGCTAGCATGGGTGGCTCTGCTGTATGTACCTGGCTGAGGATAACAGGGTGCAGGTACTGGAATAACCCCAGGAAAGCCCATCTTAGCCCAACACAGCTCATGCAATAAAGTACAGCATCACTCTGGACAACCCGAGCCAGCTCCCTGCTGCACCACTTAGGCACCTTTCCAATATGCTCCCCCCCCAACCTATGGTAGGTATGTGTATAACCTCAATTAGTCCACTAGTTGGATCATCCTAGATTTCCACAATCACAGAGAAGGAAGAACAGGCTGCTTCTAAGAAGTACTGAAGCCCTACAGACACTCTCAGTATTATTTTATAAGGGCTTTACAGTGCAGTGCTAGGAGATTCTGGCCACACCCACTGAAATTATGATTTGAAAGCTCCTTCTCCAGCTGCCTGAGCACATGCACTGTCCCAAAGGGGCTAAAAGCACCTCTCCTATGAAGACAGGCTGAGAGAGTTGGGGTTTTTCAGCCTGGAGAAGAGAAGTCTCTGGGAGGACCTTATAGGGACCTGAAAGCTGGGGAAGAACTGTTGACAAGGGCACATAGCAATAGGACAAGTGGTAATGGTTTTAAACTAGAAAAGGGGAGATTTAAGTTGGATATTAGGAAAATGTTGTTCAATATGAGGGTGGTAGGTCACTGGAACAAGTTGTCCAGAGAGGCAGTGGAGGCCCCATCCCTGGAGATATTTAAGGTCAGGCTCAATAGGGCTCTGAGCTACCTGATCTAGTGAAGATGTCCCAGCTTACTGCAGGGGGGATCGACTAGATGACCTTTAAAGGTCCCTTCCAACCTAGTACATTCTATGATCAGAACTGAAGAACTGTACAAGTGAAGGCCATTACCTCTGGGTGAACGGAAGGAGTGGATCAGCCACTCTGTCAGCCAGTGGCATTCATCTCTTCCAGAGGAGCCCATAACCAAAACACAGATGTTCTCAGCCCTATGCCATCTAAACAGTGCCAGCTCTGAGGATATTTCTTGGCCTACACCTCCACCTGCCAACCCAGCTCACAGGGTGATGATGGCTTTATCACGTGTTTCAACTGTAGTAATCAAGGTGAAATAACAGGCTGAGCCACTACTATGCTTCATTCATTACCGACCACAAGCACCTTTAAATCTGGTAGTGGGAAGGGCTAGCTGTCCCGTGACCTCCACCAAAGCATGCGGTGTTCCAGTTCGGGGTGACCTGGAGTCCAGTGGCACTGCTTGGGAGAGCAGGCAGGAGCTAACTCACGTGCTCAAGGAATCATAGAACCATAGGATATCCATAGGATATCTGGCGCTGGAAGGGATCCATAAGGATCATCGAGTCCAACTCCTGGCTCCACACAGGGACAGCCAAGTCAGAGCATGGGACTGAGTGCATCATCCCGGCACTTCTTGACCTCAGCCAAGCTCAGTTTACACTAGGCAGAAGCCCTGCCCATAGACACGGGCCTTTAAGGGAGGCTGGGAACAAGCGTTTGCTGAAATGTTCTGTGGCCTGTCCCACTCAGCGCTTCCTTTCGGTGAAACTGGCAGCAATGCCAAAGGGGACGGGTGATGCCAAAGCCGGTGAAATCACAGAGACAGTGTCAGTTCCCTGTGGTTTGTGGCTGTAGAAGTGATGCCATCGCACAGTCAGAGCAAACCACAGGCCATGGAGTTCGGTTCCGTGTGCCCAGGCTGCTCCTGCTGCGGGAACCAGGTGACTCTGTGTCTGCAGGTGACTGCAGTGACCCCCCACTCCGCAGGAGGAACACAGGTAGGTGTTTGGCAGCGCTGCAGGTCGCTTTCCCACTGGCGATGCTTTTTGAACAGGCCCAGGCTTTGAGTGAGGACACAGTGTTCTGGCCCAAAGAGACGTGTCTTCACAAGGCACTTAGAGTGAGACCGCATCTGCTCTCGGGGAGAGACACAAGCCTAATAGGCAATCTGCTTGATTTATGTGCCATGCAGCATGATTAGAGCACGGGGACGATTCTCATTCGTTACATAATTTCTTTGAAATTATGAACCTGGCGTGTTTGTTCTGAGATCCAAAACAAAGAGCAGAAGGACGTTCTCAAGGTTGGCCTTAAGCCTGTATTTAGCAAAGCCTTTTTTGTTCCTCCTCAGACCTAAGATAATGCTGTAGAATTTTTTTTTTTTCTTTTTCTAAAGGAGTAACTTCTTGGTTTGGGGTTTTTTTTTTTTGGCTGTTTGTTTGGGGTTTTTCTCATTACTTAATCTCCTTTGTTTCAGGTACTTTAAAAACAAGCATCATTTAAATTTCACAAAGGCATTATGCTCTGGATTTCAATGGGTAAACTGAGGCAGACAGCTAAGCAGTTTCCTTGGGAGGCTGAGCTGAATATACAAGTCCAATGTGTTAACCAGCACACTGCTGACCCCTAAGCATCACCCATTTTTTCTGGAGCGAAAAATCAACACCATCATCAAAATACACTATAAGAAAACACAGTGTGTTCTTGACACAGACACACTGGCCAGAGATGTTAATTTTATGAAGTTGCTCTGAGGAAAGGAAACTCAAGATTTTAAAAGCGCAGAAGCATACCTTTAAATAAGTGGTTTCCCAGCTGGGGAGGATCTTTCTGTAAGGAATGTTTAGGATCTGATCCACAGTCTACTGAAATTTCATACCAGCTTAAATAAAGCTTGGATCAGGACCTAACCTTTATATTGTGCAGGTATTTCTCAAGTGTAAGAAGTGACAGACTATTCTGTGGTCAGCTTAAATGAAAGAACAGGGGCAGCGAAGGGAAATAATATCTGTTTAAAAAAAAGGCAAGGAAAGATTGTTCAATTGTCACTTTCCCTTTCAAAAGCAAACTGTCAGAGAGGAAGGAGAAAGTAGTGACTGGGAAATGGGGTGCACTCCAGATCTGAAAAGGCAGTGTCCATTAAAAGAAGAAAAATCTAATGGAATATTCATTATGAATTACTCTCTCTAATGCCAATTTCTAAGTATACACATATCTTTGTGTAATACTAAATACATGTAGTTTTATGCTATTAGGAGACTTAAAGAAGAGTTTGACAGCTCCCATGCAATTCCTATTTGAATTCCTGAGGGTATTTATTAAACATCTCCACACCTACTCCTCAACTGAGGCAAAGCAGCAGCTGCCCTCCGAAGCCAGGAGAACGCCACAGATTGACAAGGGGACAATACACCATTGCATTGGGTTTGAATTTATACTGTGTGCACCATGGCTGCTGCCTTGTAGGATTCAGAAGTGCTTTAGAGCAGAGGGCCACTGTCTGAAACAGTCTGCCAATGGGAGGGACTGCAGCAACTGGAAAGCATCACCCGGCAAAGGAAGTCAGCATGTTGTGTATCTGCGTGGCCATTGTTGCAATTGCTTGGGACTGTGGAGAAGACAGATCTTAGAGCAGCACATTTGCTTTCAAACTTTTAAGCCTCCACTGCCAAGATTTACCTAAACTTTTCCAAAAGTTTCAGTAATAAAGCCAGAGATCAAGGTATTTTCTTTAGAGGGAATGTGGTTGATAAAACTGTGCCTTGGTAAATGATGCTGGGAGTTCTCTGCTTCTCCTTGAACTGATGTTACATTCAAGGTCACTGTTTGGTTAGTCTATGTGTGGGGTTTTATATATATATGTATATAAAACACACATATATATAAAAGCCATAAGGCATAATCTGTACATGACAGAACCAGCAGCATTTTTTCAGTGATGGGCCAAAGCTGCTGAAGTTGGAGCCCCAGCTGACACACAAGTACATTGAAGTCAGTCCCTTTTCAGCCAAGAAATAGAGCCTTTGGTTTTCACTTCCTTCAGGAAAGAAGAGGAGAGGAAACGGGGTGGGGGGGGGAGGAGGGGGCAGGTTGGGGTGGTTTACCACTACAAAGTATTAGCTGTTGAGAACAACTGCAAACTATCTGTAGGCTGCATGGCTTCATATGAATTGCTAGTGCAACCTCCTACCAGTTAAGCACAGGTACTTACATGGGGAGACATGGAGAGATGTGCTTCCCCAAAAAGCACAATTCTACTCTTTTCCTGGGCTTTACAGGAAAAGCTAAAAATGGACATCAAAAGCCCTGAGGTGTAGTTAAGGTGATAGCACAGCCTGTGGGATGGGTTACCCCTCTGTGTCCGACACTTCATCGCTCACCTCATGAAACATGAGGCGGCTGTGACTGTACAGTACGCTGAGGTGTCTGCATCCGATGCGATGTATCTGCTGATGGCTGATCAGCTGGCTTGCTGCAACCAGCTTCATGTATCATGAATCAGACCTAGATTGAATTAAACTGAAGTTACACAATCTCGGATGCACTGTTTGTTGCTTTCTTTACCCCATTTTGGCAAATCCACCTTGCCACTGCCAGATGCAGAGCAGGATTTGCTACACATTAATGCCCTCAGAAGTGAAGAGTGGGGTGAGATGAGCTGCTGGTACCTTCCTGAGCTTCCCACCTACCTCCAGACCAGAGCTCAGCTTGTACCCAGCTTGCCACTTCTATTCCTGTCCAGTCCCCAGCACTTTGCCAGTTCCAGTCCCCTGTAACACCTTGATTCACCCCCCTGCTCAGGAGAGTGGAGTGGCCCCAGCATGATTTGCAGGGAACTGGGACAAGGCAGGGTCTGCGAGTCTGTCTAAATTCCCCTGGTTTTGAATGGCTGCCCTGTAGACTGCAGTATTGCCTGAGCTCCCCAAAGCTTCATCAGCACTCACCACTTTTTATTAAAGGTTCAATCACAGCTCGAAACTCATCTGAACAATCTGACTCCTGAGAGGATAAAGAATGAAAGGGGCAAGCTCACAGACCGTCTGTAAATAGTTCGTGGTGATGTGCCAGTCTGCTTGTACCGACTGCATTTGTAATACTCTCCTGATAACAAACATTGCCAACTTACCAGTGTAACTGACATATCTGTGAAAATTGGGGCCTGTTCTGAAATCAGTCAAAGTCTATAGGGTAACTCACTCAGTAACTTACCCAGGCACTGCGAAAATGGGATGTAACCTGCTTATTTGGTGACCCCTGGGAATGATTAGTTGCCCTTCACCCCAACTCATACTGAGACATTGTTTACCCTCGGTAAAATTACAGTGCAGCTGGCATTATTTGTTATCTCCTTTGACCCTCTCAGCAGAGGCATTTACAAATGAAAGGATGCAAAGACTAAAGTATCATCAACAGTTTTCAGCACACTGGCAAGACAATGAGAGGAAACTGGTCCTGCCATTTCTCAGGCTCCCTCTATTTTGTGGATAAAGTTCAGTCTCAATTTAGATCATCTTGGAAACTCCAAGGAGCCCCGAGTTTCACATGTACTGAAGTTTAACAAATCTTCCAAATTAGAAAGGCAAAACCCTGTGATTGAAACTGTTTATGATATTGGACCACCAAAAGAATTTAGTTCTTTTATTTTGAATAAGTTTAGGTTTGTGTATTTATAATAACACTTTGTTGAGGGCCATTAAATGTTCTGTAGCAGCCTGTTGTGAAAGCACTGAAATGTCAGGAGTTCTGACTGCAGCACTCTTAATTCATTATTGACTGCCCCTCTGGATGGAAACTATTGGGTCTGCAGAAGCACTGAGTATGACCAAGGTTTTACTGTGGGTAGATGAACTCTGCTTAGATGGTAAGACTCAGTGTGGGTAAAGAATAAAACAAACAACCCCCTCTGTAAGTGGGAAAATTAAAGAATACAAAATTAAGTGCTATCAATAAGAAGAAAATAAATTATCTTCAAACCCAGGTTTCAGGCTCTGTCCTGGTGTGTTTAGAGAGGGCATGTTACATTTCCTTTATGCCTTGTGCCATGACTGGGTGCCGTGGTTTGACCCCTCAGGCACCTAAAACGACGACACGACGACACGACGACATGACATCCAGTGGGAGGGGGGAGAGAATTGAAAAGAAAGAAAAAAGGCAAAACTTGTGGATTGAGATAAAGGACAGAAAAGGATACCAATAACTACAACAATAATAACAGTAATAATAATAGAAGACACAAAACAAGTGATGCACGGCACAACTGCTCACCACTCAGAAACAATGATCAGCTGGTTCAAGACCTGCCCCATTCCTGGACGAGTCCCAGGGTTATACACAGAACACAATGTCATATGGTATGGACTATCCCTTTAGCTGGTTTGGGTCAGCTATCCTGGCTGTGTCCCCTCCCAGCTTTCTGGGTGCCCTCTGCCTTCTCATCAGCAGGGCCTTGCCAGAAGCTGAGAAGTCCTTGACTGCTTGGCAACAACTAAAACATCAGCCCGTTATCAACATTATTGTCATCCTAATGCCAATCCACGGTGCTATACCAGCTGCTAGGAAGAAAATTTAACTCCATCTCAGCCAAAAGTGAGACAGGCTCACTCTGGTCTGCTGCCTGCACCTCTCACTCTTGTTTTTGCAATTCCACAGACTAAAGAAACAGCTTCTTACAATTTATATAATCATCATTAACTAACACAATCACCTCCCCACAGTCACTAGGCCAGTGACCCAATGTTGGAGGTTTATAAAGCATCTCCTGCCCCACACGTCACTTTGAACATGTGCACACATTCTGATTTTGTACAGCTCTGCAAGAACTGCTTCCAAAGCCGAGCTAGATGGGACCTATCTTTCCAAAATGCAATTCATAATTAAAGAAAATGAATAAACGACCCTCTGTCTAGTTTCTAGCTTGCAGCCATTTGTCACACTTATATTCTGCATGTACTGTGAAACAGTCCAGCACACGCTACAACAGCTGTGAGGAAGGAGAATGACAACAGAGCACCCTTAAAACTAATGCCAGTTAATGAAATAAAGCTATTTGCATAATGCATTTACCTGCCAACTGTTTCACAGACTGCAGATCAGGTTACTTTAAGATAAACAGAAACAAACAAAAAACTTGTGCTATGATGGAAAAAGACACCAATGTCATCTCATTATAAACGTCTGTTTGAATCAGATAGAAGAGGGTGCAAAGAACAGATGGACACAAATCCCATGGTTTGAAAGTCAAAAGAAGCACGAAAAATAGTAAACTTCTTTTTGTTTGAGTCATATTGATCCCTGTGTTGGTTCAGCCCCAAGCAGTGGCTGAGCCCCACACGCTGCTTGCTCACTTCCGGAGGAGAAACAGACAGAGCCTCTGTGGGTTGGGATAAGGACAGTTTTCCAACAAAATCATCATGGAAGTGGAACCATAACAGCCTGTAGCACATTACACCCACACCCAATGATAACACAGAGTACCTTACCCACAATAACAGAATACTGCAGGACAGGAGGTCCATCCCTGTGGAAAACAGCCCAGGATGACTCAGCTCACCTGTGCTGGCTGCTTGGGGAGGTTGACTCTGGCCTGGCCAGAATCAGGACAATCCCCTTCAAGGGGCTATGGAAAATAAACTAACGAAGTTTTCAGCAATTAATTTACCAAATCACCATAAGGATAGAGTGGATCTATGATTTCAAAGGACTGCTATGTCTTTATCATTAGCCAACACAGTGACATCTCAGTGGTTGCCAGTGATGACATAATGCAACTTGCATCATCACTTTTCTGGGACCACACAGGATTTCCAGCGTGCTCACTGGTACTGGCCTTGTACAGCTCTGCAAAATCTGTTTCCAAAGCCAATGCTGGTGAGAAATGTGATACAAATAAAAATACTTTGAAGGCAGAGACTATGACAAAGAGTTGGAAAAGACTGAGACACATGCATTTGGGAAAGAGCCAGTAACTGTCCGTAAGAGGGTGGAAGGATGGAGTAGTTGGATAAAGAGGTGGTAAGAAACAGGGAGAATCTAGGACTGGAGCCAGTTGGCAGAGATAGGAAGCGTCTGGTCAGAAATACTGCAAACATACCTGGATGATATCGAGCCTTGCTAGCAAAAGCTTGGGCCAGGCGTAAACCACTCAGTGCATCGAGAGTAGAACAAGACAGGGTGAAGCTAGATTTCCTCAGGGACCTAAGCTGAGGTGGCACAGGACATCCTAATTCTGGCATTTCTAAGTATTTGTTTACACAGTTTTGCAACACGAACAGTATCTTAACATAATTTTTTCCTGCATAATGTAATTTTTCAGTAAAGTCATGAATAAGATCTAGTTTCTCCCTCCTGAACTCAAAGGACCTATTTTCACTCAAAGTTCTTTTACAAGCAGTTTTATGCACTTGCACCTCACTGTCCTAGATGACTTTCCCTCACCATACTGGGAAGCCCTGGTCTTACCTGGTGGGATGCATCAGGGCATTTTGGCAATATAGTCAGAACTGAATCCTTATTTTCCCCCTTAGTCACAACCCACTTAAAACTGCCACTGAAACTTAAAAATGAGTCCTGAGCTGAACAGATGAACTTGGTGCTGCACTGCAGGCATGCACACAGTCACAAAATACATGTCTGGACTACTATGTAGTCATCCTTTCAGTGTTTATGGCTTGAGCTTTGAAACTGTAAAGATGAATCCAATGATAAGTATTTTTTTTTAGCTTTGAGTTTTGCTCCCCACTCAGCAGCATGGGGAAGAAAAGGGGATCTGTCAAAAGTACAGCTCCTCTGTAAAAGTTTTGGGAATGAGCTTTCTTTCAGCAAGGTTACAAGGCAGGCTTCTACAGTGTCCCGACATTCACAGGAACCCCTGTTGTCTTTCTAAGCTTTATTGCATCTGTTGTATTTCTAATAACTGTGATATAAATAGCATGTGATCCTACCTTGCTTTCAGAGCTCTGCCTAACGAAAATGTGCAGTGACACATGGGCACGTACCGACTCTCTGGGATTACACACTGTAATATCAACCTACAGATTGGGTGATAAATTTTTAAAACTCTTATCAAGTCCATGGGGAAGTTCACAGGGTGTTACAGTGTCTCCTGGATGGAGCACGCAGCAAAATTGTATTTTGCTGAACAGAAAAAGAGTCAGACTAAAAGAAAAAGGGGCACTCTCCACCCACGGTGTGTTGCCTGGGCACTTTTGTGTCTGTGCAGTTATTCTGGAGTGGACACAGAGGAGTTGTGTCTCTGCTTCTCTTGTTTGGCACTTGCACCTTATGCTCCTGTTTGGGGCCCAAACCTGTGAGTGAACGTGGCTGGTGCATGTGACAGGATACTGGAGGTATGAACTGCTGCCCAGACACTGAGGAGGCCCCTGCACCTGTCTGACTGCACACACACACAATTCCATGCCAGAATATGGCATCACCCAACAAGCATATTTGCTAGTAACTTTTTAATACACTCATTTTCCAAGCTATGAAAATATTCTAATCAACAAATCCAACTTTCTCCTGTCTACCATCAAAACACTTGAGACAGAGCCTGAAATTCATTTCCAAAAGGAGTAACAGCATTAGTTTGGAAAGACCTAAACCTCACTAAATAGACCCCAAGTTTGCCTTTGCCTTTTTTCTCCCAAGCCCTGTATTCAAGCCAGGGGACCTGTCTGCAACTTGTCTGATCACTCCTGAAGTCAGAGTGCAGTTAGCACACAAACACTGCCTGGGATGCCATCAGTTCTGCACTGCTGTTTCTAACCACTGTGTATGCAGGCTGATGGGCAGCTACATTGTAACCAGGGCAGATGTGCTGCCTGGAACATATATGCATAGGATTATGAATTAAATCGAGCCCTCCCCATCCTATTGGCTTGGTTTTCAGAACTACTTCCACCCCCCAACCCTCCCCCCCCTCAAATACTGCTTAACACTACTCCCCTTCATTAAAGAGTAAGGCAGAATATGGAATGGCCCTGCCCTGCGTTCCTTTAATGGAAGAAATCTGGATAGAGGATTTCCATGCCATGAAAAGGGTAAATTGTAGGGAATATCGGGATCAGAGATAAGGTCCAGGTTTGATTTCCTTGTTTTGGAAGACCCTGGTTTATCCTACAGTGTCCAAAGTAGCCTCAGGTGGTTGTGAAGAACTGAATGGGATAGCATTACACCAAGCCTATCTTCACAGATCTTTAGAAACCTCTGGTTCTATTTTGGGATGCTCGATACTCACTTGGCTTATTTGAGAAGCAATGTTGCTAGCCTTGGAGACTAGACTTTGTAAAATCATGAATCCACAACATGGGGTCAGTAGTAGAAGCAGTGCTTTTATCCTGCCCAACTAAACGGTCTTAAAACTGTCCCACAGGTTTGCTTCTTTTCTGTGCCCATGCAGCCCGGCTTTGCCATCGGGATCGCTACTGGCAGCACACAGAGCAGTGGCTTCTCTGCTAGAGACTAAACTGCGACCCTGTGAACATGTCCCACACAGGTTGCAATCTGCTTGTGACAACAACCTGGTGGTAACAATCCCCACTGCTGACACACAGGTGAGAGAGAAAGCCTTTGCAATTAAACCCCGGTCACTAACACCCCCACTGCTGGGGACGTTTGGTCTCAGCTCTGAGCATGACTGCAAAGGTACTTGGAGTGCAGCAAAAGAAAAACAAAAGGGTACCAGGAGAGACTGCCAGCTCCATCTTCCCTCTAACAGTAATCTAGAGTGTCACTTGTTCCTGAGCTATTCCAGATGACCTGAAATGCAGTGAGGAGGATATCAACATTAATTCTGTGCTAGTATTCTGACAATTGACTGTGTGCCTGCACCCAGCTTGTTTGGACTGTTTCTATTCCATTGTTTTAAAAAATACCTTGGGATATAATGATAGCTACTGCGGAGGAACCAAACCTAAAGACAAAAGGATTGCTTATCAACCATAGGACCTTGCTGATTTGAAATCTGGATTTTAAATGTATACGCACCCCTTCACTAGGACTCCTGGTGAGACAAAACCGTGGGAACCACTATGGTGGAGAAAAGGTCAGGCAGCATCTCCCATTGCACTGGGAAACCAGGAGTCTATGTTAATCTTAGGTTAACGTTATGTTATCTGAGCTCAGTTCATACTCACAGATACTTCTTGACAATTAATATACAGGAGAGGACATGTTGCCTATAGGATACTTCATGAAGATGTTTATTAAGGTGGTCTGTAGGGGAAAACTTACTGTCATAGACCACTGAGGTCACGGGGATTTAACTGCCTCTATAGATGGTCCATTCAAAATAAAAGGTGGTTTGGGTTTTTTTTCCTTGTTTATCTTCTGTAATTTTGTAAGTGAAACAGATTAAGCCAGAGAAAGGGTGTTCTAGTCTGGAATAAGAATACCCATGTAGTATGCCTTCAGTGATTTCATTTTACCTATTCCACTTTCCCACACTGAAACTGTCTTTATACAGGACCAAATCTTTAGAGTCATCAGTCTCTGGGGTCTCTCAGAATCTCCTGTCTACTATGTGGCTTCATGACTTCATGCAGTTAGGACTACACGAGGATTATGATTGTTTCTGTAAGAACATAAGGCCATAGTGAGTTGAAACACCTTACACACAAATGTCTTGATAATCATCATTTGTACAGCACTACAAACGCATGTAGCATTTGGGAAGCTCATTAACAACTGCCTATAACAATCACTAGCAGTAAAATATATAAAATCATCTTTATTCAATAAGGCAATTAGCGTGTGGTTTTACCTGTGCATGAGAGGCCATACTGCAAAGCTACGTTTGAGTTACTGGGCCTCCACAGGTGCTGCACGCACCTCGCCTTCAGAAGCACATCCCGTGGTCCCTTCAGCTGCAGTAAGGGAGCTGCTCTGCTATTTCTTACCCCAGGCAAGAGCTTACAGATCTGTGCCTCTTGGTCTCAGCTGGTTTGGACACCTCTTCATGGCAAAAGGGGCCAGCGGCCTTTCCAAATGAGAGCTTCTCTTGGGATTTAAGCAAGTCCCAAGTCTGGCTTGACTGAAAGCATAACTTTACCAGGTACAAGGATTTTGTGAGGACTGTCTGAAGGAAAGCTTGACTCGGCTGGGAAGCAGGTATGTTTTTAAGGCTCTGCAGCACATCTGTGACTCACTCCAGCTTAATGAATTGCTACAAGTCAGCTACGTTAGCGTCAAGCCAAACCCTTAACATTCTGTCTTCTGAAGTATCCTTTTAAATCTCTTTTGCTGAAAATAAAGCAAACACCCCTGTTTTCATTTGCTCTGAGAGAACTGTGCAGAGAATTAGTTACCGCTGATAACATTACAGGTCACAGGATGAGCTGCTTTCTGAGCTGTGAAGTTTTCACAGTGTGAACAGTCGTCAAGCCCGTAGCGCTGAGGGCTTCCTCCCCATAAGGCTGTAGAATGTCTCATAGTTGTCTTTGGCTATTGCAATAGTTCCACTAAACCCCAACCATCATGTAGCAAACCTAGAGATTAGAAAGCAAATTACTTGGTCATGGTTTTCTTGAGTGTTCAGGTCATTTTAATTCAGTGAGTTTCTCAGGAATGGTGGATTCTTAATCAAAAAGCATTTAATCTAGTGTCACTGAGAAAAACACTAATTCACTGCACATCTGAAGTGCCTCTCATCTAAAGATAGAGAAACCTTTCTACAAAACACCACTGACTCACACCGTCCCTAGGAGATAGGTGTTAGTACTATCACTTTACATAAGGCAGAACTGTAGCACTGATGTATTTATTTATTTAAGTCTGTCCCTGGGCAAAGAGCCCCACTTCACGTGTACACTGAGCAGGTAGGCACAAGCAATAATCCTCCAGTTTCTTTTCCTCCTTATTTCTACCTCACAGAATCACAGAGTCACAGAATCATAGGGGTTGGAAGGGACCTCGAGAGATCATCAGGTCCAACCCCCCTGCCAAAGCAGCTCCCTAGCTCATATTGCACAGATAGGCGTCCAGACGAGTCTTGAATATCTCCAGAGAAGGAGACTCCACCACCTCCCTGGGCAGCCTGTCCCAGGGCTCTGTCACCCTCACTGTGTAAAAGTTCTTCTGCATGTTGGTGCGGAACTTCCTGTGCTCCAGTTTACAGCCATTGCCCCTTGTCCTGTCCCCACAGACACTGAAAAGGGGTTGGCCAATTCCCCCTGCATCCCATACTTAAGATATTTATAAACATTAATTAGGTCCCCCCTCAGTCTTCTTTTCTCCAGGCTGAACAGCCCCAGCTCACTCAGCCTTTCCTCCTCCATATCTACCTGATGTAGATAGGCTTACCCTTCCTTCTTATTACTTATACATCTATATATGCATATATAATGTATCTAGCACTTTATAAAACATTTAAAACTTTGTAAGAAACAATACATATTACAGAATTTAATAATTATGGCAGTAAGTTGTATATGTAAGTTTTTTGATAAACGAAATCTATCAATTCCTATAGCTTTTGTAACAGAACCTATGAAGTAGAGAAGGGAAATAGGAATGATATTTAACACGTCCCAAGGTATTTCCAACATCTGCATATCTACGATAATTTGTAGTACAAATAAAAATATAGATAAAATACTCTGCATTACAATAAATCATGCAACTGATATTAAGTAAAAGCAAACAACCAAGTCCCGGGGATGAGCCTAGAAATCATAAACTTTGAAAGAGGAACTTGCAACAACTCAAAATTTGAAGGTCTCCATATTTACATATGAGTGGCTTCAATACTGACTGGGTAGTGTAAGCAAGAGAGTCTTCAAATAGATAAAAAAATATGTCAGGTTGTGCACTTAAACCTTCTTTTCCCTAGAAGGAACCCTGTAAACAGATTCCAACTTAGAGCAAATCCAAGATGCAAACATAAAGTTCTCTAGACTCAGAAGCAATTCCTGAATGCAGATGCTTTGCATTTGTGGTTCTGGCAAAGGTCTTTCTGACAGAAAGATGACTAAAAGAATCTAATAAGTAAAGACATTCTTGTATTCTGAGCTGTGTGTTTGAGCTTAGGTTTTTTTTAATCTCCACTGTTGTTTTCTTTGGGGTTTTTTGTTTGTTTATTTTGAAAACTGAATTGTAGCAGTTCTACTCACTCCTGCTGACTGAATAGGCTGCCTTCTGCCTTCCCCACTCACTCTGCTGGGAACCGAAGGAGTTTTCTTCTGGCTAGTTCCCGCATACCGAGCGCCTGTTGATGACAACAGCCATTACTGCCACATACCTACCTTAAAAACAAAGTCAATTTAGGAAAAAAGCATGCTAACAACTAAAATGTCTCAGTTTCCTCTGGCCTTATGGAAGATCATTTTAAATAAAAGCCACATTGGAATAAATACACAATGACATGCAAGGTCACTAGCTGTCACTAGAATACCTCTGCTTCAAAGGATCAAACTGTCTTGCAGACTTTTGGTTGAATTGGATTTCAGCAAGCATTGGTTGGCCAAAACCACAGTTGGGCTGGCTGCCCATGAACAATATGTACTTCTCCAAACCCTTAGCAGCTTCTAAATGGAGATCAAGTCATTTTCCTCCTCACTGTCACTTTCCCTCCAGCTGATGCTCTCAGACTATCTGCCTTATACTGTCTCCACAAATCTCCCTGCAGAAAATCATCATGTCTTTGGTTCTCTGTTTGCACCGTCTGTGGCTCTCCATAAACTCCTGGCAGGGAGGGAACAAGCTTTTTCACTCCTTGACCCTGGATTTTTGTCAGTTCCTTGAGCTGTGTTCAAACCTAATCTCAGCCCTGGACATTCTTTGACCATAGAATCAGCTTTTAAATGACTCCACATTTCTACTGACATGAACACCACCTTTAAGCAAGTTCACTGGGAGATTTCATAAATGCTGGGTATTGTTATTACATGAGAGCAATTTTCAGAAGTGAATCTTTGGACTTCATTTTATCACTCCATTGTATGACTCAGTCACAGACTGCATGCTGTAATGGACGACCAGAAGATAAAGGGCCATCCTTAGTCATGGCTTCTTGAAGGTCAGGCTGTTCTGACAAAATTATCCAGGAGAGAATTGCTTTTATACAGGCCACTTGCAACCTCAGCTTCCCCACTGCAAGAGAAGCAAAGCGCAGTAGATGTACTTTCCACACCGACAGCTCTGCGGCTGTTTCCAGGGGACTTGTGTGCTCAAAGGCACGACAGCTCCCCAGATTCTCCTCTCAGTGGCAACCAGAGTTTGCAAGTGCCAAATGTGTCAGCACATCTCAGTGGGGTGATGATGTTTTGTCTACTAAGTGACGCTAACAAACAGCAAGCAGGGTGGTGACTCCACTGAGGCGGTTCACAGGGGAACCTGCTACATACTCCCTACCGTCACCTCTGGTCACCTGCATCAAAAGTGGCAGAAATATTAGGTTTCCTACAGTCTTAAGAAAGCCTCTTCTCGAACACCACCTTCCCTTTCTACAGAACCATGGGCAGATCTTTGATTTGTTTTCAGCGGCGCTGAAGTATTCATAATGTAATTTGTTTGGCTGTGATGGAAGGAGGTAGGTTGAAAGAGCTGTGCTTGCTGAAATCATTTCAAGACATGAGCAATAATCTTTAATTGCTTTCACCATGTTTATATTTACTACAGAGAATTATTATTTCTCCTCTTGGTTTCCCCAAGTTTTTCCCTCCTCCAAAATTCCAGGTCAGAATAACTTGATTTTTTTTCTTTTCCTGAAGCACAAAAACCACACAAATGCACACTAAATCAGTGCATTTTTAAGCAGTAAACATCAAATAGATAAGGAAATAATTTTGACAGACTGGCATCCTTCCTGGCAGGTAGGGAAACACAATGTCAGATCGTAAGATATCACGGCTGAGAAAGCAGCAATAAAGAAATCAGAATTACTGTGTTTCTCATGAAATGATGGTACAGTATTTGGTACCTAATAAATGGAGTCAGGATATTTTGACAGCATTCTGCCACTAGAGTGGTCTCCTTTACCACACCATGCTCTTCCTCAGTACTTCAGAACCTTGGAGTTCCAGATAAATAATCTGCATCAGCGAGAAACTGAAAAGTTATTTTAAGATCTTGAAGGCTACAGAAGAACTTAAACTGGCAGATAAACACCCTCAAAGGTGCAGAATACTGGAAAAGCTGGCTGTCAGCCAGAATGAGTGGCACTGTGTTGAGCAAGCTGAGATGCTTCACTTTTTGTCTTAGTGATAATAGGAAGAGCTCCTTGATCTGCACTGGTCAATTGATGAACTGGAGAGAGCAGCTGACTTAGTTTCTTACCACGGGGTATCACTGTAATATCTTGTTTGATCCCTTTCTACTCAAAAAGTGCATCTGTGTGTTTGTGTAACTGCCTGATCTTGCCCACAATATGTCAGCCCCTGTGAGAAAAGAGCTGAACCCGTAATCCATTCCTCACTGCCACCTGGAAGTCCCGTGGGCAGTCCCGTGGGCTACGGAAGTCCTTGGGACAAGTCAAGGGAGCACATGCATCATGGTATGTGTGCATCTCATCTCATTCAACTCTCAGTTTTGGGACAAAACCCATGAGAACCAGCGGGAAGAACAGAGAGCTAACACGCTCCATCCACTCGCTAGAGAAGACGGTGGCAGGAACTGGCTCCTTTTCACTGAAAACCTGTGCTAAATATGTTCCTTGTCTGCAGTTCTGATTTGCCACTGAAAGCTTAATTAGTGTTCCTCAGCAACGGGGAAACATTCTGATTGACAAAACTCATTGGTTTTGGCTGAGGCTTCAAAGTGCTCGCTTCACAATACACTCCATAGCTATTTTTAAACTCCTTGCAAAATTCACAGCTGAGCGTTCTGATGCGGAGTGAAATTCATCATCAACACCACCGCCACAGTGCCATCACCAGAGCGATGCGTTTCTCAGGAGAATGGGAGGTTGGAGACAAGCTCAGACTTTGTGATCTCTGGCAGCAGTAGCTTTTTCCCTCCTAACTCTCAGTCTGAGAAGAAAACAGGGATGCTTGGGCGAAAAGGAAGCCAAACAGACAGTTTAACAATTAATTTAAAAGACTATAAAGATTAAGAAATTAAGTGAAACCATAGATAGATGGTAGATAACTTGCAAGGTCTTTTGTTGTCAGCACCAAAGAAAACCATTCAGAAGAGCTTCAGGAGGGACTCAGAAGGCAAAGTGGACAAAGAAGGTGTCCATTGTTAAAATTTCATGTGGGTGGGTATGTGCTGAAAGGAACAGCAACCACACACACCCTACCATCATCTTATCAACTGTAACGACTCAAAAATAAACCCACGGGCGTCACTGGAACTGGATAGTGAAAATCCTGTTCTATAGCACCTAGAAAGGTAAAATGCTGAGCTGCACAAGGACAGGCAAACAGTTCTGAAGGCACCATCACACCCCTAAACACACTTCGTTCTGCCACGGAATATTGTGGACTGCTGCCATTAATGTACCCCAAAAAGACACCAAAGAGATGATGTTTGGCTGTTACAGAGGAGGGCTAGGAGCTGGAAAGGATACAACAGATGTATGAGAAACTAATCCTTGAAACTGATATGTAAATACCATCAAACAGCATAATCTGAGAGGCCCATCTCTTTGCAGTTTTGAGTGGGCCTTTATACTTCTGCAAAATGAAGATACACCAAAAAAACTAAGTGTCTAAGATGAAAATACAGAAATACTTTGAATCATTATTTTGATTCAAAGGCATTGACCTACCTAACTTTGCTGTATTATAGCATTATGAAAATAACTACCCATATAGTTTATTATTTAAAGATAATGGTGATTAAAAGTGTGTTTGCAAAGGAAACCTAAGTTAACAATACTGATTTCTCCAAGTGTCTAATATGAAGCATTTATTTACAAGTTGAAAAGTCCTTACTGAAAAGGGAAGCTTTCTCAGACTTAAAGAAGGTGAAGACATGAATAACTGGGGTCCATAGTAATATGCAAGACTGCATTTATGCATATTACTATGGACCCCAGTTGTTCATGTCTGTTATAAGCACTCCTAGTTAAAAATTTTTAAGCACAGAAAGAAAAATAAAAAAGAAAAAAGCAGTTATACATTTCAAAAACATCATTCCATCATATATTTGAAAATTATCATTTCACCACCATCAGTAATAATGTCTAGAGGCATACTTGCATAAATCTACCTAAAGCACTTGTAATCTTTGCATTGTAATAAAATAAGAATGATGCTTACATCCCTTTTTATATTCATTTCTGGAAAAATCCAGCCGTAATATGTACTACACATGAATATTTATCAGGGAAAAATAATGGTTATACCCATATTTAATTTTTAATCTGAGATCTTAGATATTATTAACTTTCCCGGCAGTATTAAGAGGAATAATTTCATAATTCAGTAGTGAAAAGAACTGCAAATGAACCATAAGTAAATAGAGCTGAATTATCTTTTGCAAAGATCTGAGAGAGGGAGACTGAGGGTATGCAGGTTGCATGCAAAAACCTACAGAAAATCAGATATATTTAATGCATGACAAGACCACCTTGCTTTGAGTTCTGCCTTCAGAGTTCCCACACTGAGGAAATAAATTTGCAGGCAGGCCCTCTCTCTGTGCCTGCAGTCCTGGGTCCTGGAACAATGTGTTTGCGTGACGGGCTCGGAGGTGTTTTGTTTGGGTTTCATATTGCTTGCCTTACTGAAAAAGTTTTTAGTCTTACCACTTGCAAGGAAAAAAATCTTGAAAACTGAAACCAAATGTAACTCATGGCAACAACAGTGACATACATCTGCGGAGGTGTGACAGAAGATGAGGAATGCAGGAAAGAGGACTGCTTGCAGAAAACTCCCTTGGGCTTGGGAGAAGCACTGGGCAATGTCCTGCATGTGCCTGTAGTGCTTTGGGTCCAAAGAGGAGTGCACCATGGAGTGGAATTGACATTCCCCGCACTCGCTGTCCTCAGGTTCACATTGTGGGTCACTATCAAGTGCACAAGGTGGCTTCCTCTTGAAACCAAGCTAGAAGATGTCCTCTGGAGTCAAGTCAAACACCCTGTCTGCAAGTGGGTATTCAGACAGAAACCACTTTGTGCAGTTCAGTCGTGAGCATGAGTGGGCTACACAACAGTCTGGGAAGTTTCATACATTCACCATGCAGAGGTGGGTGTCCCCTCATGGCCTGTTAGAGCTGTGACAGAGTAAATCACCCTTGAAATGTGTACAGCGTGGATACCTGCTCTGCAGCAGCAAGGGCTTTGCTCTACAGGAGAAGTACCTGAGGATTGGAGGATAGCCAATATCACTCTGGTCTTCAAAAAGGGCAAGAAGGAGGACCCTAACAATTATAGGCCAGTCAGCCTCACTTCTGTCCCTGGAAAGGTGATGGAACAGCTTGTTCTGGATGCCATTACCAAGCAACTGGAAGAGAAGAAGGTCATGAGGAGTAGTCAGCATGGATTCACCAAGGGGAGATCGTGCTCGACCAATCTCATAGCCTTCTATGATCTCATCACCGGCTGGGTGGATGGAGGGAGAGCAGTGGATGTCATCTACCTTGACTTCAGCAAGGCTTTTGATACTGTCTCCCATGACATCCTGATAGAAAAGCTGAGAGAGCATGGGATAGATGAGTGGACAGTGAGGTGGGTTGAGAACTGGCTGTCGGACCGGGCTCAGAGGGTCGTGATCAGTGGAACAAGATCTGGCTGGAGGCCTGTGACTAGCGGTGTTCCCCAGGGCTCGGTGTTGGGTCCAGTCCTGTTTAATATCTTCATCGACGACCTTGATGAGGGAATAGCATCCACCCTCAGCAAGTGCCGATGATACAAAGCTGGGAGGGGTGGCTGACACGCAGGAACACTGCGCTGCCATCCAGCGAGACCTGGACAGGCTGGAGAGCTGGGCAGGGAGAAACCAGATGAGGTTTAATAAAAGCAAGTGTAAAGTCTTGCACCTGGGGAGGAATAACCGTCAGTATCAGTACAGGCTGGGGGATGACCTGCTGGAGAAGAGCTCTGTGGAGAAGGACCTGGGGGTCCTGGTTGATGACAGGTTGGCTATAAGCCAGCAGTGTGCCCTGGTGGCTAAGAGGGCCAATGGGATCCTGGGATGCATCAGGAAGAGTGTGGCCAGCAGGTCGAAGGAGGTGATCCTCCCCCTCTACTCTGCCCTGGTCAGGCCCCACCTGGAGTATTGTGTCCAGTTCTGGGCTCCCTGGTATAAAAAAGACAGGGATCTCCTGGAGAGAGTCCAGAGAAGGGCTACGAAGAGGATTAAGGGCCTGGAACATCTCCCCTATGAGGAAAGGCTGAGTGAGCTGGGGCTGTTCAGCCTGCAGAAAAGAAGACTAAGGGGGGGACCTAGTTAATGTTTATAAATATCTTAAGTATGGGATGCAGGGGGAGTTGGCCAACCCCTTTTCAGTGGTCTGTGGAGATAGGACAAGGGGCAATGGCTGCAAATTGGAGCACAGGAAGTTCCGCACCAACATGCAGAAGAACTTTTACACAGTGAGGGTGACAGAGCCCTGGGACAGGCTGCCCAGGGGGGTGGTGGAGTGTCCTTCTCTGGAGATATTCAAGACTCGTCTGGACGCCTATCTGTGCAATATGTGCTAGGGAGCTGCTTTGGCAGGGGGGTTGGACCTGATGATCTCTCGAGGTCCCTTCCAACCCCTACGATTCTGTGATTCTATGATTCTGTGATTCTGTGATCTGCTCCTATTTGTCCACACCATTTGCTCATGTGAAGACAACCTCTGATGCCACCAGCGCTCCCAGCTGGCAGGTGCCAACTCCCTCTCTGTCCCCAGCTTTTCCCTGTCCAGGAAACTAACATAACAGATACAGGGGACCCAACTCCACAGAAGACCAGAGTGACACAGAACGAGACAAACCAGATTTTATCCAAACCAGCATATCACAAAACAGACAGCTGGTACCAGATGCTACCAGTGATGACAGAGCAGGAAACAAACCATGAAATTAGGTCTATTACAACTGACTTCAGCAGGTTGTAATCTGCTTTGCCTGGACTTAACAGTTAAAAAGGATCTTCCTGACAGTCCTCCCCAGCTGCAGGATTACTGTTTGGGTGTGTAAAGCTAAGCAGGTGCAGAAAGGCCTTCCTGGCTCAAGCTGAAACACTTTTTCTAGGCTGGCACCCCTAGAAATAGGGAAGAACTCCTCTTAGCTGTGCACTCACCAACCCACTCACATAGCATATTCAAATAATTTGACCAGTCTGGTTTTAAATGTTCACTACAGATCGAGTGTCACAACGTTGCCTTTAGGACCTGGATGCCCAGTTCCTTTACAACTAATGGCAACTGAGCACTTAAAACTTGCCAGCAGTTTGAAATACTGAGTGGAGCAGGGAGCACAACTGGAAAACTACTCTATAGATCATTAGAACTCCTTTTAATTTACATATTCAACATAAGCCTTCCTGGTCCTATTCCTTCTAGTTCTGTTCCCTGGAGCCAAGACTGTTTCCCCTCTTGCTGTGATGCCTGAACCCCCTCCCACGACGATCACCTTGCTTGTCCATCACACACATTTAGCTCTTTTAAATCTTCATGAATCAATCTCTTCAGACACTCCTTCACTCTGCCATCCTCCCCTGAACTCCTTCCAGTGTGTCAACAGCTTTCTGGGTTTGATATACCTGAATTGCACACCAATTTTCTCATCACTGCCTAATTAGCAATTCACAGCAAATATAAGAGTCTCTTTCTTCTATCGATTCCTAATATTTCATTTCATTTCCTGAAATGCATCAGATTTAGTGACAACAGCCCCCTCACATCTCACTGGCATATGCAGTTCTATAGAGTGCTGGTCTTCCAGGAGGAGTGCAAGACAATCTATTTGGGTGTGGGAAGAAAGTATTTTAATAACATTAAAAATAATATTAAATTTAAAAATACTTATAAAATAGTCTTTTGTAATCTTTTATCTCATCATTTTAAATTTAGATCATAGAATCATAGAATCATAGAATGGCATGAGTTGGAAGGGACCCCAAGGATCACAGAGCTCCAACCCCTCTGCCACAGGAAGGGCCACCAACCTCAAGCCTGGATCTACACAAGGTTGCCCAGGGCCCCATCCAACCTGGCCTTGAACACCTCCAGTGCAGGGATGGGGCATCCACCACCTCCCTGGGCAGCCTGTTCGAGCACCTCACCACTCTCTCTGTAAAGAACTTCCCCCTAATATCTAATCTAAACCTTCCTTCCTTTAGTTTTAATCCATTCCCCCTTGTTCTGCCATTGTCTACCCTTTTAAACGGTTGAATCCCCTCCTGTTTCTATGCTCCCTTCAGGTACTGGAAGGCTGCAATGAGGTCCCCCTACAGCCTTCTCTTCTCCAGGCTGAACAAGCCCAGCTCCTTCAGCTTCTCTTCACAGGGGAGGTGCTCCAGCCCCCTAATCATCTTTGTGGCCCTCCTCTGAACCCTCTCCAACAGTTCCACATCCTTCTTGTATTGGGGGCCCCAGATCTGGACACAGGACTCCAGATGGGGCCTCACGAGGGCAGAGTAGAGAGGGACAATCCCCTCCCTGTCCCTGCTGGCCACCCCTCTTCTGATGGACTGTGTATGTGCTTTATAATGGGCATACTATTGCATTTACAAATAAATAAATGTACCTATATTGGAAGTGTCTGTGTGTGTTTGTGTGTTTGTGTGTGTATCTGGGTGTGTGTGTGCATGTGTCTGTGTGTCTGTGTGTGTGTCTCTGTGTGTGTGTGTGTTCAAAACATTTTTACTGATACAGATGCACAATTAGCAAAGTTTGGAGACGGCTGCTATAGAAGCAAACGGTGGTAGCATATACATATTTCAAGTCTCAAGCTATTGGTGTCAGAAAATCCACCCCGTTGCCACCATGCACACTGTAGCACATACCACATGTGCTGCTGAACCCACCTGGCACGGGGTCAGGCCTCGATGACTGGCACCGGGACTGCCTGCACAAACTGCTGCTGTCATTCCCCATGGTTAATGGTCGAGCCAGGGAAAAGTGAGGGTGTGTGGGGGAGTCTGGACTCTGGCACCAGGCACTCTTAACAGGGAAAAGGGATGCAGGGGTCTCTTTTTCCCTGTAAACAGAAATTCAATTAAGTTTACTGGGTATATTTCACACATTTTGCACATGCATGTATGTGCACAGGATATAAACCAATGTATATTTTATCAATTATTGCATTATTTATTGTACTGCATTAACATATTTATTATTATATTTTGCATAGATTTATGGTGTTTGCTGTGCACACACATTACATCTGTGCAATACACCTAACAAACAGCACAGACGTATTTCACACACTCTGCGTTTAGTTGTAGGTGGAAGAACTGCAACTGCTCTATTGTTTCACATATCACATCATAATTTGCATTTGGTAAATATGGTAGGAAATATAACTAAAGGACTAGGGAGTCCTTTGGTTATAATTCTGCTAAACTTGAACTCTTTGCACTGAATTTTTATGCAATTTCTCCCTGCTTCTGACTTACTTTCTTTGGAGAGTTTGAGCAAAAGTGATTTAACCATCTTTAAGAACAAAGCTTGTGATTAACAGGCAGTTTAAACTACACTGAAAACTGTTCATCTCAACATCTCCAGCCATGGCCTGGAGAAGAAATTTAAAGAGCAATTACCCCAAACATTAGAAGGGCCACCCACACTTTTGGTGAAAATATATCTGGATCAGCAAATCCTTAATTTCTGAAATACATGTTTTTCTGTCAAGAACCTGGCTCAAAATCCCTTGGAACCAATATTCTGGAGGGGCCTCAGAAAAAAACCACCACTCTGGGGTTCCTTATTTGAAACAGTGAATGGATCAGCTCAGAGGTGACCTGGGTACCCAAACTACACTGTCTGCAGCTAGGCCAATGAACCTCACTTCTTCATGCTGCTGCCAATTTTGAGTTTGATACAAAGCCTAGAAGGCAGTTCTGAAGCAAATTAGAAAGCAATAGCTATCAGTCCCGAGCCCACGTCAAAGCACGCTGGGCTGAGACAAGACCAAGTCCAGGCCCACCCTAATCAAGACCAAGGTAAACAGTGATGTAAACAGCAACATTTTTGGCTGAAAGCTTTGCAAGTTGTGGTCTCTGAATGGTGCCATCCAAACACTTGGGGCTCAGAGGATAATATATAATAAAGTCACATTTTAAGAAGAATTGTACTTGGATTTTACTTTCCTCTTTGTCTTGACTAACAACGAACACAGTCCTAACCAGAGTTTTGGGCTGGATACCTGGTTGAAGGTTAATTCTTATTTTCAAAACTCCAAATCTTTTCCAAAATTGCTTACCAAGGTGCTCATTTAAAAGCATTCATTTACAGACCCAGTCTGGCAGAATGCTGCAATCACAGAATGCTCACAATGAACATCAGATACCTTTTAATGAAGCTTTGTCTTTTTTTTCCTGTTTGCTGTGAATCAGCCCTCTCCCACTCTGTATCAGTTGTTGTAAATTCCTGCTCATTTTCCCATCCCTCTTTTTCCTTTGTTGTGGAGAAACTGTTCTCAACAATGTTCTCAAATTTTTCACTTTCCTCTTTCACCACCCATCCTTCCCTTCTGTTCCAGTAGAGAGGAGTGTACCAAGCCACAGCCTGAAAAAAAAGCCCCAAACAATGTATCACCACTTATTCATATTCTACATTTTTACATCATGATAATTGTTTGTTGTAGACAAACCAGGAAGGGCTGAAGGGGTAGGTGCTCCAGTGTATTTCTCAGTCATTTATCATTTGAAAGATAAATACTAATGACAACTGCCAAACTGCAGCTTTTTCTCTTTGTTCTTTAAAATCTGTTTCCAGTTTTTAACTATATTTAGGGTACACTCAGCATCTAAGTGCCTTGAAATTCTACTACTCCAGTTAATGAAACCAGAAGAAGGAAAGAAAGTAGGACATGACAATCCTTCAAATATATCAAAAGCTGCTGAAGGAAGAAAATACAATCTCTGTATCCACAGTGGATAAGACAAGAAAAAAAGGATTAAAACTGAGGCAGAAGAAGTTCAGTTTAGGCATTAGGAAAGCTTTTCTAAGCACACAGAGAGTGAGGTACTAAAAGAAATTGCTGGAGAAATGGGGGAGTCTGTCTTCCTTACTAAAGCTCTTCCAGAACTACCTGGGCAAGCTGTGTAACTTCCACTGTTGATGAAAATCACAGGTCTTTTCCATATTGCCACTATTGTCTGGCTAAAAATGACCAAACCCATAGCTGCCACTGGACATCTATAGGATAAAAAACTACCTTGGGTTTTTTCTTATCACCAAGTCAACAGAAGTCTGCCTAGAAGCATTCAGTGCAGTTGCCAAGGTGATGGCAGTTATTAATGGGCAGCCATGGGCTGAATAGCCCTCATGGCAGGAACACAGTGGAGGAGGACAGTGGGCTGGCAGTTCACGTTTGTGGAGCCCCTCACTTCAGTCTCTGTGAGGATGTTAGCCTTTCATTCAACAAGTGGTGTCATCAATTTACTGTTTTTCTTCAGCCCTTCAGATCCTAATAATTAACATCCCCACTGAGGCAAGGTTAACAGAAAGAGATCACAGCTGTGCCATGTTTGGATTGTTTGTGCTTGTTTCTACAAGGACTTTAACAATATGATCCTAAATCTCTGAAGGAATTCTGGTGATAGAGCTGCCTGGGTAAGGAATTGAGGTGATTTTGCCCAGGGCACTCACTTGACCACTGGGCTCACAGAGAATGGTAGCACAGTCAAGGCTTGTCCTAAATCTCTTCAGGTCCTTCCAAAGAAAATCTGAGGGAGGTCTATAAAGCACTGATGCATCTGCTGCCCAAACCTGCAGAGATCAAGCAGCCATCAGATTAAAGGCAAAACAGCTCCTGGATATTTATACAATATAAGAACTCAGTAAAAACATCAGGTTTTCCTTTCCCTTTTCACTTTTGTAACATGGGTCACTATTTGATCTGCGAAGTCAAAGCTGAAAGAACTGTATTTCAACACTCACAGCTTAGTTATAGTGACTATTTTCAAGTACCTCTCCTGTGGATTAACAGTGATTAGCAAAGGCATGTTTTTCAAGGTGTGATAGTAAATCCTGGGCTTTTTAGTTTGGCTTGCTGAGAGTAAGATTAAAAATAGGCAGTTTCTTTTCTTTTCTGAATTACCAGGGGCATTGGAAGAGATCTGTGGTATCAGCTTTAAAATTCCAGTCTCTGCTTGGTTCTGGATTCCCTCTGTTCAGGGAGAAGCTGCCTCTACTGAAGACTAGAAAAATTTTGTCCTTTTATGCTTCTACAAACGATTTAACAACGTTGTGCTTTAAAAAGTGAACACAATTACCTGTGACTTCTCTCACCAAGGCAGTAGCAAAAAGACCCGTTATGAAAACACTTCTCTTACATAATACAACCACAACATGCTTTTTGCCAACGGTGCTCCTAAAGGATTTGGCATTTGCCATCTGTGAGAAAACAGCTCCAACCACTTCCTGGGAACCAAAACAATTCTCTTCCCATTTTAAAGGAGACATATCCTGGGGAGAAGAAAGCTCTCTTCCAAACTGCTCACCATATGGTACCCTGCCAAGCTGTATTTTTGGCATTTTCACACATACACCAGAAGACAGCAGCGACTCTGGCTCTTCCGGGCCCCCACCAGCTTGCATTTCCAGCTTTCTTGTAAGAGGGCTCACACAGGGCTGCACTGACCTGCACTCAGCGTAGTCAGGAACACAGACTTTCCCCTCCTTTTATTCTGCAAGGCCTCAATTTTCATGTCAGGAAGAGAAAGAAGCACTGGTGGTGACAGAGGCTTCAGGCCACATTCCAAGCATCTACACTGGCATCTTAACTTGAGCATTTTGCCTTGGTTCATCTGTTGCTCTCACAGGGAGCTGGGGCCTGGAAGTTCTCCCTAGCTGGCTGCATGACACAGACACTATTGTACTTGAATTTTAGATGCAAGAGTTAGCAGCCTGAATAAAACCCTTTGAAATTAATAATCCAGCAGAATTTTTCTGCTTGCATATGCTGAAACAGAAGCTGTGGTGGGCCTTCTACCTCAGCCAGTTGTTCACCCAAGAGCCTGTTAATGATAATGGAAACAGTGACCTTGTCAATGAGTTCAGCACTGATCAGAGCACTTGAGAAAGGATTGCTTTTGGGGTGGGTGGGAATGGTTGGTTTGTCAAAGCCAACTAAGAGGAAAACATTTCTGGGAAGATCTGTAAACTCTCTTGCAGCTAGCCAAGCAGCCAGAATCTTTACCCAGCACAGCAGAGGCTGTGCCCATTCGGAGCGTGGTTACACCCCAGAGGTTGCTGGAGGCTGCGTGCAGACACCAGCAGACGTCCCTCAGCTACACCTACAGCTGAGCCTTGGTCACACTTAGCTCACAAGTTCAAGCCTTTTTCATTACCAAGGATATCAGATGCATATATTTGTTGTTTTCTATTTAAAGCCTTTCTGGGGTATGATGAAGTCATCTGACTCTTTGCATCTCAGATCCTACATACCTCTGTAACTCTTATTCAAACTGGCAAAAAGACACCTCTGAAATAGCTGGAGGGGAAGTAATTTTTGAAGAGCAGCAGCCCATGCACTGAATTTTTAACACATGGTTCTGGCACCACTTCAAAGGACAGCACATTATTATCTTCCTTCTACAGAATAGGAAACTAAGGCACTGAGTGCCATCATTGTGCCTGAAGTCATCCAAGGCAAAGCCAGAAACAGAGCCCCATTGCTGGAACAGTGGTTTATGGCTTTCTCAGCTGGGTAAGAGCTGTCCTCACAGAGTGGGACAGCCTGGAAAGCAACATCATTTTTTTTGTTTTCTTCAGTTGAGACCCCACTAAAATGATACCTCAGACTATACACAAAGCTGTAGTAATTGCTTCAGTAGCAACACATAAAACTCGTTTCCTCTCCAGTTCCATTATTTGTGGGTTTCCCATCCAAGGTTCACACCTTCTGTTAGCAAACACTGGCACATCTGTCAGTATGGGGAGCTTTTTGTGGGAGCAATGGTTGGAAAAAGGAATGCATCAAACAGGGACTATCCAAGATATCCTCCCATTGCTGGGCAACATGAAAAGCTGAACATGTCATGCAAATGCCAGGTTTGTGATGGACATTAGCAGCTTCTTCTGAACTCATTACTCTTTGTGAGTGTTAGCCTTTCTGAAAATACTCAATTTTGATACTAAATTTTGATACTAAATTTACTAAAATACTAAGTTTGACTCAATACTGTCAGGGTAAGAGTGTACCCTAGCCTTCCAGCTGAGAGAAGGAACTCAAACCCCCCATACTCACTGTCACGGTGGAGTTGGGCCCCATCCTAGTCTTGGGGGGAAACCGAAATACAGCCACTGGTTGACCTTGGACATCCTACTTCAAGAGATAATCCCCAATGCTTTCCTCTTTTTCAGGGGCACAGTTCAGGATCTTGACAAAATTACCACCTGGATCAACTTCAGCAATTTTCAAATTTCCAATAGCACTGAAAGAAGATAATTTGAAAGGGTAAAAGCATTGTTTACTTGGAAAAAATACATATATTTCCTTATAAAAACCAGCCTAGATGTCAGTAATTAATCATAAGCAAACATACCACAGGCAGAATATTTACAGCACTGCTATTCAGTGCCTTTTGTCTGAAAAAAATCCATTAGCATCAAAACTAGTATATTCTACTTCTCTTCCACACTCAAGTAGCAACCATTGCCATCAGAAAAGAAAAGATTCTTTATTAGGAAAAAAAGTCATCAGTATACTATTTGAATTTGTGTTTCCCTATATCTATATAGGCTACAACCTCTAAGGCTGCCTTGGGTATTTAGCCTAGCATGATCAGTGGGAGTTGTATAGCTGACGTCCTTCATAAGTTTAGAAGATTCCTCCTGCCCATCAGCATAACTTCCTCCTCCTGCCTCTCATTGTTTTATCCTTCCTGGAGAAAGAAACATCTTCATTATTAACAATTTATTGTTAACTCAAAGAGACTCCATGCTACAGGACTGAGATTTCATCCCTCCCTGGTTTCAGAATCACAGCAAAGTGGGGTCTGTTTTGCATCTGCAGTAAGATGGGGGACTTCTTGTGTGAGCAGGGGAACACTCAATCTCCCTTAAGCACTGGAAAACAAATTTATCACTTGAGTGTTCCTTTAAGTAGTGCACATGTCAAGGGAGCATGTTTAAACACTCAGTCTCAGCCTGTAATACTCATCATAAGTCTTATTAGAGAGGCTGTGAATGAAGACTAAGAATAGTCCAGCTTTTGATGCGGAATCTACTGCAGTAAATTTCATTATTAAGCACTGGTGCAGTGTCTTGTCTGTCTTCTGTGTCTGTAATGCTTTTACCCTTCCCACATTCATCTTGTTCCGGTAAGTTTAAGTCAGAGACCTCTGTGTGCCTAGTAAAGGTTGACCCAACAGCCCAGACAGCCTATGTGCTTGCTTAACATAGCCAAACCCTCCCCGACAGTGTGACACAGACTGCCCACCCACCCCGAATAACTCAGCCCTGCGGTGTAGCAGTGAGTCACACTTGCTCACAACATCCAGGCTGCCTCCAGGCTGCCGCTGGCATTGATAGATTTGGAAGCAGAGCCCTGAGGAACTGCCCCCTCCCTGGCCAGACAAGACATGCACAGCCAATGTAATACTCAGCTGCCTCCCCTTTGCCTTCCCACAAACTTTGGGAACTCCAGAACGTTCCTCCTCCCACTCAGTCCTGCTCCCTTTGCTTCACATCAGCAAGGAGAGACCTGGAGGCAGCTTATGGGAGATGCAGAGCCTTGGAGGGGCTTTGGCACCACAGCCAGGCTAAGGGGTCCTCACCTTCAGACCTTTCCCATCTTCTGGCTGCTTGCTTTCATCTGGCTGCCAGAGTTGGGAATGTTTCAACTTCCTCACTGCTCATAAGACAACATTCTAAGCTGGATCGCTGAACTAGCCCAGGGTAAAAGGTTTGGTAGGGGCATTATTAGAACCTGAACTTTTTTTGTCAGTCCCTGCAAACTGCAGTATCAAGTGCAGCTGAAGGTATGGACAGCTGTGTTTAAATGCTTTCCAACTGCTGCTTCAGAGAATGATACTTTGTGATCCCTCAGTTTGTAAGTCACCATTTACACACACAAATGTACAATGCTGCAACTCAAATCCACAGTTGCTTTCTACATCCCTACAATCCTGGAGCCCCAGCAGTGGTCTAGGACACATTGCAAGTATTCTGATAAAAGCATTAATAATAATTATATGGAAAAGATAGGTTGGGCTTGATAAAAAATATTTTATTCCATTTTTAGGAATAAAAATTATAAAGCATGATGTGTGAGGTTTGATAGGTTTAGAAGAGTAAGCATTCATAGCAACATCAATGAGGAATTATTAGGTTACTGCTTTTTTATGTTTTGCTTTAAGAAACTAGGGAGATTGTCATGGACACCAGTTAGGCTGCTAGGAATCCTCTTACCCTTCCCATCTTGATTTAAATATCAAGGGATTCCAATCCATAGAGTTAAGTAAAATTAAACAATGATTGTTGTAGGTTAAGAATATTGGAAGGATTATACAACAAGCAAAACAGATGTTTTTTAAAGGTTAAATTGAAGAGTGAACATTTTAAAAGTAACCAAAGCAATCAAAATTACTTGTTTGATGTGTAAATTTGTAACCAAGGTAATAGGTAATGTTAGATGTGGTAATGGGTGGTGAAGCTAGCTAACCATGGCCATGAACAATGCTGCTGCGCTTCTTGTACAGTCCTATCCCATCTTGACAACAGGCCAAGGAATGTTGATCACATAGTTCTGGACAGGTGAATAACATTACATAAGGTTGGTGATAACTGTGCATGCCCATGAAGAAAGGCTCATCTAGTGAACACAGGTGTGCGACCCCCCGGCAACCACCAGGGACCCTCGAGGACCACCGACTCAAGTCACTGAGCATGTGTGACAGGGAGGACAATACGCAGATAACTTCCAAGAAACCACTATCATAAGATGTCCTTTTCCAAGAAATATAATGAATATATATCATAGAATCTTAGTATATCCTAGTTGAAGGGACCCACAAGGATCATCAAGCACTGAGGCCATACCAGCACAGTGCAGAGCAGGACAGTCCCCTCCCTAGACTGGCTGGCAATGCCATGCTTGATGCTCCCCAGGATATAGTTGGCCCTCCCAGCTGCCTGGGCACACTGCTGGCTCATGTTTAATTTGCTGTCAACCAAGACCTGCAAATCCCCCACAGCATGGCTGGCCTCCAGTGTTTGATCCCCCAGTCTGGATGTGCAGCCAGGGTTGTCCCTTCATGTGGTTGGTGACTGTCCAGCTCTCTAATCTGTCCAGGTCTCTCTGCAAGGCTTCTCCACTCTCAATGGAGCCAACAGGTCCTTCCAATTTGGTGTCATCTGCAAATTTACCCTCTAGTCCTGTGTTCAGGTCATTTATGAAAACATTAAAAAGAACTGGGCCTAAAATGGAGCCCTGGAGAACCCCACTAGTGACTGGCTGCCAGTTCGATGTTACCCCATTCACTGTCTCCCTCTGGGCCTGAACCATCAGCCAATTGCCCACCCAACACATGATGGCTTTGTCTAGTTGTACGCTGGACACTTTGTACAGCCAGATACTGTGAGACACAGCATCAAAAGCCTTGCTGAAATCCAAAAAAAAATAACATCAACTGGTTTCCCTTGGGCAACCAGCTGTGTGACCTTGTAGTAAAAGGAAATCAGATTGGATAGATGGGACCTTTCTCTCCTGAAGCCGTGTTGGCTGTGTGTATCTCTATTCTATATAACCTGTATGCTTCTGATTGTGTGGCATGCACATTAGGTGGAGCTATCTCCCGTGCATCCAGTGCTGCAATAAAGAATGCCTGTCTTTTAACACTGCATCGCTGTTACGAGGTTTATTCCTGTTTTTCAGTAACACACTGGCCTCTAAAACCAGAGTGACACCAGCCACAAAGAGAGATCCCTGACGTTTTTACCCTCTGGAAGGTGTAGTTTAAGTCAATGGGAGTAGACTTTTAAACCACAGAGAAGGCAAAGGTCTTCCTGATCTCCCATTTCTCTCTCTGTGCAAGGAAAATGAAGCAAAAGTTTTGGTTGCCAAAACATATATAGGAGGAGGACAGGAAAAAGCAGATGGGGAAAGAAAACTCCTAAACTAGTTTTAAAAGGTCATTTTAATGATTTAACTTTGTAAACAGCAGAATCCTGGTTCACAATAGAGTCAATAATGAGAGCCTAGAACAGCATGATTTTCCCTAAACAAGACCTCAGATTGAACCTAAGAAAGCTGAGGGGACCTAGTAACATAAAATGGGGCTGAAAGGAGTCTTTAATATAACACATGGGACTGGTAAAGGAGCAAATGATAGGACTCGGGAATTTGGTGTTAGGAGCTGCTAAAGCATGAGATGCAGAGCTGCCAGACTGTGTCCAAAGCAATCCACTGCCTCAGAGCCATGCTGGCTGAAGCAAAAGGTCAGATCCAAAGCTTCAACGGTTAAACAACAAGGGTTAATTGAACCATGCCTAAGGGCAAAGATAGGGTGTAGAGGAAACAGTCTAGCAGGTTCCTGGAGGGTTTGGAAGACAACTTCCTGACCCAGCTGGTAAATGAACCCACCAGGGAAGGTGCCCTGCTGGACTTGTTGCTTGTCAATAGAGAAGACCTGGTGGGGGATGTGAAGGTTGGAGGACGCCTGGGGCATAGTGATCATGAGCTTATAGAATTCTTAGTACTGGGAGAAGTAAGGAAGGGAGACAGCAGAACTAGCACCTTAGACTTCGTAGGGCTGACTTTGGACTGTTCAGAAAGCTGCTCGATAAGATTCCATGGGAGGCAGCCCTTGAGGGCAAAGGAGCCCAAGAGGGTTGGTTGCTCCTCAAGAAGGTAATCTTGGCGGCACAAGAACAGGCTGTCCCAGTCAGACAGAAGAGGGGTTGGCGAGCGAGGAAGCCAGCCTGGCTGAGTGGAGAGATTCAGGCTGATAAACGGGAAAAGAAGGAAAAATATGAGCTTTGGAAGAAGGGGCAGGTGTCTTGGGATGATTATAGGAAATTGGTGAGATCATGTAGGGAGAAAGTCAGAAGGGCTAAAGCTGATCTGGAACTCAGGCTGGCCAGTTCTGTAAAAGATAAAAAAAAGTCCTTCTATAGGTATATTAATAGTAAAAGGAGGGTCAAGGAGAATCTCCAGCCCTTATTGGATGCTGATGGCACATTAGTGACAAGGGATGAGGACAAGGCTGAGGTCCTTAATTCCTTCTTTGCCTCAGTCTTTAACAGTAAGGAAGGATATTCTGTGAGTACTCATCCTCCAGAACTGGCTGACAGGGAGGGGAAGAATAACAAAGTTCCCATGGTTCAGGAGGAAATGATTAGCGACCTACTTGGCCAGTTAGATACCCACAAGTCAATGGGGCCAGATGGGATTCACCCAAGGGTACTGAGGGAGCTGTCAGATATGCTTGCCAAACCCCTTTCCATCATCTATCAGCAATCCTGGCAGACTGGGGAAGTTCCAGTCGACTGGAGGCTGGCAGATGTTACACCCATATACAAGAAGGGTCAGAAGGAGGATCAAGGGAACTACAGGCCTGTCAGTCTGACCTCAGTCCCAGGGAAGATCATGGAGAGGGTCATCTTGGGAACTATCATGCAGCACATGCACGATGGCCAGGGGATCAGGCCTCGTCAACATGGGTTTACAAAAGGTAGATCCTGTCAAACTAACCTGATCACCTTCTATGACAAGGTGACCCGCTTAATGGACGAGGGTAAGGCTGTGGATGTGATCTACCTGGGCTTTGGTAAAGCCTTTGACACAGCTTCTCACAGCATTCTGACTGAGAAACTGGCTGCCACTGGTCTGGACAGGTGGACCCTCAGCTGGGTTAAAAACTGGCTGGATGGCCGAGCCCAGAGGGTGGTGGTGAATGGAACAAAATCCAGCTGGAGGCCGGTCACGAGTGGCGTCCCCCAGGGCTCAGTCCTGGGTCCAGTCTTGTTCAACATCTTTATCAATGATCTCAACGAAGGGATTGAATGCTCCCTCACTAAGTTTGCAGATGACACTAAACTAGGAGGAAGTGTTGATCTGCCTGAGGGTAGGGAGGCTCTTCAGAGGGATCTGAACAGACTGGACCAATGGGCTGAGTCCAATGGGATGAAGTTTAACAAGGCCAAGTGTAGAGTGCTGCACATGGGACATAATAACCCCATGCAGCGCTACAGGCTTGGGGGAGACTGGCTGGAGAGCTGTCAGGCAGAGAAGGACCTGGGGGTGTTGGTTGACTGCAGACTGAATATGAGTCAGCAGTGTGCTCAGGCAGCCAAGAAGGCCAATGGCATCTTGGCTTGTATCAAAAACAGTGTGGCCAGTAGGTCTAGGGAGGTGATTGTGCCCCTGTACTCGGCATTGGTGAGGCCACACCTCGAGTGCTGTGTCCAGTTCTGGGCTCCTCACCACAAGAAGGACATGGAGGTCCTGGAGCGAGTCCAGAGAAGGGCAACCAGGCTGGTGCAGGGGCTGGAGGGCAAATCCTATGAGGAGCGTCTGAGGGAGCTGGGGCTGTTTAGCCTAGAGAAGAGAAGGCTGAGGGGAGACCTTATCACCGCCTACAACTACCTGAAGGGAGGTTATAGAGAGGTAGGTGATGGTCTCTTCAGCCAGGTGACAGGTGATAGGACAAGGGGGAATGGCATGAAGCTGTGCCAGGGCAGGTTTAGATTGGATGTTAGGAAAAAATTTTTTACTGAAAGAGTTGTCAGGGCCTGGAACAGGCTGCCCAGGGAGGGGGTTGAATCACTTTCCCTGGATGTGTTCAAAAAAAGGGTAGATGAAGTACTTAGGGATATGGTTTAGTTTAGGATATGACTGGTTGGACTCGATGATCTTAAAGGTCTTTTCCAACCTTATTATTCTGTGATTCTGTGATAAAGAAGAGCAAGCAGGCCTCATTCAGTCTCAAATGCTTCTGAATCGACTGGGCACTCCTTTGCCAGTTCTGAGTACAGCACTTTTGATGGACATGGGATGGGAATGCATCATCACACAATTTTCCTTCCAGATATGAAAACAGACCCTCCTTCTGTGGCAACTTCCAGTACCTAGAAGAGCCTAGGAGGAGCTGTTAGCTCTAGATGATCCTGCTCTAGGTGAGATTTCCAAGGTAATGGCTCTCTGACATCTTTCTTTTGTTCCCTGGAGAAGCCTTCTGTGCCCCCCTGACTCAGCCTGGGATTAACAGCAATCTTTATTCTCTGCCTGCACATCCCAGAGTCTCTAAGTCAAGAGGCCTTTTTCTGTTAACACATGTAGATCTAAAAAACCTCCTTAAGAATCAACCTCAGCAAAAGAATAAGAGTGGAAGAAAAGAAGAAAGGAAGGAGAGCAGGCAGTTCTTCACCTGACATCAGGAACCTTGACTCTACTCAACACAAAACTTCAGAGTGGGTATAATTCTCCTCACTTTTATAAGACAGTAAAGATCTCTCACACATACTCTCACACTCTCTCCTGCTCTTTTCCTCAGAGACTTCTATCTTCAGTCAGTCATATCTGCAGTGTGCTGCTTTAAATTCTAATTGGATAATCTTGGATTTTGAGGGACCCCATTGCCAGAAGAATTTGGGGATGGCTAAATTAACAGAGGACTGATGAAAGATAACATTGTTTGAACTGGAAATCCTGTTTTACCAGCAACTATTATTAAGGAACCCTAAAATAAAATATGTATGCTTGTCCCTTCATGCTCCAGTATATTATTTTCTGCTGAGCAAGACACTGAATTTATCAAAATCACAATCTACATGTATGTCTCATTGGGAACTCAGACCTTAGCCTGTACACTTTCCACCCTTGGCCTTAAAAATCCCAAATGTGTAGGCACCATTTGAACTGATTTCCCCAAAACCATTTGTTTTTTGCATTCTAAGTCTACGTGCAGCTCTCAGTCCCATGCCAAAGCCCTACATATAGCAGGAGGGAAGGAACTGGTGAAGAAAAGAACTTCCCCTAGGCCTGACAGAGCAAACACCAGCTGGACTCAAGGCTGGACCTGACACTGACCAAGGCCAAGCCCATCAGCAATGGTCATAGTGCCTCTGGTGATCATATTTAGGAGAAAAAAACCCCACAAGCAGATGCTTTTTGGCACCTGAGAAGGGAGTAAGAAGATGTAAGAAACTGTGCAGGCACCAAGGTAAGTGAAGAAGCAGGGGGAGAAGGTGCTGCAGATGTTGGAGGGAAAGATTCCCCCGCAGCCCATGGAAGAGGACGGGAAGCAGAGACCCCACCTGCAGCCCGTGGAGAGGCCCCACGCTGGAGCAGGTGGAGACATATGGAAGATGCTGTGACCCGTGTTGGAACAAGCTCCTGGCAAAACCTGCACCCTGTGGGAGAAAGAGAGAGAGAGAATCACACTGGAGCAGGTTTGCTGTGTGGGACTTGTGACTCCATGGAGAACCAGCCTGGAGCAGTTTGGGCCTGAGAGACATTCTATGATTTATGACTGCACCCCATAGCAGTGACCCACGCTGGGGCACTTGGTGAAGAGCCCTGTGGGAAAGGACTCACGTTGGAGAAGTTCGTGAAGGACTGTCTCCTGTGGGTGGGACCCCACAGTGCAGCAGGGGAAGGGTATGAGGAGTGCCCCCCTGCACACGCACCCCAAGTAAGATGGAAAACAACTTGTAAGGAACTGATCAAAACCCCCATTCCCTGCCCCTCCCTATGCCACAATGGGGGGGAAAAGAAGGGAGCAAAATCATGACTGAAGTGAAGTCTGCTAAGAAGGGAGGGGTGGGGGGAGGTGCTTTAAGGTCTGGTCACACTTCTGGTGTGACACACAGACTCTGGTGTCACTGGGTGTGCAGTGAATATAATAAATTAGAGAGTTTCTTTCCTTTATTCTGTGTTGAGCCTGTTGTGCCCGTGACACTGACTGTGGAATGATCTCTCCCTGTCCTTATCTTGACTCCTGAGCCTCACAATATACATTTTCTCCCCTGTCCAGCTGAAAAGAGGAGTGATAGCAAGACTTTGGTGGGCATCTGGCTTCCAGCCACAGTCAAACCACCACAGACCTGCAGAATTTCTCCAAGAACTTGTATAGTCAGCTAGCTGCTGGATGGCAACAGACTTCTGTGAGTTAGGGGAATAACATCTCTAAGGAGATCTTCACTGGAGTCTTCAAAGATTTTTTTAGCAAGTTAGTTTACCTTTCAAAAATGTGCACCAGCTCCTGTGAGACAGGAGCTAAAGTGCTAAAGTGCGTGGGAGAGAGGTTGGTGTGTGTTGATGCTGTAGCTTCTTCTGCTACACACTAAAATTCTCTGGTGGAACAGAACCCAAAATTTTCTGTAACACATATAGCACCACACCTTGCAGAGAGGAGAAAAACTGTCAGCACTCTCAGTAGCACAGGGTGCAGCCACCAAGAACCTGCCATTAGGATGCCATCTGTACTGTTCCTCTCTGACCTAACAGAGGTAGCAACAACACGTTTTAACTATAAAGCCAAGAATTCAAGTCTTTCTAAGCTTCTAAGTCTTTAAGAAAGTCACAGATTGATACTATTATTACCCTGGGAAAGGCTTATGTTCAGAAGTACAAATCTATTTACTTGTATGCCCACAGATCTAACTATACTAGAGGGACAGGCAAGGAAAAAGTCTTGGGCGAAGGCTGAGCTCACTCTTTGTCAAGGCTGTGAAATGTTGCATACATAGTATGCCACTCCAGACCTGAAAGGCCATGGTTCAGCTGAGATCCCAAATCCTTCACAGATCAGGGCTTTAACTTAACTCCACCCTTAATATGTAGCACATACACTTAGTACAAACAGATACTGATGATTTTTCAATAGCCCTGCAAAAAATTTCAAGGATCACTGTCTATTTTTCTTGTTTTCTGCAAAAAAGACACCCCAAAACCACAGCAAATTTAACACCACTCAGGTGCAAAGGTCAGGGAAAGGTTTAGGGGGACATTCACAACCACATGTTTCTACTAAGTCTGTGTGTACTTGTATGGTGGCGTCATGACAAATCGGATCCAGTCATGCCACTCATCAGTTCTCTATAGAAGTATTACTGAATTAGGTGTTCACACTCAAAGGATGCTGTATAATGCAATACCAAATTAAAACATTGGGTATTGTATACTACACTGTAATTTTATTTATTTAATGTGTATAACAAGAAAAGGTATAGTGGAGTAAAGAAAAAAGAAGTGCTAGCCTGCTGGCATGGTAGAATACCATAATAGTAATGAACCAAATGAGAATTAAAAGAATTGCTTAATTTATGCATTTAACAAGTTTAACCACAGACAAAGCAAACTGTCATCGCCTTTTACTCTTTATCTTGAACAATTAGCAGAGCTAATGACTTCTTTTGCTTTCTGCATGAGACAAGATGTGATTCAAGCCCCACTGGAAAACAGTTCACACAATACAAGGAAATGCATAAAGGGGAAGGTGATCTCTTTTATCTCCTAATGTTTATCTAGAGTTATTCTTCTCAAGCCCAGTCAAACTGTATGGCGTATCTCATTATTTGGAAACAGCTTTAATGCTCTGAACACAACTGGAGCTTTCATGCTGGCTTTCAAAGCGATCTTTTCAAGGCTCTCCCTATAATGCCCTGAGAACTACACAGATCTCTTTATGGAAACATATGCAAGGAGCACCATGGGTTTACAAAGACTAAGTCCACGAGCAAAATGCATCTAAAGTCGCCAGAATTACAAAATGAATGAGAGCAGAGAGACCAGCAGGCATCAAAGAGCTGGGAGTCAGGAAAGCGTTTGATAAAGTGCCTCTCAAAATATTATCTCCCATTGGCTTAGACATAAATACTGTCACAGGAACTGTCTGAAGAACTGGAAACAAGGAATAATAATAGACAAGGGGGTTGTGTCTCCTGCGTTCCCTATAGGGACAACGGGTCGCTCTCATTTCACAGAGCGTCTCCGCTTGTGATGTGTGAGGGGGAATAAAACAGCTGGTTAATAAAATATGTAGATAACATTAAGTTGAGAGGAGAAGGTAGTGGAACACAAATGAGAGGGAGAGAAATAATACAAAGAGCCCTAGAGAGCTTAGAAATATGGGCAGGAAATAAGTGAGATGCAGCTCTTCGAAAACGGTACACTAATTTACCAGGGGGGAAATAGAATTCACTGGAGGGACAAGTATGGAGAGCAATAATGCTGAAAGAAGGCTAGGAGGAAGCCAACGATGCATCTGCAATTTGACAATACAAAAAAGGCTGTTACAATTTTATGGCACTGTCCTTGCACAGTAGGGAGCAGAGAGTGGAAGATTCCCTTTGTGCAGCTGTGGAGAGGGGACACTGGTAACACTGACCCTGATGTTCACTTGCACCGGTGCTTGGTGTGATCAGGCTTCACTGACTCTTAAGAAAATTCCTCCTAGGAGTAAATGCAGGTAAATAGAGTTCTCCCACATCTGCTACAGGCAACACAGAGTTCATCCACTCCTCACATCTTAGCCTGAGGCACCAATCGTGATCTCCTCCATGATGCTTTTGTTTTAAGTACTATTCTGCTAGAAACTCTGGATTTAGGTGGGTGCGAGACCAGAATAAAATGTACTGGGTTCATTTTAGGACTTCTCATCACCAGAAAAATATTGACAATTAACAATTGGAATTGTAGAAAGGTGGTCCAAGGGCTAATGGTAGGGCAGGGGGGGAAGAGAATGGGGGCAGAAGGAGGGGGAGAG
The DNA here is from genome assembly GCA_020800305.1 of Porphyrio hochstetteri. Classification (NCBI taxonomy): domain Eukaryota; kingdom Metazoa; phylum Chordata; class Aves; order Gruiformes; family Rallidae; genus Porphyrio; species Porphyrio hochstetteri. The sequence goes on along the minus strand of CM036905.1, from coordinate 77,675,920 downwards.
AGAGAGACGAGGTGGGGTGGAGGGTGGGGGATGTGCATGTGTCTGTGTGTATGTAAAAGAACAGCAGACAATCACATGGACATGTGATGCCAGAAACAAGGGCTTTGTTCATCTGAATTATCACCAATGAAATATCACTGTAAAAGGAGAAGTGTAGGTTGAATATTGTCAAAGCATCCTTACCACTGAGGTAGGCAGTAGTCCATAGCAAACAGTGTCCACACAGGGGCTTGGCCTTAAAACTGGAGCTGTCAACCATTGTCATTTTTCTGAAGGTGACAGACAGATTCAAGATAACTGAAACCAGCTGAAGATCTGTTTTGATAGGCCTTTTCCACCCTTAGTATATATGAAGTTAAATTAGAGATGGAAAATGCCCTTTTAGGACAACTAGCTTCTCCAGAAGACAATACTGTCTGTTTTCATGGGATTTTTTGGTGGGTGCAAACCACATACAGCCCAGTTCATTCCTTAGGCTACCTGCCAATGCCTCAGATGGCTTCATGCAGCCCACCTGGTAGGACCCTCCCAAGTCCCCTGCAGCCTCAGTTCTATTCTTGGATTCAAAATGAGTTGAAGACAAGGCCAAACGAGCCATGAGGCACCATCTTTTTATGGACTGCCTTCACAAGGGAGGTGTCTTTGAATTTGTACTGACAGACATTCAAAGGGGCATGGTGAATGAAGGGTGATTTATCCTTTCTGAGGGTGAGGTCCAATCTGGGGGCTGTTGTCCCTGAAGCAGTAAGTGAGATCCTTACATTTCAAAGCCTTTGATGTTCTCCAACATCCTCCTGGGTAATGACTCAGTGTCTTATCAAGGGTTTGCTTGTGTTTCATATCTCCTCTAAAGGAGATACTGCAGCAAACACCACCTCTTCCCTACAAAAATAACCTGAAGGGAAGTCCCTACTGCACCTGTACCTGGATGCAGACTTTTGGCAGTCCTCATAAGCAGAACACGTCCTTCCATGATTCTCCATGTATCTAAGGCTCTTGGCAATCTTCCTTGAGTCAGTAAACAAAGGGCTGAAGTGGTTCTGGCATTGTGACGCCATCACTGAAAGGCTACTGTTTCCTGGCAGAGCAGAACTCCAGTTTGGTATTTCAATGCCATCTTTGGGCTGAGCTGATGAGCAAGCAAAAGACAAAGACACTGAGTTATGCAATATCAACAGAAAGACAAATCATGAGAAACAAATCCCCCTTTTTAAAACAAAAATGGCACATTTCATTTCCTCTTTGCCTCTAATTGCAAAGTGATGCTTAGCAAATGGTCCTCTCAAAGTGTTAAACCAATGGCTATAAAATGGAGCACAGCTGGTAAACTGAGTATTTTCTTACTGACATGTAGATTTATTACCTCATTGGAATTACCTTGGGTAATGAAAAAACAATAAATTATGCCATCAGTGGTATAATTGTCATCCTGCAATTTCGGTGCTGTTAGACAGCACAGCATCAGCTGTGAGTGGATAATGAATATATCAAGGCTCCCTTCCAATTACAAAATGAAAGTGATAACATCTTCTAATCGACATTTCATTCCCCTTTTCAAATATAAGTGTTCAAGAAGGACTATGCAGGACTCCCAGTCCTGGCAAAGGCAGGGAGAACCAGAGAGAGACAGAGAGGGGAACATGCCCAGTGAAATCATCTTCCACCAGGAAAAATTCTCTCATGTCTCACGTCAAAGTCTCCCCAACAAACTAAACCCTTTTCAGTGCCTGTTCCTCAGACTATACATTTCAGGTTTACTTCAATATTTCATGTTGAGCATTGTACAAGACTCACTCCACCAGGCAATTTATCTCTAACCAGATCTGGTGGGGCTGCTTAAATTTGGGGGGGAAGATGCATCCCTCAGCTCATCTTAGCTCTGAAATAACCCAAGCACAAATCAGCTTTGCTTGGATGAGCGGCTGGGTCAGACCACATCACTGCAGTGCAGATCAGCTCCACCAGCTCCCTGGGACTGTTGTCTATGGTGTTCCATTTTTCATTACGAGTTCAGGGGTTTTTTACAAACCCAGGGTGTTAGAAACTGTTCCTTCTCCCTATGTGTTTCATCATGGCGTGGCAATGGCACAGCACGCTCTTCCAGCATCTTTTGTAATCCCTTCCCTTGGGATACCCAGGGAAGCACCACTCCAGCCTTGGAACTGTGGTGCTGGTTCACCTGTCTGTGTTAATCCAGCAGTGAGTGGCAGGTGAGCCTAACAGCACCGGGGCAGTAAGGAGCTGAGATGCTACAGCAGAAGCAGTCTAAAGAGGAAGCTGCAGCTGGCGGGCAGTTCAAGAGAGGGCGACTTTGGTGGAGGATGAACCGAACTAAGAGACATCAAAGAATGGCATTTGGGCTCTTGGTAGCAGAGAAACAGCACGAGGGGCAACGAGCTCTGTAAACTGGGAACTAGAAACTCTGGGCTTTGTTTTTTCTGGGCTGGAGCCTTTGCTAGATCAAACACTCAGAGTGACAGCCAAACTGGCAGCCGCAGGGTGAACAGACTGTGTTGAAGCTGCTTTGTCACTGATATGTCAACAAGCCAGTCTGTTCCTGAGATCAGACCCATGGTTGCTTTTGCTGTTGCTAGGATCTGGCATCCTTAAAAGGGTTTTTGGGGAGCCTCTAAGAGAGGCCCTGACATTGTTGAAATTCAGTGGGATCAAATGACTAATTCCCTCGTGCTCCTTTGGAAACTATTGTCTAAACTGTGCTAGTGCTCCACAAACACTCAGCGGCAAAAAGGCTGTAGGGGAAGCCTCTAGGACAGCATCCCTTAGGCAGACAGGTCCCCTCTCCTGTGGCACCCTGACTCAGAAACACCAGCTCCAACAGTCATTAAGCTGCCTTAAGACCTTCACCCTGGGGCACCAGCTTTGCCCTATAGACTTTCCCACTTTATTTTTCTTTTTGTGCTATTTTGCTGTGTCATGCCACAGCAAGGGACATCTATACCCCAAAATTCATAGTAGAGTGCTTAGAAAGCTCTCCTAAGAAAGAGGAGCCTCTTGAGTTAAAACTTTACCATATCCAAATCAGGGCAATGTTTTTAATCACAGTCTTCCACATAGGGGGCTCGATTAACTTCCAGGCAATGGTGTGGGGGAGAAGCAATCTGTCCACAAATCCTACTGTCTAACATGCTTTATTGTTCATACACATACAGGAACAGGAGGGAAGGACTTGAAGGCTGCTGGCTGGTTCACACTCCAAAGCGTGGCACAACAGAGGCCCACTGCTTTCAACACTTCTACCCCATCCTGCATGTATGAACATGCCTGAATTTATTTGGAGTGGATCATTAACTAAAGACACAGCTGGGAGGACAGAGAGACAAATGGGAGCATGCACACACAGAGAGGGAGGTGACACCGTTTCACCAGAAGACCACCCTATTAAAACATTTGGACAACTTCTTTTTCCTTTCAGACAGCTGTTTATGGCAAGAGGACATACACTCCTTTCGGACAGAAGACAGATCAGGGGCTTTCCCACCAGGGTTTTCTAATACCTGGGGTGAAACCCATCTTAATTCATCAATACGGTGGAGATGATCAACATTGCACATTTGGAAAAGGCACGTCACCCTCTCCCAACCCTGAGACAGACAAGTGCTGCTGGAATAAGCTGCAGCTGCTCCCTCACCAGCTTTTCATTACAGCGCTTCACCAGAGCTAAGTGTTTTGATTTGGTTCAATAGGCAGAAATGAAACATTTCAACTGAAGAATGTCCAAGCATTTTGTTTAGGTCAAATGAAACATCTCGACCTTTCCAAACAGGCTCTTCCCCAAGCAGCTGAATTAATGAAGCCTGGTTTCTAATGACTTTTTCCCTTCATTCTGCTTCCCACCCCCTTCCCTGGCATCATGTGGGCTCTCTGATGGCTAATAAATGGGAAGGACACGTCAACCTTTTCTTCAACAGGAGTACCAGCAGTACCTCTCATGCCTGACTGACAGTTTTTAGAAAACCTGTAGGACCTCATCCCTAAGCACACTATCCACATACCAACCTGGGAGGGAAAAACTAGTCCATGCATTTGAATGTTACCAAGGTTAGAAAAATGGGTGCATATGCACACAGACCAGTAGCTAGGTATAGCAGGAATAAAATACCATTTTTTGTTTCTCCCCAAAATGACAGTGTTTCCATTTTTATCACTGTTCAGGTCTAAACCAAATACCAAAATACCAGAATTGCCCAGTGACCAGAAACTCTGGTCATAACTCTGTTTCTAGAGCTGTGCTGCATCTCCCTTTTTACAGTATGTTGAGCAAACCCCCTAATATGTTTGGCATCGTTGATCTGGTCTGTGCTGAAGAAACTAAAGAGTATTTTAAAATAATTTTAAAATCTATGCTTTGCTTCACCACAGGGTTATGTAACAGGGATTTGTCCTCCCTCTCTCATGAGCCTCCCTTTCACAGAGCAGCACTCACTCAAATCCCCACCCAGTACCAGTTTCTTCTTGGACTTGCCATATCTTTCTGTGGGAGCCAGAAAGATCTGGTGGCCAAGTGCAGAGTCTGGGCCTTTGCCCCATCAGCAGCACCCTGTGTATTTCTGTGGTCCCTGTGACAGACATGAGATGAGATAAATCCACAAAGGACGTGTCTGAAGAATATGTTGACCCATCTGCTGTGGAGCCTGGAGTGATGGAGCCTGTGACCAGTAGGTCCAAAGACAGCTGGGAGGATGTTGTCTCTGTGCTGTATTTAAAAAAAAAAATATCCCTTAGTAATTTGTCAAGATAATGATCTTTAAAATCAAAAAAAGCAGACACTGGTGTCTTTCTTTGTCTACTGAATATGTGAGAGCACAATCTTCTATGGGGACAAGTCATATCAGTGTTAATCTGGAGAATGATATACTAACCTCCTCTTCATTTTAAAGCGGACGCAGTCCTAGCTGAGCAATACTACATTGCAATACAGCCAGCGAGTCTATCTTCAGGCCTGAGCAGTATGTTTGTGCCATCTAATGTATTAACATGCTGGGTTGACTGTTTATCACATCCTACCATCTGAGCAGGTCCTCATCTGTGACAAGACGTTTGCGTTCTTGTAGGCTATCTAAGCTGCCAGGTTGTGCTGACTTTTGACTGAAATTTGCAACTCTAATTCTCTTCTGCATGCCACCACGGACAGAAGCAGGCAAGTTTTGAGCATGTCACACCTGCTCCCTGGGCCTGATGAACCTAAGTCAGTTCCCTTCTGTAAGCCACCTTGCCAAGTCAGCACTGCACCACGTCCCTACTATGACATTCACTTATCATAACACAGCGATGCAGGTTTTGGACCAAAGTTGGCTCATAACCACCCTGCTGGGAGCACAGACAGAGGGATTTAGACTTGCTGCATGTGACATGCTTCTAGGTGCCAACTATGTGGACTGCTCCCTTAGAAAGATGAGAGACAGTGGTTCAAGAGGCTCCTGATAATTTGCTGATGCAGCTAGCCCACAGGGCCATTAGGTTTGCAAAGATCTTCCACCAAAAAGAGTTGCTGAGTTCCCCATATTAAGTCCTTCAGAAGAAATTCTTTGTCCTTCTCTTGAAGTTAAATAATTACATCATTCATTTTGTCATTCAGGGGACCTTGCAGAATTCCTTATGGTTGCACCGAGAGTTGCTGCAGAGTCAGGACAACCAGAGAGGTTCAGGGAAGGGAGGAGATGAAGCATGGTGGTGTCCCTTATCCAGCCCTGCCTCATGGGACAGGATGTGGGGGCTTTTCCAACAGCCTGAAAAGCAGGTGAGCTGTATGTCTCACGAGGACAGGACGCTGCCCAAGCAAGAGCTACTGTTCTCTGAAGCATAATTTCTCTGTTCCACTCAAGGCATCGTTCCTTTGTATAGCCTCTTTGATGGGCTGTGTCAGTGCAACTCCATGAGCCCTATGTGGCCACTGAAAACATGAAGGCATTTAACTGTCAGAAACAAGGTAACTTAGGCACTTTTTCAAGGAATGTATGTGATTAAAGACAATATGCCTGTATATGGAGAGGCACAGAAACAGCAACCTGCACTCTCAGGACACCCCTGGATCTATGCTATGAAACAGGACAGTAGATGTAGTTTTGCATGGCTGGGTTCTGGTGGAAAAGGGTGGAGGGGTGGGATTGCAGAGGTGGCTTCTGCAAGAAGCAGCCAGAAGCTCTCTACAGGCCTGACAGAGCGAACACCAGCCAGCTCAAGGCCAGAGTCATTGCTGACCAAAGCTGAGCCCATCAGCAATGGTCACAGCGCCTCTGGGAATCGCATTTAGGAGAAAACAAACCACAGGCAGCCGCTTTTTGCCACCAGAGAAGGGAGTGAGAAGATGTAAGAAACTGTGCAAGCACCAAGGTAAGTGAAGAAGGGGATTGGATGAGGCGCTCCAGGTGCCGGAAAGTGAGATTTCCCTGCAGCCCATGGAGAAACCCACGGTGAAGCAGGCTGTCCTCCTGCAGCCCATGGATGATGACAGGGAGCAGAGATCCCATCTACAGCCCATGGAAGAGCCCACGCCAGAGTGGGTGGAGACACCTGAAGGACGCCGTGACCCTGTAGGAAGCCTACGTTGGAGTAAGCTCCTGGCAGCGAAACCAGCAGCCCGTGGAGAGACTGACCCATGCCAGAGCAGGTTTGCTGGGGGACTTGTGACTCCATGGGGAACCAGGCTGGAGCAGTCTGGGCCTGAAGGTCAGCACACTGAGGCAGTTGGTGAGGAGCTGAATCCCCCTGGGGAAGGACTGTCTCCCATGTGGGTGGGACCCCATGCTGGAGCAGGGGAAGGATGTGAGGAATGGTGCCGCTCCCCCCCCACCCCCCCCAGCTAAGAAGGAAAACAACTCCCAAGGAACTGACAGAAACCCCAATTCCTCCAGTCCCTGCCCCTCCCCGTGCCACAAATGGGGTCACACTTCTCATTACCCAATTCTGGTGTCACTGGGTGTGCAGTGCAGTGTCATAAATTAGAGAGTTTTCTGTCCTTTATTCTGTGTCGAGTCTGTTTTGCCCATGACACTGATTGTGGAATGATCTCTCCCTGTCCTGTATCGAGAGGCTCCTGAGCCTCTCAATACATATTTTCTCCCCTGTCCAACTGAAAAGGGGAGTGGTAGAGCGGCTTTGGTGGGCGTCTGGCTTCCAGCCAGGGCTAAACCACCACAGTAGAAAAAACGTCACAGTTCATATGATTCTGACACGTACAGGACTTTTTTTAATTAGAAAAATCAAAGGTTAGCATCGTCTCTCCAAAACCTCATGGCATGAAGAAGTGTGCATGTGCTCATCCTTGTAAGTGTTCCGAAGAACACTATTTTTGGTCATGGCAACACAGCTGAGGCTGACTGTGACCTTTTAGGTCACATTGGCAGGAAAGGAGTTTCCTTCCCAAGCATCTGGCTTTCATCTGGGCGGATACGCTTGGTCAGCCCATTTATTTTATGAACCCCACCTGCATGTATGCACCTACACCTCTCTCTCTGCGTGGGCAGTGTCATGGTTTATCCCCAGCCAGCAGCTCAGCCCCACGCAGCTGCTCACTCACTCCCCCAGCAGCGGGATGGGGGCAGAATCAGGTAAAAGTGAGAAGACTTATGGGCCGAGATAAAGACAGATAATAAAGAAAGCAAGAGCTGCGTGTGCAAGACAAGGAATTCATTACTCATTCCCATGGGCAGGCAGGTGTTCAGATGTCCCCAGGAAAGCAGGGATGTCCATCACACATAACAATTACTTGGGAAGACAAACGCCATCACTCCAAACATCCCTCCCCTTCCTTCTTGCCCCAGGTTTACATGCTGAGCATGATGTCATACGGTATGAAATATCCCTTTTGGCCAGGTGGGGTCAGCTGTCCCGGCCGTGTCCCCTCCCAACTCCTTTGCACCACCAGCCTGGTGGGGTGAGAAGCAGAGAAGGCCTTGGCTCTGTGCAAGCGCTGCTCAGCAGTACTGAAAGCATTCTTGAATTGTCAGCACCAATTTCCACACAAACCGTAGCCCCACAGTAGCTACTATGAAGAAAATTAACTCTATCCCAGCCAAAACTGGCACGGGTGGGTAGGGCTGAGTTCTTATTGTACATTGAAGGATTTAAAAATTAACTTAATTACCTCCCGCATCCAGCTATGGTGGTACAAGTCCAGAGCAGTAAGTTCAGCACAATTACTGTGGGTTTAAATAGTAAGAGCACAGCTGAGCCCAGAGCAAGGCTCTTCTAAGCATCAGCTCACAGAAAATATCCACAGAGACGGGCAACCTGATTCTAATACCTAACAAAACGCACTGCTTGTGCAACGGATGGCACCCACAAGCGCTGTGCATTTAGCAGTATTACGAATTCTAAAATACAGATAAAGTTGTTGCAGCCTTCATATGGGGTAGAACAAGAGGACATTAAAATCTCCACCCCACCCTGTCATTGCTTACACCACAGAGCTCAATGCTGGCACCATTTGTTGTGGTTAAACAGAAGAGGGGATCAAAGTCTCCCTGCATCTTCTGGCAGCAGCTAATGACAGCAGTAGTACTGGGGATGATATATCCCAACCAAAACCACTCAAATTTGTTTTCCACATAAATCTCTGCAGATTCTAGTTAGAACAGCAAAGATGAGCTCATGTGGAATAAAGAGGCTGGGGAGCTCTTTGATTTATCAGCTAGGAGATGGCTCCAACAGACAGAAAAGCATAAGCTTTATGGATTGCTTTATATAATAGATAAATTATATTTAGAATATGTTAATTATATGCTATTATGGTATGTTACATTTTACTATATTGTCTACTGTATTATTTTTATAATATATATTATATTTACCTATATCGATATATGTCTGTGAAGAAATGAGAGGTCAGCTGGATTCAGCAGGCCACACACTGCTGCATGACATCAACAAGCTATGTCAGTGTAAACACACTGTGACAGGGAGATCAGCTTGCTGAAACAGGGCCTCATTTCAGAATTTGCTTCTTGCTCCTTTAGACCTTCCAATCGCAAGACACGGGATGGGCCTGTGTTTACTGATGGATACACAGCACTTACATTTTCCATCAAGTTATCCATTCCTTCAACAGGACCTTTAATTTTGTGGGGTTTGACACCAGAGCTGGTTAGTGAATCCCCTTCCCACCACTCTACTTTGCAGATCTCAAGAACACACAGTTTCAAACTACAGGGAGTACAGCAGAAGGAGAACCACACAAGTGAAACTCAAGCCTACTCCAGGAACCTGCAACACAGTTCAGCTACTGACTGCTGGGTGGAACCTGAGCAAACAGTTCTTCCTAAGTGGATGGAGAAAGCAGAATGAAAATTGGCATGGTCATTTCAGTAATTCCTTTCACAACTGTTCTGCCTTTTCCAGACACAGACCTTCCAGCAGATGCTTGTGGCTGTCTTGCTTTGCTCTAAGAGATGGAAGCAGATGTGCAACATTCTATGTACAGGGAACAAATAAGGTGATAAGGACCTGGGTTAGGAGGCTGGGCATGAACTTCAGCAATTCCAGGTGATGGTTCCCACTCTCAGATTCTAGTTGCAGAGGTAAAGGGCTTCTTGAATTCAGTCATGAGGAGCTCAAACACAGCTGGGGTCAGGTTGGGCTGGCAAGTCTACATAGGCTGCTTTACTTTGGGTGAGTCTCCATGCATCCCAAAGAAAGGATTTCTGGTAATTCAGCATGCTGCAGATTGGAAATTGGCTTGGAAGAATGCAAGGAAAAAGCTAAGAGGGATGGCTGGGGCCTTTCTGGGCTTTACAAAACTGCTGCCCCCAAAGGGAGCAGATGTTTAACTGAGTGGGGAAGGGATATAGAGCATGGCAAAGAGTAAGAGTGAGAATACACATAGTACTGGAATTAAAATTGCAAGCTGTAAGCCTGAGAAAACTGGGGATCCAGTGCAAGCTCCACCATAGCCCTCTGAGTGCTCCTGATATAAACACAGACAAATGAGCCAACAGCATATGAACACCGTGCTCTGCTAGTGGAGATCAGACAGGGTAATAACAGCCTCTCCAGCAAGGAAGAACTGGTAGGAACTTTGGAGGCAAAATTGTGTCTAGCACTTGTGGGTTTTCAGTGGCTTTTTGAACAAGGTGACAAGGAAATGCTATGTTACATTCTTGCAGTGATGCCTTTACAAAGCTGATAATCTTTTTCCTGAAGTAAAAGACTAATTAGTTGTGAGAGAGTCTGGCACAGACCTTTCTTTTTTTATTCTACAGCTCAGAAAATCTGGGGCATCACTATTCAAATACATTTTTCAGAGAGATGCACAGCAAAACAGGAAATAAGGTAAACAGTGACCAATTTCTTTCAGTTAACTCTCCCACCTGTTTCCTCCTCCAGGCATATCTCGGGGTGACTCAATTTCACTTTCCAGGAAGACGTTACTCTCCTGAACCTCCATCAGTGCTTCCGTCTTGGCAAGAAGATCTTCTGCCTCCTAAGAATACGATTATATGAAATCAGAGGGAAAATGGTTTTGAAACTTGTGATTGCCACACCAGCTACCCTAACATGGACTTCAGATCCGAAGAACAAGAACTTCATTCATACTTCAGTCATCATGCCAAGGGAACTTCAAATGTTTTGTAAGTTTGGCTACCTGTAATATTGATTTTATAAGCCAAACAGGAAGGTCTCCCTGTGAATTGCAGTCTTTCAAAAGTGGTTCTACATTGATTAAATCTTAAAATTCAGCTGTTTGACATTAGTTTCTCAGGTAAGTGTGTGTCTCTGCCCTCAATACTTACTGTAGTCAAACATATTGCAAGGAAGATAAATAGAGTCAATTTTTTGGATCTAACTTGATGGTACTAGGTTGGAAATTCTCTCATATGTACATACACACAGAAAAGGAGTTCCTATAAACAACCATATAGTAGTATGCACTTTAAATACAAACCAGAAAAATGGCAACCTCAAATCCTACCAACATAAACTCAGCTCTCAGACAGGAAATAGCTGGAAGAACTGACCTCTACACACACACCCCAGTTACTCTGCTCTGCTGGAAGATGCCTCCCTGGGAACAGTGTGAGTCAGGTACACCATCCCAAATGCTCATCCAAAGATGCACTATGTGTTGCACTGAACAACTGGACAAAATGTGCTATAGAATGTATAGGCATCTCTCAAGTTATGCACTGACCATTTCTGAAGAAGGTTAATACTGCTGCTCTGAAAGGGTAATGATGTAAATCAAGGCACATGCAATGGCGTTGGGAAAAGAAATTCCTCAGGCTCCTGGGAAATTGCTGCTCTGTGTTATGGAGCAGGGAGAGAGCAGCAAGAGGCAGTCTCTGTACAACACACAGAATCACGAGGTCATTTAAGTTGGGAGAGACTCTTAAAATCATCAGGCCTGACCATAAGCACGCAACCCTCCTGATGCAGTGCTGGTCAAGAAGCCATCTACCTGTCCCCAGGCAGGGCCAAGAAATCTCAGTGTCAGCTGGCACAACGGGCAATGAGCATCAATCCAGTAATACACCACTGAGCTTTGCCATGGGCAGGATTCTGGAAGCCACAACAACCGCTACCCCAGACTGTCATTCAACATGCAGGAACAATTTGCTCTCTGAGTGTTTTCACCTTCTTTAGTCTCTGGACGGAAGGCAACAGTCTCGTAACGTGGAAGTGAAGTGAGCTACTTCTTAGCTCGAGTAGGACAGACAGGTCAGTGCCCTGTTCCTAAGCACCACACTCCTGGTGTCATCATTTCTCTTTTACCATGAGAAGAACATCCAGAATTTTATTACGGTGGCATCCCAGATGGTTTGTGCAATCAGTAACACAAACTATGGTTTCAGAGATTAAGAGACTCTGTATTAACTATGTACACATAGTACATGGTGGTTGAAACATTTCTGGAAAACAAATCTTAAATCAGACTTGTTTGTATAGCCCCTGGTGATCTCATCCTTCTCCACAATAAATGAGGAGGTCTCACTGACCTCCATCTGGTTTGATTGCTGCCAGGTCAGTACGCGTGAGAAGCGAACTTGTGGCTGCTACACTAGACTAGATTTGGGAGCGTGAGTTTTGCAATATAAATATTTTGAAAAAAGAACAACCAACTCAATGCTGAAATAATATAACTTTGGTTAGGGTTGAGGAACTAATAAGGGAAATTTTGCAACATAAAACCCAATAGTGCCACAATACATTTATAAACAGAACTAGTCTGGGTTGAAAGACTTATCCCAAATGCTAAACAAATACTTCTCACATATAAACAGGGGCAAGAAATGAACATAGGGAGTCATAATTTCCACTTCAAGGAAAGATGATCTAGCTGGCTAACATAAGAAAGCATTGCCTTTGCTCTGCTTGGCATGATGCCATTTATGACCTCATTTTAAAAAAATAAATTAAAAACCAGACTATTGTTCATACATTTCTGAGTCGTGGAGATAAACCAAACGAAGTTAACTGGGGTAGCCTTTAGAAGATCCAAACTTGAGCACACCTCTGGCTCTCCCTTCCCCAGAGGTTTCCCTGATTCTCCTTCTGCAAAATGGAAGAGGGGTTTTGGGTTTTTTTGCATGCCTGCAATGGTCCAGCTGAAATGCAGCCACTGCTGGCTGGGCCAACCTCCTCTCCCTGAGGGAGCAGTGGTTCAGGGACAGAGCTGGCTCGCTGCTCACGTTCAGGCAAGCAAGCCCTCTTGACAGCTGTCTCTGCTGCAGGGACCTGGAGGAGTTTCTAGCCAGCCTGCTCCACTGCCTGCCAGAATTCTCCTTGCACATACTTACTCATTTGCTTGATCAACATTGTGCTGTACAGAGGAAGTGAAGGAATTTGTTCAGAAGAGTGTGCCCTGCTCCATCTCTCTTAGTGCTTACATGTTCTGTGGGAACAGTGACAGCACTGGAAACATGGGTGCCCACCAGCTCCTGCCACCAAAGCCTTGAGTGGTTGGAGAAAGCTTCCAATTTTGGAAAAACTGCTGTCCCTGTCACCTGGCTGCAGCTGAATACCAGAACAGAGGGATGTTACTCAGCAACTTGCAGTTCAGTCCACACCTCCACTGCTGCACAGCTGCAGCGTGGGCAAAGCTGCCCACCCTTAGCCATGCCACTCCCACATGACAGCCAGGAAACTGGCAAAGATGCCAAACCAACCACTCTTACACAGCAGGGAAAGTGACCTTTTGCTGCTGCATCACCCCAGTGCCACCATCCTGCAATGACTGTCCCCAGGGTCCAGGGCAGGTGTGTCACTGATAGCAGGGCTGAGGAGCAAAGAAATCCTGAAGCCAACCTATCTCTCCCCTTCTTCCTCTAGACCTGGACTGGGGACTCCACAGCAATATTCATGGGTCAGGGTGGTTTCCCTGTTAATAAAAGGTGCCCTCAGCATCAAACTCAAAGCTTTTGATTTCTTCAGTCTACATTGAAAACTAAGGAAGGGGACAGTAATAATGAATCCTGCATCCTAAATGTTAATTACAAAGGCATATGTCTGATATTAAAGAGTTCACTTCTAGTGAACTTTAATTAACCTCAAAGCCTTGTCTTATTTTACTTTAAGATTTATTACTAGACAATTGATAAATTTCAGATATTTAGATTTGGGACACAAATGCAATCTAAGGACAGATGACTTGCAAAGTAAAGGAGTCATTTATTTGATACAAAAATAGTTTGCGTGAATACAGTCATCTCACTTTTACTTAGTATTTTTAATTTGTTATTATTTACTATTTTTCCTAATAGTTTATTACAGATAGGCCAGTTCTTGGGAGCATCACAGATGACAAGATTATCATATATATATTTAAATCCCGTGTATGTGCCTTCACCTAGGGGGCAGCTCAGGTTAATCAAATGCTGATCGAGTGTTCATTTCAGCTGAATGCTCCAGACGGGTTGACATTCATCACTTCCCGGGTGAAAATTCATCTTGCTCTCACTAGTTGTTTCCTAATCAGTTGACTGTTCAATTCACTTGATTGCTCCCTCTGACCATCCTATGGCTGGCTCCTTCCTCTGCTTCCCAAACACACTAATTGACCTCTTAGTCAAAAATATTCCAGGTTTCAGTGGTCTGCTCAGAGCTAATTGCACCCTAACAGATAATTTTGGCTGAGCATTCAATGTCAATATAGGAACCAAGAACAGTGTCTTAGGAGGCATTTTAATTAGAGGATTAGTGGAAATAATCTGTATGAAGGCGCTGCACATGGTCACACAGTCACACACTAGCTAGCTAGACAGGCACAGCAATTAACTTATGGGTCTATCCAAGAGTTTGGGCAGGGGGTACAATTTAGTCTGTGTAAGTAATCACAGTAGCTCAAATAGCAGCTTATCAACCCAGTTCTGTGCTGCCCTATGCCAAAGTAGCATCAATTCATGGAAAAATGTTGACATCTTGAGTCTGCTCTCCCAGTTACCAAAATCAAGATCTGTTAGAACTCCACCATGTTCCCCATGGCTGGTGGAGAGAAGGTAACTCCAGATCTCAGTTAACCACTGCTGCCTAACATACCCACAGGGACCCATGCTCTGCAGAAGTGCCATCCAAAATGAGAGTTATTAGGAGCCAGTGAGACCTGGATTAGGCTGTAATTTAAAAGTGGGGTGTCAAGCCGTCACTCAGCTGTCATTAAACATTAAAATAATGCCATGTGTACAATTAGCACAAACAGCAGAGAGCAACTCAAATAGTGCTTGGAAACATCTTTGTCAAGAAAAGTATGTGTTGTCAGAAGACAGGACTTAATTTGAAAAAGTGCATTCCAGTCAACACTTTGTTTCCATTATGTGCTGCTAGAGTAAATTAAGCACCATATCAAGCCTACCCGAGATTGTTAAAGGCTTGCTTGCTACCAAGAAATTAGTTTCTTAAGACTAGCGTGTTCTGAAAAATCAAGGAAAATTCAGCATGCAAAAACAGCTAGCTGTTTGCTTAGTGGAGAAATAGAATGTCATCTATATTTAGAGATTTATCTAGGTTTTTGTTATAGATCTATTTTTAAAGGCATACAGTTTTGCATATATGATCTTATTCCAGATGACTCTCCAGAACTGTGAAGCACATCAGACAAGGTGCTTACAAAGTATGAAAACCCAAAATCTGAAAAGTCTAATTTCTGTGGCGCTTTCCCAATAGACTGCCTTGTACTATTCTGCACCTAGTGTAAGCCTGGAGACTCCAAGATGGAGCTACCTGAACCCCTCCAGGCACTGCAGTGCCTTCCCTGGGCCCAGCACAAGAGCCAACACCCCTCTGCAAAGTCAAGGAAACACAACAGGGCCGAAAAGGGTCCGTGCTCTGCATACTTCTGCATATGCAAAGGTTTGGACCTTGGGTTCACTAGATAAGATTGATACAAACTTCAACTTGTCTGCAGGGTCCCTTCATCAGCTATGAACAGGGCTCTGTACTCCCTGACGAACTCCCTCAAACCCTGCTGCAAGGACCCTTTGTTTCTGTAGCTCTCTCATGGAACCCGATGGTAATTCTGCAGGGGCTTGAGTTACGTTGGAAAAATGATGCTTTTGTTGATTCTTATATTAGGGCTGAGGCAGAGCTTGGTGGGGCTGCCAGTTTGAAGGGAGATGGGATTGCAACACTGTACCAGTGTGTAACATCTGCTGTGCGCCCTTTTGGGAAACATTTGCAAGGAAAAGCAGCATCTGATACCTTCATTCTGATTCAGCTATTAAATATTGCAGCAGCAAGCTTTCAGTGACATTCCCTAATATCCAGCAATCAAGGTTTAGATGCAAACCTGAGATTTGGTTCAGACTGATTCCTAACAAAGAATATTATTTTGGTCCTGTATATTTCTGCTTTTCTTAGTTTTCCTATAATCATTACATTAATATCAGTAATCATAATGACAACAGTAATATTCTGATAATATGCTTTCACTCCACAGAGTTTGAAGGGACAGCAGAGGGCATATGTGGTCTTACAACCAAGAAATACTTGATGGAGCAAATTTTCCTAAGTATAACCTTTATCTTCTTCTGTGATATTAAGCATTGGGAGAAAAGAGCTATTCTTGTCTGCATAATTACAACTTGGCAACAATGTTGGGACTGTCTTTAAAGGTGCTATTAGAAACTGAACAGACAAACCAAAGCTTCATAAAACCATTTGTCAACAGGAGATCAAAAACAATGTATTAATTTGAAGCCTCATAATTATGAGACAGTTTCAAACCCAGCTAATAACCCTCAGCAACGCCTTGTCTCATCTAGCATGAGGTCCTGTGCTCAGGCAGAGGCTTTGGCACAGGATGCAGGGTACCCAGCTGAAGGAGATCGATGAGAGTCCCAACACCCACTGGTGATCAGCCCCATTTATGGCTGATAAAGCCTTAGGCTCCTGGAGCAGAATCTGGGTCAAGAGACATGTATGTCTAAAGTTTGCCACTGGTGCTGATACTTTCAGAGAGAGGCTGTAACATCCCAGGCATGGGATGCCTTGTCCCACGATGTCATGGCCAGACTGATGTCATTTAGACCTGCAAAATGCTTTAGACTGAGATGCTTCACTAAGCTGAAGACTTAAGCACAAAGGAAATGGACCAGCCAGGCTTGAATTGGGAAAAGTACTTGGGACCGAAATAATATCTTAGCAATTTTTAATATATATTTTTTTTTCTAATTTCAATGTATTTTCTCATCAGAAAAGTGCTGTAGGAGTTCCTCGAGGATCCAGTGTTCAAGTGGAAGGAGCAGCAGCTTTGAGTGCGTTCATCACGCAGCGTCTGTATTTATCCAGCTCTCCGGGCGGATGTGCAGGCCCTGTTGAGCACCGTGTTGCTATGGCTACTCCCGTAGCACTACCTGAGCCCGCTGTGGGCAAAAGACAGCCTGGGAGATGCCTCTGCGAGCCCCTGTCAGTGGGATGAACACAGGGCAGGGCCGTTCTGGGTCCTGATGGAACGGCGACTGCAAACGCTCCACGGGAAGGTTATGGTCTGGGCCTGGCAGTCATTCAGGGGTTGGACCCGATGATCTCTCGAGGTCCCTTCCAACCCCTACGACTCTGTGATTCTGTGATATAAGCACCTCCTAGGTGAAAAATGCTGTGAAGTTTGGTTCACTTTCCCAGTTTGCTTTCAGGTGGTAGAAAGAGCCAGCTCCAGGCTGAATGCAGCATGCCATGCTGGGGTTACAATAATAATGTACCCAGGGGGTCATTAACAGCACTGCTCAGATGCACACCTGGACATACCTGGATGCATGGTGCATTTCCCACTACTCACACTCTTTTCTTTGGCTTCTGTGGTTTAGAGTTGGGTTACTATCACCATGCACATCCTGACCTGCTTTGATTTCAGCTCTCCACAGGCGTTCAAAGATTAAAGGAATAGTTTTAAATCTGAGACCTATAAATCTTGAAGTCAGACTGGAAACACTATGTTGTGAAAACACTATTTTCAAAACTCAGGTTGACAGGAGAAATGTGGTCACACGCACAGATCTGAGTAGAAGCAAGAGCAAAATGCTGAGGTATTTTGGTTTTCTACTTTTAAGTATGCCAGAGCACGCAGGTAATACTTAAAACTCAGAGTGGAAAAAGGGGCTTTTCATCTCAAGAGCAAATTGTACTGTTTAGGTCCAAACTTTAACACCTCTTCCATGGACCATTCCTGCCTCCCTCAAGCAGACTCCTTCACTTTGGCACTAACTCTCAGAAGGAAGGAGGAAAGATTGGCTTGGCATCTGGAGTGACGCTTGCTTCATGATCCAAGCCATTTTCTATGGTTTTCTAGCCTTTTGCCACAGGGAAAGAACTTCATGTTGTTCCATAGTTTCAAGTATATCGTGACCTTGGAGAGACAAGAATGACCTCAGGA
The DNA here is from genome assembly GCA_020800305.1 of Porphyrio hochstetteri. NCBI lineage: Eukaryota > Metazoa > Chordata > Aves > Gruiformes > Rallidae > Porphyrio > Porphyrio hochstetteri. Next base: position 77,658,102 of record CM036905.1, on the reverse strand, counting down.
CCTATGGCTTGCGGACTGAGAGCCAGGACTGAAAACACAACAGCTGATATCGTTCAAGTTTCCTCTTTCGACATCAGCACAAGTTGCCTGATGGTTAAACACACCTCAGGAAGGACAGAAAAGTTATTTTTCAGAACAAACCCCAAATTTTAAAAACATTATTAAAAGGTGATATGCAGATAAAGCCATTACATAAAGCAGTCATTGAAGTATATATATATATACACACGTAAATGGGAAAGGAATAGACTGTGCCATGACTCCGTGCTCCTGTTACTCATCCCCATCAAGAAATGACAAAAGTGCTGAGAAAATTTTTTGGGGTTGTTTTTTCTTTGAAAAAGTGGGGAAAAAAACCAATAAAGTATTATTCTAACCAAAACTGTTGACTGAAAATCCCAAACCAACATTCACAAGCAAACATTCTCAAAGACAGCTTTCTCCCAAGCTTCTCCAGTTCCTGCAGATACAAACGCATGACAGGAATTCACACTTTTCAGAACAGAAAGAGGAGCCTGACAACACTGAAGTATATCCCCAGCTCCCTTCCCTACCTGATTCCCACCACAGTTTCCTTGATTGTGTAATCATTTAAACGGATTGCCCTCTCCCAAAATGTACTCTAGCTGATGTTGCTCTTCATATTTTATTAGTTATATAAAAATTCCCATTATAGCATTACATGTATTAGAGCATTGATGCCTTTGCACTGTGTTTGGTTATGCTGCAGCAAGCATGTTTTAACAGATGAGAAACTTTTAGTGCATTATTTCTCTGAAGATAACCATTATTATTATTTGTGTTACATTTTATTCCTAGAAGCCCTGCTGAGATTTGTACCAGGCAGTTTTGAAATTCACAGTATGAGACCAGTGACAGACATTTTTCCCCATCCTAACACACAAACCAAAGGCACAGAGGCAACTTAGACACAGAAACAGATGTACCTTCCCCAAGGGTGGGACCTGTAGCAATAAAAACACATGTCCTGACTGGGGTACAGTCCTTGTGAATTATCTCTGCTTCTACCGTATGCCATGAATTACTCTTGATAACTTTTACTGGGAAAATAATTATCAGTCCTTTCAGGTTAAATTAAATAGCATGCAGCATGCAGATCTGTACTATTGGAACACCACCTTTATTTAGTCACCAAAGGTGGTGAAAATTTTCAAAGAGACTTCAGTTCAGTCACTGGAGGGGAGATGAAGAGAAACAGCGTGAATGAGATAAATCTGCATGAGGAAAAGTCCTGTGGGTATTTGAAAATCTGTGTGTTTCAGTGCTACCTGGTTCATTCCTCTTTCCAGGTGCAAACCAAGTTCTCAGTGTAACCCAAAATGAGCTAGGCAAATCTTAGTGTTCCCATGCCCACCAGCAGACTTGATGATGATTTGAACGAAGTCACCTTGGTGATATTAACAATGTAATATCCACCAAAGTAAGAATCCTATTTCAGGAGTGATTCAGGTTCACAAGAACCTAAGCTCTGCTAGGGCTCATTGGGGTACAGGTTCCTAAATCACAGGAATATCAGCTCCTGAGGAACTCTCATGTCCCTGTGCCCTCATCTGTGAAAGGACAGCAGTGTCTTGGCACATTGCTGTAAAGCACCTAACGCTGCACAAATGTATTACCTAAATGCAAACTTGATGCAGAAAATCGGTGGCAGCTTTTGAACAGATGCTTCCATGTCTCTAGTGAGTGTGTGTACATGTGCACAAGGGCACACATCTTTCAGCAACCACCTTAGTGCATTTTTATGGGTGGCAGAGTATCATTTCAACTGGCCTCTCACTGAACAGTAAAAAAATGCCATTTACAAGGTGGTTTTGCTTGGCTTAAGGATATATTCTTCATTTGGTGTGTAAGTATAATTATTAACCCTGTAGAAACTGCTCAGCTGAGAGGAAAGATGGGTTAGATAGAGAAGGTGACAGAACAGGAAAACATTTTTCCTCTATGATTAATCCGACTTTAAATTAGGTGATGAAAGTAAAAGGAGCATGTGGAAAAGATCAGAGTAAGTACATTCTGTATCTTCAGAGAGCTTCCAAAAAGTAATAAGTGAAGTTCCTGCTCTCCTGGAATGGGAACAAGCTCAAATGTGCATTACAGAAAGAATGAGATTTCCAGAAGATTTCACGGGTGGCAAACACCTCCCGCACTGAGCACTGGCCTGAGTGAGACCAGATGGGGTCCAACACAGAACACTGGAACATCCCACAACAGGCTCTTGTGCCAGGGAGTGGCTGCCACAGAGAAGGACATGAGGGTCAGTGCAGATTTCCAGCCTAGAGTATCAGGTTGCAAAAACTCACCGCTCCTCAGCTCTTTTCCCTTCATGGACGTGTCTCCTTCCACCATTCCATGGGCCCTCCCTGCTTTTGGAAACCACAAAGGATGGGACAGGTTTGCTGTAGAGAGACAGCGTCCTCCTCTGCTTTGTCAAGTTCTGATTCTCCCCAGACTGTGTAGGGGGAGATTACCACTCCTGCTGTAGCAGTCTCTCTCTGTTTAATCCTTCTAGCAGTCTCCTTTTGCTTTACTTGTAGTATGGACCCCACGTGCTCGAACAGCCAGAGCCCTTGGGCAGGGGCTTCCCTCGGTGGATGGCTGCGACCAAAAGCAGGCAAGACAACGAACACAGTTTCTTCTGTGTTGAAAGAGGTTGTTACTGGTCCTCTCCAGTAACCAGCAGAGGAAAGGCTTCTCAAAGCTTTGCTCCTTACCCAGCACAGCAGTGCCCGTCTCCCTTCCCTGTTAATCTAACTGGCACATTACAATAGCGCAGGTTAAGCCTAAGCCTGCGTTTCCACGTGCCCAGCATTTAGCATCCAGTAAAAAAGTGTTCAGAAGTATTTATGAAAATTAGCTGTACATTTTACAAAATATCTCTATCAATTAAGTCCTAATAAGTAGTTAGAAGCTGACTCAGATCTGAATTAAATAATTTAACACTAATAACTTATTCAATCAATTTAGCCTCTTTGCCTTTTTTTCCAGAATGATTTCTCAAGAGTTATCCTCTTTTTGTGTCCAGGCAAGGATCTTCAAATCTGTCTTTGAAATTACTTAAAATCTTTCCCTCTCTTGAAATGTTATTACTTCACAAGACCGATCTTACACAATTTATTCCAAGTATTTCACACTAAAAATTCAAGTGCTGTTGAGAATGACGATGAGCGAAATGTGTATTTTTTTTTTTCCTCTTCCCTCACAGACAGTCATTCTTTTCATTTTAAGGAACATTTAAAAACACCCTGTCAAACCCTGCATTTTTAAGGGACAGACAGCAGGGAGGGCAGAGTGAGCAGGTCATTGGCTACTGGAATTTGGGAATGTATCACAGATTTTCCTCTCTGACGCAGAGGATTGGCTAAGCCAGCATTGTGTTGGAAAAAACAGGCTACTGTGAGATGACTGCATTTGCAAGAAGATACACACAGCATTTCAGATGCCACAGGGTTGGGATTTTTCCTTTCTCACTGCAGGAAAATAATGGCGTAATCAACAATATGCTGAAATCACTGAAAGCCTTCCAGTCTTTCAGTTGACTTCAGAGGGGTATTTATGTCATCTGAAATGCCAATACACAGAATTGCTTCGTGAACATTGACATTTTAAGGACAGATAATGTAAAAATGTTGAGTACTATACGTGTACACTGCTTCACGCTGCAGAATTATTTCCTTTCTATAGCCAGTCCTTAGTAGGGAACAAGTAGAGCTTGAATGAGTTGAAAAATGGAGGGAGAGAGGGAAAGTACCCAGAATGGTGACCTTTACGTGATGCACCCAAAGGACACCATGACAGAAGATCCACAGGCTTTCAGATGAGGAATCTGTGACCCATGTGGCTGTGACTTCAGTCCAGGCTGCAGCCTTACTGTTAGCAAATAAGGCTGCAGGCTACAGACACGGCACTTGCTTCCAAATGAGAAGAAAATAAAACCAAATAGCAGGCATCGTTCCTGATTCTTAATGCCTGCCTTGTATTAATTTCTCCCTGCTGAAAACAGTTCATCAGCATAATGCTTTCTCTGGTTTGCTGGAGATTTAGGTTTCGTATAATACTGCTAGCTTGGGTAGATACTGTGCTTTGATGCTGTCTTTGTTAATTATTTTAATGCAACTTGAATTAAAATTCTGCTCATTAAATATTTCTAGAGACGAGCTTGAGGCACAGCATTTGGAGGTGGTTGTCTCTGAAGTTCAGGAGACATTGCACCCAAGGTTTTAATGCCACTAGCTAGGATACAGGAGTGAAGATGAACTGCTTAACACTGCCATTGAACTGCAGTGCCTTAAGAAAATATTTTCATCATTTTATACCTGTGTTTCTCTGTTTGAAAGTAAAGCTAATGATAATAGTACCTTCATTTTGTAATGTAATTTCTCCAACTTGAGTTTGTTGTCTGGAAATTGTTGTGGTTTTCTTAGATTCACTGTGAGAGTGCTCCTGTCTGGCATTTTGGGTTTGGTCCATATGAACTTGTTTCATTTTGAAATTTACTCACAATAAATATTCAGTTCTTCAGGTAACTAGAGTGCCAGCAAGCACAGTCAGATCTACTTACACATGAAGGAAAAAGAAAATAATCCTTCAAAAAATCTGGTAGGCTGGCACACACCACTCTAGCTGCATACTAGAACAAGAAAGAATTCCCTGCAGCCTTGCAGAGAGCTGGAGTTACCAGTTAGCTGCATTGCAGCTGCAGGTCTCAGGCACTGCACAGTCCCTGAATGCCAGCACAGGGCAGGGAAGAGGCTGGACTCAGAGTCAGTCAACTTTCCCTGGGCACGTGCGGAGAAACAAATCACCTTTTCGGATCTACAACAACTTCCTTCCATTCACCTTTCCACCTGAAGCGAGAAGGTAGCAGAGCAGAGCAGCGCTTATGAGGATCTGAGCAGGTCCTGCCTGCCGTGTGAGCAGCACTGCTGTCCCCTGAAGGCTCTGCTGAGCCCAGATCCACTATGAAACCATGATCGAATTATGCTGTGGAATGATTTATGTTTATATACACAGGGTGGGTGGATGGATTCATATAAAAATCTGTTTGATGTCCATTAATCAAACATGCCTGTGATGGAATATAAAATGTACCACTGATTGCAGCAACGCTGGAAAGAAACTTCTCAGCTCTTTAAAATTAACTGAATTCCCTCTGCAGCAAAGTGGCTGGCTAATTATTTCTACGTCATTAGGCAGGGGTTTTGTCAGCATGTAGAGACCCGAATTCCCCACTAACCGCAGACTGATTTTGGTGAAGTCAGGCACCAGAATCTCTCTGATGTACCAGAGAACCTCAAGGTGTTTACAGCCTACATAGACAGCAAAACAAGAAAGGGAGGAGGCACAAGACTTTAGTGTATTTTAATTCCTTAATAAAGGCCCTCAACAATCCCTGGAAGGGGAAGCAGAGCTTGGGTTTGTTAAGTGTCCGGTTGGAACGCCGTGCAGTACCTGCAAGGCAGAAAAGGAGCCATTCTTACTAGGTTGAGAAGCACAAAGGGCCTGGGGGATAAGGGCAGATTGCCTCTGCATCGCCTTTTCTTTTCCTCCAGAGCAAAGCAGAGAGAGAAGGCAGGTCGGTGGTGCAGGCAGCCTCGCAGCTGAGCACAGAAAGCCCCAGGGCCGCTGGGCACACCGGGGCTGGGGCAGCCATCTCTTTGACTAATGCTACAGCAACATCAGGTCTCTGATCTCTGTGGGTGTGCTGAAGTGAGCAAAAAAGAAGAGTGCTTGCCCAAATGCTGCTCTTCTACATGATGAGTTAATCCCTCTACGAGATTTATGAAATGACTGGATGGGGACAGAGTGGAAAGCAAAAGGTAGGAGCCAGTCTTTGCAGAAGGGCTTGGTAAAAGGACAGTCCTGTGGGCAGCAGTAGTGGAAATGCTGACGTGGTGAAGAGCAGTTGGACCTGTTGTGAGAGAGTGGGGGGAAAAGGAAAAACAAAGTAATTGTCTCTTGATTCCCCGGAGCGTAAAGGGTTAAATAAAAAGGCAACAGATGAACTCTTTGAAAACTCTGGTGGTTTGGATTCTGTTCAAGACTTGAATCAACCCATCCCTGACTTGAAAAAACAGGACAATAGTGTCCACTTGGCTCAGCTGCAGACTCCATGGATTTTTATTACCGGTGGCTGGAGTTCAAGATGAGTGAATTGTAAATAAGAAGAAATGGAACACAATAAAATAGTCTCCAGAGATTCACCTAGAAAACATCTGGACTTTTGGCTCTTTGTATAGAAATCTATACCAATGGGAACACCACGTATTGCTGTGTAGTAAGAAATAGCACAGATAAATGAGAAGTTAAGGCCTCCTATATATCACAATAAGATATTTCAGCTCCTTTTGGTTGTGCAAGTTTCTAATTCTCTGAAGTCCTGCCAGATATTACATTGTTACCTTATTAGATGTTCTTGGTTTACTACCTTTTGCTTTGTAAAGCACTGATTTAGTGTCACTTAATTTAATTTTTAGAAACATAACCAGATGTCCTGTTCATTTTAGCATATGAGAAAACAATATCGGAAACATGTGCTTTTATGCATTCCAACACAGATACTAAGATTTCTTTCTCTTGTTAAAACAATCTCACTTCTGAAATAAGTTCCCCTTTTATCTTTGCCATCAAATGCCACACTGGCATGCAACACTATTTTGATCTGTATAAGTCTCTCTTAATGCTTGTATTTAGCCAGAAGATCCTTAATTTGGGGGTCTGTCTCCTGGCTTCCCGCTGAGCTTTTCATTTCTTTTACAATACTGACATCATTGTTTGCACGCTGAACTGACCTGGCCCACTCCCTTTAATGGGAGATGGTGTCAGGGAGGGAGGGGGAAGTGCTTGAAGCAAGGGGCCCTCCCAGAGCTGGAGGTAACCGAGCGTAACGGTATGCTCCACAACCTACCCGCACTGTTGAGGTAGAAGAGTTTAAGTAGTGGCAGCACTATGATCTGGAGAGCAAAGGTTAAGGAACCTCACAAAATTCAGTCTGGGTGGTGTTTAGCTCAGCCCAGTCAACCTTTAACTGGTTCCCTTCCCTTTGTGCCAGGGGTGTAATATCATCCTGTTTGAGTTTATTAGTGGAGAATGAGCCACTCAGCACCCAGCACAAAGTGTAAAGAAAATTATTCTCTCTGCACTACTGCAACTTTGAAACCTGTTGCTTCCTGATGTATTTTCAGAGAAGACTTTACACGTCTGTGATGAGCAACTGTTGTAGAATGGCTGTAAGTCTGTAGGTGACTCTAAGTTGAGGGTTGCCTTTCTTTGTAGTTAGGATATTTCCTTGGCCAGACGGTGGATTGTATTTAGATGGTTTGCAGCCCTGTAGTTTTATCACTAGCCAAAATAATAATTCTACATTTGGCTAAACCTGTAAGTTTTCTTTTAAAATAATTTAGCCAAGAATTAAGCCTAGATGCTGCCTATTGTGTCAGTACCACAGGCGCAGATGGCTCTTTCTGTGGATGTTTACAGTCACCAGAACCGAGCTGGGCACACAAAAATACCTGGGTGATGGACAGATTGCCTGAATTTAGCACTAAGGCATCTTTATGCCACTCTCTGGTTTTACAGCAGTCTTTTTCTGCTGTAGCAAAGACAATACTTCAGGACAGCACTTCAGAAGCTCCCCACCAGCCTGAGGAAGAGCCCAGCACCCTCTTTGTCCAGCATCCAAACTCTGTCTGCTTACCAAGAGAGGCAACTGTTTCTGGGAATGGTGCCTTGACTGAGAACTTAAAACTTGCCTCAAAAATCTGGCTCTGGTGACTACAGACCCCAGACTCCAACTAAATCAATCGCCCAGATCTTCCTAGTCCCAACTGGGAAGAAAGCCAGGACTTCAAGCTGGGTTCAACAGTCACACCAACCCTCTGTGAGTGCAAGCCCTACCCTCGCACATTTAAGATCAGGCGAATCTCAGATGCTACTGACCTACTGAAGAGGAGCTTTTCTCTGTCTCACTGTGCAGCCCTGGAGCTCTCCATAGCTTTAATTTTCCCCCACAAAATTCATTGTACTTTCTTGCTTCCATCAGAAGATTTCTAACAGTGTACTTGTATTTGCTACCAAGTTCCTTATGAATCACAGGCTGCTGCAGAGGCGGCCACTGTGTAAACCTTGAACCGTTGCTGGATTGGCACAAAAGAGTCAGTGAGGTTCAGTCAACTCCTATGGATCAACTTCTCATACAGATTCCACTTTTTAACACAGGGATGAAGTTAGACATGAATGAATAACAAGAACAGGCTGTTCTCCTTAACTGTGTCTTCTTCATTGCTGGACGCTGAGCTCACCATGTCACAAATGGGCCAGGAGAAGAAGCGGATGGGATACCAGCTACAGGATACTGCTCTCCTACCCAAAATTGAACGTAGCGGTGGGCGATCAGCCTTTACCCCAACATCTGTCCTCCATCAGATGTGAGGGCAAGGCAGGTGGGGAACCCGTGCCAACTGTGACAGCTTAGGAGACCAACATGTAGGTTCAGTATTATTTGCATTACTCAAGGTACAAAGTAGGGGGAGAATAGCGGAGCCCCAGCATTCATAACATTAATCACGTTACTGCCTAACAGGCACAGTGGCAGGGTTAAAACAGTTTCTGATCCATCAAGGCCTAACAAGCTTGGTAAGATCACACACCTTAGCTACCCTTTTGTTCCTGTGGCCTTCTTCAGCTAAAAGCAGAAGCAGAACCATGAACTGACTCTGAACATGTAACTGATTAAAACAATCTTGGGCTCCTCAAGTCTGTGATTACTGGACACAGCCATCACTTTCTTCCCATTTTCCATCCACCAATTAACCAGAGACTCTCACATGCATCATAATAAAGATTCCTTTCTCTTACTGATCATGCAAAAATGAGAGTGCAGATAATATAATCACGTTATAAATGGCATTCGAATAATAGTTAGCTAAAAATTATTCAAATGATGATTCACATACTGATTAAGTAAAAAAATGGGAAATGGACCAATTAAGCAAATGGACAGGCTAACAGTTACAAAGTAACAAAGTGAGCTCAACGACAATTTGATAAATTAATAGAAAGCTTCTAGGTGGGCTGAAGCATAAGGAGTAGGGGAAATAGGGAGGTATGGATAATTGACAATCTGCAATCAAGACACAGCTCTGTTATGAGACAGAAGAAGGACTTCAGGCAAGCAGAGCCCATGGAAATCAGACATTACCCTCTGACACTCTTCGCAGAGCTCTACAGTGACATTTCAATCACATCGCTCTGACCTAACGCAGCACCACTGCATCAAGCACACACATACTTGCCTTAAATACATGCAGGATGCTTTTGCTATGAAAAAAAAATACCTATACTGAAATCTGAATAAGAATGAGAGCTAGAGGGACTGACAGGAATTGAAACTTTTTAGAAAACTATTTAGATTCTATGATAAAGTTTAAAATGAGCAGCACAGGCTAGCAGGGACCTATAGCTACATCACTGAAATGGCTGGTGCTGCAGTCAGTGGCTGCACAACACACACTTAGTGCAGAAGGACATAAAGGACATGGTGCCCATGAGCTACTTGCCAGATGATGCCAACACACTCTAACATGTCAGTGTTAGTCTGGTAAAGGTTCGTGTGCCATTTCCCCACCCGGTTATCGTTCCCTGTGCTTTCCCACTAAGAACCTCATTTTGGTGTTTGATCCCAGCCAGATTTTCTCTGTCACCTCTTAAAGAAATGATCTGATGTTTCACCCCCAGGCCAAAGTTACAAGCATCTGGAAACAGTTGAATGACAATATTCATTTTGCCTGAAAAGCACTAAGTGAAGCCTTGATCTGTAACAGAAACACGTAAGTATTAAGGAAGAACAATGACAGGGCATTTGCCATCTCCCCTTTTCCCAGGGGTTAGAAAGCCCTCTTCCTCTGGTCTTCAGTTTTTCCAGTTGTTCATCTCTACCAGAGCTGCAGCTACTCAAACACAATCATTCACCTAAACTCCCTCCCATTCAACAGCATTGCATTGTATGAAACAGTAACCCCAAACACATCTTTTTTGATGCAATCAGATGCCCTGAGCTGCTGGGACACTATCACAGAGGACTATAATTCTCCCTCTGTTCAGAGAGAGGCAGGGGAGGGAGTTACCTGCTCCTGGCACCAAGTGACAGTAACAGAAAGTTAATAGATGGCAGCAAGGAACTTCCAAACCAACAAAAAAACCTGTAAAACCAGCAAAACTAGAAAGTCAGTCTCTCTCTTATGTGATTCCTTCAGCCTTCCTATTGCCTCTGATTAACAGAGATCCTATTCATTGCACTGGAGCAAAACAGTCTTTGCACTAAGTGCTCCTTGCAGGGACATAGAGCAGTGCAGCATTTTGTGACTTGGAGAACTGGTTCATTTACTTGCACAAGATACTTATGAATTCATAAGCCCTCATCAGGAATTGCAGTATGTTTTCCAGGGTCATCACATTATGTGAAATGTTTAGCCCTGTCTGAGGCATGCTAATATGTAAGAAACAAAGATATGCCTCAGAGCAAAACAATAAAAGGAGACTTTTTGCTTGCTCCCATGATTCTTGATGTCGTAGGGTTTTACCACACATTGACTCTTCCCACTTCATTTCATTTCTAGGTTTATTTTTAAAGGACTTTGAACACTTTTCAGCTAATTTCTTGCTCTTATTTTTAAGTAACTAGTTACATTTAAGACCCAATCCTACTAAAAAATAAGCATTAATTTTTAAATTTAATAATAGTGTACCAGTGACACAAATGGAGATTTGTATTGGCAAGTTAAGGACTACATCCTGGAGTCCACAAAAGAATTTCAGAGCTGAGCCACAAGACATTCACTGGCTGCCTTAGGTTTTCCAAAAACCTAAATTTTTCCAAAAGAACTTCTTACCCAGCAATTTTTACCCAGGCACAAAAAGCAGATCAGACCTTTGTGGGTGCTGTTGTGCTACTGAAGTGTCTACTTCATCAGTGCTGCAGTGCCAAAATCATAAACTTCCTGCCATTGGCTTGATAATATATGTAATTTAAAGTAATATCATCATAACTGTTTTTAAAGTTAAATAGCTTTTCCGGGGGGGTTAAAGTTATAATCCAAGAGTTGGAAATTCCAGGTCTGAGACAGACTTGCATCATCCTGAGTTTGTTAAACTCTCTCCTCTTCTAAGCAAGGTTCTGAGCACTCCGACTTGAACCAGAGTCTGGCATGAAGAATAGGAAAAAATTCAAATTCAGTCTATGCCATTGGCAGATCATGGGAAAGTTACAGGGCTCAGAAGCACAGTTACAAACCAGTCTCTTCTTCTGGTATTAAAATGTGCGTAGCCAGTCCAAAAAGAGGGCTTCTCATAGCACCTCAGCATCTCTGAACTTTGTACACGACTAAGTACAGCAATGCAAAAATACCCAAACAACGGAAAAAGACTTAAATGTACACCTCATCTTCAGTAATCCCAATTCATTATACAAAACAAGCCTGCAGAGCATCCTTCTCACAACTCAAACCAAATGCACTCTCCCCACAGCTGAGTGTACATGCTTTGACGACGTTCATTCGCAATACAAACAAGAATGCCACCTACCCACCTGACTTCATAATAACTGCTTTTACTGCCCACTGTCTTAAAAACTAAAAAGGCACAGCCATGTACCCACACAGACACATAGATGCACCAGTCCTCAAGAAAGAGCTCAACTTTTAGTTTCAGCTTCCATTTGTGAAAAAGGACTGGGTAGAACTCTGTTTTCAGTCTGAACCACCCTGTCCTTCCCAAACTGGCTGCTTTTATCCCCCAGCTTTCTAACTTGGCCCACAGCAATCAAGTAAATTCAGTTCATCTCTCATATATCTCCAACGAAAACACACTGACAGTTTTCATGACTGCAAGACTACTTAGCCTGTTTCTGTGTGCATGACCACTGATGGGATCTTGTTTTTCAGGTATTACATGGATTTTGACCTTGTTTCAACAACTTTTTTTCAGTTGATCCCCAGATCCACTGATGATCCCTTCCAGGATGGCAGCATGTGCTGGTAACCTGTTCCTGGGCCCATCTCTTCCCTAACACTGGCACACACTGCAATAATCTCAGCTGACTTTAGTCCTCTCCCCTGCATATCCCTGTGATCCAAAGCGTGCTTGCTGCTTCCTGGCCCTGTTTCAATAACAGTTACTTCAGCCTCTTCTCCATAAAATATACCTTTGGTTCTATGCAGTTACATCATATAAAACATTATAACCACCTCACCGACAGCAGGGTCAGAACAGACCTTAGGTCACATTTATGCCACTAAGGATCTCACTCAAGACCATGACAAGCAGCTCAAAGGTCCTACTCAGTGGGCTGATGGGCTACCTGCACCTACACATGGAGAGAGGACCGTGAGGTCCAGCTGGCGTGGGCAGGACCTAAGCACGTGTTTAACACTCAGAAGGGTGCTAATGGGGCTTTGCCTGGGAGGGGGCAGTTTGTGGGCTGAAGCCAGCAGCAGTATCTGTAAGAAGGACAACAGGAGAGCTGATTTCCTAGGCACCTCACCCATCTCCCTGCCTGCGCAGCAACATCTGCGCTGTCAGTTCTAACTGGAGCATCACCCAGGACGCCTGAGGGCTGAGCAGGCCACTGGGCATGCTGGCACAGGTACTCTCGGAGGCAGTGGCAGAAGGTGGGTGGGATGCAGGCCCTGCCAGATCTACAGCTGCCTTGGGAGACTGCTTCTGCAAGCAGCTATAAGGTACTCAATGTCAAGTACAGCAAGAACAGAACCAAGCCTATCACAAATGCAATCAGACTCAGAAATGTTTCCATAAATGTTCTTTCTGCAGAAGAATGAAATATTTTTCTACTTCTTTACCAAAAGGGAGCACATGAAAAAGTAACAAACTGAAATTGGCCCTCTAATGCCATCTGTAGAGTAGCTGCTGGCTATGGCCTTCCATTATAAGGGTTTATATCGATGCTCTCAGACAGCCAGGCCTCCACCTTCACAGAACTTAATAAAATAAAATACTTGCAGTGGGGAAACTTATCTCAAGGAGCTATTATTGGAAAAGAAGTGGGAATTCCTGAGAACTATAATCAAATTGTAGATCCAAAATAGACCCAAATCCTTATCATATGCAGATGGTTTACTTCATTTCCAAAACCTGGTATATATAAATATGTTTATGATGTGCAAGGCACTGTATGCTCCAAAACAGCTCCTTCCTTTTTCCAAACTATATAGGCATCTTTTTTTATGTCTCTCTAGATTGTATTTCTCAGTAAGCAGAAGATGTGCTCGGATAGTATATGTCTGAGCTGAAAACTACCTAAACCTTTCCAAAACAGGCTTCTAAATTTTGCTAGATAAAACTCCCTCGACCTATTTTAAGCCCTTGTACTAGGACTGGTATTCCTCTTCTGCAGATCTGAATTTTCTGTATCACAGATTTACTGTGGAGCAAACAGATTAGTTTACCAGCAATATCTGACTGGTGTGAAAACAAATTGATGGACTGGAATATTTTCAGGAAGAGGAAGCAGATTTTATTTCCTTGTTTCTATACTTCATTTAGGGCACTCTTTCTTTTTTATCCTTTCCCTATGAACAACAAACACTGCAAAGATCACAGAATCGTAGGGGTTAGAAGGGACCTCGAGAGATCATTGGGTCCAACCCCCCTGCCAAAGCAGGCTCCCTAGCTCATATTGCTAGGTGATGTGGTTGGATGCTTAATGTCTTGTGTGTGAGATGATCTTGAATTGACATGCTGGAAGCAGTAACAAATCTATTACAGCCCCAAAACTTCCATCTACTTTCATTTCCTGAAATCACACAGTTGGGAGCAAAGATCACCCTCAGACATTTGGGAACACCCAACATATGATGAGGGAAAATTACTAGTTAAAGTGCTTCTAAAACGTGCTAGGCACACATTTTAGCCTATTATTTCTCACTGTATTTGCTTTAAAGAGCAGTTCTGGGAACACCCTTCCTAAGGGGCTGCAGACAGAGCACAGTTTCACCACAGGCTCTGCAAACCAAGTCCCGAGCAAACTGCAGCAGTATCTGCTGGTCCCCTATTGCTGCAGTGCACCAGTGAAAATCTCATCACACACACAGAGCAGAAATGAACAGGCATCCATCCACCCCTCCTTTAGGCATATATACCCCCCCCCCCGCCCCGGGTCCTGCCTGCACAGAGCTGCTTGAGCAGCACAGGTGGGGCTCTGAGAGAGTGCAGATGCCTGCCTGGCAGCAGCCCCTGCGTGATGAGAGCTCAGAGTTTCCCAACCTGTGAGCACAGCCTACCTTGTCACCTTAAAAGTGAGGATTAACAGCTATGCTGCCTGCTGGTAACGGGGTCCTGAGGCCAGGGAGAGTGGAAGTTGGCAGCAGCTGCCATGGGCCCAGAGGTGGTACCTGTTCCGCTAGCGCTCAGGTATCAGCTCATTGAGTCAAAAATAAAACAGCGCCGTGTGCCACATGATGCCTTTCTAAGAAGGTGATGTGCTCAGGCCACCTCCCAAGCCGGGGTTCAAAACTGGGTGTTTAAGCAGTCCTAATGCAGACTTGCAACGTTAATTAGCATTTGGGGGAGCCTATTGCCAGCAGATTCTCTGCATTTTACAGACTATTTTCCACAGGAATATAGGTGGGTTGTGAACTGGCTTGCTGCTCTCAGGAGAGCACTGGAGTCCAGCACTGTAAGTATTTAATGACTCTCAATGGCTTTACAGCCCGAGGCAGGTTTGTGGCTAGCCACACTGCTGTGGGAGACCCTGAAAAACCGTGGGACGCTGCATTTAAATGGAAGCAGTCCTTCCCTCGCTTTAGAAATAAGCACATCTAATGAAGCTTTTCAGGCATTTCAGACTACATATCCAAAACCACAAACACACCCATGTTCACTGGGCACTCACTTGGAGTCTTTATCAGGATAAACCTGAAGTAAACAGTATTTTGTTCAATTAGCAGCCACACAGTAATAGCAAAAAGTATCAAATGCTCTTAACCATTTCCCATAGTCACTGACACGTATATTACACACAGACACATATATATGCCTGTATACCCACCCATGCATACAAACTTCCCTTTTCTGTTGCCCTCTGAATATGTACACTTCCACACAAGTAAACCCTGACTTAAAATCTAGGAATTAATTTCACCAACAGTTTCTTGGGAAGTTTAGGAATTTTTTTTTCCTAAATCTTCTCTACAGGGACACTTCTCAAGGCATAAAGAGAAACAAAAGAGAAGGACTTGGCCAGCCAGGCAACTCCCTTTGCCAGACTGTAACTGTTCTGTTTAACCTTTCCCCTTCATCCATCAGGATTCTCCTTGTTTTTCTCTAGGCTCATCACAACAGAACCCATTTCAAGCACACCCACTCAAATGGTTTGTGAAGTCCTCATGGACGTCTGTGAAGGTGGTAATGCTGAAGGCAAATCCTTTTTTTTCCCCCTCACTGAAATGGGCTGGAGCTGCTCAAACAATCAGTTACTTTGTCTTAGCATGAAGCATAGAAACCTCTGAAATAGCCTGAATTGTTCTACAGGTATATGTCTGACTGTGCCTGTCAGTAATTTCTAGAAGTAACACTGCAATGTTCACTTACAGACAGAGACCATGTCCCCAGCCAGAAGAGGAAGATGGCTGTGAGAAACAGCCTGAGTTTTTATCCAAAGGTAGCAAAACTATAATGCTAACATCCCACAGGATGAACCTTGTTGTCTGAGATTAGCTACCAGAAAAGCTCTCTCTCCAAAAAAAATACCAGCTCCTCAGGCTAGGATTTCCATGGTCCTTCTGAGACACTGAAAACTGTCAGCAGTCTGAGTCACAGCCAAGGTCTTGTAAGACTCGTGGATGGTGACTTGATATTCATGGATGAAAAAGTGCCAAGGGAGAAGCACAGGAGGGGTGCCTGTGTTCAGACACCTTGGTGTTGAACAGCTTGCACACTGAACCAGTGTAAAGCTGGCAGGGGCTGAAGTCTCTTCCCTCACTAAGGGTCCAGGCAAGGCCAATCTCTTTGGCATCACCAACACATCCTGGGGCAGAGTGGGACGGTGAGCACAGTTCTGGAAAAACCCATGGGCACAGTTTGGCGGGTTATAGAAGCTACTTCCACAGTCAGGTGGCAATATTTATTTTAGCAGTGTGGAGACAGCCAAATTCTTCTAACTGGTGCTGCTGGAGTTTCAAGGGAGGGATGGCGGCAGTCAGCAGCCTGCTTGCTCCACTGCTGTGAGCTGGCTTCTGGGAAGTGGAGGTCCCCTCCAGTGGCACCAACTTGCCCAGGTTGAGCCTGTGCTGATCTTTCATACAAGCAGTGAGGCAGAACCAGCTCACCTCAGAATCACAGAATCACAGAATTATCAAGGTTGGAAAAGACCTAGAAGATCATCCAGTCCAACCATTCACCTATTACTACTAGCTCCCACTAAACCATATCCCTCAATACAACATCCAGTCTTTCCTTGAACACCCCCAGGGTTGGTGACTCCACCACCTCCCTGGGCAGTGCATTCCAGTGCCTGACTACCCTTTCTGAGAAGTAGTGCTTCCTAATGTCGAGCCTGAATCTCCCCTGGCGCAGCTTGCTACCATTCCCTCTAGTTCTGTCACTGCCTACACGGGAGAAGAGGCCGACCCCCAGCTCACTACAACTTCCCTTCAGGAAGTTATAGAGAGCTATAAGGTCTCCCCTAAGCCTCCTCTTCTCCAGGCTGGCTTTGGTTCCTGCACAGCTTGTGTGTGACAGCCTGCTCCCTTGCATGCAAATCCACCCTCGGCACGCTGGCTGTGTTCACTATCTATGGGTCTGTAGAGAAAGAGGAGCCTTATCACACGTCACTGAAACCCAACAGGTTGCAGCAGCCCCTGTTCCTAGCACAGAGTGGGATGATCCACTTGGCAATCCTTTCAGGCTCAGGCTGGGTGTGCAAAGGGGATACTTGCTGGATGACATGCCTGTCAGATCAAATCCATTCTGTGACAAAAAAAAAGAGACAGGAAAGCTGCCTGGCAGAGAAGGACCTGGGGGTTTTGGTTGACAGTGGACTGAACATGAGCCAGCAGTGTGCCCAGGTGGCGAAGAAGGCCAGTGGCATCTTGGCTTGTATCAGAAACAGTGTGGCCAGCAAGTTCAGGGAGGTGATTGTGCTCCTGCACACAGCTTTGCTGCAGCTGCACCTGAGTACTGTGTCCAGTTCTGAGCCCCTCACTACAAAAAAGACATTGAGGTCCTGGAGTGAGTCCAGAGAAGGGCAACCAGGCTGGTGAAGGGGCTGGAGAGCAAATCCTATGAGGAGCGGTTGAGGGAGCTGGGGATGTTTAGCCTGAAGAAGGGGAGGCTGAGGGGAGACCTTATCACCACCTACAACTATCTGAAAGAAGGTTGCAGAGAACTGGGTGTTTGTCTCTTCCCCCAAGCAACAGGTGATAGGACGAGGGGGAATGGCCTCAAGCTGCTCCAGGGCAGGTTCTGATTAGACATTAGGAAAAAATTATTCACCGAAAGGGTTATTGGGCATTGGAACAGGCTGCCCAGGGAGGGGGTTGAGTCACGGATCATGGATGTATTTAAAAGACATGTAGACAAGGTACTTAGGGATATGGTTTAGTAGAGGACAGGTGTGGTTTGACTCAATGATCTCAAAGGTCTTTTCCAACCTTGTGATTCTGTGATTTTTTTTTTTTGACATCCTGTCCTTTTTGAAAGGCAGCCCCTGTCAGCACTGGGAAGCTGCCACCACTGATGGACAGATCATGAGGTCTTGTTCAAATTTTTCTTCACTGATAATGTATTTGCAAGAGGCACCTCAGGTGAGGCCACTTGTTCTATTTCTTTCTGTTTAAACAATATCCTTGAAAAACTTTACAGAGCTACAGCATTCTGTCACAAGCAACTGCTCTGACTCTGCTCATGCCTCTCTACATCCTCCTCCCTGCTCACTCTTCCCTTAAAGCCCGGGAAATTGCAGTAATTGTGGTTCATTTTAAGCGGTATCAGAAACATTCAGATGTCATTAAATATCCTTCAAGAACATGTGGAAGACATGAACAAAGAAAGAGCCGTGTGTCTCCAACTGCTGAGGAATGCATGTTTGCTAACAACACAAAGCCACCGCCCCATGAGGGAAAGGCTGATCCATACACTAGCTGATGCAGTTAAATTAGCAAGGTTATTTCCACACCAGGGGACATTTTCTGTCATTTGTGCTCACAGAAAAAACCCAACCCACAATCATGATTCATAAATCATCTAAATTTATGTATATGTATGCTGCCATCTATACATCCAGACACCACAACTGCATTATGCCTAATATATGCATGTACATGGACCGAATTAACTTGGTGCAAAAAAACATGTATATTCCCTGCAGCCCATCAATTTCTATTAAAAACGGACCCAACTATAAATGATGACATTTGAATCCAGCAATGGCCAGCCTACATAATTTTCAAGTTGCTTTCAACTGACTCTTACCTTTTTTTTTTCAGTATGCTGCTGTTGAGACTCAACATGTCATCTGCACCCTGAGAGTTTTCCATGTATTGTCTCTCATCAAATGTTTCATTTCAGGACATTTTGAAAAGGAAGGTTGTTTTTTTTGTTAGAGAAGATGCAACAGTACAGCTAATATCTTCCATGTGTGAAGGCACACACAGCTTTTCTCCACATCAGCAGAGCACTGTGCCCTGCACACCACCGGCCAGATTTTTGCAGAGCAAATGCTCAGCGTCCTCACAAATCACTGTCAGGGCCCGCAGCAGCTGTCCCAGCTACCCCAGTACCAGCAAGCACCAGCGTTTCAGGCTTTGCAGTGCTCAGCTTCAGCCAAAGGCAGCTGCTCTGCCTCAGGAGCGGCAATTCGGTTCCTAGCAGAAGAGTAAGTGAAAAATAGGTTTCTCAATAAACCATGCCATTTGGGCTGTGGATAAACACATGCACTGAAGGACAAGATTTTAGCTTTTTTTTCTTTCCTTTTCCAAAGCCACAATGTGCTGTTAAGTACAAAATTAGGGGTCTGAGTTATATCACTAAGAGTAGCATCTGGCAGAGCACACTGACCAGACACAAGACCAGCCTCCCAGTTGAGGGGTCCAGGTACATGTATCCCATGAGAGCCCTCATCTCCACTCTGACAGGTGCAGCACAGATCTAACAGCCCTCTAACAGCCAAGGTATTCAGGCTTTTGCCATAAATATGGATCCCCCCCCAAACTGGTCTGAAGACTGCAGGAGTACTGTGTAACACTCCTTCCCTCCTTCAGTCTCCTCAGACACAAAGCACCAGGGAAAGGGGGGCAAAGGCAGCAAGTGAAGTTGACCACACTTAGTTCATTTATTCTCAGGTGCTGGTTTCCCAGACACACCTCTGACAAGGAGAGCAACAGCATTTCAACACTTCTAGAAAGTCCAGATGTTTAAGGACCAAAGTCAAGATTTTGAGTTTTGAGCCTCCTTTTAAAGAACAGGCAGATATCTGCATTATCTGTAGTGGGAGAGAAACCAGTTTGGATAAAGCCAAGGCTCGGTGCAGGAACTGCGGGCTGGCAGGCCAGAGAAATCAGCCATGCTTGTAAGGTGAGGCAAAGAAAGGAAATCCAAAATATTCAGCGTTTTCAATTTTAATTATCATATTGTAATTATGAATATAGGAAAGTGAAATGACTGCAGCACGTTATGTAGGTCTTCCAAGCTGTGTCAAAAACCATCCAACTGTCTGCTGCAACGATTTCTCCCCTTAGTCTCAGAAATCTGTCTCCTACCACTTCAAGTTTATCCCCCCTCTGGCTTAGCTGACGCCTCAATATTTGGTGCCCAAGCATTTTCCAGTCCATACGTGGCTCATCAAAGAGGCAAGTCGTTTGTGCCACTGGGGAAAGGCATTGCTTTGCTGCCTTCTCTGTTCTCCTTCAGGCCTGAGGTGGAGGTGCTGAAGGCCTGGGGATGAGCCTGGAGCCAGGAAGACCTGCCCTGCAGTACAGAGCTCGGGGGAAGAGTAGCAGCCTTGCTAGATGCTCCTTCTGATCTCTCAGGACACAGAGCTGAGGAATGCCAGGCACACCAGCTACCCACCAGTCAATGCAGATACACAGAGGAGATAGCTGGAGAGATACGCATGTGGATATTTAACAGACATGTAGTGACTTGTTTTATGGTCCTTCTTCATAATTTACTGTTTGAGAGCCACAAAAGTTGCCACTGCTCTTAGTAGTTTTGTGCTAGGTATGATTTCAGAAAAGCAAATCAGAGGAGGAATAGGCAGAGGGAGAGGTAAAAGGAAGAGACACCTTTTTTTTAATCAAATCTTTGGATGAGACAGGGTGAATACAGAACTGCACCTCGGCTTGGCAAGCTCTGCTTTGGCACTGGACATGCAGAAGCATAAAGCACACTTCATTTTACAAACATAACTACTACTTTTCTTTTTTTTCCTTTCTTTCTCCCCAGATTCTTTCCAAGAATGCTGTAAGGACATGAACTGACTTTTCAATCACTTGTTTTGTGCTCTCCTCATTGAGGGAACAGGCTCGTGGAAAGGGCTGCTGACAACTGTTGTATTGTTGAGCCAAACCTATTTATGCCAAGATAGATTTGTTCATTTCTTCTCCCCCTCCTCCTTCTCCCAATATTTTCCTCTCTCAGACTTTTAATAAGGCATCAAGGCAGAAAAGCAATGATGCAAACAAACAGAGTCTCAGTGTGACCATATGCACATCACCCCCAATTGCTGGATCCTGTAGTGCAGTAGTTAATTTTGTGTGTCATATTTTATGTCACACTTATTAGCCTGAAGTGCAGTAATGCACGTTTCCATTCACAAGAGAACCTCTTCTGAACAGCAAGGCCATGAATGGGTAATAATAAAAGTATATTCCATGTGGCAGGGACTGTGCTAATTAGGCAGACTTGGAAATCTCTGTCAAACACTATAAAATGTTACAGTGCTTATATAAATGTTTAATAACGAAAATGATAACAAACTGAATGGGGATGGCTTGGGGAAAACACTCATTTGAATAGTTTTCTGAGCGTGAGGGATGAAACAGTCGATGGTTTCTGCAAAAGAGGCTTTTAAGTTAAGGCTTACCCCAACCTGCAGTCTAGCACACTCCAACAGGCACAGCAGATACACAGTGAGCTCAGTCTCTTTCTTTTGGTCTGGGGGTGACTGGCTCCACAGTCCCCCTCTCCCAGCACGGCAGAGGGATCACTGGCTCTGCAGTCCCCCTCTCCAAGCATGGCAGAGGGATCAGCAGCCAGTGGGGAGCTGGCACTTCTTTACATTCTTCCCGGGACACCTGAGGAGAGGTGTTTGCACTGGTTTTCCCTGATGCTATGAGCTAGCTGCCAGCTTTAGGAAACCTCTGTGGGATTCATTCCCAGGACAATTATCTGCATCTTGCACATGGGAAGATTGAAGCTATGGTAAAGAGCTAGGAAATACTCAGTCGTTCCTGAGCCTCCCGTACAGTAACCCAGAGTCCCCCCTCACATTCAGCTCCAGCCTGCACTACACCAGGGAGGCAGTGGCCTGCCAAAAGCGTCTGGGTGCTGCCGGTGGTCCACAGGACACATCTCCCCAGGCACTGCTCTGAGAAAAGCAGCAACAAGGGGAATGAAGAGCAGGACACAACAGTGGCAAATCCAGCACACACTGACAACTGACTGCAGGAGGGAATGCCCAGAGCATTATTATTCACCCTTTTTCTGCTTTGACTCCTGCTGTGATGTCCTCCCCAGAACTGTAGCACTGTCATCAGTCACAACAGGTTAAATGCCTGTTTTGAGGAATGAAAATATGACAAATGAAAATATTTTGACAAATGAAATTAAAATAGATTTCATTCCAGACAAGCTAATTGAAGTGCCCCTATGCAAGATAAAATCAATACTAAGGTGATAGGAAACCTATTGCTCCCCAACTCCAAAGACACTGTCCAGGAACATAAGATTTCTTCATCTTTTTCAAATGGCATGTCTGCAATGACCTCAGTGGCAGAGCTTCACTTGCTGCAGCTCTGCTGAGCACCAGGTAGAAGTAATCTTGCTCCAGGCAGGGTTTTTTCATTATTGAAGAATTATTTTTTTTTTAAATATTTAACATTTAAAACTTCTTTAGAAAAAAATCCAAAGTCACAAAATAGCTTTGCACTAAACAAAAGCAATTACACTGTTCTTAAGTATAATTACATTATTATCACACATAGTGTATTCATAGCTCCCTGGGCTGGGGGAAAAATGTAAGGTCTAAAGATAAAGAAAAGACAGCAGGCTTTTGTCTGATACCAGCTCCACTTTTAAAGACCAAAATAATGCCATTAGCATCAGCGTAGCAGAGACCAAAGCACGTTCCAGCATCCTTACTGTGAAAATTTGCCTACCAAAAGGCTCCCTGGCTATACAGCAGGTTGTGCCAGTATTCCTCACCTACAGAGATGAAGAGCTGCCCCAGCTCAGCAGAGACCTGACAGTGAGTTTTATCCCATGACTATTCAACACATGCAAACCTCTTTTCAGAGCCAACTCCCTTCCTCACAGGAGGCAAGCTTAGAGAAGCTTTCCTGTGAGTCACAGGTAAGCTTGCTAACTGCAGCCACAGCAGGACCAGTTTGGGGGATGGATTCATGCCCCCCACACTAGGTACTAAAGAATGGTGTCAAACACTGTGGCACAGCTTATGAAATCCCACTCATATTAGAGTTTGCTTTTTTGAACACTGAAGGCACGTGTAAGTTAGATACAAAACACAACTGGATCAGTCTTCAGGAGAGCTCAGACCAGAGACAGCCTGTCCCATCACCTTGTAGCCCAGGGAAGAGACCTCAGCATGGGGAACAGGCTCGGGGGCTGCAGCCTGGAAAAGCGAAGGCCTCCCTCCACATCCCAAACCCAGCTCGTCACCAGGATCTGTGATAAGGAAAAAAGCATGCTCCATCTTTTTTATTGTGGCTTAGAAAGCCAACTCTTCTCTTGAGAGATGTGAGAAAAGTTAGGCTAGAGAATTAGGGGCCCTTCTTGCTCCCCTTCCTTACACTTTGTCAAAGCTGACTCCTGTCCAGGTTTTACTGAACCCTACCTAGTATGTTGCTCATGAACCTCAACCTGTGCAGGAGGTGGCACGGTAGCTTGCCAACCTGTTCACATCCTGTTCTTCTACCATAAATTGAAATTAACATAGAAAAAGAAATATTTGAAGGATAGACTCCCCTGGGGGTGGAAAGTAGCATCCCACTCTCCCAGAGTGTGTGTCTATGGGGCTATTCGGACCAGATGAATCTCAGGACTAATGATGTATTATGTCTGTGTTTTCCTGCAAAGCAGGGGAAATGGAAATCTGAATCTTGACCGTCTCTCTGAAGTCAGCTAAATGAGCTCTGTGGTGCAGAACTGACAGGAAGCAGGGTATTACCTGGGGGAAAATAAATGGAAAAAATGTCCTTCAACTTGGGCTCCTTCACAAGAACAGTAAGTTGCTTCTCTTCAGTCCTTAGGTAACCCATAAGCCTCCTGTTTGTAGCTGCTTCTTCAGGCTCAGCACCTCTGAGCTGCCACAAAGCCAAATTGCCATGCACGTTGACATCTTCCTTGCCATCTAAGACGTGCCACTGTGTCTCTGACTCAGGAGCTGATTTCAACTAATTTGCATCTTTTGCTCAAACACTCCTTATGAATAATTTGGGGGAAACTTTATTTTTGTCTCTTCAACATAAAGTCATCAAACAAATACCAAGTGAACAAATATTACCACACGGCTAGAATATTATCCCTTCATTATGTAGTTGCTTCCTTGGCTCATTATAATGTAACTTCTGTTAATGCCATTATTCCCCCCCCCCCCCCCCCCCCCGTTTTGCTTGTTTTATTTCAAGGTACCTTGAGAAAGATACTAACATAATGATTTTCATTGTTCACATCCTACCTCAGGCACAAAATTGCTGCATACAGATTTCTCAGCAGTTAAAAAGAGTGTTTCACTTACTAACTCCTGGTCCACCAACAAAATGGCTCACATCAGCCTTTCTTTTCATCAGTGACAACTGTTTATTATTTCTACTGCCTCTGATCCCACTGTACAGAGACCAGAAAGGGCTTACTCATTCTGGCAATTAAAAGGGTTCTTGAAGTGGTCATACATGATAATACTACTCTGTTTGGTGGGTTCAGTGAATCTTTTTAAAGCCAGACCTACATTTTAACTTATAAATCACCCATCAACCTCCTTAAAACATCCTAAGGATAAAGAGAACAGTTTAGACTCAGAACAGAATAAGCTTCAGGGGTCTGGATCTGCAAATCTGAAGGAGGAAAAGGGAAGGAAAGGATCCATCCCTAGCATGATGTGGCAAAGATATTCCACAGGGACATCTAAAATCCAAAGCATGCAATTAATAATACTTTTCAAAGATGTACCAAGTTATACTTAATGACCTTTTTTAAAGCACTTTGAAATCTTCAGAATACAAATTAACTTAAATGCAAGAGAGTAAATGAGGCAGAGCAAACTGCTGCAGAAGACCAACCATGCGTCATGACGACAGGAGCAGGAGAGTGCCAGCCACTAAAGATACCGAGGAGTATATTACAAAAACCAAAGATGGATAAATCTTTAGTCCAGACACTGTAACTTACACTGTCCAGATGCATTAGGTTATGAAACCTCTTAAGAAAAGAGAGTCTATTTTTCGCTTTGCTTTTAGCTCCTTTTACCCACGTCTTAAGAACATGCCAACAAACATGGGTGTGTACCCTGGGTTATCAGCTCTGCTGCACCAGCAATTAAGTCAGCCTATGGACCCTCCACGAAGGAAATCACTTGCAGGGGTATGGTGTGTGCTGGCAGCAAGAAGCAGCAGCACGGCAGAAAGTACAGTTGGATCCTTGTCACCTCATCACATTTCACTGAATGTGACAGAGCGCAAACTGCCAGCTACAGACTTGTCCCAAAGGAGGACAGGGCCTCCTGGTGGTACCATAACACAAATAATTAAGAGACAACAATACCAAAGACCACATTTTTCCCCAGTTGACCAAGACCTGCTTCATGGGCTCAGTCTGTTGCCTTTTTTGTTAAAAAAACAGCCTGGCCAGGCACTGGAATAACCTTGGGTTCCTCTTGCTTTCCCACAGCCCCCATCAGGCAGCTTCTCAGATCTTCCTGTTGCTTCTATGGCCTCTGTTGTGCTGGTGGACAATGGACCTTTGAGAGAGCTGGGCAGTCTCAGGCAAGGTTGTGGGACTCGCAGGGTGACTGAGAGAGCATGTGGTGCAGCCCCAGGCTCACAAAATCGTTCTGGGACATGGGTAGGAAAAGAAAAGACACAGACAGAAAACTGCTTCTAAAAACCTTCCCTAAGGGGAAGAAGTGCCTTGTGTTGACAACAGGCCTGAAGCTTTCATTGTGGAGAAGCACTAAATAAGAGGTTTTCTAATGCCAAGCTGTTTGCAGAGGTGATCACAGAACAAGAGAGCTGAAAGCCAAAAGGTGAAAGCCAGATGTCTCCTGAGCCTGTGCACCCCTTTTGCTCGTTCCTGTATCTATTTCAATATCACAACAGCAGCTCCCTTCTGCATCTTTCCATTCGTTTGCTAAGCTGAAAACAAAGCACACTGGAAAGCTGATTGTGAAGGCTCAGGGCAAAACCCAGCAGGAAGCAAAGAAGGGGAAGACATCAGAGCCATCCAGCCAGTCACAAGAGCACATGTGTAATGACTACAAAAGGCCAGACCCTTCTAGAAAGAAGCTGTAATTAGCTAAAAAGTTGACAAGTACCAGAGATAAGTCTGAAAACAAATGAGGAAGTGAAAGCACTTTCGCTTCTGAGAAAGGCAACAGTCATTAACTCACACACCAAGCAGGTAGTTGGGTGCTTTGCCAGAATTCAACCCCTGAAATCAACTTACTGCCAATCTCAATTGAGTTGCTGCCCCTTGAGAGGTGCCAGCTGGAAGCTGAAACAGAGTTTCGCAGATAACGTTATTTAGTTGCTACCAAACTCCAGTTGCTGTTCTATATATTTACCGGGTTTATTCAAGGTTAAACAAGCTAGTTCCAGGCCAAAACTCTGCTCCAATTGCTTGCCACGTTTGAGACTGACAGCAGCTAACTGTATGGATGGAAATGCAATCAGTCTTAATTTTAACACTACACTAGTGGATGACAGCCCCAGCTGTTGCGGGAAAGACAGGCTGTACAGCACACGTAACACAGCCCACTGCAGGGAGAGGCACACCTGAGTGAGAGCTTCAAAGACCCTGTTTTCTTCTTACCTCCCTGGAGATCTTGAGTGAAAACCCAGATCTGCACCTGGGGTCCATATCAGGCCCAGTTAGATGGAGACTTAATTTTTTTTAAATCTTATTTCAGTGTGGAAAGAGCAGGTAAAATGTCACAAGATCAGTTTGTCTCAGGGTTTTTTTCACTTTTAGCTGACCACGTGAGTACAAACATATGAAGGTTCAGCAATATCAAAACTGAATACACATCTGAATCCTCGCTGGGCACTGCAGCTGAATTTTTAACATTCTCTCCCAGTCTGAGCTCCCTATCCAAGAGGCTATGCTTGAAAGCAGTGGTTTTTCCCAAAGTCTGCAGCTATCCACTTAACTGGGGTGCTGGCAGGGAAATGGGGGGGCAGAGGGGAATCTAATCCTTTGAGGTTTGTCAATGATTTGATTTCGACCTGGTTTATACTACTGAAAATCTGGAGTAACTCCATTTAAATCAACAGAAGAGTGTCAGGACAAGCAGCAAGAAAGAGTTATCAGATGGAAGCAATGTCATCTTTACTTCTGCTTTTGAGACAAACCATGGCTATTAAAATTCCATTAATTTCTGAATTACTTAGATATAGGGATAGGAAGAAACCTTGAGCTGTCCTAATGTAACATTAGCAATGCACTAATAGGAATAGTGATTCTGATCTCTTTTATCAGATATGAGCTAGTTTAAAACACTCTCCTGATGGAACTATCCCTGCTGAAACATCTGGCTAGGACATCAGCAGCCAGAAAGCCCTTGCTCAGCAAGTACCTACTTCCTCCAGCTAGAATCACCAAGATTATTTTAAAGAAGTTTCCCAATCAATATGGAGGGCAGGTATGTTTCCAGCCTGGTAGGGATCTCTACAGCTTCTTTCACATAACTCCTCCTTCCTTTGGGACATGCAAAAATTTGCTGGTGGCATAAGCAGCAATGTGATGAATGATGGCCAAGACAGATCATGGGCTTACCTCAAGAAACAGCACATCCATCCTGCTAGATTTGGAGTTGATGTTGAATTTTCAATCATAAGCTGGGAAATTTAATCAGTATCCTTCCATAACTATTTTTTTCCTCCCCCTATGAAGCATCACAAATAAAAAGTGGTACAAGCAGCTTAATTAAGAAGGGAAACCTTTCGGTGAGGGAGCTTGGACTGTGAGGCAACAGGGCACACAAACTAAGCTGTCCCTCAGCCATCCCTGATTTACAAGAACTGAATGCCAACGAACAGATAAGGCATTATTTTTCTGCTTTAATGTGCAACTCCCAACACAAATAAGCACAAGAGAAGGGATGAGGCCAGAAGTGAATGAAGGCTACTCTTTGTGGGTTAGAGAAAGTAAAAAGCAAAAAGAGGAAAGACAAGACAAGACTCAGGCTAAATTTTTAATAAGGAGCATTTAGAAGCACCTAGTTTCTTCTGCAAAGCTGGTGAATCTTTAATGCAAAAATTGCTTTCAAAAGGCAATTATCCCAAAAAGAAATTACTCTGCTCTGCAGCGGATCAAAATTTAATAATTAAAGTGTACACTGAGAGATTTTACTGCTATTTTAAGTACTTTCCTAGAGCAGCCTCAACTACAAAGATTCAATTGTTGCCTCCCTTATGTAAGACAAGCAAGGAGTTCAAACTAAAACCCCCTGAAAACCAGGCTGTACTAGAAATTAGGAACTGCAGGCAAAAGCAGATTCTCCAGGAAGAACGGGAATATTGTTCTGGGGAGTATAATGCAAAGAAACTTTTAAAAATAAAATACCCCAGGTGACCTCTACAGAATGAAGGCATTAGCGTGACGTATAGCCCAGTTGCCCTGCACTTCTCGATCTCTTCTCAGGACTTGACTTTTCGTCTTTCAAGGGGCAGAGGGCCAGGCTACTGACACATTTACCTGTGGTGATGGTAACATGATGGTACCCAGGCAGGGACATGGGTTGTTTCATTTGCAGGCCCCAATAAGTAGCAATGGAGCCACCAAGAACCCAACACAATAACATCCTCCATAGTAGTTTCTCTTACTCGTTTTGTATCACTCTCCTGAAGGGGTCAATAGATGATGAACATGCCTCTTTTATATACTCTTTTTCTGCCTTATTAAATTACCTGAGGTGGGATGCCATGGTAACATGCTAGAAAAGGAACTGACATTCATGCATGACAGAAGGATCCACTGCACAAGTCAGAGGAGGGTCTGAGGTGATGTAGCATCTGTCAGTGCAAGACTGAAAGGGGAGGGTGCTGCTAAGACCCACTGCAGTTGCAACACCAGAGCCGCTTTGTTTCTCTGACATCTGATTCTCAAAGGGAAAGCATGGGGTCTTCCGTCAAAATACTGGAAACAAATGCAAAAGTAGAGTGTTAAAAGATACAGAACTAAAAGCAAACACTGAATAAAAGTTTTAGGTAGAAGAATAAAAAATACTCAAGAGCATAAGAATTCAAGAGTATCAACAAAAGACAGAAGCTGTAATTGTGCAGTTCCATACTGCTTTCTCACACTCAACTCTTGCATTTGCTTTTGGTTCTGTGCTTTGAGTTTATTCCAGTCTTCCAGAATATTTTCATCTTACACAGTGAAGAAACCTACAACACCCAATAAGGGGGAAACTAAGCTGATCACTCATTAAAACACAAGGTGTGTACTTGGGGCTAGAAAGTGCCTGAAGGCACAACGTGATGGAGAGGGTAGTCTTCAGGTAGAAGGAGGCTGGGAAGTGCTGTGACTCAGTCCATCACTGACTCACCAGGCCTCCCTTGCCACCTCCTTATCCCTAGAGCAAAGGGCTGGGGGCAGGAATTTTGTTTCTGTCTGTGCTATTGCCACTGGGAAATCACTGCCCACACAGCAAGGAGTGAGCCGCTTTGCAGGGGCAGGGGAGTAAAAACTTCTCCGATCCTCTCTTTCCTGGGACTCCCATGATGCAGGGGAAGGTAATACTTGGAGTTCCACATGACCGAGCACCGAGTCAGATTATGGCATCAGGCACGCACTTCTGTAGCCTTGCCTGCTTGCACAGAAACGTGGGCTGAGTCACAGCTTAGCCATAAACTGCCCACGGTTTGTACGCTGGAATATGAGTCAGTGGAGGTTTAAGGGAGCATAGTCACCACAGGCAGCTGAGGAGCGAATTTAGACTGAAGATGTCTGCACAAAGGAAGAACAGAGGTGAGCTGACGTTCTGCACAACAGGTATAACCCCAGCTGTGTTGAAGTCCATGGTTCAACTCCCTGTTGTTTACAGCAGGGTCAGGATTTCACCACAAGGGTTTTTTTAATTAGGATCTTATTATTTTCTTTTCTACATATTGACATGGTGCTAACCTTCCATCCAGGTCAATAAATAACAAAGCAACACTCTCAAAGCAATTATACTAATGGCAAGGGAGAGACAAACTTACTGACAGCAGTTCTACTGCTGGGAAGGGTCTGGACTTACAGCCATGGAAACACATCCCTACTGACAGAGCTCTGGTAAGGCCTACTCTGTGCTGAGCTGTAACTCTGTAGAAACACCTGACAGCACTGACAAAAAAGGACACCCAGCACCTAGATTCGGGTGCTATCACTGTCCCTGCTCAGTCTGAAAGCCGGATCAGCTACTGCAATGCCAGAGGTGGAGCTAGGCATGAGCTGTGCCTTCAGGAGAGCTGTGGCAAGTTGAGACTTGCCACCATGCAGAGAACCGGCCTCTGGGAGCTTACTCAGGGAAGAGAGGGGATCAGGGGTGGCCTTTCACCCGCAGCGGGTATCCCTATCCCTTGCAGTCAGGAGGAAGCATCAGGACTTGCCACTGTTTCTCCTGCCATTCTGCACCCCAGAGCACCTCCCGAGCAGGAGGGTCCCACAGCGCGCACCCAAAAAGCACATCCGTGTAACAGCCCTGATGGCACTGGAAGCTCTGTGCCTGGGTCTGGCCTGGATGCAGGTCATCCGCAGCTCCTGCAGATCTCTAGGGAAGAGGGAAGCTCACAAAGCACCCCCATTACATAGAAGATGTTAAATTACTCCCGTAGCTGGGTCTGCATTTTCCCCCTCCTGTTTGGCAGCCATCAGATAATTGAGCGCAAAGGCTAAGATAACATAATCTGAATAACCATTAATGAAACACTCTGCAATTATTTTCAAATGTTTTATCTGTCTTCCCCCCTTGCATGGTAATTGCAGCTGCCTCCCTTTTGCAGAGGTCCCTAGGCAAGTGACAATACACCAGAAGTGCAGGCTTTTCATTTCTGTCTCTGGTTCTCTCACTTCATGACCTCTCAGTGCACCTCCCTTCCCCTCTATAGAGCTCCCCACCAGCTGGACAGATGTGCTCTCCCCACACTGAGCCCATTCCCTGCCAGAGCAGTCCATTTGCTCTTCTCCCACCTCTGTTCAGCACCTGACCTATACCACTGTGTGGGGCTGATAGGGCAGCTTTGCAGGGGAGCTCCATGCAAGAAAGGAAAAGGAGAAAGATTAGGAAAAGGGAGCCACCACTCCCACCTCATAACCTAAGGATAGACAGGAGGAGCAAGGCTGGCTTAAGGATTTATGGAGGGACAGGAAGCAACACAATTTACTGCCCCAAGGAATAAGGATGTTCACAGGAGCTCCCAGTCTCACACCTTCATTCCCAGCCTTTCCCTATGAGGCAGCAGCAGCTCCACGAATGCTGCAGGTAAAATTATATCCTTTGCTGAAGCACCTGCATGCTTGTGCAAAGGCAGCAGTCCCTATCCTGAAAAGAAGCTGTGACTTATAGATGCACCCTCAAATTTTTCACCGAATTTGAGCTTGGTGTGATGAAATCCTTGCCCACAGAGACGTCTCAAAAATAGATAACAGCGTAGCTGGCAAAACATAACTCAGGTGTTTGTTTATAACAGCTTCAGAAAGTTTTCACCTGCAGCTTTACGGGTTTTCTGGCAAAATGAGGATTTAACCAGCTGGACAAAAAATTATTTGGAAGCTCAGTGTTTATACTTTTTAATATAAGACCACCTGCCTGGTTTCAGCTGATCTGTTTAACTGTCAAACTGATTATTGATAGGAGTAGAGTTTGAATAGGCAATGTGGGAGCCACCAGTACAAGAAACTGATCTCCAGCCTGACTGGAGGCAGAGCCAGGAGACAGTGATCTCCAGTGCTGGCTCAGTGGGTATGTTGTGGCCCCTCTCCACAAATGCTGCCTCAAAAAAGGCAGGGACAGCTCTGCAGGCAGCATTGATGAAGGCTATGCTGAACACCACCAAAAAGATGGAAATGTTGCAGGTACAATCACAGCAAAAGAAAGTAGTAGATCAGAACAGTGTATTTTTAACTGAGTTTATAACTTAGTTTTATTTGGGGATTTTTTTGTTTGCTTGGTTAGGTATTTTTTCCCCTAAAATTTACTATTCCCCAGAAGGAAAAGAATTAGATCTTCAGAAGTGCCATCTGAGTGGTGGGGGAATCACACAAGGTAGGCAGAACTAAGATGCATTTCTGTTATTATCCTTGGAAACAAAGAAAAGACAGACTGGAAAAGAAAATTAGCTGAATTTAGATATGAGAACATATTTTAAACTGACGGCTCAAAAGCACTGTTAGAAGCATATCTAGAACTCCATATAGAATCACAGAAAGTGTTAGGTTGGAAGGGATCTTTAAAGATGATCTAGTCCAACCCCTCTGCAGTAAGCAGGGACATCTTCAGTAGATCAGGTTGCTCAGAGCCCCATCAAGCCTGACCTTGAATATCTCCAGGGATGGGGCCTCCACTACCTCTCTGGGCAACCTGTTCCAGTGACCTACCACCCTCATATTGAAGAACTTTTTCCTAATATCCAACCTAAATCTACCTTTTTCTAGTTTGAAAATGAAATGTTTCATTCTGTAACATCCAAACACAACATCAATCGCAGGCTTCACCACAAAGATCTGCTTCATGACAAATGTCAGGGCTCTCACCTTAGCATACATGGAATTGTCTCTCCAGCCCTTTTGATTCTTGCCTGCAGTTTGGTCACTGGTTTAGCCTACCTTTAGCTGCTCAGTCTGTAGAAAGAGCCCGTATATCCAGAGCTATACTACCTAACAGTGTTTTCTGTAAACAGCAGACCCAGATGAGGAGGATGATGCATTTCTCTCTGACTGCTGGGTCTCGAATTCTGACATGACACAGATTTTATGTGGAGCAGTTAAATCCATTTTTATAGAGAGTTACCAACTGATAGGCTGGCCTGGTCTCTAGGAAATTGCTCATAGTAAATTAAAATATTGACAAAGGCTTAATTAGCCCCCAATTTCCTAGTACTTGATGTTAACATGCAGAGGCCAGGAAGGGATTTCTACTCCTCTAAAGAGAATTTGAAGCTGGTTAGATAATAAGCAAAAGGTCCTTGCTGGCTGTAAAAGAATCCCACTGAATTTTGCAGAAACAAACCAAAAGCACAACTGAAATAATGGGGTAACGTGCCAAGTAATATGAAATACAATGGGGCAAACATGTCTGGTGTTTTGCCACAAGACCCTGAGAAAAGATCATGGATGGCTTCACACACACAAACACATCTATACACACTAAAAACCAGCTCCACCTTCTCCTCCAAAAGGATTCATCCAACTGGAGAGAAAGCTGTGACTACAGACCATAAGCACAGCTTGGTGAGGGGGTTTTATAAGTACTGCAAAACCAACACATCACAAAAGCTTCTACGTGTGGAAAAAGACACATCTGTAATTACGCTCACCAGAGCAGTGGGACACTTGTCCTGAGGAAGGGAGTTACCTTGGATCAGTATCAGTTGAAAGACAGTTTGACCTGAGGAAGTGAACTAGCCTGGAGAGTTGTAAGAAGTAAAACCTTCTCGTTTACACATAATTTCTAGGAAGCACTGCCTCATTGCATGTCGCAAGGTAATAAATCATGTCTTCTAGAGGCAGGTATTGAGCGTGATAAATGTTCTTAAGATCTCTAAAGCACCTGAACATCTTGGTCTTGCTGAACCATGCTGGAACAATCAGCAAAACCTTGTACCCATAACAGGCTGACCCCCTACCTCTGGAGCACATTTGGAGAAAAAAAAAAAAAGGCCAGTCTTTAAAAAACATTGTATCTTAACACCTATTTTTTAATGCAAAGCAAAATGTACCAAGTTGCAATTTTAAGACAGATCAGGCTCTCAGAGAAAGCTACCTTCTTAGGCCACCATTCTGGTATTATCAGCATTTCCAGCAATCTTTCTGGCCCTCCACACCCCCCCAGCTCACAAATGCAAGTTCTGGTCACACACAGAATGCAGCACATCAAGGATACACATTTAGAAGGTTCAAAGGAAAATGAAAGAACTCCTAACACAAAATAGATAGAAAACCTAAAGAATGGATAATAAATGCATAGAAAAGCTGATGACTAGATAATTGGTTTCATTAAAAGATAAACATCCCTCTCTCCTAATGACATTACTGTTGATATTACTCCATCGATAGCATCCAGCTTATCATAACCCCTTTGTATGACTGCAGAGTCATGCCCTGCTTTCCGAAAGAGTGCCTGCCTAGAAGAAAGATCAAAGAATCTTGTTCATGACCTGAGCTCTTCAGCCATTAGCCAGTACTTTTCAGCATGGCCTGTAAGCGACAGATAGCTACATCTCATCAGGGAGAACTAGAAAAATAAATTATATCAGAAAGAACAATAATTATTTAAAAAAAAAAGAGAGTATGTATATAGAACAAAGGAAAAAAAGCATTTTCCCCACACATGATAACACTAGGCAGAAAAAATGGTTGAAAACCATTTCTTTATTGTGTTTTCTAGCTTCACAAGTGATGTGAAAAATCATTCCTCTTCAGAAGAAGTCCAAGATATGTAGGACAGTGGAATATTTTGGGAGAACTCAGACTAATGTCTCTCTATGTAAATTTAAAGTCAGAGAAGAATACTTGCAATAACATGAATATATCAAATGTTTTAAATATTGGTAAAATGTTAACTGTATTTTCATGAGATATATTTTCTCTGTTATTGTAAGGGGAGGATTACACATATGTAGTATGGTATTCTCTTCATAATTGTGATTAATACTCCTTTTATCATAACTCACAAAATACCTGTAATAAAAATATACCAAATTTGCCTTTTGTGCACTAAGAAATCTTGGTCATAATCATTATTTAAACCACACTCCTCCAGAAGGCAGTCTGCTAACGGAGGTTAGCCAGCCCCAGGCAGGGAAGCAGAGCACGCCGCTCTCGCAGCAGGTATATACGCCCCAGAACAGTTGTGTCCGTATTCCCCAAACTCAAAACCCTGCAAGGAAAGCAAGGCAGCACTCCCAGACAACGTTTTGTTCCAAAGGAGACTGACAACTGCAAGACCTTGTTATGATCTTAACTGACTATCTCAACTGAAAATTCCCAACGAGCTTTCACTACACCCTAGATTGACAGCTGCTAAGATGATGGACAGGAAAGAAGAAATCTTAATTTCAGTGCTGCAAAACTGGGTAACTGCCTTTGCTGCTTTGGTTGACAAGAGGTTATAACGTAAGGTATTCCCTTTAAAGACAGTCTAAATCTCACTTAACCAACATAAACACTTCCTCTTCTTTTGCACAATAAAACAGGAGCAAAACATGAAGTATCTCAGTCTGAATTTTGTAGGGTGTGGCTTGGTTTTATTTTGTTCTATAAGAACACAGGAGAAAGCCTCCCAGACTTACTCAGCATTTATGTTTACTGGCCCCAATGCATGTTTGCAAGTCAAGCTTTGCTGCTGTGTTTTGGGATAAAGATGTTAGTGCAATGAAGAGCATGGCCACTTAATCAGCACACAAGATAATCTAAAACCTCACATAGCTCCAGCCACAGAGTCTTGTCCCATATATTCTGTCTAAACTTTTCAGTGCCTCTCCAGTTGCTGAAGGGTTAAATAAGCACCAGCAATGGCACATTTGCAAAAAACACCTCAGTTGACTTCAGAAGTATCCTATAACTTCTGGTTCTTGCAGCACTCTAGCTCTTTGCTGCAAGATGACCAGAAAAGCGGTGTATTCTAAGTTTGGATGTTTTTCAAATGATCTGGATGTTCTGAGGTTTGTACCAGCACAGTCCCCGTTGACCATAAGCAGCTCCCACAGCCCCCATGGGCTGTTCCCAGCCATTGCATAATTAAAACAATCCACCTGCTCCGAAGCCATTTCCTCAGCTGCGGAGCGGTACATGCACAGATGTGATACGTTCCTATTATAGCAACCCTGTGTGGGGATGGCGTGGGGGCTGTCACACTCGCTGCAGTCATCCTGCCTGTGAAGTTCAGAGACAGACATTAGGCACAAAAAGATTCCAGCAACTCTTCCCCTCAAGTTACAACAAACTTGCTTCCAATGTGTTGTCCAGCCATTGCTAATTTCATTATCGTTTCACGCACGGTAATGAGACACATGCTGGTCACATGACCTTCCCTCCTTCCCTCTGGGGCCTAATGAATATATATCATGCATAATTAAGGAGGGTCTGTTTGGCATACAAATTCATTAGTGTTTTAATATAAAAATTTATAAAAGGGGAATTAATTTTCCATGACAACTAAAATAACCCTTTCTGCTAAAAATGTAACCACACTTGAAACCATCTATTTATACATTTTTTTTTCTAATAAAGCCAGCATTTAAAACTTTCCAGAGCACACCACTACAGACTAGCTGTGTATTTAGAGGACAGGGGTGTACGTTTTCTAGCAGATTTCATCCAGACCTCATAATGTTTCCTAACTCTCTGGCATGAGTGACATGAGTTTCTCCTATTAGTGCAGAAATTTCTCCTCCTCCAACAGTTTGCTATCAACATTTGAAATGGGAGCTGTAGCTTCCATTCAAATGCCGCATCAAACAAGCTGATAAGTCTGTCATTTCTTATTTTTAAGGTATAATTCAGGTGCAGCCTTATATCACTGTAGTAAGGATCTCTTTCCACAGCATCTAAGCAATCAGCCATCAATTTGAAAAGTTATTTATTTAAAGCGTTGATGGTGACATTGCATTTTAACGCTTCCATGCTTGTTATGAGGATCTCTTATTATTATATTCAAATAAATCATGTTCTGCTGGAGCACACAGATGTCTAGTAATGCTGGCAGCATTCCAACAGCGTTGCACTTCATAACCTACAGAACTATTTTGGATATGACCAACCCCACAGCAAAGGCTCTGGGTGGCCAAAACTCGGTCAGACTTACGACTAGAAAATGAGAGAAATTCAGGTGCTTTCTGTGAAAACCAGTGGTAAAATCTAAACCTGCTGGTCAGCAGATTTTTTTATACCCCTGGAGTGGGACACCCATCTACAGCTTTGCTGACCTTGTAATTCTAGGTATTTCTGCATTTTCACAGAAACACAGAATCAGCCAGACGGGAAGGCGCTTGAGAATAGCCTGCTGCACAAAGGGCAATAGCGAATTAAGACCAAGTTCCTCCAAGTCTTCCAGTCAAGTCTGGAAGATCTCCCATGGCAGAGATCCACACCCTCTCCAGAAAACCTGCTCTTGCCTTCATAATGACTTTTTTCCTCCTTCTCTCAAGCCTTCTCTCTTACAATTTTTTACCATTGCATCCTGTCCTCCTGCTAGACACTGCCATAAAGCACCTGGCTCCAGCCTCTCTGTAACCTCCCTGCAGGGCCAGGCAGGCAGCTGCCAGGACCCCCGAGGCTACCTCCTCACCAGGCAGAGCTTCCCAGTTCCCACAGCCTCTCCTCAGAGGGCAGGGTGGCACAATGCTATGGGGACAGACAGATTCTTCAGGGATTCTCACTAGAATGATGATACAACAGTGGTGGTACAACCAAACCTGTCTTTTAACACAAGCAGGTGTCTCCAGCTCCCAACTACCTCTGTGGCCCTCCACTGAACACCCACCAATTTATCAACATCTTTCACTTATTAATTAATAGCTTTTCCTCTGCAACCATTCAGAAATCTGAATTTCTGAAGTACTAAAAGTTACAATTAAGTCCTGCTGCCTGAAGGCCCCTGATTCCCAAGAGGATTCTGGGCCAAGAGCTCACTGCTTTCCAAAGGTCACCTCCAGCTGCCTCTCTCACAAGCACTGCTGTTTTCATTGGACCATATCAGTAGTGTGCTATGCAACACAGGAGGCGATGAAAGCCGAACATGTCCAGCTAGAAGCAAAGGATTTCAGGACAGTGAGCTCAAAGCTTTGTGAGGTGGGAAAAAGTGCCTATGGTAAGGCTGTGTGTTTCCAGTGCCTTGTTTCAGTGCCCTTGCCAGTCACCTACAAGTGCTGAAGCACCATGAGTGCTTCAGGACACTGCTTTGGAAGCATGAGCAGTAACAAGTTTTTTCATGCAGGCTTATGAAGACATACACTGTCTGTTTTAAAAGAGCTCTCATACCTGTTCTTCACAAAATTCGAGTGCCTTTATGCTCTGCAGTAAGAAAATGAAATTTAAGAGGCTGGGTTCAAGCATGCAAGATGTGTCCTTTGCCACCCCTGTGAAAATACTGCCCATTTCTGACTCATGAAAGGCTCGGCACTGTCAGACCAGCAGCTAGGTTTTCCCCAGGCTCCCTCTACACCAAGCATCCCTATCTGCCAGACACGCTGGGCTGAGCAGAGCTCACCCTCCTGTGCCCGCTGCCTGGAACTGCTGCAAGAGCATCCATCTCATTCTGTCCTGCCACTTGTGTGGCACAGAGGTTGGAAAAAGTGGGCTTCCTGGGATAGACAAAGGACACAATATTGGATGGAAGGAGTGGCAACTGAGGAAGTAATTTAGGACAGACCTGAGGAAGGCTATGACTTCTTCAGATGGGGTTAAGAGATCTTTGGGCATGGAGGCTGGAAATGGGATCAAACAGTAAAAGAGCAGACAATACAATGCCAACAGTGGCTGGTGTGTAGTAAAAGGAATCGAGGATCTTACGGCCTTGTCCTCTTCCCTATGGTTGTTTAGTCTGAAAAAGTACATCTACTCCATATATTCCTGCTTACCAAAGGCCTGAGCTCCCAAAATCCTAAGAGAGGCTGGGAACGAGTGGTCAGACATGAGATTCAGATGGGTGAAAACTGAAAGTGGGACAAGAAACTGCACTGGTACTGCTGAGGTTGAGGAGACACAGCCTGTCCTGAAGGCTCTTTCCTCTGGGGTAGAAACCAGGTCCCCAGAACCGCCAAATGAGCTATTGGCACCTATCTGTGAAACTCCATCCTATGCCTCCTCCAACACCTACTCACACATTAGATGGACCTCTGCTACTCCTGTTTCTTACTGAAGCAGCAGAGTCTGTAGTGTGGATCCCAAGATTCAGCCCTGCTAAGGAAGGTACGGCACTAGCACACAGATTTTTCATCTGCTAATGCTTTCGAGAATCTGGAGGGGAAGAAAATGTTAAAAGCTGAAAAATGCATGGTGGGACCCCTATTTTGATACAAAAAGGGTGTTGAATACATTTAGAGAAAGCTGCGACACTTTATTTGTTATTGAGAAAGGAGTAAGTGTAGATACAGACAGAAGTTGAGTGCTCTAAGCAAATTCAGCACACATCCATCTCCCACTAGGAGAATTCCAGCAGAAACATCCAGCTCCTGCTAGTAAACTTCATCTATCTAGAAGACAAATTGTGTATGCAACTATAGCACATAGCATTCATCCCACCTAACTTTGGCCAGCTATCATAAAAGAAGCTGCTCAGATTCCTCTTCATGGGCAGTTGTGGAAAATACTGCCAGATCTCAATCCTAATTCTTCTCTTTGCTAAAAAAAGAAAAAAAAAAAGTTAAAAACTTCTGATTAATCAATCACTAAGTTGTCCTATCAAGTGTAAAGGAAAAGAGGATAAATAACTAAAATGTAGTTGGTCTAGATTAAGTGAGAAATGTTTTACCCCTAACCACTCTGGAACCACTATATACTTTCGGTTCCTTTATTTTACTATTTGATTTCCCATCAAGAGCACAACATGAAGCTTGAAAACGTGTGATAAAGTGACTGCAGAATTTATTTAGAATCACATTCACCAGCCACTTCTAAACTGTGAGCAGAAAAGATTAAATGAATCCTATTGGATGTGCTGAGGAAAACAAAAATTAAGTTGGGCAACAGAAACAGCAGGGAAAAGCAGTTCATGCACTGGCATCAAAATGTTCAGAGAAAAATTCTGCTACTTAAAAGTAGCAGAAAACACACGATGTTGTCCTTTCCTCAAACTGCATAGTGCTTCTACAGTAGAGATGGACTGTGAAAATCAAGATGCTGTTGGGTAAGTAAAATCCAGTGACATGTATAATAAAAAAACAATTTTAAAATCCCAAACCAAACTCAAATTACTCTGTGAAGTAAATGCAGCGAGTGGAAAAAAAATTGTTAGAAACCTTTACCAGAATCTTTTACTCTGGAGGTTCTTGGATGTAACCATGGCCTCTCAATAGGTGCTAAGAAAGCCAAAAATAACAAGATGGAGTAAAATAGTCCGTTGTCCAGAGAAGGACAATGCTTAGACTTTTGCAATTCTAGTAATAGGAGTGAAAATGAGCTACCAAATAGGGTTTGTGTCATAGAGAATATGAATCCAGTGGCAGAAAAATTTGTTCTTGGAAAGGAAATCCTGTTGATCCTATAAATGAAGAAGCTGTCAGTGAGCCTGAGCTGATGCTCATATCTGCAGTGGAAAGCCACAAATGCCAATACAGGAACATGGAACTTTAACAGGACACGAATTCAAGGTCATCCAAATAGCAAAGCAGAAATGGTGAAGCTAAAATCACTCATCTATTGACAAGCAAACCCACAGGGTTTATTTGACTGATAAACACTTTAAAACTATGAAATACACTTTAATGGACTGGCTTGTGAGTTAATGAACCAGCACATCCCTCTAGATAGAATCAGAACAGCTTGGCTAAGCCATTTGACTTGTGTGCCAGATGCCTTTACTTTCAGGCCAGGTATTCTTGCTGTTTCTGTGTACTTTTAAAAGCCCCTGGTCTTTTGCACAGTGGCAATTTGTAATTTCAAAGAATCAACTTTTTTTTCTTTCCCAATTTCTGATTCTTTCCTACAATAAAAAATATTTTTAAGCTCTGTTTTGCCTCACCACATCATGGCCTTGCTCTGCTCAGTTTTTTTCTCTAATAAACATGCATCATCATTTTTTAAAAATATAGCTCTCTGTGCAATTAAGGAGAGTGACATTATACTGCAGTTTGTCTTTCAGACTGCAGGATGAAGTTTTTACACACTTCTCTGTAAGCCTTACCCAATACGGATTTTAATTCAGCAAAAACTTTTCTGCTCAGGGTGACTTGGCTGAAGAATCGCTGTTTGGAGCACACAGATACACAGTGCTCAAATGGTGCTCAGAAATGGAGCTCACCCTGTGGGCTGTAAAAGGACAGCACTTAGTTGCCCAGCCTGTGCTCTCCTTCTGGTGGCTTTTTCCACAGGACAAGTCTTGAGAGTCCTAACTGCTAGGCAGATTATCGTGGCAGCATCAGGGGTGCCCTGAATTTAAATGGGAATATTCAGCCCAGCTCACGATGCCTCAAGGAGGTGAGCAACAGAAATGAGCCCAGGCTGCATCTCCTAGTCACCAGTACAGCTTCCTGGAGTTCTTCAGAGCCTCTCCTGTACTCATGGATATATATAACTGCTCTGGAGAGGAAGGACTTCAAGAAACTCTGTCATAACAAAAAGAGGAAGGCAAAAGCCTTCCCATAACCTTCGAGCTATTACCACTATTGTAGCTCCAGTGGTCAGGCAGGAACACCCGACTGTCAGCCTTCTCCTGTGCCAGATGTAGAAAATCTCTCAGGCTTTCTTCACAATTTAGAGAGTGCTAGTGCCAGCCAGGAGACACTGCCAGATGCAGAAAATTCTAAGGCAAACTAATGGTGTTGGATACTCTCCTGCTCTAATCTCAATTTAAATTAGTAACTAGAGGCAACACACCGGGAGCTTTTCTAGTCTGCTTCCTCAAGAAGTAAATCTAATCTCAAATAAAATATTCAGCATTTGGAGGCTGAGCACAGAATGCTGCAAGTCTGAGCATGGCCGTTAGTGAGCACTGAGGAAGCACTTTCCCTAAAATGCTGGAAATGTAGGCAGCTCAGTTTGACACCACATCCAGTTTTATTTGGTTTAGAATATACGATCCTCTGGAGGCATGCAAAACGATTCAGGGTGCTGTGGGGTATTTCATTGCTACCTCTCTTCACCCTTGTACTTCATCTTTTTGATCTATTGCTATCCACTGCCTAGGGCTTACTTAGCATGCTGTACAAGCCACTATCTGATCCATCCTCTCCTATCCTGTCCGCCACAGCCAGCACATCCCAGTACACCCACAGACGTGCCACAGGTATTGTGACAGGTCCTAAGTCAACATTTCATAAGCCAGCAGCTTCTATCAGAAGGAGACAGGAACCCCAGCACTGGAAGCAGTGCCAGCCCTGGCCAGAGAGGATGATTTTAGAATGATATTCTTGGCACTTCGCAGCATCTTTAACAAAGCTGGCAGTAACAGCTGAAAACCTGCCAGGTAGATTTGCCCAGAAGAAGGAAATGGGATGTGGTAGGGTGTGGTGGTGAAGAGAAGAGAATATTTCAGAGCATATTCGCATTTTCTCACACATATTTCTCACCCCTTAATGTTTGGGAAGGGAGGGACAGTACTTCGAGGGGCATACCACATTCAAGCAAACAAGACAGGGGAAACAGGCCAAAGATATACTTCGGCCCTGTGAAAACCACCTCTTCCAGTCTGACCTGACAGATCAGTGCAATACTTAGGGGGCACAAGGCCTAGCTAAATCAATACTCTGGTAAGCAAGGACAAAATTAATTGTGTATATATGAAGATTCAGACATAAGATCTGAGGTTTGGATCAGGCTACATAGGTTCAGTTACATACTTGTAATGCTCCGTGCAAGTAAACCCAGAAGAACACATACCTACAAGATTAAAGTTCTGTTGTGCTTTAAAACCACGTGCTCAGCTCCAGTAAAGGCTAAACCCTAACAGTAAGCTCTAAAGACCCTCACACCACAGCTACTTGCTGAAACTTAGTGATGCTCAGATAAAAAAGGCCTAAGTTTTGAGGGAACATATCCATATAACCATTATTTTCAACTCCTGCTTTCTGTAAAATGCAGTGAACAACTGCTTTCCATCCTGGATACAGTGAAGTACAACATTTTAACATTTGTCAGGTACTTTGTGGTACTCGAGCAGCAAGAAGTGCTGCTTTGGGTACTATATTATTCAACCAGTAAAAATAGTTGACTCTTTCTGCCATGCTGCCTAAACTTTGCTTGGGTAAGCGAAAACAGTCACAGAAATTAAAATGAAAAACCCCCCACACCTTAAACTATTTATTTCATATATAACTCCATGTTAAAGATTAAAATAATGGGCTTTTTTATAAAAACAGGCAACAAAGCAACCCTCTTCACACTGTCATGTTCCCCCACATTCCCTGGTGACAGCTAGTAGATCTACAGAAATACTAAGCAAAACTGCTAAGCTTCTAGGGTTACTGACTGAACAAGACAAAGGGAGTAGGGGTCAAACCACAAAAGAGCCCATTTTCCCATATTCTCCACACCAAGGTGACATTCAAAGATGCTTTCACCAAGAAGGCCATCCAAAGTTCTTCTAATCACATTCACCAATCACAGGCAAACTGGAAGTGAATCCAGAGATTGTTTTAGCTACAGAATTAATTTCTGTAATATCCATGAAGTCTGTAGAGCCTGGCATACCAAACACAGGCTTGGGTTTATACTCCCCTCACCCCTGACACACCCCACCCCCTTGTGCCTAGACCCCAGGACCTCTCTTCCATGCAGAAACCCCAGCCCTGCCCAGGGAAGCAGTTCCAATGGACTCAGCAGAACTGTGTTCCACAAAGCAAAGGAAAACTACGTGTTTCATGGCTTTGCTTTGGTGAAGTACTGCCTCCTGCACCACTTGCTTTTTAGGCCAAGGGCACTAGCATGAATGGCAGGCATGGTTAGAGCACAGTTGTGTCTGTTCTGAAAGCACACCTGGTCTCTCTAGTAGCTGGGACCAGGTCCAAAGGACAGAACTATTCACATAACAAGACCTTCTGCAGCTTCTGGTAGTCACGGTCACACCGGAGAACTACCTAGGACTGCCTAACTTCTTGCCCTAGATTTGGACTCAGAGCAGCACCATGTTAGGCACCATCTTTTTCTGTACCAACTACTATGGCAGTGATACACACAAACAGAGTTTGGTTACTCTGGTTGCAGAATAACCCCATCAGAGAACAACAAAGATCCCTTCATGGTCTCCAACCAAGGAGATGCCTGCATTTCATTGTGGTCAACAATGGTTGTTGAGCACTGCATCCCTAAGCCTGACCTGTGCCTAACGTACATCTCACAAATAGGGCCACACAACTGCATTTATACCTAAAGCAATGGAATATGTTTTATTTC
Organism: Porphyrio hochstetteri; assembly: GCA_020800305.1. NCBI lineage: Eukaryota > Metazoa > Chordata > Aves > Gruiformes > Rallidae > Porphyrio > Porphyrio hochstetteri. The sequence continues at coordinate 77,614,371 of CM036905.1, read as the reverse complement.
ACACTCCTTCGGGGTGCGGGGGGTGTGTGTGTGTGTAAATCATTGGAAGTGTCCCTGTGTCCAAGCGCTGGCCACGGTGAGGCTGAGGAGAGCACCTACACAAGGTGACTAACCTCTGGCCTGGCTGGCAAGGTGCAGTGCCAGCTCTGACCGATGCCTTGCAGAGCACATACAGTCCCTGGCCTCTGTGGAGAGGAGCTGAGTGAGGAAAAATCCTGAATCTATGAGAGGGAAAACACTCAACAAAAGAGGATGAAGTGGGGTAATTAGCTTCTTCCTATGCAATCTTCAGCATGCTGCCAACCCTTCTTGTGGCCGCACAACAAGCAGACAAAAGCCTTTTTCAGTGTTGAGACGTTACACAGCCCCAGCCAACAACTGCAGCTATCTCCTTGTGCCTTTCAGGGATGTACACGCATGTGTTGCTCTATTTGCAGGCCAAGGGAAAACCAGCCTTAGCACTTACCAGACGTACAGATACAAAATGCTTGTTGCAGTACTGCTGGCACTTAGCATATGGTCAGCCTGATTTATTTCTGTTAAAACAGAAGCTAGTGTTTCTTCATGCTGATTCCTGCCATGGTAAAAATAAGGGACAGTCTGTGTCCTGGAGAGCTTAATTCAGCAATAAAGACATTTTGTCCTTGCCCTTTTCCATCATTTCTGGATGTAGGCACTTGAATAAAAGGAAGCCAAAGTACCTTATATTATAGCTCACACATTTAATTTCCTAGGAACTAAGCAGTGAGTGTTGCTAATGCAACCTTAAAGTAGAAGTGTGCTACAGGAACAGACTGTCCATTTTTGTGTTTATACTGCTTAGGAAAAATTCACCCACCAGCAAGACATTTTGCCCATGGGACTGCTGGAACATTAGGTTTCTATTCTGTCCATATGCATGTCTGTATTTCTCACAGACACTCATGGGAGCTATGGTTTTCAACTATGTGCAGAGGCAGCAAGGGCAAATTAGCATAAAATTAACATGCCATGCTTTGGATCGTAATCCACATGAGAGGAATGACAAATCCCTGCTCCCTCTCCAAACTCTGACTAGATCCCCAAGCCTGACTTCTTTTAATGAAAGGCAGGAACTGCAGGAGAGAAGCAAAGCTGTGACCAGAGCCAAGGGATGGGGCTCACCTCTATGTCATCAGGGCCGGTTCTGCCCCACTATACCCAGTCAGGGGAGGGAAAGCTGATGGTTAGTTATGATGGCATCAGCTGCCTGCACACATGGCTCAAACAGACCTGTGCCATCCCCGTGCCAGGCAACAGGGATGAGGCAGGATTCTCCAAAGCCAACATACATTTTAGAGCTTCATCCCCTTGGGCATCCACTACAACAAACTCACTGCTGCCAATGTGTTATTGCAACAGCTTCCACCTGTGTTACATGCAAATACTGCTTGATAATTCATGACATTGTTTGAAGCAGCATTTTGCCAAGATATTGAGCCAAATGACAATGCATTGCCTCGTGTACTCCTGCAGTTTAAACCACTAAAGCATTACTCTCTGCTGCCTGTCCTGAAGAGTTACTGCACAACAAGAAACAACTGCTGCATCGTGCCCTTACAGGGATGAACATACAACATCTGAAGGCCTTATACCAATTGAGATACAAGACACAGAAACAGAAGTTAACAACAATGGGATGACTTGTTGTCAGGATGTACCTCACAATACCAGTCAAGTTATAAAATTTAAATGCAATTGCATGCTAGCTGAATGTATTTGCCTTATATATTAAACTTTCCCTTTCCTGTTTGCATAATAAATTTGAATGGAGCTTTCTGTTGCATTCCCACTTGGATGGTTGCTTTTGGTTCTTTTATAGCACATTTTGTATAGGGGAGGGAGTAAAATTAAGCTTTTATTGCAAAACCGTAAAACAAAATTAAATGTGAATGTTTGCCCACCGTAGAATGGTGATTAACATACTTCATGCTAACCTACACGTGGCCCTTTTTATCACTGACACGTAACTGCTAATGATTCTATAGTTGTTGTTATTTTAGGTTATGTTTTAGCATCAAAACATAGAAAAAAAAATGTGGTTCCATAGTTTTATTTTGCTGGAGGTATACATGCTATGGTGAGGCAGCCAGCCATGAGTATCCCCCCCAACTTGCCCACTAAATTTGATAAAGCAGATACTGGGGGTGAAACTGTCCCGTTGGCAGAAGGCCAACACAGATCCGGAGCAGCATGCCAACGTCTTGCCAGCTCTTACAGGGTGCAGTTGTGGTGGTGCCTCTCAGGAGGTCTGGAGGTGTGGATTCCCACCTTCTTACTTCTATTCCCAAATTTCGCAAGCTTTGAGCTCCAGTTCCACACACAGCTGACTTGGCTGGCAAAATGCCACATGATCAGCTAATGAGAACTCCAAAATTGTTTGGGGTTTTTTTTCACTCTTGCAAAACAGGGGTGAAGAACCTGTTCTATGCTGAGGATCAAACAGGTCTTTCAAAGACTTTCTGCAAGCCACATATTCCCACAACCCAAAATATATATCATGGGGGGCAAAAAACCCAACCCAACAGTAAAGCAACTTCCTCCCACCTTTCCCCAGAGAGAAGGTGTCACAGTAAACTGCAGAGTTTATCAGAAGTAAAACGTTAATACTTGAAGTATATTATACCACACAGCTGCTTGCTCCCCACTCCCTACCTGGTGGGATGGGGAGGAGAATCAGAAGGAAAAAGGTAAAACTCAAGAGTTGGGCTAAGGACAATTTACTGGGGCAGCAAAACAAGAAGAAAATAACAGCAGTGCTTATAGCAGAATTTATGAATTGGGTGATACACAGTGCAATTTACTCACTGCCTGGAACTTGATGTCCATCTCACCCCCAAGCAGCAACTCCTCTTCCCTGGCCAGATCTCCCCTTTATAAACTGAGCATGACATCATATGGTATGGAATATCACTTTGGCTAGTTTGGGTCAGCGGTCACAGGTGTGTCCCCTCCCACCCTCTTGTGAAAATTAACTCTGTGCCAGCTGAAAACCAGGACACATGAACATATGAAAATTAAAATACCAAAACAATGCACTTGAAATTGTAAAATGTAGTGTCATAACCACTCAGAAATGTGCCTTTTGTTAGTATGATACTGTGTTACCTGACAAAATTAATTTATTTACTCATCAGCCCATCATGATTTATGCAAACCCAGTAAAAACTATTATGCCATTGCTTCCAAAATGGCTGTAATCGTCAGTATGCAGTTCTTGGTTTTATACAGATGCTAATCTTTACAACTGCAGGGCAAATCAGCACACGACCAAAGAAATAAATTTTGCTGGGTACATGAAAGAAAAAAACCCCACACCCTGTACTGGTTGGTGCTCCTGAATCACAGTTGCACAATGGTAGTACTGTACTCATGATCTTAATAGAAAATAATCCCTTGAAAATTAATTGCCACTAGACATTAATAAGCACTTTGTTAATTAAGCCAGTAAGCCAATTAGGCCCAAGGTGAACTTGAGGGCAATCAACTCTATAAACAGTGTGAGCTAAGTCTTAGAAGTGCATTTTAATATTTAAAAAGCCTGGTTTTGGAGACTGGGTGGCTTGTGGGATTGCTCATTACAGAACAAAGCAACTGCCCAAATTCGGCCCAGGTCAGTAGCAGCCAAAAGCCATTATGACCCCTCAGCTTATCTGTGTCTTTGGAGCAGCTGGTCTAGACCTCATTTTGAGACATTACCAACTTGTAATTAATAGCTTCTGTAAGTAAACTAAATTGGAAAGCCAGCAAAATGCCTTAAGCTCTCAGCCAGGGCATGGTGTAGAGAAAGCAAGTCCAAGCTACCTCCCTTTGTCTCTGGGGGTAAGCATCAGGCACCCAGCTGTACTCCTTCCACTGGGCTTTAACAGACCATGGGGCATTCACAAAACCAGCAGGAGCAAACAGAAACCTCTCAGTCCTTTCTGAGGAGATGCAAACAGTATGAAGCTCTTCCACCTCCAAAAATCCATACTGCAGGGCCATGAGCAGAAGATAGCACAAGCAGAAACGCAGATACCTCAGAACCCACCGGTTCTGCCTTTCCTTTAAAGATCAGAGGAACAGAACTGTGCCTGCAGTTCTCTGACACAGCAATCAGGAAAGCCAATGTAGAGCACCTTGCTGAAATCACTCCTCTGTGGGCATGGCTGAAGATACTTACTCCCCCTCAAACTACTCCTGTTCTAGTTTTACTCTATGCCCCTTCACAGGTCTCAGCAAGTGCAAATACTTCAAGCCAAAAGCATCAAACTTTCCTTTCTTCTCAGCTGAAATGAAGGGGGTTTGTCCATAGAGTTAATTTGGCACAGCACTGCAGAAAACTCATCCATTTCTCTAATTGATTGCATTTGAAAAAAGACACCATAAATGCTTGCACATTCATTGACACTGATGAATCTGCCCTGGGTTTTGAACATGTATCATAACATCTTACAGGCTGGGAACTCAGCTCCACCACGACACACTTTCTCACTTCTCTTTTCAGCAGTATGTTTCTGAATTTGAATTACCACAACATTTCTGACAGTGATAAGGGGCAGTCCATTGCCTGGGCTCGGGTCCACTATACATACAAATCAAAACAAAGAGGGATGGGGAATCACTGTTTCACACATGGACATTTCCACAGAATCACATAGGAATTTAGGGAGAACACTGAACCACTCAAACAGTTGGTATTTGCTGGAGGAATTAGTGCCGTGCCTTACAGTTTTTCTGGGGCTAATGATGCCTGTGTTACTTCATCGTTCCCATCAGAAGCATGGACCGCAAAGGAACATATATGAGAAAGCTATATATATGTAGTTAAAAGGCCTTGAAATTCACAGGATGGAAATGAGCACCGAATTATTCTGTGAATAATGATGAGCTGCAAAGTTGGAACATGTTCAGGTATGTGCGTAAGTCTCTGTAATCGGTTTTTATGAATTTTTAAGAATGCTGGATCATCTCATCTGAAGCCAAAAACAGTAATACTCGCATTAATTAGTGTTCATAATACAGTATATCTTCTGAGTTTTACTGCAGTCATTTGAATCTCTCCTCACAATGACTTTCTAAAAAAGATCACCGTGATGAAGAGGGTTTAGGTTTATTTTCAGCCCGGTGACAAATACTTTTCTAGTAGTGGTCTGTTTTCTGCCTGTGTTTTTCTTGTCTTTTCTGAGTGTTTTTTTGTCTCTTCCTGCCATAGTAGAATATAGGAATAATCATGTAGGCTTGACTATGCATATATATTGAATAATTTGCAGTAATGCTCTAACATGCTACCGGGATGGAATTCAAAGGGCTGTTTGCAAAAACAATTGCTTTTTTAAAAAATTAATTTCAGAAAAAATAAATGCAGAAAGTGGCTAGATGGCTCAGGGGATTGAAAATGGCTTAGAGAGACTTTCATCTCCTGGTCACTGCTTCAATTCCTACTTAGGCTGAGAAGCAACTAGAAACTATTACCGTGAGAAAGGGCTTGAGTCTCCGCAAATTTGAACATCATAATCTGTGCTGAGGTTGTGAGCAAGGTTGGAGTTCATTGAGAATAGTGAAGGCTCAATTTTACTAAAAAATCTCCCCAAAATACATAAAGTCATGGTACTGATCTAGTATAAATCTTTGTTTTTAAATAGCAATCACTTAATCACAGGTATCAAGAACCAAACCAGCACATATCCTTAGCCATAAATCAGTTACCCTTTCTCAGACCTATATACATTTTTTACTGGTGTTATCAATGCTGCTTGTGTATTTTCATAAAAGTAATCACATGTGTCAACATGGTTCTGTAACAAAAAGAAGGCAAAAGAATTTTAAGCCACTTAAATAAGACTGGAAGAAAAAAGAAATTATGTTTTTGGGATGGAGTCATGGTTCAAGGATGTTAAGACCCTCCAGCAGTTTAATAAAAATGTACAATCACTTTACAACCTTCATCTATCTGTGACATTAACAAACATAAATTTGCAATATTTGGATTCGTATTTCTGACTTCTGATTTCTGGCCAGGACCAGAACTTGCATTAGAAGCTTTAAAATTATCCACCTGGTCTTATGAATGATTGATCTGATGACCGGGCATCAGGTCTACCCCTTCCACAGAAGTGCTTCACCAAAAGCAGGAATGCCTGAGAATGGGAGGATGCCCCGGCCACTTTCATGGATAGCAATGACAGGCCATTGCCCACGGTTTTCCATGTGCTACACCCAAGTTTAACAATTAAACTCTGTGCTGATTTCCAAGGCTTCCTCTAAGTAGAGTGAAAACATCTACAGTAGCATGCACTTCAACAGTCGCTAAGGTGCGTAGCAAAACAGCTTAAGAAAGTGGTTATTTTATTTCTGGTAATATCTTGAGAGATTTCTAAACAAAAAAAGAACAGAACTGCAACCTGAACAACAAACACACTGAAGACTGAAAGGCTGTGATGCTTGAGTGTTTAAGAGCTGCCAGTAGCAACTTCCCAGTAATCCCAACATGGTGAGTGGCTACTCTAATGTCAATACAGAAAATGGTTATAGTGTTGATTTTAATTTAAGCTTGAATAGATCTGTGCCCAGTTATTTGTATAACTGTATCTATCTGCTCCTTTCCTACAGAGATGACCTTGTAAAAGTGCATCGTCAGGATTTCCATGGGGCAGCAGCAAGGTTGGGCACAAAGGGAGCCAGAACATGAACACATGAAAACATGGCAAATGGGCTGGCCTCCTAGAAAGAGATGAGATAATTGGGTTGACTTTAAATTAAATGAGATACAGATCTGAGTAGAGCCAGCATATGCCCAAGCTTTGCTCTGCAGTTGCTGTTCTGTGGAAGGTGGATGTCAATGTGCAGCACTATCCATCCAGCACTTCACACAAGTAAAGAGAAGAGAAAGTGGGAAAACCATCATCGCCACCTCTTTATAGAGAGGGTATTAGTCTCTGCTGCTTCTGAGAAGGTGAGAGAAGTGTACACCAGTTTTACAAGTAACTTGGAAAGCCAGCTCCAGAGCCACAGCTCCTGGCTGCTAAGGACAATGCTGTCTGGAACTGATCTTTCTGCTGTGAGAACAGCAAGAGGACATGAACTGCATCTGCACGGCCATGACCACCCTCTGAGCTCCCCCAGAGTGATGCTTTGTTACAGAGGTGGTACAGCAAACGCAGAGAGAAACACAGCCACTCAGGCAGGTAGGAGAGAGGAGCCCAGTTAACTGTCCTGGGTGCCCTTCACGATTAGGCAGTGAAACACTGCATGTCTATTATCCTTCACCATGATTAAACATCAGAGAAAAAGGGAGACAGCTCAACTAACTCCAGGCATGCTCTGTGAAATGCTGTATGATATAAAAATCGTTTATAGCCCATGCAGCATACTTCCCCTGGATAAGGACCATCACACACTGAAATTAAAAGTAATTAGTGTCCCTTAAGGGTTTCAAGAGAATTGTTTTGATAAAGCATTTCCTTCAGTCTTTACATTTTGCCAAAAAAAAAGGGCATTTCTATAGAAATGCAGTAGTGTTTGTCTACATTTAACACCTTAAGAGATTAGAGTTGGCTTTCAGAGCAGTTATTACAGCTACAGAAAAGTTGCTGTTAAACTCCCTCAATGACACTGTTGAGACTGACTGATGGGCACACCATGTGTGAATGCAAACCGCACTGTAATCTCCTGGTCCCAGAGCAGTTTCAGAACAGAGCCTGGGGTTCACACTGGGGTCTCCCACTTCTGCATGCACGCAGAGAGCACCTAACCCTCACCTGGGCAGCCCAGCACTCCTCAGATAAGGGAGATGGCACAGTTGTGCAAGTATGGGTTAAAGCCTGGGTGTCCTTACTAGCAAGTGGGAACCACGATGCCAGCTCTGGTAGTTACTGATGGCTGGCAAGCCGGTATGAGCAAAGCCTTCTCTACCAAGCACAGGCCTTGGAGGAAGAAAGGGATATCCAGAGCAATGTGCTTGTGGGGTGATTGGTGATCCTTCACATGAGCAAGAGCTGTCCCTTTAACCCTCGTTTCATAGAATCCATACCAGAAGCTGGCTCTGAGGAATCATTTCTCATACTTGCCCTCCAGAGGTGGTAGAGGTGTAGGGGCATTATGATACTTTTGTATTGCATTGTATGAGGTTAACAAAGCCAAGTGCCAGGTCCTGCACTCGAGTCACAACAATGCCATGCACTGCTATACAGGCCTGGGGAAGAGTGGCTGGAAAGCTGCACGGCAGAAAAGGACTTGGGGGTGTTGATCCACAGCTGGTTGAATGAGCCAGCAGTGTGCTCAGGTAGACAAGGCGGCCAACAGCATCCTGGCTTATTTCAGAAATGGTGTGGCCAGCAGGACTAAGGAAGTGCTTGTTTTACTGTACTTGACCCTGGTGAAGCCACACCTCAAGTACTGTGTTTAGTTTTGGGCCCCTCACTGCAGGAAAGACATCGAAGTACTGGAATGGGTCCAGAGAAGGGCAACAAAGATGGTAAGTTTTACAAGCAGTGGCTGAAGGAACTGGAGTTGTTTAACCTGAAGGAGGCTGAGAGGAGACGTTATTGCTCTCTACAGCTACCTAAAAGGAGGTTGTACTGAGGTAGGTGTTGGTCTCTTCTCCCAGCTAGCAATAGGACAAGAGGAAATGGTCTCAAGTTGTATCAGGGGAGGTTTAGATTGGATATTTCTTCGCTAAGTGGTCTGGCATCGGAACAGCCTGCCTCAAGAGGTGGAGGAGCCATCTCTGGAGATGTCCAAAAACCACATAGGTGTGGCACTCCAGGACACGTTTTACCTGACACGGTGGTGTTGGGCTGATGGTTGGACTTGGTGATCTTGGAAGTCTTTTCCAACCTTAAAGATTCTATGATTTCTCAAGATTAACTCAAATCACAGAAAGAAAAATGCTAATATTAACAATAGTGCTAACAACCTGAAGCATGTTAAATCTCATTGGAGTTTCAGAACACAGCAATATGGCCATGTATGCACAGCGGCTTTTCTTTCTTTCTTCCTTTTAAACACTGGAGTGCTCAAGAACCTCAAGTTGACCATAGAGGAGTGCAATGTAGAGTAATATGAAAATACCAGTGCCACTGTCCTTGGGGTATGGAGAAAATAGCAGCAGCAGGAAGTATCTCCTCTCAAAGCTTATAGGAAAACACAGTATGGTATCTGTGTATATATATGCTGATATAAAAAACTTGTATACATACACACCCACGCTATTAATGAACTCTTTTCCCCATCAAAGACTTTGATTCAGACACTTAAACCAAGCATTTCATCCTCTGCTGTGTTTGATGATTAATCTGAAGAAATTATTTCCAAACTACACATTTAAAGGAGCAGCTTGATGCCAAGAACACAATGACCTACATTTTGCAACTCCAAGAACGGTTGCTGTGATTTATTTATGAGCTATTGGTTTAGCAATTTATGAAAATATCTATCAAAAGCCACAGAGATTAAACATTAAGAAATGAAGTACAACTTAATATAAACAAAAGCACTAATAGATTCCTACTCATCGTTAAGCCTCACCCTTGTAAAACTTTGGAAAAGAGTACTGAAATTTCTTTGCCCTCTTTTTACTCCTTTATTAGCTCAGATTCTACCACAAATTGCAAGATTTATGACCAATTGCTCCAGTGCTGTGTAACAGTACGATATCTTCTAATGCTCCACTCTCACAGAAACAATTTCTAATTGCTATGCTGTAGGTACTGCCAAAACACTACAATGAATTGAGCTGGATCCCGTCTTCAAAGGCTTTCCTACAATTACAATAACATTTACCAAGCTTTAAAATTATTCAACACCCAGAATCTTCTCCAAGGTTAAAGAGTAGGAGCTAGCCATGGAATAAGGGAAGTTAGCATTTCTATAAATGGCACTAGATTTGCCAGCGTGGGAAATTGTACTTAATCACAAACTGTCTCAAGGCAATACTAATGACGTTTGCTTTACAGTAAATAAATGTGCTTCAACTTCATCTGATATTTCAGTTTACAAGCTTGTCTGATCCTTGAGCCTGCTATTGAGAAAGGCAATACAGCTGCCAAAGACAATGAGGATTTTGAAGAAAGACACATGCAGCTGTAATGGTAGACAGGAACCTGAGAGTTTACAGCCTGCACCTCTCCAGGACACCGTGCCAGAGCTGTTCTCCAGGTACCTGTCACATCACACCCAGTAAGTGCCAGTGACAGAGACTACAGTCTCCCCTTGCACACATCTGTTTAACAATGCATAACTATCATTACTGCTTCAAAGCTTTTCATCCAAGATCCAACTTTCATCTTCCCGTCCGCAATTTCAGCCTATTACCCACAGCGTACCCGCACGTGCCTTTCCTTTGGAGCTGTCTTTCAGCAGAAATATTCATCTCAGGACTTTGAGATTACAATATTAGTTAATCTTCAGAACACTCCTTTAGTCCCTTCACATTGTCACGATTGAAGAGAACCCATTAGCCGAGTGCACACACACATGCACACAGGAAGAAAGAAGGAATGGTAAGTACAACATTCAGCAGCACACAGTAAATCCATTTGTGTCTTTCTACGGCAGGTCAGGTACTGAATGGGACTCATTTCCTGGAGTCATTGTTGGCAGCCCTGAGACTGCATCGGTAGGTAATGGCTGGAATACCGAGTGCTCTGTGACTAATTGCATATTTGATATTCATGAGATAAATTAATTAGCTGGTTATTCCCAGTGAATAGCTTGGATTCAAATAAAGCTGTCAGATGTGAGGTATGGTAGATGCACATGTGTTAAAAATAGCTCCTAAGGTGTGTGTGTGTGTATATGTCTGCTACTAGAAAATTTAATTTAGCTGTGCCCTCAGCCCAGAGTTGCCTAGAGACTGGCTAATAACAAAAGCACTCAAGATATTTTTTCTTTTTATTTCCTTTTCTTTTTGAATGGATATATTTTACCCCTTCAGCCTTGATACAAAATAGCTATAAAAGCTGTTCAGCATGGCAGTCATTTATGCAAAAGCTAATCTAAATAATGGATGGGGAAAAAAAGAAAAAGCTGTAGCTTTTACCTAGCACAGGACTAAAACTGTTCCTGGTTTAAATCCCACTGGTGATTTAACTGGCTTAGAACAACAGCCCGACCTGTATTGCTCCCAAGGTTGCTTCCTTATAAACTGAGAATAGTCCAGTACTGCCAGAGTGTCAGCCTAAAGTAGATTTTATTCTCAGAGGCTTCAGAAATCCAGGTGGCTGCCCTCAACCTGCAGAATGCCTCTCCTCCTTCCACTTTGTGTCCAGGCTGTGGGTTAGAGTCACAGCTCCAGTGACACAAAAGGGCAAACCACTGCACCTTATCTTCCTGGCTATAAGTGCATCTTCTTTGTTGTGGTTTTCCTGTCAACCTGAAGCCCTACAGAAACAAGTTTTGTACAGTTGCTCCCTCTATCTGCTTGCATCTCTTCTCATATCTCTTGCCTAGTGACTTCGAAGGCCTTTGCTCAGAATCAGTGAAACCTGAAAGAGTTTACTTTGAGACTCACGCTCCTAAGTTCCTAATATTTTCCCAGAAATAAGTGGCCAGGTAAAAGATAGAAATGTTATTAATATTCTCACCCATGAAAAACATGCAGCTTCACCAGCCTGTTCCTTAGTAAATAGTGGAGCGTATACATGAAAGATGGGCTGGTCAATCCCTGCCAACCCAGAAGAAACATTCCCAGAGGTTCTTGTGCACTAGAGTGTGAGAAGCTAAGACAGAAAAGGTCAAATGTAACTAAATTTTATTAGTGCTGGGGATTGTGCAATTTCTCAAGTGTCCTTGATGATGACACTCCACCACTGTCATCTGTATTTTGGTTGTAGTACCTGGAGTTCACACCCAAGATGAGGGCCTTGGGGTTTGAGATTAGAGGTGTGAAAAGGGCTAGGAATCCTGCCAAGGAAAAGTCTGAGAGATATTAAGTAACAGAATTTGTTTCAATTTAAAAGGGGAAAACATGTTATATTCTTCCTTGGCTTTGTGGACATACGCTGGCAGATTACAGAAAGAAGTCCTTGCAAAGTCTTTTCCTTAAAAGAGGACTATTTCATCCTCAACATGGATGAGTAGAACACACCAACACAGGATGCATAAGGATTTTTCCTCTGTAACCGAACTTCTGCACTACTGTCAAGTTCACAAAACATTTCAGGTTCATCTATACTCCTTTCCCAACCAAAACTGTTCCTAAAATGGCTTTCCCACAGCCCTACCTGCCTGTGTAACTGATGAGCTTTGTACTGCCTCCTGCAAGTCACAGGCTCCTACAAAGAAGAAAAGTAGTGAAAAAGGGCAGCGCACCTGAATTTTAACTGTGCTGCTTCGTGTTCAGCTAGGAGGATCTGGAAACAGCTGGAAACGTTCACAATGCTTAAAACTACCTCAGAATCCTGGTGAAGAAAAAAAAGGAAAAAAAAAACCTAAACTCTTTTGCCAGCTGGTTTCCCTGCTGCTGGTGTTTTATAGCAGTCTTCACAAATCCAGCTTCCTGCAAATCCAGCAAACTTCCGAGGGTGTGTGCCAGCAGGAGTGCTGCTGTAACACCCAGCAACCTGACCTGCTTCAGCCAGATGACATGTGAAGAACAGAAACTAGCTGCCAGGTTCTCCACAGCCCATGTGGATGACAAGGTCTCTTGCGGCTGTGTCCCAGAACGTCTCCTTTTAGTAGAGAGGAGAGGTAGGTATTAAGCTAAAGTACAGTGCCAGGGAATATTGCCTTGGCTAAGTGATACTACCAGTCTTTAAAGATTAAAGTAAACTTAACTAACTGATTTATATTCTGCCTCAAAGCTACCCCCTGGGACGCAAGGAGAATATTGTACACCTCGTATCAGAGTAAAATCGATCTTGAAGCTATTCAATTTTTTGTGAATAATCAAAACTTAAGGAGGAAGGGAAAGAGATAACATTTAAAACTACCATGACCCAGAGCTTCCAAGTATGAGAGTAACTATAACAGCTCAGACTTGGAGGCTCTGCTGTTGTTGGGTTTTGTTTGTGTGGAGGTTTGTTGGGTTTTTTTAAACACCAAACAATAATAAGCTTAACTAAATCCTAAATTACATAGAGAAATTATTTTCCAAGGAAAATTTGAAATGATAAACAAATAGGGTTTTGATTACACTCTTATCTGGATAAAATTGCATCAATTACATACCTTGCACTTCTGAAAACAGTTCCCCTTAAACTGATTATATCTTAAACAGCTTTCACTGTTAAATTCATGGCTGCACATATATTAATCTGAAGTATTTTCCAGGCGTAACCAAAGAAAAGAAGAAATTATTGGCTTCTCCCTTCAGTACCATCTCTTCACTATAAAAAAAAAAGTTATATGCAAACAGAAATCGACTTAGCTTTCAAAGAAAAAACCAAACAATCCAACCCAAGGCTTTGTTTTCAAATTGTCTAATCCACAGGTCGCTAACATCAAAATACTTTTCTATATTCATGATTTGATAATTACTTTCTGCTTATTTCCTTTCTTTTTAATACCAGATTAATATGTGTAATATCTTTGTATATGCAGTGAATTTATAAAATAATAATGAAACCACAAAGGCTTGCTCAGAGCATCAGATTGCATGACAAAGCACAGCAATATCAGAAAGTGTTAAAGTTGAGGCGGCGCTCCTACTTTAACTGTGTCTTTCCCTCTCCTCAGTACAAGTTAGAGGACAACATTGTAATCAGATCTGGCAGATAGAGCCTGCTCTGTGCTCAGCATTTGAGTATTTTACAAATGAGATACTTTAAGTCTGATACATCATATGAAAGTTTGATTTCTTATAGCCCTGGCCCTAACAAACATAAATTGCATGGTATTCCTTGAAATCCAGGTGTTCAGTACTTCAATCAGGGAGGTAGCAGGGTGGATTGAGGTCATTCTGGTTTATGCTTTCATAAGATTCTCAGGCAAAATCCATTCTGATCACCTCCTCTCCTACCACAGGACCTCTATCACCTGCATAAGTGACAGTTGTTCTATATGCAGGGGGAAGTCCAACACTGAAATAACCCCAGATCAGGTCAAGAATGAAACAAGGACTAGCAGATCATCACAGGGGTGCCTGGGCTTTGAAAACACGTGAAATTCTCTGATTTATGAGCACCAAACACCCAGAAAGAACAAAAGTGAAACAAACTCAGCTTCAGGGACCCAAATCCTCTGTGCAAAGAACGCTTGATGCTTAACTGGGAGCTTTGCTTTTCCTTAAAAGCCAATAATGATATTGGAAAGTTCTCAGCAATATTTGGGAGCTCATTTCTTGTAGATTACTTTTTGCCCAAGGATAGTAGGCTATTCCCATGGTACACACTTGCAGATCCTAAAGACAAAACAGGACTTAAGTATCTCTTACAAAATACTCTCCACTCACAGCATTTTCTGCTCTTGGGAGTCTTCCAGATGCTTTCAGTGAATCAAAACACATGAAACCACTGCACTTGGTAGAATGGCAGGAATGGCTCTGAGGTTTTTCCTCTATGCAGCTACAGTTTGGGCAGTGAGGTCTGCGAGGCAGAGGGGTCAGATGAGGCTTTGGAAAGAGGTGCTGCAGGATCACATTCAGTTCCAAGTGCCCCCAGGTTTCCTGTGCAGCTACATTTGTACTGTCATCTACTGTCCTCATCTTTATGAATAAACCTGTTATGCTACTCTGTAGCTTACATACAAGCTTTCTTGTCTGATAGCAAATCAGCAGGATATCCAGAAATAATAGAAGTCATTCACTTTGGGAGTACAAAACCACAACTCTGTTTTAAGTACTGGCCAACCTTTTCTCTTTTTTTTTTTTCTTCCCCAGTATTCTTTTCCTACTCTGCTAAATACCCTAATAAAACCAATCTAGGCTCTTAGCAAATATATTGCTTTTATTATGCCAAAGAGATCAGCATCTATTATTCCACTTCCCCACTCTTCATCTCATCATCTGTAGGTGCATCAGGGACAAAGACTGGTGGGCCCATAACATTACCCAAACATTAAGGAGGGGTTCACACCCTGCTCAATCCACACCTGGGTTTGCTACTTTTCCGGTGCTAACAGTAAACACAGAGTCCTGTTTAATCAGCTATACCTGCTGCTATCAGCATTAGCGCTTCAGTGATTCTCTCTCCCTTATCCCACGCTTCCTGGAAGCTGTGGGAGTGTCCCTTTCTAAACCTAGGTTGTGGGGGAATGGCTCTGCATGCAGCGTCTCTGATGGAAGCTGACCCAAGAGCAGAGCAAATGAGGGCCCAGGTTGGAAATTGGTTTTGCCGCCACAAGATTTTTCTGAAATGGCTCCAACTAAAGGCACACCACTCATTATTTGCTAGCTGTAGCTGGACTAAATTCAGTGATAACATCAGTGGTTCTGAGAACTGTGGGATTGATTCAGGTTGAATTTAGGGAACCAATGGGTGGAGTTTTTTTACAGTGTTGCCCTCCTTTCATATCACCAAACTAAGTTATTTTCCACTGTATTTAAATCTATCAATCCATACTATTATTTGATCTTTTGCTAAAATGAGGAATTCCTAGAGGCACAGATCAGACTTTTGGTGTTATCCAGTCTGAGATTTTGGCTAATGAGCCATACTCCAAGATACTCCCACAATACGAGCACATAAGTGAGAATATTTTCTCCTTTTTTTCTTCCAGTCAGCTAAAATAATTCTTGCACTAAATTGAGTGCATAGAAATACAGAAGAAAGGACAACTGGTGGCCCAAAGCATGAGTAGTTTTAGTGAACCTAGCACTCGGCCAGTTCTCACTGATTATGTGAATGCAAGGAATTCTTTAAGGGACATTCAGGCATTTTACACAGACTGTATGGAATCATGGAATAGCCTGAGTTGGAAGGGACCCATAATTGTCACTTGTGCACATCGTTCAGATGCTTCTTGAACTCAGCCAAGCTCAGTGCTGTGACCCCTTCCCTGGGGAACCCGTGCCAGTGCCCAACCACCCTCCCATTGGAGAATCTCTTCCTAACATCCAACCTAAACCTCCCCTGTGGCAGCTTCATGCCATTCCCTTGGGTTCTATCACTGGTCACCAAAGAGAGGAGATCAGCACCCGCCCCTTTGCTCTCCCTCGTCAGGAAGCCGTAGACCTTGATGAGGTCTCCCCTCAGTCTCCTCTTCTTCAGGCTGAACAAACCAAGGGACTTCAGCCTCTCCTCATAAGATTTCCCCTCCAGACCCTTCACCATCCTTGTTGCCCTCCTCTGGACACTCTCCAATAGTTTTGCATCCCTCTTTTACTGAGTCATCCAAAACTGCACAGAGCCCTCGAGGTGAGGCTGCACCAGCGCAGTGTGGAGCAGGACAGTCCCCTCCATGGACCAGCTGGTGATGCTGTGCTTGATGGTCCCCGGGATGTGGTTGGCCCTCCTGGCTGCCTGGGCACGCTGCTGGCTCATGTATATGAGTCACCTGTTGGGTATAACACAGAAGTTGATAATTGCTACAGACCTCTTGCTTCTCCTCTGAATATGCAGAAATGCCTAGGGTGCTCCTGCAGGGACAGAATTAATTCTCCATGCAGTCAGTGACAAGACTATCCCTCTTGTCAGTGGAACTGGGAAGCAAAACTCTAACCCCAGTATGAAAAACAGGTCCAAGCCAAAACTGTGATCAATGAACTCTCTGGACTATGTATGAAACCCTAAAAGCATTATGGTGTTTATCACTGCTCATGTTGGATTTTTTTTCTATCATGGTTCCCTTCAAGACTTAAAATTACTAATTCAGTTAAATCTCTTACAGCAGCCCATATTCCCAGCTCGAGTAAATATTTCAAAATACAGGATTTCCTCATAAACTCCTCACTACAATATCCTGAGATGCAGAGGTTGGGATGTGTCATTCCCACCTCCTTAAGAGCAACTGCATGAGATCCGGAAGAAATCTGTAGGAAGACATGGGATGTGTTACAGGTCTTTTCCTTAGGCCTAAAGAAATTCACAGCACTTTAAAAATATTGCAGATAAATTCAACCTTTTTTCATAGCCTCACTGGGACCAACTCAACTGAGAATGAGTCACTTTTATTTCCAGAAGTGCTTCACAGTATATCAGAATGAGCAGGCTTACAAAACTGTGAGTCACAACTGACTAACAACTCATAACAGATCAGTGAAACAGCATGACATTGGCAAGGAGCCTTTCCAGAAAACAATTATTAACAGACAGCCATTCGCATTTATTATCCAAGTGATGATATCAGAGGAAAAACAGAGGCCAGTTTAATGGTTTGAGGGGGGTTTTTTTGTGTAACCAAAGAAGTGTTAAAGGGACACTGACACATGCTACTCTCAACCTGATGCCACATAGGTTACACAGGCTTTGTCCCTCTCAGACTATTTTACCAGAAAGAATCTGTAGTAAGTACCTGAACTGTCAGCTTTGGTCTACCTGTATTGGCATCACCTGATCAACCTGTATAAACTACTACAACGTGTATGTTAAGTAACAGTCACATACAATGTTACTACCTGGATGCACGCTTGTGAGCGCGCTTGCATTACCCTTCAGCCTGCATCAATACACGAATCCACACCACCAATTCAAACCCTGACAGTCAAGCACAAATACCTGCCCCGGGATCCTGACAAGCCTGTATTTTCTTGCTGAAATTGCTACTTAGCAGTGCTTGCTATAGATAGCTTTCCTCTTCCTCCTGCTATCACCAAGTGGTATCCTGGATACCCCAGCCACTTTCCTGCCACTCACATCAGGAAAACAGCTGACAGACTGGGAAAGGATACCTTGGCAAGCCTCAGCGAGAACAGTAACCACTGCGTATTCCTACATGTCCCTTTTACTTACACATTTGTTGATGCAAGTTATCTCTAAGTTAAACATGAATATTGCATGAGGAAGCCAACATTTCAAAGTAAGACCAACTGGTCCATGCAAACCTATTTGTCTTAAGCCTATGTGTGCCATTAACTACTAATAACCAAGCATACATGATGGAATAAGTTTAACAAAATAAAATCAATTATTAAATCCACTAATTTAGGGCATCCATCAACCCATGCTAGTCCACTTATATTCAGCTCTTTTAATTTTTTAATTATTTTTTAATTATGCTTTTTTTTTTTTAATCCTCAGTCTCAAGAAATATCCTACTTCCCCCCACCCCAGTAAATGAAAATGTTCATCCAGTTGTAACAGCAACAAATCAGGGATTTTTTTCCAGAAGCATGACTGAGCTGGCCTGATTGATGACTGTGATGAAGTGCTATGTGCAACAAGCAGTGCATGTTAAGTTGTTAGTTTCTGTTGGTTTAATCTGAGTAATTTTTTAACTATTCTTAAAGTCTATTATCCTTTCTTCCTACTTGGATAGGATCCGTGCAAGGTTTTAAAACTTTTGGCTATTCACACAAAAAGGAAAGGCAGAGGAGTGCAGTGTGGAGTAATATGTGAAAATATCAGTGCCATTGTCCTTGGGGTAAAAAGCAAACAGCAGCATCAGAAAGTATCACCTCCCAAAGCTTATAGGAAAACACAAATCATGGTATGTGTGTACATATGTACATATATAAAAAAACTAGTATGTATACACACCCACACACAGCATTTCATAGAATCATTTTGGTTGGGAACGACCTTTAAGGTCACCAAGTCCAATCATTAAGCTAGTGCTGCCAAGTCCACCATTAAAACATGCCTGTAGTTCCCTGGATCCTCCTTGTAGTTGGGCAGCACATTTGATAACCTCCAGTCAGAACTGGTGATAAATGATGGAAAGCTTCTCAGTGAGCACTTCTGCCAGCTCCCTCTGTACTCTGGTGTGCATGTCATCCACTACCACAGACCTCTGTGTGTGTTTAAGTGGTGCAGCAGGTCTCTAACAATTTCCCTTGGATTATGGGGGCTTCATTCTGCATTCAATCCCTGTCTTCCAGCACAGGGGGCTGGGTACCCAGAAGACAACTGATCTTACTGCTAAAGATGAAGGCAAAGAAGGCATTAAGTACCTCAGCCTTTTCCTCATGCTTTGTCACTAAGTTTCTCTCCATATCCAATAAAGGATGGAGATTTTCCTTAGTCATCCTTTTGTGGCTAATGTATTTCTAATCACTGCATCTCACTTCAAAGGACAGTAAAAGAATGCCAACTGCTGTTGTTTTCTACTCATAGGAAAACAAACAGAACAAACAGAAAATTATCACACAGACTGTAAATGTTGCCTGAACAATGACAACAAATACATTTCTCAATAAATTTTTCTTTTAATCACATAGTGACTGCAACTTCAAATTTTAATGGATCAATTTGAATTTATTTATCCAATTGTTTTAGATAAAGAAATTTATTTTGTATTTATATATCCAACTGTTCACAACTCAAATACATCTTGGAGTATGGATACTTGTGAACTGTATACTATGAGAGCTTGATTTGCAGAAGTTGGATGATTCTGTTTGTGTTGCGATTGCTTAAGATGTTGCTGAGTGAGTTTTCTTCCTGGACTGGAGAACGTCAAATGTTTGGAAAGTGGGAAGAGTTTTAGTCAGAAATATAAGCAAACTTAGAATTAATTTTTGCCAGCACATGTGGAAACTGCACAAACCCTGCTTTGCTTTATATGATGCCCCACAATGGCTAAATTTGATCATTGAACCAAACATTAAAGGGTCAGAGGAGGATGAAAGCATAAAACTGTCAGAAGTGTTTGCTGCTGGGAAACTAAGTTAAGCATCACTGGAGACTTTAAAAAAAAACAACCCAAAACAAACACATGGAAGTCCCTCCGTCAACTTCAGTACATTTGAGGTCAGATCTTTCTGGAATACAGACATTAGAGATTAGCCAATTAAATACAAATAATCTTCCTTCAGGCAACTCCACAAATCTGCTATTTACATAATGTGGTAAAGGCTGAGCTAGATTTACTTATCTGTATCAGCAGATTGTCCTTTCCTACTTATGGAAGGGCTGGCTGACGCAAGCTGTGTTAAATAAAAGCCAGTTAAAACCAATTACGTGTTCAAGAAGATAACTGGAAGAGGAACAGTAGAAGCAGAAGAAACACACCCTAAAAATCAAGAATTCTTAATGCTGCAGTTTACATTGGAAGAGGATGCATTCAGAAGCCTCTGCTGTGGTTAACAGATGACCATGAAATCAACATGGTTCTACTTTAGATAGTTCATAGGCCGCAGTAGCATACCCTGCTGCCTAAAAGAGAAGGCAGTAGAGGACAATTCTCAGATGCAAAATCTCTTTTTGCTTTTCCATTATAACTCTGTGTTATTCTTTGTACTACTTCATATAGAATATAGTAGATGAGATCCCTAGATTTTTATCACTGGTCAAGCACTAAGAATAGGAAAAGTGCTATCTTAATAAAAGTATGTTCATAGAAGACATCAAGTTCTTTATCTAGACATCATCAGTTAAAGTGACCTCAAGTCAGTTCAAAAGCCACAGCAAAAGATAGTTTGGTGACCCATTTTTATACTACAGATGCCAACATCAAAAGCTTCTTCAGCTCCACAAATAGCTGAACTGGGTTCCCCCTGACAGCACAGAGGATAAAGTATTTACATAAACTGAGAAACTCTTGGGAATATTCTTTCCAAACCAAAAATGAGACCCATTTGCATCAGGGAGTGGAATAAGTTTGTTTCAACAGCACCAGATCTACAGCTGCTTTACAGAGTATGTAAAAATCAGCCCCGAAGCCTCAAGCTCTCTTTCTGTTCCCAGGGCATGAGACAAAGGGAACCAGAGGATTTAGAGAAGCACACTAACAAATGCAGTATTTTATTCCTGCTATACATACTCAAGCACATATCCTATAGCTGCAGCCCATGTGTGCATAAAGTAAAACAAAACTAGGCACTCTGGGCTTTTACCTTTGCTGTTTTAACAGCATTTAGGAAGCTTTCAGGAAGATCAAACAGGGATAGCTGTCTATGTAAGGGGCAGAGATGTTGGGAAATGCACTGGCTATGCTACTAAAACTTCTGTTTACACATTCAAGACTTTGGCCTGGCTCAGCAAGCATTTATGCTCTTTGAAGTAGGTTCCTAAGAGCAAGTGCCAGCTTATCTTTCATGCATTCACACTACTCAGACACAACATGGTCATGCCTGGACAAGAAATGGCTTTACTTCCTTCTTAAGGGACTCAAGTTATCGAAGGATGTCAATGCCCTGTGTCATCCTGGGGAGTGCAGTTTACCCTCCACTGCAATGGTTACTGTAAGTATTTCCCAACATTCACTCTGTGCTCATAACCAGGTCTTTTAAAAGCTCAAGCTGAAACAACATATCTTCTGGAACACAGTAGTTCAGACCATTGTCATTTATGAGGAAGAGCCTCTGGCTGGAGTCACAGGTGGACTTTACAAACTCATTCCTCAGACCCCAGAAAACCTGCCTGCCCTTGTGTGCAGACTCATCCTGAGGATATCTTTCCTGTTCTAGGTTCTCATTGACCTCTGCCCAAAAGAGCCATGTGGCAAAAGTAGATTCCCCACACCTCAGCCTCTGGCAGAGCGGCGGTACAATGCGAAGCGGGAAGGCTGGATACCAGATGGCACTACGGCAACACCATCCATTTTATCACATGGGGGGTTGGTTTGCATGGTATCTGGAAGGAAAAGGGTGAGGATTTACTACTCTCTTGAATCAGGAGCAGAATTGAGACACTCTTAGTTTAAGCTCATGCACCACAATGTGAGTGGGAGCAGAAAAGCCTGAGGCCAAAAACAGGACCCATCATTGCTAGGCTGCTCCGGGGAACTGCACACTACAGCAATCTACACACAAGTCTTTGGGCAACTGGTTTGTAACGGGATTATGAGAACATTTGACACTATATTCATGCTTTTGAATACAACAGCTTGACCCTTCTTTCTTTCTCACTTGCACACTGACAGGTATCACAATCAAAGCCATTCATTAGCAAATAAAATAGCATCTAGAACAGCACTTTAGAAGCGCAGCAGGGACTCCAGTTGGCAGTAAACAATGTGGGTTTTTTAAACACAAGCACACACCAAACCTCTCCATGGGGTAGAGGGAAAGCAGGCAAATCAGCACAGCCATAGTTAGCTGTCAAAACGCACCTACTTGTTTTTTCCATAGGAAAACACGAATAGTTGAGTGGAAGCAGCATGAACTTATTTATTCCACTCCAGGAGGTGTTCTGCAGTCCAGCCAGCCACTGAATCAGACGTGCCTGAGCTGTGCAGGACACCACAACACTACCAGGTATTTCAGAGGAGAGTGTGTGGGTGCTGGCCTTAGCTTTGAGGCTGAGAGCATAAGCTGCAGCCTGGCTGATGGCAGGAGACACGGGTCATCTTCTTGCCTCTATCCTGGTTTCCCAGGTCCTCAGGTTGTCCTTGAGGTACCAGCCACCATATTTTCCCTCCTCCCAAAGTCTCACTTGTCCAGGCCATCAGTAGGCATTTCACACAGCTCTTTTCCCACCCAGCACCATATCCCCTTTCTAGGGGTGACTCCCAAGGCTGGGTTCCCCATAGCACTCATTACTCTCTTCTCTCTCTCTCTCAAAAGCTTTGCTTGGCAGCCTGCCTTACAGGACCACATTTTCTGTTCTCAGGGCAGCGGGGAAGATTCACACAGATGTGTGGATTTACTAATTTCTATGGAGCTGAGGGACACTCTTCAGGTTTTTAAAGCCCTATGGCCCAGACAATTTTTAGTTTTGTTTCCTCCCACCAGCTTCTTTAGACAGATCTTGCAAAAGCAAATCAGAGTCGCTTCTGCTACCGTGGTTTTTATTGCATTTACATCAAAAAATAACTAGATTCCTGATGCAATTCCCTGACCAACTCTTTCCCTACGCACTGCATTTTCTAGACTCATTTTGATGGTATGAATCAAATATCGATGAAAGGGGACCATACATCTGAAAGGGAAACGTATCAGTATGTAAATACACACAGTCACCAATGCACACACTACAAAAGTCAGTAAGTAGGTCTGATGTCACAAAGGTGATTGTGGGTGAGTAGTAGTGGTGTGTAGGCTGGCTCGTACAGTGGTTGCACAAGGACACAGGATTCCTATAACCTGGACTCTACTATCTACTGATGTTAAAGACACCCTATGAAAGTACCTAGACCAGTGAGCCTACTGTTAAAAAATCCAAGCCTATAAATCAACTTACAACCTCTCCTGTGTCGGCAAACAAAGGTATATCATTCATAGGCTTTGTGTGATGGCAGTTTAGGTTGAAAAAGGTTGGGCTAAAACCAAACAGAAAAAGTACAAGATGACAAATATAAACATAGCCCAGGATGAAACAGCAAAAACCTATCTGTAGGGATCAAAGACTACTGAAATCCTCTCATCTTTGTTGCTGCAATCCTCAGACACAGATTTATTCTGCCAGTAAATTTTAAAATGTTCACAACTGTCTGTAGGATTAGGGCCTTTGATAAACAAGAGGAGAGGATGATCTAATTCCTAACACAATGCCACCAAGGACCATGGTGCCATCAGGCTGGCACACTGTGCTCAGCATACGATTCATTTAACAATAACTCAACTCAACATATAATCATATTTGATCACAGTGAGCTAACTAAGGTTGAAACAGAATAATTACATCTTCTGCTATCAATCATCAACTCATAAATTACCACAATTATTGGATTATCTTCGTGCATTGCTCTGAGTCCTGAGAAATATTTTTTCACATACTGCAGAAAGGGGAAGGGGATGAACAAGTGGTAAAGAGGGGAAAAAGGAGTTATTAAACTGTACTTGAGTCACAGATTGCTGACTATGAGCAGACCACTGGATGTGGTTTGAACTCGCTCTCGGGAAAGAGAAATGCAGCCTGGAAAGGCCAGGCTGCACAGGCAGCCCTCATTCTGCCATTTCTTACATTTGGAGTGCTTGACATGAGAACCTTTAGTGCTCAGTTTGCATCGTTCCTCAAGATACAGTAGGTATTTCTAAAAATTGCCAACAGAAATGAAAGACACAGAACTAAGAGAGACCATCTTGCTTGAAATTCTGTCAAAACATTTGTGCAGCAGTACAATAATAGTATCAACACTTACTGACTACTGGGTTAGTGAACACCATATACTGTGATGACCAAAACTAGGCAAAGAAGTGCTCGTGGAGGGTAGGGCACAGTTTGGTAGGGAATGCTCACTCTGCAATGCCTGGACATGTGCATGTGCCTCAGCACACGGCCAGTCATGCTTAATAAAGATCTTTTCCCTACACTTCACCTGCCTACTGCGTCACTTCACAGCAAGTAAATGCAGTCTCATATAAGAAGAGGCAAATAATAAAGTAATTTTATGTAGTGAAAAGGTTTAAAGAATTGTTGTGTAATCTGGTAGGTAGAGAGGTCATCTCAACAAAAGTATAAAAGCAGCTGAATTCACCATGAATCTGCCATTTCCCTTATTTCTAATGCTTAACTTAGATGTTTTTATAGCAGAGTCTAGATGCAACATACAGCATTTCAGTTCCTAAATAATAGAGGTAAGGTTACACACAATTCAGGAGGGCTACCCTTTCTGGAAGAAATGGAAGGTGTAGCTTGAGCATGTATTTTGGGAAAGAAGTAGCAGTGCTACATGACTGTCAAACCTCTCTTTAGAAAAGTCAAGTCAAGAAGTAATACTGAAATCATTTAGCACAACAGCACAAGGCTCAGCTAGGGAATCCAGTCAAGGATCTAAAAGGCCTATCTATAGTCATATTTTAACGGCTCAATTCCACTGATGTTCTAAACAGCTTTTTCAAGAGGTTAATCACAATCCATTTTCAGTAAAACACATGTAAGATTGGAGACTCTCTGACATATACCAGGATCAGGCCCAGTAGAACTGATAGTTCTCAAAAAAAAAAAAAAAAAAAGAAGAAAGCTTATTTCAATGTTAGCATAGGCAAAGACATGTGGGCTAGTGCTGTGTTTATGTAAAGAGAATAAAAGGAGAAAATTCCAGGCAGTAGGAACCATGATATCTTACCTGGTGTAAGGCATACTTAGAGGGACCAGCATGAACAGAGAAAAATCAGAAACTGCTCATAATGGATGCTTTGCGTGCCTAGTCATACCTCTGGTACATGAGCATATATCTACACATATTAGAGGCACAAAGAGGCTATGTTGGGGTGCCAAAATCTCTGGGAGCTTGTTAAAAGTAGCTTGCAGGCGTTTCTGGCACACGGTATCTCGTGTTCTTGCCAAATCAAAATTCTCCAAGGAGAAATGGTCGAACCTGGATGATATGTATCAATAGCAGACTAGGATGTTCTCATGTACTTAGAGGGAAAACCATAGTTGCAGAAAACCTCTGAGTTCTAAATCAGGACATAGTACCTACTTGAAAGTTTTGTTTATTTTTCATGATATGCAGAATGAAAGAAAATTAGACCATGAGAGATTTCATATTCCAAGGAAATGCACTAATTACTGGAACAAATACTTGTAACTTAAATAAAATAACCCCCGGAAAAAACCCAAACCACAACACACTACCAGCATGCCTCTAAACTGCAGGACATCTACCAGATTTCCATGAGAAAAGAGTTCCTACAGCCTCCCTGTGAGCCAGGTAATTGCTGAACAGGCAACTCTGGGGTGGCCCTCGCCCAGGTGAAAGGCAGGCACATGCTCTGGCAGGTTCAAGGTCTGGACTCTGGGGCAAAATTCAATACCAAAAGAAGGTGCCGTTAGCCTAATGCCTTACGCTCCTTACAGTCAGTTCGTAGGGAGAACACCACCAAGCTTTGTGATGCTCAGGGCCAGGAAAGTGAGGGCATGCAAAGACACCAGCATGAGTGCCCAAGAACACCACCTGTGTACAACAGCCACCAGCAAGTTTTCTACTCAAGGACATCGGCTGCACCCTTTTACTCTCCCTGCAACACAAAAGCGATACTGAGGGCGGGCACCCACTCACACTAGGCTGCTGGTAGGAAATACAGAAGACAGCCAACACTTCCCAGAGAGCTACTCTGACACCGCTCAGCAGGGCTAGGCATCCCTTTGCTCAGTGATCCAGGCTCTGCCCCCTCACCCACAGGGACCAGCCCAGTTGAGCCTCTGACAGACATCAGGTAGCAGCCACGGGCTGGTACAAGCTACCTGGGTGTGCCATTACAGGACCACACTGCCAGTGGCTGCTGACGTGGGTGGTCTCACTGGAAGCTGGTTCCTTCACTCACAGGTCTGCACAGGGCACACAGGGCAATGCAGAGATGCTGGGCACAGGGTGTCCTACAGCATGGCCTCTCCCTGAGGCTCAGCTGGGCAGCGGGGGTCTGGCACATACCGCAAACCAAGATGAATTACTAGTCAGCAGTTCTGACATTATCCAGCAATTTCTTTTGACATCATCCAGCAATTTCTTTTGACATCCACGTCTGTCTGCAGAAACAGACTCATTTGCTTCAGTGAGAAACAGCTTATGGTTTTTCATCCACCTTTGTTTATCAACAAAGGAGATCCTGGCCATTAACTTCTCTTCATAATGGAAAAAAAAAGCAAGACTCAGACTAAGAGGACAACAGCCTTTGGACAAAAAGGGGTAATGGTATTCATTGACAACACAAATGGATTAAGCTGCATTTTAAAGAGTAGCTGGTGTAACAAGAGACAGCACAGTGTGAGCTTGAGAGTTCTGACAATGTAGAGACTTATGGAGAAAAAAACAAAATGAAAGCGTCATTCCGTACATTATTGGACAGAATAAACATATTTGTGCTTCTAATTGTAATTGCAAATAAAACAAACATTCCTGGGGAAAATCCATTACTGGCACTGCTTTTCAGCTCAGAAAAAGATCTATTTTGGGACTGAGGGGAGGAGGGATATAGCTTTGTCTCCCTGGGATGGACAGCACAGGGCTACACAAGGAACTGCTGCCTCCCATCAACCTGCCAAGCAGGGATGCTCCTGGGTGGCAATGTGGGAAAAAGACTATGGAACAGTGCTAGAAAACAGCAGTTTTCCATTTTTAACTATTTTTTAACATTTCTAACTGATGTCCCACTCTTCATTAAGATTTTCTGCAATGCCATACAAGAGAAAGTGATAATACACAGATCCTGCTCCTCACTGTCTCCATCTTCCCATCAGGAAATGAAAAAAGGATGGGACCTCTCAACACCAGCTTCAGTGAAACAGAGGAAGAATTATCCCTTCCCTAATTCATCCTTCAAAGGCAGGAGGAAATCAAGTGCAAAATCCACATACTTATCAGTCAGGGTCTTTTTCTCATGATTTCTTTGGGAGATAAAGCATAATAAAGGTGTTATAGAGGATGAATGTGCAATCACCTTTGGCTCCAAACAAGTGGAAAAGAAGGGAAAAGGAGACAAGACAGCAGCAGGATACAAAATAACAGTAAGAGAAAGTTACACTAAATCCAGGTTTAAACTGCAGCAACGGAGTACAGCAAGAGCATAGTGTATTAAAGTCCTTCACATGCACGTCAGGGAGTATGGCTCTGCAGAGGTAATTGAGAGTAGAGAATCTGATGTGGGAGAGAGGGAGGTGCTGCAGTCGATGTTGCAAAGAGCAGCCTGGGACGCTTTATGCATGTTCTGAACCAGTTCTGCTTTCAGATTGTGCAGCCTGCTAGGCTTGGCTGTTTGGGTGCACTGAAGTTTTAAATAGAACATGACTTGCCAGAGGCAGATTATAGTTAAACATTCTTTTCTTCCTTCCTCTCTTCTTGCATGAAGCCTTTTCCCTTGACTTGGTAGGGGGAAAGAGAGAGAGAGACCTCTCAACCTGAGCAACCATAATTTGGAGTTCAAGATTATACATGGAACAGGCTTATTAACAACCATAGCTGCAACATCCATGTCATTCTCCTCTCTCTGGTAAAGTCTTAAACAGCAACTTGATGCCGCTCAGGAGAGCGGGCTGTGCCTCAGAGCCATTTGGTGAACGTTTGCTTTGCTTTGTCATAGCAGTACAGGGATATAAGATGTGCTCCCCACACTAGGATTTTTACAGTCTCCTAGAATCTGCCTTCTCTCTGATTCTGCACATACACAAACAGTCTATTGAAACTTGAGGGGAATGTAATGTCATATTTGTTACAGTACAATGCCTTTCTGTACGCGTTTTCTAGGCAGGGATGAGTTCTGTGTAAGAACAGGGTAACCATGGTTGCCGGTTGAAGGCGCCACTAACAGCCTTAGTCCAAACCACTTAAACTTCCCCTCACCTCTGAACTCCCCTTAGTAAAGTGCTGCAGGCACTCCTTTCACAGCCCTTTGCAAACTATACAAAATAAGCGCTATAAAAAATAAAAATCATTATTACTACTTTGCTTCCTTGATATTGTCCAGGATATGGGTACATATCTAAGGTTGTATAATGCACAAGTTCTGTAGTTACTTCAGAAATGACACACGACCACCTAGATGTAAATCACAGCACCTATGCAAGGACTAAGTAGGTTTAGGTTTACATAGAGGTCTCCTCTCAGCTCCAGTTGCCCACCTGAGGGGAAGCAGAACATGGGCAATTGGCACAGCTCTTTGGGGCCATCATGACAAAGAATTCACTAGGCAAGTTCTCCACCCCCAGCCTCTCCCCTCCAATCTCTCTCAGGTTTGGTCTGTCACTTATATTGCTATGGGCAGGGCAAATACAGTTAGGGAGTAAAGTGCTACCATTCCCATTTGTTTAAGCAGAGGTACACGTGCCTGTACAAGCTACAGGATGGTAAGGAAAAAGTCCTCAACTAAAATTTGCAGACAAAATTAGCATGCCCATTTTGTTGTTTCTTTCTTTCTTTTTTTTTTTTAAGAAGCCACACTATTACACAGAGATATTATTCCTGAGAGAATACAGAAATGGTATCAGAATCTCAATTTAGAATCTCACTTTCAGTCTGAATTTTTAGAGCACCCTTAAAGCCAGGTTTATAGTTCTACCCTGTTTGTAGATATCCACGTTTTCACTAAACATATGCTTGAAATATAATAAATAGGCTGTAAACCAAACCCACTCAGCAAACACCCACGCAGGACTACACCCCTGCAGAACTACCTCTTGTAACCTGGGAACTGCCCCTTTCCCGAGAGTCCACTAGAAATTCCTGCCTGTTTCCCCTTTGAAGATGAGGACAAAGCCAGAAGTACACAAAAGGGAGGAAAGCTAATTTGAGAGTGCAGCTCCCTCCTTTCTGGGACCTGCCCTGATGGTGTGCCTTTCATAAATGGCTCTGCTCAAGCACCATGATTTCCTTCAAGCTGCCACCTTCTCAGGGTGTGCTGCGCTTTGTCCTCCCAGCTGGGCAGCAGCCTTTCTAAACACAACCCTATTATTTCATGGGGTAAGTGGAATAGCTCATCTCATTTTCCAACGGGGATGAAAATTAAAGGCTGCTGCTTATGTGCCACACTTACTAGACCTTACAGAACTGACAAAGACCGCCCTGGCTCTGGCTGAAAGGAAGCCAGGAGAAATCATCTGGATAGCAGGAATTATCTGTTATAAATAAATCAGATGCGTGCACACAAAGAGCAGTTCTCACCCAGACTAAACACTTTTCTCCAAGTGAGGTGTCTGCTTTGTGCTCTGTGAACAGGAAAATCACATGTCCCGCACTCCAGATAAAAATGCTCTGCAGTAAAGGAGACGGGATAATCACTTACTCCAACTATCACAGTGAAAGCCTTGAAAATTAGCCCAATGGCTGAATTCTTCTGTGTTTCTGGGAGGTCTAACGCCCATGCGCTTAGACAGAAAGAGAACAGGATTTTGTAAAGCACCTTTTACTGTCTGTGCTTAATTTTAAAGGAGTCATTCATTCCAAATTACCTCACCACCGTTCTGGAAAGTGTTGCATATCAGTTTCTGCAGCCATCACTTCCCTCCCTTAAGAGTACCCAAGGACCCCTTCTTCCAGCAGCCATCCCACACACATCTTCTATGACAGACAGGTGAGTACTCGCCCCCCTGCAGTAGCAGTGCTCCTGAGCAGTGTTACCCCTGACAGTTTGGCTGCATATGGACCATACATGGGATGAAACTCTCCACTCAGTTTAACCACTCTGATTTTACTGATGCAGTACTGCTTTGACACAGCATTAACAAGAACAAAATCTAACCATCGATACAAACTCAGACCCAATGACACCACAGCAACTCAGCAGCACCAGGCTTCAGCAGCATAGTCCCACAAAGAGGGCTGCCTAAAGATCACAGAATCACAGAATAATAAGGTTGGAAAAGACCTTTAAGATCATCAAGTCCAACCATTCACATCCTAAACTAAACCATATCCCTAAGTACTTCATCTACCCTTTTTTTTAACACATCCAGGGAAGGTGACTCAACCACCTCCCTGGGCAGCCTGTTCCAGGCCCTGATGACTCTTTCAGTAAAAAATTTTTTCCTAACATCCAATCTGAACCTGCCCTGGCACAGCTTCATGCCATTCCCCCTTGTCCTATCTCCTGTCACCTGGCTGAAGAGACCATCACCTACCTCTCTATAACCTCCCTTCAGGTAGTTGTAGGTGGTGATAAGGTCTCCCCTCAGCCTCCTCTTCTCTAGGCTAAACAGCCCCAGCTCCCTCAGCCACTCCTCATCGGATTTGCCCTCCAGCCCCTTCACCAGCCTGGTTGCCCTTCTCTGGACTCGCTCCAGGACCTAATCCTCCCATCAGTTAGAAAGCTGTGCTTTTCCAAGAGCAGTTCAGAGGCAGTGGTATTTATTCTCAATTCCCTTCCCCAGCGTTGGCTGTCTTTGTGACCTTGGGCATGTCACTTTGGGTGTATCGGAACAGCAGCAGGACAGCGTAGGTCGCTGCCTGCTTACTCAAACTCCCCCGCGTAACTGTAGCGGCAGCAGCAGCTGGCACAGATTGTCACAGACTGTCACACACAGCTGGCGTGGCCTTTAACACACACCATCTAGCAGGGTCTGCAGAGGGCCTGTGCTGCGCCTGCCAGCACAAGCTATTCTCACTTCCTTGAGTGTGATACAATTAACACCATGGGACATCACATCTTTATTCTGCAGTGTAGCCAGGTCTCAGCCTCATCTGTAGAACAGTAACTGCACTTCCTGCCCCGGGGGATACTGTGGGGTTGTATTCGCTCAGGGCTCAGATAACATGGTAACTGGGGCCATGGGAGTACCTACAAAGGAACAATCTAGTTCATAGATGCAGAAACCCCCTGTACAAAGAGCAGCCTGGCAACAGCAATGTTGCTGCTATTTGAACTAGGTGTCATTCAAGGAAATAAAGTCTTTGTTGGAATTCACAAGACTGCACCAAACATGTCTTTTAGCAGGCATCAGCCTGTTTCTCACAGCATCACAATTTTTGCAGCTCAAGGAATGAGTCAAGTAGGAGTCCAAAGGAGAACTCACTGCAAAGGGAAGAGGATCTATCAATACACATGTGGCATCAGCTGTGAGCCCCCCATCTCCTCTGGGCACATCTATGCAAGATCTTAAAGCAAGAATCTTAAAACTCCAGCTTTTTTTTTTTGTGACTGAATCATCCCAGGAAAAATTAAGAGTTTATTTAGAGAGAGCATTATACATGTGAAGAGCTTTCAGAAATTAGACATAAACGACAACAATAGTTTAATGGGAACCATTCAAGATTTGGTCCTCTGGTGAGACAGGGAAGCTTTTCTACCTGAAGCTATCTCTGCAAAGAGCCAAGGCAGGCAGAGTTATGCAAAGGGACAACTTATTAAATGCAGGCACACTTTCATGAGTTAGCTTACTGAGACAGAATACTGAATTTTGTTATGGTTGTTACTGCTCTAGCTTTACTAGCAACAAAATACACATTACATTATTATTTGGAACATAAGAGTGCCTATCACTAATCTTATCTCTAAAGAACAACAACAAAAAAACCAAACCACAAGCACCTGATGAGGAAGGGAATGTAGAGACACCTGTTAGTCCAAAAGGATATCATCTTTAAAACAAATGGTTCAGTACCTACCGTAAAATCTATTCAAGAGTTCAATCAAGTCCATGCGAGGGCTCAGGTCAATGCTCAAAACTACTTGGCTTCCATTCTTGTGTCCTCTCCTCCAGTGGAGGAGGACTGCATTCCTGGCTATCAACATCTAACCCAGCTTCATTTCTAGATCAAAGAGACATTTGGAGTGGTTTCATGTTTATTAGATCTTTACCCAAAATTAACTATTTGAAGCTGTACGTTTCCCTCCTGCTAATAAAGCAACAGCAAAAATAGTCTAATGCTTTTTTTTTATAGTAGGCTATGCTTAATGTCAAGTAAGTCCAGTTGCCATCACAATAACTTGTTTAATGAAGGTCATGCTAATTATAAGTACACTTAACAGGTTTCAGTTCTTTCCTTTCTAACAGTGGAGCAATGACTTACATTTCTTTAAACAATCTCTGTGATTTGCAGCCGTATTTTTTCATCCCTTCCTTTAAAATGTAGTTTTACTGTCATCCTTAACATCTCAGTCAGCTCAGAAATGAGAAAAGAGACAAGTTATTCTACATGAGAGTCGTAAAAATGAAAGACTGGGTGAAGTTGAACTGGCAGGAGATGAGTTAAAGATGCTGCCACTCACAGGGTAAATTTCATGGGCATTCCCTTCCTTGTAAATCAGATGAACTGGTACCCTCCAGAGAGAATTGACCCTAAAAAAAATTAAAGCATTTGATCATATTCTCCAACCCAAGTGCCCTAGGCTTCTAACATATATGTTGAGGAATGGAAAAAGATCAATGGAAAGCCCTCAATAAGATTGGAAGGAGAAGAGCCTATTGGTGGTAACAAACCCAAAACATACAAGAGAAGCAGCTGGAGGGGTACATCATCCCTTTTTTGCTTTGTTTGCTGGGAGTTACCTCCCTTTTAGCACCCTCCAACAAGGAAGGAAGCTTTTACTTGTCTCTAGCACCTGTTGCCCAGCTGCTGTTCCCACATCCTATTCCATTAACCCCTGGGCAGCAGATACCAGTCAGGTACAGTTAGGTAGAAGTCATAGATGTATCTCAGAGGGGTTTCATCTATTCATCTATCCCATTCCCCAAAACACTGCCTTTTGGTAAGTGGCAAGGAGAAGGCTGCTTCTCCCTCTCTCTCAAAAAACCAAAAAAAACAAACCCAAACCAAAACACCACCCCCACCCCCCCACACACATTTGGGATTTGACTTTCTCTCTACCACATTTTCAGAAAATGATGTTCTGTTGTCACCATTATAGCATTTTTGTAAGACAAGCAACCTAGAGGGAGTCCTCCACTGAGGCCTTGTTTGTTATTCAATACAGTTGCATAGACCAGATTCACTGCAACGTTTCACATTGTCTAAAGGGCATAAAACAGATGGAAGAACATGAATGAGTTACACTGACCTCAAGAAATACTCTTGTCATGTTTATGGCCACTTTTTAATAAGGGAGAGGCAAAGTTCAGCTTGGAGCAGAAATACACAAAGGAAAGGATGAGGGAGAAAGAGTGGCTCAATAGCAGAATCAAAAGCAGGGTGGGAGGGAAGTATTCATCATTGACTGAAACAGTTTGCTCAGTCCAAGAGTAAAAGTTGCATTTAATTTTTGTGTTCTTCAAAACCTTGTGCCCAGTTTCAATTTTTAAAAAAGCTTATTTTCACACAAAATTGTTTTATTTTTAGTAATACTTCAGCTGACATTTTTCCTTTTTAAACAGGCCTTCCATCCCAGCCTAAAAACCCTCATTGTTGAGTTAGACCCCTATGAATAAACATTTTTAATAGTTCTGAAATGCCTAGCTTGGATTCACTAGGAAGTATAGTTTGTTCACCAAGACAGACAGAAGAGAGGTCCTGGGATAAGTCTGATATACAAATATATGGCCACAGAAGAACTACTGACTGACAGGCATGAAAGAAACTACTAGTTTACTGAAAGTTTTTCATCAGACTTGCTATTTACAGCCTTCCTTTGTGCCCGGTGTGATTCAGTACATACCATCATAGTACAGTAAGGGAAATTTTCATGTCATCTTACATTTTTAAAAGCAGGACCAACACAAAAAATGCCTCCCAGTACTACTGGCAAGAGCAACAGCAATTAATTTTGTAATATTTTACAAGAGGTAGGTCCCTGTAACCAAAAGCAGATGACAAGATGAAGATGTTAGTGGCTGGGAACAGCAAGCATCAGGAAATTTGCAACCACAGCATCTGAGATAGCAGCCTTATTTCCTAACACTTAAAATAGGATGCAAAGATAGTATTTATGGAGTTACAATGCAGTAGCTCATCACAAATATTTAACCCTTTCATAGCAATCTCTACATAAAATGTGTCAACCACAGACTTTATTTTTAAGAGGACTAGATGGTCACAGCCCACATCATGTGTTTGCATTTTCAAGAGACTTGTGCCCTGAAAGAAAATCAGTGGGGCCAAAGCAAGAAAGAAAACATCTTCCCACCTTCTCCAAGGTACCTCAGGAGTACTGCAGCAATGAAGTTTCTGCTGCAATTTAAGCAGAATTTTCTGCCTATTTTAACCCTATTCACAGCTTTATATTCAAGCTGCTCACCCAGCACAAGCGAGCTGCTGGTTTGCTACCTCATGGCTGTAGTG
Source organism: Porphyrio hochstetteri (assembly GCA_020800305.1). Taxonomy (NCBI): domain Eukaryota; kingdom Metazoa; phylum Chordata; class Aves; order Gruiformes; family Rallidae; genus Porphyrio; species Porphyrio hochstetteri. Next base: position 77,579,808 of record CM036905.1, on the reverse strand, counting down.
AACTAAAAGGTCAAGAGGACCCATGAGAAGAACCAGGCTACACTCAGAAGCCTTGCTTGGGCATTTGGCATGATCCTGGCCGCTCCAGTCTGCAGAGTGCTGCCTGGGCCAAAATGACTTGAACTCCAGGCAATCTGTCACTGTGCTGGTGCCCCCATCCTGAGGTAGGCATTCACAGCCACCCAGCCCAGGAGCGCCCCAGAAGGCAGAGGAAAACCTACCTCTGCTAATTCCTCTGAATTCAAGAAGATACATACCTTAGGTCAGCAGGCAATGCTTCTCAATCAGCACAACACCTCTGGGTGGTCTAATGAGCTGGCTGCTACTGGCCCAGACCATATGGACAACCTTATGTAGACCTCTGCTACACATGTTTACACACACAGAGACGGCTCATATATTTGGCCGCTGTATGAAGAACAATACAGGATTTAACAGCATGAGCAATGTTCACATGTACACACAACTGGTTCAGCAGCTCAGCTAAGACTCACTGCTATTACAGGGCAAATTAGACGGATATCAGCTGCACCGGACTCCAGCAGCACAGCACACTCATCCAGACACCAGAGCAGAGATCAGTATCAAAATCCACCAGTAATGAAAAAAGATTCATAAGTAATTGAATTAAATGCAAATAGCCTATGTAATACATCAGATAAATCCTTGGCTGTTATTTGATATAATGTTACTGTATTTTCTAATGCTAATCTTATTTTATCCATTTGCACTTTCAAAGCAATATGTTCTTATTTAACAAATTGCCAGATAGTTTCCCATCCTACTGTGTGAAGAAATTACAGTAGGGACTTTTTTATTTTATCAGGTTGGCAATATCAGAAGAGATAATATGATGCCCCTGGCACCATAAAATATTCAACATTGTGAATAAAGTTATTGATAAAAGAGCAGCAGAAAATAGCACTTTAATAAAGCAGTGCGCTTAAAAAAGCATGCTTTTAAATGATTTAATTTAAAAATTAAATTGCATTTGAATCATTTGATTACTGTTTAATAACAATGCATAATTTATATCTAAGTGACTGCTTTAAATTAAAAAAAAAAAAAAAAAAATCAGACTCTGCTCTGCTATGCCAAGTAAAAAAAAATGTGGTGATTAGGAATTAAAAATTTTCCCCTCCCACCAGGCCATTCTAATACCACATCTTCATCCCAGCGAGCTCCTTTCTTGAGTTGCATCTTAAAAAGTTCGAGCTGTTGCAGTTCTGTAAGGAAGTCACAGCCCAGCCCCACAACCAAGCTCCTGCCCCACGGGGCTTGTCTGTATGCCTCATGGGGTAACAAGCTCCTGCCTCTGCAGGCACTAGCGCTGGATCTGCCACCATGAAGGTCAACAAGCCAGGCTTGGCTACGAGGAACAAGCCAACACTTCCAGCATTTCCCAAGAGATGGTGTTTTACAGACAGTCAGACACTCTGCACACCCAAGACCACGCCGCATTTTGTGGCTGCTGGCGAGAACAGACGCTTCCCCAAAGACAAGCATCTTTCACTTTGGCTAAAAGAAGCCCCTTCCTCACCTTAGCCACAGTAGTGTGAGGTTTTAACGTTTAGAAGAGCTGCCCATCTTCCACCTGCAGCAGGAGTTGGATATCCCAAGCAGAGAACTGCATCGTTGCCTGTGCACCAGTGCATCGTGTATTAAGAGACTCCTAAAGGGACCCACTCGAGTTTCCAACAAGGAGCAAGGCAGACCTGCTGGGTAGCCAGAAAGAACCAGGAAAAATAAAAGAATGCTTTAAAAACTGTGATTTATTTCCCTTGCTCTCATATTTTTATACCAAGTTCATCTGACAATAACAAATGTGATATTTGAACCTGTATTGAAATTAGTCTTTTTGTTTTGTCACAGGATGGAAAGATAAACATGTGGTGGAAAAGAGTAAGATGTAGAGCTCAAAAAAACTAGGCAAAGGCGTTCACCACTTGGTATCTGTTTCCCAGAGGCAAGGAACTGTCAAACTTGCTTCACAAGAGCCACCACAAGATTCCTGTTACAACCCTTCAAAGAACAATTTGTATTCACAGATAATATTTAAAACCAGCGAGAAGCAAAGTGCTGTGTGAAGAGTTTCTTTGATAAACTTTCATATAAAGTTTTTAAATACCATCTCAAAACAGGAAATAAATGCTAGGTTTATTCTTTTACCACTATCTACGGGTCATCTCTTTTCCTCTGTTTAAAAAAATAATAATAAAATTGAGTAGCCAAAAAAGAAAGAGAAAACCATGATTAAAATCCCAAAACTTGGGGGTGTGGAAGGAAGAAAAAAACCCTTGATTTTTGAGTGGTACAGCTGGTTTCTAATGAAAAGAAATATTTTTCTTAAAATGTTTGGTTTTTTGTTGTTGCGGGGATGGCAACACTCCACCCACTTGCTCCTAGAAAACAAAAGTTGTCCCACTTATCTGGACTAAATCAGTCTGTTTTCCTTTCTAAGAAATACCAGTGTTTCACAGAATCACTGAATCACAGAATCGTAGGGGTTGGAAGGGACCTCAAGAGATCATCGGGTCCAACCCCCCTGCCAAAGCAGCTCCCTAGCTCATATTGCACAGGGAGGCGTCCAGACGAGTCCTGAATATCTCCAGAGAAGGAGACTCCACCACCCCCCTGGGCAGCCTGTCCCAGGGCTCTGTCACCCTCACTGTGTAAAAGTTCTTCCGCATGTTGGTGCGGAACTTCCTGTGCTCCAGTTTACAGCCATTGCCCCTTGTCCTGTCCCCACAGACCACTGAAAAGGGGTTGGCTAATTCCCCCTGCATCCCATACTTAAGATATTTATAAACATTAATTAGGTCCCCCCTCAGTCTTCTTTTCTCCAGGCTGAACAGCCCCAGCTCACTCAGCCTTTCCTCATACGGGAGCTGTTCCAGGCCCTTAATCATCTTCGTAGCCCTTCTCTGGACTCTCTCAAGGAGATCCCTGTCCTTTTTATACCAGGGAGCCCAGAACTGGACACAATACTCCAGGTGGGGCCTGACCAGGGCAGAGTAGAGGGGGAGGATCACCTCCTGCGACCTGCTGGCCACACTCTTCCTGATGCATCCCAGGATCCCATTGGCCCTCTCAGCCACCAGGGCACACTGCTGGCTCATAGCCAACCTGTCATCAACCAGGACCCCTAGGTCCTTCTCCACAGAGCTCTTCTCCAGCAGGTCATCCCCCAGCCTGTACTGATACAGATGGTTATTCCTCCCCAGGTGCAAGACTTTACACTTGCTTTTATTAAACCTCATCTGGTTTCTCCCTGCCCAGCTCTCCAGCCTGTCCAGGTCTCGCTGGATGGCAGCGCAGTGTTCCTGCGTGTCAGCCACCCCTCCCAGCTTTGTGTCATCGGCACTTGCTGAGGGTGGATGCTATTCCCTCATCAAGGTCGTCGATGAAGATATTAAACAGGACTGGACTCAACACCGAGCCCTGGGGAACACCGCTAGTCACAGGCCTCCAGTCAGACTCTGCTCCACTGATCACCACCCTCTGAGCCCGGTCCAACAGCCAGTTCTCAACCCACCTCACTGTCCACTCCTCTATCCCATGATCTCTCAGCTTTTCTATCAGGATGTCATGGGAGACAGTATAGAAAGCCTTGCTGAAGTCAAGGTAGATGACATCCACTGCTCTCCCTCCATCCACCCAGCCGGTGATGAGATCATAGAAGGCTATGAGATTGGTCGAGCACGATCTCCCCTTGGTGAATCCATGCTGACTACTCCTCATGACCTCCTTCTCTTCCAGTTGCTTGGTAATGGCATCCAGAACAAGCTGTTCCATCACCTTTCCAGGGACAGAAGTGAGGCTGACTGGCCTATAATTGTTAGGGTCCTCCTTCTTGCCCTTTTTGAAGGCTGGAGTGATATTGGCTATCCTCCAATCCTCAGGTACTTCTCCTGTTCTCCAAGAGCTATCAAAGACGATAGCAAGCGGCTCCGCAATCACTTCCACCAGCTCCCTCAGCACACGTGGATGTATCCCATCCGGGCCCATGGATTTGTGTGCATTAATCCCTTTGAGCCGCTCCTGGACCACCCCTACCTGAACTAGAGGGAAGCTCTTCATTCCCCAAACACTCCTACTTTCATCCAGATCTGCGGGTCCTGAGGGGCCTTTGGAGTGAAGACTGAGGCAAAGAAGGCATTCAGTATTTCCACCTTAATCTCACCACTTGCAGACTTGAACCATAGTTCATCTTTTAGAGGTAACCTGCTACAGAAGGTAACTTCATAGTTCCCACCGAAGGGAACAACAAGTCCAAGTCACAGAGCACAGAAACAGCTATGCCTCCAGGCACTCAAAAAGTATTCTAAATGTTAGCCAGCCAGGGTTACATAAAACTTCACGTATTTCCCACCTGGCCCACTGAACTAAAACATAGGTAATTCTATAACTGAAAGTACAACTTACTTCTTTTTCAGATTAACTAAAAGAATTGATCTATCATCAGACTGGCTGTGTCTCAATTAAATCTCTGTTTAAAAATTAAGTGTATAAATCCATGGGGGAAAGCTGTCCCACAAAGTAAAAGCACATGCAAAGAGCATTACTCAGCAGACTGTCAAACAACAACAACTGCTTGGGAAGGGTTTTAGTTTAATCCACTTCTTGTAAATATGCAGGCCCTGAAAACATTGTAAACTCAAAGAATGAAATTTAAAGCAAGCCTTTGACCGAAGGAGCTTCTGGCCACTGAGGATATTTGAAGACTAAGGTCATCCATGGTGTTCAGCTCAGAGTTGGTTGGTTTATGTGTTTGCTGTCACATCTTTGGCAAGACTTTTGAATGTAGAATGTGCATTGGAGATCCTACCCCCTCGGCCCCATTCTTGCTATCAGTAGGTGTGGGTTGATTTATGCCATCCAGGATTCAGACTCTTGATATCTCTCTATTCCAGAAGACAGACTTTGTGCCATGCTATATTAAGCCCTCTAATTTATTAAAGTTTCTGCTGTATTCTCTTTATACTCTCCATCTGAGAACATTTTTATGAAGGAAACATCATTCTGCATGCCTCCATAAGGTTTTTAATTCTACTTAAATATCAGATAATCTCATAAGGCACACTGCACAAGGGTGTTTCCCTCCTCTCCTTTAATTAATTTTTAATGGTCAAAAAGTGCAGTTTTCAAAGAAAGCAATTAAAATGATTCATTAAAAAAACCCATCAATGCCCTTTCAGGATGACTCAACTGCTTGCATTTGTTATAATACCTCAAGTCAGCGAGGGGAAACTATTTTTGAAGATGGAAGTCATGGAGTTCCAGAATGGAAATGGGATACCATTCCAAAACAGCCCACATTGCTCAGCTTCTTTAAAATTAGGGGAAAGGGTGGCCAAGGCGTGACGTTCAAATTACAAAGAAAGCTAAGGGATCACTGAGGAGGCAATGTGCAAGGACAGGCGCAGGAACCATGGTGGGAATGAGGCGGAAGAAAAGGGATAAGCTGGTATTTTGATACTTCCTCAGGCAAGCTGAAGCCAGAGAGCTTTGCTCAGATATCCATCCTCTGGACAATCCCCAGACTGTTTCTTTACAGCTGCTGCTTGAGTCATGGCCTCTAGCAAGAAGGACGCTCACACCAACACCTACTTTGCTTCAGCCACTGCAAAGCTGAGTCCTTCCTGGATCTGAATCCTTGTTTTCTCCTTCAAGGACCAAAATGCACCATGGGGAAAACGCTAGTTTTAGGGAATTCTGTGGCTCTGCCTTTCTTCTCCTTGCCCTTTATTCCTTGTCTGTCCTCTTCTCTTTCTCTCTCCTATCTTTCCTTTTCCATTTTTTTTTAAATGGGGATTGTTCACTTGTGTAAGTTCCCCAGTTAAGTGTAGCTAATCAAGTGTGTGATAAGGACGGACTTAATGAAGGGTTTTTTTGAAGGTCAGCTAAAAATGGTCCATGTAAAAGAACACTGTGCCTATTTGAATCCCTATAAAGTTAATCCAAGCAATCAGAGGTAATCTCAAAAAAACCACACCTTGGCTAAAATATTTTATCACGCTTTGGCACAGCTTCAGTTCCAGCTTCAGGCAAAGCTGCCACCTACTGAATGATCAAAACCAATTCCGGTATTTTCACCATGTCTCCTTTAATCATTCTCCCCTTCAGTCTGAAAGGGGATGCCCAGAAGAGAACTAGGAAAAAAAATACCCCAAAACCAAGATTACAATATATCCAACCTACATAGAAGTCACTTGCATCCTTATTCTTATGGAGAACTTTATTTTTCTAGGCTCTTTTTGAACTAGTATCTAATAAAAAAATCACTTGTGAAGTCTCACCTGTGGTGGACTCGTAATTTTAGCATAATCTCAAAAAAAATTACCGCATGCCCTTTTCATGCCTCCCTTACATAAAAAGGAAGCCCTGATACGTTTACAGAGTTTCCTGAAGTTATCTAGCTGAAATGAGTTTAATGAGAAAGGAGTGGCAGACACCAAGGGAAGGTTCAAGATAATCACTGGGACCATGTTGTCAAACTTTAGTGAAAGAAAAGGGATGGTCAGTCTTCAGTACTGGCAAGCTGAAAACGTCATTTGATGCCAATTCTTAGCTTTGGGGCAAGCAGCAAATCTTAGTTCTCACAATGCAACTGCTCCACAATAATTTACACGTACATGGCAATGAGTAAACGACAGCATAGGACTAAACAGGACAAAACATCATGAAACAGAAAAAAAGCCCTGCTGCAGAGAAGAAAAAAAATCCAGATCTCTTTAGAAGAGCAACACTCTGCTTTGATATTATGCTTCTATTCCAATCTGTTCTATTTCATTATATCAGGGAGAATGTGCAGCTGGGACTTCATATAGTACATGTTGGAAAAGATCCATGGCACAATGGCCAAAGCATCAGAAGTTTTTTTGACTTATTTAAAACATGCATCACTGCTAAATCCTTCCAGAGCAATATACAACAGATCTGCTTCCAAAGTCTTGGTGCAGATGACAGCTCAGTTCATTCATCGTGACTTTTCCTTTCATTTTTAATGAAAATCTGAAGTCGTCAGAGGCTGGAAGGTTTTGCGTCACTGCTACACAAAACCGTGTTCATGTCAAGGACCCTTAAAACCTGGTATATGGGTCACAAGCTTTTTTGATCCTTGGTTTAATTGGATTATATTTTTAGAAAAAAAACTACTTTGATATTTAACATATTACAGGTCCAGAGTTTGGGTCCAGGCCTATACCAATGAGAGGTAATCAAATCTTATTTTGCATTGCATGATTATAAATGTTGTTAGTAAGCATTAAATTATCCTTCTCTTAATTAAGCAATTATTTTAATTGCAGTACGGATGTCAATTCTCAACGGTCATTAATATTCTACTCTTTAAATAAGCATCACTAAGGAAAATGGTATTCAATGGGGCATCAGAGCCATTAGAAGAATTTTCTAAATATAGGTATAACTGTCACCTAAGTGACCAAATTCCTACATCAGTTTCATCAGCATAATCTAGAAGAGATCTGTAAGCTAAATATAGAAGCAATGAAAATATAGGACAGCAATGAGTAAGCTGTAATATAAGTGGGAAGGGGAAAGCAACACAACTATCTTTGAAATGTCTCTCTCATATTTTACTGCAAATCATTAACGTGCCAGGAAGGGGAACAGATATGTCGTGCAGTTTTACAAGACACCTATTCTCAATGAAATCACGCTGTTATAATGCATGCACACAAATTAATATAATCACTTCATTTTTAGTTCCTCTTGGAGCCAAAGGATGATATATAAAGTACTCAGAAATGACAATATGTACATACATATGTATCAAAACTTCAGAAAAGCAGCAAGAAATACAGTGGAGACTTTTCTAGTAGCATTGGTGGTGGTGTCTGGCTGGGAACGGGGCCACTCTACCCAGTAGTTGCAGTTGTTCATTGCAGTGGAACAAGTGGTCTAACTGATGACAACCATGGTAGCAGGAGCTATAGGAAGGCTGGAAGGGTAATATTTCACCATTGTCCTCAGTAGCCCACCCCCAGTTGGCACAGGCTGGTTTTTCCCTCATCCCAAGCACTCTGCTATGACAGAGTTGCATTTAAACAAATCCAGAAGGATTTCAAAAGCCTGTAGATCAAAGTCTTAACAGAGTAAGGATTGAGGCCCTATACGACTGATCATCTGCCCTAGGTATGCTGACAGGTCTGCCCATCACCATATTATCATCGCACATCACATGCTCTTGTGGGCATCCCTTCCTACATCAGCTTGTGCTTACTCAGGTATTTTAAGAATACTGAGGCCCAGAGAAACTGTGGTGAAGACAACAACCCTGTGATGCAGCATCAGCACAAACGTCCCAAGAGCTATGTTAGAAAAATGGAAGATGCATATGGGATCTCATCAGTAATTGACACACAAAAAGGAGAACAGAACAGAAAGGATAAACAGAATTTATATCAAAGAGCTTGAAATCTCTTTAGCAGTATATTATAGCCTTCTAGTCAACCACAGAAATTAGGAAGTCAAGAAAGCCTGTAAAATACCCATTCCAGTACTTCACTGGACTACAAAATCTGAGATAGCCACTTATGAAAAACTAAGACCTTAGAAGTTACAAACAGCAGCACATCACAGGAAGGTAAGAGAAACCACCAGTATCTCCAGAGATGCCTCGCTCCCATACTTGCACATTTCTATGTGAGTTGCACACATGCCAGGAAGCAGCCTACTGTCCATACCATACCAGTTGGCAGAAGTACCCCACAACCTTTGGCAATGTGAAAATCCTTCCTTCAAGCAAGACTTGAGACCAAAATTAAGCTGAAAGCTTGAAATAATTAGAATTATTTCATTAGTATGAGGATCTGAATCTCAAAGTTAGATCCAAACCTGAACCCTCCACTCTACTGCCACTGAGAATGCTTGTATTTGATGTTTGAGATCAGGGCCAAATTTAATTAGAAAACACACCTGCTGTCCCACAAAATGCCTATCACTGAGCTTGTACTTTCATAACATCTGGCAACAGGAGGAAGAAGGGAATATGAATGTAAAGGAAAAACATTTTCAATTTAGGAGATTTAAGCATAAAAGCAGTGCATTCTGAGTAAAAGCTGGAAGACATTTTCTTTTCCACTGATGTGCAGCAGAGTTATACTGAAGTCTCTCAAATTCAATTTTCAACACACATTTTTTTTTCAAGAAAAGCAGCAGAAAAATCAGAAAATCTGAAGTATAGTGCTGCGGATAGATACACCTAAGACAGATCACAACTAGCACATGGAGACTTCACAACACTGCTCTACAAAGCTCACTCTAAGCAAGGTGAGAAATTTCATCCTGAGATGGTTGGTTTTGTCTTTGAGGGTCAGATGCAAAATCCAGAACCAGATCCAAATCTTAAGCTCTCCAACCCTTTGCCATCTGGCTTGAGGAGCACCTTTTCCCATTTGAGCCTCTCTACTCTCTCAGTACCTAAAGAAGAGAAAAATCACCCACAGACAACTGCCACATACCCATGAAGATGTAGAAGTTGATCTCCATACATTTTCTACATATTTATCCAATGAATAAAGAACAGTCTTAACTAAAAGTTGCACTGGTATCTGCAGGGTCATAGTAAGATTCCCTAATTTCAGAGAGGTCATGGGGTAGGCACTTAAGTGCTTCATGGGTTACTATTCTATCCTGGCAATGGTAGGAGGGGACAGTTGGTTGATTAGCTTTAAGTTAGGATCTGTGTATGATACAGGCAGGTGAAAATGAAATAACATTATTTTAAGTTACTTCAATTGAAAAGTTACTTTATTTTTAAGAGCTAGTTACTAAAATTTTTTTCTCTATCTTTTAACAGATCTCTGAAACTTCATTTCTCCCAGTGTGCAGCATCTCAGGTGACAAGATGGGCCCACAGGTAATAGCAAAGTGCCAACATACCGAGCTGAAAAGGAGGAAAACAAGGCTCCTTTGATCCCAGGTCACCTTCTAAGCCTGACCCAACACACCAGATGCTATTGGTTAGGCTAAAGCCAAGACACTGCACAGAATGTGCTGTACACAAGGGAGACAGCTCCACAAAAGTGCAGGGCACCTGCAAAGGAGCACAAGGTGAGAGCCAGTGGCATGGGTGTACTTCCACACCTTTCCAAAGCATCAGGGATTTACAGTTCAGCTGAACCCACTCGTTTCAGTTAAGTGCAGTTTTCTTTTATGGTCTCCTGGCAAGATTCTGTAGTGCTGGCAGAGAAACAGGGATTGAGAGCTTGAAGCAATTTTCACAATAATTGTCTATGGAAAATCCCCCGTGACATTAAAGCCCATGAACTGCTCTGGGCTCAGTCCTTATCAAAGACATCCCCATGGGGCTATACTAACACCACACAACTGTGCTGAAAGTAGCCTTGTTACTAACAGAGAGCAGTGCTGGTAACAGCAGCATAAAAAATATATTTCAGGGATTAACATAAAAGCAAACTCAGTTTCCTATCAAACTATTAATGCTATTTTGTATAACATCTCTGACAGTCACTCTCTTAATTTCACAAGCCAGCAGCGGATGACAGCTTTCAACATCATGCTGACTTGCTTCCTCACAGACCAGCATCTGGCCACAACAGGAAAAACCCTGGCATGATCAGACATGCAATCAGCTTTTGTAACACAACACTTTTTATGACCTGTCCTAGTGCATACTGTCCAGTCCAGCTTAATCAGCTGTACAGGCTCAAAGAGAAACCCTCCAAAACACTCATTACCTCTTTTTTGTACTCTGCATTGCAGTATCTTTCATCTTCCTTTGAGCCAAGATGTCAATCACCACATTGATAGTTAATACCAACCCTGTCTAGGAGAGTTAATACCACCCCTTCCTTTACCTCAATTAAGGCATACCTGTAATACCAAACACGCACTCGGCTGTCAACGTGTCTGGAGAAAGAGGTCTTTGTGTTGGTTCGGCTGGCACCTGCCCAAACTTCAAGCAAGAGCTAACAAAACCATTTTCCTGTTACAAAGCGCTCTATCTGTAAACCCTAATGTGCATAAGGGGGACACCCTTCCTTCCCATCTCACAAGCTCTCCCAGATACTGTTACTGAGGCATGGGCCGAGGCAAGAACTGAGATTATACCACAGATATCCCAGCACTCCTCCAACAACTAGATGTCATTTTCCTCTTCACCTGTCATTTACCAAAAGGAGGCACAAACTATTAGTATGGATAGAGATTCTGCCACAGGGAAAACAAAACAAAGGCACTTTCTGTTAGCTCTGTATTTTACCTAAATATGGCTCTTTCTTGCCTCTGATCTACAGATGCGCAATAAAGGCAAAGTAAGAGGAACTGCTTCCAAATTGGTCCTTAACTGTCAAGATACTTGACACAAGAAGACTTGAAAGCTGTAGAAAAAACTCTGTGCTAAGAAGGCAGGGCTCTGTCCATAGCATGGGGAAACTTGTCTGAATTTTAGTTACAGCTTCAGTACCTGCTTTACAGGGCAGGAAGAGAAGTTTGTTTAGTGCTAAAACCCTCAAGGAGACCAAATCTGTACCAGTGACTTTTGTATCCCTTTTAGCCCAACTGTTCTATCAGTCCCTACTTAAATGTATTAAGCTAGGAAAAAAAAAATAGGAAGAGTGAGGTTTTTAAATTAATTCAAATACACAAAGCACATGGTAGCATCTGGAATTCCTCCTGCTGGAACCACAATTTCTCTTTGTAGGAGAGGAAAACTCCATGTATGGGTTTCTGCAGCAGCTATGCCAGATCTGCTAGCTTACAGGACTCAGCACAGCATATAAAAGGGAATACTGAAACAAAGCCAAAAATGCCTTGGTCTGTTGGTACCCCAGTTTCTGCTGGCTGGCAGAACAACTTACAGGCACTGCTAGAAGGCAGCGGGCTTGGCCTGGCATTGCACTCCCATGCTGCTCCACAGCTTGTTAGGATGCTGAACGTGGGTAATGTGCTCATTGCATCACTGCAGGCTTGTGAGGGGTTTGTCAGCAGCAGAACATCCACAGCACAGCGCACCTCGGAAGGACAGTTCCTGCAGAGGTCTAGGTGTGTAGGTCTGTCTATCCAAACATGCCCTTGTGTTATCACTGCTTCTAGCACTGAAGTGCTGAAGCAATCATTTACTAAATGCATCACACACACCAAATTTAAAGTGGCTTCTCCTGACCCCATAAGCAATGGGGTGGGGAAATAAAAAGCTTAGACTTTTCTTGGGAACAAGGAAAGGTCATTTGTCTCATCAAATTTCATCCCTTACTAGCACACCTGCTCCCTCAAGGGAATTTCTAATTGTTCCTCAATAATTTCAGTCTTTTGCTCCAGTAAAAATACTGAGCAGTTATGATACAGCTTTTATCAGCTTCTTCAGGAAAGAGTCCCTAGCTTGCTCTGAACAAATTCAAGGAGTAACCCAAAGAAGAGGAGACTTCACATGCATCATATGCCACTGAAATACAACACAAACACATAAGACACAGGCTGTGAAATCAACATAAGTACAGTGACACACTACTGGGGTGTGTGATGTATCTCTCACAGTGTGATACTGTGATGTATCTCTCACAGCACAGGAAAAGGGACAGGTGATACATTAGCTAATGAAATCTGTAACTTCCAGAGAAAAGCCTCTGGATATAAACCGGTCAATTTTGTTTATTTGGGCTCTTGTTCTGTAAGTCAATCTTCTCCCTTACACATCAGCATCTGCATTCACCTGCTCTACAGAGTCTGAGAGATTCTACAGACTCATGAGCTGAGCTAATGACCAACCACTGCACCCCATACAGTCTCCTCTCTTTCTAGAGGGGGAGAATTTGGAGTTGTTTCCCATCTGTGCCAGTGGAGTGCTGAAGCCTTATCTCAGTAAAGAGCCCAGTACTCACCTAACTCCACAAATAGCCACTAACTCAGGTGCTGCACTTCATTGCAACACCATGGGTTGGGTTAAATAGTAAAATGACTGAAGTGTTTATGTGAGCTATGTGAATAAGCGTCTACAAAACATTGCTTGATCACCTACAAGATACAACCTGATGTCTGTAAGGCAGCACAGCAAGTTCTATCTGGTATTTTGCAGGCACTGTGTTACAGAACCCCATTTCATCATTAGGGAAAAGGATTTGCTTAGAAACAAAAATTAGACTATTATATTCCAAACTGCAAGGGGAAGAAAATTAAGGTATTTTACCACAGTAAGACTCCTGTAGCTACTACAAAGGATTCAATGGAAAGAAAGGTGCGTATTCTGCAAAACAGTTGATTAATTTTACCCAGCATTCATCTTTAATTATAGGACAGCCTAGAGGCTAATAACATAATCAAGTCCTCACTGGGGTAGACCCTGGATTAATGACATGTTGCATTGTGGTGATTCTGTCTCTTGAGCAACAGGGATGGGATGCCATTTTGAACACTTCTTTACACATACTTCACACACAGATCTCACAGAGCTAAGAATACAAGGACCATCTATAAGATAAAGGTGCACAGCTGCTAAACTTCATGCATTGCTCCACCAAGACAAAGGTGGCAGGCTGGGCAGAGCTGCCTCTGGACTCCCTTCCACAGTTACACAACTGCGTGTTTGCTCTTTGGGAAAGCTCACTGGGCTGAACGGACGCGAGCAGGAGAGGAACTGGGCAGTAAGAGATTAAGCAGTCTGCCCAAAACCAGTGCCAGGGCCATGAGCAGAATCCACGTCTGCTGCCAGTCCACTCCCCAGTGCCCACACTGACGCTTCAAGAAATTTCATCCTTTCAGTTGAATGATTTGACATTTATGCTGAAGGTATCCTTGCCTTACCTATAGGCATTTTATAATGCATGAAAACAAAATTCTCCTCTTTGGAAAAGACTGACTGGCTTTGCTTCAATTTAGCATCCTCTTGTTTTCAGCCGCCTTTGCTGCAAGAGCCCAGTATATCTGTACGTAGACGGTATACGTCAGTACTGTAAATGTCAGTGCTCATCTCTCATAAGGACTTTCAGGCAAGTCTACGATTAAAACTAGATATTCAAGCAGAAGATGAATATATTATGCCCTCAGGCTCCTTAAGTCATGATCCATATTTATAATGCAAGACTAAGGCTTCTGTTGAATAATTACATCTTTGCCTGCCCATTCGCCTCCCAACCCCTGTATGTATGCATACATACACGTGCAAATGCATATGTAGCATTTCAAGTGAGCAATTATTTACCCCAGGGACAGAATAACTTCTTTGACTATGTGTGTGCTAGAGTTTAATCCCACAATTATTGTGCAAGACTTGCAGCAGCAAACCTTGCTCAGATGGAGATATCTTCCCTTTACTCAGTGTAAATAAAGGTGAGGACAACATGTTCCAGAGGGACTAGAGCACTCTGTAGTTGTAGAAAAGGGAAAGAACTGTAGTAGCCACACTCATGCCAACTCCAGGTAAATACTTTCCTTCCAAGCAGACATCTCTGATTTGAAGTTCTCAAATCCCACTTTGTCAGCGCTTCTTCATGAACGAACAAAAGTAACTTTAAAACATTTGGCAGCCACTGAATTCAGAAATTGTATTTTTAAAAAACCCAAACAAACAAACAACAGGATCTAGAATATTATTTTTCAGCTAATGTTATCTTCCCTCTCATTTTAAACCATCTTTCTCAGCAATAAGCAGTGCCACTGGATGTCACATCAGACTGCAAAACTCATCTTGCCAATAAAGTAAAAAATTTGATTAGAAGGTGCTTTTTGACCAGTATCCTAGAAGCTTAGGCCTCTATTTCTTCATGCATCTTCCTCAGGGCTACAGATATTTGTATAGAAGGAGGGTAGAACCAGTGTCACTAAGAAGGATTCCACACAACAAACCAGACAAGCACTATGCTTATTATAGCTAGCTGGGAAATGCAGCTTCCATGCACGTGTGCATGTGTGTACATGTGCATGCATGCACACACACACTTACAATTCACCAGCAAACTAGAAGCTTTTTTTTCCCCCCCTGTAAATTGAACACTCTCCATCTTTAGTAATTCAGCTCTGGAAGTGGAAATGCTGTCAGCAACATCAAAATAACTTTCTGTGAACAAAAATGTTTCTTGACAGAATGCTGCGTTTTGCCAAAAAGACTTTATTAAAAAATTCCTAGCAGCTCTCATCACTCTTTTTCACCTTTCCTAAATTTGCCTTCCATTATGCAAAGTGAGCAGAAAGCACTGGGTGCCTGAGTACAGCACTCTCGCCTGATCTCCAGTTACCCAAGAGCAACTTTATGGCAAATGTGTTACTGCAGACCTGGTCTCAGATGACCAAAAGCAGTCAATGAAATGTGTGCAGCTAACTGAAATGCCTCTGATGAGATTATTTTAAAACCCCTAGTTCGGCAAAAGTATAAATCACAGTGACACAGGTCCACTTTAAAAAAAGAAAAGTCACAGCTGCAATAATAGCTGTCACATATTCTGGTTGTTGACAGAGCCAGACAAGAGGAGCACCCATGGAACAGCCTTTCATTTGAAAATTAAGCACTCCAGCACTGAAGATGTCATCAAGACATCACTCTGAAAGTAGAGGTAGAGGAAATGCAAGCGATATCATGTTGGGCGGTGTGTGTGAACACCATGGAAGAAGGTACTGACTTCTTTCTTTATCTGTATCATTGCTCAAAAAGACAAATGAAAACTCCTGCCTTGCCCCCATTGCCTTGTTTGGGGCTTAGCAGTATCAAAGCGATTTGTCTTTCCTCTTTTTCCCATCCACCTCTAAGAGAGATTAAGTGTTACTTCTCTTCATAAAGCCCTTGACTGGAATTTCACTGTACGCCCTGATCAAGGAGCAGGGTGTAACCAAGCTACCCCTGAGCTGTCCTCCCATATCTCTTGTCAGCAGAGCGGAGCAGCGAGACAGACAGACCTACTGGTCTTGACCTGCAACAAATTAGCTCAGCTCAGCACTGTAGCAGGTGAGGGAAGTCAAGGCTACACCTACAGGCTGTGCTGAAGAGAGACAGGAGAGAAGAATCCCTTGTTTTAATTTCTCCCTGAAAGAGCTGCTGTTGATTCAGAGACGCTCCAGTTCTGCATCCAAGCATTTGTGTCTGCTGGTAAGGCACAGAAGCCACAAAGAGCAGGCAGGCTGTTGAATTTCTGCAGGGTAACATTAGGCTCCCCAAGTATTTAGTTCCTCACCAGCAGGATTTACGTATACACGCAAGATGGATGGATTGCCTTTCACTGTGAATCAGACGGTAGTGCAAGGGGGTGTTGGTTGACTGCAGGCTGAATATGAGTCAGCAGTGTGCCCAGGCAGCCAAGAAGGCCAATGGCATCTTGGCTTGTATCAAAAACAGTGTGGCCATTAGGTCTAGGGAGGTGATTGTGCCCCTGTACTCGGCATTGGTGAGGCCACACCTCGAGTACTGTGTCCAGTTCTGGGCTCCTCACCATAAGGAGGACATCGAGGTCCTCGAGTGCGTCCAGAGAAGGGCAACCAGGCTGGTGAAGGGGCTGGAGGGCAAATCCTATGAGGAGCGGCTGAGGGAGCTGGGGCTGTTTAGCTTGGAGAAGAGGAGGCTGAGGGGAGACCTTATCACCGCCTACAATTACCTGAAGGGAGGGTGTAAAGAGGTAGGAATGGGCTCTCCAGCCAGGTGACAGGTGATAGGACAAGGGGGAATGGCATGAAGCTGTGCCAGGGCAGGTTTAGATTGGACATTAGAAAAAATTTTTTTACTGAAAGAGTTGTCAGGGCCTGGAACAGGCTGCCCAGGGAGGTGGTTGAGTCACCATCCCTGGATGTGTTCAAAAAAAGGGTAGATGAGGTACTTAGGGATACGGTTTAGTTTAGGATGAGAATGGTTGGACTTGATCTTCAAAGGTCTTTTCCAACCTTGTGATTCTGTGATTCTCTCTATCCTGCATCATGTAGCACACTGCAGTATCTCACACAAAGGATGTCTGTCTTTCTACTACTTACTGCAACTGTAGCTGAAGGATTCGGTTTCTAACCACAATTTAGAAGAAAATAACAAAATTAAAGCTTTATTAACCACTACGCATTTGTTATTATATTTGTACCTTATCTCATTTAGAAATTAGGAGATATTTCTGGAATATTTTAGCATATTTTGCTGCCAAAGAAAAATTCCACAACCAAATGCAATCATTGCATTTCCCAGACATGGGCTCTCTCGTTTAGTCGCTCTGCATTTCATTTGTTCTACCAGCTACTTACAGTTTCATGTTGCAGGTTTCCTTACCACTGCGTGTCTAGTTCTTAAAGACTAGTCCCAAATATGCCCTATTTGGTGTGGCAGAAACAGGATGCAGCCCTGTTAAGATACAGGAGAGCATCTGCATCCAAGACTCGCTTCTGCTTTGTCACTATGAATATGAATATATAACACCACAGCCTTGGGAAGGAAGAAGGCAGCAGTATTCTTGCAAGTGTGTTTGATGGGGCAGGTAAATCTTGTTTATAACAATAATTAAGAAGTGGTGTACTTACAGCATACTAATCTTTTGAGACAATTTAGCATTTCCAAAAAGCCAGGTAATTTGGGGTAGAAGCTCACCTCGCCAAGTCAGGGAGTGTGAAGTGGTGGCAGCTAAGTTACAGTGTGCTAAAAATTGAACAAAGCATTTGCAAATTATCTCTTAATAACTTAATTGCATCCAGGCTATCATCACAGAAGCATTAGCATTAACTGTGGTCCCATTCTTGCCAGCTGGCTCATCTATGCGTTTCACAGAGTCCCACTGATCACAAAGCAGCCCTACACTGACTTATCTGGAAGCAGGTTGCCTGGTTGATTTCTCCAGGACTGTCCTCAAAGCAGAAAAGGATTTGCTCACCATTCAGGTCTCTCCCTCCAGAAAGCCTTAGGTACTCTTAAAGAACTTCTTTAAGGGTGCTACTGCTTTTGTTGTGAGCCCCAGCACTGCCACAGACCGAGCCTTGATCCTGCACGCCTGTCCTGATGCAGCTCAGTTTGCCTGAAATGCCAACCTGGGGGCTGAATGTGCTTCTGGTAGGGCCTCCCTGAAGCTGCCAGGACATGTGCTCATTACAGCAACTCCGCTGCCACACAGAGCACACACCTGCTTTACAAGTGGACCCAGAAATGTATGCCACAGAAGAACAGCAGAAGCAAAGATTACACAGATAACACACAGAAGAGTTACTGAAGGGTCCTATCACACATCAGCTCCTTACATACATGAAGCTGTCAGAGCATTGAATATTTGTGACTCTCCACAGATTTCCCCACCCCAGACTCGGTCCTAGCTGGCAGGTGCAGAGAAGCACAGATCTCTCACACACACCAGGCACCTTAGATGAGTGCACTGAAAATCTACTGAGTGTCCATACCCAAAAGAAAGTTTATGCGAGTTGTAAGGACCATTTGACTTCAAACTCCAAATACAAATTTAAGTGCAAATAAGCCTTAAAATGCCTCAAATGCACTCAAAGAAGTTTTAGAAGTAGCTACATTAGCTTAGCATCTAGTAAATGCAAATTAACTCAGCTACAATAGAGACAAAGCTCCAAAACCAACCTGGTATTTAAAGTCTTAAAACTCACCTTTACCCATAAAATAGCCAGTCCAGTTCTGGCTGATTAGATTAACAGAACACCCTGAGAAAACTTGCTTATATACTTCCTGGACTTCAGCAAATCAAAATCATAGAATGGCCTGGGTTGGAAGGGACCCCAAAGATCATAGAGTTCCAACCCCCCTGCCACAGGCAGGGCCACCAACCTCCAGGCCTGGATCTATCCTATCAGGATAATCTTATCAGGAGTTTTACTGAGATCTCCTGCTCCTTCCTTGAGTCATAAGATGTAACTCAGGTAAATAAATAAATCTTTTCCCAGCTACAAACACACAAGTTATTACTTCAATACTTAAATTAACCCACACAAACTGTACTGCTTTAGGAAGACTTACATTTTGCCAGGATGGCATAAAACTTGCTTTCTACCATATCAACTGCTCCAGAAGACCCACCACCTCAAGAACAGCAGAAATCCATTCTGGAAAGCTGATCAGTTTTCTTGCCATATACCAAGGTGTGTACAGTAAGTGACCTTCTGCAATGGCTGTACCATATTTTTAGCAGAAAACTGACTCAAGTGACCTAGCATACCATGACACCACATTTACTGTGACATCAGAGCACAGTAACACCTTTGTCATCACAGGTTCTTTTACCACACATTGTACAGAGCCCTAACCTAGCACAGTCTTTTACCTATGAGAATAGTCTTTATTATATCCCAAAAAAACCCCTTTTTATATGTTGACTTAAAATGTATTCCCTTTGAGTTTTAAGCCATTACTGCATTGTTTAGGCAATTCTACTCTACATATGGCTTCATAAAATTATTATCCCTAATTCAATTATACACATATTAAGTCAAACTCAAATCTATTTTGGATTAAAATAATTTAGTCCTCTCTGTTACATTTCAGCACTGAAAACATTATTTTAAGAGAATCTGAACCACGAAGTAAGACCTATCCACATATTAAGATGCAGCCAGAAGACTCAAAATTCACTTGTGAGAGTACCTGGGCAAATCTAACCTTCATCTTTTTATGAGCTTACTCTTCACAGTACTATTTAGCTAAAAGCCCTCTAATCACAGCAAACTTGTCAAAGCAGTTTATCAAGCTTTCTACAAGACTCATTTTGCCTTAGACCAATGTCTATTACCTGAGTCAGTGCCTCTGAAGCCCTTCTCCACACACACCAGCAAGTCCTTTTTGCAGCTGTTTGTCAACACACCTGTTTCACAATGTTGACAAACATACACCAGGGAGGTTCTCCTCATTTGTCTAACTCAAAATTCATCAACCCCACAAGGTCCAGGTCAAGGCTGAGTGGATTTCTCAGTACTTGCCTCTCTGCCTTGCTGCTATGCTGGATCCTCTGGGGAGCAGGGATTGGCAGATTTGCACAGCAAGGATGAAGTTCCCTGTAATCTCTCCTGTGAATGACAGGGTGACAACAAGGGTGCCATTCTCTTAATATAAGCCTTCAGTCTGAGAGATGTTTCTGACAGTCATACAGTGTTTGCTGGAGAAGTATTTCTAAGGGTTGGAGATCTTTGAAATGGAAATTTCAGCATCCTTCCACATGAAACCGCATCGACTCTTCACACATACAAGACGCTTCACAGTAGCAGAAGTATCACAGAGAAGACCTGCATACAGACCACAGCCCTACTGTCATGTGCTTTGGCAAAAAGGGAAGAAGATTCTGTAGCCAGCCTGCTGCAGTCTGGCCCACTGAAGCTGGGTTCACATACTTTTGCACAAGCAGAGACAGCTTCAGCACTGGGGAGCAGCCCTTCCTCCTCCTGCTTCAGGCTGCCTGAGCAGGTCCTGGTTCTGCAGCAGTGACTAGTGACCAGCAGCTCACAGAAATTAAGAGTGCTTCAGTACACAGAAGGGCAGTCCCGTGGTTGCTGGCCAGCTCCCAAGCCAAAGTATGTACTGCTCTGCCTGAAGGGGAAGAAAAGATTCTCATTCTCTAGTAAAAGAAGAGCAAAGCTGTCTTTGAAAGATGCTAAGCACACGCATTTGCAAAGGCTACTGGCATCCGAATTCCTTTAATATTCATTCCTTTAGTTGAAGACCCCACAAAGAAAACTAGTGGAAATTAGTACTTTGCCCTGACGTTTTTCCAATGGCCTCTGCATCAGCAAATCAATCTTTCTAAAAGCTACTACACTGCCTGGGCAGAGCAGCCCAGGTGTCTGACACCTTCTGCTGCTTGCAGTTACTGCTAGAAACTCGGGAAGCAGTTGTCCAGGGGATGGAGGTAGCTCAGATTGTTCTTTTGCACTCTGGGCTACTCTAGCCAGAACATTTAAGTATCTTATCAGTAAAAGGGCCAAACACAGTACCAGAGGTCTCATTTCCTAGCTATGCAACAAGCATAGCAACAGACTTGATGGGCATCCAGGGTTCAACTTCTAATGAACTGTGAGTGCAACCTGGAGACACAGCAGCTCAGGCTGCTATATGACCATTCTTGTAAACAGATACATTCAAAAGCCTCTGATTTTGTCAACATCTTATTTTTACTGAAAATGGGAGGGGTGTATATTAAAAAGAAACGTATTTTTAGGTGCTGGGAGTACTTTAGACATTTTAAATGAGGAAGGATTTGTTTTATTTAACAAACATATGCAGCAAGCTTGTATAGGACCAAGAAAATTGCTGAAATCCTTTAGCCATTTACATGACTACATTTTTCTAGGTTGCCAGACATATCTTGTTTATTTTAAGCACATCTAAAGATGAGTTTCTTTGCTTCTCCCTTACCCTATAAAAATCCTGTGCATGCAGCATAGCAATAGTCATGTGGGATTCAATACCCTATTACTTCAGCAGTAACAGAGGGAGAAAGCTTTAGTCTAATAGGATCAGAAACTGTTTTTTGGTTGCATTATTGCTTCCAAAGGGGCAAACACCACTTCATTTGCTCCACAGATACTAATGTGATTTCAGATGTCTTTGATCTTGTCCAGGCTAAGATAAAAGGTATCCTTTAAGTTAAACTAATTAAAATGATTTAACCCACTTTTAAAAAAAAGGCAGTTCTTGCACAACCTAACTTTAAGCATTTAAGGTACGTGCTTAGAGAATGGCAACCTTAGCTGCCTCCTCCAGAAACTATCCTCACTGGACTGTGGAAACTGGAGATTAACATCTCCTCACCTAATCCGAACCCTCTGATCATTTAAGCACCCTCTACAGTCAGAGGGGAAGCCCCTCCAGAGAACCATTCCTTTTCTTTTATAATAGGTATCCATGAAATTACTTGCCACATCTACCCTTGGAATGACTAATGATGACAGAAAGCTCCAGGGTTCTTTAACTATGAGATTAATCCTGCTACATTGATTACAGAGGGAAGACATACATCCACCTAAGAACCATTTGGTTCTTAACCTTTTGCCAACTACATTTAAGAGAGAATAAGCCAGCCCTGGCTTTCTAATACATTCACTTACATATAAAACCAAAGTTGACCCTCCTTCTGCTGTCAGTGCTTGGTCTACACACATTTTGGGGGTTATGCTTTAAGCTATGTTTTAGATAAGAGACCGAGGTCAGAGCAGGACCCAGTGCTCCAGTTCAGGAGTGCAGCCTTGGAAAACCAGGGACTGCACACAATCACGTGCAGTTGAATTTCCCACTGGTACATCTATCATCCTTTGCAACATGCTAGCACAGCTTTTCAAAAGTCTTGAAAGTACAGCTATTTGTTTTGGAGTCTACATGGATGTTTGACACAAGCCAAACAAGCTGCAGGAGTATCAGAGTCCAGATTGCTGAACAGATGAAGAGCAGCCTTCAGCTCGCTCTCCCGCTACGCACAGAAAACACTAAAACACTTAATACTAGAGACTCTTAGAGTGCTCTGTCTCCAGAGACACAGCAAGGCTGAAACCACAGCCTCTTGCTTTGTATTTTCACCCAGAATCTGGGTACCTACATATTAAGCAAAAAGCACAGAACAGTTCATCCCAAAATGCCTAATAGCAGCTTGGCATTTAGAAAACTCTCAGGGGTGGGAGATAGGGCTCAAATCCCCCTCACCAAGACTGAGGGAATTTCATTCACACACGCTACTTGCTAGGCAAATGCTGAAACTGCAGAGCTCTCTGGTAAGACAGGGAATGGCATTGCCTCCTCATTCTCCCCTCCCTGTTACACCAACATAGCCTTGGAGCTGTATTTCTTTTTCCAGCTGACATTATTGAACAAAGTCACAAGCAGTTTGAGGACAACCAAACTGCAGTTTGCAGCACGTTATCCCATGGTTTATTTTTTAAAGTGTCAGCCTGCTGCAGAGACAGATGGCATTCCTGATCACAGGAGACGAGATCCTCAGCTTTGAGTCACGCTGAGACGCATCGCCTTCCACCTTACAGTCCTCCATACAGCTGTGCTGTGGCTTTGGTCAGACACCAAGGCAGACAAATCCCTCCAGAAGCACCTAGGCCAGCAGGGAGGGTGCTGAGGGGTGGGCACATGCAAAATAGCCACAGAGCGCAGAAGGCTCAAGGGCAGCTACCCACGCTGCAGCTTCTCACCATGCACCCTAACCCTAGGTCCAGCACTTGGGGCTGAGATGAATCAGTCACTTGACCTTAATGATGATTCCTCAACCAAAAAAAAAATTGACAAATGCGTAAACTTGGCAGTATTTCACCCTTATTGACCATTCTATTGATAAAGGAATCTATACACAGCACACCCTACCCACGGGCTAATCTGACTAAGAACAATCCTTTTTTGGAGGGGTAGGGGGACACACAACTACTGTCCCTTAATGCAACACAACCAGGTTCTATGCATTTTGTAGCTCACATTTATGTCAAGAGAAATAAAAACTGTAAGTATCCACAAGCAATTACTGAGAATTTAGCCACACTCTTTGCCTGGGTTTATACTGTATCAAACAAATGTATTATACTATTACTGTGTGAAATCTACCAGAATGCAATTTATAGAAGCAGTAGTCATAAAGAGCAGAGAATATTTTATTGCCTACCACAAAAGCATTTCCCTACTCTGAGGCATGAAAAGGTCAAGTGCTTCCCCCATTTTAAAGTAACTGCTCAATAATCTCTCTTTAAAGAATGAAGCTGTATCAGACTTCAACTCCTTTAAAAAAAAAAATAAAACAAAACTGAACCCACATGTAGTTTCCTTATCTCCCCTCTGGCTAATTCTAGGTACGGGAAGGCAAGACAGTTATGGCAATGTTGCATTTGGAAGCTTTCCAAAAATACATATAACTGAGAACACCAGGTTATCTTTTCATAATATATTCAAGTAAATAGCATTACCATGTTAGTCACACAATGAATTATGTTCTGAAACATGCAGAAGACAACGTGTCCATACAGAACCTCAACTGTATAAAAATCAAATAGTGGTTTAACCTACTGCCAATGCTCAAATGTTCAAACAACCTCTATTATTCTTATATTGATCTCACCATTTTCTGCAGTGCTGTAAACACAGCTGTCAGACTACCAACTTGCTGATTCAAGCACTGGTTCTTCTCTTGTACTTGTTCCAGCAAGACTTGGTCAGCGTGTAATCTCATTTGTACCTTGTGAAACTGCAATAAACAAACAAACATACATTCATGAGAGACTTATCAAGCAAAGGAAGTTGTATAATTATCAGAGTGGAAATCAAATGCCAACATTGATTATATCATGAACCACACCTCAGCTGGCAAATTTCAAACACACAGCATGGTGGGAGGGAAGAAGTGGCTCCAAATTTCTCTATATTAGCTGTGACTGTGAGAGACAAAAGTCTCATTAAAAACAAGCCTGGAAGGTATTTAAGGAGTAACACATGTGCACACATTTGTTTGTATTTCCCTTAATACCACAGTGCTTTTTATCAGAAACACTTTCAGCAATTGAATTCTAATAGAGCTTCTAATTAAGCACTATGACTACTAGTTGCCCTTCTAATACATGAAACTTTTACACATGTAACATTTATTTCACTTTCATTTCTTCTTTTTGCAAGATGTTTTCTCATCAGCACAAGATTTGAGCAGATTAGTGAGCTGTACTCTCAGTAAAGCAACATGCTGGGTATTAATTAAGATTTAGTTTCTTCCTTTTCCTCTGTATACAAAGGGGAACTACAACTGCCAGTCTCAAAGATTTATTCTAGATTAAAGGACCACATTAAAGGAAATACAAGCAAAGATTGCAGGTGAGAATAAAGATAAATATACTCCATATCAGCTAAAGAATTTGCTCCATATGTACAAAAGCCATCCAGGGAAAGGAGACAGTGGTAGATTGAAAGCACTAACACCAGGTGAAGGAGGAACAGTACCAAGCATTTACCTTGGGACGTACATGGAAACCTAAGAGGAATGTGATGTTTGCCTGCTACCCATATCTAAGATAACAGTTATTAGTTTTAAGGCTGCCCCCCCACCAACTATAAATGCATGAATACATAGATAACTGTAAAATTCTTTTTATAGGACTAGCCAAAACAGAGTTCAACCCAGTCCTACTAGCTTTTCTTTTTTATGTTGGTATACCAAGTAAATAATCTCTTTATTATCCATGCTGCTAGTTAACAAATTTTAATTTGTTATTCAGACTGTGCAATGAAGAAGTCAGTCAATTTTGGACTTAAGAACAGTATTAAGGGAACCCAGTAGGCCAGCCTTTAACTATCCCTCCTAATCGGCTAGAGATTACACCTCAGAAATCTTCAGGTCTCAGCAAGCTTCTTACGCTACTTTCAAGCCTATAAAACACCCAAACCTTGAAAACCTGAGTTTAAGACACCGCTGAGAAGCACTCAGATATTGCCCTGGGCCTCTGCCCTGGCACGAGTTTCAAATCATTGCATTTCTGGCAGTTTGCCCAAACATCTCACAGAGCGTCTTGGTTCTTGGGTAACCAATCTGAGGTGACATGGCCACAATGCATTGAAATGTCTTTAAACCCCACCTGGAGGCAAGCAGGACCTGCAAACCACTCCTCACTCAGTGACATGTGGGATATCACCCTGTCGGCATGCAAAAATAGCAGCACTCAAAATGGAGACATGAAATCAGAGAAGATAGCCAAAGAGTGCCCAAACAGTTCCAGCTGATCCACAATCAAACTTTTTCAGGGTAAAAGCTTTTTCTTGCAGTAGAGGTGCTCTGATAAGCCACCAGCTGCCCTGACCTTCCCCAGTTCATTTTACAATATTTCTTGTAATAAAGTTTGGTTTAGTTATTTTGGAATAATTTCATCACTAAGAGGGAGATGAGATGAATGCTGGCCCTTTAGCTCATTTTAAGGCAACATATCTGCCTGGTTATACCAGTCAGTTTTGTCCCTATGACACTTACTGTAATTGCAGACTGTTCCAAGACATGGTAGATAAGTTTTAACATTATGTGGATAACTCCAGGTGTTGGTTTTGTCTATATACAAAAAATACTTGACCTCAAAAATCAGAGCATCATCTGACAAAACAGTGTCAGTAATCCCTGGATGCTGAATTCTTCATATTTAACAGTACTCAGATATGAAGTTTCAGACAACCAAGTGAACTGCCATAGTGAACTCAAAAAACTTATTGTTTGCACCAGTGAGGAGGATAAAACCACCCCAAAACACTCTGCCTGGCAAACAACAGACATGTCACCACAGAGCTAGAACCATAGCTGGAGCTGCAAAGCACCATTAAAGATCTGAGACACATAAGTCCAGCAGCTCCAGATACAAATTCAGGATCAAGTTATGCCCAGCTTCTCTCTGCTGCTTTTATGGAGGTGAAGATTTCTAAGCTCTCCTACAGTCCCACCACAATGCTCTTCCACTCTATACTCACCAGGAAACAGATAGGATGGTGAAAGGGGTGCCAATGGGACAAGCAGAGGACTGTGGTTGAATATATTATGCTATGACTTATCTGCTTCCAAAAACCCACAGGCACATAACAAGTAGAACAGCAATCAGCTTTGAAATGACTCTTTGATACGCTATGAACATGCAAGCCTTCAGCTGTCCCCAGGCACGAGGGCCACAGAAGACTGCTTAACACCATCTTTTGTCCTCTTAACTCTCAATTCTACACTCCTTGTGTGGAAGAGTGACAGCTGAGATTGAGGCCTTCAAAAGTCCTTGTATGAGGAGGCAAGCACATTAAAAAAAAGCCAAATACCGAAGAACTGCTGAGCCAGTAAGATCCAGACTTATATTAAAAGAATAAATAAAGTTTTTAAGCAAGTTAAAATATAATAAAGGATTTAACATCCAGTCAGAGCAGCATTTGCTTCAGACCTGTTTCAAGGACATAGAAAGAAGGAGCGTTGGGGCTGTTTGGGAAGGCCAGAGTGTTCCTGGAAAGAAAAAGGCTGTGTGTTCTCTGAATGTTGTTCTCTAAAGGTTAAAGGTATTTTCATTGGAGGTTTTTCTGGTCTGGGGACTACATTACCATGAGGGCAAGATAAAACAAGAACTACACATATTAATATTAAAATGAATATGCATATTCAGGCTTTTTGGTCCAACATCTTACATGGAAAAAAATAAAGTCATATACAAGAGAAAGACTCCACATCAAATGCTGTGTCTGAGACAAGGTAAGTGGCCTGGGGGTTACTGCAGCAAATGAACAGCCTGACTCAAGGCCCTTGCAGCTGCTGATCCTGCTAGTTGCAGCCAAGAACTGCTCCATATCCCAACAGTGCCACACAATTGCTGCAGAGCATGCAGCAGGCTGTGCCCTGGATTAATGACCTGAGCAACGGGACCATACGCCATTGCCTCTCTGGGAGAAGTTGTCCGTAACAGCTACAGTGCTTATGCACCAGCTTCATCCTTTGACTTAAAAACAAGGGGAAAGTGAAAGGTATGATTATTCTTCAATGTCATATCCAATAAAGTATTGCAGAGCTCAAAAATAAGGCATGAAGAAAAGCATCTACAGAACAATATTCTCTCCATTAAAAATAAAACATCGATGCTTCTCTTAGATTTTAATTTACTGAAGCCTTTTCCAGTCATGCATCCTGATCAGAATTTAAGATCCTTTCTGTCTAAAAGGAGTCATTTGCTGAACTTTATGAGCAGAAGAACGCTGTTCCTGATGGTTTCTAGAAACTAATAAACAATATTCTAAGTGATAGTCTCCTGGATTTATCAGGGGGTTGGGGGTGCAGTCTGGAAGGAAAATTCTAAATTATAGAAATGGGGATGTTTTATACTGCTGCTTAAAAGAAAAAAAAAAAAAAAATCCCCCCAACAGCAGGAGCATCTCTTGCTATATGCAAGATGCACAGTGCCATTAGCATAGACTCTCTAGTCTTCCAATATTATAAGGGTCTCAGCCATGCCACATCCTGTTACACTACCTTTAGTTGCTCTGCATGATGTAAGCTCATTGTGTATGAGGAACGTTACTCAAAACTTTAGACCACATTTAAAAATTTGTAGTTAAAAGCAGTGATGGTTAGAGCAAAATTAAGAGGAACACCTGGGTTCTGTTTCCCTATAGTACTGAACTCAATCCTGCAAATCAAATTTAATCCTCATCACCAGGATTGCACTCAGACTTAATACAGTCATTATGAAAATTAATACTTCTATATAAGAAAATATATACACACACTTTGATAAATTAATGTATACATACAAATAAATTGCCTTCAAATCTGGGGTGATAGTTCACTTCTAAGGATTAGAGAGTGCAATTTAAAATAGAAACCTAGTGCAATTCTCCAATTCAGTTATGGAACATTCAATGTAAGAGACCCAAATACATGAAGACATGAAGGATTTATTTTTTTTAAAGCAAGGTTTTGGATTATGGAGTCTTGCTGAGCTCCGTATCCGTCCCTACTAAAATTCAGACCCAAATCAACCCTGAAAAACAGTGCTGAAAAACAGGAGGAGGAGGTCAGGTGATGCTGGGTCTTTCTCTGAGTGCATCCCTGATGTTCACAGCCTAGAAAAGTGAATGGCATGGGAGCTACCATGGCCACCTTACCAGATGTCAGACCCACCAACACCAGGAGATACTCTCCAGTGATTACTTGATCTACTATAAAGCCATTTTGTACTTTTAGTGTGCTAAAGAACAGCTTTAATACACTGGTGAATCAGACCAAGAAGCTATTTAACCACAGAGAGTACTTGAAAGCACATATAAATTATCTTTTGCCAGGAAAACACACTTTCAAATTCTGTATTTTCCCCCCTCATGGAGGGATACTCTCTTGGTGGTTATTACACAAAAAGCTCCTGAGCACCATCAGTATTTAAAGCAGGCATAAAGGAAATAAAACACTGACAACCAATGGGCTGCTAGTCCATCTATCAGTAAGGTCTGCAGAAAAGCTCCAAGATAGCCAAGACCATAGTGCTAAGGTTCAATCCAGTCCGGCCACAACATGGGAACCAGGTGAGAGATGGCAGAACTGCTCGCCCAGTCTTGGGTTAAAGGAGATCACACAGCAGTTTCTACACCTGATTGTTCCTAAACTGAAGTCAGACTTGTGTTGGTGACGTCACTGATTACTATGGAAGCAATACAACTTCACAACTGATTGTACAGAGTAAGCATAAAGCACTTTACAGAGATCCTTATTAAGGGTTTATGGACTGAAGGGAGCATGCCCCTGGGACACTCCCCCACCTTCCTCCCGACCCGTCCCATCCCCCCTCCAAGAGAGGGGAAGAAAAAAGAAAAAGAGAGGAAGGGGGGGGGGAAGATGACTCAAACTCATCTGACCTTTCAAATAACTATTTTTTTTTTGAGAGATCTTGAACTGATGTCAGGTGTATTCAGTCCCAGAGATTATGGCCTCAGCATATGGCCTTTCAATGCCACAAACTGCTCCTGGGTAAAGTCCCTTGTCAACATATCTGGAGATGATATTGCTGTTCAGTCCACCACACATGCCACAGTAGAGAGGGGAGCTAAGCTTTCCCAGAAGTAAAATCTAAGCTGAGAGTTTGAAGCCTCAACAAGACCCAAGTCAGAAGAAAGTTTGACTTTCAATGCCCAGAGAAAATCTATTTGATTCTGAAAGTCAATAAACACGGCACCCTGGGATGCCATTTTCTAAAGAACTTCTCTTCAGGGAAGAGGGGAGGTGACTCATAGGCTCTGTAGGAAGAGCCAGGAACAGAGAAAAGCTTCAGAGGGAGCAGGCACCAGCAGTTAACCAGCTTGCCGCTCCCATGTTCCTCATCAGGTGCACAGGTTTTAAAAGCCAGCATCTCTCTGTGCTGCATGTTTTTGACATCAGTCATATTGATAATAAACGTGTTCTAGTACAGCAATTCGAATTGCTGTACCTTTTGTTTACTTCATATCCTTTATATTAGTTCTGTTTCACATAAAGCTCTACATTTGGTTTTTTTTAAGTCCAGAACTAGTAGGGAAACACTCAGTAAAGGTATGCAATTAAACAAAACAATCACATATGGGGTATATGTCAGGGCTGGGTGTGCAGGGACAGAGATACAGCAAGTTTCCCTCAGAATTAGTCAATAATATACCCATTTTAAAAAATAATAATGCACCATTTCTCTTGCACATGCAAGCATCTCTATGTTCTCCCCATCTCTAGGAAGTCCACAAATACATGCATAGTTCTTTTTTTGTTGATTGTTGGGTTGGGTTTTTTTTAAACTATGACCAGGAATTCTATACAAGTCCCTTAAAGTTAAAAAACCCCACACTGAAAACCAATCCCACCACCAACACATAGAACACACACTATCACGTGCACTGTACGGGAGCAGTTTTTTAAAAAGAAAGAAAAAATCCAGCTTCATTCTTGTTAGTACAGACCCAAGGCAAGACCTCTTCAGCATGAGCTCTGAATTTCAGAGTTCCTGTTTATGTCACTGCTGGCAGTTCAAAACAGTAACAAGGGCATTTTTCCTACGTACAGCATCTAAAGATATGAGAATAGCCCTTGGACACAGGTGGGTCCCAATGACTTAATAATCACATATAAGTATGCTCCATATATTTAAAGCCAATCTGCTTAGGGCCCAGGGAGCCATCACAAATTGGGAAGAGCCTGGAGAAGTGCTCAGCTACCCAACGGAATGCCTTGGGACAGCTGTATTTTACTGCGACGGGTTGTACCTCCTGCCTCGCACCTTTTGCCTACAGCAAAGAGTGATATAAACTGTAGTAGGATGATGAACTGGGCTCAGACTGAAAAGCAGAAGTAGTTGAGAGAATGACATAAAAGAGGTAGGAAAAGGAAGGGCAACATGACCAGGCTCTGAAAAACCTACTGAAGCCTCACTGTAAGGTGGTTCCTTTCAACTTGCAAAGATTTTAATGTTTTTGTTTTGGGATAACTAAGGAACTTCTTCTCTCATGTAGAAATAGGAGCATAGATCCCTCCAATAAACATTTGGAAAAAAGCCCCTGATTTGTTCACTTCCCAAGAAGGACCTCCAGAGCAAACGCTCCTATTTTTGCCCCTCCAGATTCTCATTTTAAGTCCAAAAGTATTTAATGGCCTACAGGATATGTTGCAACCTCTCCCTATTTTCAGGAAATCACCTCATACATATGCTACTTAAAGAAAATTCATTAATTGCTTTTTGTGGTCTGGACAGTAACCATCAGCTGGATTTACATCTTCTATTAATGCACTTAAAATACTTGGAGACTAGCTTAGTACCTAGATCTTTACAACAGTGATGTCCAAGATGCTTGGAAACTAATGCTGACATTGCATCTTAGCCTCTGACTTCACAAAGGAAGATACTGACATGGTAGGAGAACAGAAATCTCATTTGAAAGATCAGTCTGCTTTTGTTGCGCCCTCCCCCCCCTTTTTTTGAAGGAAAGAGCATTGAGTAGTGAATGACAGGCCATCAGCTGAGACTGAAAAAGGCAGTATACTTAAAATACATTAACCTACAGAACCCACCATTACAGATTACAAGAGACATGAACAGCCACAAAGACAACATTAAAGTAAAATAAACATAATAAACATACTGTTAAGTATGTTAAATATAGAATGGATATATCCTCACACAGGTCCAGCCCCCAAGTATCAGAGAGGAGAGAGGAGCTTTCCCTGAGGCTGTTTATTCAACCAGTGCAACCTGTAGGGTCTCTGCCATTTCTCTCTGAAGCAGATGGTAGGGGCCACTCGCAGCAGCTGTGGTCCAAGGTCAGCACAGACCTTTCCTTTATGGGAAGCCCTGAGCAACACAATTGAAAGATGCTGTCATAGAAGGTCATGGAAGTGCTGTATTTATTTCCTCAAGGAAAGTCCCCCCACTTAAGATAGAATGAGCCAATTCCTTTCTCCTATACCAGTGTTAGTGAAGAGAAATGCTATAGGTTCTTCTTGGGCAAGAAACCTATAGCACTTGAGCAAGCCTAAGGCAGGATCAGAATGAGACACTGTAGTGGAGGGTGACAGGGGAAAGAAAAAAAAAGGGAACTACCAGTTTGCAATAACAAACCCACTGGATTGCAAAATGGACACCTGGAAGAAGTCAAAAGCTCCACTTAGGTGATAAATAAACAAGCAGAAATAAATCACTTCCCCCTCCTCCCCCGCCCCCCAATACATTATCATCACTAAAGGAATAGTTGGATAAAAATTAAGAGAAAGACCATAATCTCTCCTAAACAAGACTTGTGAAGAAGCACATTGAAATACATAATCTTCTGGATAGCAGAGCTACAAGTCACTTATACCATTGTTGGATTTAAGTATTTAAAACAAGTTAGAACCCAAGTCTTACCTAGACTACTACTTACTATATTCAGGAATATAGAACTGTAAACACGCAGCATTAAGGGCTTTTCTTTAAGAGATCCCTGTTAGTAGTATTTGGGGTAACATCCCCCATTCATCTCAAGTAGGGCAGATAAAAACAACACAATGCTTCTGACTCAGCAAGTTAATTAATTATCTTCCAAATATTGAGCACGCAAACAATTTTGTACAAATCAGCTGGGATTATCCCCTAGCTCTAAGTAGCACTGAACTACGTTCCAAACCAGGCCTATTGTTTCTATAGCATCATAAACAGAAGAGATATACAAAAATATTCCCTGCGACCAGTTTTAAAGAAAATTTGGACAACCTGAAAAGAATCAGTCCACCAGTGGGTTTTGAACACAGTGAACCAGAAACAACTTCTGCCTCAGGAAGGCCCAAAGCAACAGCTTGCCAGAAAGAAAGAAGGTATTCACAGGAAAGGCTGGCATGCCCTCTTGCTTTAGCCTTTGCTACTTGGCAATGCCAGGAGAGAGTTCCAACATTTCATGTGAATCATTAAGTATTTCTATAGCATCTCTGGAGAAATTTATAGTCAGTGTACTCTCTCCTCACAATCAGAAATTCTTACAAAAACACCATTAAACACAAAGAATTTGTGTTTGGGCAAGCAAGTATTTTTCAACAAGACAACCTGCTGAACGTGTGCTGACTTGATCTGCAGAGAAAGGAAATTACCAACCTGCAGCTCATCTTACCTCAGTCACCCCTGAACTGAAAACAGCGGGTGCCTTACCCCAAATACAACAGAGGCAGACTAACAATAATCAGCACATAACAAAGACAAGCAACAGCTGCATTTTTAGATTTCGTGACTGGCAGGTACAAAGTCAAAGCAAGGGGGAAAGGTTGGCAGATGCTGCCAAAAATCAAGCCTTTGGCCACGTACCTGGATGGTGGAATACATGAACACAACTTTGTTACTTTTTCTTCTCTTTGCTATTGCTCAAGAGACAGTGGAAGTGTAGCAGGTGGGAGGCTGAAAGAATAGGTGTGATTTTTTTCCTTAGTGCTTATATGTTGATCCCTAGCCCTAACAAATAACTGCTCAGCTCTGTCCTGGATACAGGGCAAAGAGAACTGCTTGAGTGTTGAAGCCTTTTCACCTTACTCTTAAGTCCTCTGTAAAATAACATTATGGAAGTCAGTCAAATGCATGTTTAATTTTATTCCACTTATATTCTTTAAGCTTACTCCATTCAAAGCTCCAACTAAGTATTTTTGGTCCAAATTTCTGTCCTTTCTTTCTGTGTCCCATGGGTACTGGGCAGAGATACCTTCCTCTCCATACTGCAGGGAACCTAGTTACTCCCATAATACCAGAGCACAGCAGTTTTTAAAACAGCAACTACATCCCATGCAAAAAACCCACACCCTAAACACAAAACAAATCCCCACATTTTTATATTTAAAACAGGTCTGGTGTGTTTATATCCACCAGCACAGAACACAGAATCTATGGGCTTCAGGAGCTGCACCACCTTTGGAGACAGCCTTGTGCATTATTTCTTGCTGCCAGGAATACTACTAGGATAGAAAAAGTCCATCCATCTGGGAAGCCACTGGGGGAAAACCTAAGATTATTGCTGCTGGTCTCATTGTCACTTCATACTACTTGAGTCCAAGACAGAGAGACAAGGCTTTCTGATACACAATTTTAAGGGGAGATTTCTTCAACCTCAATTTGTTTCTCACTTTCTTGCCCTCCCACCCATACCCTCTCCTCCTACTTCAAATGCTTTCCTTCAGACACCTACCTGAGATACTTTACATATACCTCTCCCTCAACCCCTTTTCTGGTGCTGCTATCCTCAGCACAAAGCATCTTTCTTTTGAGAGATGGCCTGAAGGCTGCTCAAAGGTCTCTCAGCAGAAGATACTCAGTGGCAGAACTTCTGCTCTCTGGGCAAGTCCCTTTAGAGACCCACAGAGAACTCAGTGTTTTCTTGCCTTTATGGTTTAGTTATTTGGTTCTGTTGCTGTGGCCCAACCGTACCTCTGGGGACCCTGGATGCTCAGGGGATTTGCGTCACCAACTTCCATGCTGAAGCACAGAAAATGATCAGTAGCAACAGCAAGTCCTCACCACCAGCAGCTGCACTGGAGCTGCTGTGAAAGAGCTGGTAGTCAGACTTGTTGATACGTATCAGAATAAGCCTGTACAAGTGGTACCCATTAGTGGTTTTGCTAGTGGGCTCAACAAAGCCAAAACTTAAACAGGAATCAGCAGCAGCCTGGTCCCATGGGAGACCACCCTGCAGGTCAGCACTGAGCCGGAGCAGAGAGGCCTCTGGTAGATTTAACACGCCTTCAGAGCTGTCAGCAGGCTGCCTTTCATCAGCGCTAAGCCCACAAATACACTACCTGAGTGCAGCAACTGGGAGCATACAGTGAGGTGAATAAGGACACTAAGGGGAATCCCCAACTGATACATGTTTCTAGGGTGGGCTGAAAACCGATCCAAAAAAAATCCTTGTGACAAGGAAGAGCAGGCTGGGTGCTGCTTTAAACTGCAGTAACAATCACACCCGCGAGCAGTGCAGGCATGTTCTTGTTTGGATTCACCTTCTCCCATCGCTCGGGCCTATTCTGGGAGACTTTCACAGAGCGGATTGCAACCCGTGTGTGAAAGGAGGTTCTCAATGCAGGCCTCAGCGGCTGCGTGGTATTTACCATTCAGTCTCAGACAACTCTGTCTGCCAGCCTGTAGCTTTCAAAATACAAGCGTGCCAGACAAGAGTGTTATTATCAAGAGAAAGCATCACTTACTGCTCGGATAGTTCTCCCTCTCACTTCAGTGAGGAGTTAGTAACGGGCTGCACCTTCATGCCACCCATTACACAACAGCACTACCATTCTGCATGCTCTACTATAAATATACTACCCACAGAGATACCACAGACTGAAATCTACAGCCTGACTCCTTCCACATAAACATGTCCAGAATAATTTTATTTGTAATGAGGAGTAACTCCAATGTAAAGCAATTGCAGTCAGGAGTAGAATCACTTTACTTTTCAACCTGTATTAGGTTTAGAAATAAACACACACTTTCCAGTGTCTTCCTTAGTCTTAACCACTAATTAATAGGTTTATAAAAATATTAATAAGTATTTATTATATCTAATAGTCTAATGGATCAGTAAACTAGCCTATCAGTAACATCCTTATAAAAATCGGAATCACATAATCTTTTAATTTAAAGACCTTAACACACAGCATTCCTGTACTACTTTATAGATGTAATTACTGCATTACATTACCAAGTTCTTAGAAATATCCCCCTTTTCTCTCTTGAGACAGATTTAATCATTCTGTTATTTCCTTTTACTCAAATGCACAAGTGTCCTGGGAAGCATTCTTCTCTTCTTACACTACTTCATATGGTTTATAATTTCTCACTTTATCTAGCTAAATGATCTTTCCATGGACTATTAGTTTCTCATCAGGACCATTTCCAAAATACCTCAAGTCTATTCATTTGACATTGCAGGCAGGAACAAACAGTATTGACCATCACTCCTCAGTCTTTTAGACACAGCAATCCACCTCTGGCTCAGCAGCCTTCACAAGACCCACCTGAGCAGCAGCCCCGGTCTGGCTGGGGTGGAAGAAAGAATCACCTTCAACCACCAAATGCAAAAGCTGACCCTCTCTTTGAACCCCATAAGTGTTGAGCTCCTACCATACATTAAATGCACTTGGCAGCCTCTCAGGCAGGTTTAAACATTTGCAGCCAGTAAGTAAAGCCTGTTCTCACCCTTTTTACCCTGAAAGAAATGAACTACTGCAGACCTCTAGGACAGCAGCAGCATGATTCAGTGGCACAAAGCTGGCTGAAAGAGTTTGTACATTTTTCCTCCCCCTCTCCCCATACTTTTCCAGTTACTGATTTATACCCCTACACTTACTGTTCACTGCTTCCAAAACTGACAAATAACCCAGGTCAAAAAGAAGCCTCAGACTCCTCAAGTATCTGTTTTACTGTATAGCATCATACTGTTGCACGGTAACAACCCAAGAGGACAGTGACACACTGCAAAGGGCCAGTAACACTTCAGACACTCTGCAGCTAGTGCTGTACCTGTGTCCAAACACTCTGGGACCTCTTTGAATCATTGCAGACCCAGCAGAGGTCAAGACCAGCTGTTTGGGGCATACTAGCTTAGGTTTAACAGTGCCGTCAGGGCCACTCTCTTCCCCCCACAAAACATTTGAGGTCCTGACAAGTTTTGGCAGACCTGTAGACATCTGCCTGAGGGGTCTCAGCCCAGCATTCATATTACACACCAAGATCAAGCTGAACAGGATGCTCAAAACACCACTGTGACTGCTCACTGAATGCTTACATTCCCAAGACACAGACATATGCATCCATTTTTCTCAGGCTCACCATTTTCCTCCTATTTAGGCAGCAAACATCCATTTGACAACTTGTCACCTCTGCAGTTGCTCATGACACAGATTTGGTAAGCGCCACGTCCTCTGTTGCTGCAGGGATATAAAAACTTGCTGCTAGCCTGGAATATGGTGAAACACCATTTGCTTGTAACTAATCCCTCCTGCAGCATTGAACCAGCTGACTGCTGCTGTGGGGGAACTGCAGTTTCCTTGGGAGCCTAATTCACTCTCCAGTGAGGTCAACAGAAAAGCTTCTGTCAGTTAAAGTGGGCTTTGGATCAGGCCCCTCGCTCCCTACTGCAAGTGTCCTGTCATTTCCACAGCAGTCTCTCCTTACTGCTGCAGAGACGCCAGTGCCGTTAACTCCAGAGCGAAGCTGCATCCAGCCCGCTGAACTGCATCACCATAAAGGCATAAATGCAAACAAACAGGAACTCGGGGGTTACAAAATGAACTGTCAACAGCCCTGGCAGCGTTGCTATTGCAAATCTCTCCACGGTCTCAAAGAGGGACACACACAAAAAGAGGCTTTCCTTTCCTCCTCCTGAGCAGATGAGCAGACTGACAGCTCCAGGGAGCACGGAGGGATCTCTTCTCAGGCTGCACCACAGAGGGAGCATTCAAAAGTAAACACCCTTCACCCTGCTGCAAGGGGACAAAAGTGCCCCACCAGCTTTTCACATGCTTTTAGGTCTTCAGGCTCCAATTTGTGCTTACAGAGTTCTAAAACCTAGAGTTTCTCTGGATCCTAGAAAAGTAGAAACACTTTCTCCTCTTTGATAAAAGAATTGGGGGCTAAGCAGCGGGGGAGAATGATGACATGCATATAGACATATTCATCATGGCCAATCAGTGTTTTAGGAAAGCAGTATAAGATC
Source organism: Porphyrio hochstetteri (assembly GCA_020800305.1). Taxonomy (NCBI): domain Eukaryota; kingdom Metazoa; phylum Chordata; class Aves; order Gruiformes; family Rallidae; genus Porphyrio; species Porphyrio hochstetteri. The sequence continues at coordinate 77,542,226 of CM036905.1, read as the reverse complement.
ATAAAGGTATTTGTAAATGTTTTAACAAGGGTTCTTTTACACTGAAAAAAAAAAACTACTTATTTTTTTAAATACTGAGTCATGTTTGAAACATTCTGATCTTACCAGGGAAACTGTTGACTTTGGGAGTTAATAGCTAATATAATATTAAGTCCACATTTGCAGCTCATCAGGAGAAGCACACCCACTGATCAGAAACACTAGGTAAAAGAAGAGTTGTTGATGAACTGTGGTCGTTTACCCACTCAAATTTCCCTACTGACGCACTACATCGGAGCCCCTGCAAAGAGACCCAAGGCTGCTTCCCCTGAATTGAATAGCAAAAGAGATTCTATTTCAAAAAGCTAACCAATTTGGGAGCATAAGCCTCGCAGACTGTCCTCCCAGGGTGGAATTGATTTGACCTGTGCTAGAGCTTTGCACCCTGGAGACCCCCCCCTTCACGGTTAAGAGAGGGACTGAAGTGCTGTAGCATACAATTCAACTCACCTGAATATACACGGCAGCAGATCAGATTAATTTCACCTCACAACACCTTTGAAATTGCCATTCAAACAGTAACATTATAGTGGGAAGAGAAACTGGACTAGAGCTTGTTTCTGCAAACTAAGTTTGGCACTAGACAGCCCGCTGTGAATTTCACGTGGGTGCAATGGCCACAAGTAAAACTCATTCCTTGGCCATGTTGTTCATTACTGATACACATATAACTAGCTAGTAGATGTGCTAAAGCAATAATTAATAGATGTTATATGCATTTCTCAAACACACAGTTTGTAGAGCTGGTCAGAGAATAAGAATCCCATTGACCACAGCTTTTAAAGTTTCATGTTGGAAACAAAACAAGAGCTTTAGATAAGTCACATGAAACAGCAATTTATCAACTGATTTTTACAAATCAGGCCACAGCACATCCTCTGAACTCAAGAACGTTTTCATTGAAAATGTCATAAAAGCAGTAAAGGTTTACAACTTCAGTAGCAAAGAAGCATTACAAAAGCTATTATCCCATTAGTAACACGTTACTAAAATACAGAAGCACTAATCTTCCACTTAACTTTAAAAAAAAAATCAATTATATGAGTCAAATATGCTTGTCATCTACATACCCAGTCATACATGAAAAAGTAAAAAAAAATGTTTAAATTATCCCTGTTTTATGGATCTGTTGGCAAAATACACATACAAGGTATTTCCAAATAACATTACTCCACACGATGTTAAGTTTGGACATTGAAATCAGAGCCTGTAATGAGAGTGGAAAATTATGGTCATCGCAGTTTTTAAACTTGAGTGCACACATTGCACTGAGACACCTAAGTTAGGACAATACATAGTCAAAAAAAACCCCAACAAACCACACCACACCAACAACCAAAGCACAACTGTATGAAAGCTTTGAGCAAGCACACAAATCATAGCCTGACAGGGCAAATAACAGTTTCAGTGCTATTAGTGGAAAGGAGTTCTGATTTATTACCTCCCATCCATCCATCCTCTAATAAACAATCCTTCAAACCACAAGGATTCATTCATCTTTGAAAAGGTCGTACACGACTATGCATTTGTGGCATGCGGGTTGTTAATATATGGCAACTGTGTGGGGGGCATCACAGGCTGCTTAATTTATCATTCAGTATCTGTTTCTACAGCTGTTCCCCCCCAAAAAATAAGTTTTAGTCTGATTTTCTTGGTTTGTTAGCTTCCTTTCCTAAGAAAATTAAGCTTAAGCAGCTTATTAGCACATGCACACGTGTGGACGGGTACGCACACCCAGAGTCCCTCTCACCTCCAATACCTTTTAAACTTACTAGCTAATTTCAAACAGGTTTTATAGGGCAGCAGAAATTAAGCTCAATGCCTAAACAGAGGGGGGAAAAGGCAAAATTAGCACCTGACTTAGGGAAAGGCAACAGTTATTAGTCACCAGATAATCAGCTCCAGGAGTGTGGAAAAAAAAACAAGGATAAGTTTTGCTGCTGCCTCCCATCTGTAAGTTATGACTGAGGATGAACTTGAGAGACACGGTGAATTCCTGGTAGACAAGCCCAAAGTTATTTAAAGCACTTATTAAAGACTTTTTGTTTTGCATTCCTGTAAATCCTTTTACTTTTTCCCTGGAAGTGGAAATCTGTTTAGGGCACTTAAGGCTGTTGATAATTATCTTTTATGGCCTCTCAGAAGGAGTCCATGGATCCTCCAAGACTGATGCACTACATGTTGTAGAGTAACACATTTCATGTAAACTTCTTGTATGTGCAATTTGAGGATGGATGTTTCATGCAAACCCAAGGAGATCTGCAGTATTTCCTAACTCTGGTTGAACCAGAAATATGGCCAGGCAGTCTCTTTAATAGTGTTTCAGCATTCCTGATCATGGCTACAACAATAAAACCAACAGCAGGAAACAACCTTAGCTTTAATTCACATTCAGCATGTTTTTTCAATGAAGATTCAAGCCCACTTCTGAACAGGTATTGTTAACAAAAGCCCTTTCCTGTATCTTGACCAGACATCTCTAGTGCTCTGTTGCAGGATGGGTTACAGCAAGGGCTTAGATCTTTGCAACATCTTCCCCTCCTCCCTATGCAAAAAATGTCTGGTTAAGTCTGGACTTGAGACTTCATACTGTGGTCCAACTTCATACACATACAGTCCTAATGAGAATTGTTCCTTAAAAAGGTGTGAGTCCTACTTTGATTGCTTATATTTTTGCTAAGCTAAACCCAGAAGAATACACAGTTTGGGCAGTGTTTCAAAAGAAGTAATGTTATTTGTTTGTCTGATACTCTCACTTAGATTTTCTTATTAAAATTCTTTTGAAGAGAAATAACCTTTCAGATGAGGATGCATTACTATTTTCAGAGGCATTACTTATTTGATAGCAGAATTGATCATTTGCAATTCAACTGTTAGCATAGGAATTTGAGAAAAACCCATGAGAATATAGCAAGAATAGGACAAGGGACATGTGGCTTAAAATAATGTAACACCCCTCTTGGACTTTCTCAGACTTCTCCAGATTTGTATGTTTTGGAAGAGCAAGACACACTCAGAAATTCTGTTAGCACAGCTGGCTTGTTTCACTGGGCCACAAGACTTAAGAAAATTTATCAGAAGGAATGTCTTTTCAGCCCTCGTATAAAGAGATCAACCAATTACTCATCCTTCTGTTTTTCTCATATGCACACACTTCATTGACATATTATTTCCACTGGCTTTTGACTAATACATTTGTGGTGCCATTTTTCAGAAAACAGGCTGTTGATTAGGAAGAAAATTGTAATTATGCTTTCTGTTGGAATAGGGAACTACAAACTGCATTTTATGACTGCACATTGACAGCATGATAAAAGCCCATCAACTCTGCAGTCTATTAACAGGGTTCTGGCTCTCACATTCCGAGGGCACTACCTTGGCCAACTGCACCGAGACCCCACACGCTCATGCCCTGCCCACGGCTGGGTTGCAGCTCAGCCCCAGGGCTTGACTCCTCGCTGCTGGCATGCCTGTGCCTTGCCCCATCCTACTTGCTTACTGGGCTTCCCAAAAAGCCCCAGATCTGCAGGCAGCCTTATTTCTAGTCTTGTTTCATCCCTTCATGCTGGGTAATTCTTGTACCAACAGTCTAGGTAGCTCCACTTCCAGGCTGGTGTCCTGCTGTTCTCACCTGGATTCTCCTAGACATGTCCCAGACCTGACTCATCATCTTACCTTGTTTAGATTTGTCAGTAGAGTTTGCAGTGTCACCAGGTACAGCAACCTGACCTGTGCTAACATCACCTTTGGTCATAGCTCATCACCCCCAAACAGGGTAGCCCCTATTGGGCTGCACTATCATATTAGGTTGAAACAAAACCCCAAGAATTTGTGTATTGACCTGAATAACAACATCATGTAGAATTTCCAAAGAGAAACATCTTTCCCCTTGATCTACTTTCATGGATGGTCAGCCCATTTTACACAGTGAGGGTGACAGAGCCCTGGGACAAGCTGCCCAGGGGGGTTGTGGAGTCTCCATCTCTGGAGACATTCAAGACCTGTCTGGACACCTCCCTGTGCAATATGAGCTAGGGAGCCTGCTTTGGCAGGGGGGTTGGACCCAGTGATCTCTAGAGGTCCATTCCAACCCCTATGATTCTATGATCCTGCCTTGCCTCAGCTAGTCAGTGCTGTAGCAAGGCAAAGGGTGTGCATTCCAAACAGGCAAGAGAAGAAATTAAAAGCTTGCTTCAAAACACTGAACAGCTGCTTTCAAAGGCTCACAGCCAGGAAACAGGAAGCTCTGCATGCCGCAAGACAGGTAGGACAGAGGCTGTGGAAATTCAGACCAGGATTTCACACACTGACTGCTATCGCTACTTACAGATAACTGGACAACCTGCGATACATAGAAAACCTCTTGGAAAGTACCAGTGTAGCTGGAATTAGGGGAACATCAAGGGATTCAGAGCTGAGGAGGGAAAAAAAAAAAAAGAGGAGGTAATATCTCAAAGTATCTTGAGATAGTCAATTATTCCTATGAACTAATGGATAGGGTAAATAGCAGTATTTCCAGTTCAGCACCAGCACATACTTAAGGTGCTGTGAAAAACCACTAGAAGTGTGAAACATCTGTCAGTCATTTTGAGAACGGCCAAGATTACGTATCCCTCTCACCCAGCAGTCTTAGTCTAAGGATAGCAATCACAAATCAGTCATTGAAAGCCCACAGAGGGCTTATTCCAGGAAACAGCCCTTAAAAAGGGCAAGGATGGTTTGGAAATACATACAGACAAAACCACATGAACAATCTAGCCACAAGTGGATATTAATAATCTACAGACTATACATACACAAGCAGATTGCTCCAAGCCACACTGGGTGTGGGGCTGAGAGCATATCCTCCTATTCTGTCTTCTCCAAGTGAGTGACTGTGGATCTCTAACCTGGGAAACAGAGGAAGGAAACCTTCTTGTACCTCATCACAAAGGGCAAGTCCAAGAAAAGTGTGGGTTTATTTACAGTCTTCCAAAGTCCCTGCCTGCCAGATGGTCCTTTGGGCCTCCTTGGTGTGGCACAGCTTAGAGCAGCATTAAGAATCCCCAGAGCTGAGCTGACCCCACAGCAGGGAGGAACCAGGGAACTGTGCCAATCACCCACAAGACAAGTCCACAATATCAGGTGCTCGTGACCTAATTTTCTGTAGAAAATGACATTAAGATGACAGATGTGTTTTTTCAAGGGTGGGGTAGGAAAGATATGGTTACTTTTTAGGGGAAAATAACCCCTACACCACAAAATAATCCTGGGAAGTACCCCATGGAGGTTATACTAGATAGAAACCTAACTACCCTTTGTTCTTCTGGAAATACCTTCATCCCCCCATAGCAACCAAACCAGGACCCCTTATTACCATTCTAAATTAAATATGAGCTCTATTGACTCTTGGGAGGCCAGGATTTAAACCTCTTTGTTTTCATAAAGCAAAACATACATGCTTGCAGAAATCACTCTCTTCTGATTCATTTCCTCTGGCATTGTATTGTTAAGTTGTTTAAACAAAATGTTCAGTTTTCTCCTCTTCCTCCCCCCTCTCCTTCAGGGCCACTTTTTCCCCCAGCTGGGAGAAAGTCTAACTTTCTTAATAAGCCGTTACTGTAGCTAATAGCCTAGAGGGAGAAAAGCCCCCCTTGTGAACCCTGAAAATACTGTGTATTAGCTCTTGTAAAGTAGACAAATGAAAGTAGGAACACATGTTAAACATTAGAGGCTCAAATTTTGATGTTAGGCTGCTGCAGTCTATTCTTGAATTCATTTCACCCCTGCTTCGTTGGCTTCTCAAGTTTTCTGAACTTTAGCCATTAAATCTGGGTTTGTACCACTCAGTTTCTGAAGGTTTCCTTATAGGTGGATGGAAAGAGCTTCTGACCACACGACCCCCACTTGCATCTGCTGGGATCTCTAGTATTTTGAGAGATGAGATGAATTGAGACAGTCTTAGGGGGAGGCTGCAAAAAACCTAGTTAAACATAGTCATATAGCGCTTATTACCACAAAAAAAAATACCCAACCCTCACTCAGGTTCTGTAGCCATGCATCTGCTGAAAGAAACCAATTATCTGATTGCTAAGCCTGGTTTAAGGGAATAACCTATAATATGCCTATGCTCCTTGTTAGACTGAATTACAAACTGCTGTGGGCAAAAGGGCAGATAGCAGGAGAAAAACAAAGACAACTATCTAGCTGTGAGTGTAGCATTTACTATGCTTTTCAAGTCAACAGAAGAAAAATGTTTCAATTGCAACCTACTGCTTCCCAAGGACTAAGCAGATACATTAAAAGTAATATAAAAGTGTGGAGACCATACTTTTCAGCTAATCACCTATAAAAGTCAGCAGTAGGCTTTAACATGAAGTAATGAAAACATGCCTTAAAAATGCTTTTATCATTGCCAGCTTCCCCACAGCCCTATCCCATGCAGCATCTCTTGCTTCTCAGAGTAAGGGATGGCTAATGACCACACATGTGCCAGGCCACATTAGCCTTAATAACTTGATACTTTTTGAAATAATGAAAGATGACCTCACATACCACACCAGCATCTTGGTGCAGAGCTGCTTATTACAGGACAAACCCATGGTCTTCTTTCCACAATACATTGTGATAACATACGAGAAGGAAAAAGAAAAGAGACCACCATGACAGGCAATTTGGGATTGACTTCAAAAACAAAGAAATGGGGAAAAAAATATTGTTATCTGGGATAACATTTCATTCCTGTAAGCGCATCTTTATTTATGTGACAATACCAAATATTAATATTCCAAGAATTGTATTCCATTAACAAGCTCCAGCTATTTGCTTTACATTAAAAACCCCCATGTGATACTTCCTGTTGCTGAAGAGCTGAAATTCTACTCCGCTGAAAAGAAATTTTATTCATTATTATTACACACAAATACATATGCTATGAATTTTATTGAGCAGCTGAGTCAAGTGAATCATTACTCTTTCTAGCTGCCTCAAAGCTTTAGTTGGGGCTAAACTGCAAGTAATAGCTTATGCTTCAGGTGGAAACGCTTTTCTGGAGTGATAGCAAGCACTAGCAGAGATTCACAGAGACAACTTAAGTGGTCTGTGCACAGTGTCAGAAGCTAATCCCATCTCTGAGAAGAAGGGGTAAGGGAGACATAGCAGTCAGCATTACAGAGAGTGCATGCTCAAACTCCCTGGCTGATGAGATTCACAGAGCTCTTTAACGCATGTTGGGCCGTTACATCATATGCGCTGCTCTGGTTCCAGCAGTCTGTTTAACACATCAAGAGCTGCTGTGGGAGAAGGAAGGCAGAAGAGTGAGCAAACTCCTCAGAGTGACCTCAGTTAATGCTGCAGCCAAATCCATGAGGTTTAGATCCGGAACACCTCCTTCCAGCATCCCAATCTAGAGCCTTAGTTACTGCCATTAAATAATTTTGGGCCAGTAGGGGCAATAAATACATAAAAATTGATCTTTGGCTCTGACCATCTCACTCATGCGTAAGACCTAACGTGCCTTGATCTGTGTCCATCTCTCTGGTACAAGAACTGTCCAGCCAGCAGCACAGGACTTCAGGAAGATCAGCAGATACTTTCCTCTCTGTGCCAGGTGAAACACTTGCCTTTGGTGTTTTTAAACATACACACACACTTAATTCACCTCACTTCATGCTTGAAAATAAAAAGAGGAGGAAAAACACCATCATCATTCAGTAACTGCAATATCAGTTCACCAGAGGAAACAACAAAGGCACAGGAACACAGGGAGGAAATGTTTACGTATACATAGGAACAGCCAAGAAAACCAACTAATGAAAAGTCCAAAAATAAGCAAATCCCACCCTGCCTTACTCACCCCCCCCACCTCCAGCTGCAAACCAGTCAGGACTTTGTGTTAACCTAGTACAGGTGCCAGAACTTCCCACTGGCAGCCATTCAGGCAGCCAGGGGTTTTTTTCCCCCTTCCACAGGGCAGAGGGAAAGCAGACAGTTGCCTTGGGCAGCAGAATAGCACAATGGCCAGAATAGCCATGCTCTGCTACTTGCTTTGCCCGCAGTGCTCACACATAACTGCTGCAGAGGAAGTTGTCCCAGTGCACTAGGCCACTCTTCCTGTGACAGGGGTGATCAGGAGGCAGGGTGGGTAGTGGAAAAGGAAGGGCTGTAATTGCCAGCCAGCAGGCTGTCCTTCCTCCCCAGCCACAGGGGGTGACAGCAAGCTCATACCTCCCTCGTGCTTGTGAGCACACATGCCATCCAAGTGCTGCCCTAAGCCTCGTGGAAGTGGCAGCCAGCTCGCAGGCTGTCCCTAAATGTGTTCCTCTAAAGTGATTTTGCTTCTGTCACTGAGAACCTTTTATTTCCCATTGCTCCTTTCTACTCTAAGGGCTCTATCATACTCTACACAGAGTAAGCATTTGGGATTTGAAGCAACCCTGTCATAATACAACCACATACAGTCTCCCTTTTGGTAGTTAAAGGTGGTGGCAACAACTTTCTGCAACAGCTTTCTAGAAGCAATAATCTACAGCTGATGACAGCTTTACAAATAGGCCCAGGAACTGATTCCAGCTGAGCCAAAGCAAATCCCCATCTGCCATTGACTCACTTGGGCTGACCCCCCACTACCAAAACTACTTCATATCCATCCAGGCTTTGAGATCTTCTGCAGGCAGTTCCCAGCCTCACTACCCTGAATACTTCCCCTGGGAAAGGCTGAAACACCTGAACAGGTCATAAGTTGCAGAATTTGTCCACTCATAACTAAACCCGTGCCTCTAAGCAGTGTGATGCAGAGACTCCACAGACAAAACCTTTTCTTCTGCTTTTATTTTTTATTATAGAAATGCCAATAAAGTGGGAGAGGAAAGGGGTGCAGAGAGACAGAACACCTTATAGTAACAGGCCCATAGTAGTGAGGCAGGAAACCTACTGGTGCCAGAGTCAGCGCTTACCCTGGTCCATGGGGGTGGAGAACAATGACACAACACCACACAAACAAGAAACATCACATCTGAAAAACCCCACACTTGTCCATTACACTTTCCTCTGGAAGCAGACAGTCATGCACTGCAAGAGACCAGTCACCTTTTATCTACCTGCTTGCAACACTAGAACGTTAAGAAACACCTCTTTCTTTCAGACATGTATTTCTTTTTCTCTCTACACACAGGCTGAAGTCATGTTCTTGTTGCTATTTCTACACTCCTGAACATACCTGGAGTCAGATCAGTTAATGATGAGCACTGAGCTTTACCATAGAAGATATGAAAGACTAAGGCTTACTGCATTCAGACTAGCAGTGATTTCCCAGAAGGTATGCAAGGCTATTAAAAGTTAGATACAAGTCAAGACTGAGGAATACAAGAGACTCACTTCTTCTGTCTGAAGGAAACTCCAGTTGGTTTCTTCAGTCCATGTACCTTTAACTGGTGTTTGTGCAAGTGATTTAAACCAGCAAGTGCTAATGATTTGCTCTGGCTGTTCCCATTCAGGTCTTTAAATCAATGTCTCGCTTTTGGCACTAGTGAATACCCTGTGCCCCCAGGGAAGGTTGAAGACTTCTCACTGTGCATTAGCTCCTTTGCGATGTGCATACAGAACAGGAATTCTTTTCCAGCCGATACTAGAAAGCAATAGGTTCCCTAATCAGCAAGTTTAGCTCTCCTATCACCTTGTGGAGCTTTTAAGTGTTATAGTGCATGGAGGGATCCCACACAAAAACGCCCTCAAAACCCCCTAAGCAGTTACTGGTATAACTCCTGCACTGTTCCTGTAGAGAGTCTCTTCTCAAAGTGAATGGCTGTAAAAATGAAAATAAATAAAAGGAAACAGTGTGCAGACTGTGCCACAATAAGCTTAAAAGGCAAGTGAAGTTATTTTAAAAATTAAGTCTCCCCTGAGGTAAGATGATCCTAAGATACTCTCCTATTTTCTTCCCACTTTCTAAATGGCTGCGCAACTCCAGCAACTCTGCTCATCTACACAAGGAACTTAAGTGACAACCATTATCAGAACATTCAAGCACGGTATCATTTTAGCTAGCAACCATCGAAGGCAGGGAGCATCTCACTTGTAGGCAGAAGACATAGGACGTGTGAGTTCACAACAGAGCTGTGCCCAGCCTAAGCCAGTGTGTGCTAAACATCTAGGCACATGGAGGTATCAGAGCCATAGTTTAATAGCTGTTCTGGAGATGCCAAGGGTGTTTAAAAACAGCTTATGAAAGCCTCATGTGAGAACTCAGGTCTGCAAGGCTTTCCATGAGCTTCATTTCTTACGGAAGCCACCAATATTCATCGACTAAATAGACCTCATGGCTTCACAATTGGCTTTTCCCCACCTAGCTATGCTCTAAAGCTTGTTCCTGCTTTGGTAAGGGTAAAGAGATGGAGAGAAATACTGACTCAGGTCTCTAGAATACAAAGCCCGAAACCTAAACATAGAACCTCTCCTTTTCCTTTTGTTGGGCTTTCATTGTTAGTGTCTATAGATCAGCAAGGTGACTACCAGAACACACAAAGGGCTTTTTGTCTTGTGACTTTGACGCCATTCTCTCAAGTGTCTCTCTAATACAAATGCTAATTCATGCTTTGCTTGTTCTTTTTTAAATTCATCCACGGGGAAAGATTTCTGTTGCCAAATTGTTATTTTAGTGGTTTCATCAGAAAACAAACGCGGGCTAAACAGAAAAATTAACCCTGAGGACTCAGGAGGAAACCTGGAAAACTCAAACCTGACAAAACTGATCACAACTGACAAAGTTTTGAGAATACCATTTTTGGCACAGTACCTGCAGCTTGACTCACTGACATTTCAAGGACCTCCCTCTGACCTCAGGTTTTCATTCTTGGATATATTTTCTTTCAAAAAATGAAACAAAAATGATCCCCAGTGGATTCAACTTCCTTCTCCATCTTCTTCCATTGCTCCTCCCCCCACCAGCTCCTGTGCCTCAGCTGCAGTAACTTAACTGACCACAACTAAAAATCACCATCTCAGCACAGACAAAGCTCTGTTCATTTACAAGACTGACAGAGGCAGTTCCAGAACTATCAAGAGCACGAACACCCCTCATTCCTGGTGGGGTGGGAGATCATTAGTCCAGGTGGAAGTGTTCCCATGATGCCCACCAGGAACAAGTCTTAATATTAAAGCACATTTTTAATAACCTAAGTGTTGACAGACCCTTTAATAAAACAACTCTAGCACTCAGTTTATAGCAAGTGAAAAATAATCTAGCTCTGAAAGCTTACAGCATAAAATCATTAGCAATCTCTACAATTCTCAAGTAACTTCTTCACAGAATTTTTAAAAACACTTATAGCAAACATTAATGAATTAAGCATCACATCACCTTCCAAATTTAATGGCTAAGATCACTGTGATAACATACTGGCTTTTCCTGCTTGCACTTCAGGATACTCAAACAATTTGCTTTCTCATTATTCTCCTCAAATACAACACTCGCTCTTCCCTTAGCAACCAATGCAGTTGAACCCATTAAAGATGCAGAGGCATGCAGGCACTTTGAATCAATGAGTTAAAAAAAAGGGATTTTCAAGTTTTACAAGCTCAGTCATTGCAAAGTCCAGCATTATTTTCCCCACCATCAGCAGGTGGGCTCCAGGGAAGTACTACTGCATGCTGGCTGCAAAGGTCGATCTATACTAGATGTTGCTAGAACAGGAGATATGCTCCAGAAAAGCCAGCTTCCCATCGCCCCCATTCACTGTGCTTTGGTTGGTAACACTGAGAGGCCCAGAGCTGACTTCTTTCAGGTTAAGCTAAACAGAATGATCAGCTCCATCTGCTAACAGACATTCAGTCTGCTGGATGAAGCCAAGAGCAGCCCACAATACACATGCTGTAGATACCAGATCCTAAGCAACCTTTATTTTGTGCTACAAGGCAGTTCCTCTTGAGCTGCTCAGTTGACTAATAGAGATATAGCCAAAATGATAAGAAATAAGCACTGAGGCTCTTTACATTCATTTCTTCACAGGCTGGGAAAGTCTAAGCATTAGAATGGAGATTTCCATTTATTTCTTTCACACAGCAATTTGCAGAATAAAAAAAGCTTGCTTAAAGTCCCACAAAGGTACAGCTGGTTGCCTAGGGTAGCTAGTAGCTGATGAAGCCATGGCTTTCTCCACACCCTGAGAACCCCACAGAGCCAGCAAGAATAATGCCCTCGGAGGAAGGGGGCTAGATCCATAAACACCCCCTCCACCCCTATCAATTTTCACCTCTTTCCTGCCATAAGCGCACCTGCACCCCAAGCAAGTTTGAATTCTGTATATAACTCTGAGAAGTGTTGAGCCATACCTACCCAAATGGTATTTATTCTTCTCGTAGAGGACCTGTGTCAAGTCACCAACAAACAAAATTAAGAAGGGAAACGGAGCAGAGTCAGCACATGCAATCTGACACTAGGCAATGACTGGCATCTATTCACTGGACAAACGCACCTCTGCAGGTAACAGCATAAAGTAAAAAGTAAAAGCACTTTCATAGCCAGGCAAAATAATTCAGTATCTTGTACCATAAGAGTTATCTAAGGCATAACTAACATACTTACAGGGAAAAAAAAAAACCTCAAAAGAAACCAGCTTCACATCCTAAGAAGATAACAATACCAGACCCAGAACCACAGCTTTCACACCCCACTCAGAGGACACCACTATCTGACCAAATACAAGATAAGGAAAAAAACCCCACCCTACCAGGAAGCATCAGCAGCTGTAACTGATACAGCAATGAGGCACAAGGGCTTAATTTGGGCCAATCAGCACCAAAGATAGTTTATTGAGTCCTAGCAATGTAGAGATCCAGCTGACAAAAATGTTGAGGAAACCCTGAGAGTTCATGCAAAATTGTGCACCGTGGGGAGTTTTGTGTACCTTAGGATATAAATGTGGCCATTTAAATGCGGCCATTTAAATGCTCTCTTGCACCACTGCTGCAGTTCAGTTGCATTAAATGCTATTCACTTCAGTTGGGTTAATCTGTGTTAATCTGCTTTTGAGGAAAGTCAGCTCTGTGGGGATAACAGCATGATTAAGAGGCACTGAAGATGCATGTTTTAAAGTCAGTTGTTTTTCTCCTTCAAATAATTTTGTCTTTGAGCTTCCAGCTGGTGTTGAAGTTGCTGTACCTGGTCTTGTCATTTCAATTGTTGGAAAAACTCTTTCTCTTGTGCCCAATGTTTGGGGGTGGCGGGGGGCAGAGAGAAATAAACTGATGGTGTGTTCAATTTGGGGTTTTTTTTTTGGGGGGGGGGAGGGTGATTGTTGTTGTTTGGGTTCTGTTCTTGGATACCAGAAGGCACTGAAATTTTGTGTGGCCAGTGTTGCTTTGTTTCTCAGAAACCCCAATTTGTGTTGGCTGACTCCCAGCTGTGGTGGCAATGGGGCAGACCCATCAGGACAAATATGTTCTCCTAGTGCCTTTTGCAACATGTGAAAATCTCCTGAACAGGTTTCTGTCAACCTTTAGGGAGTCAGCATACCCAAGTACAGATCTGCTAGCCTGTAGGTTAGTTTTGATGATTTATAGAATAGATGTAATTAAAAGAACAACAAAACTTGCTGCTTTTTTAAGTGCACAGGTCTGACCATGCAAAGAAACAGAGAAACTGAGTGGTTGCAAACAAACTTAGATTCTTCCTTCTTTCTTTGTTAACAAGTCTGTTGGAAGCACTCACTTGTCTGAGAGGAAAAATTGGACCCTCTTCACTCAGAACAGATCATGAGCCATTGTTTTCCTCTTCTCTTAACCTTGTGCTGGGGGCCAATTTTGCTAGTGACTCCACAGTGCCTGATTGGGGAGAAGGCTTCTGACTTCCTAGCTCAACTGCTGGCAAGCACACTACTTGCTGCAGGGCCTTAGCCTCAGGTAGATACCAGTGTAAACTTTTTGTAGATAAGAAATGTAATTACACTGAACCCTGATTCAGCAAGAACTTAAAGAGTTTTCCTTACCAGACTCAAGCTGTTCTTTCTGGGAGTAGGAGAGAGTCAGAGTGTAAACAAGTCACACATTGTCACTGGAGAAGATTAAAACCTGCTGGTTTATTTTTAATTTTAATGAGTTGAAACAAAAGAAAAGAAAAGCTATGTAAAACATTAGCTTGAGGATCACAGAATCTGGCCCAAGATCTTTCCTAATTTCACTGGCATGGTTGAATACACACTGCAAAAAGAAGACAACTATGTCATATAATGTATCTCATTGCTATAGAGAATATCTAACCAAAGGAATGATTCAGATGCTAAGGGCACTACAGAGGCAAATAAAGTTCACTTGGGTAGGGTTTGCTTAAATCCCTATAATGTTTCTTTTCCTAAAGGGGAAGAAGTGTTTTCAAATAAGGAAACATTTTTCTCAGAAGGCATCTGGTTTCTTCAAATACATTTGGAAAAGAAAAAAATCTCTGCTTTGTAGTACATAATCATATTTTTTTTCCCATTCATCTGTGTTGTAGGAGAACTTGTTTCTAGCTTTGCTCTTGAATTGCTGTTTGAACTGGCCTCAGGCATGACTTGTGACCTTGCTTTTCCCTGGGGTTCACTGGACTGTGGGCAGGAGTTGTTGCTATCACTGCCCCTGCTCTGCTCACAAAGCTGAGATCCAGTGGGTCTGTGTCCTGTGGCATGGGGAGTGCCTGGTTCTGGCGTCACCCTCGGCTCTCTGCTTGCCCTCACTGCATGGAGCGGGGCCCTTGGGCTGCTCCTGGACCCTGTCAAACTCACTACTTCACCCTTCTGTTGGCCAAAGAGTTATTACGATGTTGCTTGTTTATTGTATGATTCAGATGTTCCTCAGTTGTCCAGTAGGTTTTTCACAGGTAACATTAGGGAAGAACACTTAGCAGAAGGGCTGGTCATCTCAAGAGGTTACAGCAAAGAATTCAGAATTCTTGATTTCTGTTATTCATAACACTGTATTCATACCACTAAGTCCTTTGTTTTCCCGGTACCTCACTCTTACTGTCTCTTGGTAGGAGTAACACAGCAAAGCTTAAATACATTTTACATTCTTTGAAGGCTTCTAGATGAAAATAAACATTGCCATTGTGAAAATAATTATTTATACCTGCTGCAGTGCCATCACACAGTCAAATTGCTGTTATTGTACACAAACAGCAGGGTATTTTCACACTGATGTCTACAGAGAGTTGAGGATGTGTAGAAATGCCTGGAGTTATGCTGACACTGGATACTTCAACACCCTGTTTAATGTTCTTTAAGTCCCAGGACATTCAGCAAATAGTGATACCTAGAGGCAACTCTTGATGGCTTGCTGGCATGGAGAAGGCTTATGAGCTTCATGAGGCTCATGAGGCGCTTTTATTTTTTTTTTTAAATAAGTATGCAAGGAACAAAAAAACCAAGCTGAGAGAATTTAATGTTTACCTAGAAGCGCAAAATAGCTACAAGGCAACTCCAAGCCAAGACTGCTGTTGCCTCAGAGCAGAAGATAGCTGGAGTCTAGGATGAGTGACATTTTGTACCACACCTCTGCTGTTGCTTCAGCAGGAGCTAAGCTGGATTCTCTATGTGTCACTCAGACAAAATGCCCCTTGACTCCAGAGCAAAACCTGCCTGATCAGTGCCTGAAGGATGCAGCCCTGAAGTGTACAGTTCACTGCTACTGACAATTAACTGAGAATACCGTCCCCATCGCTGACTGGGGGCTATTTCCACTGCATCGTTGTTAACCTTTATAGGCTTTGCCAGTGCCTAGAAGGCTTAACTGAGTTTGGAGAGAAAACATGCCAGGCAGAGAAAGCATCTTTCTCCAGGGGTCAAAGGGCAAAACCTTTAGGAGCAGGGCAAAGAATAATATGCAAGTCCTTTCACTTTGCCCTGGGTCCTATCCATCAGAATGCATTAGCTTCCCCCAAGCCAAAGCAAAGAACAAGGTGACTTGTTTTACCTCCCTCTGTTCAACACAGAAACTGCTTTGGCCTTCAAAGTCCAGTCACAGAATCACAGGAGACACTTTGTAGTCAAGCTGGTCCAACAACATACGCAGTAGGTAAAAATACTTCTCGGCATTGCAATACAGAAGAGAGAAAAAATCACAAACAGAAGGGGGAAAAAAAAGTGTAGTAAATTGCTACATTGCTAAAACCTCATTTTTAAGATTTTGCTTCCAGCCCCAGAGAATTGCCAGGTTGCTTTACAATGTAGTGTTTTCTTTGGTGTTTTGCTTTCCTATTACCAGGTAGTAAACTGGCTAGGCACTAAACTGGCTAGGCTTCTCACTTGCCTCTCACACAACAATCTTGGGTCTCTGAAGTAATACATGCATTCAGATGTTGCATAAATAACCATGTCATCTTTGCCAATTATACTCTGCTTGTCTGTTGTTAACAAACCATGCGATTTCTAGTTTCCTGTAACAAATGCAAACATAATTATCTTGTAATCTTTCAGGTATAAGTGTAATTAAACCAGGGAAACAAAGTAATAATTACCAGGTAGATACCAAAGACACTACATTGATCCTAAATGCTTCTGTATGATGCTAATCATTTCACATGGTATTTGTATTTCTTTGATACTTTCCTTAATATCTTTGAGAACAGCCAGGTGAAACTCATTATCTTGTACATTATTAACTGGGCCTTCAATTTAAATTGACTTTCCAGCTTGCAAGGAAATCAGAAATCTTACATGGGACAGAGATGTGACAATTTCATTCCTAGATAACAATGCAAATCTGAGACTAAGCTATGAATAACAATTGTAGTCGCTCACACCAAAGTAGTTTCACCTTAAATTACATTGCTTGCTGAGGTTTTTTTAAGATAGCAGAGATTCCTATGCCCTGTGTTGACTTCCTGACAGGAAACCAAACTTCCTGGTTGCCACAGTGGGGAAGAAGACGGTAAATAAATATTTTCTTTACCAGGGCCATTGCATGGCACAGGACATCTGTGGGGAGCTGTTCCCAACTGGGCAGGCAGGAAGAACAGTGAACAAACACCAAAAAGGAATGAGAAGTGACAAGTACAGAGAGAAAGACAAGTTCAAATCATGTGAGACCTCTGAAAACAAGTCATCTATACAGCCCTTCATTTTCTACCTCAGTATGGAGCTGAGAAAAGCATGATTTTGTGGGTGTCCCTGTACTTTTCAAAGATGTAGAACAGTTCAACAAATAATAGTTTTTAAAGCCCACAGAAGTACTCATGTTTCACAAGGAAAAATAAGGACTTCTCAAACATACCCTAAGGTTCATTAGTAATATATCTTCCTAATAGGTAAAGGCAAAAGGTCAAAGTTGTTAGGTCATGTAGTCTGCTCTATAGAGGAAGGACAGAAGGTGAAGGCTCTGTGTATGCAAAAGCTATTGCTCATGCAAGTGCACACACAAAGGCAGCAGTTTTGTATAACTGTTAACAGAGCTCTGCTGGCTTTTCATCTCCCTGGGGCTCATTCCCATTTCATCTGCTAATATAGCAAGTTATATTGAATTGATTGTTGTCAAAGTTTGCTGATCAGGATCCAGACTTTCAAGCTGGCAGCGAGTCTTGGGTATGGATTTGTCACAGTCATAAGCAGGGCTAGGATATTTTGAATAAACGTGGGCTCCCCCGGTGCAGGGCCAATTTCTCATCTGAATATGAGAAGCATAGTTATGGGTAGTAAATGCCAGAACACTAAGAGCTTGGAGACTCCTGAGAAACCTACCGCAAGTCAGCTCCCCTATCCTGTGACCCTAAGCAAAATAAAAAAGAGAAAAACCCTGGATGGTATTTGCATTTCAAAAGCATTTACATTTAGTTTAATAACATTTGTAATGCATTCAGTGAATAAGCTGCAGTGAATTTCAACTAACTCTTTCATACCTAAGCAAACCCAAGCTCCCAAAGGGACTGCCGATTGAATTTAAGGCCCGAGCAAAACAAACATTTACATGAGGCAGCAGACTGCTTGGGGGGCAACAGCATGGTCCTGCTGCCCACTGCTTGCAATGCCAGGCAGCTGCCTGCAGCTGATGATGATGGCAAAAGAGGGCTCCACAGGTATCGGGCAGCTGTTACTGCTGTCTGGGAAGAGGCAGAGGAGGGGGATTCCTTCTTCAGGACGAATGACAGCCCTCTTACACTCCCAGGGTGAGAAGGAAAAGCAAAGCTGCTTTTCAGAGGCTTCTCTCTGCATCCTCCCATATCTCCATACCTGCTTTGTTGGCTCCTCTCCCAGACCATGGCCTCTCGCCCCTTGGGCAACAGACTTCACTGCTACCTGAGCAGCCAAACAGGAGGATGTCTCTTTAAAGGCCAAATGCTCTCACACTGGCACAGGTTCTGTTTGCATATCCATGCCAATAAGATACATATACAATATCTATACAACCAGTGAGGGGCTCATTAGGCCCACGCTCCTGTGGTTCCATTGGCAGTCAGCCAGCTGGTTTTTTATGGCAGTGGATGCCATGGCAGCATGGCTGATGCAGGCTCAGGGGCAAGGGCAAGAAACAAAGCTCTTTAGCTGGCCAGTGTTTCCTCTTCTGTTTCAGCACTGATGAGCCAGTGCCTGAACCCTGGCCAGGACCCCACATATGCAGTATGCCTCCTGTGAGCACCAGCTGCAGAAACATGCCCCTGTGTGACATTGAGTATGTGGGATCCTCCCTCACCCAGATCTGGGGATGGGACTCCACGCTGCCCCAACAGTAATTTATGCCCAAGGCTATTATCGAAGTTGGGAGATGCCAAGCACAGATGAGAAGAGGCTGAACATCCCACACTTGATGGTTCTTTGCCCATAAGCAGCTTTATGTGAACATCCATGTGTAAGAAACCCGTGTGCCTTTTTCTGAAAACCCAGCTTCATTCCCTACCTTCTTTGAGGCATCATGATGTACATATTTTTTTGCTTAAGCTCTGTCCTGGCAAGAGCCGGTGGTGTAGAAGCTCCCCTTCTGGCCCTCGGCCTCCATAGGTTTCCCACCTCCTCCACTGACAGCAATTGCAGGCCCCTCGTCTCTTCATGGCCTGACAGAACTCCAGTACTGAGTGAGCTTATCCCGTTCAGTATGCACAAAACCCAGCTCTATCTAGTGATGGGCTGGGACTTTTCTCATGTGTATGGACACCATTTACTCCCCACAAAAAAGTTCCCCTCACTCTCGAAGAGCTGCTGTTTACCTGGGCCTATCCCCCTGAGGGTCTGCCTGGAGCCATGTTGCAGCTACATTGAGGGCTGGCCCTGCCCAGCCACCTGCCCCTGCCCCATGGACAGACTCTGGCCAAGCCTGCTGCACCCCAGGGTGCTCACTCACTTCATGGGGCCATGGTTCTGGTAAAGTTTGGGGATGCCCTGCTCTCATCATTGCCTGGCTTTGCTAGGAGAAGTGACTTCTCCCTAGGAGGAGGAAAGAAGGGAATTTCTTTAGGAAAAGTGGCTTTTCCTCTGTAAAAAAGCAGCAGAGAGCAAAGCTGTTTTGGTACATTATTTCCTCTGAGGTTTTGTTGTTGCTGTTAATCGGTTTTGTTGCTTGCCACAGGTAACTGCTTCTTGCCGGGACTAACAACCATCTTGTCTTCCAAATTGTAAGTGCTAAGATTCATCTGCCTGGGAAAAGTGAGGATATCTAACCATTTGTCAATCCTAGAGGATAACCTAGTGAAGTTAAGGTCCCAGGCCATCAACTGTTGCTTTCACAGTGCCTCAGACCTGGCCCTGCCATGGCAAGTCTCTGACTGAAGTGGTATAAGATCTATCTCCCCTTTCTCTCCTGACATCTAAACTATCCAAACTGTAAAATTTTATCTTCTGTTACATTGCCTTGCTGCAGCTTTCATGTGCTTGGCCCAAAAGAGTCTTATGCCCCTGATCCAACACTGAAGGCTGGTCTGTCACCCTGACTCAGGGTGAGAGACTGCTTAATACAGCTCAGAAACTGCAGTGGTATCTCTGAAGCAATCTCCCCCTGCCCTTCCTTCCCATGTGGGGAAAAGCTAGCTCTCCCTAGCACTTCAAAAGCTCATTTATTAACCTCACTGAATAAGCAGAGTGCAAAGTTTGCAATATGAACATTGACTAACATCATGCAATCATTTCTAGCGTTAAGCAGCCATACCTAAAGCACATCATGTTTCCCACAACCATCAGAAAAGAACAGTTCTCTGCTGCAAGGTAGAGTCTTGTTTCACTTTGAACAAAATCCTACCTCACCTCTAATATGACACTCTCCAGAGGAGAGAAGGCAGAGCTTTTTCTAATGTAGAACAGCTGCTCTGACTGATTGATTCATATGGGATACCAGAAACCTCACAATAGGGCTTTGTTACAGATGCTGTAACACAGACTGTTAAAAGCAATTAACAGTACAACATTAGTACCTCAAAATTTCTGTGGAGAACCAGGGCAGTGTGCTGAGCAGTCTGGGAAACATACATTGAGATAATCTCTTCTCTGAACAAATTATAAACTAAACATGCAAGGCAGATGTTGTATGGAGTTTTCTTAGTGTTTAACTGGAGGACAGCCAAGGTAGAGTAAAGAAGGGTTTTCCACAGGAATGGACATAATGAATTTTATTGCACCGACTTGGGTCTTTAATTAATGTACACTGATGCAGCTCTTGAAATTAGATGCAAGATGCAAGCCTACTTTCACCTGAAAATAAGTATATGGAGCAAAACTGTGAGTGTCACTACCTGATGTTCTTGACTTCAGCACTACAATAAAAATGGGCAACTTACAAGGAACTAATGCCATGGCCTCATGTATATTCAAAGAGGGTGAAATTCACCCTTAAGCAGAAAGGTCTGGGTATCACATTTCACTTAAGCCTTCAAAAGACATTTTAGCTGATGCACAGATGTCGTGAATGAATTGCACCCCAAGACAGCAGTGTGTCAGTACCAAAATCTTGATCTAACAACTTCATTCCTCCAAAGGAACACCAAAACCAGAGAGGTCAAGAAGTGGCTTTTATTCTTGGCTAGGTGTAGCTATGAGCATTAGAACATGATGACAAATCTAAATTGTGATGAAAAATTGCCAGAGGCCCATAAAGCTGCCAAAGTACAGTAGGCAGGATCTCACATAATTGCAAGTCTTCCTTTCTCAAATGCCCAACCTGATTGACCAATTAAAGTGTTTAATTCTCTGAGAAAGAGCCTATCATTAACTGTAATTTGTTCAAGTCTCACAGGTCCTTTCATGGCTGCCTCTGGTGAAAGAACCATTATGTATGATCCCAATCTTCATATTATAATGTGGAATTTCTGATAGTTTGCTATAAATAGGAATTGATTCATAAGGAGAATAATGAATTCATTGCCAGTCCTTTACCAACTACTTAATGACTGTCAAGATACATTAAACATCCTTAGCACTACACTGGAGCCTGAGCTTATTCTCAGCTAACATATTGACTGTATTCTGGAGTCAGTGCATTAATGCTGAGTGAAAAATAGCCCCAGTGACTATGAATAAATTTTAGAGTGCTTTATTTTGTCATAAATATTGACAATGATCATTATAAATGCCTTCCAAAAGAGGTTTTCCTATCGACTAGATAATCTATCATCTTTACAAAGAAAAAAAACCCATACACACGTACCACCCCCAAAAACCCCCACAACCCAATCCAGTCCAGCATACCATGTACAGGCCCTGTAAAAGTTAAAGGCACTTTTTTAAGCTGTACTATTTGCTAGCTGATCAGCAAGATAGTATAAATCCATTTCTATCTTTACTTTTCTCAAACCTCACTTTCATGCTGTGTCCATGCATCAGTGTAACTACCAACCACCATATTTAACTTCAGAATACAGCCAGTGTTGCTCAAGGGTCAGTTTCTACATCTCTTTTATATCTCTGCATCTCACATTCTACATTCACTGCCCAGCTTCTCCTCACAGAACCAGCTGCAAAGATTGAACCCAGTGTCTGAGAGGATGCACAAGCTCCTTGATCTTCTGTGCTGTCCAGGTGTTCCCTTATGGTTGGCTCATGGGTCCCCAGGGAAAAGTTCTGTACAGGTGTCCAAAAAAAGCCCAAGATCTAGCAGGGAGACCCAAGGGGACAGGAAAAACATTGCTGAAGGTTGTGTGTCTTTTAAACCAGTGTTCATTTTCAGCTCTTGCATTTACAAGACCGAAGGAGGAGTATCTGTTATGCTACAAGAACATAAATCTATAGTATGCATTTTTAAAGAAAACCAAGTAGAGCTAGGCAATATGGCCTACAAGGAAAGTCCATGATGTACAATTGCACTACAGTAGACAGCATAATGTATATTGCTACTGGGAACAACCTGGAGGCTTCTTTGTGATTGTTTATGAATTCGGCATGAGACCTCATTATTTGTCCTATGCACTGGGTACATACATTGTGTTAATTCAATAGCATGTTGCCAGGGAGCACAAGGAGGATGGATGACTACAGTCCAGATGACAGTCTCTTAATACACCTCCAGGATTACTAGGTTGCTATTTTTCCTTTCTCCAATCACTTTAATAGGCTGAGAAAGCACAAAAGAATGATAAAGTTTGTGGATACTTTCAAAGACATTTCCTAAGAGAAAAGGGAACACGCACTAACTTGAGAGTCTAGACTGAATAAGAAGTTTGAGCTAGTTAAAGAAGCCATCCTTGGAAAGAAGATGGTAGCAAGACTTTTTTGAAGGAGCTAAGGGACTTGGGCACAAGTTAGTGAAAGCAGTTTCATATTTTCTAGGGGAAGCAACTGTTGCAGAGAGACAATTGTTCTAGAAATATTTGTTTGGACCATTCCTGTCTTTTGTTGCAGAAGCAGTGCTAGTTCTACCTGACCTGCCTCCTATTTGCTCATGCTCAAACAGGGCACCCTGAACCCACCTCTGACTTGTACCTCCTTTGCTGGGAGCCAGCTACTTGCCCAGTTCCTAATGACACGCAGTGCAACCTGGTTCCTCACATTTCTTCTAAGGTTCCACCTCATCAGATAGTAACAGCAATAACAGATGTGGGCAAAGAAGAACATGTGTTTGTGTCTTCCACATACTCATGGACACACATCCCTGTAATTCATTCTCTGCTATGGTGCCTAGTGTCCCACTGATCTGATCAATGTCTGTCCTGGTTTCAGCTGAGGTAAAGTTAATTTTCGTTCTAGTAGCTGGTATAGTGCTGTATTTTAGATTTAGTATGAGAATAGTGTTGATAACACAATGATGGTTTTAGCTGTTATTAGGTAGTTGTAGTACTTACACTAAGTCAACAACTTTTCAGCTTCCCAGGCCCTGCCATGTGCACAAAAAGCTGCGAGAACACAGCCAGGATGGCTGATCCAGGCTGGCCAAAGAGATATTCTCTACTATAGAACATCATGCTCCAGATATAACTGGGGAATGTAGCCAGGAGGTGGGATTCTACTTGGAAACAGACTGGGCACTGGGGAAGGGGGGGGTGGGGTGGGGGTGGTTCTGCATATGGTGAGCAATTACAATTGTGCATCACTTCTTTTGTTGTTGTTGTTGGGGTTTTTTTGTTTTTTTGTTTTTTTTTTTTCCATCGTCATCACCACCACCATCATCATCATCCTTTCTTATCCTATTAAACTGTCTTTAACTCAACCCACAAGGCTTTTTTCCACCCTCCTCCCCATCCCCTTGGGGAAGAGGGGTGAATGAGTGTCTGCGTGGTGCTTAGTTACTGACTGGGGTTAAGCCAAGACAAAGTCAAATTAAACTTACTCTTGCAATTTTTGATGAAACTAATCCATGACATTTGGAGGCCGTGCAGACACTTGAAGCTTTACTTCACTTATTTCTTCAATAAATCATGAAGAGATAGAAATAGTAACCCTTGTAACCTGGAGAAAATATATATACCAATTACCAGTCAAAGAGAAAGTCTTTAGTCAGTATTCCTAAGTCAAAAGCATTAAAAATATATACATTGCCTTGTATATGTTGTGTTATATACAATAAGGAGCTGGCACAGTTTGCTGGCAAGTAACACTAAAAACATGTATGTTAAGAACTACAGTTTCGATTTATTGAAGCACTTGCCTTTCCCTGTATGCATTCACTTCACTAAACAGTGACAACCCAAGAACTATATTCATAGTAAATTAACACTATTTGCTAAATTGGAGAGTAACACATTGAAAATATGTCCTTTTCTAGCTGTATCAGGCCCCATGCCCTACAAAAGCTGCTTGCATCTAACATGCTGCACAGCAGTACAAACAGGAAGGAAAGATTGGGAATCCAATTATTTAAATCCTGATTCAAATGAGGATGAGGAAGCCACAGTAATAAATCATTTCAAAGCACAAAATACACTGCTATGGAAAAGCTGGAGTAGGTAAAGAAGCAGCAGATAGCGTGAAAATAGACCCTTCCTGGTGCTCCCAAAGCAGAAATTGATGCGATAGACAGATAGGGTCTGATATTTACGCAGGTACTGAAGCATGATGTATTCCAATTAAGCCCAACTGCTGTTTAAAATGTCCGGTGACAGTGTAACAAAGACTGATTGCCAAGTGCCATTTGTCTGACAGAGGGACACATGGGCTTCAGTAATGTCATTTACACTTCTCTCTCCTTTGTATCCTTTCTTTAAGGAAGTGTTCAGTAGACAGTAGCAAAGACAGACATGACCCTAAATAATATTCCTCACAGCTGCAATGCCTCTGTCTGCAGCAGCATCTTTCCAGAGGATGCTTAAATCCAAATAAAGGCAGCATTTACCAGCATATATACTATTATCAGGCCAGTTCTCTATTCCAAGAATAAAGACTATTCCCAGTATCGGAGCTGTCCCAGGAGCACTGATGAATGTTTGCCTTCCTGCAGAAATGTGGGAATGGAGAACAGGCTCAGGCAGGAGACTGGGTGTCAGAGAACAGGACTCTTCTGGCCTCTGCCACCAGCCGACTGGGGCACCCAAGGCAAATCACTTCATTTGTTTGAGCCTCAGATGCCTTAATGACATAACAGATAAGAATTAGAGCTGCATGAAAGCTTATGAAGCCAAAAAGAAGCCTTGGGTAGAACAGATGCTGTTTGCAAGAAGATTCCTATATTTGTATAAATGTTTTGGCTGTTTGTAATAAAAAAATCACACAAGCCAGCTTTTTTTTTTGGCAATGAAAATCCAAAGCTTTTCAATGAAGTTCAAGGGAAAAATAAAAAATACTTTTCTTGCCTAAAACCTTATTTTAATTCCATGAAAAAAAAATGACAGTAAGAAAGTGAATCTCTGACTAGCTTTATTGAATCTTACTCATTATAGAAAAGCACACTGGCTGAAAGGCAGCATATAAGAGCCAATACTGTTACAGATCAACTCTCTTTTGATAGTACAGTTATGCTCAAGTCATAGTCAGCTGACAGCATCCTAACTTTCACAAGGTCGGGTTGGTCACACAGGTGGAGACAAGGTCAAGTTGTGCTGAAAGCACAGTAAAATCCCATGCTGAACCGTTTCCCTCCCACTTACGCAGACACGATTAAACTGAGCTATGTCAAGGTTAAATCACTATTTTACTTGAGACGATGACTCAGACATTAAATAAAATAGAGAGCTGATGGTACCTAAAAGCTCTTTTTCATAACAGTCAAGGAAACCATGCCAGACCCCTGCTTATTCAATCCTTGTTTAAACCCAGTTGTTACTAGCCTCAGCTTCAGGCACAGTGAAGGCTCTGAAAAGAGTGGGGAACTTGTGGCTGTCTTAACAGACCACTAATAATGTTTTAAAGTGCTTTCCTATTCCAACACAGAGAAGTAGCCTTGCTAAATGAAATATCACAGCAACGGCTACGACTACACAACATTAAGGACATGCAGAGTTAGCATGTTTGGACACCCAGCAGAACTGAAAACTGATGAGCAGCACTGGGAAGGAGAGACAAAGGGATCTTCAGAACACGAGCACATTTCATACCACTTTCCCAAAATAGTTCTAATGGACATAGCGGTTAGATGTTCTTCCCCCCGGCGATTTGATTTGGATTGCCCAGGGTAAATGATTCTCATAATGTTGCCTCTGCTTTCTGTGGTTTGTAATAGAGCTATTATTTCCAAATGGACTTTCCAAATAACAGTGGAGATGAAAGCCCATCAAACAAACATCTGCTGTAAGCCTCGGTGATGCTAACCGGAAACGTTGTCAGAGGCATTGTTTGAATAGGCAGCCAAGGAAATACCCATTTTGATAAATGTGTACAGGCATTAGTCTCAATCACCATTTCCTACCGAAACAAAGGCCTTGGAAATGAAGCACTTGAACCCAGCTGTATAGACTGCTTCGGACATGTTCATAATGTCTCTTTCAAAGCAGATCTCACTGAGCTACTTTCCTTGACCTGTCAGACAAATAGAAAATAATCTGAAGTATCCTAGATGCAGCTAATTGCTCTAAACTGTGTCTAGGCACATAACAGAAATAAAAGGTATTTCGTTCCCAGTAGAAATCAGCTACAGGAATTATTCATGTGGGGGAGAAAAGAGTGTTGGTCATTTGGCATATATCAGTTCCCTTTGATGTTTGCAAAACAGAGCAAGATCATAAAGTATGAACAGACTGAAATTGCAGCTGAATAAATTTATAGACTTGTTTTCATTCGTTTAAAAATGAGATCATAATGTCTAAAAGCAATCAACTGATTGTTTTGGTCCACTTCTGTCTAATCACTGCTTCAACTGATGCGTCTCCTAAAAATACTTGAAATCGAAACCATCAGATGTTAACAATATCTCTTCTGCTGCCATTAGATAATATCCAATCAGTGATTATGGGCAGCAATGAAGCTTTTTAATTCAATGACTACACGCCACCTATCTTTACCATTTTGCTGACTGAAGATCCAGCTGTTTCTGGTTCGTATCAATGCACTTCAAAGATTGGCAAGTATAGCTATAAAGCTAAAAATAGGAACACTCTGCATCCCACATCAGTCACCTTTCTGTAGAAAAGAATTTTAGAAAGTTCTTGAATGAGACAGAATGGGGTTTATTTTTAATAAGCGACAGACACTCACACTGGTAATCACTGATACATATTTTCTCCAAGCAACAAAAAATGACACCCTTATTGGTGGATGGGTTGGTTCTTGGGCTGCTTTGCCTCCGAAAGAACTACCCTATACAGGGAGACTGCTGCATCAGTCTTTGAGCTGAGCAGCTTAGGATTTGATCCATGGAAACAAACAGCTCAGCTGGTTTTTCCTCCTCTGTGTCAGGGCTTCCTCTGTGAGGCTGCGTTCACCATAAAGTCTTAAGCTAATAAAGTACATGGGAAGCTGAAATCAGAGATGGTGCATTGACCTTGAGTGATACTGGGATTTGTGCCCTTCTTGATATGAAAGGTGGTGACCCTTATACCACATCAAAGCTCAGGCTGTAACCAAAGACTGTTCCCACTCTGTAGATCTCAGTGGTGGGACTGCATGAAGATGAGTCAGTACATGTTAAGTGTTGAAATGACTGCACAGCAAAACCAACTCACAATTAAGTACGCCTGCTTTAAGGATAAAGAACGTTATTAACTGGAAGATGTTCTATAGAAGTGTCTGACCACTGACTTCCCAAGAGCTGAGAACTGTGTTAACCACAGTACATGCGGGACAGCTCTGGCCACTGTGTTAACTCAAGGCAGTTTGGTTTAGTCACTGCTATTTTTAGATGTCTGTAAATAGGACTACTTGAAGCAGTGGCTGTGATTACTTTATGCATTTATTCAGGGTCGTGTGGTATGCCAAGCTCCGTTGGCACGTGTGCTCCTAAGTCACTGAGGTTCATCCATGAGTATCCACCACAGAGTTTTTGTGTTGTCAGATAAATTCAGACAGAATGAATGCAAACCTAAGGGCCCAAATCAATTTTTGTCAGGTCCCTGAGGCCACTGCCAGCCATTATTGCCCCTGCCCAGCCTTTCCCAGGGCTCCTGTCACCCTACTCACAGCCTACTTCAGCCCAACCTGGGGCCACCAGTCCCCGCCCCAGTGACACTGTGGCAGCACCACCAGCCTGTGATGGCCTTGGCAGTTTTATGCTGGGACATTTTGATGCTGCCAGAAGGAGAAAACACATTATGGTGGGCAATACACCCACACTGTGCTCCTCAACATAAGGACCACAGGAGGCACAGCATGGGAGAACGTGAGGGCAGGATTGACACCTCTTCTACATTTCAGAGTAGAGGTGCTCCTCTAGATCTACCTTTAAGTACAAGGAGCTGCTCTGATTTATGGCACACTCGCCTGGCTGCTATCAGCTTTCCTGGGGTACAGGTTTCTGGTCTGTAGTGTGCCCAGGTCATTCCAGGCAACAAAGGTGATGAAGGGCGTGGAGCATCTTCCCTATGAGGAAAGGCTGAATGAACTGGGGCTGTTCAGCCTTGAGAAAAGAAGACTGAGAGGGGATCTGATCAGTGTTTACAAATATCTGAAGTGTGGGAGACAAAGGGAAACAGCCAGCCTCTTTTCAGTGGTCTGTGGGGACAGGACAAGGGGCAATGGCTGCAAATTGGATCACAGGAAGTTCTGCACCAATATGTGGAAGAACTTTTTCACAGTGAGGGTGACAGAGCCCTGGGACAGGCTGCCCAGGGAGGTGGTGGAGTCTCCTTCTCTGGAGATATTCAAGACCCATCTGGATGCCTCCCTGTGCAACCTGTCCTAGGGAATCTGCTTTGGCAGGGGGGTTGGACTTGATCCCTGGAGGTCCCTTCCAACCCCTACAATTCTGTGATTCGAGGATTCCCTCTCTTTCTCATGGTGAAGAAGCAGGGTGGGAAGCCTGTGACATGTTTTTGGGTGGCAAGGTCCCCTCAGGTCCTCCCAGCCCTTTTTCCACAATGAAAAGAAACCAAAAGGGCTGCAGTTTAGCCTAAGGTGCTTTATCTGAGTTGTCTCTAATAAATACCACAGACCCAATAGCAAATTCTTGCAGAGAACTATTTATGGTCAATTCACAGCCTGAAGAATAAAAGCCATTACAGAATTAAAATACTTTTGAATTACAAAGCTGAAGAAATTCCATTCTGCTTACAGAAAAAAAAGACTCTGCCTTCACTGCACAGACTTTACTAGGAAATTCTTGCAAGGAGGGAGAAGGGGAGGCAACACCAACTCTTCCCCAGGGATCTGCTACAGGGTCTGGCAGATCAGTGGGGGTCTGCAGGGCCCCTGGAGCCTGCCCAGGAGCAGTACACTTCCCAAAACTTGCTTCTCCCTTGACAGGCTTCAGTCACTTCTGTGCCTATTGTTTATCTCTTGTGTTGGTTTTCCTTCTTCCATCCCTGCTGGGAGTGCATTTACTACTAGTAGCAACAGTACTGAACAAGGAATGTAGCCCAGTGTTTTATTGCATTGTGCATGTCTGTGCAGACAGATGCAGATGCATGTCAGCCCCATCCCCTTTTATGTGCATCGGTTTCCCACCAGGGAAACCCAGGATATGATTTGGGTAGGACTACTACTATGGCTGCATTTCCTGGATGTGGCCACATGTTCTAGACGGAACTTTTAACTCATAGGTTAGAGGGGGAGATCAGACATATTCCTGGGATCTCTTTACTTCCCAGGAACTGAGTCAGAACAGTACTTCTGTCCAGAGAGTATAACATTTGACTCTGCTGCATAGTTTATCATTATGCACTAGCAGATATGCTCTGTAACACATTCCCAGTGGGTACCACACATCTTGATTGCATCAGAATCACTGTGCATGCACAAACCCTCTGTGCAGTGGATGTGCAGTGCCTTCAGCATCTCTACCACATCCTGGACCGTATGCACACATGCAGCACAGCACAAATGATTATTAACACACACGGCTTATTAACACACGTGGCTGTCAGGAGAGGTCCCTGGGGACTGGAAAAAAGGTCACATCACTCCCATTTATAAGAAAGGGAGCAAGGAAGACCCAGGGAATTACAGGCTGGTGAGCCTCACCTCTGTGCCTGGGAAGATCATGGAACATATCCTCCTGGATGACATGTTGGAGCACATGAGGGAAGAGCATGTGATCCGGGACAGCCAGTACGGCTTCAGCAAGGGAAGGTCATGCCTTACCAATCTGGTGACCTTCTGTGATGGAGTGACAGCATCAGTAGATAAAGGGAAGGCAACCGATGTCATCTACCTGGACTTGTGCAAGGCCTTTGACACAGTCCCCCATCACATCCTTATCTCTAAATTGGAAAGATGTGGATTTGATGGGTGGACCATCCAGTGGATAAGAAACTGGTTAACAGACCGTAGCCAAAGGGTGGTGGTCAGTGGGTCTATGTCCACGTGGAGGCCGGTGACAAGCGGGGTCCCCCAGGGGTCTGTCTTGGGACCGGTGCTCTTTAACATCTTTATCAATGACATCGATGATGGAATTGAGTGCACCCTCAGCAAGTCTGCAGATGACACCAAGCTGAGTGGTGTGGTCGACACCCTAGAAGGAAAGGAAGCCATCCAGAGGGATCTTGACAGGCTGGAGAGATGGGCCCGGGTGAACCTAATGAGGTTCAACACTGCCAAGTGTCAGGTGTTGCACTTGGGCCAGAAGAATCCCAGACATAGATACAGACTGGGAGAAGAGCTTCTTGAGAGCAGCCCTGCTGAGAAGGACTTGGGGATTCTGGTGGATGAGAAACTTAACATGAGCCAGCAGTGTGCTCTTGCAGCTCGCAAGGCCAATGGTATCCTGGGCTCCATCAGAAGAGGGGTGGCCAGCAGGGACAGGGAGGTGATTGTCCCTCTCTACTCTGCCCTCGTGAGGCCCCATCTGGAGTCCTGTGTCCAGATCTGGGGCCCCCAATACAAGAAGGATGTGGAACTGTTGGAGAGGGTTCAGAGGAGGGCCACAAAGATGATTAGAGGGCTGGAGCACCTGCCCTACAAAGAGAGGCTGAGGGAGCTGGGCTTGTTCAGTCTGGAGAAGAGAAGGCTGCGGGGGGGACCTCATTGCAGCCTTCCAGTACATGAAGGGAGCTTATAAGCAGGAGGGGATTCAACTTTTTAAAAGGGTAGACAATGGCAGAACAAGGGGGAATGGATTAAAACTAAAGGAAGGAAGGTTTAGATTAGATATTAGGGGGAAGTTCTTTACAGAAAGAGTGGTGAGGTGCTGGAACAGGCCGCCCAGAGAGGTGGTGGATGCCCCGTCCCTGGAGGTGTTCAAGGCCAGGTTGGATGGGACCCTGGGCAACCTAGTGTAGATCCAGGCCTGAGGTTGGTGGCCCTGCCTGTGGCAGGGGGGTTGGAGCTCTGTGATCCTTGGGGTCCCTTCCAACTCATACCATTCTATGATTCTATGATTCTATGATTTATTCAGAAAATGCCAGAAAATAATATGGGAACCCCAAAATAAAAGGGAATAAATCAAAAACATATTAAGACCTATCTGCATGCAAGCCACAGGTATGGATATTATGCTTCCCTTTAAGTCTGGCATGTTTTTATACATTGGATAAATATTGGAACACCTAGCGTGTTGGCACTCAGAAGACTAACAGGACCTACCTACTAGTGTCTGTCCCAAGGGCTG
Organism: Porphyrio hochstetteri; assembly: GCA_020800305.1. NCBI lineage: Eukaryota > Metazoa > Chordata > Aves > Gruiformes > Rallidae > Porphyrio > Porphyrio hochstetteri. The sequence continues at coordinate 77,510,705 of CM036905.1, read as the reverse complement.
TGTGGTATGCTGAAATACAGGAGAAACCAGCACTGAGACTGGGCTGTCCAAAACATGGCAGCTTCAGTTCAAAGAGATATGTGGGGCCCTCTCCACTTTTGGCTCAAAATTACAGTAAAAATAGAGCAGAAATAACTGAATTTACTTAGTTGACATGGCATGGCCAGAGGACTAGCCTCGTGGATAGGATAGGTTAAATTTTAGGGCCAGTGTTCCCTCATGTGAAGTAAAGCCATGTTTATTTGTGTTGGAAACAGATGAGTTCTCACTATTAGGCCAAGCAAATTTGAAATTGACATTTTCTGAATTGGATAGGAGCGTTACAGCTGCTTTAGCTCTGCCTGCTTCCTTGTATATTTTTTACAACTAAGTCCCTCCATCCTAGGCTCAGGTCTTCCTGAGGTCCACAATACGGATGAGTCCAGGTCTAGCTTCTTGCTGTATGGTCTAGATCTGCAAGCTGCAACTGGTTTTAATCCATTCCAGCCATATTTGGAGCCTTATGAAGCTTCGTGTGCTCATAAATTAGTCTTTGCTCAAATGAGATTTTCCTCAATTATTAAATGTACTTCCCTTTTCCCCTCCCTCTTTGATTCTTTTCTATCTTTATGCTCTAGGGAGATTTTCAGAGGTCTTGTGTGAGGATTACAAAGGCAATAAGCAGATTATGGAAAAGTAGCTTTTTGATGTATCCATCATAATACAAATTAGGATTGTTTATAACTTTATTCCCTTATCAGTTATTACTGCGTGTATGCTGATGTGCTTTGAGGTTTCTAAATAAACTGAGAGGGATGAAGGTAGTGGAATTATTTTAATTGGCACATTAAGGAACACACTTGCCAAGGAACAGATCATGTGTACAATAATGCTAATAAGGAAAGTTTGTTGTCTTATTAAAAGAATCTCTGGAAAAAGGGGTAATCTTGTGGAGAAGGACACGGGGCTTCTGCAGGTCTAATTGCTCTGTGAAAAGAGGGCTGTCCCTGGTTTTGATGACTCTCTGGTCTCTTTAGGTTTTAAACTCTTCAAGGCAAGGAATGCCTGCTCACTTAGCCCAGCTAAGTGAGGTTCTGAGCTTGATGAAGACCTTAAAATGTTCGCCTAGTGTTAATTAAGGATAATATTGTTTAATTTTTCCCCCTTTGCCTGTTGGGAAATGTGTTGTATATATTTCATAGTGAATCCAAGGATTCTCAGTTCTATCACCAGGAGGGACAAAGAATTCAAACCTGAGTATTTTATTTTAGGCTCTTCTACTCTCAGCTCTTCAGCACCTGCTAGATTCAGGAAGGATGTCGATGCCCAGACCTAACAAATGATAGACCAGATGCTCAGGTAGCAGAACCTACGTGGTTCCTCTGGCTTCAGGCATTCTTGTATCTTTCAGACAGGTGTAAACGGGGAGGCAGGGGGGGAGTTAAAAATTAATTGCTCTATCACTGGAATGAATATATCCTCTGGCATTTTACTGTCTGGTGGAAGTGGTCAGGCAGTTATTCTGCAGCAGTGTTTATATTGCTAAGAATGTCAATAACAAGGTGCAGTGTACTGCAATGTGTTTTTGCTAATGAACTGATGAAAGGAGAGAATTATTTTTAGATTGTAAGTGAGAGAAAGTGAGCTCTAAATCTCTTTGGGGGAGAAAAAACCACATTCCACTGCTTTCAGGTTTACCAGTACTGAATGCCATTCCCCTATCTCCTGATAAAAATTGCAAGTATAAATGTCAAGCTAAGCCAGTGATGACCTTTGACTTCTTTGAAAATATTGTGATTCTTTCAAAAGAGCACTAGGAGAACAGGCTGAATGACTAACTGATAGAGCATACCCTCTGGAAAATCCAGAAGATGGTGTTGAAATCGCTGAACACCCCCAAAGGATGAACTGTACTGAACATAGATGCTGGGATCTGTGCAACAACTGCTCTGCCTCCCTCTGACACCACAGCAGGGTCCTTCCCCACATCTGGCGCTCAGGGAAGGAAAGGAGTGAAGAGAAATAATCCTCTTCAGCTTTTTCCCCCTTGAAACTCGAGCCGATTTTGAAGTGTATGTCCATGTTTTCTCTTCTTTTCCTCTTGGCCTCTTGTTCCCAAGGGCATAGGTGTGAGCACAGGGGCAGCTGCTGAAATGCACACCGCCCTGACCTAGGAAAACATTTTGGGCTGGGAGAGTCAGAATCCATCATAATCCCTCTGCCAACACCCAGCCTCAGAGACTGCCTCACTTTTTTTAGACCCTCTCTGTGGGAGGCAGCAACTGGTCCACTGACAAAGCTGATGAATTGATGCAATTCCGAGCCCATTCCTGTGCTTCCTAGTCTTGCAGCTCATGCTGTCTCAGTTTGCTGTGCTGTGAAGGGGCAGAAGGTGATCCTAGGTGAGGCTGGAGACGGGACTGCACACATGTCCAGCAGTACCTGGGACAGGTATCGAGAGTCAGAATCGGTTTCTCAATACAAATGTACAGATATATATAGCACAGACACCTATACATATACTATAAATAGGTATGTATATATATATATCTTCCCTGTCAAGGTATTTAAGGTTTTATGTAATGAGTCAGCAACAATAACATTAAATATATGACAATTCAGGCTGTTAGAAAGGCTGAGCACAACATTTCCACTCCCGCAGATTTTCAACCAGAAGAAACCTTGCTGCAGAGTGCAAGACAGGCTGCCCAGTGGCATTTTCAGGGTGCCTCCCAGGGCTGAGACAGGAATCTCAGATGAAGAACCCCCTGGTTATCAGTTTCCAAACTGGCTTATGGTCTCTTTCTGCTCTAAGCAACAGTGGCTGGGGTACGGCCAAGCCAGAGAAGCCTTCTGTAACACCCTGCAGACATTACTTAATACTTACTTTCTTTCTGGAAGCCTCTACAGGTTAAGTCTTCCTGATGCCAGGAATCCTCAGCTGAACATGAACGTCGCAATAACCACGAACTCTGCATCCCTGTGGCTAACTTGGGCAGATTTGTTGTTGGTTACTAAAGGCAACTAGTTCTGATTGATGGTTTCCATGAACTTCCAACAGCAGGGTGGGGCCTGGGCTATGCTTCCAGGACTCTGCAGGCTGGGAGACGCAGAAGGAGAAACACAGGGAAACTAAAAGACCATAAAGGTACCTGTCTTAAGATTTCTAGTTGTGAGCAGCTTGGAACCATGCTAGCACAGGGTGGCAAGGACTCTGTGTGGGACTTTGTATGCCATACTGGTTGCACACCGTATGAAATAAAGTGAACCAAACCAAAGCAAAAGTTTGTAAAGCTCTTTCTAATCCATGAATATTAAACCCCTGCTCTTTTCACTTTCTCATACTGAAGTCATCCTGGTAAGACAAATCTCTTTTTAAATATTTATCAGAAGAAAAACAAAGCAATATGAAAGAGATTTGCACAAAACATGTTTATCAGTCCTGGGTGTGTAAGCCTATCTATCAGCCCTTCCGTTGAGTCCTGGCGTAGTTTCCTCTGCCTTGCTCCTCTACTTCAGATGATATGAAAGGATTTCAATGTGCACTTGAAACGTGTTTGGTTTTTTCTAGGTTGATTCTACCAGCATTTTAAGCATAGTTATTTGTCTCTTTAAGGTCTGCTTTACATTACATAGTCCCTCTGTATTCTGTGCAGATGAAAAGCACGTGTGTTTCCACTCCTCCTTCATTATAATGCTACTTTGTGAAGAAAAGCATCTCCTGTGTTCTAAAAGAAAAAAAAAAAGCCATTATTACAGAGTTTTAGAAAACCTGTTGGTGACTCACTGAGAAATAGCAAACAGCATAATTTCCCCCTGCTTAGACTTATATCCATTCAGTCCTAGATCTTTCTGCCAAAAGGGTGCAAACCACTTCTAGGTGGGGCTGGTGGCTCTATTGTTAAGGTTGCTTAAGTACATTTACCAAACATTAGATATTTCAGGTAAAATTTCCACTCTGAATATTTACCTAAACCTGAATTACACAGGGAAACCCTAAGTCAGAAGTTGTTCTTATCTCTAAGACCAGGGCTAGGGTATATTTTGCCTTATCAAAATATTCTGGTAATCTTTCTCAGAGAGGCTTTAATGCCCGTGCCCTTTGAAAAAGGAACATGAAATTTGCCTTTGGGAAAGCCTGTCCCAATTTAACCACATTACGAGGCTTTGAACTGCAAGCAGCACCAGCTGACCAGAACCAGAGACCACGTCTCTCTGACCAGAACCAGAGACCATGTCTCTCTGACCAGCTGAGCTTTTTGAAAGGCTCTGGGCTAACAGGAGGGGGAGATCCTTACCCTGCTCCTTCTCCTGGCCAGAATGTGGCTGGATTAGTTTTCTACCAGTGATCAGAGGTAGATATGAGGGATACAAATGCTGATGAAAGATAAACCTTGACAGCAGGCCCTCAGGAAGAGGAGGTAGGGAGACCTCACACTTGTTGGCAGTGAGGACACCTGTGCTTGTAAAATTGAGCCTAAATAAAGCTTCACAGCTTGATTTTCTAAATATTTGCTAGAATTCATCTGCGCTACACACCTGGCATCTGAGGCCCTCGCAGAACTTTTGCTTTAGTTGCAGTTCTGGCTCCTCTAGCCCATGGATTGGGGCACTGAAGCAAAAAGCAGGCACTCCTTCCCTCATGCCATCCCAGGGTTTCCCTCCTCCTGAACATACCTCAAGAAGAATGAAGTAGGAAGCTACCAGAACTGCACCGTGGTGTGAGAAGCAAGATGGGGAGCAACAGAAGGACATTAAGGCAATACCTGAGGCAGAGGACAGAGATTTGGGGTGTACAGAGGTTGGACCAAATGCCTGGGGTAAGTAGCAAGAGGGGAGCTGGGCATGAGATAAGAGTCAGGATATGGGACTGGAGTCCAGCTGTCACAGAGACCAAGAATTGGGAAGAAAAAAGATGCTGAGACCACATGAGAAGTCAAGGAAGGATCAGTAGGGATGAATGTCATTGCCCTGTGGAATGGGGCTATGCCTGCACTGACTGTGCAGAGGAGAAAGATGGCTAGCTGAGTGAGGAAAACTGCAGCAGGGAAGAGACAGGACTAGATGTATGTATGTACTGCACACACTCTTTCCATTGCCATTCCTGCAGGTATACCAAACCTACCTTAAATCTAACTGCTATCTGTAGCTGTGGCCCCCTGGGATGCCCATGTGGTTTGCAAAACCCAGCCAAGATGGTGGGTGAATGTACAGGCAGCACTTTGCTGAGTAGCATCCCAAGAATGAAAAGAAGAGGCAGGAAGAGGCAGGAAGGGCCATGCTTCGAAGAGTCAGGCAGAAGACTGTGCTCATTAAAGCACATCCCTGTCTGGAGCCTGGAGAGGAAATCAGGAGAGCGTTGTTCTCCCATTGTCAAGCAAATACCTGCGAAACTTAGTTCCAAAGTGTGTCCTGCCTCTCCAGCGACAAGTTCTTCTTGGTTCTTGGCATTCCATGTGCCCAAATAGCAGAAAGAGAGGTGCCCCTTCTGCTGCTGATCGCAGTGGACAACCCCAGGACGCTCTGTTAACAAGGCTTGGAGAGGCAGGGGAAATGCTAATCCACTGTAAATATATGTGCTTGAAATTCAGAAAGCTCCAGCTCTCGATGGAAAATATAATCTTATTTCGTGTTCTTTATGCATATCACAAGGTTCACTAGAGTAATAGCTTTTTATTTCTGTCCTTGTGACCCTTAGGACACAGAGAATGGGTGTGTAATAGGAACCAGTTTGGTCAGGTTTATTTAATGACCCCATTGCTTTTTTACAGGAAAAAAAAAGTACAAGGTCAGGGAAGTAAAGATGTGCTCAGAGTGGCTGTGAACAGGGGACCAGCTGTAGGTTTCAGTGACCACGTAGCTATGGCCCTTCCTGGCACTTAAGAAATTGTCTTTTCTGGGTAGAAATGATCTTTCAATAGGTTGGTTTGGCATTTGTGCTCGGTCATGCTGTTATGCCACGCTGCCCTATAACCATCCCCAAAGGTCTGAAAGCAAATTTGACCCCAAAACCTCCACATAGGCTGCAAGTTGCCAAGATTTCCCTGAACTTACTAGCCATGAAAGGCTGTTTGAACTAAGCTATGGGACTAACAAATGTACAGATGAAACAAGTGCTCATATGACCCGTTCCAGCAGTTGTGCCTACATTGCTACGTGTCAGCTGTGAACATCTCAGCACGGCTGCAGATGAGATTAATTCAATCACTTTAAAAACTGACCAAATTGGTACAAATCAAAGGGCAGAGCGCATCTGCAGGAGCTAAGCTACCTTCATATAGGATACCAAGCATTTTCCAAGAAGTAGCAATTTTGCATTCGTCCTCATTTGGAGTTGGTTTTAATTTGTGATTCAGAATTGAAGGTCTATGCTTCATATTATTAACAACCTCAGACATTTAACCTTGGAGAAGTCTGTTTTTCCAAACCACAACAATTAACAACTTCTTTCCAATGCCAAAACATATATGCACTCTTGTCTTTCTGCCCACCAAACCAGATAAGTAATGAACACTGCAGCCACTCTGATGAACAAAGTCCTCAGTTAAAGCTTTATTTAGAGGTACCAAACCAAATGAAGCAGAGCGACCTAGGCTGTTGGACAAACAGCCAGGTCTGGCATTACCAATCTTTGGTGAGTCTGGGACTGAAGAGGAGACCTGTCCCAGCACACAGAAAAACCTCAACTTCTTTTCAGCTCTCCCTCCAGCCTCAGTGTACTTTAAACACCTAAACAACACCCCTCACTTGTTTCTCAGGCCTCGTGTCCCTAAAATCCTGTTACTGCCTCAATATCAGGTGTTACTGCAGTGTGCAGGGATGGTGACAGTTGCCCCAGTGTGGTCAAGCTGTCTATGGTGGATGACCTCTTGACCCATGATGTTCAGTTCCCGTTGCATTCAGATGGGATATCACAGAATCACAGAGCGTTAGGAGTTGGAAGGGACCTCGAAAGATCATCTAGTCCAAACCCCCTGCCAGAGCAGGATCCACCTTGATTAAATCACACAGGAACACGTCCAGGCGGGTTTTGAATGTCTCCAGAGAAGGAGACTCCACAACCTCTCTGGGCAGCCTGTGCCAGTGCTCCGTCACCCTCAAAGTGAAAAAGTTCCTCCTTCTATTCACATGGAACTTCCTGTGCTCCAGCTTATGTTGCAATTTTGAAGAGATTTTGATATGTTGCAATTTTGATATGATGCAATTTTGAAGAGATTTTTGTGGTGTTGTGTCTCTTTGCATCCAACAGATCACCATCACTTCTATCTGCTGCACTTCACAGTCCTACGAAGACTATTTCTCTTACGACCATATCAAGGACGTATTTCTTTACTCCAGAGCCCCTCAGCCATCAATGCCTGTTACCTGTCAGGCCTCACCAAGGGCTAACGCCTCCAGCCTTTGCCCTGGACTGCCTCCCTTCATCACACAGCTCACTGAATTCTTCCTTCACATTTTTCTCAGCAGCCCATTGCCTGCTCAGTGTGCCATCCAAAGCCTTTTTCATGTTGTGTTTTATTAGACAATATATCATTCTGCAGCTATAATATGCAGAGTAGCATTTCGCTGCATAATTTCAAAACTGGGTGCATTCATCTTTTCCCCAGTCACAGCTGAGAAGCCTTCCCTGAATGGATGATTAGTGAGTCAAGAAGACAAACAACATACCAAGGTAAAAGCTATAAACACAAAGCAAATGGCTTATGGCCATTGTTCTTTCTGGTACTAGGAGCAATGCAACCTGTAAGGCTGTGTTTGATGGCCTTTCCCTGGCGCTCTCGGTCTCCTCAGGTTGTCATTCTTGCAGGCATTGATAGAAAGTCAACATGGGTTCAAATTTGCTAGAACTGAGCTTTTCACAGAAACAAGGATGGATCTGGACCTACAGTTGGCATAAATCACTATGTATTTTACAATGTTGTATGTTGAGGGTCCTGGACAGATTGCTTACTCAGGTTCTCAGGGTTTTTTTACTCAGCTGGAAACAGGAGGGAAACACCCACCCGCCTACTCGTATTTCAGTATGAAAAGAGTTTTTAATATTAGGCTTGCAACTTTTAGAGGACAAACATAAAGCGTGTAACATCAGGAAAAAGTCAGGAATGCATCATTACCAACATCAAACATTCAACAACTGTAAGCTTGTACTCAAAAGTAATGAAGTTGGCTTTCAAATTAAAAAAAAATAACAAACCACTAAATAGTAACCATTTACAGTTGATGTTTTTCCAGCTTTTTCTGAACACAAGGCCTAGCTGCTGCCTTTTGTGTAGCATTTGAACGGTGTCAGGACAAGGGGCTCTAGAGAAAAAAAATCAATATTTTGAGATATGTCAAAGTTACAGTTTTTAACCTGCAATCTGTGTGTTCAAACAGTGGTTTGGAAGGGGTCCACAGAGGGTAGCTAAGAAAAGCAAGCCTATATTCTGCAGTATTAAATCACTCTATGGGAACTGACACTTCCACTGGAAAAGAGAAAAGTTTTAAGGTGCTGCAAAATGTAAAAGGTTGAAAAACATGTTTCTGGTGATTCTGACTCGAGCTTTCAATTATTTAAGTGATGTGAGGGCCCCCAGTTCTACTGAAGTTAACCGGGATTCGTTCGAAATCCCACGGGTACTTCAGAAAGTTCCATCCGGAGTTTCTGGATGAGTGGTTCCAACTGAGTACAGTGTGCAGTGTACTAAACTACTTATTTATTTATTTATTTTCCTCCCCGGTGGAGGTGTAAATCCCTGTGTGTAGAATTTAAGGCTATGCATAGCAAGCTTTCATTTCTTTATTATCTTCTACAGACCCCTTCCTGACAGTCCATGAGCCTCAGCATTTCCAATTATCCAGGCTGCCTGAGCTTTTAGTGACTGGCTCCTGTCCTTCAGCTAATAGTTCTGGAAGGGATTTCAGTGATCTTTTTTGGCTTGGGAGTAGTTAGTTAAACTGTCAAGGAAATGATGAATGGAATCTGCACCCATGTGTTACCACAAAGATGCCTTGCAGACATTTCCTCAGATTTTAAGACATCTGGCTAAGACTTTCTTACGTCACCAAATACAATAGAAGAATAGTAATGATTAGCAGTTGTATAACAGTATACTTCTCCAAGGCCTTTTTTGCTTGGATGTTTATAAAGCTCTGCTGGAAGAAAAACAATAATTCACAGATGGTAAAACTAGGGAAGAGGTGAAGTTGAAGTTCCTTATTTAAGTCACAAATACAACTCAAGTTGGAGCCCAAAAGATTTTATGCTCAGATCAAAACTTCACGATGAAGGCATTATTTTTTTATGAACTAGGAAAAGATATTTTAACTTCATAGCCCCAAAGATTTCTTGACAATAACACTGAAACAAACACATTCAGTTCCTCTGAAAGCCATCATCTCACTCTTCAGAAGCTATGAGTATTAAATTTCCAATGCGTCTTTTTCACATTAAATGCTGCTAATGACCAGGAGATAACCATGTGAAACAACTAGGCTCATCCTTACAAAAAAAAGGAGACCTGACAAAACAAACTTGTACCAAAGGAAAGCAAGCAATTCCCGAACAGATATGATTTATTGGCATTCCTCTCCTTTCTAGCTCCTACGCCTAAGGCGAAATCAGTCCTTTCAAGGAAACATCCACAAGAAGGCCAAGGTTGCTCACACTCTGAGTCAGGGTCTGTCACTGGGTTGCTGCTGGCCAGCTGCCCAAATCCTGCCTCCCTGCTCCTCCCGTCCTTAGGTGGGGCAGGAGGCGGCTGCATGTTACTCATGGCATGGGATGATGGACCCTAGAACATGTCTTGAAGAAAAATATCTTTTCCCTGGCCTCTGGGACATGCCTTTCTCTCTCCTTGGCATCCCAGCTCTGAGTTCTTAGTGATGGCTCCCTGTGAGTCAGGGAAAAGCAAGTAACATCAGCATTTCCCAGACCCTCTCAGGGGTTAAAACCATAGAGAGTGTGTTCAGGGAAAAGGTTTGTGCTGATGGTGCCTGTTAGGAGCCAAAGATCTGGAAATGATTTGTGGTCTCAAAACCGTGAACACCAGGTAGGGCACTTAGTGCTGCTTTGAGAGCGTTGTTTTTAAGTTCTTAGGACTGGCTTAGAATTGCAATAATTAACAAAGTAATTTCATTGTAAAGTGTGTTTTCTTCATATTCCTTATGTTGGCCCTCTCCCTCTAGCTTCATCTTGTTGTACAGGATACCTGGAGGTAAGAAAAACTCAGCCATCGCAGCGATACAGAATCACAGAATCACAGAATCACAAGGTTGGAAAAGACCTTTAAGATCATCAAGTCCAACCATTCTCATCCTAAACTAAACCATATCCCTAAGTACTTCATCTACCCTTTTTTTGAACACATCCAGGGAAGGTGACTCAACCACCTCCCTGGGCAGCCTGTTCCAGGCCCTGACAAATCTTCCAGTAAAAAATTTTTTCCTAACATCCAATCTAAACCTGCCCTGGCACAGCTTCATGCCATTCCCCCTTGTCCCATCACCTGTCACCTGGCTGAAGAGACCATTACCTATACCATCACCTATACCATCCATGCCAGCCTCTGGCTCTGAGCCTCAGCCTCCAAGCGAGACGCTGGCAGAAATTTGGCCACTAACTTACACAGTCTTGCTGACACAGAGGCCAAGTTTAAGCCAAGACTGATTTCCAGGTCCTCTCACGCTGCTGTCTCATCTCATCAGCCTTTTCTCTATCCTCCTCACTCTTAGCCATAGGTTTTCCACCATGGCTGTCTCTACCCAGGTAGTTCCCATATTGCTGTGGCAATCTCTGCAATTCAGCATTGATTCCAATTGGGATTCCCCCCACACACACTCCTCTTTCTACTTAGTTTCTTAACCAAAGCCATGGATGTGTGGAGATGATCCCAGTGCACTGAGTGAGGCCGAGGGACCAGCCTTTCTCCAGCTCACATCTGTCATCTTGCCTCTTCGCTGACGCTGCTGCTTTCTGGTGTGTTGTTCCTCCAGTGATTCTTACACTCAAGCATCTCACTCCTCAGTCAAGTTATTAGCCTTGGTGGCTTGTCCTTTTGCTGATGGAGTTTGTGTAACCTTCAGGTTTGACTTCTGAAATTGCTACTCACATGTTTTCTTTGCTGTTGTCACACAGGCTGGGAACACAGCCACGCTCCCTCCAATTCCGAGCACCTTCCTACTCCCACAGGGTCACTTTAACTGCAAAGATCTACCAAGACTTAACTAAGGAAAGGGTTAGCTGCACTGCATGCCTCCTCTACATCTCCTGACAGGCTAGCTGCTTTATGAGGTGTCCACCCTGGCTTTTTGCACATTGTGACTGTGAAAGCTCTTTGATACAGGAGCTTTTTATTTGCACATGGCTGGACAGTGTTTGGCACACGCTAAGTGAAATTAGCGTCCGCTCCTGTGATGTGTTGCAATGCCACCCAGTAAATAAGGTTGGCAGTGTTTCCTTTTTTCTGAGTAGGCTCTGCTGCTGTGTCTCCCCATGCTCCCTTCCCAAGCTATTATTGCTGCCACACTGCACCCCTTTTCCTTGATGAACGTGCAGCTGCCTCACTGTACGCTGTTATCAGCTTGACTCACCACAGCGAGACCTCTAAAGCCTCCCTGGAATCTCTGGCAGATATTATCTCTTCCTAGATATAATACATTACATTTTAATAAATTAGTATGTGCCTAACTTTAATGACCCGGGAAAATGTAATCTTTAAATTGATGGCATCCTTTTCAAAGAATTTAACCAAAGATAGCTCTTATGTAAATTGCACACTGTGTTATAGTTACATGCACCTTGGAATGACAGAACGGTCTCCCTCCAGCTTATGGGAGAGGTACTTACCTCTTTTAAAGGTACATCACAGAGAACAACCAGTTCCAACCTTCCCCTTTTATTGCTTTATACACTGTAAAGGGTGCCTGGGCTCACGTCCCCTCTCTGGGCTATTTGGCTGCCTCATAGTTAACAAATGTTCTTTTGGAGTTACGCACTGTAAATTCACGCAGCCATTCTAACTGCTGCACAAACAGTGCTGCCCATTTAAGGGCCAGAAAAGTGCCCTCAGTCACAGCATGGGAGTCACATGAGTCCTGCTTCTGGCACTGTTTGGCCCTGAGCGTGTTACGGGTTGCAGGAAACCTGTAACAGACCCCATGCCGTGTATCGATGTAAATTTGTCCACCAGTGTCTGGTACAATGTTTTTTGAGGAACATACTGTTCATGTGTTAGGTCTGCTTACTTTGCTGGAGTCTATCAAGGAGTTTAATTTTTCATACCCGTCATTAAAAGGAACCACAGGGAGGAGAAATCATGAGTAAGCAGAGACATAAATATATTACAGATGTGTAGAGTTCTCTATGGGGACCCTAGTCAGAAAGCATTTGGATGGAGATGTCTGATACTCGCACTAGTTTCCTGTGTTGTGGCTGTTCCACAGAGGGATTTCTCTGTTACGCAGGGGTGGGGTCACAAAGGGTGCACGCACAAGGCAGACTGATAGGAAGGGCACCTGGTGGTACTGTCAGGCTTGACCAGTACCAGAGGAAAATAGGTATTTTTACCAGAACAGCTTTGAAAACTAACGCTGGTCTGGGGGATTTTTGTGTCTAGGCAAATTAGGAAGATGGAAACATATAAATTCCCTCAGCAGAAAGCACAGAGTTTTGGGAATTTTCATGATACCAAGTGAAAAGCATTTCCTGGGCATCCCAGATGATGCCCTCCATTAGCCTCTGTGTAACAAAATGTATCATCGCTTGCTTAGGCTCTGAAAGTGCTGCCAGAGGCTGAGGAAAGAGTAGCGAAGGTGAAATCAGAGCTTTTATTTCCTGAAGGCCAATGTGATAATCGTACAGTGTCTCAGCCATCAGATAATGAGGCCTCCCCAGCCTCACAGAAGACTTGCCGAACAGGCCACTACTTCACACCTCTCATCCCCTCTGCTTCTCTTTACACCTTAGGACCCTGGCCTATCTTCTTTTTTGGGACCATGCCAGGAATAGTTGTTTGTCCTGATGTACAACTCCCAGTCCGGCTGTACCTGGTCCAAGGGGCCCTGAATCAGGGGAATACCTGGGGATAATGAACTGTGGGACACGTACCAAGGCTTCAGAGGAACAACAGCCCTGTTCTGAGGCACACTCCCCACCTGTGGTCTATCTGGGCAGGCATCTCCCATGGGATGATCAATACCAGCACTCTTTCACCCACTTGGAAAGCAAATACTGCCCCTGAGAAAATAAATTAAAAAGGAATACTTGCTTAAATATGTGGCCTGCTCTCTTTGTCAGTGGAGGCACATAGTACCACACATAAAATGAGGATCTTCACAAGAGAACTCTGCACTCCATTCTTTTTCATGGGAGAGATGTCAGGCTAATCCTGAGGACAAGTTGTTTGTGCTGAGGGGAAGGGAACCCAATAAAACCCCCAAAAGATTACAAAAAATCAAATCCATCCCAGATGTTTCATTTCTGAGATAAAGTATTGATTTTCCAGAGCAATGTTTGGTTTTGTAATTTTTTTTTTCAAGGTGATTATTCCTTTGAAGTTTATAAGCAGTAGTACTGGAAGAGAGAAAAACACCCCTCATTTGCCCCAGAAATATTTAGCTCCATGTTTTCACGGCGAGTCTCTGGTATGGCGTATGGAAGGCAAAATATTCACACAGTGCCAGGCATAAATATGTGTGTGGCTTTGCCAAACAGCTTGGTGTGAAACAGGGGTGGGAACGTTGTTTTAGGAAGAGCGCCTTTGGATGAAAAGTAAAGCCCTTGGGGAAAAAAAAGTAGTTTCCCAGCAGGGCACAACTGGCAAACAATGAACAAGATGTGAACAAGATCATCTGTGTAACCCTCTCACTACTAAGAAACAAAACACCATCTAAAACAAATGTCACAGAATCACAAGGTTGGAAAAGATGTTTAAGATCATCAAGTCCAACCATTCTCATCCTAAACTAAACCATATCCCTAAGTACTTCATCTACCCTTTTTTTGAACACATCCAGGGAAGGTGACTCAACCCGCTGCCCCTCTACCTGTGCTCCAAGTAACCAGGCCCTGTTCTTGTTTTCTGCCATCTTGCAGACTATGGGAACTATTCGTGCCTGTCCGAAGTGCCTCCGATTGCAATGCCAGCCTGCGTAAGGCAAACGGAGATGGAGCAGACAGACCCCCAGCTCCTATAATTTGAGGCAGTCAAAAAGGCATTGATCAGCAGGGAAGACTGGAGGTGGGGAGGTGGTAACATGTCAGAAAATATCTATTAGTCAGTTTAAAAAATGCAGGTTTCAACACAACTTCTGTCTGGAGGGTTCCTGAGATGTGGCATGCTTAAAATCAGAGAGGAACCCCGAAGAGAGCAAGAAACTGAACGGTGAGGATTCAGAGTGAGGTAAAACCATCCACGCTCAAAGTGCAGGAGCAGAACGGAGCATTGGCCCCTTGATACCCCTCTCACTGTTGTGACGGTGAAAGGAAGGTAGGCTGAGGGGAGAGGGACCTAACTGCAGCCTGCAGGCACAGCCAAAAAGACCCTCTCTGCCATTCCTGCTCTGAAACAAAACCAGGGAGGTGTTTTAATCCGCCTTCCCCTTGTTCTTTCCTGAGGAATGAGGGTGCTTACCCCAGTATTCATTGTATGTGTCACCAGACTGTAGGAGGAGAAATTTGTTGATGTTTTTTTAATACTCATCTGGAAAACCATTTCCCACCTGAATCCAGGGAGGAGCCCCTTTTGAATCTCCTGAGATCTGCACAGCAGATCTGAAAGAGATGTCCGGATCAGTTGCATTACCTAAGTGCAGAGCTTATCAGTACTTTACAAGCAGTGTTTGTACAGCACAGATAAACAGAATGATTATTTTATAGCAGCTTGACTCTTCCTTTGTTTCTGTCTTTGGTTGAAAGGCCGGCTAATTAGATGAGAAACACTTTGCTGCTACAATACCTAAAAATAAATCCATCTTATTCGTGACCTTCTGTTTTTCAGCTTTCCTTAGTATTACCACCCTTACAACTCTGCCATCTCTAAGCAGAAAACAAAGTAAAAGTGACCAAGAACAAAAGATCATCGTTCCATCTTTTTATTTAGGCATGACACAAACTGAGTGACATGAAAAAGCAAACAAATAGCTGAAGTCGGGCACAGGTCGGAATAACAGAGCTTAGAGGTTACTATTGCTTGAGAGAATAAAAATTGGCCTAAATCAATGTACAGGGTGTTTACTGCTTTCCTGCTCGGCGTGCTGTTTGCCTTTCCTTATTGACCAGACCCAGGCCCTTGAGAGCAGCTTGGAGCTGTGCTTTTACAGCAGGGAAGAATACATCCAGCGTTCATCCAGCTAGTGTCAGAGGGCTGTGCTCATGTTTTCACGTAACAGATCCTGTTTACAGCCAAGTTTTTTAGAAAAGCGTTGATAATTTAACAAAACTATTTCACTGGGTTTTCACCACCAGTACTTAATACTAATTTTTATTGTACCCTTTAGCATTTCTGCTCTTTTTATGCTTTTACACCCCTTTCATTCTCTCTTGAGGAACTACACTGGTGGGCTCTCTGACATAAAAGATGTAATAATCGAAATAATAATAAAAAAAAAGTACATCAATAATCAGATTTCAAGGAAATTCACTTATGTAGCAGACTACCGGGCAAATGTAGGTATTTAAAAAACAGACAGAGCAATTCTCTCTAAAGCTCTTACTTTCCCTCTTCCTCTGCTTCCTCTAATAAGAAATTAAAATCCATCATATTCAGGACATTGGAATATTCATCATTCTGTTGACTGGAAGGTTGTGCTTCAGGCTATAAAAAGCACTGGGGGAAAAAACCTGAACCCAGTGCTCCTTTTCACTTGACAGAGAAAATTACAGACCAGATCCTCATTTAGTATAAATTGCTATAGGCCTTTCTGAGAATATGGTCTTGGACCCAAAATTAAAATGACTCTTCTCCAGGCATTATAGTCATATGCATCAACATTTTCAGAGTTTTTGTGGTTATATTTTCACATCTGAGTGTGATGCTTTGTCTTGGAGGAAAAAAACCCGTGAAATATTATTGTAGATCTGAGCTCTCTCATAGATTTATAGTCAGGAGAAGGCACCACTTGCTTTTAAGCACCAGCAGGCTGTCTCAGAAAAAGAGTTCCCTCCCATCAGGACTCCACTCTTCCCTCTTCTAGGAAACACCCCAGAGGACCTGGGCAGTCTATAAAGCCCTACCCTGCGACAGGGGGGTACAGATCTCACCACAAAGGGACCCTAGGTGGGCATGTAGACAATCACTGCCATGATGGAATGTCAGAGGCAACAAACCCCCCCTCCTGATAGCTTTGTGCAGCTCACCAATCCTTCCCAGTTACAAAATGATGTGGCTTTGTGGAACTGCAAAAGAGGAACTGGCTGTGCCAGGATGGACTCGCTATTCAGCAACAGAGCTGCAGGTTTAAATAGCTGCTCTAAAATCCTTCCCTAGTATATAAAAGGGTATGTGGTGGTCAGTTTATTTCCCAGAAGGGTAAACTAGCTTGCCGTGATCTCAGCTCAGACCTGACCTTGCAACACTGCTGTTACAACTCTTCTGTAACGGCTTGGGTACCCTCTCTACTAGGCTTCAGTCACCCCCATGAGCATACCCACACCCTCGTGTTGAGCTACCCTGGGCGAGGGTTTCTCCCTTATATCATGATGCTGGAAAACACACCTGTTTTATGCTCCCATGAGACTGCACATTGGCTGCACAGAAAACAGCCTGTGGGAAGAGGTGCCAATCTGCTGCACCTGAGGCACCTCCCTGCAGTTGAGCAGAGCTTTGCTGGGCATTGGCCTTGGGCCGTGTCTGGAGCTGTAACTCTGCTGATGGAGCCAGCCCAGTGCTATTCAGCGGTGAGATCGCACGATTTCAGAGCCTGAAGCTCAGCTGCCAGACTCTGCTACTGACTAGCTGACTGATTTTTAACCAATCAAATAATATTTTCAAACACTTGATCCAAGAGAAACCTGGATCCATGCCCGCTTCTTAGAACTGGCCCGCTCAACTCCCAGGTATAGTTCCCACCCGTCCATAAAGCTATTATGAACCCCAAAGCAGCATGAAGGCTTTATTTCATCTACAGTCTCTGAGATCATCAGGTCTGCTCAAGTGAAAGTTGCTGAAACGGATTTACTCTCCCTTATCCCTGGCACCTCATTTAATAGCTATCAGCAGAGCTCTCCGCTCAATCCTGGGTCAGGAAACATCAGCCCAGATGTGGGGCATGTGAAAATTCAATCGGGATGCTGTGCCAGGCCAGCTTGCATGTGGCATCAGGAGGGAAGGTTGTGCCAGGAAACCTCCCTGTGGAGCAGCTCAGGGACCCTGTGGTGCAGCACCTTGTCACAGCACTGCCTCTCCTACCTTGGCTGTGACTCCACATGCTACCACGCAACTGGTCAGACCCATCGGGGCTCCCAGTGTAGGGTGCCCTAAGGAGGACAAGGAGTTAGGGTGTCGCACAACAAATTTGCCGGATTTCTGAGCTGGGGGAAAAAAATGAGGCACAAGCCAGTAGCAAGAATCTCCCACCTCAATTCACCAGTAAACCAGGCGCTTCCAAAAGGTGTAAGAAGCCAAGACAGGTGCACTGTAAAGTTTAACACAGAAACCTCCCATGCAAAAAAGGACATGCATCGATCTGTAAATACAGCGTGGCAGTGGATGCAGCCCCACACAGGCACACGAGGGTTTTGGGAGATTCTGTATTTAAAAAGACACCATGTAAAAGGAAGAGAAGGGACAAGAAAAGCATCAGGAAGGAAACAGTAACAGCCAGTTAGTATCGTACGTATCTGACACTTCCTCACAAACCCACGCTGGCGATTCTCTTTGCTCTTTTCCAGTTACGTCTGAAGCAGCCAAAAAAAACCACAAACCCGCTCAAAAACAAAGTGCTGGTTGAGAGGTAACTATAGGTAAAGCCAGGAAAAAGCTTTTCACAGCTCTGATTTCCAATAACTTACTTGCAAGGCATCGAACTACCCAATTATCCTAAAACAGTCATCCAATTTGTTTCTCTGCGGGGAAGCTTGGTGCGCTCAGGTCATAAGGATCAGGAAATTAGTTCTTTGTTGAAAGTGTGTGCATCTTGCCCTCTCATGTTTCCCAACTGACAGGCCACAAAAGCAAGGAAGGAGACTGAGAAAAAGACTTTGCAAAACAACAGGGAAACTGTTTTCAACAAAGAAACCAATCTGCTGAATTCATGTTACATACAGAGCTTGCAAAGCAAAGCACCATTTTTTGCTGCAATGGAATTGCTAGGATGACCCAAAACATCCACTAAAAAGCTTTGAAGACCTGTTGCACTGTGATGTTCCAGCATTTATTCCCAAGCTTTTCCAAAAATCCACGAGAAATAAAAAACCCTCTTTTTTTCCCATTCAAACTTCTTAATATGGAAACCTCAGCAGCAATACTTTGTTCTGGGGTTTGGTTTTTTCCCCTCCTCCATTTTTGATGTGTGCTTTTGAAAGCGCTCTAGGCATCTATTTGCATTTTCCAAAAGCTTTGGAAACCTGGCCCTAACTTATTTATGAAAATGGGGCTCAAACTCAGGAATTACTGAAGTGGTTTTGAAATTTTGCACTCTTTATATATGAAAGTATATTACACTTGATTTTGCTGCTTCAGGGGACACGTAATTCCCGTCATTTTCGATGGAGATGGAAGTATTGTGCAGTTGGAAAAATAAGACTTTTTAGAATTTATTGACAAGGGCAAAATATGAAAGGGCTTTAGTATTTCTTTTTATGTGCATGATAGAAATCTGTGCATAATAAAAAAGTAGGCCTGTCTTTTGGCATACTTTCACCACCTTTACAGAAGAATAACAAAACCATCACTTATAAACTGAAAGCAAATATACTTATAAATGTATTTAAAGATATTTAAATACCTTGCTCACAGAGCTGTATCTTACACTGGATATTATAATTATGCTAAATTATAAGCAATAATACAATGACAGGCTCTGGAATATACTGCTGGTTTGTGAGTTTCCTGGAGGGACATCCTAGTATCTTAAAGCTTTGTATCACACCTGGAGAGAGAGGAGATTCCTCTGTGTTTTACAGGAAAAACAAAAACCATGGGACTTATTAAGATTTTTACCACCTTTCTGTGTATTATAAAATAATATGCTTGCCTAAATGCCCTTGATCAGAGAAGGCCACAGATTTCCAGACATCAAGCAAGATTTCAAGCGAATTAAATCCTATGTTAAACAACATACCTGTTTCAAGTACACCTTTCCAGGTTTCCAAATGAAAATCTTTTTTCCTTGTTATTAAATCCTGGCTAAGTCAACCTTTTTTTTTTCCTCTGTCATTAGCTTGTTTTCTTTTTAAGATGTGATGTTTTTTCCATCCTAAACTCTTCAACAGAAGAGTAATTTTAGGTAGCTTGATCTTCTGGCGGTTTCTCAGTCCTTGGCTGGCATACTGGTACTGCCCCCATTCAGCCTCTCTAGGAAAGATGGATGCAAGTTCCCATAGGGATGTTTGTTTGCTTTAGCTGGTACCTGCCCATACTTTATCAGAGCTATGGTCAGTCATTTTCTCTCCTCCAATTTGCTTGAGATTTATACTGATGCTTCTTGACAGGGTTTGGCAAAACAATGATGCAAAGTACTTGCATAAAACTTGTTAGGTAGAGCATTTTGTTGTCATTCAAACTAAAAATCAAATGTCTAAAGGCTAATATTGTTAATTCTCCCCTCCCCCACTAAATCATATGGCATTCAGATTTCCTCTTATTTGTGTTTTGGTTTTGGAGCTGTCAAGGTTCACACCTTTCTTGCTTTTCTTTGTAACCATGACAACTACAAACTTGCTATTTTTCTCATGAAAGCCAAGATACTTGTGCAATGATATATGGAAGACAAAACTTTAAGAAAAATACTTCACATATTATGGTTTACAACTGCCTATGTCAGGTAACTATTGATTTAAACAGGCCACTGAAACTTTAGAGCCTGATTCATGGGTATCCATGTGATCTTACCATCTTCTGGATAATGCATAGGGGTGAGGTGCATGTTTTGCTCCTCTGAAACACCCCCTTCTCCCCCCAGATTTCAGCATATACCTCTAAAACTGAGCACAGTCTGAAGGAGGGAGATGGCTTTCTATTAATCGAGGGAAAACTGAGGGAAAGAGCCATTTACTGATTAACTGATAGAACCAGGCTTACCCGACTCCCAGCCCTGTGCACTGAACAGAAAAGCCATCCCATGAGCAACAAAAATCTCGCCTGCCAGAACTGTAACTACCCCTGTACACACCCACACCAAGCTTGGGCTGTGAAGCCCAGACTGGGAGAGTTACCAGGTATTACTGCTGGTAATGACAGCAAAAATAAGAGTATAGGATCACTCTACAGATTACTTATTCAAAGCTCATTTCCCAATTAATAGGAGTTAACTTAATGTGGCCAGGTCAGGAAGAAGGAGAAGAAATTTGGTTGGAATTGATTATTTGTTTGAGCTAATTTGGATTTCTTCCATGGAACTGAGTCTTGAAATCTGCAAGACTCTAACAAAACATGCCACTCATACTCAATGAATATATAACATAACAAGACAAGATCTAGAAAACACAGAAGAGAAACAATGAGGAATTATTGCTCTTTGGGCTCCAAGAAGTAAATGTTAATTGAAGAGAATAACAAAAATAAGAAGAGTGAACTTGAAAAATGCACTTAACTTAAATTCTAATCTGATGTTTGTTTGCTTCCCTTCAATTTCAGACAGCAGCTCTATCTAAAAAAAAAAAAACCAAAACACCAAAACAAATAAAAATCCCACCCAGCCTCTTGAAACATTCGTTTTACAGTGAAGCAAACAGACTGCAGGACATAAATTAATCCCACTCCAAATTAGCTTGGTTTTCTGCTTGTTGATTATCAGTTCAGATTTATTTGCTATGGACCAAATTCAACCAAGTACTTAAGCACACGCCTAACTTCGATCATGCAAGCAGTCCCACTGAGACTCTTCACGTGCCTAAATATATGTACCCAGTTAAATAATTTGCTGAATCAAGACCCACTTTATTTCTTCCTCAAGAAAGCATTTGCAGAGACAAAGTTGTTTTATTCCAACCATGAAGAGTTTACTGCAAACACACGACACTGAAAGCTGCACGGGTTACGTAGAACTGGCCACAGAGCCGTTTCTGTTCTCAATGAGCCTGATTTAATAGCCTGGATTAAATTTAAAGGGCCCAGCGAGACACTGGATTTCTCAAGGTGAACTGACAGTGGAAAAGGCAGCGGTAGCTTAATAGAGATCAAGGAGAGGAGGAAATTAAGGAACCTCTGAAACATTCCCTTCCTGGTTTTGGTCAAAAAGGCATAATTCTTGGAAAACTTACATAACCAAAAGGCACACGGGCCTGTTTTCTCCTCTTTGTCCTCACAAAGAACGTATCATATGTGTAAGAGCCTGCCTCTGCACAGCTGTGTGGTGTGAGGAATTCCTGGTGCAGCGCTCAGTGGGAGCACCATAAGGGCATCTTGCTCCTTTCCTAGGATGCTTTAATTACCTCTCTGGCAAAAAATGAAGCTCCTAAAATACCAACCAAGGATACGGCATTGTCAAGCATTTCTGGCTAGAACCTCAAGATCCCCACATAATGTAAAGGACGTGCTTAAATGTTTTAAGGAATTCAAGTCCCCACCTTTGTCCTGCAATGTGCGAAGGGAGGATTGATTGGAGATGAATAAAACACAAATTATCTAGGATTACACATACTGTAACTATGCCAGGATGCAGCTAGGGTGGGCACTGAGAGTGAGGAACTGACTGCTACAGCAGAGACACCCTAGGACAGCACAAAGTCCTGTCCTTGCCTGGCACAGTTGAGCATCACTCCGTAATATATTCCTAACCAATTTTCTGGGAAAACAAGGCGTCTCGTTCTTTCAGCACAGATCAAAGAGCAACTAGGCTGGTATGTTACATGGGGGTAGCAAGTGTATGTGTACAGTTTTAGCCCTAATTAATGGTTGGATTTGAGGCTATTTTCCCCCCAAAATGACTGCTGTCAAGTTCCCGGCTGGAGATGGCCTCAGTTAAATTCTACATGCTTATGCAATCTCAGCAGTAGAGAGATATGATTTTCCCTTTTTGGTACCATATCACCTTCCCAAAAGGTTCATTTTTTTTTTTTCCCATGTGAAAAAAAAAAAATCTCTCAAACAAGTATTTGATGCTCTCCCTGGACATGCAGTCTTATCAACCTGTGTAAAACTGACTGAAAATTTCACATGAAGCAGCTGAAAAGCACTCTCTGGGTGTGTATGTAACTAATCCACAAAAGGAAGAAATAGGAAGAAGACAACAGAATATTAAAAATGCCAATGCTCTTTCTAGCTACAACAGCTCTGTCAGAGCCAGCAAGTGAAATACCATGCCAATAGCGAGCATAGACATTTTATGCCTTGTTATGCACGTTCTGAACATCTCCACCAGAAACGTCTTAATTACAGCTGTTAATTTCTCCTCTACAAAAAGGGTGATTCTCCTTCACTGGTGTAAACTTTCTAACGGGAAATTATGCAGCAAGTGTGTAAAAATTATTTGTTGGGTTTGGGAAAGTAATTGGCAAGCTAACTTTCAATAGAAAAGGTGACGTTTGATGTTCTGGCTCCCAGTTCTGCCCAACACCTGGTGCGGCAAACAATACAAACTGAATGACTTATCAAGTACTTGTTTTCAGTAAACCATTAACTCCTTGGAAAAGGCTTTTCTCCTTCTAGCAGTAACTTCTCAGGTCACAGAGTTTCAATAGTTCCCCAGATCACTCGCCTTCTTTTGTAAAAGTCCCTGAGAAGCCTGGATTTTGAGGATCTTCCATGAGTTTTATGGCTCCTGTCCCGTTTACAGGCTTGATGAAAAAAAGGCAGCAGCAGTATTCTGAGCACAGCACTCCTTGGGATTTACGGGACTATTTTGGTAAATATTTGCAACAATCTACCTGGAAAACACCCCCCTTTTTTCCTGCTTGTAAGCTGTCTGCTGACACTCTTGAATGTCACAGCAAAAAGTACTTTAGTGCAAACAAATCTGATCCAGTAGACTGCAGGTTAAGAGCCCATCAGCACCATTCCTTTCTCCCAAAGGTACTCCTCCAGTGTTGGGGCTTTCCATTATTTTAAGGCCAAGGTGTCTGTGTGTAGCTGACCACGTACAACACGTGCTCCCCAACAGATTCACCTTGTTTCCGTGAATCCTTTCTGTCCATAACCAGTTTTGTGTTGTGTGGAAGGTCTCTCTTGCAGAGTCACACCTCCTCCTCCTTAACAGAGCACAAACAGGCACAGATCCAGGTCAGAACTGGAAGCAATGACCACCTGTGTCCAAAAGGCTTTTTTAGCAGGAACTTCACACCTTGCCAGGTGGGCTAACAAAAAACACACCCAGCAGTAAAAAGCCATGAAGGAAGATGTGATCATAACCCAAGAGCCAGACCTGCTCGAAATATTTGTAGAAACAACCCCAAACACAAATCTTACAAGTATTTAAATGCTTGCACTCAAATTGAAGTGTGTGCGTGCTCTCAAAAACACTATCCACGTAGCATCGACGCAAAGTCAAGCAGAAACAAAATCCTATTCTCATCTAAAGGTTCAGGACTTAAAAACATCCCACCAAAAACCCCAAAGAGAAAGTGTGCTACACTCAAAAGCCCACAAGAGGGATGGTAAAGGGAAGAGAGGCAAAATGGTGATAATTCAAACAAGAAGAAGTTGCCCCGGCTAGACACTTTAAATGACCAGCAGCATTATCCTGTTCTCTGTACACGATGCACAAGCATCATGAAAAGGCCTCCAGCCCAAGGAAGGACCATGGCTGTTCTGCTGCTGGTCGCTGAGAGCAGACCCAGCCCAAACGTTAGTAGACAGAGAAAAATGTCGGTGAATCACTGGTCTGAAGTTCATTTCCAAATAGGTTTGGGCTTTTCTTTAGAAACAATCTTGGTTTTTTTTTCCCCTATTCCAAGTTGCATAAACAGAAAACCGATTAAAACTTCTTATTCAAAACTTTCTGCACAAAAATAGCTGCTTTTGCTTGCTTAGAAGCCTCTGCTGCTCCGAGTATTATTATTTTTTTTTCCCGAGGAATTTTCCATCATCAAAACTCAAAGCAGAAACAATAGAACACACTGGCTGCCGGCTCTCCACGTTTCAGTTAAAAATAAGCACCAAACGCATTCTTGCTTCTTCCAGAAACAATAGCAAAATCTCAGGGAAAACAACAGGAAAAAAAACCCCGAAGAAGCCTCAAGCCTGTGCCCCAGCCAGGGCTCTCGCTATTCTCCCTCTGGGACCGGAGCTCTTCCCCCAGCTCCCGCAGCTCTCCCTCCAGCGGGACCCCCGGCTCCCTGCCCGCACATCCCCACCCGGGCGATGCCTGCGTAGGGCCCCGCTTTGCCTGCCCCGACCTCCGTCCCGCCCCGGCCAGCACCCGTTGCCCCCCCACGCTTTATCAGCCGGTCCCGGGGACTCCGCTGGGGGAGTTATTTTTAGGCAAGGCTGCAGCGCCTCTCTTTTAAGACGCTGCTGCCGCCGCCGCCGCTTGCTTCGCTGCCTGCCCGCTCAGCCGCCCGCCCCCCGCGGCGGCGGGGAAGGACGCGGCGCGGACGCGCCCTCGCCCGGAGCGGCGGCGGGGAGCAGCGGCGGCGCTGGCGGCGGGGGGCAATGGGGGGCAGCGGGCGGCTGCGGCTTTAAGAGCTCCCACAATGCCGTGCTGGCGTCCCAGTTCCGTTACATGTCTCTCCCGGTGAAGGGGAGCGAGGGAGAGGCAGGAAGGAGGTGGGGGCGGCCGCCGCTTCAGGCGGAGGACACCCACGCACGGCCGGGCGAGAGGCGGCGGAGGTGGCCGCGGCCGCTTGGCGGGGCCGGCGGAGCAGGAGGAGGAGCAGCCGGGCGCCCCGGAGGGCCGTGCTGAGCCGAGCCCCCGGGCGCTGCGCCGCGGGCCGGCCGCGTCGCCCTCCGCGGGGCGTGAGGCGGAGCCGGCGGCCGTTGGCGCTGCCCGGGGAGCCGCCGCGGGACGGGCGCCGAGCCGCCGGCCGAGCGGTAAGTGTGCGGCCAACTCTCGTCCCGCCGGAGCCCGCCCTCTTCCCCCTTCCCCCACCGCCCTGCTTGCTGCCTCCCTCCTCTGCTGCAACCCCTCTCCCGCAGCCCACCCGGCTCCGCGTCCTGCCCCGGTCTCCTTTCCTCCCCGGCGTCTTTCGGTTCGTCCCCGCTGCGGGGTTTGTGACCCTGCTCCGCCGCCTCTCCTGTTGGCCCCTTCTCCCCTCTCTGCTCGCCAACTTTCCCGGTCGCGTCGCCTGCTTCCCGCTGCCCCTCGGATTCCCCGTTTCGTGGGGGTTTGTGTGCGTGCCGTGGCGTTCCGTGCTGGGCTCGTACGGCTTCCCGACTCTCCCGTCCTCCCCCTGCCCGCTCGCACTCATCCCCGTCCTCCCGCTCCTTCCTTCGCTATTTCCCCAGCTCCCTCCGGCTTTTCCTCTCTGCTGGCGTTTTCTCTTTCTCCTTTCGGGCATCGCGTGGAAAAGTGAGGGATATTGCTCGCGTCCTTGGGAAGGGAGTTCAGAAGCGACTTTTCTCACCCAGGGAAGTCTTTGGAGTAGTTTTCTTCTTCCCCCCTTCCCTCCTACTGGCCCCGAAAAGAAAATTAAACCTTTTTTTTTTTTCTTTTTTTTTTTTCTTTTTCATCGACGTGGACTGTTTGTTTTTTTTGTCTTTTTAAATTTTGTTTTTAATTTTGCTCCTTCTCCAGACAATGCCAATTTATTTCACCCTTAATCTCTCTTATTCCTGCCCCAGCCCCTCCCACCCCTCCCTCTCTTTCTCTCCCCCAGTAAGAAAAAGATTAAAAGAAAATCTGTTGTGCCAGCAGGGAATGTATGAGGGGTGGGGTTTTTTTTTTTTGGGGGGGGAGAGACTACTGATGATGAAAGCTCAGGCAAATACAGTACAGCAGGGCAGTACGGAGGCATCAACTTTAAAGGGTGAGGAAATGGATTCTGCTCCTTGTTTTACACAGCTCTAAATTATTTCTGGGACTGTCTGGTCTAGGGTCCAGCTTGAGGCTGTGGTGCTCCGGTGCGTGCCAGCCTGTTTGGGTGTATTTTTGTTGTTGTCCAGCAAAGTGACATTTCCATATGCTGACACAGCAGCGTGTGGAATTGCCGCTCGATATTGCTCGTCCGTTCCATCAGCATGGAAAATCAGAAGGGGGGGAGGAGGTTACAGATTTCAGCATCCCCCTTAGCATTACACCTGTCACGCTTTACATCCCCAAAACCAGTGGGTATGTCAGAGGTTGACATGCTAACAAAACCGCTGGAAACGGTTTACATCCGTGCCAAGACGTGCAGTCGGGTGGTTTATCAAGTCTGGTTTGGGACTCGCGAGCCTCTGCACTGGCTGCTCCAGTCAGCATCGCACATCAAAACAGGGTGTCAGGCTGTGGAGAGCAAATAAATCAATTGCCTAATGATTTCCACAAAGACACCTGTCTGAGGGGTGTCCGAGCTCCCAGGGGTTTGGTTTGGGTTTGGTAGGGGTGTGATGGTGCTAGGTGGTGTAAAAAAGTTAAGGAGCTATGCCTTTTCCATAGAGAATAATGTAGTTTGTGAGTACAAGGTAAACTTTTTAGGTTAGAAGGGAACGGCGCGGATCTCTGATGTGTTGATAGGTACCATTCCATAAGACCACAGGGTTGAGTGGCCAGACTGCAAATTAAGGAAGCCCAACTTCTTTTTTCTCTCTTCTGTAACAAAAAACAAAACCCCACCATTTTGGATCGAATTTGGTTTGATGATCCCTAATTAGAAGGACATTAAGCTTAGTACTTCTCTTTGTATGTTACAGCAAAAACATTATTTGCTGTGTGAGGAGTTGCTGAGGGAACTGCAATGACTGTGTTTAGTTGTGTGCCTTTTAGGACAGCTGAGAGGATTAAGGTAACTCACTTCTTACATGTGGGGATGGAGAACGTCAGGGGCCTTATTTACAGGTCCACCAAAACTTGATGAGTTGTTTGAATTAATCTTCATTTTTAGCTCTCACAGAGATTAAGAATTTTGGGATGGGGGGGAATAAAAGGAGAAAAATAACAAGTCACGTTAGCCAGAAGTTTCTTGGACTGTTTCTGGAAACACCACCAATAATTCTAAAGAGCCACATTAAGTTGATGAGCATCATTTTTTAACATCCTTTTGAGGGAGGTCCTGAAAAAGGAACGAGTGTGATTAAAAAAGAGGAGATGTAGTTGCTGCGGTGCCGATCTGAGGATGGTGAGTTCTGTTCCCGCTTCTGCCATCGCATGGCAGTATGACCTCTGCCTAAGCTGCCTTCCTGCCTGCTCCTCATAGGATGTCGAGATTTTCCTCAATCTCTAAGTGCATTTGGACATGGTTTTTAGGAATAAATACTTGTAAATGTCCTACTCCTTGTGTAGCTGTGGCTTTGCATGCTGGTCAGGTGGCAGTTTTGCTTGGGCTGGCATTCATTCTTTGAAAGTTGTAAAGCAGAGCTCTTTGATCATCATCATTTAGCTTGAGAGCAGCATTTTTTTTTTATTTCATTTCTTTTTTTCATTGCTGGTTTTGAGGCTGGAGTTATTTTTTTTATGCAGACATATCTTTGCCAGTACTGGTGCGTGCTGCTTCAGTGGTACCTGCAGTCTGCCTCACGCTGAATTTGAAGGGCTTCTCCAGAAAGAAACTCAATTAAATTGAATGGCTGAGAACCCCCCTTGGCGTGGTGTATGCAGCCCTGGTATTTTTTTTTCTTTTTTGTGAGCTGTGTAATTATGAGACTGGCTTAGTACACGTGGGTTTTCTTGCTTGCTTTCTAATTTTAGGGTTTTGCCTGGTTTTTAAGTCTTTAAGATCTCTATCTTGAAATTAAATGTAAATGATGTGTGGTTTTCCCAGGGCTTTAATGAAAGCTCACCTTTTTTTGTAATTTTTTTTTTCCATGTTGGGGTTGTGGCTTTACAGCATAATGGGAGGTACTATAATCTCCATACCCCCCCCCCTTTCCTGTAATGTTGGACACTCAGAAAATTTCTAACTACGAGGCTCTACCCTGTTGCGGGTGCTTCCTTCTCTGTGCTGAAAAGGAGCAACTTGATTCTGTAGGAACTGGCTGGTAGGTAGGCAGCAGCGTTGGCTGGTAGGTAGGCAGCAGCGATGGCTTTGGGTTGTAACTCACTGTCCTCGTGCGTGTGCGCACAGCTAGTGCTGGCCTCCCAAACCTGGACGCTTGGTGTGGTTTTCAACTGCAGCTTCATAAGTAACTAGTTCTTTCTGTCCTTCCTGACCCCTTGTAAAGCACATGGTGGTCTCCCAGCTTTGGCAGACGTAGCTTTTCTGGATAATGAGAAGATACTTGTGCCGTTCCCTCCCGTTACTGATCCGAGGAGTGTGTGTCATCTTTCTATGCACCAATAAAACAGGGGGAGGGTGGGGAGAGTGTGTGCTGAGTGGTGCCATGCTGCTGCTTCTCTCTCCGGTTCGTTCCCCGTGAAGCTGGGATCACAGAACTTGGCCTGCTTGGGAAAGGATGGTGGGTTTGCGCTGTAGCTTACAGGCACTTGTCACATCAGACTGTGGCCAAGGCCCCTTGGTGCTGTTCTTTCCCTCAGCTCCCTGTAAGCATTTAGTCAGTCCTCTTTGTGATAGCGTAAGTAAGGAGAATGTCAAATATGCCTGAGAGGACTCGAGGAGATGGGCACTGTGAGCTTTCAGGTGGGAGGCGCTGGAGAAATCTGCTTAATTCACCTCTTTACTTTGGAGTCGCTCCTTAAAGCGGGGAGGCATCTGTTTACTTTCTTGTCATGCTTGGAAAAGGGGCTTACCTGCCACAAAAGGCATTGTAATGCTTTCTGTAGTCTGGGATTATTGAACAAAAGTGTCTTGCTGTGCAGTGCTGCTGCTGCGCCCGATGTTGTATGATAACACATGTTTCTCAGCTGTTGTTGATTCCTCAGTGGCGCAGACTTCAAAGGAATGTGCTGAAAGAGAGCCGTGGCCAGAGAAAAAACGAGTTTTGTTCCAGTGGCCTGTACCATCCATCTGTTTAAATACTTTGCTGAACTTTTCCAGCGTGTGCAGGCATCCAGTTAGGGCTGGCGAGCAATTACAGCTGGGGGTAGAGCCTACTGCCGAGAGACCACCTAGCGAAGGCTTAAACACCACCTACCCTCTACAGGTCAGAGCCCCTCTGCCGTCCTAGCCGGCGAGACGAGATAAGGCTCACTGTTTAGGGTATCTTTCAGCATGACATTGTCTAATTCCTAATGCTATTGAGGATTTATTTATTTTTACTCTCTAGGCTATCTTTAGCGCAAGAAGGGAAGCATGGTAATGAGGACAGAAGGTCATCTCTAGTCTCCTCTTTGTACGTGACAAACTGAGCCTGTAATTTAAATGGCTAAATACAGATTAAAAAGAATAATATTTTGGGTCCTTTTTCCCCTCCCCAAAATGCATGGGGTGGCGAACAGATCACTCAAGTTCTTGCAAAGGTAGCAGTATATGTTACTGAACTAGCTATAGTTCCAAAACATTATTTAAAACTCGGATTGAGTTTGGAGAAATACACCACATTTCAAGCCATGGAAACAAATTAAAACCAAACCAAACCCTGTGTACGTGTGCGTTATGATACTATAGGATGCTGACAATTCGAAGTATTAAAATTTATGTTTCTAACTTAAATTCTGATATTGGAGTCTATTGTGTGAGATGGGTATTGACTTGTGGTTGCCAACCAAATCTTCAGACCGTGGCCTGTGTGCTCTCTGTAGCCTCAGGTAGTGGAACTTTGAGGGGAATATTAACAGAGAGACTACAAGTCAATTATGGATAACCTGTAAAGATCCTTGAAGTTTTTCTGTGTGGGACTGACAACCATTTTGGGGATTGTGATGAGTACTGTAGATTAACACGTGTTTCAGTAAGGAGGGTTTAACCTGCTGTACAAATGGAAGATGATTGTGCAGGTGCACCAAGAGGATATCTGAGCTTTGAAGAATTGTGAGACATTCCAGGATTTGTTTATCCACTTGTGAATAAGCAGCACAGCTCTGAAGGTAAGCTTGGGTGTTGTCCTCTGTTGTGGTATTATTCCTGCCCTTGTACTGTGATGTGACATTTATGCCTTTGAAAGGATAGTTCTTCCTCCCTGGGTCTGCAGTCATGATGGGTTTTTGATATTTCAAGACATCAGTTTTTAATGCTTTACTAACCCTTGGAAAAGAAAGCATAGGGGAAACTTCTAGAAATGCGTAATGTAACTGACTTCCATCCGCTTCTGCCCTTGCTCCAGGGCTGACACTGTACTTTGAATTAATTTACTTGCTTTGAAAGCTGTACCAGGTGTAACCTTGCATCTTCCTTCCCTTGCTGCAACAGTACCCGATGTGTTTCCAGCACGCACCCTGCAGTGTCTCTGGACCATCCAGTTATAAAATGGCGAGGCAGTGCCGGCGCTTTCTTTTCATCGCATTCTCCCCTTCAATCTTTAAAGAGCAATAAACTTCTTTTTGTTTCAACAGAACTGAAAGGTGGGGTTTGGTTTTGGTTCTCCCCACCTCCCCTCCCCACTGGGAAATTTTTGGACTCCTGAAGTGTTTGTCAATGATTTCAAGCCGTTACTCGACGCGGGGTTGGAGTTTCCAGAGCAACCTTTTGAAACGTTGGGTTTTATCGCCAGTCAGCAGTTTCAGGAGCAGGGATAAGGAAAAGCTGTAATTCCACTGGGCAGCCAGATGTCTTGTGTCTGTGCCAAAGTGGGGAGACGGCGTCACTTTAGGAGTTGGAGGGTCTGTTGTTCTTGTCACAGGACTGTTTGGGGATCTTCAACAGATTGTATCTGCTTTCTCTCCTCTTCCCTTCTCCTCCCTCCTGCCATGCTGGTACTGATTGTGATCACCTCCTTTTAAGTAAACTGAGATTGAGAGCAAAGCATTCTTTGTTGCTTTCCAAAAAGCACATATTTTTTGTTGTCAGCTTGTTTCTTTAAAGCTTAAAGCCATTGGAAAATCTGCATGTAATTTAGAGATTAGTGAATTTATAACTATTATTCATGGGATTAATACTAACATTTACTTTGGCTAGTGTGGCATTAAAAGAACAGTATAATGAAAGCAGTTTTCAATGTGAATAGAGGGGAGAGAGTACTCTGACTCAAATCCCCTGGTTCTATACCAAATTGCATCTTTTTTGGGCCAGCATTTCTTAAAGACTTGTGAGATCCTTGTCTTGCTGTTTCTGCTTCCATGTGACATGTGAAGGACAGATAGATGGTAAGGAACTCATCAGATGTCTGTGTACGGCAAACTCTTCCTGGAGAAGAAAAGTAGGAAGATGACACAACTAATAATATTTAAAAAGTGATGTTTGGATTCAAGATACCAAAGGCTTAAATGCAATGCGCCTTTGCAGCTCTATGGCTGTCAATATTACCTAGCGCTGCTACCTGGAGTAACTGGCATCTGGAGAGAAACATATGGCAGGGGTGGAATGTGCTTGTCCTTGCCCATTAGAAAGTGATTGTGTGGCTTTTTAATGGGTTCTCAGCCATCAGAACCGCTCCCTCCACGGGTTTTGGGCTTCATCCTTGGCTCAGGTCAATCGTTAGGTCTTTACACTGCTTGCATTGGGAGCAAGGGCAGAAACTCCTAATGAGTAAGCTGTGTGCTTGAGGCTGTGTATTTCGAGGAGTGGAATCAGCACTGATGAGCAACAGGGCTAACAAAGAGCAGTCACCGAATACAATGCAATGCTTTCATGCTATTAATGGGATTGGAATTGGTAACCTGAGACTCCAGAGGCTATTTATCATGCAAGGAAACATTGATTTTTTTTTTTTTTTTTTAAAGGAGCTGATAAACAGCATAGTAAAATCCTTCATCAGAACTCATTTTAGAGAACAGGATCTGTCAGAAAATGACTGAAATAACAGGAATTGACAAACTAGTCTGCCTAGGAAAGTAACTTTCTGTCTTATTACCGCTGTTCTTTCACTGCAGTTCCTCTATTTGCTTACCATTTTTACCTCCTCACCTCGTGGCCTGTGAATTTAGTCTGTTTCAAACTGAGATATAACATAAATAAAACGTGTTTGGGCTTTTCTTCCAAGAATGGAAGACTTAAGGGGATGACAAAATGAAATATGTGCAAAGTTGACATAACAAATATGGTATGTGACTGTTCCCTCATTTCCCAAGAACAGACCAGAAGGCAACCAGCTTGATATAGCGTACAGCAGTGGTGTGTGGGGCTAAGCTATGCTGCCTGAGACTGGAGATCTCTTTAGAGGTCTTTTAATACAAGTAGGGTGGACATCTGCAGGGGTGATCTGGTGCAAGATCTGGTCTGACCTTGTAACTCAAGAATTAAGATAATATCCTACCTTACACCTAATGATGACCAGGAGCAAAAGCTGACTGCCTGCCGCCTCGGTGCTTTTACTTAAGCAGAGGAACTCGCAGTCCCTGCAGGCAGGATAAAGGGAGAGTGCACCTTCATGGAAGGAGACTGGATTGTGCACAGAACTTCACCAACAGTAAACGCACAAACGGGCCATGTTCAGTAGCACAGGGGAAGAGGCTCACTGATTTCCCAGGTAGGGTGGGAAGGAGCTGGGCTTTCATCAGCAGGCAAGCAGTGCCATCTGTTACAGCTGTCTCTATAGTCCAGAATGTCCTCTCCTGATCTGTTGTGCCAGATGTTGAATGGGTGATGTGCCTTTTAAAATAAGGGTGCTTTTCCTCCACCCAGTGTTGCCAGTTTCCGACTTTCCTAGTTTCATGCCCTCTGTGCCTCTGACAGCACTGCTGCTTCTTTCTGCTCAGCCGGAAGGCTTCCCAAGTATTTGTTCACGATCTAGCAGCTTCCTAGGTGTTTCTTTGGCTGTAGCACAGGGTTTGATTTTTGGGGGGTGTGTGTGGGGGGGCAAGATACTTGGACCTTCTCTTCATACCTCACAGCTGCAGATAGAGGCATTCCTCTAATTCTGCTGCTGCTGAGCTGTTTGGAGCCGGGGCGGGCACTTGCTATGCCATTTTCTTGTCCTGCAGTTGAGTTTAACTTACACAGAGCACCTGTCCCATTGTGCTCCTGACATCTTGTCAGTACTCATTCCCCTCCGATCCCCAGGAGAGAGCGTGTGTGTTGCTGGCAGCTCTCTGCCTTACCCTTACAGGAATTTTCTAGAATTCCTCCCCTCCCTCCCCATGTCCTTCACTGACCTCTAACCGCATCTTTATCTTTCTTGACAAGAGCCTTAGTTTCACTTATCTGCTGCTTTTCTCCTTCACTCTTCAGCTTTGATTATTTTTCCAGGAGCTGCCTGGAAACACTAACCATTACAGATGTGTAGGCTGTCAAATTCCTTAGGTGTTTTTTTTTTTAAAGCAGGACTCTAATACAAAAATGCCCGTGGCAGGTAAATATTTTCTATGTATGTTACTTGTCATGACAGAAATATCTATCCTCAGCAGAGGGTAAGGCACTGCAGCAGCTGTATTTCCATATTACAAGATACCAATATTACCTGTTGTAAAAGCCCTCTTGTTTCCCTCCCTGAGCATAAACCACTGCTGTGGTAAGGACACGTAAGTTCAAGCTTTGTTTTGTGTGGAAAATGTTAATGACTTCTAAACTATATTTACACACTGCCAGATAAAAACATAACATAAATAGGAATAAATGGGAAAGGTACTTTCTTATATTGGGCTTATGACTTCCTAACTGCTTGAGAAATGCTGTCACCTCTAGACAGAGTTACTTTGTTCTAAAAGATTTAAAGTCTTTACCATTGGTTTTATAAGAAGAACTTGAGGTTCTGTTTTGCTGTGCTGAGCCCATCATGAGGGTGTTAGCCTTTAGCACTTCAGATGTGTCTACATTTGCCTCTTCCAATGTAAGCTTGTTTTTGTTTGGGTTTTTTTGTTCTCAATTATTTTGAAACTTCTATTTTATTAACATAGTTTTATTTAAGACTTCTATTTGTGACTGCTGATAAGGAATATAATACCTTAATCCAAAATGAACCTTGAGGACCATAAAGATTTACAGCAAATCTTTGTGTGAGCCTCAACAGCATGAGTTGCTTGGGAGACTTTGAAGAATCATCCTTGGGAAGTGAGTAGAGCGTTCTTCTCTGGCTAAACTGGATTCTCCTACACTGAGTTTCTCTTTAGTACTTGTTGACCGGAGCACAAGGATCCCTGTTCAGTCTCCTGTGCTGTAGGCAGCTCTTGGGAAAGAAACCTGTCTTCTGACCTTTGTGCTGCTGTGATACCAAGCTGCCTGCCTCTTACACCATTGCCTTTTCCAGTTTGGTCTTGAGAGCGGGCTGGGAAGAAGAGGTGTGCAGTTTGTGATTATGGGCTGACACTCAGATTGATACCCTGCTGGCTGTTTCTTTGTATTTTTATTATTTTGGGGTTTTTAATTATTTATTGCCAGGTTTTGATCAATGAGTATTGAAACTCTTGAACACCTCAAGCCACCTATTGTATCTTTCTTGTACATCCTGGGATCTATATATGAAATAAGCTGCTTCATATACATTTAACAAGTGTAGGTGTTTCATTTGAAAATTTAAAAAAAAAAAAAGCTTTAAGTACAGATTTTTCTAGGCTTGTAAAAATGTATTACTTTGTCAGCACATGCTATTTAAAAACATGCTCTACGTAAGGATAAATGTGTTGGTCTTTGTGAGATGCTCTTACATGCAGTCAATAAACACTAAAGCATATTTGAAGCATCAGAAATGTAGTTGGTAGAGTAGAGATAAATGGTGATTTAGTGCAAGTCGATTGGAGCCATCATCCCCAAGCAAACACTGTGACACAAATCAGTACGTAAATTTGCCTTTGTGTGTCTGCTTATTTGGGTTGGTCTGTGGGGACTGATTTGTATCATATCTTGAGTTGGGGGAAAGCAATGCAATTGTGACAATTCACATTTTAAAAGCTAATGTGTAAACTTAGATTATTCATACAGAATTCAAGTTGACATACTCAAAGACACTGGTCCCAGGCTGTGAGAAACCCAGTTGCTTTTTTTAATGAGTCAGCACTAGTAGTCTTCTGAGATTCAACTTCAACTCTGCCTGCACAGATGTACCCATGACTTACAAGTGAACATGATTCAATTAAAAATGTATTAAGTGTTAATAATGGGGGATTGTCTTTGCACTCTGAGAAAAGCTTTTGGAATGTTTTGGAAAACCAGGGTAGTTCAGTGGCTCTGGACTTCATTAACTGCAGAAGCATTTACAAAGAAAATTAAGACTTGTCACTGGCTTAGGGCTAGCTTGAGTGAATGATGTCTGAACTGCATCAGTCTTAATGACCATATGTAAAGATCCAGAGGTTTTAATTTTCTAGGGAAGCTTCTTCATCCCTTGAGTCAGTTTTCAAGACCAAGCTGGCAAAAGTACCCTGGTATGAATTGTTTGCCTTGCTTTGAGCAGGAGGTCCTGCAGGTCCTTCCAGCCTGAAGGATTCTGTCATTTTGTTAATTTTCTCTTAAAGAGGTGTTTGCACCACACAAACACCATCAGCTGTAATGGGATTGCCTTCCTGATACTTCCAGCAATTAAAACTAAAAGAGGCATAGATGAATCATTGCTTTTATGTGATTTAAAAAAAAAACCCACATTTTTTGTTTACTTTCATAGCACTTCCAGTGGATAAATGCAGAACATGTGGAACTTTCTGCAATGGCCAGAGAGATGCAGAATCGTTTAAAGAGTTGGAGTAGGGCAAGTTGACCATCTCTAAATTCTAGGGTAAGTTCTCAGATTTCCAGAAACTGAATTTTTTATGGTATCTAATGATTCTGTACTTGAATGCAGCAGACAAACAAACTCTGCTTTAGGGAAACTTGTCACATGTATAATATATTCAAGTTCCCTATCAATTATGTAATGGGGGAAAAAGTTTTATAAACATAGTGACCATTAGAGATGAAAATGCAAAATGCATTGACTAAGAAAAAAGCTTTTAATCAGGCTACTTCTTACAAAATTTGATTTAGAATTAATAGAATTGTTTGAGTTGGAAGGGACCTCAAAGATCATCCAGTTCCAACCCCCTCCCATGGGCAGGGACACCCTCCACTAGCCCAGGCTGCCCAATGCTCCATCCAACCTGTCCTTGAGCACTGCCAGGGAGGGGGCAGCCACAGCTTCTCTGGGCAGCCGGTGCCAGCACCTCACCACCCTCACAGGGAAGAATTTCTTCTTATATCCAACCTAAATCTACCCTCTTCTAGTTTAAAGCCCTTTGTCTTATCACTACATGCTCTTGTAAGCAGCCCCTCCATCTTTCCTGTAGGCCCCTTCAGGTATTGGAAGGCTGCAGTCAGGTCTCCCAAGAGCCTTCTCCAGGCTTAAGACCAACTCTCTCAGCCTGTCTTCACAGGAGAGATGCTCCAGCCCTCTGTTCATCTTCACAACCCTCCTCTGGACTTGGTCCAACAGGTCTATGTCCTCCTTGTACTGGGGGGTGTCCCAGAGTTGAATACAGGAACTCCAAGTGGGGTCCCATGAGAGTGGAGGGGCTGAATCACCTCCCTTGACCTGCAGGTCATGTTCTTGATGCAGTCCAGGGTACAGTTGGCTTTTGGGGCTGGAAGCATGCGTTGCTGGGTCATGTTGAGCTTCTTGTCCACCAACCCCCCAAAGTCCTTCTTGGAGCTGTTCTCAATTTCCTGCTTGGGATGGTGCTGACCCATGTGCAGGACCTCACTCTTGACCTTGTTGAACTTCGCAAGGTTTGCACAGGTCCTCTCCAACCTCTCAGGGTCCCTCTGGATGGCATCCCCTCCCTCCAGTGCGTCAGCCACACCACACAGCTTGGTGTCATCAGCAAATGTGGTGAGCGTGCACTCAGTCCCTCTGTCCATGCCTTTGACAAAGGTGTTAAACAGTGCTGACCCCTGAGGAATGTCCCTGGGGTTGCACCTGATGAAACCTATGATGAATTAGAAATACAAACTTCTACAGCGAAGGAGCAGTGAGATCTTTCTCTTAATGGATGTATGTGCATCCTTGAGTAAGGTGCATAGGGGGGAAAAAATGCATGTCTGGTAATGGATCCTGGTTTTCAGATGTTCTTGTTCACATGCCACTTGTTTTGTGGAAGGAATACTAGAGTGGGTATTCCTTTGTGTACTTATACTTGTCACAGACAAGCCTGTAGTTCACTGATGGTAACTCTGAGACTTACAGAAGCATCCCACTCTGTGTCCAACATGATGAGCCAAGCTTCAGATACAAGCTTTGAAGTGGGAGCAGAAGAACAGATTTTGAATTAAGTTGATGGTGAATAATTGATTAATGCCCCATGTTTCACTGGGTGCTGCGTCAATAGAATTTTTTCCTTGAAATTAAATCCTTGATCAAACCATTCTACTGTCACTTTATTTGCTGAGGGAAAGGGTTTCCCTTTGGTTCAAGTTCTGACATGCAAATTTTATACAGCTGATAAAATAGTAGGTTCTTTTTCATGGAACACTTACTTTCTTCCTTTTGATTACGTGTTTGGTTTAGTGTTTTTATTATTAAAAAATTGCTAGAGCATGCCATGAAATAAGAGGAAGTTCGTTCTTCTTTATTTTAGGTATAGATGAAGTAACCTTGCGAAAAGGCTGCGGTAGATGGAATAGGGATGGATGAAACTTCTCAGGAGTAAGAACACAAAGGACACTCACTAAATGGTCACCTGTGCAAAAATGCTCTGCAACTACTGCATCAGTTTGTAGCAAGTTTAGCAAATACCTGAGCATCACAGCATGTGTCTAGTTACTTATGCCTAGGCTACAGAATTTCAAGATCTTGAGCATCTTGATTCAAAAATCAGTAAATTAAAAGTGAATAGAACCTACAGTATGAGTTGGGAGGGCATAAAGGGAAAATTTAGGATATGGTATGTTCTAGCATGTTCTATTGACTCTTTAGTCATACACGTCAATGATTATCAAGCCTAATGATAACTTCTGCCTTCTAAATCAAGATTAGGTAGTGCTGTGGAGTCACTGCGGTATCTCTGAAGGGTTTATTGAAGAATTTTTGGTATCTCTTGCTTTGTGATTTTTTTTTTTTTTTTTTTTTTTTATAAAAAGGGTAATATGTGATTTAACTACTCACTAGGTTGTGTTGGAAGCTCATAATCTAGCTCCTTAGTTTATTTACTAAAAAACAATGTATTAGGAAGAAGTGAAAAGTTACTGTTGAAATTTGAGCATGGGACTCTTAAATATGCACCTACTACGCTGATTCCAGAGCCAGTGGTCCAGTGCCAGTTGAGGTGGACTGTGCTGGAACTGGGCCACTGCCGAGTGTTTTTGCAGATCTGGTCATCTTCTGTGGTGTGGGAAGCTGATGCGCAGTGAACACGGGTCATTTGGCGCAGGAGCGGGAGAACACGTAAATTGCTCTGTACTGCTGGACTTGAGACTTTCCCGTAGAAGACAAGTGGGATAGAAGAGTTAATTGTAGTAGGCCCAGTGTCTGTAGGGATGTGTAGTTGCAATACTCTGATTTAGAGTTGAAAAAAGCATTGTAGTACCTCAGTGCTACCAGCCTTACAATAATGTGCAGGCTTGTTGTCAGAGCTGTTGGAAAAGCAGTTGTACAGCTTTCGTGAGAAGGTCTTGGAGGTCAGTTAAGTATCTGCCTGGGACCAGGAAGCCCTTATTACTGACTGTGTTGTGGAGGGAGCCTATGACATCTTGGAGAGCCTAGTGTAGTAGTGTCTGTTACAAACCGTAGTACTCATGATCTTGGAGGCAACATGAATGGAGATGGACTGGTATTATTGGGAACTTTTAGATGGGAAAGGGTGTTTAAAGGTCAGGGAACTCTGAGATTGTCAAAAGCTTCTGTAGCATGCTTTGGTCATCTAGCCACTTGTGTTAGTAGCCTGCTGCAACAAATGACTTCTTGATGGTGCGTTTCTCTTAAAGGTTTCACTTGGTTAAAGCGTCTTGTTAGTTCACTAGTCAAGCAACACCTATACATCCTATCTTTTTTGGATGTAACTTTAAGAGAGCGTTTGTGTGTTTGTATATATCTTTTTTTTTTGAAAGGGGGGAAAAAGAAGCCTCCTTACTTTCACAGCAACTGTGCTTTAAAAATCCTGTCACTGCCTGTGGAGCACTTTCTAACTGCGTGTTTCACGTAAGGGTTTCACACTTGCTTTGCAGTGACAATCTGTGGTGGAAGAGCACACTTTAATTCTGGCAATCTTCTTAAAAGTGCGTAGA
This sequence comes from Porphyrio hochstetteri, assembly GCA_020800305.1. Taxonomy (NCBI): domain Eukaryota; kingdom Metazoa; phylum Chordata; class Aves; order Gruiformes; family Rallidae; genus Porphyrio; species Porphyrio hochstetteri. The sequence continues at coordinate 77,471,398 of CM036905.1, read as the reverse complement.
TTAAGATCTCTGCCCTACAGCTTCTGTAAATAGAAGTCTTTTTGTTATGAAGGCTTCTAAAGTTGTTCTCCTTTTGTGTTAATTGATTAAAATATATACCCTGTTGGCCCTAGTTCCTTTTGCTAATTGAATGAAATGAAACCATAGAGTAGATACAAACATCCTTGCTGATGTAGATACAAACCAGAGTAGGTATTTCCTTGCTGGCTGTCACTTTGATGGGCTCTCTTTGCTTGTTGTGGGTGAATGTTACATGTGTGTTCTAGCCTGTCCTGGGTTTGGCTAGGATAATCTTCACCTGAAGTTGGGATGGGACACAGCCAGGACAAGTGACCCAAACTAGACAAATGCCATATGATGTCATGCTCAATATAAAAGGGGGCTAGTTGGGGAGAGGCAGTGTGGCTTCGTGATCAGTCTGAGCTGTGATGTGCATCGCGTATCCCCAGTCTTGTACATTCTGTTCTAAGTCCTGTTGTTGTTACTTCCTACTCCCCTTGCTGTCCCAGTACCATCCTTACCCCAACCCCTGAGGTTTGTCCGTGTCTTGCTGTTCTCCTCCCCATTCTGCTGGGGAGTAGGGTGAGTGAGCAGCTTTGTGGTGCTCCGCTGCCAGTGGGGGCTGAACCACAACACAGCCAGAGATTGACCTCCTCCTTCACTAGGTCTGTCTGTCTAAATGTTACAGAACAGATGGTTAATTCAAAAACAAGAGTATTAAAGCTGAGTAGCTAAATCTGATCTCCTAAAAATGAGGTTGCCAAAACAAGCTGCTGTATTTGATGTAGCTGCTGAATTGGGCTTTTATTTGATACAAAGGCAAACCTCAGTCTAATGCCTGAATGCAAAGAGGTTGGTTGTTTCAAAAAATTTTTCAAGCTTTCAGTTTCTCTCAGAGGCTATAACGTGAAGCACTGAGTTGCTTGCATGTTGTAGTGCTTCCAGGAGAGAAAAAGGCTGATTTCAAATCCACTGTTTTTCCTGTGCTTATCTCTGTGGTCCTGGGTTTTAAAAGTAGCAAACTGCAGCAGTGAAATAAAGCGGACTCCTGACTCTTAACTTGCTGTGATTTTGCTTTTTTCTTCTATTTAGGAGGTCAGTAGAATAAGAAAACAGAAAATTGCTAGGAGAAAGGATTACTGTGTTTACAGGCAAACTCCTTCCTGTGTTGTAAACAAATAGGATAGACAATTTGAGACAGGTCTTGTGCAAGAAGAAACCTTTAGATCATCTAATCCGACCTGCATACTGCAGATCTGATTTATCTCTGGACCAGGCCCAATAGTAAATGAATTTACACACATGTGGACTGATACAAAAGGGATTATAGCATTTATTTTCTGTGTTCATGCTGTTTGGATTATTTCTTAGGGACACCATTTCACACTAACCTACTTTGCTACTTTTAAATGAAACAGATGAGCAGACTGATGCTGTTTATCTCAGCCCTCAGGGGTTTAAATACTTCTAACGAGCTGCTAGAAATTATAGTCACTTTTCAGGAATCTCTGACCTTGCAATCCATTTTTCTATGGTGGATTGAGTATTTGATCTTAAAAAGAGTTCTGTCTGTGACTCTTGTGGGGTTATTTTTCACTTATACAAGGTTGTTAGATGAGCTGTTGCATTTTTTTAGGAATATTTTATCTTGAGTCGTAGTGCATGGCATAAAGGTAACCTGATCATTATGGAGAAAGCAGTGAAGTAATTTGTGTATGCTTCTGCCATGGTAAATGCTTTTAAATCTTTATTTGCTTTTTCTGATTCTTTCAATGTTTACCTCTGCATGAAAGGTGTCAGGCAAAGAGGTGGAAACTGAATCCTTCCATCTGTTTGATTTACACAGCAAGCTTTGCAGGTAGAATTGCACTTGCTGGGTAAGAATCTCAAATCTTAAATTTTTGTGGGGTAGCCTGCTATTTGCTGTAGAGAAGACGATGCTTTACTTGGCTGCACTTTTAAATGCTGGGTGAAATCTTGATTTCCATGGGGCTTTCGGGCTTTTTTTTAGAAGAACGAGCTGGTTTTGGTTCTAAAATTCTGCTTCTCCTAATTGGCACAAGACCCTTTTATTTCAGGGACTTCAACACCTCTGTTGAAGGTACCAGCCATATCGTCAGGTTTCTGGAGCTGATGGTCTTGAGAGAGGGGGTGTTATTTGAAATACCGTCTGTTTGTCTGCTGATCTGGGACTAGGGCATAGGGTTACATGTTCATTCCTCAAGTTCCCACTCGCAACTTTAAGCAGCCCCTTTAAACCTGGTGTAAGAACAAAGTTCAGGAACCAAAACCTTGGCAAAGCTTGGAGAAAGAAATGCATTAGGGAAGAAATTGGCAAAGGCACCAAAGTGTGTGAGAGCAGATGGAGGGTTGTCATCAGTTGCAAAATCAATGTAAATACTTCCAGAAAATTACTCTTCCTTGGCTCTTGCCAAACACAAGGAACAGAAGCCATAAATACCATTGGCAAATTATTTTAGCTGCCAGTGAGCATCCTGCAGTTGTAATCAACAAGTTGGAATTCTCCCTTGTAGCACTGGGCAGTGGCTGCTGCAGTAGTCTTGCATTACTGGTTTTAAAACATGCCTTTTCCTAAAGACAGTGGATTTTTACAGTTTAAAAATCTCATAGTTCTGTTGCTGTGCTATTCTGGTGGGTCATATCAGCAGTAAAAATTGGACAGTTCACCCCGCCCTGATTGTTCCTTGCGGTTGTGTTGTATGGTACAACTTTCCTGGTGTAGTGTGGTTCAGCACTGGGCCATAAAGCAGTTATTTCATATGTATTGGATAGCTAGTAACCGATCTGTCCTCCCAAATGCATGGGTTTGGGATACTGTCATGTTTATAACAGGTCTGGCTGGCTGCCACTAAATTGACCACTATGGTACATGATTTATAAGGGGATGGCTACCTCTAAATGAAAATAAGGAGCCACAAGGCAGGATGAGTTACTAAGATTACTAATGTGTGTGGCATCCGTGTCTCTCTTGAACCCTTAAAAAAAAAAAGTGTTGGATTGGAGAGTGTAAGATGGAGAGTGTTTGGTTTTCAGTTCTGAAATCTCTGTCTGTACTGATCCAAATTCCATTTCCATGGAAACTGGAAGTTTAGTACTCTCGCTTGTCAACTTCAGCTGCTGGCTGGCTTTGGGGAGACTAAATTGTTCCCTCACACGAAACCTTTCAGAATCGAGAATCGTGTTGGTATGTTAGTACCACATATTCTGTGGAGACTGAGAAATTACAGCTTGAATTACTTCACACATTTAATTTCTGAGAGACGCTTAGCTTTAACTGCCTACAGATCTGGTATCTAAATATTCAGAGGTCATGCCAGGTTATCTAATTGTTGAATTGGCGCATTCGTAGTGGATAAAATCATGGTTTCATTCCTGGTGGGGGTAGTTTCTTCATTATGGCGTAGCTTTACAGATTATGATGGAAACCCAGTTCTTTTGTTAGCTGGCTGTGCAGTAATGCACGTGTCCTCCCTTGCCTTGTACCAGCCGTGGAATGCCCTGTGTGCATCAGCCATGACAATTTACACCTGAAGACAGCATGAATCTGCACTTTTAAGTGAGGTGTTTCCAAGTTCTGGCTATGGTCTTGCCAGCAAGAAGGACCTCCCAGGACTCCTGGTCTGTGTGGAGTTTATAATGGCAGAATGACTGTGCCAAACCCCATGGGGATCATAGGTGAAGGCTTAATTTTCTGGAAGAAGCCCTGAAGAAACTGATGGCTATTGCATCAGTGGAATGGGGTTGCTGAGAAGATGGTAGAGAATATAAAGGGTATTTCACCATGCTGAGCTGAAGACAAGTGTTGGTAAGAGAAACTTGCTTTCCTTTTGTCAATCAGTAAGTGATTGCCTCTCTTGTGAGGAGGCAACTTTCCTGTTCTTGAGGCTTTGGCTGGTTGAGAAGCTTTTGGTTTTTTCCCTTCCTAATAACTTAGACCTACTTTATCAGTCTTCCACTTGTGATTCAAGCTTCTTCAGGGAGTGTTATAATCACCGCAATTACTATTTGAAAGCAAGTACCCTTTATGGATTGGCACTTCTGTATTTTACTAACTTGTACCATTCACTTTAATGTACAAGAACATGACACAGTAAAAATATATTGAGTGTACAGAGAAACAGCATTTATGTTCGAGGATTGTAGACAGAAATGTATTCAATTACTCATCCTCTGGAATGGAATAGTAGTGTAGTAGTACCTGTGTGGGCTATTAACTCTGTATGTTTGGGACCCGATTCTGCGTGTAGGACAGCTTCACCAGAAAGACTGTTGCCAGTTTGTCTGCAACAGGTACGCTAAACTTCAGGTCCTCTGCTCTGTAGGTAGGTATTTGGGGGTTAAAATCTTCATTTTTCAGTCAGGGCAGGCGATGTTCTTCAGTGGGTGATGTGTTCTGTGACTGCAGCAGCATGCAGGCTGTCCTCGGTGCCTTATGAACAGAAACAAGGTTTCAGAAAGAGCTTCTCCTTGGGATTTTCTTGAGCAGTAGTAATAGGGCAGTTTGAACCAAGATGTACTGTTTATCTACCAAAACAGTTTTACTTTTAAAGTATAAAAGTTAAAACTTGCAGCTTTACAAAGAAGCTACAGCAAAGTGCCATCTTGATTTAAGAAAATGAGTAAGGTGGTTCTAAAGCAGTGCCAGCTGAGATCTTAACTGTTTGGGAGACATCTCTGCTATGAAAAAATTGGTTTCAATTGAGAAGCTAAATCTAATTTTGTGCATTTTAAAGTTGCTTTTGTCTGGTAGAAGTGTCAGTTTGCTCACTAGTATGGGTGGTTTTTTTTCCTTTGATGATCATGAGGTAAGTAAACTAAGTGGTGGCAACAGTGAAAAGGCTGGATGAATCGTTTGATTTGGACACACTCTTCTGTTGTGAACTGAAATTCTCTGGAGATCTCTCTTCCTGCCTGGGTTCCCTTTTCAAGTCCCAATTTCATCTTGCTTGTTTAAGGGAAGGTTGCCTTTGGAACCTACGACATCACTGCTGTGATGGCCTGATCCATCATCTCCTGAAGTAGGAGGTTCCAGGTTCATTCTGAATGATGGGGGGCTCTTCCCCTCCTGTGATGCCTGGAATTCAAGTGGAATTTGCAAGTATAAAACCAGGAGCTGGAAGCGAAGAGACATGCATTTTTCTTAGTATGTAGGTCCAGGCTTGGGGAAGAAAGAGCCAAAAATAATGATAATAGAGTAATTCTGTGGCTACCTGTAAAGTCTAGGTGTAGCCAAGAAAACTCGTTTGTTTGTATTAAGAAGTTTGCCTTATATTTGAAAGGTGTTGCCATAATGATGATTTGGCAATGACTCTTGTTCCCTGTTCCAGCAGGCAGTAAGTCTAAAAGCTAAACACAAGTTTTAAGAAGGTAAACATACAAGGTAAACTTCTACCTGGGGAAAATACTTCCAAACTACCCTGTAGCTAAATACAGAAACAGTAAGTAACCTAGTGGAGTTTCTCATCTTTTAAGATGTTTCTTGAAAAGGTGCTTTAATATACAAAAATCCTTTTCCCCTGCTGGTATTTCTTAACTTGAGTGTGAATTTCAATGAATAAATATGAAAAATAGAATTAAACTTAAGCATGGCTTCTTTTCATGTGAAGCAGGTGTTATTTAAAGGGCCACGCCAGGATGTCTGTGTGCCCAGTTGGGCAATTATTCAGCTGCCGCCCTTCTGAGTGAAGAAGTTATTCAGCTGCTTATTTCATCCCTGGTGTTCAGGTCTTCCATTATTATTTGTCTTCTCTCCATTTATATAAATTACAGATTTAAAGGGGAAAAAAATCAGTGACAGTAGAAAAGATGGGTATTACCACGTAAAAGCCTCGTGCGATGCAAGTTTATCATAACTTCACAAGATTTTGAATCAGTCAGTTTCCTTCCTCTCACTAGTGGGAATAATCTTCTGGTGTTTGCGCTGAAAATGCTTTTCTGTCCCTGTTGTACAATGGCCGTGCAGTTTGAGCGTGACAGGCGATGTTTACTGGGGATTCTGTTATTTATGCTTGGCTCAGTGTAGGCAGAAAGCTAAGATGCAGGCAAACAACTTCAGAAATGCTGAACTTGTTTACTTTCTCCTACCTCCATGTAACATGTCTAGATAATAGACATAAAGATAACCATATACAAACATAATAGATAAGACAGTCTGGTTGCTGATGCTGTTAGTCAGCCCTTGATACCTGTAAGTAGCAATCTCCTCCACTCAGAATCTTAAGAACTAGGATTCTCATTCACGTCATTCTTGGACGCAATTTGCTTGCCAGTAGTCACAGTACTTACATTATACTACTTATTTTTAGAAGCCTCAAGGAGTTATGTTGTAATTTAATTACTGTGAAGAGTGGTGTGATCCATTATCTAGTGCATACTCCATCCTGGTCGAATGGCTGTTAATGGCATTTAATAATAACCTCGTTAGTACTAGGAATATACACGTTTTTTCCCCAGAATCATAGTTTAAGAAACACAGGCACAGAAGGAACTAACAGCATCTCAGAGTGTTGTATTGTACCGCAGCTGACGGCAAAGGCAAGCACTGAAGCTGCTCTGGGTTATAAACACTTTGCTGTTCTATCCCTAAAGGGAAGGGTGTAGGGGCCTGCACTTCCCCGTAGCTGATTCGACTTTGCATGAGGACTTGGTGTGCTGTGCTATCCTGAAAGCAGACAAAATCAAAAAGCTCTCTCATGCCTCTTGCATTTCTCTTGAACCTGTGTTCATAGGGGCAGACCTGCAGTTATGTTTGCTTTCAGGAGATGATGACTTCTAACCCATCTCAAACAGATGAAAAGCTCCTTCTTCTGAAGAAAGTAACAGAGATTCATTCACACCTTGGGTAAAAAAAATCTGGTTTTGTCTTGGTGACTTAGCTCCAAATCTTGTATTTCTAGACTTATGTAGACCATAAGCTGTGCTATGAAAATAACTTTAGAGTGGCTTTTCAACTAATATACAATAAGAAGGTAATTCTGAAGTCCTTAGAATAGTAATTGGGTGGTTGGTTTATGAGCATACTTCACAAACTGATGTGTTTCCCCTGCACCCCTTCATGATGATGCATGTTTCTTCGTATGCAGTTCCAGGTTTATTTTAGGCAATATATATTTAATTAACATGGTTAGCTTATAGAATCAACCTCTATACCCCAAACAAAATTTCCTTTCAGTCTCTTGATAGCTATTTTGAAGAATCATGTCCTGTTGTTTTAACGTGAAACACTTATCGAGCTTAATACTGATGTCAGGTCACAGTTTTTAGTCTGTCCTCCTTTGTAGGACATACAGATGTGGATTTTCCCTTCTGTAACTGCATTGTAACTTGCCTTACGAGCTGCTTCATGTTTGCTTTCACGCAGACCAACGACCAGCAATGGTGTTTCTGGACTTTCAAGGGGTGACTGATTTGATGTGTATTTAATGTATCTGGCTTACATGTGGATTACTTCTTTCTGCTGCAAATGGAATTAAGGTATTTCATCTTCCCCTTTCCTACAGCAACAACTACTACAGTACGGGGAATGATGATGAACAGATCTTGGCCCTGTAGTCAGATTTGGTAATTGTGAGGGCAATTTTCTCGCTGTGCTGTGCATGTAACTTGCAGTTTAATAAGCTGTTCGGCTGCAGTGTGCGATAGGTGCACCTCTCTTGGCTTTGAGGTGGCCAGCATTTTGTTTAGAAGAATGATATACTATACTTATACATGCTACTCAACGTTTTGCACATGGTTTAGGTTTAATGGACTTTGTCCTTTAACGTTTCCCAGAAGGTATTCCAGAATGGAGTAGCTATGGGCTATGTGTGCCTGTCAGCGGTACCTCAGTTGTACGGCCTTGGAAGACTCGTGCTGCTGTCCATGAAAAGCAACTGTGCAAGTCAAGAATCAACTGGTTTGCAGCGTCAGTACTCATGGAGATAGGTGACAAGACACTTAAGAGGACTGAGGCGTATTGGTGACAAACACTTCAGGTACCTTCTCCAGCTTGGTCCATGCTGACCTCTTCAGGAAAGGAATAACAGCGCTTTCCTGTATCTTCTAATTTCCCTGACCTTCTCCAGAACATCGCAAGAGTCTCCAGTGGGTTTTAGGTGAGGCTTTTTGTAGGTATGTATTACTGCTGTGGTTTTAAATGAGAATAGGTGATGGTCCTACATGTATGAGGAACTTTCTGTACTCTGCATTCAATCTAGTTTGTGTTTCTTTTTGGATAAAGCATGCCCAAGACAGATTTCTTTTCTGGATACATTGCTTTATTTTGGTGAATGACCTTTCAATTCTAAACGATGCAATGAAAGCAAATAATATGTGCAAGTGGAAGTAATGGGGTAGGTTTGTTTTACCCTTCAGGTCCCTGTGAAGCTGCCGTCTATGCCTCAGACTTCATCTGTGGCAAACCTGCTGTTATGATCAAGGGCTTTTCTAGGGCACAAGATGCTACAATATTAAACACTGGAATTTTTGTGTGTACATATAAATTATATTTATAGTTCAGCTATGCAGTAACATCCAATGGATGATGTACTGTTGTAGTCAAGTGACAGCAGTCTTGCTTTTATTACGTTAGTCAAGCAATGTAAACAAATTTCAATTAAGGTTGGGTAGGAAACAAGCTTCAAATGGAATAACTTTTCAGTTGGATTGCTACCAACTTGCTACACTGGCCGTACTACTGCAAAAATGAAATAATTGTTGATCTATCAATGGCAAACTGCCAAGGAAATGCTGATTCTGATCTTAATGCATTTCAAAAACTTATTAATAATTACATAACAACATACTTACAATTACTTCTTAACACTGCAGCTTTGGTAGCTTGGGAGGCTTCAATCTAAAAATCAATATTTCTTTTTTATTTTTCATTTTGTTTCCAAGAATCAAACATCAAGGATATGTGGGTTTTGGTTTTGTGTTGTTCTATTGGGGGTTTTTTTGGTGTGAATATGATAACTTAGTGAAATGCATCATGCCTGTATAATGTCTTTTTTTATTATTATTATTATTATTATAAAGAGTTCTTCTGGAGGTGACTGAACCAATGGTTTTGCCCTATCATATTTCCATCCTAAAAATATTTTGTGTAACAAAGACATAATTGCATGATGATGCCCAGTCCCTTTTTATGAAATCTAAAAATTGCTTTCATACAGGATATTATGTCCTATGCAAAGTATATGCCTTCCTACATCAAATTAATGTTAAGGGCAAGAAGGACAAAACTGACTGGAATAGAAAATAGAGAAATAAGTTTTATACTCTCAAATGAAAAAATAATTAAAAGAAAAAGCAACAATGAAATATGGAATGTCCTTTCTAAAATATACCTGAGAAATTATAGTTAATAAGGGTCTTTGATTATTAATGCTGGTGGGGTTTGATTCTTTACCCCTGCCCCACTACGTTTCAAATATAGACAGCTCCTCTTGCTCCTAATCCTCATCACTGTTGGACATAGCCCTTAAGAAACACTACCTACCTCTTCGTTCCTCTTCTGGAAGTTTTCCCATTTAAACAAAAAAAGCAGTGTTTTGCTCTGGGATTGTCTGGACAGCTGTAGCCAGCCCCTTTCTCCTAATGGAGAAGGCCCGGTGAGTCTGAGTGTACATCCAGCGCATGGCCAGGCTGAGACTCCTCATGTCTCTTGCTGAAGACCTAGATTTCAAAGCTGTCTCTTCTTTCTATTGCTTGGAAGGTTGCTCCAGGTTGTTTAATGCTTTGCTGGCTAGGTGAATGCCTTCCACACTGTCACTGGTGATGCCAAACGCTGCTGAGCTCTCCTGTCTGCCTGGTGAATGCTTGAAGGAACGCTAGTTTCTACCTGCTGCAGAATATTGCCAGCACAGTGGGGTGAGGAGATACCCTGGTTTCTGAAGTAGCACGCTCTCAGCATACCACGTAAAATCTTTCTAAGTTAGGGGATTTTTTTTTGTGTGCAGTGCTGTGAAGCCGTGTGTCAGCTATTAGATGTTGTTCTGTCAATTCTAGCAGTCTGTTACTTGTGGTAAGGGAAGACTTGCTCCTGAAAGTGCTGATAAGAGGCTGTGCTGTAAGCAGGGAATGCAGTCGTGCTTGATTTCTGTGTAGTGCAGGTCTGAAAGCCAGGGATCTTGCATGGCTTTGATTGTTGCTGTTTTTGTTTCCCCTCATTTCATTTCTGAATGCCTTCTGTGAAAGCTTATAAAATCGTAGTGAGTGCTTTGCCAACTACATTTTTCTAGTCCTTTTGCAAGATTTATTAGCCTTCCTGTGAAAATAATATCATACATACAGCATTATGTCCAAACTACTTGGCCTTTATCTATTTTTTTCTCTATTTTTCTTATTTTTTTTCTATATTTTTTCTTATTTTTTTTCCTTGCCATCCTGCCTGCCTCCTAGATCCAGACTAGCACAAAGAACGATTAGCTACAGTGTTCCTGAAAGAAATTTGGCAAAGGAAACTAGTGCTAACCTAAACTGTTAGATTTCTGGGAGCAAAATACGGCTTTTAAGTCAAATGATACGCTTTGCTTGCAAGCTGAAAGTGCTTCCCTCCCAGCAGCGTTACACATACTTCTAGCCCAGAGCATCTACTTGGCAAAGGAGGATTATTAAATAGTGCTGCTGCCCTGGTAGCTGGTTTGAAGAAACACTTATTCAGCAGTAGTTTCAGTTGAACTTGGGTATTGGAAATATAGAGAAGTCCCAACACAAGCAGTACAGCAGAAAAACACCTTTGATTCTACAATGTGGAATTATTTAGCTGTGATCGATCGGGTGAAAAAATCAGTCACTTGCTGTGTTTCTGCTGGCAAAGAGAATGTGTGATCACTGCAGCTGAATTTAATACCATGTGCATCGGGTGTATTACAAAAACAGCTATAAGATGATACTTCTTGTGGAGCTGGATAAAATTTCCACTGCTATTGATGTATTTCTTTTTTTCCAATTGAAGAGATGGTATGAACTCGGACATCTTCCAGTGATTGTAAATAGCAATGTACTCATGTTTGAATGTTGGTTTTAACTCAAACAATTTACAGATTCTTAAATGTATTCAGAAGTGGCCCATTTTCTGGCTGTAAGTGGTGTTTTCACTTAATATTTGGTTAATCTTAGAAACTGTAAAAGTGCTTATAGCTTTTTGATAGCTTTAAATCATAGCCACACTAAGTGAAATGAGTTGATTCACTCTGAACGTAGCACTTAATCATTAATAACAGAGCTGTAGCTGTGTTTTTTCACAATACATTAATTTGAAGAAGCAATATAGAATTTCACTTGATGGAGCAACAAGAAAGCACATAATAGAAGAAAAACAAATACAGACCCTTTGGGGAAATCTGTACTCTTTCTTCCCAGTGGAAGTTCAGATGCCTGTATGGCTTTTTCCTCAAGGACCTATAATATTTGAAGTATCACCCACTTAAGGGCATCATTGCAGTCCTCTGTGTTACAGTTCCCTGTTTTATTTGGAAGTGGATGCTGTCAGCAGTGTAATTAGTGTTTTGTGCTGGTCTCTTTGGAGGTAGAATTGCCTTGTGTCACTGGGAATTAGTGTAGGGAAGAAGGAGCTGGATAAATTCATGTTTAGTATGTGTCTTGAGTAAAAATAAAAAACTTTCTGCATGATTTTTTTGTTAAACTCAGCTACAGAAGATTGTAAGGTAGAAATCAGGGAGCATGTAAATGTGCAGCAAAGCACTGCGATCCAGTGATCTGTGTAAATGATGAAAAGAACACTGTGGCAGTGGAATAAGAGTCACTTTCTCTGGCACGTGGTACACCAGTGATGCAGGACAGCTACAGAGTTCTTCAGAAATGCTGCCAGTACCACTCACTACTGGATGTTGCTCTTGCAACATTGCAACCTGCTTTATCCTTGGAAGAAATGAATCAGAATTATGAGTAAAGGCCTGCTGGTGTGGAGGGATGGACGAAAGGTAAGAGGGGATAAAGGTGATGATGTATCCTTCAACCCGAGAAGTTACCTTCTTGGAATACAGGGGGTGAAGTACCTGTCTTAGTAGCTCAAGTCTTCAGAAATAATGTACTAGGGACTGTGACACATCTGAGTTGGAATAGTTTAACAAGCTAAAACGCATCTGCTGAGTTCTGGTAACTTTGTGCAGGTTCTTAACTGGTTCTCGTTCAATTTAAAATGCTTTAGCGAAAACTTCTTTGCTTGCCTTTAAAACTAGTATATTTTACTTCATACTTGCAGAGGGCCAAGACTGGTAACTGCTAGCTCAGTAATGCTCTGCCTTTTTAGCTTGGTGCTTCTTTTGATGTATAGCAAGTTGAAGTTGTTTGGAAACTTCACATATCTTTAGGGTTAAGTCTTTGAATATAACCCTTTGTAATCTGTCCAGAGAAATCTGGTCCAGTGTTGATATAATCCATACCACAGTTCCATTGTGAAACTGCTGCTGGTTAAGCTGCTAAACTGGGAGCCTTACTTGGGCCGCTGTGGGAGATGGGATACCAGGTTAGCTGAATATGTGATCTGACCTACAGCTAGCTCTTCTTGGGGTGTAAGTGTTTAAGGTAGAACTCCTCCCTTAACTTTTTGTTTTGAAACCTTTAGGCCAGGGATAGTTGAAATACTGTCTTCATCCCAATGCTGGCTGAAACATTCATATTATGCTCAACTGAATATTACCTTTAACAAGAATTGTATTTGTGGCCTCAGTTAAATTACTCTCCTGTCAAGTTCTCGTTGCCTTCAGCAGGAGCAAGACCAGTGTGTCTTGTATGGCTGTGCACACACAATATAAAAGATTCCTTTCTAAAAGGGAAGAGAAAAATACAGTGCAGCAAGACAGGGATGAATGTTTTGAGTAGCAGATGGGAGTTCAAGAAGGGAGCAGTGAGTTGGATCATTAATGCTGCTGTTATTATTCAAAAACGCTTGAAGCATATTGAAGGGAGATACTGACTCTGTTTAAAGTAGTAAAGGCAGAGAGATCTATCAGCTGAGAAGTGTTTTATCTTCCTCTTCTCTTCATTGTTGGAATCTGCTGGGTTAAGTCCAGTGTAGTTTATCTACTGAGGTAAAAAGCCGCTTTGTAAGGCAGCATGCAGGCCCGAATCTTGTCTCTTTGAAGACCTCCAAAGACTTTTCAGCAGAGATAAACCCGGTATTAAACACAACTATAGTTAGAAGCTGCTCAGTATGTCGTTTTTTCCAGACAGGGGTGTGGGAGAGAAGTTGTATATTTACTTAGTGGTCTATTTCCAACACTTTGCAGTAGCAAACGCTGGTGTAAGTCTTGCTTATAATGCAGTGTTTGAGCTGGCAGTCACAGGGGTATGACTGGTAACTTTGACCAAGTCAGGGGTATCTTTACAAGTAATTTAATTTGTTTCTATGTTGTGTCTTAAGATTCTTTTGTTAAATCATATGAAACATAAAGGGGAAAAATGCGAGCTTTCCTCAAATAATTTGCCAGAGTGGTTATACTTCAGGCCTGTGATGAGCAGTTTGGTCACTACAGAGCTCTTCTGCTCACAGTTTGGTTGTTTCTGTGTCATGACTGTCTGGTGTACTTGTAGCTCCACTGTCTGGATCCAATAGCAAGATAGTATTATTAAATGAGTTGGGTTCTAGAAACAAGCCACATGTGTCTGACCTTCTAAAAGCCTTTAACTCTTCCTTAGTTTGCCGTTTTCAAAGAAGGTCAAAACATCCTATTATCCTTTCTTGTCTCTGATATTTACTATTTAAAATCCTGTTTCATTGTTTGGGAGTGCTGGTTTTGAAAATAGGCACTTTGCCATGGACTGTTTGAATATTGTGTATGTAGGTGGGTTCCATTTTCCCTCAAGGAAGAAGCTATCCTAAAGCCGTAATTAGTTGTTTCTTGGCTTTCGTTTAAATCCTGCATCGGTGTTAACTAAAAACATCTCAAAGTCTTGGGATTCTAATTTCACTTGTCTTCCTGTCTGTTCCTTCTAGCTGTATGCTGGCTGGCATGAGGAGGGGTTAGATTTGTAATACCTTATCAAAAATGTTTGTAATTTTGCAAACAAGCAACTAGGTTTGGGGAGGAGGAGAGAAAAAGTTACTAAACCATCTTCTAGATGTAGTAGAAAAAAGAGCTTTGTTTTGATGAGTCACTACTTTGTCAACTTCGTGTGTGTTTTGATCAGACAGATGACTTCTTGTAGATTAGCAGATCTGGACGGCATAATTTTTGGCCACTTAGCTTCAGGTCTCCTGTGACTGAGCAGTACTCTGAAGCCAGTGAGGATCTTCAGATCTCAGGGCAGGTTCAGGGGGGGTGTTTGGAGCTGTTTCTTTTGCCTCCCTCTAAGGGTCTTCACGCTTCCCTTGGGTAGCAGCCAACACCTTTTGAAGCTTCAAGCATTCCATGAAGCACTTTGTTGCGGTGAAGGAATAAAACTTCCCTTCTTCTGGTATTTATGTGTTGGCCCATGAAGGTTGTGGTACATCTTTACAGCATGTTTGCTTCCTGAGAATTTGCAGCTTTTTGGCTTTGAGCTGCAGAGGTTTGGTTAACAGCTGTAGTGCGTGCGTACCTCCCACATGATGTTACAGTGCACGGGACCTTTGCAAAGGGAATTTGGGAAGGTTTTGCTGGCCAGTGCTCTAAATGGAGAGGGATGTTGCCAAAGAAGTCTGAAAAGAGCATAACAGACATGATAGACTTTATTGCTGCCTTTCTCTTTATCTTGATTCTTTTTTTTTTGTTTGTTTTGTTCTGCTAATGGCAGCAGGATCTGAAACCTTGAAGGAAACCTTTCCATTTCCTCTGGTCTATGCTGAGTGCTTAATTTTAAGTAATGAGCCTGATGGTCCCCTACTAAAAGAAAAAAAATAGTAAATGTTTGTCAACTGTAAAGCAAAGCATCTAAGTGGTGACTTCTGCTTTGGTGTGGCTCTGGAGTTAATGTGAGGACTTTTAGTCAATTAGAAAAATCTTTAAAAGAAAAAAAGAAAAGAAAAAGAAAGGATTTCATGACCTGAAGTTCTCATGGAGACAAGGCCTTGGAGATACAAAGAACAAGGTTGTTTTTCTGACATGAGCACAGTGACATTTTTCTCTAGTCACTGAACACATCTGACTTGCTGTACTTCTGAGTTGGGTTCCTTAAAATTAATGCTGCTTTTTGGTGGTGTTGGGTTTTTAGGGGTTTACAGCATTGGTGGATAAGGGAAGAGCAACTGATGTCGTCTACCTGGATTTATGCAAAGCATTTGACGCTGTCCCACATGACATCCTTGTCTCTAAATTGGAGAGATGTGGGTTCAACTGTTGGACCACTCGATTGATGAGGAATTGTCTGGATTGTACACTCAGAGTTGCAGTCAACAGTGCGATGTCCACAGACACCAATGAAGAGTGGCATTCCTCAAAGGTTGATATTGGGACCAGCACTATTTAACACCTTTGTCAGAGACATGGACAAAGGTCTGAATACACCCTCAGCACATTTGCTGATGACACCAAGCTGCGTGGTGTGGCTGATGCACTGGAGGGAGGGGTTGCCATCCAAAGGGACCTAGACAGGTTTGAGAGGTGGACCTCTGCACACCTCATGAAGTTCAACAAGACCAAGTGCCAGGTCCCAAGCAGAAGTGCAGACTGGGCAGAGAATGGATTGAGAGGGCTCTGAGGTGAAGGACTTGGGGATGTTGGTGGACTAGAAGCTCAACACAATCCAGTGATGTGTACTTCCAGCGCTGCAAGCCAACTGTACCCTGGGCTGCATCAAAAGAAGCATGACCAGTAGGTTAAGGGAGGTGATTCTCCCTCTCTGCCTGACTCTCATGAGACCCTATCTGGAGTACCTCCATTCAGCTCTGGGTCCCGCAGTACCAGGGACCCCAATACAAGAAGGACATGGACCTGTTGGGGCAAGTCCAGAGGAAGGCCATGAAGATAATCAGAGGGGTGGACCACCTCCTGTGAAGACAGGCTGAGAGAGTTGGGCTCATTCAGCCTGGAGAAGACTCCAGAGAGACCTGATTGCAGCCTTCCAGTGTCTGAAGGGGGCTCACAGGAAGGATGGAAATAGACTGTTTAGCGGGGTATGAGTGATAGGACAAGGGATAATGGCTTTCAATTAAAGGAAGGCAGATTTAGATTAGCTGTTTAGGAAGAAATTCTTCCCTGTGAGAGTGGTGAGACCCTGACACAGGCTGCCCAGAGAAGCTGTGGCTGCCCCTCCCTGGCAGTGCTTGAGGCCAGGCTGGATGGGGCTTTGGGCAGCCTGGGCTAGTGGCAGGTGACCCTGCCCATGGCAGGGTTTGGGATTAGATGATCTTTGAGGTTCCTTGTGACCCAAACTAGCCTATGATTCGCTCTATGATTTTAAGAGGTAATCATCATACCTATAAGATTTAAAGGCATAGTAAACCTCTTGTGAACTAGGAACTAAATCGCAGACATGTTTTCATTAATTGCAATCCTAATGTAATCTCAGACCATTAAGTGTGTGTTTCTTCTTGGCTACTAGTTGTATGTAAAAATGTAGATTTATGGTGCCATTGACACAAACTAAGTTTTGTAATAGATACAGCAAAAATCTGCTCTTTACTTTTATACCATCAAATAAATAAATTTAGAATTCTTTAATGGCATAAATTTCCTCTTCGGCATTTCCTGATAGCTGGTGCTTAATTTGCCCTGTTTCTACCAGGTGGTAATTAATTACCAGTAAGTGTCTAACTATCAGAAGTAATCAAGATCTCTAATGTTGTGGGAATCTTGTGTTCATTTTTGGGGCCCTCAGTAGAGGAAAGACACTGAGGTGCTGGAGTGAGTCCAGAGAAGGGCAATGAAGCTGGTAAAGGGTCTGGAGCACAAGTCTTAGAAGGAACAACTGAGGGAACGGGTTGTTTAGTCTCTTTGCCCAAGTAAGGTGATAGGACAAGAGGAAACAGTCTCAATTGGTCAGGCATTGGAACAGGCTGCCCGAAGAGGTGGTGGAGTCAGTCCCCTGGAGGTGTTCCAAAAACGTGGAGATCTGGCACTCCAGGACCTGGTTTAGTTGATGTGGTGGTGTTGGCTTGATGGTTGGACCTGGTTATCTTGGAGGTCTTGTCCAGCCTTAAAGGTTCTATGACTGCCTTCTAGGAGTTTTGTCTTAAGTTAATGTCTTCTTGTCTTCACTTGCTGCTGTTTGGGATGGAGGTAATGTAATGGCTTGTGACAGAGAAATACTCTTATTTCCCATCTCTCGCATTTGTGTTACACTTGCACCTAGGGAAAGGTCTAAGCATACATGAAAATCATTCCACTGAAGGATTGCTTCCAGAGGGCTGATAAAACTTCTTTCAAATGAGTGCAGCATAATCAGCAAAATCAGCTTTCTGTTTGTCTTCAATTGACTCATTGCTAACTGCAAGGAAAGAGAAAGGTAGTTTGGCTTCTACTGACCCCATAGTGAAGTAAGAAATGAAAGCTCCAAAGAGAAATCTATGATCATGTGATAGCAGTAGCTGTTAGAAAGTATTTAGTCCTTTGATTAGTAACAATAAAGAAGTGGTGCATTATAATCCCACTAATAGCATTTCCTGACATACTTGGGGGGGTATGGTGTGACACAGGGCATGCAGATGTAGGTTCAAGGTCTGACGAAGGATTCTCATTTTCAGCAAGGACAAATGCTATTGGAAGAAGCTAGAAATCTGCAAGCTTTCAGGCCCAGCTTTGCTCTCTGCAGGTGCCGTCTGTGACTGTTTAGAACCATGAAATGCAGGACAGCTGTACGCTTCAGTATTTTGCCTATTATTATCTGGTGTGTGCTTTCAGTTAGAGACATTTGAAGTTCATTTTAGAGAGGCTGACTCTTTTGCAGGCACGAGTTACCCCAAAGAGATTGCTACTTAATAAACTTGCTCTATTATTCTTATACTGAAATTTAATTACTTTGAGTGTGTTCCAACACATAGAATAAAACTACGTGTCGCCGTGTTCTGCTTCTACCCTAAAGTAGTGAGAGTTTTTTCAAAACTTCTTTTAAAATCAAGATCTCGTAACATATTGATGATAACATAAAAAGTCACCTCAGCCCTTGAGCACTTTAGTTTTACTTGCCTGCAAAAGACAGAACCAAGAGATGGGCTCTCTGGTATCTTCCATGATGGGAAATTTCCTGTCTTGGTGTAGTCCTTTTCTTGTTGATGAACATTGCCATGCATGGGGAGGAATTCACTGGCTCTTTGAGTCATGCAAAAGTAGCTTGCAGTCCAGTTTCATTGGCTCATATATAATGCTGGACAGTTAGTTTGCAAGCTTTTGGCTCTTGTAAATCTGGATTTGATTCCTGACCCAGCTCACTAAGTTGAGGGGTGCTGTGTAGGTGCAAGAAGAAATGGGAAGGGTCAGGAGAACAGTATGGTTTTTGGCTGCAGAGCTGACTTGTGCTTTAAAGCATCAGTGGAACTGTGTGCATTTGAAATAGAGAAAAGATTTGTTTGTGGAAAATGTGAAGGCTGCAGTGCACTGCATGCAAGATGGCCATCCCAAAAGAAAGTGCTGTGGGCCTTCAGAAAAGGTGCAGGTTTTCTCTCTCTCCTCTCCTCTGTTTTTGCCTGCTACTGAACTGCGCTCTACTTAGTCCTGTGCAACACTGGAAGTGGGGGTGAGGGGAGAATTAGGTGTGACTTACAACTCTTTTTGCTAAGGAAGAGTAATTTAAGTTAACCTTTAAACCCCTTGGAAATCACTGGTTTCGGTGAGAACTTTATCAAAACTGACTTGAAACTGGATTTTTTGCTTTTTTTGTTCGTTTGGGTCAATGCTAAACTGAACCAATGTGAATTTACAAATAATCTGCAGTGGCTCTTTAATTCTGACAACTTCTTTATTTTTCTGTTCCTGATGTGGATTCTGCAACCTAACTTACCTCAGTGCTCATGTAAAAGCAAGCTAAATCATCATATGGAACAGTGCTGCATAAACAACTTGTGGAAGCAGAGAAGAATGACTTTTGCTTGCAAAGATGGTAGCAGTCTTTCAGGATATATATTTTTTTTCTTAATGAAACAGGCTCTCTAGACTTGACTTTAAATTGGTATGGTGTGGCAATAGGAATTGCTTGGCAATGCCTAAAATGTGAAGAATTGTTTCCTCAAGAATTGTAATACCGCCTGAGGGAACTGAAGGGACTGTTAGATTCTGCCTGTATTGCGATCATGGGTGCTTGCTAAACTGCTGCTTTGCCACTAACTCAGTCGCTACGCCAGCTGGGACACATGCTCAGTGGCAAAGGAAGAGAAATCTGATTTTTCACTCTTTCACCAAAGCCCCATTCCAGTTACTGTCAATTAGATTTATCCTTAAGAAATCAAGGCAAATACCACCTCACTGCACTACCTTTTTTTTATGTGCTACCAATGTGCTACCACTTATGTCACCTGAATACCTTGATGACTTCTCCAGCTATACTTTCTCAGAGATGCTTGTGGTTAAGGAGTGACATGTTTTAACTTGATTTTTTTTCTTTTAAAATGTCTTCCTATGGTGCTAACTGCTAGGATTAACAACAGCAGGAGCTAACCTGATGCACTTTCTGGTAACCTATACCTCAAACAGGTCAGCAGATGTGTGAGTACACAGACCTAATCCCAGTTTCTGCTGATCACCGCTTAACTGCATGACCTCAGTCTTTTTTTTTTTTCTTTATATATGCTTTCTCATACATACTTTTTTTGAGAATCAGTGCTAAATGTTTAATCGTATTAGGCATGGCAAGAGTTTGGTACTGTGTTTGAAGAACTAATAGCCAAGGGTGAAATTGTACAGCTTGTTTGAAATGATAAGGCAGGCATATGAAGCGATGCAGCTGCTCATTGTGATTTACATCTACAGACAGAGTTTGGTTGCTCATGAGCAAAATGGACTGTCAGCAAAAAAAAATTTTCAACAACAAAGTAAATTCTTGCTATGACTTCACACCTTCTTTACTGGTATATTGGGTAATCGCCTTGTGAAGTGAGCCTGATGGCATCTAACTACAGCAGCGCATAGCCAAGGCAGCATTTTCTGGTGGAGGTCTCGCATCAGCAGCCCGCACGAACCTTGGTGTTTCGAAGGCCACCGAAGGAAGCAGACAAAAGCATGCCTCCTGTCTTTATGTGTAACACTGCAGTGCTTGCTGTCTTCAGGAAAAACTTGCTGACGAAGGAAAATTTCCTCGTTTCTTTGCTATTACTCTAGTAATTCTTCCAAATGGAGTTGAGCAGAACGTGCAAAGAGATGAGTAGCATAGGACGTGCGCAGTGTGCGGATGAGTGTTGATGGCTCTCTGCTGTATCAGTGTTCCCTTTTGAACTGGGATTAATGGTTACAGTGGGCTTTAATGATAAGTGTTGCCCTGTAAAACCTTAGTAGCTGGAAGGAAAAGTGTGCCCTACCATTTACGTGATGATGTCCTCTTGGCTTCTGTCTTGGGATATGTTATTTAAACAAAAAGACAGTAAATCACTCCAAGTGTTTTTCTTTCTGTTTTCTCAACAATTGGAACTCTAAAGGCTTAAAACTGTATTAAATGAATTCAAGCCTGTTGTTCCTGGAAAGCAAAGTATGGAAAGCAAATGAACTTTACATACTTGCAAGGAGAAAACTAACAGGCTGAACTCTTAAGGTCATGATCAAGGCATATTTTTTTTTATATCAATCTGCTTTATTATTTTCATTTAATTTCTTTTTGGTTTATGTATTCACAGTAGTTTTGTAACACTTACTTTTCAATACTTTAGTAGAGCTTAAAGAACTCCACCGTGTTTGTGGAGTAAAAAGGGAGTAATTTAGGGTTGGATTTGAAGAGATCATTATCCAGTTCTTTCTCTTCCCAAGAGGAGATAAACACAATTACAAAGAGGTGACTTCATTTGTGACTGATAAATAAAGGGGCATTAATGCTGCTCCTGCCGACATAGAATACAGTTCAAAAAACCAAGCATATACAAAGCTATGTGGGAATTGCAGGCATAGGCTGCTTACTCCGATGTGACCATGGGCTAGTGGTAGTGTAGGCAGGGCTTGAGTCCTCCAGACACAATCGACACAAGCAGGTGTGGGACCAAATGACATGGTGAGGTCAGGGTTGGAGGATTCCTCTGTCAATTCGGTTTAAGGCATTGGGTAGGTCTGGGGAAGAGGGGAAATAAACTTTTTTGACCTTGCTGTGACTGGCTCTTTTCTATAGTCAAGTGAAGATGTAAACAGGTTGATTCACCTTATATTCTCCTAACAGTACGTCTTGGGCCAGTCTCCTCCGGGTAGGTAAGAGCATCAGCCAAAGTAAGTTGATACAGATACTGTTACTTTGGGAGTGCATACTGTTTATCGATAGGGTGAGAGAGGACAGGGCAGTGAGCTAGCAGGAGGCACAGCTACCTTCCCTGCGCTGGTATACCCCTAAATTTTCCTGTAAACCTTTCTCATATTCCATTTGACACTTGATGGGAAGTCACCATCTCGCATCTGCAGACCTTCATACGACAGGCATTCTAATGAAACGTGAAGAAAGGATGCTGCTTGCACTAAACTGATTTGTAACAGGAAAGGTTTTTCTTGCTAGGAGTCAAATGCCAATCCCAGACTTATTTTTACATAGGTCATTATATAGCTGCTGAAGGGATAACTTTTGATTCACAGTGATCAGAAGTTAATTGGGACCATCTGATCCAGATGTGGTGGAAGGCTTCCTTAGCTCACAGCACCTGATCTTCCTCACTACTTTGTCCAAAACAAACATACGTTTCACCACTACTGCGTTTACAAATTCATCTGTACTTTGGATATGATGGCATATCCTTTTAGATTGTGACCTCAAGTCTAATAATTCATTGTGGGGTAGGCTGTATGTGGTGGCTCTGTGGTCTTTCAGGATTGTCATTACTTTGCTAGAAACATAAGCTAACATTGTGTATCTCCCATTACCCAGAGAACTGACCAAAACATTCTGACTTTTTTAAAACTCCAGATGTGTCTCCTTGGAGATAACTCAATCTTTTGAGATTTTTTTTTTTTCCTCCCTTTATGGCTAGTTGCTACTTAGCTCTTTCTGCCTTTGTTGAAAGTTTTCATTTTAAAGATTTCCTGCTTGTAATCAAAGATGCTGCTTTCCTGTTATTTTTCAAATAACTTTTGAAAAGGCAGCTTCGTTCCTTTTTTAATATTGATTCTCCATAAGGTCTTTTTCAGTGTCATAAACTGTTTCTCTGTTGAAATGAAGTTCAGGAGAAACACAGACTACTTTAGGTCACATGAATTGGAACATAGTTTTCAGTCATCCAGCAAGCTATAGAGCAGCTGTGAAGAAAATAAACCATTCTTTAAGGTAAAAGACTTGTTACCATGCCAATCCTGTTTTCTTCATGTGAATCAAAGGGTCACAGTTGCTTTGGAAGTGTGTGACTGAAAGAGACCACCTGAATTGGAAAGTAACTTCTTGTTCTTCCCAATCCTCCTTCTGCACTGCAACCTATTGAGTAATAAAAGTTTAGTCAAAGAAGTTATGGAAGGAAAAAGTCAGTGGAAATAGAGCCTCAGAACAGACATCTTGCATTTTCTTCTCTAAAGTGACGGGTATGTCAACGTTGCTCAGTTTGCCTCTGTTGGTAATGCCATCATAAACTCAAATGATGAATTATCTTTGGTTTTCCCTTCTTTCATCATCACTAGGAAACCCCTTTCTTCTTTGAACAGGTTCCAAGGTGCGATGCAAATAGGTGCTTGGGGTAGACAGGGGTAACGCAGACTCCACACATGTCTCAAAGCAACATTTCAGAGTTCAAAAACAGTCTGCTTCAAAAAGCTGTTCCAAGCAGAGAGAATTAGGTCTTTGTTTCTTTTTTTAATCTTTTCTGTGCTCTTGAATTCTCAGCCTCATACTCTCTTTGAGCCTATTGATCAAGTAGGAAGAAAGGGAGTTCTTTACCATACTCTGATTTTTTTTTTTTTCATTATTTGCTTGCCCACCAGTGTATGTATATTCTCTATGAACAGAATTTTACCCTGCTGCAGCATGAAGCTGGCATAGTCCTGCAAGAAAAGGAGCTTTCCCACATACAAGAGCTAGAAATTGTTCTCGTCTGTGCTTTCTCCCCACCGCAGAGCTCCTTACACATGAAGTGTTTATTTCCTCATGATATCAGAGTACTGTGATCACCTGCATGATTTTACCAGTTTGGAGACACCAAACAGATTATGTAGCATGTTAGTCATCATGGTTCACCTTGCTAAGAGATCTGGCCTCTGGGCAAGTCCTTTATTGTGGCATCTTGGAGAAGAAGCTCTTCCTTTCAGCTGCTTGTGACCCACTTCTGGCATCTGATGATGTGTGCATCTCCTCAGAGTTGTGTAAGAATAAAAATTACTTCTAATGTGTCTCTTGTTCCACCTACTCCTGTTAATTAAACAAATAGTCATTTTGTTTCTTTGCATGGTACACCAATTTATTTCCTTGCTAATAGATCTCGTAAGCTGGACCCCTTTCTTGTTGGCTTGACTGGCTTCTCTCTATTCCTGTATCTTTTTGCCTTTTAACATGTCAGGATCTCCTTCTACAAGAAATTAATGGAATTGGGGCTGCAGTGTGACAACAAAGAAGACTTCAGTATTTTCCTTGGGACTTCCATAAAATAAAATACATAAAGCATCTCCATTAAAATGTCTGGATTGATGAAGGGGAGGAAAAGAAAAAAAGCTTCTTCCTCCACCAGTGGCTTGATTAATGGAGTTATTGTTTGTACAGATTTTGTCAGGAAGCCATATGGCTTGAGGAAAACAAAGAGGAAGTGGCTGATGTTGAGAATCTGATTTAATAGGGGTCCCTAAGGACAAAATGTGGCTCTTATCCTTACTCCTTCCCACTCAGTTTGCAGAATGGTCTGGGAAGAGCTTTAGTCTTCAACAGAGCTAAATATAATGCGGCTCTGTTTGAGTGGAAGTGTCAGTCCGTGCTGCTGGATCAGCATCACAGCTACTCCATTCTCAGGTTAAAAATCCACGAGTCTTTGCCTGTTGTGCAAAATATTTTGGAGTAGGCATTTCAAAGCTGAGCTCCTATAGTTTGGGGTGAGATAATACTTCTCTACCTCTCCCTCCTCCGGCAGAATTCAAGTATATACGTCTCTGGATTAACTGAGCCCATATCCTACAACCAGATTTATTTTCCTTATCTAGTGTGTGTACGTGGGGACTGATAAGTAACTGTGGCTCAAGCAGCGCTGTGTTTAGCCCACTGTGCTGGGCTAACTGGGCATTCAGCTTTATTGGTGGCTGTTTGGCTTTAGTTACGGCTACGTGGCAAATAAAGCTGGGTAGGGACTCCAAAGCGATGTTCTGTAACACAACTGCAAGCGAATGCTTTAGGGATGTTTAACAAGTGCTTCTTCCTTGTATGAAATTACAGCTGCTCAGCTGAGAGGGAACCAAACTCTGGTTATGGTCACTTCAGAGCTAAAGTAAAAGGCTCTTGTGAACCATTAGTAATTGTTCGTGGGCCCGCAGAGGGGAAAGCACAAAACATTGCTTCACAAAACGTATTCTGACACGTCAGGAATTAATGACCATTGGCTTGTGAGTGAAAGCTATGTATTCATCTGGCAGTGGTCAAAACTATTTGATGCGTGTCTGAGGCCTCTGGAGCTCCTGAATGTCCTGTTTTGAAGTTTTTGGCCGTAATGCAAGAAGTAATTACTCCTATAGGGCTTGGATGTGTAGTGTGTGTGGTCTAGCATTTTACAACAGGTCAGTCCTTTCTTTCCAGATCTTTGATATGTTTTTGTTGTTGTCTGGACCTTTATGATGTGCTCATGCGGGAGTTGGTGCTTGTTCAGTCTTTTTCCTATATCTCTGACAACACTAGGAGAAAAACATTTTGTCTTAACAAAATTCTGTGGCTGGTAGCAGTGGAAGAGGAGACACTAGAAGTCTAAAGTTCCCCTGATTTAAGTCTATTCTTCTGTCCTGTCAAACTGTAAAGTTCCCATTTAGTGCTATGCATGATAGATACGTTCCTTTACAATACTATTCAGAAAGTCTTTGGTAGTGAAGGTTTAAAAATAACCCACTTCTCACCTCTTCTCCTTGGCTGTGACATAGTATTAGGCAATGTTTGTAAGTCTGTCACAGTGACGCCACTAAACATTGTTGTAGCAAGCATCCCTTTGCAAGCTGATTGCCATTAGTCTTAATGAGTGGCTGGGGATTTGTTACCCTGTGCCGGGTTGGTTTGACTTCTTACGCATGCGTTGGCCGTGATTCACTTACTGTGAGGGAGTCAGGGTGTGCAGTTCAAGAACGCTTGGAGGTTTTTACGCCTGGAACACCTCCAGTGTGAGCATTATTTTCCTTAAAAAGAAAACGAGGAAAGAAGATTGTGAAATAATCTTCTATATTTACAATTTACCAGTGGTAGATGCTCGTGACTACCTAATAGAGTGCTTAGCTTTCCCCAGTGTTCTGGAAAGCTGTTGAAATGTTGTTTACCAGAGTTATTTATAGCAGCAAAATGTCACGGCAGGTATAAGAAGGAGCAAATTAAGTGCAGCATTCCACATGCCTTTTGAACTAACTTTAAAAAAAATAAAACATTACATGTATGTACCAGATGTAGCAGGGTGTTATAGATCCATACTTGGAGGTGCTAGGTGAATGCTGTGCTTTTCCAAAGTATTACAGGGAGGAGGAGGAATAGGACTTTACCCTCAAAAAGGAAGTTTTACTAATGGATAACAATGTTTTGTTTCTTTCCTTGTAGCAACCGACCTTGTCAGCAGAGTTGACGCCAGTGCCTGGAGTAGAGGCTTAGACTAAGCCCACTGCATAAGGAGACTGCTCTATCATCATCTGCAGGTAAGAAGTTAAGACTAAAAAACTTGAAATAAGTTTTTTCCTTCTCCCTTACGAAAGCATTTGCACGTAACGCATGCCAAGAATTCTGAAGCTTTAAAGAACTGCATAAATATACATTCGTCATTCCCCCTTTCTTCCTGAGGTGAGAAATCTGAGCAGGATCCCTGCTCCTCTGCTCCGTGCAGCATCTTTTCTCTCAAAACGGTTGTGTTGTGGAGCAGACCTGCAAAGGTCCTGCCATGTTTCTCTTTCCTATGCTGATGTGATCTCCGTATACGTGCCTCCTCTAGCTTTCTAAGAGGGACACCAAAGGCTAGCCTGTTACAGGGGAGCATGCCCTAAATGAGAGGAGATTCTTGTCCTTGCCTCCTCGAGTTGGTCAGGTTGTCTTGGGCAGCAGCTTGCAGTGCTGGCAGCAGCTGGTGGGTGACTTGTAGGTCAGGCAATAGGCTGTGGCTGAACACGGATTTGGGGATTGCAAGCTGTAGCTGCCTCTTGCATCATGCTGTAGATGTGCTCTGATCCACTTTGCTTTGATGGATTTCTTGACTTCGTTGGGGGGGGGGGGGCATTTTCTTCTTTTAATTCAAAGAGAAGTTCTGCGGAAGGACTGTGACTCTGTGTAACAGTCCTGCCCCCAACAACCCTGCAGGATGTTCCACATTCTTAGCGTGAGTGTACACTCCAGACACAATGCTGGATATAATGAAGTGTCCTCAGCTTGGCGAGTCAGACACCACCAAAAATCCAGAAAAGGTGCCAGGAAAAGAAAACAGTAGTGAGCGGTGTTTTCCCAACCATGATTAATTTTTGATGCAGTAGAAATAGCAGAATGTAGAATTCAATGCTATTAAAATAGATGCTGTCAAATTATATATGTTGGTATTACCTTTTGGTAGTGCTTTGATTTTTGAGGCCTCTGTTTTACAATGTAAATGAAGTTGGTGAAGCAAGTGAGGGAAGTTCACTCTGAGTTCTGGAGTCTGAACAGAATGCGGTTTCTTCTCTGGCTTGTCGCCATTTACAGGCCGTGCTTAAAGCTAATTTGTCTTACATACATATGCCAGCTTTTAAGTGGTAGAATTCTATACCAATCACACCTCCTGTGTTTCTACGCATCAAATACCATTCCGCAGCTCCTTCTATTGCAGTACTTTGCAGCGATGTTCTATAGATAATTGAAGCAGGTGAGGGACCAATATAACAAAATAGAATAAAATACTTTGGTCATTTGCCAAATGGATAGCTTGTCTTGTGTTTAAGCCCTGTGTATCAGAAGTAAAAGCAAGTATAAATGTAGAGCAGTGTTTTCTTATTCCAGGGAAGGCTGAAGCATGCCACCACGAGTGGTTCTTCCTGCCCTGTAAGGATAGGCAGAAACATTACGTGCCTGAAAGTATTTATTTTCATTGGCCTAAATACAGTCTAGAATGTTAACTAGTACAAATACGCAGACTGCATTTTATATACGCATGTATATATTTACTATATAGGAGCTCTGCTGAAGTGTAGCACGTGTGTGTATGTATACATACGTATGTACAGTGTTAAAAATGCTGCTTGTTTTGGAGTCTAGTGACTCACTGTGTTAAGTTGTATTCTGTTTAAGAGGTAATTTTGGTTATTCGTGAAAGCACTTTCAGCCTCACATTCTAGGCATGTTACGTATCTCTTTAAATCAAATGATGTTTCTAAAGCTGACAGTTGCAGATTATTGAATGCTGGCCATAACCAACAGCGTATTCTTGGCTAAAGAATATGATGGTACTGTATGGTGGAGTAGTACCAGCAGGGAAGGTAGGCCTCATGGCTAAAACAGCATCCAAAATTTATAAAGACGCGGGTCTTTTATTTTTCCTAAGTGACATTTAGCCAGTGCACACCTATACATATATATGTGTGTGCATGTTTATCTGTGTCTGTATATGTGCGCACACATGTGTATGTTAACCTGTAACTCCAGGAAACTGAGAATGTGGTGGTATTGAGTTGTTTTCTTCTGCCAAGTAAAAATATTTCAGTGTTTGTTGTGACTGTTATTTGAGTAAATTCCTTTCAGGGGAGCTGTGGCTAGCTGTCAGGTAATGAGAGTGTCACTCCTTTATTTGTCACTTTGAAATGAGATGTGTGAGTTATGCTTTTTGAATAGAAGAATAGGAGGTATGTGCCTGCTGAAGAGTCATCAAGGTGGTACCTGCCCATCCTCTCATGGGGAGAGTTACTTTTTTACCTTCACTTGTTTTGAATAAACCAATTTTTTTTTTTCTTCACAAGCATCACTGGTCTGATTTGTTGTTGTTACGTGATTTTACTTCACAGTCTGTTGTGGAACATGAGACAAAGGGTCAGTTTGTAGTATGTGATTTATTCAAACAGCTTTTCCCAGCTGAAGTCATGAAGTCATAATAGATTTTTGTACTTAAAAAAAAAAAAAATCCTCTTTTATTTAATATCAATTAATACATAAAGCAAAGAAGAAAAATAACATTATACCCATGTATAAATCCACAGTTCCTACATGTTTTGGATTGTCTCTGCAGTTGGGTTCCCTCATCGCAGAGAGCAGGCGGTAGAACTGAAAAATACTTACAGGAGGGTAGTAAGGATGATGAGAGATGTGAGCAATTTAGCAAGCTAAGACTTTTCGGTCCAAAAGAAAAACAGCTTAATGGAGGAGGGGAGCCTACAAAATGATGAATGACATGAAGGCAAACAGGACTTACTTTATTCACTCTGGCAGCACAAGAACCAGGGGACATCTGACGAAGCTAGTGGGAGCCTAGTTCAGGGCAAACAAGAAGCTGGTAATTCTTCATACCGTAGTAATTAGATCTGTGGAACTCCTTGCTATGAAGCTGTGGAGACTGAAGAGTGGATGAGAAACCCTGTTGAGGCACCTCTGAGCGCTGGAATTGGGACTGGTTGGAAGCCAGCAAGGCCTAGTTCAGGAGAACTATAAAGCGGAGAGCAACGTCTGTCTTGTCTTCAAGCTTACAAAGGTAAGGCCTCAATCTTCTCTACAACAGCATTAGTCAGGGTTTCGGGTCCTGCTCCATGTTCCTCCAGAGGGATGCCGGCCTTCTCACCTTTGTTTCTTTCTTCATGTAGTCATGTGTGGGAGAGCTCTCTTTTTGTGCTGAGGCTTTGTAGTGGTGCAAACTGTTTCATTTCAGATGTCGTAGTCAGTTGTAATTGCCTTTGAACTGTTTGCTAGCAAAGGTGAACTAAGCTGCTGTTAGTCAGAATAAATGGGGTTTATATGACCAGTCAGTGAAAAAACCTTAGTCACCCTGAAGGGTGATCATGTTTTTTAATTATGGTTTAGTTTTGTTTTGTTTTTTCCTCTTCGTGGGCTTCAAATATCTGCCATCTAAGGTCAGCATCACTGGCCTGCTTAGAGCGATGAATCCCTGTTGGAGACAGATATACAGGGCTGGAGGGACATTTGGTCTTGGTCCAGTAATGCCTCCTGTTAGGACCTTCAGATGTTGTAGATTCTCTTGTGTCTACAGCTTTGAAG
Source organism: Porphyrio hochstetteri (assembly GCA_020800305.1). NCBI lineage: Eukaryota > Metazoa > Chordata > Aves > Gruiformes > Rallidae > Porphyrio > Porphyrio hochstetteri. The sequence continues at coordinate 77,442,037 of CM036905.1, read as the reverse complement.
AATAGCAGTTCAGGACTAGTTGGGTTGGGGTTTTTTGTGAGCAGTGGGTGGTCCAGGACCCTTCTACTTCATGAAACTTTCAGTTGATAAATATCCCATTCCACCCCACCCCCCCCGCCCTATACATGCAAGCCTGAAGGTACAATGCCAAGAATATATGAAAGCACTGTCAGATAACGAAAAAAACTTGAAGGCTGATTATTAGTGCAACCATTGTCTGGTGCTGTGTGGAGCCAGGAGTTGGACCTGATGATCCTTATGGGTCCTTTCCAACTCAGGATTCTATGATTAGAATTTCAGTCAGATCTCTCTGATTTCAAAACAGAGGAATTTTTTCTTCTTCCGCTACTTAAACTTCAAATGTGGAAAGTAGACCAAAATAGACTTGCTTGAGAATGAGAGACTTTTTCTTTAAAGTTTGGTGTAGGTCTAATGGCGCTCTCAATTGATTTAACTGTCACAGAGTCTTAAATGCAGCTGACAAAGTGTTGGTCCTGAGACATTTCAGAGGTTTTCACTAGCAGCACACGACTTCATTTTGTTGTATAGAGATGCTATGTTTTCCAGGAAGCTTAAGAAGCAGCAGAACCAGACTGTTCTGGTGTTTGAGCATTGAGACTTTGTTTGTATACTCCAGCTGTGAGCAACTGCTGGAGTGGTTTGTGACCTGTATTTTTCATGAAGTAGATGTTTTTCACCTTCCTCAGCTGGAGAGAAGCTTATGCTTCTGGCTGGACTAAAAAAAACCTGAGAATGCTCCTTTGCAGAGTGTATGTCTGCTATGTAGGCAGGATGGAATAACTTTTTAATCTTTTTTTCATCTGACACATCAGTAAATATGTCACTCATTGACCTCCTCAATTTCCACCTTCCATCTTTGCTGTTAGTATCTAATGAAAGCAGCAAAGCTGATGGGGCACATCTTTGGGTGCTCTCTGAAAGGGTCTCTGGTTCAGGAAGAGTTTTTCTGACACGCCAAGGAAGTTCTGGTTTAAGTAAGAAATAATCTCAGAGGGAAGGTGCTTCCCCTTGCATTTTGTCACTTCATGTTTCAACTCTACTGCATATACACCTTTCTCATGCTGCTTTTGGATTGAGTCAGTACAGAAAAAAACCAAGAAGATTGCTCTGACACTTTTATCACTGGGATCCTTGCATTTTGCTGCATTCTTTGGGTTACAAGGAATACTTTTCATCTCTTCTGTCTCTCTGTTCCCCACACCGGACCTGAGCCCTGCACAATGTGCCTCTTGTTCTCTTGCTATCTGTGTTTGCAGGTCTTTCATGACCTTGCACTTATTCAGGCTGGTGGGATGCCATAGCTGAAATTGGAGGTACCATGGTGTGTGCATCAGTTTCTTTCCTTTTCCTGACTTGTTCACATTTTTATTATGTGTAGATTCTTGCTTTCTCGTTTAAGGCTTCTTTTCCTTTCTTATTGTCCTATGTAAATCTGTCCTTACATAGATCTGCATAGAAGATCTGAGTTTTAAATGTTTTGGTTACATTTGCAGCACTTGTGCTTCAAGTTTCTGGAATGCATTTAAAGTTGAATTACTATGGCTGTGTTTCTAAGGAAATATATTGGTCTTGTGTTTAAAAAAGAAAAAAAAGAAAGTTCTGCCAATGTTTTTTTCAGAATTGGGATTCATCATTTTCTTGCCAACTGAAAATGGGATGGAAGCGGAGACGGTATGTCTGGAAACAGGGACAGAAGCATTGATAATAGATGATGGGGAAATGCTGCTCACATGATGAGACAGGGAAGCCTAGCTGTTCCGCTTCAAAAAGGATCGATTCTTTACTACCTGAGACACAGGTCGCTGCCTCCAAGCCCTGGGGGTTGCAGGCAAACCAATGTATACACATAAACATACATAAAACTTCTACAGCATTTTATACTTTTGGTTTTTTCCCATTAATTTCTTTGAGTTTTTGGCAAGGTTTGCATCCTTTCACTGCTCTGCTTGCTGGGTTGGTTTTTCCTCTATAGCAGTGAAAGGAAGGGGATCATATTTTTCCTATGGACTTGGAATTCAAAGTTAACCTGACTGACCTTTTTGAGGCTGTAGTTAGCTTGTTATTATTTCACTGATTACTAGGGAATTCTGTGCTATTCTGATATTTGTCATAGCAAGATGTAGAAGACCTTACCTGATGGGTGTTCAATGATATGTAATCATTACACATTCAAGAGAAAAAATGTGCCTATTGCCCAACTTCTAGCAACAGCTTAAAGGTTGTGGGGTTTTTTTACTTCATGTTTGTGTAGCAGTAAATAAAAATACAGCCTCCCCAGCCTGCAGCTACAAAGTTAGTATTGATTTTTGCACTAATTGCAATGCAAGTTAGTAATTTCTCTTTCTGCCAGGAATGAAACTCAGGTCTTTGCTGCTTTTTGGAAGCACACCATTCTGATACAATCACTTTTCCCTTTTCCATGAAGGCTTGGCAGTTCTGTAGATTGCTTCCTATAAAGGATAGCTTCACAACATTTAAAAATGAGAATGTCCAGGCTTTAAAGAAATAAAAGTGTACCTTTTGAATTTTAGTTGTTAAGGAGACATGCTTTAAGAATTGATATCTTGAAGAGAGGAAGAAAAAATAGCAGCTAAATGGAGTCCAATTTAAAGTCTGTCTCGTTTGTCAAATTGCAAAAATCTCACTTACCAAGTTAATATTCAGAGCATTTGTCACTAAATAGGAAGAGAAATGTGGATGCCTGTCTTCACGCTTCAAGTCTAACTTTGTACTTTTAAAGGAAATTTCAGGCTTTTTTTTGTGTAACTTTCCCTACCTCTAAGAGCTTCTAGCTGAAGTCTCAAAGCTTCTCCAGGAAGACATAGAACCCCACACCGCTTGTCACCGATCTGGCCAAGCCTGACAACTGTCACCTGTAACTGGATTATGACATTGCGTACACAGCATCCCTTTGACATCCATAACAAGGATTTGTTTCTTCACATACACACAAAAAAAGACTGAAAGCCACATGTTTTCAAAGAAAACCAAAAGGTTAAGAGTCCAGATGTCTTCTAAAAGAAGATATTCTGTGGTCATGTGTCTCTCTGTGATGAGTGAGAAAATGACAGTTTTCAGTGGGTTTTTTTTCAGTCTACCAGCATATTCCTTTTCAAAACAGAGAAATGAAAAATTATAGTATTTTGTTTGGTTTTGGGGTTGGTTTTTTTTTGGGTTTCTTTGGGGGGTTTTTTTGTTTTTTAGCAAAATCAAACTTTTCAGCTTTTTATTTCATCCCCAGGTTTTCCCATCAATTTGGATTATCAGTAAGGAGGGGAAGCAAAGGGTTAGACTGCCGGAATTCATTGCATTATATCTTTGTTTAACAGATCAGTTGTGAGCATGCATCCAAATAAGGTTCAAGCCTCTCCCTTGCCAGAGGGCATGTGAACAGAGTTTCTTAAGCTGAATCTGCTCAGTTTGGTACATGGAGTCGGTCTGCTGCTTCTCAGTTGGCAGCCGTGTACCTGATATATTCCTGGGGCTCAGTGTCCCTGCTGCAGGGAACACCTTAGTCGTGCACGTGAAGTGAGAGGGTGTCCACAGTATTCCTCAAAATCTTACAGTCTGATCATGATAAGCACAATTTCTTGGGGTGTAGGAGATCCTTGTCTCAGGGTTTTAGGGTGGGGGGGTTTTTTGTTTGGTTTGTTTTTTGTGGTGTGTGGGTTTTGGGGAGTTTTGGGTTTTTAATAACGGTCTCTTAACTCAGGGTGTTAGCAAGAAACTGGTATGTGTACTTGTGCATTTAGTGGCACTGCACAAAGTAAGAATATGTAGTTTTAGCACAAGTTCCCTATCTGAAGTCAGAACATAGTTTAGGGGGTTTATAACTTTATTTCACTTCTGCTGTGATTTGGAGAAAGGTTGTATTTTTAAAGATGTTTATAGTCAGAACTCTGCTCTCAAGAGGCATTAATTTTCCCGCAAACCTACTAGTACATACAAAGTGAAGGCCAGAAGGCCAACCGTATCCTGGGCTGCATCAGAAGGAGCATGGCCAGCAGGTCAAGGGAGGTGATTCTGCCCCCCTACTCCATTCTTGTGAGACCCCACCTGGAGTACTGTGTCCAGTTCTGGAGGAACATAAGAAGGACATGGAACTGTTGGAATGGGTCCAGAGGAGGGTCATGAAGATGTTCAGAGGGCTGGAGCACCTGTCCCATTAAGACAGGCTGAGAGAGTTGGGGTTGTTCAGCCTGGAGAAGAGAAGGCTCAGGGTAGATCTTATAGTGGCATTCCAGTACCTCAAGGGGCCTACAAGGAAGCTGGGTAGGGACTTTGTAGAAGGGCATGAAGTGATAAGACAAGGGGTAGGGGTTTTAAATTGGAAGGGGGTAGATTTAGACTGGATTTTAGTAAGAAATTTTTCACTGTGAGGGTGGTGAGGCAACTGGAACAGGTTGCCCAGGGAGATGGTGGATGCCCCCTCCCTGGCACTGTTCAAGGCCAGGCTGGATGCGGCCTTGAGCAGCCTGGTCTAGTGAGAGGTGTCCCTGTCTATGGCAGGGGGGTTGGAACTTTATGATCTTTCAGGTCCCTTCCAGCCCAAACTTTTCTATGATTCTATGTGTTAGAGCTTCTTGAGGCTCTCTGTGTTTGTAAGTGGAAAGAAAGATCTTGTAAACTGCAGCAGTCTTTACAAATGATGCAGTAAAGATTGGCATTGCATGTTCTCTTACAACATCCAGGAACCTTCCTTGCAATGTACAAGCTCCAACGCTGTTAGATACTAATTTAGTATTTTGATAGATCCTGCCAGTAGTTTGCTGTTAGTAAGTAAAACAACACAAAATTGAAACCTTATTCTGAAGCAGACTTGGACAATAGATGCTTAATTTTGTTGGCAACCTTTTTGATGGAAAAAGTAAAAAGAGAGTAACTTAAACATAACTACCGTGTATATGCCTACTCTTCTTCTCCACAGTGGAAAAAGTTACGAGATGTTATTTAGATGTTCTTAGGCAGAACCCTGTCTACCCAATTAGGAAAACAGATAATGACTGCTCAAATGGGGTTTTCAGTAAATGGGGAGAGGAGTGACTGTATGGTCAAGTTCATTTGGTGTGGGGTTTTTTTTCCACTTCTGTATGCTTGTAATCTGGTTTATAAACGCCAGGCTTTCAGAAACGCACTTGAGAGGCTCAGATGGGGTCAGATAGCTGTAATAGTACTTGAAAAGAAAATGCTATTAGTTAGAAAATGCTTCCTGTAACACAAACAAATTGTTTTGATGATTGGTTCTGGTCATTTAATTATACAAACATCAGAAGTCTTGCATCTCAAGTAGGTACTGTCAGGAAGCTGCAGTGTTTTGTTCTGCTGAGGGTCCTGTAAGGACTGACTTACCATTTCTAAGTATTTCCAAGTATGATCTAAAATAGATGGAAGCAGCTTGCTAGGGTCTTAAACATAGAAACAAAGGCTTCATTGAAGAAATGTAATACAGTGATTCATATGGCCTTGGCATTTCAGTGTGTAACCAGTGGTGATAATGGTTTTTTTCAGTTGGGATGTCTTGGAAAAATGAGAGTTCTTCAGCTTTGGAAGTGGGCAGCGGTGTGGCGCTGGCTTGTTTTCCAGCTAGATGTAAGCACTGTGAGTGACCTGCGCAACTCCTCCCTTCCACAGGACTGCACTCTCCATCCCTCCCTTTGAAACAGAAGTCAGGCCATACAAGTGAATGCAAGAACCAGGAGATATATTAAATTACAGCTCTTGTTAACTGGTGGTGTTGTCTTAGTTCTCCATTCGCTCTCTCAATAAACCTGTCGTCATTTTCTTGACGTCACTGTATGAGCCATATGAAGGGTGAAGCACTGCTCGTACTTCTGCGTTGCTGAAAGCTCTCTGGCCATCCACGTCTGGCGGCCGGCAGAGAGCAACACGCAATTCGAGATGAATTTAAGGTGAAGCCATTTTATTGGGTGAAATCACACAGATTATACACCTTTATTACTGCAAACGTGGCAAGCTGAAAAACTGCTAATTGGTGACACACACTGTTCACACCATATTGATTGGTTAGTAATTATAACGGGTTCTGATAAACCTATCGTATAGCTAAATATCGTTAGTTTACTTTTAATGCCTAAAAGTATCCACACACCTGCTGGTTTTGACCATCTTATGGTTGGTTCTTAACATGTTCTGTTACTCCCAAGTACCTTCCCATAACTGCTTCTTGGTTTAGGGTAGCCTGTACCCTTATCAACAAGGCCACTGTGTTTTGAGAATGTGATGATTAAGATCCTTTCAGCATGAGTAACTTTTCCTGTCTCATGGGAACAGAAGAATATTGTCAGGGCCTAAATCTTGGGAGAAGAGAGCTAGGCTGCCAGCAGGCCTGCTGTCTTCCCCAACATCCACGTCTGGCTCCTGCCTGCCGTGCCATACATTAGTGATGTATTTATTCTGGTTTGCTGCTCGATAGGCTTGTATGAGCTCTAGCTCAGCTCCTGATTTTGAGTATGCGTAGGTACGTGATAGTCCAGGCTCCCAAACTATGACGTGACAAAAATGCTTTCACAGATTTCTTAGGTATCTTTACGTGCTTTACGTGCATGTTAACAGGGTCGTTTCAGCCATCTTTGCCAAATGCAGGAGATTTTCAGGAGGCCTTGCGTAATTTATTTATTGATTCTGAAAAATAACACAGCGTGGGAAGCCTTGTCAGATGAAGTCATAAATCTTTGCCTACAATTCAGAACATGCAAGCTATGTGATTTCCTCTCCCCTACACATACTTTTCTTACCTTTTTCACATAATCCTAGAACGGCTGGTAGGGTCCTTGGGAGGTTATGTAGTCCAACATCCTGCTCAAGCTTCAGAACCTTTACCAACACTGTATCAAGTCAGCTGTGGATTTGGTCTGGCCATGCCTTGAAAACCTGCAAGGGTGGAAGCTTTCACAACCAGTCCTGCTAACCTGTTCCAGGGCTGCCCTACTACCTTCCCCCCCAAATAATTTTGTTCCTACCGTTTTGAATCTCCATGCTACCTCTGGTCTTCAGAGCTCTTTGGATGCTGGTAGGAATGTCCTGTTCTCCTACACTAGCGTGCTGGGGTCTTGGGGGAGTCATCATCCTTTAACTTCCAAATAAAATTTCTTACGAAACAGAGTAATGACAACAAAAATATTGCAAGTAATACTGTTAACCTAGCTATTGATAAATATTGATAAACAATGAAAGCTTTTGGGTAAGGTTTTAAGACTATTTTGCATCTTGGTATTGAATTTGGTGAGGAAAAGGAATCTCCCTTTTTCTTTGTTTATTATATATCTGAAAGACCAGCCTTGTAGGAAAAAGTACAATAATTTTATCAGAAGAAAACAGAGAAAAACAACATCATCAGTCTCTAGTTCAATCTCTTCAATATTAAAGAGTTTCTTTAGAGGGTTGGGGTATTTTAGGGAGATGGGGAGTGAGTTTTTGCTGTTTTCATAGCTGAAGGACCTCATATTTTCTTCACTGAAGCACAGCTCTAAAATGTATAAAACTTAAATGTGAATGCAAGGAATCCCTAGAAAAATAACCTGTAAGTAGCAGTAGTTTCCATCTCATAGTGTGGCCTGAGAATAGGAGAAAATATAGATTTCTGAGAGTAACATATTAAACTTTCCATTTTCAATTCCATAGTGGGTATATAAATCTTACTCTGTGTGTAGTTGATGCAGAAGCTATGGCTAAATTGAAAAGAGGACTTTATCTAGAAAATATAGGTGGCAATACAGTTTTATGGTGGAATCTGAAATGCCCTTACTTTCCTGGGAGATGTGACAAAAGTACCTACAGAATTACTTACATCACCGACTTCACTTTGCTATCTTGGTGCCGGTGACATGTTCTGGAAGTGCTTTACAGGTAAAGAAAAATAAAGGGTTTTTTTAAAATAATGTGGGAAGGGACCTATGTGTCATAGTCTATTACAAATGGTTGAGATTCTCTTTTCACTGTGACATGTTATGTCTGTTCTGTTAGACAGAGATTCTAAATTGAATCCATCACTTTTTTAATATCAGATGTGAGCTCTGCAGAGCATTGGTAAAATATCCTCTTGAGCTGCAGCAGACCCCTTTGCAGCGGGATAAAATGGGTGTCAAGGCATGTGCAAACATTGTGATAGCATAACCTTCTCCTAGGTATGCCAGCAGCGTTTTATCTGCTAAGTTTGCATAGAAATTTAGGAATGAAATAAAGTGCATACTAATCAAATGGATCTGCTGTCCACTCACTTGAAAGCTTGTAGGAATGTACAAGATGGTGGGATTATAAAAGTAGAGTAGCAATAGTTCCTACTAAAAAGTGTTTCTAGACCTTATCTGCACTTCTAGGGCCACAAAGATGCTTAAGGGAGAGGAACATCTTCCTTACCAGGACAGGCTGAGGGAGCTGGGTCAAGCCTGAAGAAGAGGAGAGTGGGGGTGACATCATCAGTGTCTATAAATATGTAAAGGGTGAGCGTCAGGAGGACGGAGCCAGGCTCTTCTCAGTGATGTGCAGTGATAGCACAAGGGGCAACGTGTGCAAGCTGGGGCATGGGACATTTCATGTGAACGTAAGAAAAAACTTTTTCACTGTGAGGGTGGCAGAGCACTGGGACAGGCTGCCCAGAGAGGCTGTGGGGTATCCTCTGGACATGTTCAAAACCTTCTTGGACATGTTCTTGTGTGACCTAATGTAGGTGACCCTGCTCTGGCAGGGGGGTTGCACTAGATGATCTTTCAGGGTCCCGTCCAACCCTTAACATTCTTTGTGTGATTCTGTATGGCACCAGGGAGGTTGATCTTTGTGTGTGTCTTGATAAGCTTGGGCAAGCATTTCAGGTGCTGAATTCCTTAGTTTTATCTAGGAGGATTTGAATGTCTCAGTGTTCCCTTAGTGGTTCTGTCTGGCTTTCATTACGTTCACTTCACTATGTAGCAAACCTTTTGTCTCTCAATCCTTCATGCCGCGCTCCGCACGTGCTGACGTTTGGCCTACTTGGATTGATTCCTCTATTAAGCCAGAGGAAGGTTGTGACTGTTGGACAGCTTTAGACGATAAGCTCCGTTGGCAGTGATTTATGCTGAACGGGATTTGAATTGAATCAAGGTCTCCTATTTTTAATTAGGCTTTACACTGTATTGTAGTGTTTCACACTTTCCTCAGCTTTCTCACGCTGCAGTGAGCAAATACCTGTGCCTAATTAGTCATTATGACCCATTAGCTGATTTTCATGTTCTCTCAGGAGTCACGCGGGGGATTTGGATTGTGGGGCTCAGAGGATTTTTGAGTGCCAGAGCTGCCTAAATATTGAGACAGTGCATTGCCCTCTGCAAGAGGTTTCCTGTTGTCTCTACACAGGTATTGCTCTCGGCCAGTTTAAGCATCTCAGAGCCTGAAGCTCAGTCTGCACCTTCACTGGTGTTCTTGCCATAAGCTGGTGCTAATGTCACAGGGCATCAGTAGGTTAAGAAAGTTTTGTGAGCATCTCATAAGCTCTGTGTCAACCAAAATTTCTTCACGCTGGACTACTTAAAAAGATTTAGGGGGGGAACTGTTGTCTTTCAGCGAGTGTGGAAATAATTTTGTTCTATTGTAGGCTCCCACCGTTTGAGAACAGGAGTGCTTTCTGCTGCAGCAGCATCCTTGGCGCTTCTGTCTGACAGAGACAATTTCAAGGTTAAAACAAACCATAGATTAGATAACTAGGATTGGGCTTCAAGGCAAAATCCTGTTTCGTAAAGCACTTGAAGGGCAACTTGACCTCTGCAAGAAAGTTTTAAAAAAAAAAAAAAAACCAACAAAAACCATAGCCTGAACACTTATCTAACAATTACATTGTCCTGCACTCTACATTTCTTCCCATCTTACAACATCACAAGAAGAAGTATTGGCAGAAGCAAGAAATCTTAATAGTGACCTGTTAGCATAACAGGACAGAAGGTTTAACTGTTCTGACTGTGCCCTGGATACTAAAATCAGAATTTAATAGTTTCTGGTGCTGATTTGTTCAAGCAGTCAGTCATACTTGATCCATGACCTCAAAGTTGCTTCAGGTAAGCTAGACACTGACTGGTTAACTTCCTGGTTAACATGCATTTTTTGTATTAACCTGCCCTTATATGCTGATGGACAATAAGAATCACAGAGCAATTTAGGATGGAGAGAACTTCTGAGAGTGGACTAGATGATCCAGCACTTGTCTAAAGGGTGTCTCAATGCAATCTATAGGCTGTATCACTTTGAAGCATTCTTTCTGTCCCCGTGGTATGTTAAAATATTGAAAAACTAAGGGATTATCACTGAATTACAATTTCAGTCAATTTGTTTAGTGTGAAGGTGTGTCTGCCTTCAGCCTTTCTTTTCTCCCTTGGTAATGCTTTCAGAATACTAAATGACTGGGGGGCTTTCATACATTTAACCTTCCCCCTCCTCCCCAGTTACGGAATAACTCATGCAGGGATATGCATCTGGTCCTGGTTGTAGTCACCATTGGTCTTCTATAGTGTTTGAGAGGTGACTTTTGCAGCTCACCCCCTGAAAGTTAATGCTAATATTCACCTGGTGGTACTGTACTGGAGACCCTGATGCAGAGTTTTCTCTCTGTGCTGTGGAAGACATATGGCATGAGCTTCCTGGGTTCTCCTCCTTGCTGCCAGGACAGTGTATGCATTTCTGTGAAAGGATTTTTTTATTCAAAAATAAAAAAAAGCAAAAATCCAAACTCTGCAAGCAGTATTAAGAACTGAAAATTGTCCCATACCACAGGAATGGCTTTAATTATTGGATTTGTAGAGCTAAAGTCCCTCTTGCATTTTCCTCAGTCTCATGCGCCTTGGGATATTTTTTGGCTTCATGACAACAAGAGGAATGATACCTGGCATCATCTAACATAATAGTTATCTGAAAGAAAAAGATGGGTTTGAGGCCCTTTGAACAAAGAGAAGCCTAGAACCCTGCTCCCCCACTTCAGGGCTCAATGCTTTGAGCTACTGCGTAGTCTCCTCCTCATCCCTGGGTCTCATTTGTATTCAAATCCAAAAGTAAGAATTAGATACTAAGATTCCTGATGACTTTGAGCTGTGAAGTTTCCCCCAATGGAAAAGCCTGGATGTACAGGAGATTTTGCAGGTGCATACATCTCTGGGGGGTTTGGGCTGTCCCCGAACATTTATGTCTGTCCTTTTGCTGCACAGAATAGGAAGCTCTGGGGCTGCAGGTTTTATCCAGTCCTCTTCCTGGAGCCAAGAAAAAAAATGTAGCCATGTCTGGCACGCTGCCTTGTGAGGAAGTCTTGCCTTGGGTCTGTAGAGTTACTTCCACTTCAAGCCATTCATTTCTATCTTACACAACCACTTTATGAAGCCCTCTTGTCCGTTCTGGGAGTGCTGTCACCTGCAGTTGGGTTTCAAATTTGAAACCATGTCGCTCACATACCTGCTCTGACATGGTTATTCTAAATATTATTGTTCAAAGCGCTCGCCCGGGAGTGTATTAACGTTCAGCTTCAAAGGTAGGAGCTCCTACCCCCCTTTGGCTTTGGTATTTCTGCAAGCCTAATGTTGGAGGGGTGACGGCATACAAAGAAAGCGCAAGAACTCCAGCAAGGCTGGTATCTGATCTTATTTCCTGCAGGTTTTCATGGCGTGTTTATCCTTAAAAGTATGTTTTAACAGAGTGCAGCAGTTATTGTGCTGCTGATAGTGGATTACAATATTGTTTGTTTAGGATGCAGAAGCCTGGTGTTAGATTGCTTCTTGTCAGCAAAGTGCAGGATATGCCACATGGCGTTTGCACATGGAAACAGTATGACCCCAGCCCCGGCCATGGAATTCAGATGAAGCGATACTGCTCCCTGGCTTTTTTTGTTTCTTCAGTAAAAGGCATGAAATTACATAACTTCATGCCATAGTTGAATGTGGATTTAACTTTGTGAAAGCAAAGATTTCAGAAGTAGCTTGGCGATATTATAGTCTATATCCGGATACACCTAGTATTAAAGCACTACTAAAGCAAGAGGGTGTATTGCTAACATTGAAAACTCTCCAGTTTGGGTAGTTCAGCCAGAATGTTTCAGCTTCCTGTATCTAGGATCCCAGTGAGCTTTTGTAAGGGGAAGGACTGCAAATAGTTGAACAAGCAGGACTTAGCTCCAAAGTTGTTTTTAATTAAAGGCTTTCTCTTCTGCGGACTACTCCCACATAGAGGGTTGGAAACTCTTAAGTTTCCATGCATGGAATTTTTCTTTATTCCCCTGGGAAGACAACAAGACTTGACCACCTACAAAGGACGGAGATACTGCAGTGAAAGCAAACTCATTCCTCTCCAGGCAGAGATTGTCTGGGAAAGAAAATAAGAGCTGAAGATGTTGATTGTACGTTTCTTCTTGTAGCCCGTGCACAGTGTGATTTCATTTTATAGAGGAATCCAAACCATTACAACCTGCTATTGACTCTGCTGGTTGCATACACACAGATGAATTCCTGGGTAGTGGTAGTAGCTATTCCAGGTCAAAGTTTAGGCTGATGAGTATGTCAAGGAGGGTTATGGTGATAAGTATCTCAAATTCAGGTTATGGTGAAAACACATGAAAAGTGACCTTTCTGTGATCTTTAAGGTTAGGGTGATGGGTTTCTTCCATTTAAAGCAGGTTTAATCCTCTCTTTTTTGTGTTGCCGAACTACATTGCTTCTAAAAGCAAAAAGAGAAAACTAGTCAAAACTTTGTGATTGGGATATTATGGAGAGCTTGTTCTTTTCTTAGCAGTAACGCTATGTAGCTGTCACAGTCCCTATGGATCCCTCAGATTTATAGGGCACGTACTCTGTAATTTAAGCTTTACTTTACGAGCTTGTTAGTAAAGAAAATAAAGACGATTAAACGAGTTCAGTCCCCTTCATACAAACTAGTCTCACATGTGGATTCACAAATTCATCACTCACTTCACGAGGTTTCTAACTAACAAGTCCTCCTGTTCATAACTCACAACTTGTAACTCGTGCACCTATGAGCAAAACAGTTACCTAGCTGACGGGACTAACGCTCCTCCTTTCTCCTCTGCCACGATGTAGGCATCCCACATATCGCACCAGGAAGCACGAAAGCCTCAGCAGTCCAGCTGCTGTTGGATCGGCTTCAAAAGCTTTTTTGGCTGAGCTGACGTATTTATACCCTCCAGCTTAGAAGTCTGGCCTGTGCCGTTGCCAGGAGTTAGCAATTCCTGAAGCAGGTGCCAGACAACCAGTATGCAAGGGCTAAAGTTACAGGTGACAGCAGGCTGCAGATAATAATGGTAACATTATGACCTTCCTGGCCACTGTGTCCTGCTTATGCTTGCCTTGGCTTTGACCTAATGGCACGGCTGCCACCAGACATCGGGCCTTAGCGTGAGCTGTGTGTTAGCCAAAATCTGAGCAGGACCAGAGCGTGGAGTCACAGTAGGTTGTAGGCAGCACAGCTGAAAGTGTGTTTCAGGGGCTCAGGGACAGTCTGGGATCTCCCCATTCCCAGTGGAAGGCCGCTGCTTTGCAATCCCACCTCTCCCAGTGCCTTCCCTTCAGACGTCTTCGACTGCATCTCTACTGAACACAGCTGTTCCTGAACAGTGAAACCTTTCAAAGGTATAATGCCTTTCAGAGGGCTTCAGCGTGCAGAGCCTTTTAGGGGAACAACTTGCTACTTAATCAGCAACATTCCACTCTAAAATGGTAAAGGCCTGAGCAGTCCCCTTCTAGTTTTGAATGGATACAGATACATTGAGAAGCAGGATCGTGAAATGCAAACAACTGCCCTTGCCAATCCCCTTATAATGCCCAATTTGCCATGCTTGGCTTTTAGCCAAGAAGCATTAAATTATTGTAGTCACCCTAAAAGGGTACCCAGATACTATACAATAGACTTTACACTAAATCATAACAACTGTGTGTGTTGTCTGTACCTCTTACCAAGCTGCAGGTTATATCTTTTCAATTATGATGTTGCCTTACTCTGCTGATGTGGAGGTTGATCAGGTCTCCATGTGGTCAGGTGTGTTGTTTACACTGTAGAAGAAAGGAAGAAGAAAGGAGGAGGGAGAAGATTATGAAGACTTAAACTAGTGTTGGTTCTAGAACCTTGTTCTTTATATATTGGACTTTGTTACCATGCAATAATTTTCTAAGGAGGGTTGGTGGCACTAGAAGCTGTTCCTGTAACAGAGGTGAGGAGGAGGGAAGAAAGGAGGAGGAGAAAGGAAGGAGGAGGAGGAGGGCTGTTTGGGTGACTGAGTTGCCGGGGGTTCCTTGGAAAACTTGGAAAAAAAGTTCAATCATCTAAAATAGTTAATGGAAAGATTGTTTGCCCTTAGAATGAGAATATGCAGTGAAAACCTTAAGCAAAATAGAAACAGAAGATGGGAACCTTAGTAAATGAGATCAAATATTTGAGTCACTGGTGTGCATCTGGTTTAGACCATTCCATTTGAGGTGTTTGAGGTGATTAAAGTTGTAGGGCCTGAGGCCTCAGCATTTTGTGGAAATTAAAGCCCCCTGAATATATGAAACACGTAGAAACACGTGCTGCATGAATGATCTTGAATTAGCTGCGATTGAAACCCTAGGCCTTTCTGTCACCTCCTCAGTAGCTCAGGTGTCCCAAGGACTTGCACTGATCTTTTTTTTTTTTTTTTTTTTTTTAAGGGGGTGGGGGGGGTGGGAGGTGGGGTTGTGGTTTTATGGGGTTTTTTTCTTAAGCTGATCTGCACTACATGCATATAATGTACAACTCAATTGCACTCTCTATTTTCAACAGAAAACTAGGAAAATTTGATATATAACAGTGCTAAAGGTGGCCCAACCACAGAATGTCGAACTGTTCCTCAGGACTGCTAGTGCCAAATACCTTCTTTAGAGGAGTAGATTACCTTCTTTTTGATAAAGATACTTTAGAAGCATGTGGGTAATTTGGATGTTGATATTTACTGTAACTCTTCAATTTGCTCACTTAAAAAAACAGCAAAACCCAAAACAAAGCAAACCACAAAAAACCCAAGCCTTTAATTATATTTTCTGATACATTGTACTTACATAATTGATTTTTAATTTAAATGTCGCGTTTTGGATGTCTCGACTCATTATTGCAATATGTTTTGGATAAGCTTAGGTCTTAATTTGCTCCTTATCTTGCAAGTAGGAGAAACTGTCTCTAGGCACTTTGCCTTCAGTTGCTCGCAGGATTTGGATTGCTTGCCAGGTAATTGTGCTTAATAAGCCATTCTGGCTTCCTACCATTATGTGGTATTGTATGCTTCCATAGCTGCATATCAGTAAAGATTAGAAGTCCCACCAACCACGTCTCAGTTAATTGAAAACTGGCTGGGCTCTTTTTATTAAGGTCTGTCACAAAGTTCTGAATCCTGTGTATTGACTCAATCACTGCTGATAATGGCTAATCCAGACTACACAGCCAGTGTCCATGTTTCTGTGGAGAGTAGTCTACAGAAATGGATACTGGGGTTGTGTTTTTGGTTTTTTGTTGGGGTTTTTTTAATGTTTGGTAAGGAGTAGCAGTGGAAGCTAAAAATGATCTAATTAGATCTTCTGAGGTTTTTTTTTCTGTTTCAAAAAAAAACACAAACTAAACTATGTACTTCATACTCACTGTGATGGGTTATGCCCAGAGGGTCCATAGGCAGCTCAGCTCTTACCACAGCATTGCTGAGCAGCTGAGATGCTGCATTGTTTTATCTGGAGTGTATATTCTTCAGTACCAGTGCCTGGCATCCCAGGCATCTCGTAATTAAGTTCAGAAATGTATGATGAAGATTCACCATGATGGGAGGAATGATGCTAAGATTCTGTTCAGTGGGACAAGTGTGCTCACAGAAGGCTCAGTTGCCAATCTTCTAGATGCTTTCCAGGAGTGCAGATCGCCCTTTGCCCTGGTCGCTCTGAAAGGCGATAGAACCTGCTGGAAGAAAAGGCGCGTCGTGCCCAAGGTGTTTGTAGGGCACATGGAGGTGAGCAGAATGAGATCGGTTAGCATGAAAAACAGTAGGGTTGCAACGTGCCCCCTGTTGAATCTTTGATTTCTGGGAGGCACTATGCAGAAGTAGGGTGAGGGAGAATTGGAAGGAGGAGATTTAGCCGGTAATTTGGTGGAGTTTCTCTTATATGTGCATGTCTAAGGTAGTTTGTGCAAATAGGGCAGTATAAAGCTGTAGTTCACTTGGAAAAATATATGGGAAATAAGAAAGGTGGATGCAAATGTGGAAGGGCTACTGGAACGAAAATTCATAGATTGCATATAAGGTACTAGAGAAAGGGGAGGATTACTTCGTGCTCTCTGCTTTTGGCGAGTCTGCTGACTCCAGAAAACTGGCCTGACGTGACGACATCATTCCGGGCAAAGAGACAAGATGGGATTGCTGAGGGTGCAGTGAGGAGGAAGATGCAGCCATCAAGACTTGAGATGAAAGCCTGTAACTGCACAGCCTGTGAATGAAAGGCTGTATCTTGGAAGGTGCACATAATGTAGACAGTGCCTGAAAATACAGGGGGCAATCTTTAAGTGAAAAGTGGTGCTGGTTCAAAAATTGCTCCAACAGAGAAAGTAAGTAGGAACAGGAAAATAAAAACATTTTTTTCCTGGCAGTATTGAGTTTCACCCAACATCTATTTTCCGTTGGTGCCTCAAACTATGGCTTTTGCTTAATTGCTGTAAATTTTTCAGTATAGCACCCTGATTTTCTTGAAGAGCTTTTTACTGGGTCATTCTACAATTGCCAGATGTGATCTTTGTGAGACTGCTTCCCAAGGGGAAGCATGTTTGCAATGATCTCGCTCATCTCTATGTTTCTTACCCCTCCCAGTGAGTCTTGGACCTCTTAGGTGACTTTTAGCCAAATTTAAAGAGAAAGTATGAAGTAAGAGTTTCCCTAAAGTTATTAGCTGAGCAGAGATACCCAAATATCCTCACCTCCTGAGGTGGTATGCGGTTCCATGTCCATTTTGAGACCATTTGGCCGGTTGACCAAAGTGGTGTAGACTTGGCTCGGAGCTGGCTGTAGCAGCAGCATGGCACTGAAAGCAAGGCTAGGGGAATTTAAAGCATAGTTAAGAGAAATTTTGTCCATAAGCTATTGCTGTGTATTATGATTACCTCAGATTTTGCTCTAATAAATAAAATTGCCCGAGCTCACAATTGTCTGGAGAAGGGAAATGCTTAAGTGATGCAGCTGAGTCCTATAAATACAGAATAGAAGAAGCAAAGAATTTACTCTGTGCATGGGGAAATGTGGAAGTAAGAGTAGCCAAGTGTAAGTTTAAGAAAGGGATGGGTTCCCCCCTACTTTTTTTCCCTTAATTTCCTTAACTGTTTAAAGACTCCTTGTAGAAATATGTTCTGCTCTGTCTTGCAGACTTTTTTAGATTGCCAGGAAATTTCTTAGATAATGTTCAATGAATAATGTAGCTGCTCTCTGAATAAAGCTTTGAGATTAGAATTTTTAAAAACAGTTATGTTGATTAAATTGAAAGCATTTCACCTTATTTCTCTTCCAGAAATTGCATTTAATTACAGTGAGATTTCTTTTCAGTAGTCATGTAATACCATGGCTTTAAACCGATATACTTAATTGACTTCTAAAACTTCAGCTAATTCAAATTTAAGTAGACATTTCAATGGCAAGAGGTACTTTATTTCCTGCATCCTTCAGTGCAAGCATGGAAGTGGAGAAATAGGCTCATTTGCCAGCAACTTTCACAAAAATGTAGTGGAAGAGGGTGTTGTATTTGGGACCGAGTCTTGAAATATGAGAATTAGAATAAGGTTTTTGTATGGCTTTTTGAGCTGTATGAAGTCTGCCCTTGGTTTGCGTTTGAGTCCAGGCAACACCTCGCTTTGACACCTGTGACTCAGTGTGGCTGTAGTCAGACAACAAAGCACAGTAAATGTTGCACATGGGCTTGGATGAAGTGTAAAGAACAGGTCTGGCCTTATGAAAACGAGAGTTAAACCAGTCCTTGCCAAAGGGGAGCAGATGACCTCACTGCTTTTAGTGTAAATATTGGCAATTGCACACAAATGTCTTCAGTCAGTCCCCAACTGGCTCTAAGTGTTTGCAGACAAAGTGTAAGGGGAGAGGGAAATGGGAACGCTCTTGGGGCTGGGTCTTCCTTGAAACCAGTTGGGAGAAGGACCTGTTTTCTCTCCTTTGAAGCTAGGGCATCGAGAGTGGTAAGGCAACTTTGAAGTGAGCTCTGCGTGTGTTGTAGCCTTCATATAAATATTTCTCCTACAATGAAATAGCTTGCTTATTCCTCTGCGCTTTGTTTTGCTTGCTTTCACTCCCACACAGTATTTAAACTGCGTTAGAGATGTACAAATGTGACTTCCACTTAATGCTGCTGCTGTTAATAAAGTTTTCTCAAAGGCACTGCACGTTTGGTGCTAATGAAGAACAAATACTTAGCAGGGCTTGGGAAGACGTTTCGGTGCAGTAAATGTATGCCCGGTGGCTTGAGATGATGAATCATGAGATGTTTATTTAATGCATATGGCATTTTTTCCTTTTTCCTTTGAGCTGTTTGTCACAGAATTTATGTGCAGCACAGTCTGCTTTGCTAATGTTATCAGGAGAAAAGAGATTCATCTGCCACTGAACAGAACACATCCCAGCTGCCAACTGCCTTCACCTCTGCTGTGCTCCTGCCAGCCCTTCCTGGCCTGGTGGTGAGCAGCGAGGCTCCCTAGGATGGGTCCACTCAGTCCCACTGCTCTAGTAGGACTGTGAGGTTTCTTATTGATACGTTTTGTTTGTCATCAGCAGGAGTGCTGAGTGATGAAAAGGAGTGTAAAACCAGCTCAGGTGATACTTCGGTCCTAATCCTGAAACAGGTTCAAGGTTGGGGTTTAGTGATTAAGCCTGCTTGAACCGGATTCGGGCCTGTATCAAAATAAATCCTGTCGGTCTCAAGAAAGTAAGCACAGTGTTAGATATTGTTTGGGGTTGCTGGTACATATCCTCAATATGACTCTTTAAACTTCTTTCAACTTCTGCTTTCAAATTGTCTGACTAAAATCTACTTAGCAGAAGCAAAGATCCTTGGGACTCTGACTTGAGTGCTCTCACTGTCTCCAAAATGCCCTTGGGTTTTTGTACCTCAAGTCTCTGTGGAGCCCAGATGCTTTTTATATCTAGTCTTAGGGAAAGGAGAGTATTAATTCTGGAGGAGATGTTCCTGTTGAATTAATTCAAGTGTGAGAGCGTGAAACTTCCTGCTAAAAACACCAGGTTCTATTCTTAACAGTGACCAAATAAAAAGAAACTTTAATAAACCATTCATTGCATTAGCTCACCTGCTGGTTTGTTTTCTTTCCAACATTTTGTGGTGATTTGAAAAGGTTACAGAAAACAGTCGGGTCAAGCCTTGTAGCCTCAAAATCATGAGTCATGATACAAGGTGTTTCAGACTGCAGTGGGTTTTGAAAGCATTAAGTTGTCAATATGTATTAGTGTGGCAGGTTGGAACTTCGTTTTCTATGAAGACATGTGAATTTTAGACACAAACTGTGTTCGTGAAGCTTTCTAGCTACCTCATCTGTCATACGTCAGCTCCCAAGGAGGTGAATTCTGGTTCGTGCCGCAGTTAAATCATTGGTAAATGGTATCTAGTGTTTTATCACTTTCTTACCTGTAATCATGAGCTCAGTGATTAATGAAGTGAACTGATAATAGTGGATGACCATGATGCACTGTTAATGAATTTGGGAATGATCTTGGTATACTGGTGTGGCCTTCAGCTTGCTTGTTAGAGGTCACCAAGGACAGCAAAAACTTGGGTTCAGCCTCCCATCTTTTTTGTTGACCAGGGAAGAGGGGAAAAAACCAAAAAGCCAGGGGGAGGAGAGGGACAGAGAGATTGTGCCTTTGAGATAGCAGTCACTTGTTTCTGTGTGCCTGGAAAGGAAACAGATTGCATATCAGATAAAGATGTCGTAGAACCGCAGACATGAACCACAGACATGAAAAATCAGGTGATGTGTGGGGTGAGATGAAGGGAAGAAGATCCTAAAGACACATTTCCTGAAGTCAAAGATCAGACTGAGAATTAAAATCAAATACGGAAGATAAAATACCATTTTCAAGGTGGAAGAATTATTTCATGACTCACTTGATTGTTGTCACTAAAAAAAAATGATCTTTAAAAGAGATGATAAAATATGTGGTTTTGGTTTTTTTTTTAAACTCCCCCACCCCCAAAGGAACACAAGATAATTCTTTCTGGCCAGTTCTGACCACTACAAAGAGAAGAGACACTTCCAATTTGATTATTTCTGTGCCATAAAGATTGTAGCTCAAGGAAAAGTGGGAGATGTTCTGTGCTTAGGGAGTATACCCACTGTAGCATCTCCTGCTTCAAAACAATGTTTCTCTTCCCTTTTTTTTTATCCCCACCATACTGTAAGCTGCATTGCACAAAAATAAACTGCAAAGCAAGTGACAGCTCTTCTGCTATGCCTTTGAGTGCTCTTGGATGTGAGTCAACTCTTCATTTGCCTGGCAAACTGTGACTGTGGGATTGTGGGGAATTTCTAGGTTATCTGGAGGCAAGATTTCTAGTAGCCACTGGTGCTGGAAACAACCTCTTATAACTCAGAGTTTATATGGACTCACATATTGGTCCTGTCCCATCCTGCCACAGGATTGTGTGTGTGTGTGTATATATATGTATATATATATATTTTGTGTATATATATATAGAGAGAGAGAGAGTGTGTTTGTGTCTTGGATAACATGTGTGGCATCTAGATTTTTGCTTGTTAGACCATCTCTTGGCCAAGTCTCGTGTGAGAAAAATTCCTTGATGCTTCAGTTCTCTCTCAAGCTGATTCTCAACACTGTCATCTTCATGGTTGTGGGACCTCTTGTTTGTTTTTTTTTAAGCAGTGCTTATTATCTCTGAGCACTCTTCTGGAATAGTGAAAGAATAACACTCCACAAAAGGAAATCACTTAGTCCCACTAAAAATACTGGATGCTACCTCTGTATAAACA
The DNA here is from genome assembly GCA_020800305.1 of Porphyrio hochstetteri. Lineage (NCBI taxonomy): Eukaryota > Metazoa > Chordata > Aves > Gruiformes > Rallidae > Porphyrio > Porphyrio hochstetteri. The sequence goes on along the minus strand of CM036905.1, from coordinate 77,420,995 downwards.
CTTACTTTTTAAAGAAAGTTGTGTGCTGACTTCAAAGCCACAACCTGTTCCTTTCTAATAAAATTTCACATGCAAAACAGCTATGGTTGCTATTTTGACTTGAACCTGCCATGAAAGGTTTTGGCCTTTTATAGATGGGAAGCAGTGGATCTTGTAGGATATTTCTCCTTAAAAATACAGGAGAGGATATTATATATTATATCCTTATATTGTATCTTGTATATTGTATCTTATATCCTTCTTACTATATCCTTGTTATATCCTTATTATATCTTATATCTTATAGGATATTTCTCCTTAAAAATATGAATCCAAGGGAGAAGGCTTTTTGGTAACTACTAGCGAGCTTGTTTCTAGTAGCCAATTCTGTATTTGCAATCATTTCCATCTAGAAAATGTTGCTTTGTGCTATACCAGGTAGGGAGGGTCTGCCCAAATACCTCATGGTGAGGGGGGTACTGTCAAGCTCTTCTGGATGGTAGTGCACAGCTGCTTCTGGTTAGTTGAACTGGCTTACTTGTATTTTTTCTCTTTTTTTTTTCTTTTTTCTTTTTTCTCTATCAAGCTTTGGTTGTACTAACTAACAGTTCTTATTGACAGCTTCCAACCTGGGTGGAACAAGCTGACTCTTTGTCCAGAGGCCTATCCTGTATCACAGTAGCAAAAGGCAAGGAGCACAGAGAAGGAGAAGTAAAAGGAAAGTGCCAAACTCTAGGTGCTATTTGATTATAGCTAATTATGAATGAAACTGTATTGACTTTGATGTATGCTAAGCAGCATCCTGATTATTTGTTGGGGGAACAAGAAAGTTACCAAAGCGGTTGGTCAAAACTCTGCGGTTGGCTTCAGCCCTGATTTGAGGCGCGTGCTGCTTTCAGGTGATCTGAAACTTTTAAAGATTAGGAACGAGGTGAAACCAGCATCTTAAATTTAGCTCTCTGGGTTTCTCGTGATTTAACAGTTATTCAAGGATAGATAAGTTTGGCAAACATCTGCTTGGAATATCTTTTTTTAAATACAAGAAAAGCCCTTTGAGTTTTGTCAGTTCTGCCTGTCCTCTGTGAAGTTGCAGCCTTGTGTAGTTTGTTAAACTAGCTGTGGAGAGGTAGCCAAATATACGTGTGTGTGTGTGTGTGTATATATGTACACGTATATATATGCTGGATTTTTCTTTACCCTTAAAAACTGAGCCTATGTCTGGAAGAGTAAGGTATCACCCAATTAGGATAGAAGGAGAATTTAGGGAGAATTCTGCACAGTCCTAGAAACCAAACCAATCCCAGATTTTTTTTTTTTTTTACTTGTTAGAAATAAGCTTTGATGAGAAACTCTGTGGGACAGTGATGTCAGCACGTGGATCATCCATTTCTGATGTCAGTGTGCGTCCTGCTTTTAGTGACAGGTCCCTGAAAGAATCCCATTAGCACTCGTGGGGCACGCAGCCCTTTAATTCCACCCGACGGAAGCACATACCGCCGGCTGCTTTTATTGTTCTGCTCTCGCTATTTAGTCTATTAAAACTATTTGCCCTGTAAGAAAATGAATGGAAATATTTCCCCTGAGCTCAGGCTGTTTCAAAGACACTTTGTTTGGATCATTTGCTGCTTTGGTGAATGTTTTTTTTTTCCAAAATTGGAAGTGTCAGCAAATATTTCATTATTAAACGATGCCTCTCCCTAGTTTTTGAGATTGTGTTTTTTTTAAGATGGACGGTAGGAAACCAGAGGACTGAAACTGATCTGCGCTGAATGCAAGAATGTACCTTGTGTGCTGGCTGGCTGGGGGCCAGGGTGGGGGGGAGAAATGCAGTTGCTGGCTTGCTAAATTGAGATAATACTTTGGATGTTGGGAGACAGAAGAACAATTAGAGCCGTCAGACGCTTTGCTGACGTGTGCGTTGTCACAGGGAGAGATGGCTTGTTTTCGTGCCAGGAAATCTGAACTGTTCAACTCTCAGCAAGATATTAAGTTAATTAATAAAGTTCCTTAATGCTGGGTTTGGAATGTGAGGTCTGTTTATTTGTGAAGGCAACTGGTCCAGGAATAAACAACACAGGTCGCTGCCAGGGCCCCTTACGTGTTTTCTCAGTTGCTGTTAAATTCCAGTCTAGTAAAGGATTTTCTTCTGCTCAGTTTATAGGTACGTTCAAGTGGCGATACCTGACTGAAGTGTTTCTGCACTCGTGCGCTCATGGTACGGGGGTGGATAGCAGTTTTCTTTGAAGTATGGCGCTTTAGGGGTGGGGGGGAATGTTTCTTTAAATTCTCTGACTCTTTGGGAGGGTTTCAGGTGTTCACTCGTGTCTCAAAAGACTATTTCTATATACACCGGTATTCTTTAATGCTTTAGCTTTTTTATTGATTAATTATACGAGAATATTTGAAATCTGATTTTACTTACGCATTTGGACTTCCTCATATTTCTTTTGCTGTCGAAATGGGTATGTCTGGACAGAGATTTGGGGATGGATGTATGAGCCTGACTGACTTTACAGCAGACGTGCTTAGTGCTTCTACCACGACAGCTCGTCCTGTCAACGTGGTGTGGAGCCTCGCTGGCTCTGAGGGGCTCGAGAGCTGACTGCCACAGCTTGTCCCGTGCACATCGGTCTGCCTTCTGGGTCAATGTCTGTCAGCTGCTGAACAAAGTATTTGGTTGTAGAAGGGAAATCATCTCCCTGTGGTAACTTGAGGGCTGCACTAGTCAGTCTTTTTGATGCAGAAATAGGTGGTCACTTCACCAGGAGAAAACAGCTCTGATTAGGCTGTAAACATGAACTGTACGAAGTATTTGCTTCGTTTTCCCTGCACCATTTCTGCCTCTGCGTGCAGTTCTGTTAAATCCATCAGCATCATCAGATTCCATGTTACTTGTATAACCCTACCCTGCTTGTCTTTAGCAATCTCCTCTAAATAACTTTCAGATTTCTTTCACTCTATTCCTGCATATTATGCGTTTTCCTGGTCCTTAATTCTTCAGAAATATAGTCTTTAGTTCTAGCGCTTTATCTGTATTGGATTACCTGAGTGCATGGTCTTTCTTTATTTTGTTCTCACTGCTTATTTTTTCTCATTTTTCCTAACAACCCAGTGCTCTCATTAGGTTTATTTTTTTGTTCTTTAAAAAGAAAATCCCCAAAACCAAACGCCATCATCATCATTATTGGTGGTTTGGTTTTCCTTGTCTTTTGGGGAGGAGGCTTTGTATTTTTAAGAAGACAGTTCACTCTGGAGGTTTTTACTTGGAAAATTTCAAAATTGAGCATCTCAGCCACTCCCGTTTGAAATGCTTTTGTAAGCCCTGACACCGACAGATATGTTTATGCAGAAGAAAAGCAGGCCCTGGAAAAGCTGAGCCCGTAGCAAGTCCCCATACAGTTCAGATCAGTACTGAATCTAGAAGCTAACACTGCATAAACCTTCAGCAGCTTGGCCGTTGGTAGCAAGACAGCAGAGGGCAAATGGCCGATTGCTAAATCCTAACATAGCACCTAAATTCTGAACTTTTCTTTCTGTGCTTCAAAGTTTTTCTGGCATTTGAGTGCAGAAGAAGATTTTTGAACATGTGGGAAAACTTTTGTTTCAGGAAAGAATTTCCCCCCCCCCCCCCTTATTTTAATTTATTTTTCCCCCATTTACAAACTTCGAGAATTTTCTTTTCAAAAAATCAGATGGGGAGCTAATGCGCCATGTTGTTAGCTGGTAGGACTTTGGCAGTTTTGCAGCAAAGGCAGAACCGTGCTGAGAAACAAGGACTGGCCAGACTAGACAATATGACTTGCTTTTTGGTTTACTAGCATCACAACACCTGCGGAAAAACCCTCTCATGGCACTTCAGCCATGTCTGTTTCCTTACACCACCAGCAAAGTGTTGGCAGGCGTTAAACCACCTGTCCAACACTTTCCCTGATGTGTCTCTGTGTTTCAGAGAAAGAAGGAAAGAAGTAGTCTTGTCTGCTTGCTTTTCTTCCTGGGTTTTTCAGCAGTGGTGCTAAATGCACAGGTTTGGCAGGGACTAGGAACATCACCAGCTACTTCAGTGTAGAGAGCAAGTTTGGGGGTCTCATGGATGGCTGTGATTAAAACATTTTCCCCCTTGTTTTGCTACTCTGCTGCCTGCCAGGAACCACTGAACAAACACTGAAAGCGTCTCTGACCAGTCCCTTGAGATGTGCAGGCAGTGTGTAAAGGAAGAGGGACACCTGTTACTAGAAACTGCTGCGAGTTCACTCCTGAGTTGTTTGTTTAGTGGCATTTCTTTGGATGCTTTTTTTGTGATAACTTTGAATACTTTAGGGAATGAACTGTAATGGAGCTTCTGGTATATCTACAGGATGGGTAGACACAGCTAAAGCAAGGGATGTTTGATTCGTGTTGCTATTTTTGCGGGAGGCCGCGTTGCTTCTCCAACCCCATGAATGTTAAGGTGGGTTTGTTAAATTTTTAATAAAGCCTCACTGTAAACATGAGGGTTCCTCTCTCCTGCAGCTGCTGAGCGAAGCCTGCTACGTTACCTCTGGAAGAGCTGCAACTATGACTTGACCGATTTGCATTCATGGCTCTTGGATGAACTGGTGAACCATGGAGCTCAAAGTATGGGTGGATGGAGTCCAGAGAATTGTGTGCGGGGTCACCGAAGTCACGACGTGCCAGGAAGTCGTAATAGCCCTTGCTCAAGCTATTGGTAAGTAACCTGGGCTGTCTGGGAACTAGCACGAAGCTTTTTCTGAGGGAGCTAAGCCCAGAGGCGGGGGGGCTGCACTGAATATCCGCAGAGCACGGATGGGTAACGCACAGTGGGATAACGTTGCAGCTAAAATGTGCAGCCTTTGCTAACCTGCCAGAGAGACATGACAAAGAAAGAGAAGAAATGCTTTGAAATAAATCTATGAACTTCCGTTCAGTAAAAATCTGTTCTCTAAATAATAATAATGCTACTATTTGTCACTGTAAACACAGCCTTGGACTAAAGAAGGTGCTAAACTGTCAATGTTTTGAGTACCAAAGGAATAGCAAAGCGGTGCAGAATAATCAGTTGGCTTTCATAAGCTCATGGTGCTCGCTGAAATGACACAGATTGTAAGTATCCCCAGCTGTACTGGGAACAGCATAGATCAGTGAAATAGATCCTCCTCTTAGTCCCATGCTCCATGTAACTCGGTGCTAATGAAAAAGTAACCTGAAGTCTGGGCAGAGCTAACTATTTGCTGAGAAGTTTAGTGAAAAGAAGGAAAAATCTTTCAGGCTCCACTGGAAGAAAGAACATTCCTTCAGTTTTGTCAGCTCTTTGTCAGTGATTGAGAGCATCCTGAATAAGCCTTGATGTTATCCCGTGCTTCCTATGCTGAATCTTACTGTTTGCTAAAATTTTATAATTGGCTTTACATGCTATTTAAATTTGGGCATTAAAGCCTGTGCCTTTACTTACAGCTACAGTCGCAGTTTAAGGGCTGGCTTTGGTGTTTGTCAGTATGCTACTGATTTTGCAAGATTATATTAGCAGTCTGACTTGATCGCAAACTAATAATTTTCTAATCAAAAACAACTCAGGGCTGTGAATGTCATGTGTATATTCTACCTGTAAGCACAATGCCAATTTCAGTGATCTTTGTTTAAATGTGTAAGTCTGGACACCATTTCCATTTGCTTCCCTTGGATGGAGTGGAAGACTGGTGCTTTTTTATTTTGTTGTAAGGGGACTGAACCCAGTGCTGACATGTGCAAACTCTATGTATACACGTCGGGTACCTTTTAGAGTTTCATTTCAGAATTGTAGAAGGTCAGTGTGTCCCTCAAATCTTGTGTCTGATGGTTAACTCTTAAGTGTGCACTTAAGTGTGCTTTTACTGCTTGTGTTAGTTGGAGCTTTTCGTTTAATGCTAGTTGGTTTGTGAATCGCTTGCTTCCATATCTCATTTTCTGTCTATAGATTTTTAGGGCACTTATGATAGCATGGTTTTCTCCTAGTAAGGATTAAGTGTTACATGTTTAGGAGGAACAAAACCAAACCAAAACAACAAAAAAAGGTAGTGGTAGACTTTTGGGTTTTTTAATTTGCTTTCAATATCTTTTTTGTTGTGTTTCCTTTGCCTCCTCCCCCAAACAAAAAGAATATGCCAGACTCCCAGTTCCACACAACAATGTCCTCTTGTGTAATTTCTCTTTGTCTTCTCTGCATCCTCAGTCACTAGCCTGAACTCTGAAAAGACTCCATCAGCCTTGGAAACGCACACACAGTTTTTGTCAACTCAGCAGACTTCTTGTCTGTAGCACATCACCAGTTCATCTGGGGCATCTGATTCGGGTTCCATGTGGAGATAAACGTTGGTTACAACCAGAACCAAATTAAGATAATCCTTTGGAAACTCCTTCCTGAGGCAGATACCCTCTCTAAAGAATGCCCAGAGCAATTGCACTCCAGTTTGGCACAGGGGCAGCTAGGACAATATTGTGTATGGTATAACCCTGCCCCTGGCAGACAGGGCTTTCCCAACCTGCCTGTCAGGCCACTCATCCGAAACACCTCCATATGTCTGCCTCTCTGATTTGGCTGTAGGTGCCAGCTTACCAGGAATATTTGTCCCTCAAATTTGAGTGGAAATCTATTAAAATGTATCCCCTCTAGCTCTCACCTGACATTTGGTGGTGGAAAGTAGCCAGTAGCCTGTCTTAGCTGGCTTCCTCCTTGATTGGCTCTGGTGTTATTTTTCCACTTTGCAGTCTGGCTCCTTCAGCAGTCACATAGCTTAGTGGGGACTCAGTATTATTTTGTCTGGCTTTTGGTTTGTCTGCAGAGTTTTGGAGATGCTCCATTTGTTTTATGGTGTCTTACAGTTTATCGTTAGGCCAGGTCCTTGACTCAAAAAATAAAAGGCGCGTGCACACGTGTGTCCCATCGTGTGTGTGTGTGTCCCCATATTTCAGTGAGCTTGAAATATGAACTGCAATAGGCATATTGTTTGTGTTGAAGTGCAGTGTTTGGAATATCTGCAAATTAACTTTATTTTACAGCCACTAAAGAAAGCACAGACCAAAGATACTTGTATTAAGACATCCGTTGTTTAAGAAGCTTCTCAAGGACAAACTGAAGTTGTCTCTAGAGCCATGGAAAGGAAAGCTTTAAGCTGTATTTCAAAAACAGTCAAATAAAAATTACTGTAGAATGGACGGTGATTGGAAGGCACCTCTGAACATCACCTAGTCCAACTGCACTGCCCAAAGCAGGGACAGCTGGAGAAGATTGCACAGGACCAGGTGCAGTTGGCTTTTGAATATGGCCAAGGCTGGAGACTCCTCCACCTCAGTTTTGGTGTTCAGTCACCCTCACTGTTAAGAGGTTTTTTTTCCTTGGGTTTAAATGAAATTTCTTCTGTCTTTTCCTGTCAGTTGATGAAATGCAGGGCCATGGCTCCTGATCTCCAGCTGTGATAAGAACAACAAAGAGGTTTCCATCTATTTACTTCCCAGGTCTCCTCACATGTAATGGAAATTCAGTAGTAACTTTCTTCAGGATACAAAAGTATTCTTTTTGGGGTTTTTTCTCCCTCTCCCCCAGATGCAAAGACAGGGACTTACATTCTAAGGCAGTTGTAGCCAAGCAAAACCAGGAAATCATGCTGGGCTGTGTGCCTTTGTAGGAGGTTCTGTCCCATACCCACAGTGCAGTCTAATCCTTTGGCAGCGGAGTTCTGTCCTTAACTTGCCTGGCTAATGCTCCTTGCCCCATTCCTTACAAATCAAGACCTGCCACTGTTATTTTTCCAGCGGAGAGGCCTGTTCGCCTCTCTTCCTTTGAGACTGTACCTCAGATGGATAACATTTGTCTTACCTGTTCTCAAATTACTATCTCCTTCCCGTGTTGCCCATCACTGAGGAATAAAAATTATTCTACTCCAAGTTTCTGTACAATTTTTTATTTCTTTTCTAATTTCCATTTGGCTCAAAGTGAAAGGGTTTGACTTAAACCTCAAATAAACCTCATTCTTTACAACAGAAGGGAGAGTTTTCTCCTTTGGTGATCCCAGAAAAGTGTATTTTAAAAATACATGTGTGTATTTTAATGAATGTGAGAGAGTATAGTATCAGTTGGATAGAATTTTAGATACTGTAATTGATTGTGTTTCTAACTTGGGAGGAATTAGAAATGCCTTAGCTGGAGAGAGAATTGCTGGAATTCTGTTGAAGATAGACATAAAACTATCCCGTGACAAGTTTCCAGCGAGTGAAATCACCTCCCACTGGGATCCTGAAGAACACTTAATATTACCTTTTACAGGTCTTATCCAGGGCTTCTTTATTTCTTCTTTTTTTTTTTTTTTTTAATCTTGAGCTGCTTGCAAATTACAAAAAGGAAGGTCTGGCCTTCGAATATGAATAAGAGAAGTCGCCATTTCATCTGGAGAAACTAAGCCCTCACCAAAATGTAAAAACAATTCACAGTGCACAGTTTAAATGAAGACCCAGGAGTCTGGATTTTAAAAATATTTTTTCCTGGATAGATGAGCTAGATTTTATCACACCCATCATTGTCTATTTTAAAAATGTGTATATGACAGCAAATTGTGCCTGGTTTTCTGTTTCCACTAGCTTTTTTCTGTTTCCACTAGCTTTTCCGTGCATTCTGTGAAAATCATGCCAGAATGACTTCACATCACCATTGCTTGCTCATTCCGATTCCCCTTCTTAATATGGGCAACTGAAAAACAAGTAACAAGAGGTTATTGAGGTGGTGACATGACTGGTGAATCCTGTCAGGGATCTGTTTTGCTGTGAGCGAATGTAGTGGCTCCTCCCCCCCAAAAAATCATTGTAATACTGAGGGGAAAACCAGACGGGATTCCTTAAAAGAAAGCGAGCTGATGGTGTTAGCTGACGGCTTAGGCAGATGTAGCTTAACTGCAGAAGTTTGCGGGGTGGGTTGGATTCTCTGTGGTTTTGTTGGGTTTTTTTAAATTGGCTTTTACCATTCAAATCTAAAAATAAATATCTTCCAAAGGATTATGGTGATAAATAGCAGAGTCACAAATATTCTCACCCCCTTTCTTCAGAAGCCCTCATCTCCCAGTTCCAGGCTCCGTGAGGATTTTTACCGCATTTGTTGTGATCCACCACCCCCACCCCGCCCCGAAAACTCGAGTGTGGCTTCTGTACTCAGAATGACGTTTGTTTCCTAGAAAGAGAATATTTTAGCCTAGAGAAGCAAAGCTTGAATTTCTTACCAAAGTGCACTTTTGTTTTCTGCCCTCCCCGTAATTTTTCGGCAGACAGTTAAGACGGCAGGCTTGCTTCAAGCAGTGCTGCAGATTGAGGCGTTCTGGCCGTAGTAAAACATCAGGACAACATGAGCAGCACTTCAGTGAACAAGAAGTACAGCTGTCTCTTCTTAAAATTAAACAAATGCAGCTGTCGATTATATTTTTGTTGCAATTGAGTATTTTTCCTCAAAGATAAATGGGGTGTGTTTGTGAAAATAAAGCACAGATTTGTTTGTGCCGGTTCAAACGTGCGTCACAGCGTTGTAAGGCTCAGCCAGAATTGCATCGGGAAAAATCACGCTGCTTCATCGTCGTCTCTTCTTATGTTTGTCCCATCCCTCCAAATAATTGCAGCTAAAGCAAGTGCCAGAGCTGGCTGTCAAACACTTTGAAAGAGAGGAAAGAGTCTTAGGTTGAATTGAATCACAGCACTGAGTCTGAAGAGTATTAGAAAAGAGGAATGATGTTTGTTGTGTGCAAACTGAAGCTTTTAAACATTGAATTAATCGTGTAGTTTATTGATAAGAATCACTTAAAACTTGTAAACCCCCAAAATTTCATTCTCTGCTGCTTCAAATAGCAACATGAAGAGGGATAATAAGAAGTAGAAGAGGGCTGCATGTTCAGATGATCCCATGGTGTGATCATAGAAACCTTACTGTTCAGAAACCCAGTGCCAGTACCCTTGCCCAAAGGTGGCATGGTGGCCGGGTGGGATGATTTCTTGCCACCTGGAATGATGTGGCATGTCTAGCATAGCAGTGGCACGTGCAGCTGAGGCCTGGGCTGCTTTTATCTGTGTTGCCACATCTTGCTGTTTGACCTCGGCCAAACTGCTCCTCCACATCTTTTTTACCTATTTAGGAAATGGGTCTAAAATAAGAGCGGTTCCTGGGGTGCTTATGCGAAGGATGAAATGACTTTAAGTGCTGTGTTCTGTCAGATCACGATAAACTCTTGTATACCCCTTTTTTTTGAGCTAAAAGATAATAAATGAAGAGTTCAGTCCTGATAAAGACGGGTTATCACATTGTGAGTGCAGCTGTACTGGGTAAATTAAGCAGACTGCCCTCACTGCCATTAGACTTGAGCCTGTGGATCTCTGTGGACGTGTTTTCCTAGGGTTGGACCCCTACTCCAGTCTTCCTCGTCTTCTGTGGTATGCATACACGTGCGTGCAAAATACGGCATGAGTTAAGCAATCTGAGTAATGCAAACTCTACTTTTAACTCAAAAAGGCTTTTTTGGGTTTTTTTTTTAATTCGTAATCTTTCATGGGTATATAATGAGCTCTCGGGTAGCTAGAATGGCATTTTTATTAATTGCTGCAGATGTTAACTGAAGTATCACACAATGAACGAAATGTCAGCTTCATGTTTCAAAGATACTGAGTTCAGATCATAGTGGGTTTATTAAAATTGCCAGCAATTAATTTTCAGTCGATGCTGTTAAAGAATCAGGAGTGAATGCTGTTGCCCCTTTGGTAACACAGAGCATCTTCTCCCACGCATTCCACATGTTAAAAGTTGTTACAAGATTACACCTGTTTACAGTTATTTATTTATTTTTCATTATATTGCCACGCTGGGGAAGACAGCATCCTGTCACCTGAGGCTGGGGGGCTCTCTCTGGGGAACCCACTGGGTCAGAAAGGGAGGAGGTGCATTTTTCAGCGCCCCCAGAGCTCTGGGCGGTCTGGGTTTGCCTTGTGCATGGGTTGGCATACCTGGATTTACCTCCTTGGAAAGCAGAGGCAGGCGACAGCGTGGATGTTCTCACTGTGTGTTGCTGTGAGTTCGGCATGCTAATTCGGATTTAGCTCAAGAGCAAGATGTCAAGACTAGTGCAGCTTCACAGAATCACAGAATCACAGAATTATCAAGGTTGGAAAAGACCTAGAAGATCATCCAGTCCAACCATTCACCTATTACTACTAGCTCCCACTAAACCATATCCCTCAATACAACATCCAGTCTTTCCTTGAACACCCCCAGGGTTGGTGACTCCACCACCTCCCTGGGCAGTGCATTCCAGTGCCTGACTACCCTTTCTGAGAAGTAGTGCTTCCTAATGTCGAGCCTGAATCTCCCCTGGCGCAGCTTGCTACAGTGTGGCTGTCCCTGTTGAGAAGCCTAAAGTTAATAATAGTTATATGGGTCCTACTACCTTCATGGAGTGTAATTTAAAAGTCCACCTCTTGAGAGCATAAAAAAAATGTTCAATTACCTTGTTCCCCAGTTTCATTAGTTTAATCACTGTTCAGTGTAATGGAATCTGTGTTTAAAATACCAGATCACATCAATCCCAAGCTAAGACTGCAGTGGTTGAGCACTCGGGTCCAGAGCACACTGTCAGGCTGTACAACACAGCTGTGGCTGATCCAGAATGCTGGCTGCTCTTTAATGTCTCACCTGGCATTAGAGCCAGGTTCAAATCACTCATGACAGCTAGTTAGACGACAGCAAAGCATCAGCATTCTGCAGTCCATATATTTCCTTTTTTTTTTGATCTCATTTTTGAAGTGAAAGATTGTTTGGAAGATGTTTCCTGTATTGGTAGAACCTGTGATAAATTTGCATGCTTGGGTAGCTTCAGGTTTAACTTGTTAACTCCTGCCCTTTGTGCAGATGCAGTGTGCTTTATGTATGTAAATGTATACCTACCTCTGTTAGTACTTTGTCATTCGCTGCCTTGCAAAACTGATAATGATTCTTGATGATTGTTTTGAGATGGTGTTGGCCATGTGGGGGACCATTACGTGGTCAGTGGGTTAGCAGAGTATTAATAAGAAGTAGCTGGCCAGTGAATGGGGTGCAGAGGCTCTGTGCTTCTCTCCAGCCCCTCAATTGCCATTTTCCAAAGAGGGAACCACAGAGCACCGCACCATTGGGGCTTGTTTGGAGCCATCTGTGTTGTTTTCTCTACCATTCTCATTGGTGCAAGCATTTGGTAGAATATTAAAAATAATAATAAAAAATATTGGTCTAATGTGTTCTTAAAAAAAAGGTTTTGGAAGTTGTAAGGAACCCACTAGCAAGGCACATGTACCCATTGTGACCATCAGTAAAACAACTAAAGCTGTGCCTTGGCAGCTCCTTGAAGTGCCTACTCAACTTCTCACCTAACTTTACCTGGAAACGCTTCATAAATCTGCACAAGATTCAGCATGTTAAATGAGCAGTTGGGAACAACACGGTATGACTTAGTGCCACACACTGCTGGCATGGGGCACGTTACCTGATACAATAACGAAATCTGGAAATGAGAGGTCCTACCGTGAGTGCAGTAGGACTGGGTTCTGCCAGGTGCCGTGGAAGCGCAAGCAGTCTCTGTTTCAGAAAGCCTGCTGGCAGCCTGCAAGATAAACAGCAGCATGAGGGCGCTGAACTGGTCTTTGTCAGCAGTCCCAGCAACCTGCTTTCTTGTCAGCAGTAGCACATCAGAACCAGCAGCTGGTTACAAGGATTGCCCGTGTTCTGCAATGTTCTGTCACTAGCTCAGAATTAACTCACAGGTCCTTTCATTTGTGAGTTAATCCCTTCTAATGATGCAAGCAAACACCACAGTTGTGGTTGTCCGGGCGTTGTCAATGTGTGTCATACGTAGGCTGGACACACTAAACCTGGGTAATGATCTCTGATGAGGCCAGCTTTGCTTAGGCCAGTGCTGGACTCCAGGTGTGGCTTTTGAACTGTATGAAGTATTATTACTTCTACAAAACGTTTTCTTTTTTGTGGCTCTTGAGTGCTGAGTTTGTTATTTGATGTTGATCTGGACCCCAAGCTAAGATGGAAATAGTTCTTGGCAAGCGCCTCAATTCCTTAATTCACTTCTGGTTGAGATTGTTAGCTTTGTCTGTGGTGTGTGTGTTTGTGTCCTTTTTTTCCCTTGTTACCTTTCTGTAAGTAGGGAAGGGAATAGAAATTGCAGGCTGATCACTCCCCGAGTGAAACTCCTGTTTAGAGTTTTGAGACTTGCTTTGAACTTGGCTGTTTCTGACACAACAAGAGCATTAGCAGCATTACCATGATTACAAGCTGAAAGCTGAAAGCTTTTAAGATTAGCAAAATAGTGTGGTAAAATGCAACCTTTGTCCTGGGTACTGTGGTATGTTTTTACTTCAGTTTTCTTCTTCGGATTTGATTGTTAGCATGCTATGGCAAACAGCACTAGGTTTATTTTTCCTATAATAACCCTGATGCCTGCTCCAGACTATAAATCTTCATGGATCAATGAACAATATTGTGGGCTGACAAGAATCTCTTGACTTTGTTTCTTGGTGTAGTAAACTTGGGTTTGAAGTCCTTTATTACAATAAATTTTAAATCTATCTCTGAGAGCATTGGCCAAGCACGTTGGTATGCTGATGGATTACTGTTTTTCTCCAGTTCTTACTTCAAGTCATTTATTTATAAGGCATTATGGGGGTTGAATTGCTGTTCCCATGCTGCTTGCCTTGTTTTGCAGACTTCTGTCAGTCAAATATCCTTGTACTCTTGGAGCTCTCACTCCTAACTTGGAAGTGAACACAGACATTTTGGTTTCTGATTTGGCCAGCTACTTACTGCTGGTCAGCCAAAGCAGCCTGTTTTCTACGCAGTGCTTCTACAGCTGATTTTGTTGTGGTCCATCTTTGCATCATGTGCTAACTGTGAGAAAGTGAGATCAGAGGAGCCGTTTCCAACCCAGTAGCTATATCCCAGGGAGCTCTTCTATAAGGCTGGTCAGACGATACCAGGTTTTAGGGAGCCGTGTAGTGTGTTATTCATCACAGTGGAGCTTGTCTCCTACAAATTTGAGGTGGGGGAGGCCGTGTGAGTGTTGTGGTTGGAGGCCAGAGGCAGATCTCCAGCCTGAGACGAGGGTATTTTTAGTCTTCTGGGAAAAGTGCAGTGGTTGGGTGGGCACTCTAAGGGAAGAAAACACATCCAATAGGTTACCACTGATAACTACATTTATTCCGACTCCCCCTTTCCATCACTGCATACATGACAGGTATTTTAGGAATTTACACACTGAAAAAAGTCCTCACTTGAATGATGATCTCTCGTGGAAATGGGTCTGTGTAATGCATTGAAATAGCTCGTGATGTTTTGCAGGTTAACAGCAATTGCGGAGGTGTTCAGAACTTCATCAGGATCTCATGCCTTAAAAGCAATTGACCTTTCACATCTTTCTGTAAACAGCCTTGTGGCTTTTAAGCGGTCACCTTTGTGATGAGGGAAACTCCCCCCTGCATTTGGAGAACGCTGTATGTGAGGGGATTCAGGAAGAAATAATACAGTGGAAAACTTCAAATGCTCTGCTTTTGTAACACTCAAAGCATCCCGTAAGGTGGTGGTGGTGGGGGGGATGTGTCAGAGGCGAAGGACCCTTATACTCAGCTGTATGAACGAAGCTGTAGCCCTGAGTTGCACTTCCCCCTGCCCTCCAAGCACACCGTGTTGCATGGGCTGCACGGCGCTGGGAGAGCAGAGGTCAGAACGGCTGCCCGGCAGGTCCTGAAGGGCCTGAGCCCCCGTCCCGAGGGCTGCGTACCCCAGGGGCGCGCTTGCCAGCTGCGGTTACTGATGATGAGGAGGGGTCTGTGGGAGGACTCCCAAGCCAGCCGCCCATTGCCAGTTCGGGCCCTGCGCTGTCGAGGTGTGTCGCCACGGCCCGCGTGGAGCCGGTGCGTGTGGTGCTGCGGTGGCCCCGCGCCCGCCACGAGCCGCGCTGCGGGGCCATGAGGAGCCGAACTGCGCCCCGGCCGGGCGCTAGCGACCGCCTCCCCGGCTGGTGCCGCAGAGCGGGCGGTGCGAAGGGCGCTCCCTCTTCTCCAGGTGCCGCCTCGGTGCATTTCCCGGGTAAGGGTCCGGCCCGGGTTTAATAGCCGTCGGTGGCCTCGTACCGGGAGGGAGCCCCGTGCGGAGGAGCCGCGCCCCGCCGCGCCGTCTGGGGCGGGCCAGTTGCGGCGGGACGCGGGGGGACCTTTCCTGAGGTCACTCCTCGCGGCTCAGGCAGCGCGCGGCGCCGCGCTGTAACTGCCGGAGCAGTGCTAACGCGTGACGCGGGCGGGGGCGGTGGTGGGGAGGTGCCCGCGCCCCGCCCTGCGCTGGCGCTGCCCGGCGGCGCCCCCTGGCGGCCCGCCGCGCTGACGGCTGTGCTTGCCTCCGCAGGGCGCACCGGGAGGTACACGCTGATCGAGAAATGGCGGGACACGGAGAGGCACCTGGCGCCGCACGAAAACCCCATCGTGTCGCTGAACAAGTGGGGCCAGTACGCGAGCGACGTGCAGCTGATCCTGCGCCGCACCGGGCCGTCTCTGAGCGAGAGGCCGACGTCGGACAGCGTGGCGCGCATCCCGGAGAGGACTCTGTACCGGCAAAGCTTACCGCCCCTGGCCAAGCTGAGGCCGCCCACCGACAAGTCCATGAAGAGGAGGGAGCCGAAGAGGAAATCCCTCACCTTCACCGGAGGGGCCAAAGGGTTAATGGACATCTTTGGGAAAAGCAAGGAATCCGAGTTCAAGCAAAAGGTGCTCAACAACTGTAAGACGACGGCGGACGAGCTGAAGAAGTTGATCCACCTCCAGACGGAGAAGCTTCAGTGCATCGAGAAACAGCTGGAGTCCAACGAAGCCGAGATCCGCTACTGGGAACAGAAGTACAACTCCAGCCTGGAGGAAGAAATCCTCAAGCTAGAGCAGAAGATCAAAAGGAACGAAGTGGAGATCGAAGAGGAAGAGTTCTGGGAAAACGAGCTGCAGATCGAGCAGGAGAACGAAAAACAGCTGAAGGAGCAGCTGCAGGAGATGAGGCAGAGGATCCTGGAGTGCGAGGGCAAGCTGAAGGACTACATGTCTCAGATCCACAACATGGAGAGCGGCCTCGAAGCAGAGAAGCTGCAGCGGGAAGTTCAGGAGTCCCAAGTGAATGAAGAAGAGGTCAAGGAGAAGATTGAGAAGGTGAAAGGTGAAATTGATATTCAGGGCCAGCAGAGTCTGAGGTTGGAAAACGGCATTAAAGCCGTAGAACGGTCTTTGGGCCAAGCTACCAAACGGTTGCAGGTAAGAATGTCCTTTTTATCCATAGCTAAAGACCTGACTGTAACAAATTTCTCTTATGCAGGTTTGGAGCCCGTGAAAGAGAAGCATCAGGCAGTTTCCACAGTGAACTTGGGTCAGAGGAAGACAGTGTCGCTTTCATTTTCAAATTGCCCTGAGACTTATTTTTTCTGAAGAGCAGACAATTTTTCATTTCACCTGTGTGGGGTTTTTATCTCATTTGAACCACCTGAAAAGCCAAACAGCGGTTAGTTCTTTGTCTCAGGATAAACTAGCAGCTGTTCTGGTGACTGTGTTCCTGGCTGTTCACAAGACCTGAGCAGCCTGCAGGGTTAGTGCTGAGTGCCATGACACCTTTCATAGAATCAGAATGGTTTCAGTTAGAAAAGACCTTGAGGATCATGAAGTCCAACCATCTATCCAGCCCTACTAGATGCAACACTAGACCATGTCACCAAGTACAACATCTACCCTTATTTTAAATATCTCCACCTCCCTGGGCAGCCTGTTCCAATATCTAACAACCCTGTCAGTAAAGATTTTTTTCCTAATATACAACCTAAACTTCCCCTGGTGCAATTTAAGACTGTTTCTCCTTCTGTCACTAGCTACCAGGGAGAAGAGACTGACTCCCACCTCCCTACAACCACCTTTTAGGTAGTTGCAGAGAGCGATGAGGTCTCCCCTCAGTTTCCTTTCTCCTGACTGAACTTTAAAATAAAGATTTTCAGAATCTTTATTGCCGCTCATTTTCTACATGGTGGCTCAGTTACAGCTTCGGTTTGCCACCATTCCCTGACTGCCTGGTGACCTCAGAGAAATCGCTGGAAGCCTGTCTTCACCACGTGGCAGTCCGTGACAGAGAAAGACCAGAGCTGATACCAGCCGTGCTAGCAGAGGACAGCATGGCTGCACCCATGGCAATGCAGCCAGCCACCTCACCCTGCTGAGAGGGCGCGCTCACTAGCTCCATAGATCCTGGCTGCTCAGCAACTCATACTGTTAAAATTGGAGGAAATTTGCACTGCAGTGGCCTCTCCAGAGGATAAGCTCCCCATTCCCTATGGGTCAGTCTGCCACCAAAGCAAATTAATTCAAAGGCACAGTCCAAACGCAGCACCTGGATAAATGGACATAGAGTTTAACTGTTAGCTTGCAGTGCCTTTGTTTTAAAGAAAGGCATCTCCCTTTTCTTGTCTCACTTGCTGCTGCCCAGGATTGTGCTTTCTCTCCACCTCAGGCAGTTGTAGCGAGTGTCACAAGACAATCCAGTCTCTGCTTCCTTGACAAAGTTTGTGATGTGGCCTTGAAACTTGGTAGAGCACAAAAGAACAAACATAAATGGAAATCCAGCCACGAGCTGGGTGAGGTGAAGGAAAGACAGCGACTCCTGGGATTTTAATGTGTAACATGAGATAGGACTGAGGTGCCAGGTGTCTCCCTGTGTTCCTGGGATTCCCGGTTACTGTACTCCGCAGTGCTGCAGTAGCAGCAAGGTGATTCTGCTGTCAGTATTTAAAGGGATTTTGCCTCCTTACTCCCGAGAACCATGTCAGTATAAGCTGGTTTTACTAAATAAGGAGAGGGAGAAAAATGTAATCTTTTCATCCAAAGCAAACTAGGTGAAGACTGTAAGCAGTTCTGGCCATGTCTGTCTGTCCTAAGTTTCCAGACATGCGACACTTAAGGATTTGCACTAGAAGAAAGCATCAAGCCCTCTTTATATATCTTACCTACCCTCAGCACCTCTTGGCGAGGCTGTGATTGGGTTCAAAATCTTTATTGCCTTGCTTTTTTTTGTAGGCTAGGGTTTCATTTTCTCAGGAAAGTTCACATTAAATTCAGATCCTCCAAGCTTGTTCTTAAACCTAAAGGTGCACTGATTTGGAAGCCCAGGAGAAAATTAACTCAGCTCTCTGCATTGAACAGATGTGGGGGGAAATAGAGAAATATTTTCTTGGTAATCAAGAAGTGAAATACTAATATTTATGGAGCTGCTGATTTGAAACTAGAAGAGTTAAGAATATGGACCTTTCAGTAAGGGAGGAAAGAAAATTTTTGTCCACTAAATTTGGAGTGATAGGAACAGGAAGGTGATGGGGTTTTAATACAATGTGAGAAATTTCTGTCCTACCTTTTCTCTTTCATTCCTTCTCTCTAGCCACCTCTGTAACAGTTTGAAGGTATATTCAGTTAGGGGTCAGATGCAGCACTTTGCTCTCCCTGTTTCTGGAGAAATTTTAAATGCAAAAGAAAAACCACCCCAAAACAACCTAAACCCCCAAATCCCACCCTTCTTCAGGTAAAAGATCTCACTGAAGTTTCACAATTAGATAGTAAATGTAAGAGCTTAAGCCAGTAGGATTTGGGGTGGTACTTAATATTTTACCTTATTTCCTGTGAAAGCTGAGAAATTTCAAGAACAAGTTATTTGTTATGTTAGTTCTGCATATTTTGGTGATTCTGGGTTTTTTTTCAAAAACCGAATTCCCTTCAGTGGTGACTTCACTACAGTCTCATAAAACATTGAGCTGTGGAAGCAACGTTGTAGTACACACAGGCAGCTGAGATTTTCCTGTGTCCCAAGTGCTCAGGTGTAGAGTCTAACGACCCTAAAATAAATGGAAGTATATTTCTGTAGTATTGTCCTAAAATTTGGAGATGTCCTGGGTTCAGTTTCTCAGTCCGGTTCCTCCAAAAGCTCATAGTCAGTGAATGGAAATAAAAGCCCAGCATGGGAAGCTGAGACCAATGACACAATAGGCATTGACTGAACGGGTCAAGCACACACGAGTGACAAAGCAGTTGGCATATAAAAGGTCCTGATTTAGACATCAGGTCAATTGTGTTAATTTTCTTACGAACCATTGAAATCAGCCTCCACTGTGACCTTACTGTGAATAAGAGCTCTGCTGCTGGGGACTGTTCCTAGAACAGACCCGCATAACTCTTCTCCCCCAATCCTTGTGTGAGCTCGTGTATAATTCTGCTTATACAAGATAATTTAGGGGAAATAGGGTTGACCCAACCAATAAAAAATTGCACCCGAAACAGAAAATGCAACGAACAAGAAAAGAATGGAATTATTGTCCTTTGAGGAACAGAAGAACTAAATGAGCTGCCCCAAGTCCTGCTTGACCCCTCTGGCAGAGCGAAGATTCGGTGCCAGACTGATGCTCGGTTGATGTATTTTTTCAGGGTGCTCCCCAACACCCTTCTTTGTTCACATCTGCTGTGCCAAAACTTTTATCAGGTGGTACGAGAAACATCTCATCATCCAAGAAGCAATATAAGCAGTCCAGTAGTAACCCCTAATAAGTAATAGTGAGCGTTGATTTGCTTTCTAAATAATGAGAGTCACTCTCCCCTTTGCATTTGGATATAAAAATCAGGACCTTTCTCATCAAAAGGAGAAGCATTAGTTGCTTGGTTGCAAGTAGAGTCTTGAAACACCACTTGCTGCTCACTGCTGCTCAGCAAATGTCTTCTCTTTCCTGGCAGGACAGGGAACAAGAACTGGAGCAGCTGACAAAGGAGCTGCGACAGGTCAATCTCCAACAGTTCATCCAGCAAACGGGAACGAAGGTCACGGTGCTGCCAGCAGACCCCGTGGAGGTGGAGGCCCCGCATGTGGAGCTTGAGAGAGGTGTGGTGCTCACAGTGCTTTTTGGTGGACGGGGGAGGGGGTGGTGGTGATGCCTTTGCCTGCTTCCTTTCCGCTGTCACTGCCACACGGAGCGAAAGCTCGGTCAGTAAAGACGTTAGCAAAACATTATGCAGGCACAGTGTCAACTATTTCTTTCCATTCCAAAGGTTTAGTGAGCTATAAATAAAGCGCAGCGTGTAGATGTAACTCCTCTCCCGCCGCGCCTCGGTGTGTGTTCATCCTGTCAGGAACCTCTTGGGCCAATAGCTTCTAAGTGTGGCCACCACGACTGCAGGCATGTAAGCTGGCACGCAACGTGATCACTGGTGTGGCGTGATCACCTGCTTGGCATTGCTGTTTCTCTGGGTTCTTCCTCTTTTGCTGGGAGGTGTTGTCAAAGTAGAGAGAGGAATGCGTCTGGATCTCAAGAAATCCCAGACAGCAGCCGCACGGGAACAGGAGCTAATCCAGCTGGGCTGCCAGCCATCCCAAGTCCTGCACAGATGGCTGTTACGGCATGTGCAGATTGATTTTTGCCCCTGGTGAGATCAGCACATCCTGCACATGCCCACATCTGGCTTCAGAGTTTCCTAGACAGAAACATGAGAGTGCTCTGAATGCGTGTCACAGCCGTGGCGTAGGCAGGATCACAGAACTGTAGGGGTTGGAAGGGAAATCCAGAGATCATTGAGTCTAACCCCCCCTGCCAAAGCAGATTCCCTAGGACAGGTCACACAGATAGGCATCCAGACAGGTCTTGAATATCTCCAGAGAAGGAGACTTCACAGCCCCCTGGGCAGCCTGTCCCAGGGCTCTGTCACTCTCACTGTGAAGTTCTTCTGCATGTTGGTGCAGAACTTCCTGTACTCCAACTTGAAGCCATTGCCCCTTGTCCTGTCCCCACAGACCACTGAAAAGGGGTTGGCCGTTTCCCCCTGTCTCCTACACTTGAGATATTTATAAACATTAATAAGATGCCCAGAAACTCCTCTGCTGCGGCATGCGTTACCTGGTACCCTGCTCACGAGGGGCCTGCTCCTCTGGGCGCTCTCCTTAGCTGGCTCTGTCCCTCCCCTTAGAAAGCTCCGTAACCAAAAGGTGCTGGGAGGGTAGGGAGGCAGGCAGAGAAGGAAAGACATCCAGGCCTCCAGTGTCAGTACTTGTGTGAAGTTTCTTTTTTAAGTGGGCAGGAAGCCAGAGCTTTGAGTTACATATCGGTACAGGCTCTTCCTGCCCATCACTGTATAAATGTGCATGTGTTCGTGTGCATGCTCCTTGTGGGAGGGTGATTATTTGGAGTGGGTATGTCTTCCCGTTCTGAAATGAGTAGGAGGTACGCACCCCAGCTCTCACCGCTTCCTAGTCAGGCACTTGAAGTCTTTGTTGTGCATGGTACTAGCTTTTCTATACTGCACTAAAGGGCAGCGGTAAGCAGGAAGAAGAGAGGTGTTCTACAGACATCATCCTTGATGACATCAACATTTCTAACTGCCCGTTTTCTTGTGCAGAGCCAACATTTCAGTCTGGGTCACTGAAGCGCCCCGGCTCATCGAGGCAGCTCCCCAGTAACCTTCGGATCCTGCAGAATCCCCTGTCGTCTGGTTTTAACCCGGAGGGCATTTATGTATGACAGTTACATACCTCTTCTGGAGAGGACCTAGCAAGGTACCCTGGACAAAGATACACTTTTGGTTTATTCTGCCAGTGATGAATGGAAGAAGATTTTTGTTGTCGTTGTTAAGCCACCGTATGTTTATTTTCCTCCTTCTTCCTCCAACACACCACTTGGAGCCATACCCTGTGCACTGATGCTAAAGAGACAGAAGAACTCTCTTGATTCAGGATTGGCAAGGATGAACTTGCTGTCAACACTGCTCAAGTGCAAAAGCCTTCATTGGGTTTTGCCACTTGGGAAGCGTTTGAGAAAGTACTGTTCCTTGTACAGGCATAAATAAAAGACTGAGGGTGAAGGAAGCCATGTATGCAACCAATCTGTTTAATTTATTCCCTTTAATCGATGGACGTGTGAATGTTGATCTTTTTATATTTTTATTTTTAACTGGTGAATAATCATGTGTGGCTGTGTGTCAGTCTGAGAAGGTGACTCTAATTGTGTACAAACATCCACCCTCTGACCAAGTCCAGCAGCTTGCGATGCGGAGTCGTGTGGGGTGTCGAACCATTCGTTACAATGGTTTCTCACCGCTGGCTGTTCATTTCTGTCGTGGGTCATGGTATGTCATGTTCCATCTGTTGCTACCTTTTTAAGGCTTGAAAAGTGAGCTCGTGGGATTTACTTGCTGTTGAATCTGCCTTGAATGAAGCACCTAGTGTTCAAAAGATTTATGGAATTTAAACCTTGGCTTGGTAAAAATATTTCCAGCATATGATTGAGGATGCACTAGTTAGATGATATTTTATTATATAGAATGTATATTTGAAATATTTTGCCACATTGTATATGCCTTTTGAGAAAAGAACAATGTAAGAAGCTGTCTTCATATATCTTACCAAAAGAGAGTAGGAGGCTTTCACTGTGTGTGATTTTGTACTTTATTTTTTCCACTAGCCATTACAGTGTTCTTGTTTTGCAGTAAATCTTGCTGTCAGAGGAGGAAAAAAAAACAATACAAGACCAATGAGTGTCCTCTTCCAGCCTTCTAGAATTCACCTGAGTTTTGTGGAGGGAAGAAACCTGGCAGAGAGTCCTGTGAAGCCAAAAGCAGAGCTGCTGCTGACTTGAGCAGCACCAGAATTTCATTCCATATCCCCTGTGTTAAATGGTAGACGTTTAGCCTCTTGGCAAATTGTATTGCTGCTCAGTCACTTACAGAGTGTAAAGCTTACAAACAGGAAATTCACACGGTTGGTGGTAGTTTTTTACAAAATTAAAGGTGAAAAGAGGACGTTGCCATATCCTGTGATGTCACTCTGATGCAGTCAGAGCAGAGCAGGCGTGGCAGCAGGACGCTACCAAGCAGCATGCAGGCTACAGGCCTTGAAATGAGATTGCTGAAGTGGACACCAAGTTCGTAGAGAAAGTGACTGGCACCAGTGGGGCACTTGGATATATTAGAAGGCTGGCCTCATTGGTGAGTTGGAGAAGGGATGGGCCTCACCTCATTGTGTTTGGATTTCCTGTTCTCACAGCAACTCCATGTTTGAGATCCCCTTGACATGAGAGAGGGTCACTGTGCTTTCACTGCGGTATTGAATACCCGGGCTTCAGTCAGTGGCAAGACAACAGAGCTCCTGATGTCTTCCATCAGGTCAGAACTTTTACCACTGGTAGGAAGCTCCCAAGCTTTTCCCCATAGAAAATACTTAAGAATTCTTAACTCATAGCATCCTCTTTGTGTTGATCTACCGATGTGCAGACAAATCTTAATTTAAGTTTCCTTTTTCAGAAAAGGAGCTTTCTAGTCGTACTGACAAATGGAAGTTTTATAAGATACAGTAGAAGATGAAGGACTCCTGAGAGTTTAATGCCTTTCCCCCCCCACCTTCCACTTACTAATGGCATCATATATTGTAAAAATGCTGCTGTATTTAGACTAACAGCAACAGATAAGGCTGTGAATATATAAAGGACCTTTCCTTTCCAAATGGACTCTGTATTTTTACTGTTTGACTTACCAGTTGGGTTTTGGGTTGGTTTTTTGCCTCCCCTTGTGAGCAAACTGGAAAATTAAATGTCCCTACCTGCAGAATCTTTGCAGTGCTCACAGATTTTACCATTAGTTTATCACAATTCTGTGCTCATGTTTACTGTGCCCATAACTTTGTATTTAACAAAAACAAAACCAATGTGCATATATATATATATATATAAAAAGTGTAAAATATACATAGTTTGGGGACGATATCTGTCCAAGGTACTTGAGCATATATGCCTTACATTCTGGGTTCGATTTACAGAAATAAAACGGCCCTCTCCAGCAGATACCTTGCATCTTCAGCACCTCTCGATGATAGAGAGCTGAGGCACTCAGCACCTTGCAAAGTCTGGCCCAAATTATGCTGCATGGGGGTGGGGAGAAACACAAGGAAAAACCCATTGCCATTTCAGCCTTGGACTGAGATGAAGTATTTTTCAGGCAGATCGGTATGTTTACCTAGTTAATGTTCTTGTCATGCTTTGTGACCGGCCCATCTCCCACAGATAAGTTGGTTTGAGCTGAATCGGGCTCTGGCATCAGAAAACCTGCTCTGCCAGGTCAGTCTTAAAGGTGGAGGGGAGGAGGAAAAGGATCAAAAGGAAGGGGAAGAGTAGCTTTGGAGGATTTAAGTTAGTTTTCTAATAGAATCCAGGAAGGCGTTTGCCGTTTGAGTTACAAAATAGCATCTGCTGATGGCAGCAGCTCTTTGGCAGAAGGGCCGGCCTGGAGCTGTGCTCAGGAGCAGCCACTGCATCATCATTGTCATCATCGAGCGGACCCTCCTTGTCAGGGTGATCTGAAAACACGTTTACAGCTTCGGCGGCTGTTGTGGCAAAGGGGAGAGGCTTCGGTACCCTAACCTGCCATCTGTGAGGCACTGGCAAACTCCCCTGCTCCCCTCGCTTACTGAATTTCACCCAGGTTAAAGTTTTGTAGCATTTTCACCCTCTCTGTAAATAAACCACAAAGCAGCGGCATGCCCTTGTACTAAATGTGACCTGAACAGTGTATTGCAGCTATAGAAACCCCTCACATTAACGGCATTAACGAGTTTTGCTTCTGATCAACCACAGAACCTCACTCTTTCTTTACAAATGTAGAAAAATCCCTTTTCAGAAGAGTTTCGAACCTACTTTATAGGGCATTAGCAGAAAGGAAGCTACACGTCACTGGTTTTAATAAGTGCCATATTATTTACTGGCAAGCATGATAAAAATGGGCTGGGTTGGGTTTTTTTAGCTTGTATTAAATAGTTGAATACACAAGCACTATTTTCCAGTGCACAGGGAATTTATATGGAGAGCTCCCATCATTTATTACTAATGGAAACTGACTGTGTTACCTTTCTCATCTGTGAGGATACAGTTTCTTTTTGCTGGTGATGCTATGTCGTGGGGGAAAAGGGGTGGGGGGAGGGGGGTAGGTTGAGCATTTGAAGAGCAGGTAGGTTAAGGCTAAGGTAAACACCCTGAATGCCCGAGCAAGGGAGAAACCCAAGTCCCGCTCTGGAAAGTCAGTCAGGAACCTGCCTCCCATTATCTTTCAGTGGGACTTTGGTTCCCAAGTGCCTGAATTGCTTCTGGAAATGGTATGTTAGCCTTGAGGTCACTTGGCTTTTCTAAACCCTAGCAAGTTGGAAGGAAGTTCTTGAAGAAGAGAACTACTGCTAGCGTTAGCAGTGTGCGAACATGCGTTTGTTGGGAGGTAAGAGGGAAAAGATCCTTTAGTGAAACAAAAAAAGTCTCCTCTTGGGGCAGTAGTTGCCCTGTTTTTAAGCGTGAAGAGTTTTGCATTATTTTAGTGAACTGGGTTCATACGAGTAGGAGCAACAACAAACAAAATTTTGTGATTTTTAGTGAGTTACCTTGAAGGTATAAATTCCTGACGTGCATTAACTTGACTGAATTGGGCCTTAATGATCTGTGTACATAACAAAACTGTATTCAGATATTTTTTTCCAGAAAATAGTCTCTAATGGTCTGTACTGTATCAAAATAAGTGTCAAAGTGTTACTTTTATATTACTTTCCTTTTTTCTTCTTTTTTTTTTTGTTTTTCTCCAGAACATTGAAACATGCATGTTTATTCTATTTGCTGCAGTATTTTAACGTTTTGGATGAAGGCCATCGGTTGTATGGAGATGACAAAACAATCATTCTGTCTATTTATTCAGTATTGCTGCTTAAAGTTTTCAAAATAAAGCTTTCAATACCAATATAGCGACTGGTTGAAAGCTGTTCTAGCTCTCTTCAGATGGTTTTTTCTATGTTTATAGAAAACTAAATAAGTGAAACTTGGTATATAAACTGTTATACCAGCAAAGAATTATTGCAATAATGTTGTGGGGAGGGGTTGGGGGTAAGCGTGTGTAGTATATATAGTGTATGCATGCAGCGAACGCGTTGAGGTCTCGGGCACGTGGAGTGCTGAAGAACGTTCGAATCCTTTGCAGTTGTGCGAGCAACTTGCACCCACGATAGAGACAGGGGCAAGTGCTTCACACCAGCCTGCCTGTGAGGGGCAGAACGAGCAGCGGAGGATCAGCTCAGAGCCCTGGGAGACCGCTGGGATTTAAGCACCTTCTTGAGCATTCCACAGATGTGTTTCTGAACTGGCCCTAAAAGCATGTTCTCACACAAAAAGCTTCCGGTTGCAGCAAGGATGCCTGGCTCCGAGCGTAGCTGGTACCTCTGAAAAGCTGAGTAGTTCTGAGGCAGATCGAGTACGCCCGCTCTGTGTGTGAAGGGCATCGAACTGCAGAGAACATTCACCCTCGCGATCGCCCCACGAAACTGCTAACTAGAGGTTCTGACTGGAAGATTTGAGTTGCTGGCGCTTTAACCTAGAGAAGCAACGCAGACTAACTGTGAAAACACGAGTGAGCGTTTTAGTACTGCTCTGCTTCAATGCAAGATGAAAATCTGTATTATATGTAACTATATTTTTTGTCATTTAAAAAGCTTCTATTTTTTATTATTCTCATGGATGGTTGACAAAAAAAAAGATATTGGATATGCTCCCATGCAATAAATTCCCCTCTGAAACTTTGGGTCTTTACAGTTCGTGGTTTGCTGGAGTTGCAGCGTACATCTCGCGCACGTCTCAGGGTACAGCAGCTGGAACTCAGCTGTCTGTCAGGGAACACTCTGCCTGACAGCAGGCCAGGGTAATGCTCAGTGTCTCTAGAGCTCAGGCACTTTCAGAAGTGGCTGTGCGTCGAGCAGTAGGACATGATGAATGCTCCTAAATGGCGGCTACTTGGAGGTGTGGAACACACACCTGGTCAGTGTGGGGCCTCTGTGGAAGACGAGAGAGGTCCCCTACCATAAAGGGTACAAGTGCTGTATTTTTTAACCAGATACAGCCCAGGGACTACAAGAGAATGGAGCAGCTTGTTTTCAACCGAGGAACCGAGGTTAGTAACATCCTGAAAAGGTAGAATCAGTCAGAGACTCAGAGGAAGGGTCACTTAAAAGAAGGAGGCAGGGGTTTGGTTGGAGATGATCAAGGGGAGGAACAGAATGCACAGAATCTTCACACAACAAATGCAAGGTGCACAGATGCTTCAGGGAGCAGAAAGAAATTAAGCTTTGAACAATGACCTGAAGATTCAGGCTTAGTTCCTGTGCCAAATACTGCAGTGCCTGTGAAGATCACTTGAGAGCAAATGCATTCATCAAGGCAGGGAACTTGCTGCAGCTGGGGACTTGGGACTTAAGCCACCTAAACGCAGCCCTTAGTCTAATATCCCAACAAATGGCTTTTCCTAATCTCGTGAGGCACTCTTGACGGGCTGTAAGGCGAAGAATGTCATGAGCTTCACAGAAACCCTAGCACGTGGCGTTTATTTTGGCAGGACCCATGTATGTTGTAGAGTACCTCTGCTCCCCAGAGGTGCCCTTTGCTGCTTCCATATTCCTAGCAGGCTCAGAGGAGCCAGGGGTGCAGCTAACGGCTCTGGTCTTTCACTGCATTAGCACGTGACTGCCGCAGCACTGACTAGCTCAGTGTAACTGGCCCACTAATGAGCTGCGAACCAGCCCAGCACAAGGGCCTGTTTCACTCAGAATCTGTACCGAGTTGTTCCGCCTGTCACATCCTTGCCAGCTGGGTGGTATGGCTTTATAATCCCATTTTTTAACAATTGTTTCAACTAAGTTGCCTAGTGTCTGAAGCAGGGCACAAGGAGCTGCAGTCCCCATTATGGCCTTTCTTGGAAAACGATGTATTTGCTACATTTGGTGGTGTAGCCAGTGTTAATGAGTATTTTCTGGGTCAGCCACTGCTTCATCATTAACTTTCTCCAGATATACTGGATGGAGATGATCTCTACTGTTCTGTTCTATTTTTCCAGGTGGTTTCTTTTCTAGCCTTTGCAGTGAGTTCCTTGTTCCGTGTGCTGTCAAGTCAGCAAACTATGGGGTCCATTTCCTAAACGAGTGGTGGGTGACTTGAAAAGAGCCTCTACAGCATGTGCTAGTGCAGCAAGGAACTTGGTGCAAACGGAGGTGATAAACTTAATGCTGCAGCTTCGTTACTTGTTGACTCAAGACACTGCTATTTTCCTCATGCCACTTCTGGCACCCCACCCCAAGCCTTTTCTTCTCCAGGCTGAACAAGCCCAATTATCCCAACCTTTCTTCATGGGAGAGGTGCTCCAGCCCCCAATCATCTTCATGGCCCTTTGAGTCCTGGGTATATCAAGAAGCAGAGTTTAAGAAAACAGTGTCAAGTCCAATCAACAGGACAGATTCCTGTCAGTAACACACGTTGGGCCTGCAACAGTCATACGTCCCACACCCCTGCCTCGTAATTACTTTATTAATTACCTATGGATTGGCTTGTTCCCTAGCAGCATGCTTCCATAGATACCACTCCTGCAAGATACAGAATGACACTATTGTTCAAGCTATAGTTTCCCCTTTATGAGCATCTTTCTTTGCATATGCTATTTTCTGCATAGGTTCAGCTACACCCTTTGTCTTGTTTTGCCCCTCTGCAGAAGGAGGAAGGCAATAAGGAATTGGAAGATTTAGTGAGACAATTAAAGATATAATATTCGCTCCTGGGTCAAGGTAGAGGGAGGAAAAGTTTTCTATGGTTTCTTTCTAATGAGCAAAAGTTTGAAGAAAAATATTTCAAAGAGCTCCAGCTGGGCTTACAAAGAGTCTGTTTAAATAATGATCTGCCCAGGTATTTTAAAGGGAGGTGCCTGTTTAAAACAAAAAAAACGGGGGAGAAGGGGGGAGGAAGGGGTATGTACACCAAGTAAACCACCGTTAACCTGATCTGTATTTGCCCTGAAGTCCCTTTCACTACCCCTGTGATGGGAAAAGAAAGGAATCTTCCTGCTTTAGAGCAGTTGTCACGGGGTACCATCAGCAGCTGTTGCTAAAATGAAATCCAGGCCAGCCTTTAAGTGGGAAATAACTGGAATTTCTTTGTTGCTGCCTGTGAAGCTTCTCATAAATTACCGCCTGTCACAGGCTGCAGGAGCATGGCCCTTCTAGCAGGTGTACCAAACTCTTCCCATTAAATGATACGTGCCCAGAAAAGATGGTTTGACTTTAGCAATCACGGCAAACCTGAGGTGAACTTTGATCAGTGAGGCAGAACTGTCCCTGATGGAGAAGAACCTGGGCACACCAGCCAACCCGTAACTACCCTTTGGTGCTTAACAGTCGTCTTAACTGTTCTCCCCACCTAGCAAAGCTCCATCACGGTTACCAAGACTATGACCTGGATTCTCCATCGTCATGTAGCTTGTCTCACGCACAGAACGAGCGTGGACTAGGCAGCGCCAAGGCTAAATGAGGAAGGCGACAGTGTCCACTAGCTGTACGGCTGGCCTGAAAGGTTACCCTCGAAGCTGGGCACCAGGTAAATCCCGTCCCCGCGGCTCTGTCACAGCGCTGCAATGGCAGCAAGGTCTACACCAGAGGGCAGCAGCACACGCTGGCATGCCTGGAGCAGCGCAGCCACGCAGCGACTTGAAAGGCAGATTGCCTACCCACAGAGAGCAGCACATCCATAGAGAACGTGGACAGCACGACGACAGAACCGCGTGGAATACACAGCGCTCCACCTTGAAGCATGTCCTTTCAGCCACCGTGCACTGATGCACACGGTGAGAGGCACGTCCTGGTCACGGCGGGTGCGTGGCTGGCACACACATGGTGCGGTTCCCACAGTCTCTGTGGGGAGGGCTCGAGCCCGAAACCTGTACACATGTGGGTCGAAACATTCCTGCTTAGAGATGATCCCATGCCCGGTGTGTTTACCTGAGGCTGGGAAGCTCTCGTTTCATTTCCCAGCTCTGCCACAGATTTCCTGTGCGTGACCTTGGGCGAGCTACTATAATCCCTCTGGATTGGAGTCCCCCAGCTGTAAGCTTGAGATAATACTGCTTCATCCCCTTTGACTTTGTCTATATATACTGCGAGCCCTGTGGGGAACAGCATCTCTTTTCCTACTTGTTTGGCAAACAGCACTTGGCACAACGTGGTCCTGGTCTCGGCTGTGCCATCTAGATACTACTGCAATTAGGTGTATTTTTATATCATACCAAGACGAGGAGGACAAGATGTGACTCTGAGTTAGTTTTATGCTACAGTGAGAGCAAGATGCAGGTGTGCTGAGGGGAGCCCGGGGGGTTTCTGAAGGTGAATTCTTGTTTAGCTTTTTATGGGTTTCTTTTTCTAAAGGGCTAAAAAGGAAAGGCAAGCAAAGGAATAGAAACCTCCCATTTCAACTTCAGCTCAACTCTGTCCTTGCAAAGTGATGCTCTTACAAGAGCCTTTTGCAGGCGCTGCTTGGGAGTGTGTTGTATGTACCCAGTCGATAGAAGTGATTGACTGAGCAGGCTGAGATTTGCTTGGTTGTCCTAAACATGCCGGTGTTTCCACAGGTCTGATGATGTTCTAACAACAGGCAAGCAACTAGTAATCCACCATGACAGGTTGCCATTTCACGGTTGTCTGTAGGTACTTAGTGCCCTCTGGTATTAAGGGATGAAGAGAGAAAGCGCGCAGGAGTTAGAATTGTAGGAGGGTGCCCTTTTTTTTTGGTTGTTTTCTAATTCCGGTGTTTTCCACATGCTCCAATTAAATTTAATTAACTAACAATCACCTCAGCTGCACTCAGGCTGGAAACCTACACAGAATGAGCACCCGTCAGCACGCCTGAGCACAGAGAATCAACCCTACCCCTCAGTTCTGAGATTAAAGACCATTTTAAGGCATTGGCATCTGAACCCATTTAGGTAGTCCTTAGTGCAGCTGCCCATATTTGACAAGGCAACAACTAATCAGTCTCATGGCACCCGCTTCTAGGAACACACCTCCCCTTTGGCAGGAAAAAGGGACTTGGCCTGCCCCAGGCCTGGATTCACACAGGGCAAGCACAAACATGGGGTGCTGTGAGCAACTGCGAAACCAGACTCAGTAGCCTGGGAAGTGGGAGTCCCCACTGAAACAGCTTGTTTGACATACCTTGTTCTTCATTGGCACACCGCTGAACGTTCCCAAGAAATAAACCCAATCTTCTTATGTTACTGTCACTGGAGGGATTTTTAATGGATGTGGTCAGATCAGCTTGGGAAATGTTGTGGTTTACCATATACACGTACCCCTTCACACAGACACACACACCCCCACCCCCAGTGGGACAGGGGAGAGAATGAAAAAAGGTAAAAACTTGTGGGTTGAGGTATCAATGGTTTAATAGAACACAAAAGGAAGACAATAATGATAAAAGAATATAAAATCCAAGCAATGCATAGCACAATCGCTCACCACCAGAAGCTGATATTCAGCTAGTTCTTGAGCCAACTGCTTCCTGGCTCATTCCCACCCCCCAGCCAGCTATACATGGAACATGATGTCATATAGTACAGACTATCCTTTTGGCCAGTTTGGGTCAGCTGTCCTGGCCGTGTCCCCTCCCAGCTTCTTGGCTGCCCCCACCTTCTCCTTGGCAAGCCAGTATGAGAAGCTGAAAAGTCCTTGACTGCTTAACAACTAAAACCTTTGGTGTGTTATCAATGTTATTCTTGTCCTAAACCCAAACCACAGCACTATACCAGCTACTAGAAGGGAAATTAACTCTAGCTCGGCTGAAACCAGGACAGGAGACTAAAGCCCAGGGAGGTGAAGGGCCTTCACAGAATGAAGGTACCTGCCCTTCATCTCCATGTACCTACTTTAGTGCATGGATCCTTCACTAAAAAGTCTGTTCTGGTCACACAGAGTCGCCCAACAATGTTTCAGTCAGGCCGGAGGGCCATCTGGCCTAGCGTTCAGCTTCTCGCTCTATAGCAAGAGCTGAATGGGCACAGGCAGCTCAACAGTAAACAGTACCCTGGTCTGGAGTTACCAAAATAACCTACTCAGAGGGGAAGCTTTCCCTAACCCTTCAGTCAGAGGTTAAACCTCTTCCTGATAGCTGAAGATTTATCTCCCTTCCAAACTAAACAATCTAAGCGCTTCAAAAGAAGTGGCTCTTAATCTCTCCTTTTGCAAGCGTTGCGCCCCACTCAGCCAATAAAGCTTTTACCTTTGAGATCTAATTAGCCTGTTTAAAACTTAAAGCTTTACTCTGCAAAATTAACATCTTCATCCAGCATTGATTTTAGCACACTGGTTTCAGCATATGCAGGAGGAGTTCAGCTCCTGGCAGAATTAAACCTGTTTAAGTTCTACAGCAGCGACTGCAAAGCAGGGAAGTCAAAATTAACAATAAGAACAAGCTATTCTATCTTAAAGTGTCAGATTTATGTCTTCTTTTAGTCCAGATCATCAAGACTCCAGTCACCTCCATCTGTTTTTAACCTTTGAGATGTAAAATGTTCTCAGTGCCTAAGATAAGAATAAGGGAAAATCTTCCTGATGTCATTCTGTCTCATTTTGGCTATGGGAACACACACAGTCTCTGATGCACAGGAGAAGGGCTCACCACATCTCACTGCCTCCACATCTGATTCAAGTCAGAAGGTGAAAAGGTAACTGAGAGTTATTAGTAAAAGGGACTCCACCTGAGTGATGCAACTCTGGAGTGGGCTGTGTTTGAGGGGGTTAAAAATGTTCAGATTTCTTCTTCGGGTAGCTGTACTTACCGCTTCTCTTGTGAGCATATGCAAATTACCTGTTTTGCTAGAAAAGCTGTGCAAGCAAAACTAGAAAGAGCCAACTGTGATTATATTTAGACTCAGAGCCACCCAAGAAATCATGCATCCAAAAAAGGTGGCATTTCAACGTGCTGTTCCCACTACAGCTTACGGCTTCATGGCTGAACTGCCGTTTCACCTACCTCGCGGTACTGGTAACAGGGACAGATCAGAAGGAAAAAAGGGTTCTCAGCTGAGCGGTACACAGCTGTAAGGCAGCGGTTCTGAACTGCTTTCCTGCTCCTCCTGGCCCAGCCAGAAGCTGGAGACCTTCCGTAACATGGAAGTGCCTTCAATCAAAGGGGCAGTCATGCATCTTGTAGGCACTGTCACGTGGACTCACCGTGAACATCTGGGAAAGGAAGGAGATCCCTCCTTTACACCCTTGTATAGATACAAACTATTTGACTGTACCCACGAGAGAAAATTCTAGGGTAGCCCTAAACTACTAGCGTGCTATTCCCGACCAAACAGCTTTGCTCCTGGAGAAGGTACAGATGATCTCTGAGTAAACCAAAAGTAAGGGACATGCAGTGCCTTCTCCCTGGCTTGGCAGGACACTGACTTGCCCTCTACCCCTTTGAACGCACTGCCTCGGGGTTACTCAACTCAAGCAACCCCACGACATCACCGTGTGCTTTTAAAAACAGTTCTTGCAGACTCGGCGTGTTCAGCAATCACAGCAAACAGCTGGGCCCTTGGAAATACCTTCAGGGCCCAGCAGGACACTGATGGGAGCACGCTTCCCATAGCTGGCTCCAGGGGCAAGGCACACAAATTACTCTCAAAGGTCATTTTAAATAACTGTACTCGCCTCATAATTTACAGCACCAGAACTGGCCCCGTGACCAGTTGTGTTAGGTGTTTTGCAAAGCCACTTCACATCTTGTGGACGGACGGCCAGATTTATCATTGCTTTCTTATTTCTCTGCTCTGTAGAACAACTGCAATCCAAACATACGGCTTCTTTCTGTTGTGCCAGAGAGCAAGAACACACGCAGCCCGGGTTGGCACAGACAGACTTGACTTTAACAGATGGCCTGGGAGTGCCCATGAGGATTATCTAACGATGGCAGCTTGTTAGGCCATGGTAGCTCCTTCTCTCTCTGGTGTCAGCAGATGTTGAAGGATACACAGGCAGCCTTTACTCTGACCCTTGCCCACACACGTTCCTGTACTCTTCAGTTACCTCGGCAGCACCTGTAATAAGCAGCTTGTGCCTATTCTACGCATCTTTTCTGTTATCTAAACAGTGTGTTATTAAACAGGTTGGGTTTTTCCTTGCTCATGTTGGTACACACTCTTCTACAGATGCCTCCTTCCCGACTTCAATCGGGAAACCCAACTGTAGTGCATGCAGCATGAGCGACCCAGCAACCTGCCTGCGTGTCAAAACCAGAGCATCCCTCAGTCTGCAGTACCAGGGAAATAAAACCCAACCGACCTTACCTTGGTGCTCTCAGTCCCCCTAACTCCCAGCAGCTCCTCTGAAGAACAACAGAGGGCACCACCCTTCACGCAAAAAGCTGCAGCTGGAAGAGGAGCGGCCCTGCATTTAAATAATAGTTTAGTAACTAGAACATTTCTTTCTCGTTAGGTGATTGGGATTGAATATTCTTCCGAGGAGGAGGTTCAGCTCTGCATCTCTTGCTCCCTGTGGGAAGGCCCTGGCCAAAACCTGTTCTCAGAGATGTTCATACTGTCTCTCTTGTGGATCTTGTCCGAGTTTGCACAGAATAATTAAGCAGTCATTTACTGAGAAATAGCTTTAGCCTATTGATTAGGGTCTTCACTTGGGGGATGAGGAAACCGGAGTGCTGATTTCTACCTGTTTCTACCCCAGCTCCTGTAGATCTGGGGTTTGGTTGTTTGGGGTTTTTTTGTAACATAAAATGCATAAACATGCTGCAAAGCAGGACTGGAATCTAGGTTTTTGCTCTCAGATGACTGTTATCTTCTGATCGTTCTGTGCTGTTAAACAGGTGCCTCCAGCCGCAGCCCCCCCTGCCACCTGGTGAGTGCTGCCACTGCCAACAGTTTTGGAAAGAAAAGAAAAAAGGTAGCAGATCTAGTTCAGTTGTCGAAAAACACCTGAAAAACATCTACCTCTGTGACAGGCTTTAAGGCAAAGATCTGAGTAGAAGGCAGTGATAAGCATCTGAAAACCAGAGCAAGCTGGGGGTACAGATGTGTCTTATTAACTAGTTTGTGTGGCTCTCCCCTGGTCCTGCTGGCTGTGGTGAGCTCATGTCCCAGGCAGCTGTCCGCATGGTGGCTGTCCTGTATCCACACTGTGCCATGTGAGCAGCAGCAGGGTTCCGCTGCGGACGGGACTAAGGGCTGCTCTGAGACCCTGGACTGCAGTAATGAAAAGAGCTGCTGAGCCAGGTACCTGTGCCTTTCTCTGGCCCAGCACCAGCCCACAGGAGAGCAAGAGGATACATGGGATGCCATTCACGGCCCTCCAGCGTTGGGCTTCGTGAGGTACACCTCAGAACTAAACACAGGAGGGCTGAGTATGTGACAGGCAGGACTGGCAGCTCCTAACAAATAGAAAGTTCAGGTATCTAACACATGCAGTGAGATTCTGCTAAGGGGGTTTTAGCACCCCTGGTGTAGGGTCCTTTTGCTGAGCTACAAAAAAAAGCCGGGGTGCTTCAAAGTCTGGCTTTCCCGTGGCATCAGCTGTGCTCACGTGGACTTGCCTTCCCCTACAGAGCAGGCCCCGCTAGTATCCACACACAGACCTCCGCAGCAATGTCGCAAGGGGAGAAGAACCCAGGCGAAAAAGCAGCCCCCACTAAAAGAGTTCCCCGGAGGCAGTTTATATGGCAGTTTATTTATTATTACCTTCCCTTTGCCCGAAACGTGCCGAGCAAACCCCCTGAACGCCAGGGGCACCCGGCTTGGTTTAAACCGCTGGCCCTGGCGAGGCCAAACCCCATCGCCCCCCCCAAACCCACCCGCAGTGATGCCGCTGGCGCTGTTAGCCGCAGACACGGTCCGGAGCCCGCAAGCGCCGCTCCGCCGCCCGTACGTGCTGCGCTCCCGAGACAAATCCCGTTTCCTCAGAAGAGCCCCACGCCACCGGGGGCTGCTAACACCCCACTGATCCCGGATGGCCCGCCGGACGGTCCCTCGGCCCCCGGAGCCACCCCGCTGCGGGGCCTGCAGCCGGTCGGCGTGAGGTGGCGCCCGCCGCCGCGGCGAGTCCGCGAGAAGAGGCGCGGCCCGAGCGGCGGCCAACGGCTGCTACCCGCGGCGGGGGCGGGCCCGCAGCCCCGCGCCGTTGCCAGGGGGACGGCGGCGGCCCCGCCCCCTCCACGCCCCCTCTGCCCCCGCCCCCCCCACCGGCGCGGCCCTCGCGCACGTGCCGGGCAGCGTGCGCGGAGTCACGTGGGCGCGCGCGTGACGGCCGTGCTACCGCCGGCGGCGGCGGCGCGAGCCGGCCGTTGGTGCCTTCGGCTGCCTCAGAGGCGGCCGCGCACTTTGGACTGCGGCAAGCCGGGGTGGCGGGGGAGGGGGTCGGGGCAGCTCTATCGCCAGGCAACCGGCTGAGGCGGCTCTCCGTGCCATCCCGCCGAACTCCGGCGGAGCTCCGCGGGGCTCAGAGCAAGCCGCGGTCGCCGTGGTCTCCTCTGAGGCGGACCCGCCTCCAGGCAGGCCTGATTCCATCCTTCCGCGGCGAGCCGACCGCCGCCAGCCTTCTGGGTGCCTATGCAGAACTCTGAGGGGAACGCGGACAGTTCTCTGAAGAAATACCATAAATGACCTCTTCCCCCACGCCTTCAGGTCCGTGCCCGTGTCTCACAGACTTGCTGCCCGGCACTAATGCGTGTCCACAAGCACCGCTTTAAAAACGGGGCTAGGTGTGCAGCCAGACACGCACTCAGTCCAGCTGCCCCGCTTTACCTCCTCTACCATCAGCACAAATGCCAAGTCAGACAGTCCCTTTTCAAGCACAGCATAAAAAAAAAATATGAGAGCCATTCTTTCCAGCCTCTTGGTCACTTGCAGAACAAGAGAGCTGAACTTGCATATTTAAAAAAAAAAAAAAAAGGCATTCTGTTTTTCTGACTGCTAGCCCTGCAAATGCATTTGGAGACCTTGCTGCCAAGAAAAGCTGCTTTACTTCATCTCAGGACGCCTTATTGTCACAGTCTGCCCTCGGTGGCTTATGATTGCTTCCATTTGTTTTTGATGGAGATACTTGTATTCCGGCCAAGGAGAAAAGCAGGTCCTGCAGCTCAGCTGGAACCTAGGGCCAGTATTTACTGGAAGCTGTGAGTGATCTCCAGACCGCAGAAATACTGGTCAGGGTCGCAACGCGTAGGATCCAAACCTGAAGTCAATTCAGTGGTCTCTAACCAAGTCTGAAACCCTTAATGCTGTAACTAGGACCATGCAGATGGAGTACTGGTCCTATGCAGATGGACTTCTTTGCAAGCAGTATTATGTGTAAGCAGAGCTGTGTGCCTGCTGGCCACCAATCACAAAGCTGGAGCCTTACCAATTTTGTTGATAAAGCACAGTAAGAATAGAGTCCACTTCAGTATCTGTCAGCTGGGCTGGCTCCATAGCACAGGTATTACTGCAAACACACTTGGGGAGCCAATTTTCTGCTGAGTAAGAAGGTGCCACATTTACATAGCGCTTTTCCTGAGGTTTTTCTTTAGAAATTGCTCAGTTGTGAGAGTGCCTTGGCCACAAGAGTTTCTTTTTTGGTAACTGGTTCTCTGGGTTTCCGTCTGGATAGAAATACTATAGAGCGAGAGCTAGACGCACCTTGGAGCATTGAGATCAACACGAGCACAAGGAAATTAGGAGTTCCTTCCCTTTCCTGGCTGTGGGGCTGCAGTCATGCAGACAGTGATACCCAGTGTCTGTCTGCACTCAAGGAACTGCTGATAGCAGAAGATTGAGGGGACCCAAAGCACTCCTCAAAGATCTGTGCTCGTTCACATCGCGTAGTTCGTGTTAGATCAAGTACCTGGCTGTGAGGAACCAGGAGGGGGAAAGGAATGTGGATGTGTTTCTAGTCGGGAACAAATCTGCATTTCTAATTCGATCCCAGAAGATCTCAGCTGAGGTCAAAAAAATCTGTAAAGACGTGAAAATCCACACGCCTGCTTTTAAAGTGAGAGGGGACAAATGGGGACAGGGAAACTGAGCTTCAGAAATGTATGAAAGTTAAAAAAAAGGCAACAACTGAGAGGCCTCTGTGGAGGCAGGAAACAGAACTCTTCTCCCCAGCCCCCATGGCCCAGCTGAGCTGCCTGGGATCACAGTCCCTGCTTTTGGAAACACAAGGTCACATCTTCCCGCCTGTCCCAGGCATGACCTGCCTCCTCTGGGGCGCAGTGGGGGAGCCGGGCAGGAAGAGGCATGCTTGCACCCCAGGAAAGGGCAGCGGCGGCGGCAGCAGGTGCGGTGCCACTGGGTGCCCCGTGAGTTCAGTGAGGCAGAACGGCTTCTGCTGCTTGGCCTGGGGCAGGGCAGCTCCATGCAGCCCACGGCACTGCCACGATTGAGGCTGCGATGAGTTTAGTGCTTGTGACAGATTGACAGCCCTGGAGACTGAAATGCTGTAGCCACAGGAAGGATGCGGAGAGCAAAGCGACAGCAGCAGCTCACCCTTGCTCACGTCCAGCCCACACGTGCCTAGGACTTGCATGGCCACTGCTAGCGGCAGGTGAGCCACTGGCTTCTCTCTGCTGCTTTGCGGTGAGCTACTCTGAGCCTGCAGTATAACCAGAGGTTGTACACAGAGATTCAGACTTTCTCGAGTGAAACTGGCCCTAAAAAATCTGAGTTTTTCTGTGTGGAGAGGATATTTGGCATTTTTGTTACTTGCTTTCTTTGAGGTCGTACTTGCATGTTTATTTCTGTGACTAGCAGGCAGGAAACTTCTCAAAGAAAGCAGACATCACATGACATGCGGGAGCTGATGTTTGAAGGGAAAAGGAAACGCGCTGCGAGACCCAGGGTACAGGGCAGACTACAAATTCACTGGTGCTGAAACCCATGTTGCACGCAGTACCCAGGCTTGCTGGATGCCAAAGCCATTCAGTCTGCCCTGACTAGAGGGGGAAATTAAACAAACAAACGAACAAGCCCCAAAACACAGACTCAGGACCTACTCCAGAGCTCCAGAAAAGAACTCACATTGACAGAATTGGCAGGTCAGGCCTTTCTTAAACAGGGACGGTAGTCGAGTTCTATAACAGCGACCCTTCAAAACATAAAACTTCCATGACCTTCAGTGGGTCATGATACTACCACCCATTGGCTTAACAGCCTCAACAGTGTTTATTTGACACTCAATAATGGAGCCTTTCATGCCAGTGTAATATACTGGATAAATAAGGCCTGTTTTCTATGTTTATTGCTTAAGAAAATACATTTACCAGCTTACATCCCTTACCTCGTGGTTTATGAGAAAACAGAGTACGTACCCAAGGGTATAGAGTAAACCTAGCACCCAGTCCCGCACTCATAGCACTCAGGAAGTGCAGATGAGGGTCGATGTATCATAGAGAAAGTAGGCAGGAAATTACAAGCACCAATAGTACATATTTGCACGTGAGTAAAGGTATATTTAAGCCTGCCAGGCTCTTGTCTGTTCCTTGTATGATTATTTTTTTTCTTAACCTTGAGAAAATACGAATCATAGAGTTTGATTTAGGCTCCAAAGGGATCCAAGGAAGCCTGGAATTTAATAATTAAAGTTGACTGTAGGGTCCTTCCTGTCCATTGCCTCTTGCCTCCAGCAGCAGTGGGTTATCAGCCTCAATTACTTACCTTTTTTTAATTTTATTTTGGTTTTTTGGTTTAACCTGTTTGCTATTTCTAGGCATTGGTATTATGGGAACACGCATATTTTGTCTATGTTTTATATAATAAAATTTAAGACTCCACTGATGCTGCGACTTGGCATGAAGTCATTTGGCATGTTTGATTCAAGAGCTAATAAAAATAAGCCTTTCTGTTATTGTACGCAGTAAATACCGAAATTGATAAAACTCTATAAGGATCTAGGTTCATAGCCCAATGAAATCTAACCCCATTCCTATTCCCAAAGGCTGGGAATTTGCCTGGCCCACACTCGGCTTTCAAACCACTCGGGTCGTTCAGGAGGGGTATGGTTTTTTCAAAATGTGTCCGTGGCCCCACCCTTTCTGTGCAGATAGATAGTGAAAAGGTAGGGAAGGGCTTCGAGCTCAGTCAGGGCGATTCCCTCCATCGCGTGAGGAGCTGGAGCGCAGGAGCACGTTCGCCCCAGCGTAGCTCTGGCCACATAACAAGCGTTAAGCTGATGAAGTATGCAGGTCAAAGTGGAGCTGCTGGCGAGTTACCGAGTTGGAGGGTTGAACCGAGTTCACTTTCATTCCGGTGATAACGCGAGACGTAGAACAGAATCGAAAGACAACTTAAGTCAGTCGTTTCCATTGCCTTTGATAAGCTCTGATTTCAGCCCACAAATAACCGCCTTCAGCAGGCACGCCGGTGCAACGTAGCGGCCTTTGGCCCGTTGTCCTGGGTTTGGCTAGGTGAACCCAGCCGATCACAGGACAACCCTGATCATCGCCGTACGGAAAAAGCACTTCTGCGTATCCATGGGTGCCTGCACAGGTGGCCTCCCTGTGTGTCCCTTCCTAACAGGAATTCATTTCACTGCAGCTTCCACGCCAAAAGGCGCATTCCTATTTCTGAATAACAGTTTAAAAGGGACGCTTGTTTCCACCCGATCTACATTTCCTCCTCAGTTTTTCAGGACTGCCGGAACCCACACGCGTCCTAGAGCTTTCTATTACGTTTGCGTTCCCACGTCATTCGCTGTCAGCGTAGCTACGAGTGCGGGTGCATTTGCGCTGAAGAGCCAGCAGAGGGGGCACGAAACGCTGCCTTTGCATTTCTCTCTTACATAAATACTGGCTACTGTTTTGGGGGGGGTTCTTCGTTTTCTTTCTCTGGAACAGGAAGAATTTATGAAAGGAAAGGTGATCTGCGGCTCCAGTATCCAGCCTGTGGATGTCCTCAGGGTGCTGCTCTCCCACACCAGGAATTACCTGCCTGTTCCCACCACTCTATTCCACCCTCTCCTGCTCTTCCCTGTCCCAAATCCTTGGTTTCCCCAGAGGATTTCCAAGATGGGACATACATCATTCCTCCAGAGATTACGACACGTCATTGGACTGTCATACAAATGGTAAAGTTTGCTCGCTGCAAACAGAGATAGCTTCCCACTCAGCAGTTATTTTTTTACAAACAAAAATCAGTATTTTTTGCAAGGAAGAAGAGGGAAAAGTAGCTGTCAGGAAGAAACACCTATGTGCCACACAGGTGCCTCATGCTTTGCGAAGTGAAGCGTGCGTATCTTAAAGCAGAGCTTTGCCAAAGTGAGGTAAAGGAAACCAAGGAAATTCAACCCTGGATTAACGATGCGAGAAAGGTGTTAAATGATTATTATCGTCAGCCCCACAATCATACATTTTGAAGCTCAGTGCACCCATTATTACGTATTGCCAGAAGGTTTTTTAATCAGTAGACAACCCCATCTTGTGTATTAAAGTTTTTATTCCTTAGTAAGAATTTTTTTTAATCACAAAATAGTGTGGAAATATTTAGATAATAGAATTCATGGAGTGCTGGAAAATACTGAATATAAAGATTGATTTCTAATATATCACATACTAAACTGTTCTAAAACAGCTGGTTTCTTGCAGACGGGATTTATTTTTGTTTTTTAATAATTTAAGACAGCATAAGCTTGTATCAAGCATAAGCATTGTAACAAAAGTGCAACTTTTTCAGCAAATCCTCCCAAAAGATATTTAACTCAAAATATCATTAACACGTATTTTCTCCCTACAAAAATAGCATGTCAGACATCATTAATCGGATGTATTAACAACTATTTACACACAGCCACTCCGTAGGCTAGTAAGATTTTTGTTTTGTTTTAACGTTGTTTAAACACAGCGTTTGAGGCAAACAGTAGCAACAGCAGCAGCAGATGCACCAAACGGACTGACAGACCCCGGGTACGTACTCGCTCCTCGCCAGGCTGTTGTGTCTCACCTCTTACATAACATTCAAGTGAGATTTCTCACAGTGCTACCTTGGCAACAAACTAAAAATATCTAGGCAAGGTCTTGGTTTAAGCCTTATTATAAAAGCTTTAACTGCGTGATTATCTGGCGTCTGGTTTGTCTCCAGAAAGGGAAATCGCGATATTCGAGCATGGGATGAGGGGGAGAAATCCATACGGGAAACTTACCCCAACCAGTCTAATCTTTTCTGACTCGCACAGTGAGGTGTTTACCTACGGCCTCCAGTTTGTGTCGTTCGGAATTTAGGATAAAATGAGTTAAGGCTGACGAGTTGCTCTGTGTTTTCTTGGGGGAGGAGGGGAAGAGGGGGTTCCTTTCTGTAGTTCAGTGCAGAAACATTCATTTTACAGCAAGGTTCAGGGGGAAAAACCAAAAGCAATCTCTTGGGAACCTAGTAAATTAAATAAAAGACAGGGTGAGAACAAATGCACTTGCCACACCTGTATATCTTAGCCGGAAATAAAACCAATAATAAAATAAACACAAGGTGACATAATGGGTCTGACTCTCCCTCCCTTGCACACCCAAAACTCGTGGGAGCCAGCGGCATCCCCGGGTGCTCAAGGCACTGCAGGTTTGGGCTCAGGGTCCATCCGTCCTCGCTCCCATTCTCAAGTAAAGTGCTAGCACAGGTGCTGGGGTCTGCCCTCCTTCCCTCTCCTCGCCCCCCCGCCCTCACCCTGAACCCACCCAGGTCTCCTGGACAACAAGTGCAAGTTCCCAAGCGGGACTTGGGGACACCGTATGAACCCATTCCAAATAAGGTGCAACGTTTAAGTTACCTTACAGAGAGGAAAAAAAAAAGTATCCTTGCTGTTTCTCTTCCTTCTTTTCTGTTTTTCTTTTTTTTTTTTTTTCCTTAACATATTTACGCATTTATAAAGCCGAACATTAAAAAAATACTGAGTAGCAAATTTTATCCTTTGACGGTCCTGTGCTGGGGGGGGGGGGGGCGTGGCAGCACCGGGACCAGCTGCCTCGGCAGCGGGGCGCGGGACTCCCCGCAAGGGCAGCCGCTCCCCCGGGCCGGGCCCCGGCACCCCTCAACCGCTAGCTCCCGGCGCCGCCCGGCTCGGCCCGCCCCGGCCCCGGCGACCTCTTGCAGACGCCGCCCTGCCCTCCGTAGGAAACCGGGGGCGCAGGTGCCGGC
This sequence comes from Porphyrio hochstetteri, assembly GCA_020800305.1. Lineage (NCBI taxonomy): Eukaryota > Metazoa > Chordata > Aves > Gruiformes > Rallidae > Porphyrio > Porphyrio hochstetteri. The sequence goes on along the minus strand of CM036905.1, from coordinate 77,377,966 downwards.
CCGACGGGCCCTCCCCGCCCCGCGGCGGGGCGGCCAGTCCGAGGGGAAGGCAGCGGCGGCGGCGGGGAGTCCGCGGGGGACTCCCGGCCGGCGTCGTCTCACGGGCTCTCAGCGCCGGGCTCCTCGGCGGCTGCGGTCTCGGCCTCCTCGCCGGGCTCGGCGGCGGCTGCCAGCCCGGAGGCGGCAGCGAAGGGGTGAGGGAGGTGGGGCGCCGGGGGCAGCCCGGCGGCGGCGGCCGCCGCCGCCTTCTCGGCGGGGCCGAGCACGGAGGAGAGGCAGGGGAAGGAGGCGGCGGCGGCGGCCGCAGCGGCGGCCGCCTGAGCTGGGATGCCCGGGTAGAGGAGCGGGATGGGGGCGGCGGGGTAGAGATACTTCTCCAGGCTGCCTTTATCAAGGAAGGGCTGCATGTAGGCGGCGGCGGCGGAGGGGGAGATGAAGTAGAAGGGCAGGCAGAAAGGAGCCGCCGCCGCAGGCTGTCCGAAGGGGGCCCCGCCGCCGCCCGTCCCCAGGGCCATTAGCGAGCCCAGCAGGGCGGCGTCGGGTCTCACCAGCGCCGCCGCTGCCGCCCCCGCCGCCTCGGCGCCCCGCGCCGCCAGCCCCGGCGGGCCGGGCAGGGGGCTGCCGCCGCGGTCCATCTTCAGCCGCTTGGGCGCGGGGGGCGCCTCGTCCCCCGACGGCTCCTGCTTGATGGCCAGGGCGGGCAGCGGCCCCCCGGCCGCTGCTGCCGGGACGCGCTCTGGACGCGCCTCGCCTTCTCCGCCGTAGCCGCTGTCCGTGTCCGTGTCGGTCTCGGCACTGAGCTCGGCGGCGTGAGTCCGCTGGATGACGGGCACGCAGTTAGCCTGGCCCTCCGGTTTGTGGCCCGGCACACAGGGTGGGGCGGGCGGCGAGGAAGAGGAGGTGGATCCCTTGCTGAGGGGGCCCGGCTGCGGCGAGAGGAGTTGGGGGCCGGGGAGGAACTGCGAGGAGATGGAGTGCAGGTGGCCGAGGAGCTGGGCGCATCGCTGCTCGCGGGGGGTCCAGCTCTCGAAGCGGGAGAGGTACTGCAGCACTTCCTTGGCGCACGTCTGAAAGCCCGAATGGAAGGCGTCCAAGTCGGCCTGCACGGGTGACTTCATGGACCGCTCCCCTGCGGAGGGGGGGGAAGACCGAGAGGAGACAGCGTTTGCCCGCAGCACCGGCGTGGAGTGCCCCGCTCCGCGCCTCCCTCCGCCCTCCCCCGGTGCGCCCCTGCGGCGGCGGCGCCCCCCGGGGTCCGCTTACCGTTCTGCAAAGCAATGATCTTCTGGTGCTGCTGCTCCGTTAAGGCTGTTAGCGCTTTCAAGTGTTTCAAAGTCAATTCCAGCACCACCGCTTTCTCCAGGTGCCCCAGCGTCTGCAAAAGGCAAGGGAAGGGGGGCGGTCGGCTATCTCCTGGCATGCTTTGGCCACCGCCAAACGCCGCTTCCGTAACTTCGGGGAAACCGGTCCCCGAGGGATGTCACGACCAGGGCCGCCGCCGCAGCCGGGCGGGCGGGCAGGCAGCCCGGTGTCCCGCACCCCCGCCACCCCGGGGGCTGCGCAGTGGGCAGGCAGCCGGCGCCCGCATCTCTGCATGGATGCTCCTCTGCATCTTACCGTCAATTTCAGATGCTCGGGCAGTAAATCCTTCAGCTGGGCAATGCATTCGTTAATCCTGTCTCGCCTCTTCTTTTCTATCAGTCTGTGTGGCAGTTTGTACGTTTCCTAATTAGCAAAATCCGGCAAAGCCGAGCGTTAGAGAGAGTAACTCGGAACGACGATCAAAACCAAAACAAATGTCATGCCGACCACACGCCGCGCAAATTATCGCCGAGGCACCGCTCTCCCCGCCGGGACAGCTCGCCCGTAAACCCGGCTTGCAGTTCCGGGGGGGGGGGAGAAGATGAAAAGCTCAGCCCCCGGGGATGCTCCTGGGAGTGAAGCTGCGCCGTAAAAAATTCCGCGAACCCAAATTAAGCGAGAACAGCCCCAGAAAACTTACTCTTACCTTGCTCTCGTCCCTCTTCACGCCTCTTTTGGGTTTGCACATATACAGGGAAGGGTAGTCCAGCCTGGAGAAAAACACAAAAGATCCAACATCGGCAAGAGCGAGAGCCAGCCCGGCACTTCCTAGAGTGGGCACACGCAGACCCCCAGCGCCGCACAGGGAGCCGAGGGCTCTGCCCGAAGGGCCCGGCCAAGGGACCGCCCGGGTCCGCCCGGCGGAGGGAGGCGAGCCCCGCGCACCGCCGCGGAGCCGGCTCTGCTTCCGAGGGCTTCGCGGCTCTTTCTCAAAAAGAAGACGGAACGCCGTGGAGATACTGCCCCGGCGCCTTACCCTATAAAATCCCTATGCTCCAGTAGCTGCCTCTCCGGCAAGCGGGAGATTCCTTCATCCATGTCTGGCAGCAGCTGGTGTTTCGTCGCTGCTTTTGATTGAACCTGCGGGATGCTGAGATCAGTCTTTGGAGATCCGCGAGCGACGCTGCGCACATGCAGCCTCCGTCCCCCTCTCCCGTGCAGTGGCGAAAGTGTGCGGCACCTCGGGTCCCCCCCCTCCCCTCGCCTGCGCCGCCGCTCCCCCGTGCCCGCCTCGCTCCCGCTCCCCGCGCACACCGCACGTCCGCAAGCACACGCCGCGCCGCGAGTTTGCACCCGCCGCGCCGCGCCGTGCCTGCCCGCGGGGCACGCGCGCCGCCAGCCAGCCCCGCACCCGGCTCACGTGCGGCGCGCGCCGGGCGGGCGGGGGGCGGGGCCGGCAGCGGGGCGGGCGGGACCGAAGGGGGAGGACGGGGAAAGGGCGGGGGGGGGGGGATGGGGGTGGGCCTCGGCGGGCTGCCGAGGGAAAAGCGGGGCGGGGGGGGGCCCCGCGGGCGGCCCGGGGGCCGCCCTGCGAGACACCGGCTTCCCCCCCGGCCTCCCCGTGCTGTTGCTGTTATCGCTGTCACCGTCATTATTGCCGCCATCGCGGCTGCCTTTATGACTGCATTTTGGGGGGTTTTGTAATTTTACGTGGGCTGGCTCGTTGGTGTCTGGGGCGGAGACCTACCGGTGGGAAACGTGCCCACGGGCGACCGAGCCCCTGTCTCTGGGGCTCGTTAGCTGCCCGTAAAGCAAAGAGACCCCCGCACCGCGGGATGGGGGGGGGCAGCCGCCACCCTCTCCCCGGGGGCCGGGTAGGGGGGTCACGTTTGCTATACGTTTTACATACATTTACTGATGCGTGGGCACGAACACGCGCACACGCGTGTTTTCGCGTGCGGCAGCCCGGGGCGCGGGGCGGTCCCTGGATCGGCGCCGCCGTGCCGCAGCTCTCTGCCCGCCCGGTGATACCTCCCGGCCGCCGCTGCTCCCAGCGGTTCTCCCGCCCGACCTTTGGACGGGAGCCGGATCCGCGGGCAGCTCCAGACCGCGGCAGCAAAATCGTTTCTCATATACATAGGGATATATGTGCACACGTGTATAGAAACCCCATGCATACGTATAATGCAAACACCTCTTGTGTTTTGACGCTGCCCTCCTGACGCGCAGCCCGCATCCCCGCAGGGCGCGGGAGGTGACATTGGCAGAAGATTTGCGCCGGTGCAGCGTGACCGGCCGCGGCAGCCCCGGGACGGGGAGGGGCGGGAACCCCCTCCTCCCCCCCCTCCCTCCCTTCCCCGCCTCCCTCCTCCCCGCCCTCGTCCCAGCGCGCCGGGCGCACCCGCGCAGCCCCCGCTCCCCGCCGGCGGCGGCACCGACAGCCGCCTGCCTAATCCCGTCTCACACTGGTACGAGCACAGGGCCGGCAACGTGACCCGACCTGCTGCCACATCACTGCCGCCGGCAGCACCGGGCGGCCCTGCCCCGCCGCCCCCCCGCCAGCAGGAGCCGGCACCGAGCACCCCCCATCCCGCTAATTCGGGGTACCGGGCGCCGTGCCCCTCCAGTCCCTGGGCAGCCCCGCACCACCCGCCCCTTGCCGCCAGCCGGCCAGGACCCCCCTGCCAGCGGAAGGGCGTTTGTGCGTGTGTGTGTGCGTGCGCTACCGCCCCGGGGAAACGGGATGCTCTTCCCCGTGCCCCGGGCAGAGGCGCTGTGCGTGTGTCCCTGCGTGTGTCCCTGGCTGCGCACGCCGGCGCGGCATGTGCGGCCCTGCAACGTGCGGGCTGTGCTGTGTATGGGGTGTGCGGGGAGTGCAGCGGCCCCGTCCCCACGTGCTCTGCGGAGGGGACCGCAGCGGGAGAGGACCCCCGCCCCCCTTTCACCATACACACACTGACACGGCCAGGCTGGCGGCTTTCTCTCCGGTGTTCCCGACAGGAACCGCAGGCGGTCTGTGTCGGCTGAGGCCATGCGCCGAGATATGTTTATTCCCCCCACTCCCCCCGCCCTTTCAGCCCTGCCCGCTTGCTCCCTCCCTTCCCCGTGCTCCCAGAGGTGTGCGACCCCCAAACCCGGCGGGCACTGAGGAAAGGGCCAATTTCGGGCTCTGGCAGTGGCCGGAGAGAATCACCCCAGTAAGCAGAAAGCACGCCCCGGCCAGCCAAAAGAGTGACAAGAGCCTCACGTCATTCCTTCCTAACGATGCTGTCTTCCAGGTAATCTTATCAGGAGTGGAACTCCTGGGGTTTATATGCGGGGAGTGGGGAGTGTGGGTGTGTGGGGTGTGTGCTGAAACCACGCTGCCCACCCAAAAAGTGCGAACGGGGTTTTAGAAGCATCTGGTGGGTGAGGTGTTAGGGGCTCCTGCATGGCTGGCGGCACAGCAGGCTCCCATAGCTCTTTCCCTCTCAACCTGATGACACTTTCACACTAAACTGGGGGCTAAAAATAAGCAACATAAATATATGCCACATGCCTGTAGGTTATATCTGTGGGTGTCAGGCAGAGAGAGGCTTGTGGACAGCCGCAGAGGTTGCTGGGAGAATCTGCTGCCCATTGGAAAAGCAAACTGTTATCAGGGCTGGACTACAGAGACCTGCTTCCTCGGGAAGGGGACACACACACACACCCCCCTTCAATTGCAGACCCCAAGTGAAACTTGGGGTGTTGGCATGTGCCACCATGCAGGGTGGCATTGGTTGTCCCAAGTCAGGCATCCGTGGTGGGTATCTAAGATGGAGCTGCAGGCTCTCGTGCTAGTCAGTGGAGAGAAACAAGCACCATCAGCATGATATTCCTCTCCTCTTGACTGGACTGTTTTTTGAGAAAGCATCGAGAATACTGGGGGCACTGCCCAAATAAAAGCAGCTCAGCCATGATAAAGCACATGAAGACCTTTTGGGGGAATTCTGACTCAAAGGGAGCTTGAACTCTGAAAGGAAGGAGAGTTTCCTCCAGCTGATTCCTCTTACGGGTGGGAAAGCGGGGTTTTGCCTGGTTTTTTTAACCCATACATGGGGCAGGCATTTCTGGACCACCTCCTTCCGAAGCACCTGGAGCATTTCTAGAGCATCTTTGCCAGCTTCATCGCCTCTGGAACAATCTGCAAATCTTCAAGTGATGGAAATGATGTCCAGAGTGAGGCTGAGCTCACTCACATGGAAGAGAGCTCCTAATTCTGGGATTCCTTTGGAACCAAGTGGGAACGGAAATCGAAAATGACCAAAAGATGCAAAACATGAGCCGAGACAGCTGGAGACTGCAAAAGGAGTTCAAGCAACATCTGGAAACTTCTAAGAGAGGTTTATAAGAGGTCACCTGCAGACGAGGATAAAAGGCTTCAGTGTCCAGAGAGAGTGCGAAATTGTCCTGGAAGAATCCCAGTTTAAAATGGCAAGATGGATCAAAGAGGTGATCAGCAGCATGACTATCACGGAAAAGAATGTTTTCCAAAAAGTAAGAGACACAATAAAAGCTTTGGCCAATTTACAAGCCAAGATGAACCGTGGCAAAGAGTTAAGAAACTGAAAAAAAAGTCGCTCAGAAAAGGAAATCAAAGGTTTGCAGGTCACCACAGGAAAAAAAACCCCAGCCTCCTGCTGTAGACCAGGGCTAGCCAGAGCACCGCCTGCTACCAGACACTCGCCGCCATATTCAGTCTGCAGGAGGAAGGAATCAGACTGACTGTCCCAGCTGAATCAGCGCAAAAGCCCCAGTCCTTGCAGAGGGCATGTTTGAGAGGTTTATTCAACTCAGTCCATAAGGACAGTGTAAGGCAATGGCTCTGAAATAGGGTGCCTGAGAGCCAGTTTGATGTGGTCAGCTCTTACGGCAGCGCGTGCTTGCCTTCAGGAAAGAACGATGGAGTTATCTGTAGGCAGGCTGTGTGACTGGAATCAACCATCGAATCAAAGAGAACTGGTCAGCCATGAGAGAACTGCCCCCCGCTACATAGTGGGGGGCAAAGAGTGTTCAGTTGAAGGGTCCCGTTCCCTGTGGTTGAATCACAAGATATTACTGAAGACTTCCAGGGTAAATTGGACATTGACCTATTAGTAGATCCTTGATCATGGGAAGACCAGATTGAGACCAGGGGAAAAAATTAAATGAAAGCACATTAAAATCTGAGCTGAGTCAGGAAAAAAAAAGGCCCAGCTGTCCTGGAGTCCAGCAGAAGATGCTTCAAGAAGAGCAGACGGACAGAGCATGCACGTAATGAAAACTCCCCAGGCCATCCTCCCAGATCCCAGTGGCCCACGGTGCAGAGACTCCCTGAGCCAGAAACGATATCTCTGTGTTTAATGGGAAGCCAAAGACGCCGTGAGAGCCGGAGGAATTTGCCAAGGTGCTTAAATCATGGGCTGCAGTAGAGCACTGGGCCAGGAAACAGACGCTGGTGAGAAGTTGGTCAGTCATCGGGCGTCTTGTCAGCGCAGCTCTGTGGCTAACGCAGAAAGGAGAAAAGAGAACTTTCTATTTCAGAGAGTGCCACACATACCTAATGTATGTAAAACAAGGGAGACGGTGGCCATGCAAAAACACAGCTGAATTCAGAAGCAGAAATAAAAGAACCTGACTGTGGGAAGGTGGTGGGCCAGGAGAAGACACAACGTGCAACAGCGTCTTTGCAGGATTGCAAAATGGGGAAATGGGGGTAGATCCAGCGTGGGGGGTGGGCAGAGTGACAACTGCGTTTTTGTTCAGGACTGTTACAAAAAACCTTACCAGGGTGACACCGGTCACAAAGGCACTACTAGGCCATGTGAAATGGGTGATACTAACAGAGATGGCCCAAAGTCTACCAGACCAGCCAAGCTAGACCGGCGCTTGGGCTAATGGTGGCCGAGCTGATCAGGTTGAAATGGATAGTGGTGGCAGGAGAGCTTAGATCCTTCCAACCCTGGGAAAGTCAGACTGGTGAAACAGGGGCACTGGAGCAAAAAGTAAGGCATGATGGTGTCCTCAGTGCCCTGTGGCTGTAACGGTGTGATAAAACACCAGGAAATGCACATTATCCTGTCAGTTTGGAAATTCCCTCTAAAGATGTGTTTCAGGTGAAGCAAACTATTTGAAGATAGCTGGTCTGCAACGAAAAGCTGTCCTGCTTCCCTGGGGCAGTAAAAAATAAAGGTGGCTCCACTCTGAGGTGGCTTCCCGCTGTGACTGATGGGAGGGTCTGAAACCTGCCTGAAGACCTGGGACCTTCAGAGACTCCTACCCAACATGTCAGTCAGATCTTGTGGATGTGAAAGAGAAATTATCTCTGTCTGTCTGCTGGATATTTTCCAGGAGCAGTAACCAGGAACAAGGAAAATCACCTTCCCCATAAGACCTCCTCTCTGAATTCTCTGGAAAGAAACTCTGTCTGTGAATGAAGATACCTTGGATGACACCATTGGGTTCAGTGTAGTCATTCACAACAGATCTGGGAGCTCTATACAGACAGGCAGAAGTGAAGCTGAAAGCTGGTGAAAATTGCTTTCTCAGCGAAGCCCCATCTGGCAATTTAGTGATGGTCAAGAGTTTACACAATGCGCCAGCTACACCAGAGAGGCTGGCAGGGAAGGTGTGGCACACTATGCCAAGAAGAGGCCTTGGATGGCCTCAGCCTTTCGAGAGGTCTGTTGTGCTTAGGCTATTTATGGGTGCAAGCCGAGACCTTTGAACAAGAAGCAGTAGGCGCAGTTACACATGGCTTGTGATTAAGTTCAAGGCTGACAGTCTGTAACTGGTCCCAAAGGAAAGGGAGATGTTCCAAAAGCTGGTAACTTATGTCCACCACACAAACAGTGATGGGGAATTTCCACTGGAAAAAAAAAGCAACACAAAAAACTGAGACCTCATGGAGCTGGCCTGCTCCCCAGCCGCCTGCAAGAGGCGCAGGTCGGTAGGACTCTGCTCCTATTACAGGTTTGTTTGTAGATTTGCTAACATTGCAGAACCTTGCACAGGCAAGGTGACAGCAGGTGAGCATTTCAGTGGCCAACGGAATGAGATTTAGTTCCAATCAGCACAATTCTTGCCAGTGGTTAAATTTACTGATAAGTTTTGTTGGTATTTGCCCAGGGGGAACACTCTAGTAAGGGTAGGCCTTGCATCCCTGCAATAGCCCGCTCTGTGAGCTTAGGAATCCCAAATGGAATTTGCCAGAGCATTGTGGAAAAGAGCAACTTCGCAACTGCAGAGTTAACTACACATCTGGGCATAAAGGGAGTAGCAGTGATGCCCAGGCCAGGCAGCAGCTTTGGGGCTCAGTGCAAACAACATCACAGATGCAAAATGGAAGAGTTGATTCTTCCAGGCCTCATCTGCAAGCCACCCCTCTTCTTCCTAAAGACTCTGAGAAGAGATGGAGAGAAGAGGAGGAGAGTATTGTTTTCTCTTTTGTAACTTGTAAATGGGTAAATGCTTCCAGTTCACCCAAGAGAACTGAGGAGGAGCAATGCCAGGGAGGGAGTGCGGGCTCCTGAACCAGTCAGCGCCGGAAGGTACCTCACAAAAAGGAACACAGAATCACAGCATCACAGAGAATTGTAGGGGTTGGAAGGGATCTCCAGAGATCATCAAGTCCAACCCCCCCTGCCAAAGCAGGTTCCCTAGGACAGGTCGCATAGGTTGGCATCCAGACAGGTCTTGAATCTCTCCAGCGAAGGAGACTCCACCACCTCCCTGGGCAGCCTGTCCCAGGGCTCTGTCACCCTCACTGTGTAAAAGTCCTTCCGCATGTTGGTGCGGAACTTCCTGTGCTCCAGTTTACAGCCATTGCCCCTTGTCCTGTCCCCACAGACCACTGAAAAGAGGCTGGCCATTTCCCTCTGTGTGCTACACTTGAGATATTTATAAACACTAATCAGATCCACTCTTAGACTTGTTTTCTCCAGGCTGAACAGCCCCAGTTCTTTCAGCCTTTCCTCATAGAGGAGATGCTCCAGGCCCTTAATCATCTTTGTGGCCCTCCGCTGGACTATGAAAAGAATATGAGCTGGGACACTCATCTGTCCTGGAATGAGGTGTACCTCTGGAGCACGATGAAGTCTGCTCTTGGAGTACCATGGGAAAGGGATTCTGGTCATGGTGAGAAAGTTTGGAGTTAAAGGTGAAACACGGCATAAGAGTTCTAATGCATGGAAACAAGCTGCAGAGCACCTTGTTAGGTGATGCCTGGAGCAGGAACTTCTGAGATTATTATTTTTAAACTGGCAAGTGTTTTAAATCACACTGGGTTTCTATACATGTCCAAAAAGCCTTAGCTAAGTGAAGAGAAAAATCCTATTGGGTAAGATTAAGAAAGGATGCAGAAAGTGTGTGCAGGAGATGAGTGCCCCTGTTGCAAATAACCGTCCCACAGAAACGCAGAGAGACACCATGAAATAATATCTTACAGAGTCATTTCAGTAATGGGCTGCATTGCCTGATGTTCTTGGGTCTCTGTTTGAAGCTGCAGACTGTTTCACAAAATGCCCTGAAGCTTGTCTGCTAGGACACTGGTGCCAGATGTCCAAGTGAAAGACGTCCTCTCCCTCCAAGTCCTAGGAGGTATGGGAGGATTGCACAAAGCTCCAGGGAAAAGCGCTGAATCCAGAACATTTTAGCAGATCTGTGAGGTGGCCGAGATCCCTAAAACATCTCCATGTGACCACAGCCTGAAGGGCTGTTGGGATGGCTTTTTGCAGACTCTTCCAGTTAACTGTTTCACCGTGTGAGATCCAGCATATTCCTAGCCTTTTGAAGGCCTTAGGAGCACCAAAGCACTTCCTCACCATTTTAGTGAAAACCTAAGGACTCCAGCGTGCCTTTTTATGGAGCTTTGGGAGAAGAACAGACAGTTTTGGATCATGCATAGAAGCACATGCTCCACCACCCCCCTTTTTTTTTTAAAGTGAAAATATTATATTTTACAGTCTGAGAGAGAACAGAATGAGATTCTTAAGAAGGATAAACCTGGAGCAACACTGTAGGACTTGCTGCATAAGGTCGTACAGTAGTGACCTGGATGTTTATGATGGTATACAGAGTACAGTGGGATCCTGAAACAAAATCCCTTACTGCCATGAGCCCCGTTAGGAATTATACTAGGGAAAAAACATACTGGGGAAACAAAACTTCAGGGTTTCCCTCTTCCTCTGACCTTCCCTTGCTGCCAGTGGAGTTGTGAAAAGCTGAAGCACTAATCCCCTTCCTCCCCAATAGCACCAAGCAGGCCGAGATTTGCAGGCAGGCTGCGGGCACACTGAAGGCACCTCCGGAGCTCTCTGAGAGTGGCTGCCTGAAAGGGAACCAAGGTGCAGAAGCCTATGGGAAAGGGGAGTGCAAATGTTTTGGATAAGTGACCTTACTGAAGCATACTGTGTAATTACAGGTAAGTAAGACTGTGTCATTCATTGCTTCTTAAACGATTTTCCCTCATTCCCTGCGTGATGGGTTTATAAGAGCCCTGTCATTTCGAGTTCCTTCAGGATAAAGGAGGTGGCTGAGAGGGCAGGTGTGGGAGGAGGATGAATCCTGCTGAAACCAAGGGTACAGGGCACGCAGGAGAGTTGCTCTCCTCTACGAAACAGTACCCACCCCATCCCAGGCACTTGGCTGCAGGCAGGTAAGCCTAGTGAGAGTTTTTGGGTACAAGTGCTGTTCAGAGGAGTCTGGCTCTGAGCAAAAACCCAGGCTCCTGTCATACGAGTTCCTCTGGGTTTAGGGAAGAAAACTCTGGACCCTAGTGAGAGAGCCTCTAAATTCATAATCAACTTCTCTTAATTTGGATAATCTTCAAGAACACAGATTTTTGGTTTACCTTTAGGGGCAGAAGACGTAATAGCGCTTTTGCTGCCTCTTTCATTGTAGACCTTCTGCTTAAGATTGTCCTCAGGCCATCCTGCCTGTCCTCTTGCTACACAAGAAGGGTGCATAGGGGTGTATAGGTTTGGAAGGTACTGGAGTGTTGAGCTTTTTAACGGGAAGGACAGGAGGAGAAATGAGGAGATCTAATGGTGCTTGTCTGATTCTGTCACCACCCCAGACCTACCTCAAGCATGGAAACAAGAAGCCCTCTGCATCATATCAAGAAACTGGGCAAGCAAGGTGATGTAATCCTCCCTGATTTAGGGTGGGTGCTGACTGCAGTCAAGCCCCAGACCATAAGCAGGAAAGTACAAAGCTCTGCATGGGCACTCAAGAAAAAGGACAGGTAGGTTTGATGCCCACTAAAAACCTGTCACCCCTGAGGAAAGGATAAGGCAGCCCTTAGACTCATCCTAGCTTGTCAGGAAGTATCCAGGATACCTCTGGACCTTGTACCAACTGGGAAATACCCCTTTGACTCCCTGCTGCATCTGGGGTGCCCTTCGCTCCCGGACCAGATGGCAGGGAGGGCCACCTGTGCTGGCAGTGCTCCCCCCAGGGCGTGCAGTGCTGTGGGGGAGCTGCCCCACTGTGTGTGGGGCTCTGCAGCCCTTGCAAATCCCGCTTGGCACGGGTTGCTTGCCTGCAGTGTTATTCATCCCCACTTTGCTTCACCGGGATGCTGCTGCTGCTGCTGCTGCTGCAGCCGGGCTTGAGCACCAGCCCTGCACAGCACTTGGCTGCGTGCTAGCGGTGGCGGTGGCAGGCCTGGCAAGCGTCCCTTCTTCTTCACAGGGAGACTCTCCTCCCCTCGGATGAGCAGGTTTCCAGACAGCTCCCTTTTATGAGGACAGATTTCAGCAAGGCACTGAAAAAAAACCCAGCCTCGTTTAACTCATCTGCCAGTCCTCTCCTCCGGGTCCTGCCGGGGAGGTATTGCATGACCCCCTTTAAGCCGCCGGCAGCCAGGCTTTCAACGTGGCAAGGGGGACGGACTGTGTCTGGGCAAATGTTTTGCTTTCTGCGGTCAGAAAGCAGGGCTGGGCGAAGGCGCCGTGCCCGAGGCACATCCTGACAATGAGCCCCTGCCCACCCGGGCCACGCCGGGTCCCGATCTCCCACGTAGACGGCAGGGAGAGCGAGGGTGGCAGCAACCTTGGGTCTATCCCTGGGAGCAGCACTTTTCCCTCGGGAGCCACAGGGACCCTTGCACTGGAACAGCGCCTGACAGGGAGGAATGTGGTGAGGGGGGGTGTGCCAGAAAGAGGCCCTGGGGTGCACTGTTGGGATGGGGACGCACTTGTGCCACCCACACAGCTCACTTCTGAGGCATGCTGGCACCCGCTGACTCCGGTGGCTTGGCTCAGCATTGGCACCCTGCTAAAAGGAGACGGTCAGCCTGTGCATCTCAGCACAGTCACCCTGGACCCTTGATTTCAGGCAGACATTGCTGAGGTTGCAGTTGCATCATCCTTTGCTTCCCCCCTGCCCCTGCCATGTGTACACCCCATGACCATGAAGGTCCAAATCATCTTTTCCCAAAAATACCTTACGTCCTGGGCCGCAAGCACATGCCTGCCATGCCTGCCAGTGGCCTTGGCAAAGAGCAGAGGATTAAATCAGTGAACCCAAGGCCATGCTTTGGCTTGTACTCATTAAAGCTCATGAATTTATGTCAGGGTTGGAAGAGGTCCATGGTATGGAAAGGTCAGTGTTTTGTTTTATTGTCCTTTACTTCCTTTACCGTCCTGAACAAGGTGTGAGGAGGAAGCAATATGTCGGAGGGGTGCAGGACTCCTGGAAGTGAGCAGGTGAAGCGTGATGTCCAAGCCAGGGAAAGCAGTGGGCAATGCTCATCACAGGAGGAGGGTGGGCAGCAGGTCCCTGCGAATCTCCTCTGGCATGAGGAGGGGAAGGCATGCAGCCATTTCACTACCCGCCTTGAACCTTACTCTGTGACTTTTCTAAAATAGCCACGGCCAAAGTTCAGCCCATAGGGCTCTGCACAGTGGTCTGGGCCTTTGCAAGGTGGTCTCACTTGCAGGCTTTGCTGTACAGTACAAACCCCTCTTTAAAACCCCCAGTGCATGAAATCTTGAGCAAGGCAATGAGGCCTTGACCAAAACAATGTTCCTTGAAGAGCAGGGGCACTGTGAGGGACAAATACCTGTACCTGTCCTGGGAGCTGAATGAGGTGGTGGGAGCTCAGCTGGACAAGCAGGACCACTACCTGATACCCATTCCCCAGCCCCACAGACTTAATGGTCTGGAGACAAGAAAGCTTAGATTTCTTTTTTTTTATTACTTTCCCATTTTGCAGATTAATATTCTAATTCATGTTCCTTTATTGATTTTAAACAACTTTTCTCAGTGTAGCCAAACAATTTGGAGGAGCTTCCTGAGGCCTCTGTGCACCAGGGAGCCCTTGGGGTTTGGCTGTCCCCTAACACCGGGTCTGCAGGAGGGGCACAGGAGCTGGGCACTGGTACCGGTGTAATGGTAAATTCCAGCAACAGGACATCACGGCTCCTTCAAGTCTCCATCTTCCATGGGGCCAAAACAGACCAATGGGGCACTAGTCCACCCACTCCCAGGAACACTAGTCCCAGTGGCTGGCTATTTTAGCTTCCTTTCTGGGGTTGTTCCTGAAAAAGTCTCCTCAAAGCACTTGGATGCATCTCAGTGTGGCAAAGTCTGTGCTGGCAGTTTGAGATCCTACAAGCACCAGCAGTGGATGCCAGTATCAGGCAAATTTCAGGTCCGTGTCTCCATGCCTGTAGAGTTCAGGCCAGCTGAAGTGGAGACTTTCTCAGCAGAGGGAGGAAAAAGATCCCCAATGCTGCGTTGACATTAATCACCCTGTTTATGCCACTGTCTGGCAGGTGAAACCCTTGCAGCATGAGAGCTGGTGGCAGTTTCCAGCCTGATCCTGCATGGACCATGGTGCCTTAGGGATCTATAATCAAAGTTTTGATTATTAGGGTAAAATTGGTCATAAAGAAGAAATAGAATGAAATAAAACGAAAGTGCAGCTATCAGCTTCCCTTGAGTTTAACTTGATCTATTTTAATTTAAATGGAAAACATCACATAACTTATCTACAGCGCTTTAAAGCGCTCGTCGGGAACATACTGCCAACACTAGATAGTGGCATGTTTTAGCAGTAGTGTGATGGACATAAAGCTCTTTAATATGCACAGAAAGCCAAGCCTCAAATGCTCTGCTAAGAAAAATGTTTGGGCCTCATCAAGAATGTATGGAGCTAGGGGCAGGAAGAAATGCACACTGCCCGGCGCAGCGTCTCATTGTGTACCTTGGCATCTCTTTATCTGTTTCTGAAAGTTTTGAACAGCAAGAATAGAAAACATCCATCTCAGAGGTGCTGTGAGGCATGTTCATGCACGTGAAACATTTCGAAAGCCCCGGGAGCCTTGCCCAGCCGTCATGCAGTGACCTCGGCCTGGGGGTGAACGAGACGAGCTCCTGATGTCCCTTCATCAAAATGACCAGAGCAGCTTCACTCAAGGTCCTGAGAGCAAATGCTCTCAAGCTGACAGGCTTCTCTAAGATCTTCTTTTCTGTTCACGACAGATTGCAAGTGGGATAAACTTTCCCCCCACTCCGTGGGTGAAGGCTTTGGAGAGTTGTGTGGGGTTCATGCTTAGGGAAATGACCCCTCACATGGAACCGGTGCTCAGCTGACGCAGAGTGTCCCCGTGTCCTTGTACTGCAGCCATGGGAAGGCAAACCTCTTCCAGCTCCCAACGGCATGCTCGAGTTCCCACTCGATGCGGAGAGTGCAGGGGACGGCGTGGAGAGAGCTGCTTCGATGGGCTGGCATCAATATCAAAGCCAGGTACGCGGCCCTGTATCCCACTCAAGGCAGCTGCAGGACGGTGCCTCTTTCCTCTGGAGGGGGAAGCTTGTGCACGGGGCAGGAAGCCATCATGGAACAGCCAGCTCAGGAAGGGGCCAGGGCCAAGATTTTGTTTTTAACCTGTTTCTTGTTTATTTAAGCCTTTGAGGAAGGCGAATAAAAGCAGCCACTGACAGAGGCCGGCTGTGTCGTAATCAGAGCTGCGTGTGCTGGCTGGGTCACAGCAGCTAAGGCAGCCTGTGTGATGGCAGAAACCACCTCTCTGGTCATTCATCAGCCTCGCAGACCCACTGGCATCTTACATAGGAGCCAGGGTGCTCAAAACAGGTATCCTGAGCTCATCTACATCCAGCCAGCGGCAGCCATTCGATGCTGCTGCTTTAGCTGGACACAGGAGAGTTGTGCTGCCTTCTGGGCAGCAGTTCAAGGTGAGGGCTTTGAAGCTGCCCAGCTCTCTGCTGAAGGAGGAGGTGTTAGAAGCCTGGATATTTTTGTCTTCGTTATTCTGTGTGGAACAGGTAAAAGTAACTTGTTCCCCATTGCAGAGAGGCATGAGTCCTTGCTGGGTTTGCTCCTGGGGCTGATCGAGCTGTCACCTCTGCCATCTGCTAGTGCTGCCCGTGCCACAGGGCTTGCTGCCTCGGGCCCTGAAAGTGGCCATCCGACATTCTCTGGCCCCGTGCACAGGACCGGGAGATGTAACACTGCCACTGATGCTGCACATGTGGGATGGCAGCAGGTTTGCCCTGGTCAGCCATTTTTGTGGCTGTTTGCATTTTTCCTGCATCGTTTATGCTCTCCACTTCAGCCTCCTGGGTTTGCAAAGGGCAAATTCCCACTCCCTCAAAGCAGTGCTTGCCAGTGAGACCAGTGGCTCAGATACGGGCTGCAGGGGAACGTCCGCTTCCTTTCCCCCATCTGAACCGGCTACCACCTCCCCTGGCCGTGATCCTGCCATGTGCTGCTTTGGTCTCACAGTGCACTGTTTTGGGACCATACTGGTTTGGCAACCCCCAGCTGTTCCCACTGGGTGCTACAGGAGGTCCCGGCTGCATGGGGCTGGTAGATGGACCCAGGACTGGGATCACTGGTTTTGAGTTTGAACCAGAATTCATCCCTAGAGCCAGGATAATAAACACAGAGTTTACTATTGCAGACAATGTAGGTTAGGTTGAAGTATCTTTCTAGGTTGTTCAGAAAAGGCAGAGGATGAATGCCTGTTTGAAGCTATCCTGATTTAAAAAAAGGTAAATAAGACATAAAAATGGGATTAAGCAGGAGTGTGACCATGGGGTGAGTCTGACTGGGGGCTGGGGTCAGAGCACAATGCACATCAAGAGGCAAGAAAGAGCATCGTGGGATGGATCCTCTAACTTTCATCAGGAGGAGCTACCTTCTCCTGTTAATCTGAATTTAAAAGGACCCGTAAGGGACCCTTGGTTTAACCCATACGGGCCTGTGGATTTCAAAGAGCTCTATGCCAGTGTTAGGATGAATTTCTGAAGCACCCTCTCCCCTTAAAAGAATAGATGGACGTGCCCTAATCTACTTGTAATTTTCCATCCAAGTTTGCTCAAAAAGTAAATGAAGACATTACAAAAATCCATCTGACCAAAAAAAAAAACCAGCTCTGGCCAGTCATTTCAGGCTAAGCTAATGCAATTATCATTCTTATCCATATTGTCATGCAGTTAGTCCTGCTGAGCCTAGCGCTCAACTGTCCTGATTTTTCATCATAAATTCTCTTTGTTCCTCTTCAAGTATTACTCCTGATTAAGGGCTGCGATTTGAGAAACTTAATGTCAGGTTTTAAAGTGACAGTTGATTTTTCTTTTCAGCGAGTTTGTTTTGTATGGATAAGCTTTATCATTGCATTGACATATTTTTGACTCCTTTTTACTCTTTGGATTCCTTTGTAGACACTGTTCTTAATTTCTCTGAAAAGACTGTAGAGCTCGTGCTCTCAGCGAGGGTAATAAACCCTCTTGCAGGTGTTACCGTGCGTGGGGGGGAAGATGTGAAATGGAAGCAGGCACCAGGAATGCAAATTCCCGCTGCAATTTGGGTCACATGTCCAAAGGGTATTATAATTCCTCACATGCTTTCTCACGCAGCAGGACGCGGGTGCAGAGGGATTGCTGCCTTGGACCGGGCTCCCAGCTCATCTACTCCCCTGTCTTGTCTCTGAAGGTACCCAACTGCCAAGTGCTGTAAACCCAGAACGAGAAACACCGGAATGGCCAATTATAACTTGCCTATAGGAAAATATTTTCCTAACCCCAGGCATTTATCACTTGGCATGTCCCCTGAAGAGCTCTGGTTTACATCCCTTCTGCATGATTATCTCAAATGAGGTAACCTTGGAGATATCCACAACCTGCATAAATGCCCATGCGGGTTTTTTCAGACCTCCTGAACTCCTCATCTCGGCAGTTTCCCATGGCAGTGGTACACTGCCGAACTCATCCCCATTCCTTCGGCCATTCACTGCTCATTTTTGTAAATAAAATCAAACATTCCCATTCCTTTCTGCTGAACAATAATCTGGGCTTTCTTGCGCCAGCCTCCCTTGGGCTTTTCTCTCTGCTCTCTGTGTCAGTCAGTCAGTGCCACCTTTATTAATATTCCCTTCCACCCCGGTCCACCTTTGCACAAGAGCTTTCCCACCTTCTCGAGCAGCAGTCTCTTTGGTGCTTGAGTCACAAAACCACCTCTCCCACCTTTACTGGTGGCTCACCAGGACTGCATGTGTGGTGTGAACGAGTTTGAGGTCCAGGCACAGGGAGCCACACTATAGATACAGCTGTGCTGAAATCGAGCGCTGTCTCAGCTGAGTTACTTAATGAGATTTGCTCTTGTTACCCTGATCCAGGCCAAGACCTACAGCAGGGACTTCAGCCAAGGTTTGGCAGCTCCTTCCTGCAACTTCTATTTCACCCTGGCAAGGCCAGACCTCCCCCCTCACCTTTCCTGTGCCACTGAGGCCGTTGACCTGCCTGTGCCTGGACTGCTAACACAGCACTATGAGGCCTCGCTTGCACCACAGACATTGTTTTGCAGTAGAAGAATGTAGCCCGGGAACCCCTGGTTGTGAGCCATGGTGTGGGCAGCGGGCAGTCTGCTCTTGACTGTGTTGGCTGATCATGTGTAAAAAGAGGAGCCAGAGTAGGAGAGGGATTTTAAAAGCAATTACAGCTATCAGAGTGACAGAAAATAAATAAAATCTAGCACAGATATGGTATTGAGACACATCAGGAGCAATGGGAGTGAGGGTTCGGTTGGCAGCATCCCTTTGAAGATGCCTGTGAGAGCGAAAGTGGATCATTCACAGAATCACAGAATCACAAGGTTGGAAAAGACCTTTAAGATCATCAAGTCCAACCATTCGCATCCTAAACTAAACCATATCCCTAAGTACCTCATCTACCCTTTTTTTGAACACATCCAGGGAAGGTGACTCAACCACCTCCCTGGGCAGCCTGTTCCAGGCCCTGATGACTCTTTCAGTATAAAATTTTTCCTAACATCCAATCTGAACCTGCCCTGGCACAGCTTCATGCCATTCCCCCTTGTCCTATCACCTGTCACCTGGCTGAAGAGACCATCACCTACCTCTCTATAACCTCCCTTCAGGTAATTGTAGGCAGTGATAAGGTCTCCCCTCAACCTCCTCTTCTCTAGGCTAAACAGCCCCAGCTCCCTCAGACGCTCCTCATAGGATTTGCCCTCCAGCCCCTTCACCAGCCTGGTTGCCCTTCTCTGGACTCGCTCCAGGACCTCCATGTCCTTCTTATGGTGAGGAGCCCAGAACTGGACACAGTACTCGAGGTGTGGCCTCACCAATGCCGAGTACAGGGGCACAATCACTTCCCTAGACCTACTGGCCACACTGTTTTTGATTCAAGAACCCCCAGCTCAGCTTTGGGCTGTAGCTGCCCACAGGAGAGCTCCTGCGCCCTAGGCACTACACAACAGGGAGCTGCCAGGAAAAACACTGCTGTCACTGCAGAGGAGGCCCTCTTGTTACCCATGGAGGCTGCTTGTGGGTGCAGGAGACAAAAGGTGGTTTTCCCATTTACTTTGTAGTTCTAGCTCAAGGTTTGATGCTCCCAGAGCAGTGGACATCCAAGGGCGCGACTCCCTGTGCCTGTGCCCATGTAAAGTAGGCTGTGCTGGCAGGAGGCGGATGACAGTCAGAGGTACCACTGACATCATTTTAAGGCTGGGTGAACACACTGCAGCTGGGAAAACACTAAAAAATGGCATTTATACACCTTGTACGCTCAACTGCACTATAGGCAGTGCTGGTAGGGGTGCTTGCTTTTCAAGTTATTCAGAACGCCCTATTATAAAACGTCATTTTCAGTTAACTAAAGCTTTGCCAAACATTTTGAGATGATATTTTCCATGCTGTATGGCTGCCTCTGTCTTCTTTGAGGGAAAGATCCAGGCAAATGGGCTTGGCCAACGCCTGGCAGGCACCTGGCGCAAGAGACAGGGGTGGAAGAAGCCGTTTCGCACCACACGAAGCGCTTCCGGTGACCTTTTCGCTGAGCAGCTTGAGCATGCCCCTGCTTTGGAGCAGGGATTTGAAATATATGGCAAGACAGCCAGATGTTGTGCTGTGGGTCTTTCCATCTCCTCCCATCCAGGAAAGATTCCGCATCCCCATCACCACCCTGTTCGGCTGCGGTACCTCCCCGCTGCTGCGTGTCCCTGTTTTGTCTGGGGTGTCTGACCACTGCCTGGTCCCTCTCCATTTTACAGTCCCACTAATGAGCCCTGGGGCTGGCAGTGTGGTGTAAGGCCACAGTCCTTTTGTGACTTGAAAAGCTACATCCAGAAAGTTGTGTTAAAAATTATTACAGCTGCACAGTGACATATTGAGAGGTTTAGAAGCGCCAGGATTGGACTGACCTGTGCAAATTCAATTCACTTTCCCAAAGCTGGTTTAAAAGAGGTATCTATTGCTGCTTTCTTCATTCCACACAGCTGGCCTTCCCATCTGAAGCTTCATGCAGTTTTAGTTACGGTGCATTGATAGACCCCAACCTTTTGTTGTTTTATTCAAGAAGGCTTGGGCTGGAAGTGTTTGAAATCAGCCAAAATTTCACAAACGTTGCTGTTGCCGTGTATCCTAAAAGCAGTTCTCTTCCTTGCATCTTGTGCAGCAATGACATGGAAGAGGTGTTTAGGACAGAGACACAACTTTTGCCTGAAGTCCACCAACCTTTATTTGGATGCCCATGAACCCATGAGCTGGCACAGGTGAAGTCCTGAATCACAGAATGGCACAGGATGGGCAGTTTGTTTTTGGCCACGCAGACCAACCCCATTATAATCGTCTCTCTGTCGCCAGATCGCTGCCTGTACCAGTACCCTTGTCAACTGGTATTTATAAAATAAGTACGTCTGAGGGTTTTCATAGTAACAGTGCCACATGAGCAGGCAACTGAAGTTTACATCCCCTTCGGCATAGTGCTTCTAATATACAGCTATTAATTCACAGAGGATATATACATAAGGGCATGAAGGATTTTATTGTAAAGGTGCTTGCCTGTGCTCAGATGGCAGGGGTATGAGTCCCAGCTCTGCTGCAGACTGTCCATATGACCTTGAACGGGCCTCGACCCAGGTCACCGGGCATATTTAGGGGTGCACATCCTGCTGGCATGACTTGGAGGTAAGCACCTGAGTACTTGGGTGGATGTGCTATGCTGAGGGTCCCTGAGAGACCCTAGGCTTACAGAAGTCAGTTGCTCTGCACAGTTCCTCATTTTAAAGTGGCAATACAAGCAGCTCTTGGTCTTTCTAGGGGCACCTTATCAGACCTTGACACCTTGCATCGTAGCATGTCACAGAGACATGGGACATGTGCTCCCACACCCCACTCTGCCTCAGCTCCTCTTCATGCAGGTCCCGCTCTGCAGGTATTCCAAATGTCAGTGTACCCAGCCTGTTCTCCTTCATCCAGTCCATGGATCCCATGTCATGCACGGCTTTGCTTTGAGGTATCTCAGTCCTCCATTACACTGTGTGGCAGAGACCGCGCTGTCCTAGCATGAACTTTCTCTCATTTTCTTTTCTCTCATCACCTGGGCAGGCTCTGCCCCTTCCCACACAGCCAGTGCCCATCAGGCTGGGGTCAGAGGTCTGTTGCTTTGCGCTTCTCACACCATGGGGCTTTCTGCAGGAAGAGCAAGGGCCTGGAGAAAAGGTGAAGCCTTCCTGAGGGATAAGTCCACGACTCCTGAATGAGATCTTCTGGAATTAAAGACCATTACCAGATATCGGGGAAGCCAATGGATGAAGTGAGGTGGGGTAAGCTAGAATGGAGTAATAAACGAGACCCCTGTTTTAACAGGTCCTAAGGAACTGGTAATAAAAAATTAATACTATGAAACACAGAGGAACTCGGGCAGGAGGGAGTGACATGACAAGACTGTTGCAATAACTCTATCTTTGACTCTACCATGCTTGTTAGAAGATTATGCATTCAGTCTTTTTCTGTTAATACGGTTTTCCTTTTATTTTGTGTACAACTGATGGGTCTCACAGTTATTTCCCATGGATGCCCAAGGGATTTGTGCAGGTGAGGAGCTTAGCTGTCTTAGGTGTAGTCAATTTTGTGGGTAGTACTGATGCGAAGTGAGTGGCGTTTGCGGGTAATTAAAATGCTACACTTTAAAATAATTTTTGCTAATTACTAATACTTAGCAGCACAATTTTAGCTGCAATTTCCATGTTCCATGGGGATTTGAACTCTGTTAATATCCCACTGACTCTCTTGGCACCATTTAGCATATCAAAATGACCATGAAATTAAAAAAACCTTAGTCATTTTACTTCTCTAGGAATTAATGCTAGCAGTAACAGGGAAAAAAAATGCTGCAGGAAAAAAATTACCAAATCCAGCGCCTTTCCCTGTTTTTTCCCCCCAAAACAAGCGATTATGCTATAGTGCTGACTGACCCAGAGGAGCACAGAAGCTGTCCCGGGCACAAGCAACATTTACTTTGCCAGGAGGAGGATGCATGGGGCTGCATTCCCCTTACCAACACGACTGTTGTCCCATAAGGCCGGGCAGCGAGCTAGTGCTAAGTAGCATTCCCTTGGCCTGAAAAACAAGCCAGTATCTTTCAAGGTCAGTAGACTGATCTTTTAACTCCCACTCTGGGCACTGGTTGCTGAAATGGAGCTACGATCCCTGTGCAACATCGGACCCTAAACCACTGGCAGAATGAGCGCCACATGGGTTGTTTCCCAGATTCTTGCTCTGCTTGCCCCTGTGAGTCAGGAATGTCCTTTAAAGAGGATGAAAGAGAGAGGGAGAACATGAGACTTCTGCTTGGGGTAAGGCAGGGTGCATTCGCAGCATCCTCGCATCATCGTGGCAATCCAAACATACAAATAGCATCTCTATGGGAATTTGCAAGAAAAATTGCTCAGTTATTTAGCAATAAAATCTCCAAATCAGCCTCCGACAGTCATTCTGAAAAACGATGCAAACATCCAACACATGAACAATCAAAAACACATCAGTTGTTACTTTTTTTTCCTTTTTTTAACTGAAAGGGAAGACTTGCTTCCTTTCACTGAATGCATGTCTGCACAGATCAATGTCAGCTCTTACTTATTTGCTACTTCTACCGATTTGCATTTATTCCTGTTACTTGGGTCTTAGCCATTGTGCTAGCTTTGTTCTACATGCTTTGATTAAACTAAATTCCAAGTCTTTCTCGGGAGCACATGGCATTGTCCATCCAGCATCCTATACCTGGCCCTGCACGCAGCCCTCCCTGGCAGCCCCCCTCCCTCTCTCTCTCCCCCCTTTGCGGGAAGAGGGTAGCTGGAGGAGTTACCACCCTGGCTCCACCAGTGGTCCTCTTGTTGACCCTGAGCACATCATGTAACCTTTCCTTGCCTGTTAGAGCTGGGAAACCGCATTGATCCTGGTGGGATGAGCCTAGCAGCAAGGATTTGTTCTGCGTTTGCTTTCCCCACTTGTAAACTGAGCATCGTAATACTTCCCTAGATCAAAGGGGGTACAGGGAGAATTAAATAATTAATGTATGTAAAGCACTTTGAAAGATGAAAGATGCTATGTAAGTACAAAGTATTAACTACAAAAAAAAACCCCAAACCCCACAACACCCCACACAACCAAACAAACCAACAAACCCAGCTACTGAGGTAAGCCTCCAGTTCAATCTGTAAGGGACGCATGGAATCAAAATAATTGCCACCAACAAATGGAGAGTGAGGTTTTGCCAAGCCCTGAAACAGCCATGCAGGGCGCCGAGAGCCCTTCCTCCTCCTCCTATGGCCGAGTCAGGGCGCCTGTGTAAGTGAGGAGGAGCCGAAAGCGCACCCGCGACGGGGATTTGGAAGGGAAGGCACTTCCTGCATCACCAAATCATCTCAAGCAACCGTCTCAAATGGTGCAATTCAAAAATAGATAGCGCAGCGTCTTACAGCAAGGTGTGTTTCTTGCTGTTCCCCAGCCTCCCTGCTCCGATGGTTAGAAACCTTTCTCTGGTTTCCAGGCTAAATGTACTCATGGCCATTTGTATCCATTTGTCCTGGTGCCAACATTGTTTTAACTTTAACACGGGGTATTTATAGACTGATCGTGTCCTCTCTAACCTTTAATGTTGTTAGGCAATCCCTTTCAGTTTCCGGTTGTTATGTAGGGTCTCCAACCCACCCCCCCAAGCACCCTACCAACGCCTAGCTACGCTGGCTCCCGTCACAATTTGTCTGTGTCGCATAGAGGTCAATAACGCTGCATGTGGCCTCCTTGCCAGGCCCACCCATACTTGTTCTCCATCAGTGCCACTGTTCAGGCCTGTGTTGGATGTACTTGTGTCGAACAGAGGTCAGTAAAGCTGTGTGCAGCCTCCTCGCAGGGCCCACCCGTACTTGTTCTCATTAAGTGACACTGTTCAGGCCGTGTTGGAGGCATTTGGTACAGCCCCAGTCACATGTACCTTTTTCCATGGCCATGCTTTGCTGCCGTTTGACAGTAACCCCGCGGCGAGCTGAGGCGCTTGAGACATTTTTATTTTCCCAGAGAAACTCTGACACTTCGGCCTTACGTGCCAAACCTTACATTTGGCACAATTTGATTTCATCCTATTCCTATTGTTCCCATCCTCAAGGTCACGCAGTTCTTCCTGTTTGATAGGCTGGGGCCTCCTGTGTATTGACAGGCACTCGCATGTCTGTGTCATCAGGAAATTTCGCGGTGCACTCCTCCCTCTTTTGTGCAACAGGCAAATATTAACTAAAAGCAGTCCCCAAGCAGTCCTCAGACAATTCCACTAGCAGTTGCCTTCCAGACCCCCTTTCAGCACATCTTGCTTTCATCTCCCATCCTGGCGTGCCTCACCTATCTCGCAGAGGTGGTTGAGGCTCTTCCAGAATGAAAGATGAAGCAAGTCCATATGGCTTGCCGGGCCCAGCCAGCCCTTTAAAAGCAGTTGCATTCCCTTGGGGACATTGCAAAAGAAAGTCAGAGAAGTTGCAAAGAACTGACATTTCATAACAATGCTAAGCCAAGGAAATACAATACTCGGGGTAACTTTGGATGGGAGGGAATATTCTTCAACATCTGGTGGAGCACATGCAGTAATGCTGGCAGCGTAGAAAGCCCCTTGTCCTCAATAACTCTTTCACATAAAAGGTCACCAGTCTGAAGAAGCAGAGGACATGAAGCCATGTTGTTATTGCTAATCAGAGGGAAACTGAGTCCAAGGAGAGGTGGAGTGCAGACACAAGGGCCAGGTGGCTGTTTCAGGGCTGGGCAGGTGTCAAGAGATGTCCTGAATCTGCTTTCATGCAGCTCTGGTCTAAGCATCGGGCATCTGTTTTGCCTCAGATGAAAAGCAGGCAGTTTTGGTCTTTTACAGAGATGATTTATAGATAGTTTACACCAATGGATCAATGCAGGAAGAAAGGGAATACTGAGATCTGTGAGTATGCAGATCTTTGTGAGGCAGAAGATTATGGCCCAGCATCTAGTCAACCCTACAGTTGCTAAGACAAAGTCAGGAGCAGACTGGAAGAAATGAACCAAGTCTTCAGTTTCCAGGGAAGACCACAGGCTCTATTTTCAAACCAGCCAAGAGAAAGGGGAAAATCTTGGCCACACCGAGGTCAACAACAAACTTTGATTGGGCTGAAGACATCAGCTCCAGCTTCTCAGGTGCTTCAGGGGTCCAAAGGCGACTCTGAGAAAAGCCACCACTTGTGATGGGACCAGGTCAGAGGAAAGTTGCAAGCACTTGCTTTTGAAAGATGGAGAGCTTGTCAACAAATTCCAGCTGGGGCCTTCCAGAGGACTCAAATGTGTATTTCAGGCAACTGCAGCGCCTGTGAGTATGTCAGACCTTGGAGTGCAGCTGGGGCAGTAAATAACACGGTGAGACTACCCAAGTGCTAGCGTGAGACCTTGAGCCAGGTGCAGAAACAAAGCCCTGAGTGTCTGTAAATTCCAGAAAGTCTGAAAAATCAGATACATATGCATATGCACCACCAAGCTTGTCCTGGATCTTTGGAGAGAGCACATTATTAGAGCTCCTGGTTGCGTTACACCGACTCAAGCACTGTTTTCATGAGCCTCTTGAAAAAAAGCCCTTTCTAGCTTCATTATAAACCACGGACTGCATGGGACAACTAAGCATGTTTGGCACCCACTGCTATGAAGGAGAGCTCCTCGGCTCCAGCACTGACTGATTCCCCCCATCCCAGCTGTGAGATCCGCCTGTGCAGCCCAAGCTTGGGAGTCAGAGCTGTGCAAAGCCAGGGCTTAGGCGGATTTTAATTATCATCTCTCCAATTGGCAGGATTTCTTGCAGTCCACCCTGCCACTTTCTGCAGGCTCCTAGTTCTGCGCTTGGGCACGTGTGAAAGAAACAAAGAGATGAACTGGGAGACCCATGCAGTGCTTTTCTTTTTCATCCCATCCTCACCCCACACAGTCAGAGTCCTACCCCCAAAGCCGGGCTGCCCCTCTCCTTGCTTACCCTCCATGGGTTGCGAGAACCAGTGAGGGGCTGCCTGTCTGCTGGGATGGGGAAGAGGCAACCGCACTTTCTCCTATGTAAAATGGAGGTAGGTGGCCCATGAGGGTGATGCTGCTGCCAGCTGTTTTGGCTGTACCCACAGAGCGGCTGTGACTGTACTGCCATGGCATGGGTTCTCACTCCAGGAAGAAAAAAACCTCTCAGCAGCTGGTGGGTTTTTTTTTAGAGGGAGAGTTTTGGGTTAATTCAGCCTCCTTGCCTGCTGAGCCAGGGCCACGGGCACAGGCAGTACCCTGTGGCAGCTGGCACATGCTGTTGGGACACCCAGGCGTTGCCATCCCTTGGAAATGGTGAGGCCCCTGTCTTTAAATGAAAACAGTTTGTGTTACAGCACCAGTAAAATAATTATTAACGAGATTGGTTCATAGCAGGCTGTGAGTGACAGACGTGGCTGTAACAGTGCTGCTGCAGAGGCTTCTTTCTTCCTCTTATAGGGTCAAGCTTCTTCATTTTATCTCTCTCACTGACAAAAAGAGAGAGTGGGAGCCCTTGCCCTTCCCTCTGCTGCCTGTGGTGCCCGTGTCCTGGTGTAAAGCCACGGCAGGTTTCCTGGCACCTCTGCACATTGTCTAAGGCAGCAGCTTGAGCCCCGCGTGTCCGTGTGTGTGTACATGTGTCTGTAGGTATCCATCCCCGTGAGCACATACACAGAACAGACCTAATCGTTATCCTCAGCAAGAACAGGAGTAAGAGGATTTGCCTCTGTTTAACCAAGTAATAATTAACACTTGGTGAGAAGGTCTAACAGCCAGAGCATCTCATTAATGTTATTTTGATGGACAACCTCCTCTTCAAATATACTTTGAAGAAAGAGGGCCAGGTTTGGAAGGGGCACAGAGTGGTTTGTGAAGTAGTCACCCCTCACTTTCGGACTCCTTAACTCTGCTCAGTTTATATACCTCCAGGTTGGTATATAATACTTGACCAGGATGTGGCAACATGTTCACCAAGCCACAGCACTTAGCTTTACTTCCTTGCAGTATCACGGCTTCTTGCCTCGTACTGCTCCATCCCAATTTTGAGGTACTGTCAGTTGTAGCATCTAAGGACCCTCCCTCTTCAGGCTTTACGTGGAAACATGATAAAATGTGACTTCCACTGCGATGAACCTGTCGTAAGAGTAGAATGAAAGACAGAAACAGTCAGATCGTTATGGACAGCTTAACTGCTGCCAAGTTTTCTACAGTATACCCCTGTAAATGCCTGGGCCACCGTCTGGGTTCAGGGAAACGCAGCTGAAGGTGAGGAGCTCCAGACACAGGGCGCCTAAGGGGGCTTTGGCAAAAGCAAAGATTTAGGAATTGAAATCGGCCTAGCACAGTCATTGGAAGACACAATTTCCTTCTCATCTGAAAGAAAACTTCATTTTTCTTTTTTATATGGACAGATTTACCTCGTGGTCAGATGCAACAGCTGGAGGGAATAAGGCGCATAGCCTCTGAGCGTGGAGTAACCTGACATAAACCAACGCCTATTCTACTTCATTCCCCATCTGCTACCCCATCATACAAAGCTGAAGTGTGTCACACATTGGTCCTACCCCGGGAATGCCAGAAGGGTACATGGAGCACACACAGAGAATAATGTGGGTTGGACAAGTTCCTCTGGAGGTCATCCGGCCCAACCCAAGGCTCGCAGCAGGGCCTACAGGCACAAAAACCAACATGAACTGGCCTCAAAAGAGTGTGTCAAAAACAAGCTTCACCTCCAGATGACCTGAACTTTAGAAATGGCTGTGTCAGAAGCCAGCCTGAATTGCGTGTCAGACCCATTTCTAATTGGCCTTGTCTTTTATGTAATCGAGCTTTCAGGAGCTAGATATTATTATTATCTGCTGTCAATGGGCATCAGTCCTCAGAAATCACAGCAGCTGACTTCAAACCTCTGCTTTAAGGGTGAATCTACCATCATTTATTTTAATGGGGAACCCTCTGTTCTTTAGCAGGTTGCCAGTGTGCTGAACTTTGACTACTCAACAGTGCACTGGTGCTGCTCGATCTGGCTCTGTGGTCCATGGCTTGCTGTGGAGCGAGGGGAGCAGGAGAGAAAGAAGTGAGGATGAGGCAGGCTCTGAGCTTCTCCACAGCCCAGACTGACTTAACGGGTGGGTGAGACCTTGTCTGGCTTTGGCACATTTGGCTCTGTCCTGGCCCCAGCTGTCACTCTGGGGGTGGCATCTCAAAGGGGGTCCCTGGGCCAGCAGCATTTTGTTGTGCTGCTCTTGGGGCAAAGGGAGTCACACGTCCCTTGGTCCTTGGGGCAACACAGCGAGTCCCATCCAAGCCTTTGTTCCTTGCCAATTCTGCTGCTCCAGATTTGTGTGCTGCAACCCTGTGATTGGCACATGGCCGGACTGCTGATGCCTTGAAGAAATATCTGTATAAAAGCGATTATGTGTGACTGCATGTCTGTGTGGGTCCAACCATGCCAAAAACACTTTATTTCCAGTGTAAGAATCACAGTGGGGAAAAAAATCCGATGTTTCTGGAGCCCCACACAACACTGTGTGTCCTCGTGGGTAGGAGAAGCAATAGGAAGGACTGTGTCATCGCAAAGCTGCAGCCCAGACCTTGCCATTTCTATGCCTGACGGTGTGTGTGCTGTTTGACTTGTTGTCATCGTCACCCGCTCTGTGCTGCCTTTTGGCAAAGGGAGGAACAAGAGCAGGCAATGTTTTACAGAGGACAGTATCTGGCTATGGAAAAGCTGTGCAACATGACTCATTTTGTGTAAAGGACATGGAATTACAACTGCATGCCACATGAGAGATGGTAGCTGGGCTCGAATCAAAAAACATCCTCATCCAGGAAGGGTATTCAAGCATGTGCTTAATTTAAGAACATACTTAATCAGGGCCTTTGGGCATAAAAGGGTAATGATTATTCTTGTGTCACAGAGAAAATCCAAGTGACATCCAGAAGATGTATTACTCGAGAAAATTTAGTGTTATTTCAGCGTCCTTGTTTAATCTTTCAATTGCTAAAAAAGTAATTCTTTTAATTTCTTGTTGCTGCCCAGTGCTGTGAATTCTTCTACAGCTGTTTTACACTCGATTGTCAATGCCAAGTGGAATCAGCCAATACAATCTGGTTCAGATAATAATTATGGAAGATCAATCCTGCATCCGCCTCTCTTCTCTGTCCCCATTAAACTTCCCAGCGTGTAACATGTGCATGTTTGACTTTGCAGGGAGAGCTGGCCACAGCAAAATAACCCCTTTTCCTCTTGTACACACTGATTAGTAGTTTCAAAACAACAACATCCCTATCCCTGATTTTCCCAGCGTATAACTGTGCTGCTGCAGAGATTAGATATGG
Source organism: Porphyrio hochstetteri (assembly GCA_020800305.1). NCBI lineage: Eukaryota > Metazoa > Chordata > Aves > Gruiformes > Rallidae > Porphyrio > Porphyrio hochstetteri. Next base: position 77,348,486 of record CM036905.1, on the reverse strand, counting down.
CATATATAAATTTAAGTATGCATACGTATTTTTTTAAGAACTGCAAGTGACTGTCTTTATTTAGCAACTGGTTAGCATTCACCAAAGTCCCAAAATCGTCCCAGTAGAAGCAGGTGAGCTGTTATCCGATCACTGTGTTACTCAAAAAAAACCCCATGAGAAGAACAGTGGGAGGAGAAGGTGGCTGAAAGCTGCTCCTGCCGGACCAGGTCCTGCTGCCCTTCATGGTGGGGATGGTGCCTCCCTGTGTAGGCATGTTGTACTCGGCCTAGGAGACACTCCTTGTCTCAGCGTGACCAGGGAAGATAGACACTAACATCTTAGGTTTCCTGGGAAAAAAAACAAGTGCTCCGAGTGGTGCAGCTACTCCAGACCCATCAGCTGTGAGAAGGCGAACTCTGGTCTACATTGGCCATGTTTCAAGTTTCATACCCAAACCTTTCAGTTGCTGTACAGAAGAAGTCCCCTGAACTGGCCTAGACTTCTCCTGCCTTAAGGGCTCTGGACACCAGCCATGCAACTGGGATTGTCAAGGGGTCTGCAGGAGGCTGGGACCCAAGTGGATTTCTTGCCTATTCCCTGTAGGAGATACACAGCCTGCCACCCATGGAGCGTGGCCTCATTTTTGAGATACTTGCTGTGCAGAAGGATATTTAGGCACCTGTTTTAAGAGAGATTCTTGGGCCAGGAGATAAGCAAGGGCTGTTACTGGCTGTAAGGTAAGTGCTTGTTCATTTTATTGACTTTGGATTAAATCCTGTTCATCCTCCTCAGGCAATTACTCCCCCTGAAACCAATATGCCTGTCGGCACAAATAAAGCAGCTGGATTTTGGCCCCTTTTGGAAGACAATGATCATAAATCTAGCTGCCAGCACAAATCCAAGTGCTAAAACCAGGGATTTTCTTGGGGGGAAAAACAAAAGCACAGAAAAGACCTGTGGCATAGAATTAGGGAAATGGACTGGTAGAAAGGAAAAGAAAATTTAATTTAATTCAACTCTCATACTTACTATTAGGGGGATGTTCAGCTGGCCATCAGTAAAACACATCTTCTCAGCCTTGCCACCGCTTCCCTATATGACCTTGGTGATGATCCTTGAACACCCCATCCCTCTCAAAGCTGTGGTTGGATATAATTGTGTATGGCTTTGAGATCGAGAGACAAGGTACACCAGAGATTGTAAGCTATCATAAGGATGTTTTAAAAAAGTGGATGACATTGACAAAACTTCTTGGTGAGAAGCTATGAAAACTCGGTACCATAAGCAGCATGGCTAAGGAAGAGTGTTTTCTTCAGGGTTTTTTTCCCCTCTGGTTTCTTTTCCTTCTCCTTTTTTGAACAACACACCCTAATTGTGCTCTATGGATCTAGCACGAGAGTTATGTGTGCAGGAAGCGTCTGAAATCACTTTGTTTGTAGCTTTCTTTCATATGTTTGGTAATATAAATAACCAAAGAGGATATTGCTTAACTCATAAAACAAAGTGACATCATAATTTATTAATACAGAAGACACAGTTCACTACTGCTAAATGCCATAAGGAGCTGGAAGTAGGGTGGCTTCTCAGAAGGCATTGCCTGTATGTCAAAAGAAAGATTTCCTTGATGCTATCTCAGCATGCATAAGATCTCTCAGTACTTCAACATTTTGGTTACTCCCCCTGAACTGCTCTGCAGCATTCAAAGGCACCTTTGCTGATGATTTCCCCAACATCTAACACCTTCTTCCCACCTGCCCCACTCCTTACCACGCTTTGCTCCTGTCATTTGCTCGAATTGACTCCTCTGTGGGAAAAAGTGGAAAAAAACCCCATAGCCAAATGATGAGGACAGAGCTGGCTGGCCCATTTATGCCTCTCCTGTTGACATTGACATGGGCAGCACAAGCCCACCTGTCTTCACGGCATCCCCATGGCAGTGGGGACACGGAGCTGCACACACAGAGGAGGCCCTGCTGGCCCCGCTGCAGCTCCTGGCTTGTAGGAAGGCAATACCTCAGGCCATACACGCCCGGGCCCTGGGCCAACAAAGCATTTAAGCACCTGTTTACCCCTAAGCTTTGGAGTAATTCCTCTGGTGTGAGCTAAGTGCAGGCATCACGGCAGCTTCCCACTTCCCACGGTCTTCCCCTGCGAGGATGTGTGCCCCGCAGCCCGGCTGAACCCAGAGTTGCCAGCATTGTCTTCGGCCCTGAGCTGCTCACCACTTACCTCTTCTTGCTCCCTCCTGTTCACAGACCTAGTACTCTCTAATTCTGCAGACCCCAGTCTCTGGGACCTCCGTGGGTGAGCCCCTGGGGAGTCCCACTGGTGTCCAAGAGGCTCTGCCAAGGGCAGAATCTCCGGATTCAGCTGCAGAACAATTTTAGAGTTTTCCAGGAAAAAAGCCCCAACTGTGCTGTCCCCAAGCACCAGTGTGAGCCAACACATGGACAGAGTGCATCTAGCACATGTAGACAATAAGACGTCCCTCTCTCTTGTAGGTAACATAAACAGTCATCCTGGTATGGATAACTTGCAGCCCTGGCAGCTCGCTCAGCAAGGTGCTGAGCTCCGTGCGCTACCAGGATGCACAGAAGCACCCATCCAAATTGCCAGCCCCTGTCTGCCTTGTAAAACACGTTTAGCTGCGCTTTTGCAACTTTTGGGAAAAGACAGAATTCCTTTTGTCTCTCTGGGATATTAATTGGGATTTTTATTTGTGTTAATTTCATACTTTCCATACACGTAGTCAACTCCCTCCCAGTGAAATGTGCCGATTTAATCTGATCCAGCCAGCGGGAACGTGCCCGTTGTGTGCACGGTGCTGTGTGGGTTCAGCGAGTCACACTCTGCGTGCCGGCAATCCTCAGGGGAGCCGTGGCGTGATGAGCTCCTACCTGCCTGCTCCGTGTGCACACAGGCACGGGCACTTGATCTCTCTGGTGAGACAGATTTCCCTCCCATCCATCAGCTGGCGATGCAGGCTTTCTGCATGCTATTCACCTGTCCAGCCCCCTCACACACACACACAGAGGCACACACACGTGTGTGCCTGCACTGATGCAGCCGTGGCTGCACGCAAGCTCAGCTGTGTGTGCACAGCCAGCCCCCGTGCAGAGCCGGCGCCTGCACGTTGGCAGTTCGCTACCCCCCTTGAATCCCCCTCTTCTCTGGGCTATATGTGGCATTTCGAAGCTCTGACAATCTGCTCCAAATGTTTTCCATATTTGTTCAGCCTCCTTGATTCAAATACCAGGAACAACTCAGCCAGCACAAAGCGAAGCTTTGGGGGGCAAAAAACCCTCACACCCCCATCAAGTGCACGCACACACACACGCACGTGAAAAACCTAAAGTTCATCGGCATGGGAAAGGCAGAGGAGAAGAAACCCCAGCACAGCGTGTCCCTGAATAACCAGAGCCAGGCAGGGAAGGCACCCGAAGGGGAGAAAAGCACCGACTCGAGCAAGACGCAGGAGTCCGCGATGAAGCAGCAGAAGAAGAAGAAGAAGCAGCAGCAGAAGAAAACCAAGGGGGATCCCAAAACTGGCCAGGAGGAGGAATCCCACACTTGTTGTGGCTGCCGTTTCCCGCTGCTGTTTGCTTTGTTGCAGCTGGCATTAGGCATCTCTGTAACAGTGCTGGGCTTCCTTATGGCAGGCATCAGCTCTTCTCTGCTAGTCAGAGACACTCCATATTGGGCTGGGATAATTGTAAGCATAAAGTCTGTTTCTCCCTAAAGTGCCTTTGCCAACATTAATGCAAGCTGCATGACGCTCCACTTTAGACTAACCGACTGCATGCACAACACCATTCGAGTTATGCTAACTATAAATATTCCCGGGATTAAATGTCTGGGTAGACTTTCCCAAGAAAACTGCTCCTGCAGAATAACACCATCTTTCATATATTTTTTTTTTTTCCCCTGAAATACCCAACAGACCTTAAATAAAAATACAGGGTTGCTGTTCACTAGATGTATGTACGTATTAGCTTGTGCTTTGCAGTGAACTCCTGCCTGGTGATGCTGAAAAAAAATGTTGATTACTTACGCTGCCTCCCCTCTTTCCCCACCAAACCGTAACAACCGGCTTTTAGAAGTGAGAGCATAATTCTGTAACTCTCAACTTTTGGGCGGGTGCGTTGTTAATAGCGGGAGGAGAGAAATGGCTGGCTGTCTTCTGAGCTTCCTTGCTGTTAAAGAACACTGTGATTTAACCCCCTGCCTGCCCGCTGCTCCCCAACTTCTCCTCCTCTGCTCCCCGACTTCTCCCCCGCTGGAGAGAGGGATTGCATGTGGCCGTGGGGAGGGGGAACGGTGCTGGCAGATGGGTAACGTGTCAGGGAAAGGGACCCTGTCCCAGGGCCCGCCGGCGGCTCCTGCCAAGTCACGCACAGTTTTGAATGACACTCCAGCCTCGCTGCATAGGCTGGTGGGGATGGGGTAAAAGGCAGGATCCTGCCAGGCGCAAACAGGAGCTACGCCGGTGGGGAAGCTGTTCCCAGAGCTGGCAGCGCCTGTGGAGGTGTGGGGAGGAAGTGTGGGGGTCTCGGTGCTGTTCATGGTGTGGCCCCACTTGTCTATGAGTTTGGGGGCGTGCAGTCTGCCTGTGGAGAGACTGGGTCAGTGATTACCAGCCTGGGATGTGCTGTGGATGCAATTTAGTATGCAGGTTTTTCCCCCAAGGCAGCAGGCTTCGGGAAAATATAGGTGGATGTGTTAGCGCTGGTTTGGGTGTTGTTGGACTGAAAGATCTCTCAGCAAATGGATTTGTGTTCAGGTACTTCAAGGAAAGATTTCTTGATGCACTAAACAGCTATGGGAGCAGGTCCCGTAAATGTAATTCCTTGCCAGTCAGTGGGTTACCTTTGCACCTCAACCATTTGGGGTTTGCTGCGCTAATCCCTCCAGGCAGCCCTCCCATGAGTGGAAAGAGCAGGGCCTGAGCTCCCAAAGGATGAACTCCTCTTACCCACCTCACGCCTTTTGTTTCTCTTCTGACCAAAGAGGCATCTAAGAGTTTTGTGGTGTTTTGCAGGGCAAAGCCTGCCCTTGCTCAGGAGGAGAACTTCCTCCTGGGGTTTTTGCTGTTACAAGCCAGGAAGGGAGTATGGATGATAAGACAGCAGCACGTGACATTTTCACTCCTCTTGTTTATTTGGGGATTCTGGAGGTCAGATTATTTCTTTTCCAGACAGAACTTGTAGTATCCCAGGTTTGAAATACCTTTTTCACTAGAAAAAGTTGACACACAAAGATTGAGCTGGACTGAACTAGTGGTCAGACAGGGATGTGAGTAAAGCCATGGAAAAAGTCCCTGGCCCATGTGAATGTCATCATCAACCCAACAGCATCAATCTGAGACATCCACATGCACCTGATCTCCCTTGGGGAGGCCTGAAACCCCACCAAAGTCACCACTCTCTGAAGACCGAGCTCTAACCCCTCTGTTTTTTTAGCAGCAGCTGCCAGTGCTAGTGACATTTAGATGCCCACATAAGGCTAAGCTCAGTCACTTGCAGAGTTATCCCCTGAAAAACAGGCAACATTCACCATGCGTGCCCTGAGCTAATCCCCAGCTCAACCCAAAACCCAGCTCAGCTGTGGTGGTTGTGTTTTACACTCACCAGCCAGCTGGGATAACCTTGGGTAAATACATCTCCTGGGACTGTCCTGGCTGTGGAGGTCAGGGCTTCGCTTTGTTTCCTGTTACGGAGGAATAGCTATTGGGAAGATGAGCTCACCTGGTGGGCTGCAGGTAGGAACCCGGGGGAAAGGTTACTGAACCTACAGCTTGAGCCAGATGGCTCAAAATGGCGTTTGGTGCACCCCCTGTTTGCGCTCAGGATGATGGCAAGGACCATATGCAGGGGGCACATGGCCAGGCGGGCTTCTTGGGGAACCATGCTGCTTTCCTGCACCCTCAGCCCAAAGCAGAAGGGAAAGAGGGGTCTGATGCCAGCAGAGAAGGTGGTAAAAGGAAAACTGGTGCTAGAAAGAAGAGGCTGACATGGTGGTGCAGCCCCAGAGCCTCCCAGCAGGAGAGTGCATATGGAGCACTGGCCATTGCTGAGGCACCACAGGAGTAATTCACAGCAGACATCTGAGGGACAAAATGCAGTAGATATGCCATGATGCTGCATTTACTTTGTTCCTATGCTGTGGTGTCTCCGTGGAGGTACTTGATGCCCACAGGGACATTGAATGGAGATGGACAGAAGCTGTTGAGATGGAGTTTCTGGGTGCGCGGGTCACAGGGTGCTGCCAGTGAGCTGTAGCAGGGAGTGTGCTGGAAACCGGCCTCCAGAGAGCTGGGGAGAAACTGGTCTGTGAAGGAGGACCCTTGGCTAGGACATCCTGTGTGTGGCTGGATGTCCTGTGGGTTGGCTCTTGGGCTGCTGTGGGAGGCTGCATGGAGGGGGGGATGGATGACCCACGTGCTGCTTGAGAGCAGAAAGCGACTTCCCAAAACTCATTTATCCGCCCAGAAATGAGCAACAGAACAGAAAGATGTGGTGTAAAATACCAGAGCATATTTGTTGTAGTAGCATCCCACTCAAGTGCTCTTTTTAAAGGACTTCATTAGTATTCAGAATCAAGAACTTTAAAAAATCTATTATCGAGACCTTTTTAGCAACATTAGAGATAATGGGCGAAGCTCATTCCTAGTGTTACTCCTTTGGAATTACACCAGGGCTGGATTTGACCCCACGGCTGTTAATGCAGGATGACAGAAAAATGAAGGAAAATTGCTAATGTGTTAAATAGAGCCTGATTGATTGGAAGTGGTTTTTTCTTCTTCTTCTCCTTCTTTAGTAGTGGCAAAACGGTGACACCGTTCTGTGCTGAAAATCAAGTGCTTTAGTACATTACCATGAATGAAAACGAACTTATTTAGAGAAGCAGTTAGAGTAAAATGCCACTGAGGAAAGCCATGCAAGGGACCTGAATTAAACCAGCTCAAATCCTGACCACCTAGGCTTGTGAGGATAGCACACGCCAGGGGCGGGGTTCCCCATCCCGTGGAATAAATGTGGCCCACGATCCACTGACGGGGAGCGGAGGAGTGCCAAAGGGATCCCCTTCCCCTGCTCAGTGTGCCTGGCACCAGCCCTCCCCTCCTGCGGCTCCCGCAGCGGGACACAGTACAGCTTGGGTGGCATCAGAAGCGTTTCGTTGTGAAACCCAGTTAGAAACCTGCTAGTTGGAAATGCGTTTGGTTCGAAATCCGTGGGGCGTTAGTCAGAAACCAAAGGAAAGCGTTCCGAGCAGAAACCTCGGAGCCTACGTGATTTACCACTTCTGCTTCCGCGACCTGTTCCCTGTACAGTGCTGCTGCTGCTGCTGCACGGCGAGGGAGGGGCAAATGAATGCAATTAAACGTAGGGAGGGTGGCTCCTGTTTCGCCCACCCGTAGCCATTTACAGCAGAGGGGTCCAGGTCTGAAGCAGTTGTCCATGAGATCTGCCCCAAGTACCCGAAACTGCAGGCTGGGCCACCTCTGTGGCTGTTTTGAAGGACCTTGGACAAAGTCTTCACAAATCCACCCAGGAGTGCAGGGCTTTATTTTTTAATTTATTTTTTTTTGTCCCCCCTCTGTGTCTTGCCACCGACTTGCTGTGTGGCTTTGGGCAAGTTACTTAACCTTGCTAAGACTTTGTTATTTCCCCTGCAAAGTGGGGTTAATAATGGCTATCTTTTACCCTTTGCTTTGAGATCCTTGGATGAAAAGCCTTGCAGAAGCAGTAGATATTAATGGCATCCTTTTCATTCTTTTTCATTAGCTTGTGGCCTTTTGACACCCAGAAGAAGAAATGATGTATTTCTCCTTGAAAAATCGGCTCTTAGATTGTTTCCACTGTGATCAAAAGTAGACAGCATCAAGAGTTTTCGGAGCCAAGCTCCCTTTCAGCCCCATTTTGCAGACTCAGGCAGTTAAGAAAGTTAGAGAAATGCTCATCAGAAATGATTATCCAGGGTGTTTATTATTTCTGTTGGCAAGTTATTTTAAATCCATATATGTGTAGGGATGCACATAATAGCAGGATTTTTAAAAACATTCTTTAAAAAATCTGTTTCTCAAGTAGTTCAGGGAAGCAATCGTGGCTCCAGCTGTCGCTTATTTTATTGCAAAAAATTGCCTTAAAAAGTCTGTCACAGGCCTAGTCCCCAACCCAGGAGCTCTGATGCTTCTCCCTGCTCAGGCCCTTCAAGGCCCTTCAGGTGCATCCCCAGGCCAGAAGGTCTTGGAGCTTTACCCAAGGCGTAGTCTTGGCTCATCTCTCTTTGGCTGCACAGATCAGGCATTGGCTTCTACTGGTGGAGCTCAGCTGTGAAAATGGTGAGCAGATTTTTAACTGAGAAAAGAAAGAAAAAAGCAATTTAACTATTCTTCTTTTACCTGGAGCCAGAAATGCCAATGCTTCTCTTTAAGCTTTTATACCTTTTAAAAACAAAACAAAACAAAAATGAAAAATTAAGCCAAACTTCACCAAAGGTGATGCTTTGAGCACCTCACAGAGAAGGATAGGTGAAACATGATGTCTGGAAAACTGATCTGTGAGGGATAGGTTGCAGGAATCATGATGTGAGAGTGAGTGTGTTGCGTAGCAGTGTCGGGGAACGGTGCAGGACAGCCTGTCCATATGATGGAGCTGGCAGAGGAGCTTGGCTGGCTTTCATGCTTCAAAGATCTCAGCACAACACAGGGTAGCAAACAGCCAGGACTATCTCCTGACTCCACAAATCCCTATCAGATGCTGATAATTGAGATGTTTGTTTAATTGATGTACTTCTGCATGAAAGTCTGACTCAGACGGTGGCTCCTGCCACTGACTCAGCACGTGCTTGTGAGCTGGTAAACCCGAGTGCCAAAATCAATAGAGCTGCTGTAACAGGCAGTGCTGACCTAGCCTTTGCCTCTTTAACTTGTCAGGGTTTGTGTTGTTTTGGGGCTGGAAGGGTAGAAAGGCAGCATGACAAGTTGCCTGCAGCCGCCACCCTCTTTGGCAGCTCTTGGCAAGGGCGCTGCAGTATCCCCAGCTCCCAGGGAAGCAGCAAGGCCACTGAATTTAAGCTGTTAAAATATGGTGTCACAGAGAGGAAAGATGTTTGCATTTTCATCATAAAAATGGGTGCAGTGGTGGTGGCATGTGTAAGTGTTAAGGAGAAGCTTTGAGAACATAGTTGCGAGGCAGATGCTGAAAGAATAGAGGTGCCTGGGGAAAAAAAGGACAGAGCCATGCTATAAAGGATGTAAATTAGAAACTGAGTTTAAGTGTGACCTGATGATTAGCTGGGCTCAGTTAGACTCGTGTTCCTCTGGACCAGACGGGATTTGCTGTACCTGTAGCTGTTCTGTAAATGTAGTTGGCTTCCCTGGCTCAGTGTAACAAAGTGATTCAAGGGTCATGCTGTCTCTGACAGTTTCCCCACAGATGAGGCTCTGTAGATGTGTCCACCTAAGAGCCCTTCTGCAGATGGTCTCTTGCATGATAAAATGAGGTAAACCTGTATGGGTGCCACCCCATCAGCCTCCTTGCCTTTCTCTTTCTGGGTCATCCCACCTGAAGGACGTAACATTTTTCCACGAGGCCGGATGCTCTGACTTGCACGGTGGTGACCCTGCCAAACATCAGATGAACACTTTATGTGTGAGACAACCTTTTTATCTTCCTAGAGAGGGTCAATAATTGGGAAGCATCCCCAGCTAGAGCAAGAGGCAACTGATCCCCTTCCATATTGATATGGGGTATGATTGAGTATTTAAAAACCTGTGAAATATGTTCCCTTTTAAAGCCTGAAAGGAGAGAGACGCTTTCTTGTTAGCCCTGGCCCCTTGCTGGGTTTTTTTTGTTGTTGCTTTTGACACCTTTTCCTGCAGCAATTGTGGAGGTGGCTTTCAGTCAGGCTTTACCTCCTGTACAGCTTTGCTGGATTTTTAACTTTTACTTGTTATTAGGGAAACCGATTTCAATTTTTAATAAAAGGTGACACTTAAAAACTGGTGCCATCAAAGCAGCTAATGGAAATTATAGTCATGCGGGCATCCATTTTTTATACAAGCTAGCTTCAATTAGCCATGGGCAAACATCAAAAGGGTTGAGGGAGGATTGCCTTCAAGAAGAGCCTCCAAGTTAAGGTATTTAATTGAACCTTCTCCAAAGTATGTGAAACTCTGGATGGTATGCAATGAGGTACACTGCAGGAAATATGTTACGGTGAGGTTTCCAGTGCTTGTTTATAATCATAGGTAGCACCAGAGCTGATTTCTACAGAGCCCTCTGCCATTACAGCTCATCGTTTTCTGAGACTAAGTAGGCATTGAGGCACGATTAACTCAAATCCGTGCTTTTATTTTGATCAGTTAGAGTAGACATTTTTGATGGGACAAAATGTTGAAATGTCACCTTTCAGAATGGTCTGGGAAGGTAGCTGCACGCCAGAGGTCTGCGTGGCACCAGGTCAAGTGCCAGTGTAGCCCTGGACACCTCTGCAGTTTTAACCCCCCTGGGTCTACCTACAGCCCCAAGGGGAAGGAGGGACCAGGGATCCAGTTTCTGGCTGGATCCTGTTTGTACAAAAAGGCCTGGATAAGATTTGGAGAGTGAGATTGTTCAAACAGGCTTCCTCAGCCTGGGTAACCTTTTCACTACATGGAGATGATGGCTTTCCGCAGCTCCATAGTCCCGGCCGTGTCTCGAACCGCGAATGGTGTCCCGGTGGCAATCTCAGCCGCGCTGTGCTTCTCACGCCGCACATCACTGATGGCTGTGGGAACTTTTACTTTCTCTGTTTCTTCCCCTGGGCGTTTGGTCACCCAGCGCCGTATTTCTGGCTCAACAGCAGTGATGGACTGCTGCTGCAGCTCCCGGCTTTGTAAGTGGTGGGAGCCTTTGCCATGCTTTGCCATGGGAATTAAATCTTACTGTAGCACAAGCAATCACTTTCGCTGCTGAGCAACTGACCTGGACAGTAACGCTCATTATGGAGAAAAATACGACTTCATTAGATTATGAATGTTCTTGCAGGGTTTTGATGAGCTTCCAGAATTGGAAAAGAAAGTTGTGCATCTGCCACCGTGTGTTACTGCACAGCTTGAAGGGGCCTGTAGTGAAGACATCATTATTTTATGCTGTAGGTGGGACAGGGATGGTCAGTTATTACAGGTTTTATGACTGCTAAGAGGATATTTCCTAGATGCCGGTGGCCTTTGCCTGCAACTACAATATACATGTTTATCATTATTATTACAGCTATTATTTCTGGAAGTAATTTATATGCAGCTAGACTGGCCTTAAATCTAATGAGAAATCTATAAAAGGGGCGGGGGGGGGAACCTTTAAGGCACAATACCTCCGTGTGACAGACTGGCTTCTTTTACCTGTGGCAGTGCTCAGCCTCAGGTCAGCCTGGGTCTGAAAGCTAGCAGCAAAATCTGCCTGTAGTGCCCACTTTCATTGCAGTATCCTCAATCCTCACAAAGCAAATGAACATCAGTGTCGCTCTCTGCAACAGCCTGTACACGTGTCTGGCATCAGAGATGATCCTGGTTCATAAAGGCAAAGCTGACAGGAACACTTGCATCAGAGTCTGTGTCCAGTGGGGAGTGTCCAGTTTGGTGGCTAACATGGCTTCTCCAAAGGTGTGGATGGAAGCTAAGCCTTGTCATATCTGATAAGGTGGGTGAGCCATCAAGCCAAGCATTGCCTGTGAGGGTAGTAAGCCAGAGACTTCAGAGATGGCTAAAAGACAGACTTTCTTTACCCTTGTCCCTGCAAAAAGAAAGACCCATCGTGTCTTGAAGCAAGCAGCTGTGAAATAACTTGTCCATAATGGGAATCTCTTCCTAATTCTGCTAATAGCAGTTTTCACCCCAAAGTCTGAGAGTTTCCATTCTTATTAAAAAAGGCAGAGTCTGCCTGTGGGTCTCAGCAATGCTGTGTGGCGTTGCACTGCCTGTATTTGAGAGGTGTTGTCCTTCACTCTCTTTGCCTTCTGCCCCTGAAGGTTGGTAAAGGAGGTTCTTGCTAACAAGCCTCCAAATAAAGAGCAGTGAGCTGTGTGATGCCTTTGTGTGAGCGTTTGCAGCATTGGTCTTGTGGTGTGGTATAGACCCAAGATGTTACTTTGGGTCGGGTTTTTGCCTCCTTCCTTCATGTCTTGGTGGATGTTTCCAAGTGTCCCGCTTTACCAGCCTCATGTGCCAGGTTTTCCACGATGCTCTGGCTAGGAGGTGCTCTGCTGGAGCGGGCTACCTGTTCTATAGCAACACTTGGGCTAAAACTGTAGCAGTAACCAAAGAAAAAGCAGTTTCACAAACATACATGGGAGAGATGCAGGCAGATCAGAGCAGTCTCTGGTTTTGAAATCTATTGAAACGATGCAAACCACATATAATGAGCCGATGTGCGAAGGTAACGAAGGCAAACCACGGCGGAAATGTGTGCCCCACGCGTTCCCATCTCCCACAGTTCCCTACGTCACACAGCCATCTTCATCCCTACCTCGTGGTGTCCTCGTGCCGCTCGTGCGCCTTGCGCTCAGTCCTCGCGGGACCAGATGTGCCTGAGCTGCGGGGAGGTGAGGACGGGGAGAGCAGCTCCCTTGCCCCGAGCCTTGTGATCCTCACTGGGTGGGAATGTCTAATGGGCTTTGTCCAAACACCCTTCTGTGTTGCCTCCTGTGTTTGTTCCCATTGGAGGCAATAAGCCTGTTTTTCTCACCTGTAATGTTCTTTAGAAGTGTAATAAGTTTAGTGGGAGAGACAGGGCTGGCTGGCACAGGAGGATGCTGGCACCATGCTGGGCAGGGTGTCAGCCTGCTGTGCTGACACCCTGTGTCTCAGTAAAGCTGGTGGTGAGAGATTTGGGGTACGTGTAGCCTGAGATCGATCCGCTTTACTTCCTGCGTTCTGGCTTTGAGATGATCAAGCTGCGCAAAGGCATGCTCCCTGTGAGTGCCAAATGTGTGTCCCGGTACGGCTGGGGTCCCACTGGTGAACCATCTGTTTTGCAGCAGTGTGTGAGGCTCCGGGCTGTGGGAAACACACAGTTGTGCTAGCCCACGGGTGCATACGGGGACAGTTGGTTTGTTAAAGTCCAGAAGAGCCAAGGCCTGCATGCTAGATCTTCCATGAGTGCTGGGATCCTCGCAGGCAAATCAACTGTGTCCCACTCCTAAATGAGGTTGGGATCAGGTCCTATTCCTGCTGAAACCTATAGGACCTTAATTCAGTTCTCACAACAACAGGCTCTATCCCTCTTTGAGGTGGGGGCAAACTGGAAAATGTCTACTCCTATTTTGATAGTGCCTTAAAAGAAATTAATTCTTAGGTCACTTTTCAGCCCTGAGATGTTCCTGCCCAATGGAGCAAGTGTCTACAGCTTCTCACTGAAATGAAACAGCACTGAAACTTTTCTACATCATAAACTTTTCCAGTTTTTCAGCCATCTCTAGTACGGAGCTGGTTTTCCCTGGATTGCAAACCAGGGGATTTCACAGGGTGTGCCTTCACCAAAATTAAATCTGTACCCTTCCTAAATACATCTGTATCACATTCAGGTCTTATTCTAGACAGTTCTTTTCTAAATTTAAATTCTCTCCTCGGATAGCCTTTCTTGTCACTACCTATTCAGCAAAGGGTGTGCTCGTCCATCTGGAAAAATTTTAAAATACAGGATCTTGAAAGAAGCTTGAGTTGAAATTTATGCAGCACAGCAATGCATATTTCTAGATTTCCAGATAACAGTTACAAGAGCTGATCTAATTAACTGCTGTTCCACAGCTTTTACTGAATCTGTTTTATTTGTGTAACAAATGCATATCGATTGGTGGCAAGCAAGTGCTAAAGCCAGTTCAATTGCATTTTATGTTGTGTGCTTAGTCAATAAGGCATAGGAAATGTACGCTTCACGCTGGGATATTGCAATGGCCATCGAAGCGCTAGGACGCAGGGTTGCCTAATGTGACTTAGCAATCAGCAGCAGCAGCGTGCCTGCTGTAATGCAGCTGGCTTAGTCACTTAGCGGGTCCTAACGAATGTTTACCAGAGGATTTTTATAGTTATTCTATTACACTTTATAGGTATAACTCAACAATGGTCTATTAATAGCAGGCAAAACAGAGGCACCAACCTGTTTTCTGTATAAATATTCCATGCTTCGGTTTGCTCCGATGAGTGAATTTATCTTTACAGAACCGAAATGTAAAACTAAAAGGTATGGGTCATAATTTTCAGCAACGCTATTTTTTCACTGTCACTTACAAAAATACACATCTCTGACTTAAAAAAAAAAAAAGAAAGATAAGTTGGTATATTGTTATAAATTAAATACTTAAGCCTTTTGAAGTGTTCTGGCCAAGGCTTGCCAGCATCCGGACCCAGTGTAATCTTTTATAAATACCTCTCTACAAATGTGCCTCTTCAAGTATCCCTGAGTATATTATTCAAATCCCAGAGGAACTCTAGAAAGCGCGTGCAGGAATGGAAATCCTTTTAAATGACAGTCTTTTGTATGGGAAGCTTTCTGAGGGAGGGAGGGAGGGAGGTCTGATCCCGCTGCATCGAAAGCCGGCAGGGGTTTTGCAGAAGTTGTACAAGGTACTTGATGGTAGAGGGAAAATTCCACCATTGGTATCTGGCCCTGCCCACAGAAATGAATGCAGCTCTGTTGGCTCTCGGTGGGAAAATGGGAATGGGACTGGGAGTGCAGGCACAGTCCCATGATGTCTCATGGGAGTAACCTGGAGGCAGATCTGTCCCTCGGTTCATGCAAGTGTAAATGCCCACTAGTGTAATTTGATTTATTGCTCAGAACAAGATCCTTCAGTACCAGATCCTGGAAATACACAGGCCTAGTTTTGACGTGAGCAGTCCCTTTGATTTCGTGTGAATTTAGGGACGTAACGTTAAGCGAATGTATTTAAGCATTTACTTTTATTTTATTTTTGTTAAGTTCTCACTGCAAGTTCTTTCCTTCAGTCCCCACTGCCACCGGGGGAGTTTATCATTTGGATATTACTAGAGATATGATCTCCTTAAGACTTAAGTTTTATGGGCATGTTAATTGAATTAAAAGATTAATATACAGTGCAAGGGACCAAGGACATAGGCGATTAATCCTGAGAAATAAAACATGGCTGAGTCACATAGAAGCACTATAGGGCAAAAAAAAAAGCTCCAGCACTGAAGGACCTTTGACAAGAAAGGTTGTTTTTTTCCCCCGACAACCCTGTCAGCTATGCCTGTCAACAATAAAAAGAAGAAAACAAATAAATTGGAGGCGGTGTGTAAGTCATAGGACCAGAATATAAATACACATGACATGGAAAGGAGTAAATAATCCTGACGCTTTCTTTAGAAATGTTCTCAGGCAATGCTTCCTATTCATGTCTTGCTGAAAGGACATGAAATAAAACTTTATGGGGAAAAGTGTTATTAATCACACAGGTTCTTGAGGGACATGATGATCCGGGTGTTGAGAGGCACTCTTCCTTTGCAGGGCTGCTGCCTGGTGCCTTACACCAACAGTGCCCACATAAAGAAAAGTTTGGTATTTTATTTATCAGATCATGAAAGAAATGTGCTTAACCATTGCTGCCTAAAAGGACAGCTAGGCATTCCTCACTGCAGGTCAAGCAGCTCCCCACAGAGATGGAAATCTGGATGCAAACGGCACTGCCCTGCCGCCGTAGTGTGCAGGGAGCAGGCAGGGACAGGGCAACAGAGGAGCCCTGCACTCCTGCAGGCATCTCGATGGCAAAGTCCCGCCCCTGAGCAAGGGCTACTCGCACAAGAGTCTGGCCCGGGAAGGTAAATCCCACTGCTCTGGGAAAGCATTAATTAATAAGAAGCCTTCAAAATCTCCAAAGTAAAATGAAGGGGGGAAAAAAAAACCCAAAACCAATTCTCTCTGTAGTGGCTGGGAGTTTAATCAGGATGCTCCTAGCGAAGGCTTGCTCCCGGCCCTATGCGAAGACAAGCCTTAGCACCTCCGAAAGCACGCTGGGTGATCTTGACTGAGTTCATCACACCTGGACCTTTTGTAAAGGTGTGATATGAAGTGGCACAGGGGTCCCTTCCAACCAACACAATTCTATGATTCTATGATTTAAAACCATGTGCATGCCGCCAACTCACCTGTTTTTCCAAGGCAATCCAAACACACATGGATTCCTCCAAACATAGCTCCAGCCACCGGCAACACCCTTTCCCTCTGCAGTCAGGACTCCTTGCATACCCTGATGCCCCAGAAAACCCACAGTGGCACAGGGAGACCTCGGGGACCCAGATCCTCTTGTCCAGGCAGGGAGGAAGCTGCCAGAAAGCATTAGTCCAGCTGCAGAAGTGTGGATCCTATGTCCTCCTATGAGGTCAGCTCGCTTGTCCTCCAAAAATGTGGGAGAGGAAGGCATGTGTCTGGAGTGCTTGGCACCATAGGGGAAACCAAGAAAATATTGCTTAAAAATGGAGATTGTATTTGTGGGGCAGGATCTTCCTTCTTTACATGGCTGGAAAATGCCTACCAGTGAATATCTGCTCCTGCAAATAAATCTCAGTCTTCAGAATTAATAATAAAGACAGCTAAAGGAATAATAAAGTGCATAAATACTTTTCCATTACTGTTAACCATCAGCAATTAGTGCCGCAGGGCTACAGTGCAGTCTCAGATTGCAGGGGATGTCTTCTTTCGTAAGGTGTCTGCTCTAGGAGAGGTTGAAAGCCTCTGCTGTAATGTGTGCTGCTGCTTATCCAGCAGCAGCTATGGTTACTGATTTACAACCTGTACCGGCACCATAAAAATCCCATCAGCATCCAGTGGTACATAGGGTGGTGCTTAAAGTTGGGTTGCAACATAGCCTTCTGCTGCTTTTCATAGGTAGCTACATGGACAAAGCTAAGAACACATCCTTGGTGCTGTTGCTGGGCTGTGTCCTTGTAGGTCTGATTTCTGCTTCACAAAGTTCCTCTAAGTCAGTTTTTTGTGTCTGTGTCCATAAAGTGAAGGGTAAAGCTCTTCCCTCCTCAGAAGCACATCCATGCGTAGGAGGCTCTTACATGCATGGCTGTAGCCCCTACTCAAATGACTTGGCTTTACACACTGCTCCTGGAGTCACAGTCCTGCTAACACAGAAGGGGTGTGCTTTTTTTTTTTTCTGTGGGTTTATTTTAAGCTTTGACACATTTTAAATCTCTTCCCTTGCAGGTCTGTGTGGTGTCCTTAGTGGGATTTGTTATGCTTTGCATTTCGTACCAACCAGATGAGAAGACATGTGTGCAGTTCACAGTCAAGGTACCCTGACTTCTTAAAAATGCCTTTTTCCTTTCGTGTCGTTAAATACAATCAGAAAACAACTTGATACTGGGGATGTTTTTAAGACCACATGAAAAGAAGTGAAAATGCACCTGAAATGCAAGAATGGTTTTCTGCTATTTTCTAGGCAGCTAAGGAAGAAACTGTAGCCTATAAAGGGGAAACTCTTAATAGCAAGTATTTGAAACACAGGGCATGATATCTTTTTATTCACCGTGCTTTAAGAGCATCAACAAGATTCAGATGAACAAAGCCAGAATAATTTGGGAAGTGCTCAGTGAAAGATTGGGGGTTACCGATTAAGTAGATACTCATAGAGAGTAGGGTGGCATAAAATGGGTCCACTTAAATAAAGTTTTCATTTTTAATGTGACCTAAGAAGCATCTCAGCATTATCCCAGCATTTTTGCTCCGCACCGTGAAATAAGGAACTGCACAGGCACAGGCAAATTAAAAAGTGTGTCTGGAAATCTCCACCTGCCCACCTCCACGATCGGGGAGAGGGAGGCTGTACCCGAGGATGGACAGGCAGCTGTCTCTCAGCGCTCAGTGCCTTGTGCCAGGGTTGGGCGTTAGCAAACATGGGAAAGTGTCAGCAAACCCCAGGGACAAGCTTGCTCCCATGAAACAAATTCCCATCTGAGCATCGTAAGAGGGGTGCAGAAACTGCACCGTGCTCCACCTCAGTCCCCAAAACTGCTTCATTTACACTGTTAAGTGATTAGAAAAGAAAGGCTGAGAACACTTGTTCCAGACTGAACATTTTTAACACCATTTTTCTGGGCTGTTTTTCCTTATCATTGTAATTTTCAGGGCCCTTAATATTTTGCAGAGACGTAATAACCGAGTAAAATACCGATGCAAGCAACACAAAATAACAGTGATTATTAACTGGGAAAGGCAGAGGGAAATCAAATGCAAGGAGCGGCTTTTTGATACCTGCCATTCATCCTCCCTTAGAAATCAGAGCCCATGTGTCTTTTGTCCATCTCTCCAGCTTCTCTCAGACTTACATAAAGAAAGGGAGAAGAACAACAATTGTTTCTGCGCTTTGATTGCCTTTACATTCTCGACCCATCACCTTTACACCCCCAAGTAAGCATTACAGCTGCCTGGGGAGCTGCTGGGCTGGGCGGGAGCTGCCACACCAGGCTTTTTATTGCTTGCCCTGCAGCGTTAAATTGAACTTGGCATCCAAGCAGGAAGGGCGTCATCCCTCGTAGTGGGAATGGCCTGGCTGGCTGGGCAGCTCAGATGTCTCTGCCACCCTTAGCAATACCACCCACCCTGGCAGAGAGCAATGTAAGCCGTTGCTCTTGCAGGAAAATAGATAATTTTAAAGTGCTCCCCAAGAAAAGTACAATGGGTTATTCTTCATCACCTGGCAGAATTACAGCTAAATTCACCCTCTGAAGACTCCTGGTTCAATCAACAGCCCATGGACTGCTGCCTACCCAAAATACCCTCCTCCCCAAAATCCACCTTCCTGGCATTTTCTATTGCTTGAAAATCTCCACAAAACTCCACCATTCCCAGGCTGTTCCCCCCTCCTGGCCTGTGTTCCTACCAGGAGCTGTTATACCCCCAGTGGCCCCCCTCCTTACCGCCTGTCCAGGTGAGCAGCTTCTGGCTGCAGGGCATGTTAACATTTTAAACAAAGTAGGAGCCAAAAAGCCTCCTCCTGGGCTTTGATTACAGGGGATTCATCTAAATCTCCAGTATCACTTCTCAGATCTTCAAATGTCAGTTAAAGTCTGCCTCTGAACAAAAAATAAAACTAACAACAACAGAAAAGGAGAACATCAGCTAATCTGTGACAAGGCTGAGGATGCAAAATTACAATCCTGAGACAGAGCTGAGCAAATCCGTTGTTCTTCTCTCCTCGGGGGTCCTGAAGCTAGTCCAGAGCAGCGGTTGGGTTCAGCCCTATCTGCCTCAACTGACCTCCCCCGCCTTAGGACTTGGTCCCCAGCCCAGGCCCTGCCCTCACACTGGTGGCTGGTGCTCACTGAGGCTGCCAAGCATCATTCTACAATAAAATCTTGGTGGGGCTTCCCTGGAGTGCAGTAAGCACCCCGGGATCTTTTGCTTAGCCCAGGGTCACTTTGGGAGGAGGACCACACGCACACAGGCCTGAGGGATTTTAGTCAAGCCCCAGCATGACCCTATGACCACTGCCAGTGACTCCCTCTGGGCGGGAAACGGGAGCAGGCCCACGCAGTCCTCTCTGCCTTCCTCCCTCTGGCAGCTGCTTCTTTCATTTCGCACTTGCGCAAGCCCTGGGTCCTCCTGTTAAAAACGGAGGTGCTAGAACTGCTTTTGGCAGAAGTCCCTTCCTGAGTACTGCAGGTAGCCACAGCACCCCGTGTGTCCATGAGAAAGGGAGACCACCATCCAAAGGGAGGGTGGCTTTGCCTTTCAGTGGGACAAGGGCAAGTCCCAGGATGCATTACTACCCTTGCCCCACCTCTGGCTCTGCAGGATGTATGCTCTGCACTAGAGCAAAGCAGCATGCCCAGCTGTTACCTGGGCAGGTAAAACAGGACATCCTCTCCCTTGGCAAATATAAAATAAAATAAACCAAAAAAACAAAAAAAACCTAAAAAGAACCCCTGAAACCACATAGGAAAATGTTGAGATGTCCTGTGGACTTCCTGGGCTGTCTGCTAATATCTGACAGATCACTCACTGTGGTCCTCATCATGGCATCTCTTGCAGAAGTGTGACACCCTCTACTACTGCCCACCCAGCCCCAGCAGCCCACGCTGTGACACGCACCGTGGTTCCTGTTCCCTGCATGGGCTCGTGCCTGAGCTACCACCGCCTTCACAAGGGGTCCCCTGGATCCACGTCTGCAAACCCTTATGGTTTCACCTCTGATAACTATGAGAAACCTTTGTGATGAGGAACTCGATCCGTATTAGGTTATTTCTTTTCGTTTTGGCATGGAGCAAAACTATTGCCAGTAAATACAGCTAAAATGTTTCTTCCTCATATGAGGAACCTGGAGGAAGATGAGCTGCCATGCTCTGACCTCATCGTATGCTCATCTCTCCGCTTCCCTTTTCTCCTTCTATTTAAACAGCAATCTCAGTGCCTATCTCTCTGAGGCTGCTAAAAAAACAGTTTTCCAGTGGCGAGTTCTGGTTCCTGGGCAGAGCTCACTACGTGGTCGTATTCACAACGCTGAAGTTGCCTCCAGGTCTGGCATGTGATTAATCTGCTGATGGGATCTCAGCACTCGCTGTCTTGTGCTCCCTCCCAGGCAGTATTTGCATTTGACTCACCTTTGATATTTGGAAATGTGTTCATTTTCAGCGGCTCACGGAGAGATTCCTCTGCAAACATCTTGTGAGAATAATAAGCTATTTGGAAATTGCCCCGTGTCCCCACGCATCTCCGCTCGCCTCAGAGGATTGCTGCAAGAGCTGCCCACGTATGTGGTGTGTTTTGAAGGGATCCTGAGATTTCCTTCCCATTAGGCACACACCAGGGCAAATTCTTGCTTGCTGTACCTGGAGCGTAGTAGTTGGCTTTAGTTATTTTGTGCTGACTTTGGATAGAAATGGGTAGCTAAATAAAATACCTGCCAGGGAGAATCAGGCACAGCGTGTAGTCTTGGCTTAATATCTCATTTATTAGGGAGGCCTAATTCTGTCTCCTGCTGGGGTGAATCCAGGGACTTCCAGCCAGCCTGCTAGGACTTCTGCCTTGCAGTACAGCTTTGGTCCCCCAGAGATGGGGAACAGTCATCAGTATTTGTCCATTTTCCCCATCAAAAACACTCGCACTGTCCTTTAAAGAAATGCCACGGGTCTACGAATTACCACATCTTTGTTCAGAGGGGGTCCGTCCGTCAGGAGCACTCCCCTCTGTGTGCTTTATACTAGGAGGTGTCCCCATTTTCCAACTTCACCTTTTCCATGGACCTTTACCTTGAAAGCTGTGGAGGTAAAGTAATTGCATTTAATAAGAGCCACCCTCATTTTGAAGCTGCCCTTGGTTTAAGGCCGCAGGGGAAGTCATTAAATTTAATAGTAGCCAAGTCTTGGAAATAAAGGCCTTGCTGTAAGAATTCGGTGATATGGGGGAGAAAACCTATACCGTGCTATAAGGTCTGCAATAAGCCCAAATATTTATTTTTTTTTTTCCAAGCTAGCAGCAGAATGGGAAGATTGATTCACGCTGTAGATATAAGACAAATATACCAGGAGTGTGAATTTTATCAAGACATACATACTTGGCGTTTCAAGGTCATAAAAAATGCCTTTATATTGATAGTTTGCTTGCGGTATTGAGGTTAAGAAAGAGAGAGAGAGAGAGAAAGAGAGAGAAGCTGCTGTTTAAAATAACAGATTCCCAACCATGCCATGTGTCTGACAGATAAGACGCCAAGAAAAATAAATGTTTTTACAGTGCTGAACAGAACCAAAAATGCTATTTTGGCTAAACATAGGAATTATTTTAATATACATTCACACATATTTTGTGTGCAGCACAGCAATTGCCAGTTCCAGCTATGAAAAGTGAGGGAAGTCCATATGCTCTGGTATCCGAAGGTTTCAGGTGCAACCCGGAGTGACAAAGGCTCCGAATTGCTGCTGGTTTCCATGTGTTTGTGGGGGTGGACTCTGCATCGGTACCCTCGATAAAAGCCACCCTATTTTAAAGCTGCCACTGGTGTAAGGAGTGTGTGTGTGTGTGCGTAGGGAGGGGTGACAAACAGACCCTTGCGCTTCTCATGCAGTAGCAGGGGCAGCACTGGGAAACGAAAGGTGCTTGCTGAGTTTTCATGCCTTGGAAAGGCTTCTCCTTCACGTTTAGGGGGCAAGTTTTGGAAAGGGACTGAGGACAACACACACTTTCTCGTGGAGATTTATTTGCATTCCCACTCCACAGCAGGGAAGCAAGGAGGCTGGCTGCGTTCATTTGGAGGGCCACAAGCAGGAGATCAGCCACCTCACTGCCTGATTTGCAAGTATAAATCACATTTGTTTGGGCATGCAAACCAAGAGCTGGGAATATCACATGAGCAAAGTTTCAGAAACACCTACTTCTCAGCACAGCCTGGGATATGGTGTCAGCCCAAGCCTCAGTCTGCTCAGCACCGCGCAATGCAGGTACAAGAGAGGAAGTAACTCCCTCCTTCTCTGTGGAGCTTCTGGCTGCAGAGAGACACAGATTTCTTCATGCTCTCATTAGGTCTCAAAATTGCAAGACAGTGCTCATGTAAAATATGCAAGGCAGAATCAGTAGCTCTTGAGGTGACCTGACATCACCCAGAAGTTACAGCTGTTAGGCAATTTTTGAAGATCTCAATGTCCAGATAGTCCATCGAATGCATGCGTTCCCATGAAGTTCGTGTGCATGCGTTCCTTCTGTGTTCCTCAATCTCTGTGTAGCTGGAAAAAGTGTTTAGTGGTTTTGATTTCCTTTGTTTGGTATTTTTGCTTTCTTTCAGCTGATGTATTTTCTCCTGAGTGCCCTGGGTCTGGTTGCCTGTATTCTGGCCGTGGCTTTTGCTGCACACCACTATTTGCAGATGACAAAATTCACCTGCGATACCATCCTCGAGTCCTGCCAGTGCAAAGTGGACACCGCGGACCCCCTCGGTAGGACCTTCATCTACCAGGACGCAGCTGACTGTGGCAGCCTCACCAGTATGCTCAACCTCTACTTACTCCTGCAGATAGCTCTCAATCTGGTCGCAGCCCTGGTGTGCCTGTCAGCGTGTTTCGTGATGTGGAAACACAGATACCAGGTCTTCTATGTGGGCGTTCGGTTCTACCCTTTAACGGCTACCGAAGGGCAGCAACAGAACGTATAGGACCTGGGCTGACAGGGGGTTGCAGCCAGGGAATTAAAGATGTCAGCACACTGCCACCACAGACACCACGGGTGGATGAGTGTTTATAAGGCTTTTGGGAAGGAAAAAACATTCACACGGTTTTAATGGATATATTTTTCAGTCGTTTTAAGAGCATTTCATATTTGCTCTTGCAAAAGGTCCCTTGCGAGACTACCTAGAGATCACAAAGTCCTAATGATGCAGCTGTACAAATACTCACCAAAGAGGGTCTTTAGCAGCCATAGACAAAATGAAAGCTTAAAAAAAAAAATCACTGGGAGCTCATCTGCAGGGCTACAGCCAGTAAGAAACAGGGTCCATTTCCCTCGCTGGTAGCCATCTGTTCTTGCCTTCAGAGAAGCTATAACGATTTCTACCAGATAAGGATCTGGTCCAAACTGCTTAATTATAATTACGCTGATCTCGTTTAGGGAATATATTGTCTCTCGGATGCTCTGGGTATAATCCACGCTCACCTGATGGAGATTTACTACGCAGAAAAGTAGTAAGGGAGGTCGAGACCCCTTTAAAGGCAGGGCAAGACCAAGAGCAAAGTGAATATATTGATGGCTGCCAATATACATAAGACCTTTCAAAGTGACTAATGATGTAGGTTACCTAATCCAATTACTAATAAGCAACAGAATGAGTGGGTTGACTGTCAGTGGTTCGGTGGGTCCTGCTTGAGACCCCAACTGGAGTTCTGAAGTATGAGAAAAGATCCATCTAAGAAACGTCAAGTTGTGCTCCTGAAGTGGAGGACCCTAAACCAGTAGTCACGTTGAAAACTATGTTGACATTGCTGTAATTGCAGGCTCCCAAGCCCGGCGTCTAGCCAGTTCCACCAATTATGCTCCTAGCACAAAAGGGCAAGTGCATTTTTGGTGTAACTCCTCTGAAGACAATCAGACTTACACACCAGCAGTGGAGTTGGGCCAACAGCCCTGAAAGATATATCCCCGCAACAATGAATGTTTTTAAAATGGGGTGGAGGGAGGGAAGCAAGAAGAGACTGCCAGTCTCCCAGAGACATCATTTATAATAATGAGGGCAAGAGAATAACGATTTCTTAATAAGCAGCATAGCATAACAAAACACATTCAAACAGTGCTTTTTCACCCAGAAAGTGTGGCTCTACAAGTGCTTTATATCTTATCAGCCTTATGCCAAGCCTTATATTGAGCCAGGTGTGTCCGTTTGTCCCTCAAACTGTCATTTCTCTACTTGCACAGCACGGACTTCTAAATGTAGGAGCAATTCTGGGTCAGCAGCATTTTGCAGTGCCTGCTGGTAGCTGTGCAAGACCAAGGCAGCTGGTGCTCACACCCTGTGATGACTAGGGATTTCCCGATCCCAGCCAGAGCAAGGGTGTTTCTGAGGTGGGGTGGAGCAATCACATGCCAGAAAAACTGCCACAATCATTAGCAAGGAGGAAGCAAATAAAACTTCTATAAGGCTTCAAAGAAGCAAAACCTTTATTTTTCTGCGGCACAAATAGACACCAGGGAGTCAAAAACCCAGTCTGTCAAAAAACTAGTTGTCTAAGTAACTCCAAAAGCTGTCTTCCATGTGGTGATTACATATCATCCCAGGGTTAGACCAGCATACCTCCAGGGTCAGAAGAAGATCACAGTGTAGTTAAGGCTCCTGTGGTCCACCTAGAGCACTGTTCAGTGTATGTGCTCATGTTTTTGTTATGGAAAGTGCTTCTAGAGTAGTTGTAGCATCACCAAAGCCCTCTCTGCCAAACTGAGAAGTGAGGAGCCTCAGAAAATGAAGGTTTTTGAGACCAGCTTCCAAATAGCCTTTTTTATGCACTTAAAAGTAACAGTCACCAGTTAAGTGTGGCTGCAGGGCACATTTGCAAGAGCGCCTGTTTGTTTGCCTACATGTTGCCACCCATCCGAAGTCCTAAGCCTGGCTCCCAGACGTGCTGGGAGCAAGCTGAGGCAGCAGTGGAGTGCACGGACAGATTGGCAATGTAAGACCCGGCCGCTGGCATCGGTGGGGCCGTCTGTGCGGTGGCAGGAACCAGCTCGTCTCCCCGCTGACTGCAGCGGAGCACGTTGCAAGCAGCACTCATGGACCCGTGCCAGGGCCAGCCTTCTGTACGAGATGGATGCGCAGGGAGCCTCTCGCCTGCTGCTTCTACTCCGATGTTGGTTTGCCCTCCATCCCTCGCACGTCTCCAGCTGTAGGGCAGAGGATGTACCTTCCTCACACCTACGCAACCCTCGCTGTACACAGTCCTCCCTCCGGCCAAATCTGTGGGTTCTCCTCTCCACAAAGAAGACAAGAAGAAGTGGGAGAGGGGCTAGGAGAGGCTGAACGACATCTGAGCTTTGGGGCTTCCTTCCACCCTCGCCGCCAGGCGCTGCACCCCAATGGCTGCCGACGCAGGAGGAAGGCTCTGCGGGCAGAACAGGGCATGCTTCCCACCCTGCCCTTTCCCACTCCTCCTTGCTGTTCAGAGGATAACTTTGTCTGCAGCACTCTAGCTTCGGCAGCGTGCAGGCTGCATGAGGGCTGGTGGCAGCAAGCTGGTGCGGGAGAGGGCTGTCCAGCCCAGGCCAAGCAGCGTTTCCACCAGAGCCAGGCTTTTGTCTCCTTAATCCTTTGACCTCTGGCTCACCCACATGTTTTCATTCCCTGTCTTCCAAACACCTCCCAGGCGCTGGGCTCCCAGAGGCCACCCCTGTTAGATGGGGCTAGGCTTGCCTTGCTTGGCCTCTGCCTACTTCCCCCCAGGATTTCTCTAGCACATGGAAGACGTGGTGGTGATGATCACAGGATTGCCACAATTGCCTTCAGCGTGGTGCTGGGGAAGAGAAGGGAGATCTGGATGAGAAAGCTTGCTCCTCTTAGCAAGCTGTGCACCTCCATTAGCGGCACACCCTCTGCTTCGAGCCACTGCTGACCAGTTCGGTTCACTAATCGGTGCATTGCGGCTTAACCTTTTGCTCCAGGAGAGAACAATATTCATCAT
Source organism: Porphyrio hochstetteri (assembly GCA_020800305.1). Classification (NCBI taxonomy): domain Eukaryota; kingdom Metazoa; phylum Chordata; class Aves; order Gruiformes; family Rallidae; genus Porphyrio; species Porphyrio hochstetteri. Next base: position 77,322,355 of record CM036905.1, on the reverse strand, counting down.
ATATTCTGCTGGTGTATTAATGCTTAATGAATAAATGTGGGGCATTTTGATCTAGCAGAGGCTAACTTCTCTATTTCCTGTTTATATAGCTGAAGAGCATAAAATCAAAACAGGGGAGATGGGGAAACTGACAGGGTAAGCGTTTGGAGCCAGGTTTCCCCCTGGATGTGGTTTTACTGCATGCATTTTGCTCAGATCAAGAATTTCAGAAAGTACTAATTAAAGGATTTGCACTTACCACAGCATATTCAGACAGCTCCCAGACTTTTCCCGGTGTCAAGAGTCCACACAAGACTTTGCTGGGAGAAATCCTGGGACTAAAAGGCTCAGAAAGGACAGAGGTGGTGAAGAAAATAACGTGTGGGTTTGGGGTTTTTTTTTTTAAAGTCCTGGAAATTTATTCTCTGGGTGAATTCTGCAGAAAGGGGTAGGATTAAACCGCTATGGACACACAGAAATTGCAAAGGGCTCCATGTAATTTACTCTCACAAACCCAGGTGTGATTCTCATTTGCACCCTGGCCACTTTACACTGTTTTCGCAGTGTAAAGGGGTTGTAAAGACGGCATCAATCATTTTTACACCTACTTTATGGCCATTTTACACAGCTAAAAGGGCCCTTTGTGTAAATGAGAACTCAAGCCCTAGAGAATTTAATAGAGAGGAGATCCTTTCTATGGACTGTGCTAGACCCTCTAATAGGGTCTATTACTGGCATATAACTCTGTGCTGGATTTTATAGCTTGGCTTTAAGATCATCAGTCTCGATTAAATTCAGCTCTGCAAAACTTTTCCAAAGGCTGTAACCCCCCCCTCACCCTGCTCCCATCCCGGTGACGTGACTGCTCCCCCACCCCCAGCACAGGCAGCCAGCGACGGTGGAGCATGGATAACTGCTCGGGTTTTTTTGCCTTTTTAAAAGATGAAGCAGCAGCTACCACTGTCCTCTGGCTCTGAAGCATTTTGATGTTGGGCTATGCAAATACTGGAGCGACAATAACGGCAACAAAAAGGGAACCGAGACACCATGCCTCAACGCGGAGCCAAAATGTCACATTCTCAACCAGACCAGGCAGGCGCTGAGGTGGCACCCGATCCAGAGCAAGGGAGGGGGGTGGGCAGGGACTGTATTTTGCGCCCCTCTCCCTCCCGTGCTGCCACTGGAAGGACAGGAGGGTCAGTGGGCACAGGGGAAGCTCCGGGACTGCCACCGGCCCACTCATCCCGCCGCCGCCACCTTCGCGTGACGGCCATCTGCGCCTCACCGTCTCTGCGTGGGCACTGCTTGGAGCTTTGCCTGAAAACCAACCCTGCGCAAGAGCGCTGGAAACTGTAATCAACTCGCAGGACTATTTCCTCCCCCCACCCTCCCCACACCACCCTCCCCCCCCCCGGCTTTTATTTTTCCCTTCACGCTACCAGCCAGCGCGATATTTGCTTTGGGGGCCTTTCGAAACAGAAAGCACGCCTCTAGCGTGTAAGAGAAGCCGCAGCTCGGGTCCTCTATATTTAGAAAGCCAGGATGTCATACCTCCCCTTGAAATTTTCATAGTCCCCTGCACCCCACCCACCCACACACGTACACATGCTTGCGTCTGGAAAATGTTTTTCGGTCTTAGGGAAGGGTGTTGGCTTAGGGGGATTCAAGGGAGGTGCAGAGGAACAACAGCAGCTCAGTCCCGAGCGCCAAGCTCGGAACCTCCTTAAGGCACGGGGCAGCACCACGGGCAGTGAGACCCGGGGCTCCCAGGCAAGCAGTGTGGGACTTGGGGCCCTAACTTGGGCTGAAGTCAAGGATCAACACTGTTGTCAGCCTGTAACATGAATCCTGAGGCAGGGCCACGTTTTTCTGCGGTGTAAGGAAGCCCTCTGCCCTGACAGCTCTGTGTCCTCAGCTGAGAACATCTTCCTGAGCTGGTTTTTCAGGGACCACACAAAGACTCCAGCACCTGTGGCAAAGACTCCAAGAAGATATATTTTGATTCTAGGCGTCACAGGTCTCTGTAGTGTCCCTCCCACCCCCCACATGATTTTTGCTTTCTACTCCTCTGCTGCCTCTTGTAATCACCAATCAGTAGCATTTATCCACTGCTAAATGGGCTCTGTAGTCAAATATTATTAATGCTGATTGCATCTACAAAGACCGGAGTACAGTTTTCTTTTGGTTTTGGTACCTGATTTCCATGCCTTTGTCCAAGCAAATCGTTGAAAGACTCATCTAAAGTTCAAACTTGGTTTTGGGGGAGGGGGGTAGGGATTTCTTTTTTTTTTTTTTTTTTCTTCTTTTCTATGGGCAGCTGGTGTATTTCATTTGTTGCCGTCCAACTTTCCCACTCCACAAAGCCATCTTTGAATCAGAGGGTAGCTGTGAAGGTCCACTTACAGCAGTTGGCTGCAGAGAGCGTGGAGTTGGGACCCACCAAATCTCAGAAGCAACTCCCCACTTCACCCGGGCGCCCCCAAGTATTCCTGCCTGGCATGGGCATCTGAGAGCTGCACATCAAATGCAAGCAAGAGCCCAGCCTGAGCGGGGAGAATAATTTGCAGAAGGTGATCTGAACACATGCTTCGTCTTCAGTCAGGTGTATTATGAATCACTTGTGCTGGGCTGACCTCAAGTTAGGGGAGATACAGAGAGTGACACCAAATAAGGCAGCCCTTGGCAATTAGGGCCCTGATCGTTCCAGAAACGAGGTATTTTTTAAGCCCATTTCACTCTCTGCGGACCTGTAAAGAGATCCCTGTTTTTAAATAGCCCGAAGCTTACTCAGCATGGGATTTCTCTTTCACCGAAACTGTGAGGAGATGAAGTCTTTACCTGACCTGTCCTCCATCGGACTGGCTGGGGATGTCACTGCTGGAGCTGGAGCCGTGGGCATGCAGAGCGTCACAGAAGCCACCCTCATGTCTTTTTGGAGACATCTTTATCTTTTACAGCCCCTCAGTTGGCAATGCTGACCTGGAGAGGGCAGGGGGGGCCAGTGACCCAGGTCTGTATTGTGTCCAAGTCAACCCAGCCCTGCAGCTACCCCCGTTTACACTGACTATACCAGCCAGAAGGGATTTGGTGGGATAATTTAGGGAACAATTGTGATGAAAATAATTGAAAGCAGACATTTACACTTTCCCTTCCACCTTGTGAATCCAAGCCAGCAAGCAGCATGCACATGAGGGGAACCAAGGGAAGCTGAAGGAAAAGTGAAAGCCTCCCATCCCGTTTCGCTGCCCAAGGCTGCCAACGTGCTGAGGAACAGCAAAACAGTACAGAAAATAACCTACCATAAATCAGGCACAGTAAACTCGTCTGGTTTTCCTGATCCAAGGTATTTATTAGGTCAGGAATGTGAAGAAGAGTGTATATCTATGTTGTCTTCCCTGCTGCTCTGAGCCTCTCAAACACCGGAGTCCCGCATCAGATGGGGACCCAGCCAGCCAGGCATTTTGCGGATAGACTTTGCCTAGGCCACAGGAATCAAATTTTGTGACCTAACTGGAGTGTGTGTGTGTGTGTGGAAAGATAGTTTGCAGGCTGTACTTATATATCCATACATATTCTGTTAAGGTGACTGCTTTCAGACTCAGCATCTTGTCTTGCGTACAAAAGGAGATGCTGGGTCTGGGCTTGCAAAAGTCTGCACTTCTGAATTAACAGGAGTTGCATCTCCATTTTATTTCCAACAAGACTTTTCTCACTCACTCCACCCAGGTTTCAGGTTTTCCTTTGCTTCTCCATCTTCTGAAGCAGGGGGACTTTTCCTTGAGCATCCTCCACTGGCCCTGAAAACAGCAGCGGGTCTGCAGGCTGTGTGCACGAGCAGCTCCTGCTTAGCCAGGGCAGGGGAGGCATGATTTGCAGACTGGCTCAAGAGACTTCTCTGGAGCTCTCCTCCAAACATCTTCCCATCACTAATTTTGCCATTGTTCATAGCAAATTGCCAAAAAATGACAGAGAGCCAGCGCTACAAAGTCACGCGAGCTAAAAGGTGACAAGTGGACTTCATTAGCTGCAACGGCCATTTTGCGGTCTGGTCAAGTGTCACTGAAGTCTCTGGAAATTTCACCTGAATGAGGGACAATTCAGGGCGACTGGAGACTCAGCTAGGTTGTGGGTGCTGCACCAAGCAAGGGGGGCTTGTGGGACCATGTGGGGTTGCTGGGCGTTGAGGCTGAACCATGTCTCCGAGGGGAACTGTCCTGATTTGAAAGGGAATGGAGACAACAACACACCGTACTGATGTGTGGGTGAACCCACCCTGTTCGGGCATGGATGGCAAGGCTCCCTTGCAGAGGGAGATGGGCAGGCACTACCTAACATGATGTCTATGCATGGACATGCATAAAGCTACACCAAAAGCTGTTGTGGATGGGAAAGCCACAGCATCATGTAGGTATGTGGCCATGCGTGAGTGCAAAAATGGCCTGAATCATGGTGTGCCTTGACCTGGGCAGCTGTGTGTCAAAACGCCAAGCCCGGTGACACACTCCATACAACACTCACCTCCTCCTGAATTTATTGCAATATAAATCATTTCCTAACAGCTTGGAAGCCTTGTCTGGTTTTTAAAGCAGCCTACTGGGGGTGCGTCCGCTCCCTCCCCTCCCCTCTTACCCATGGGAATGCCCTCCACTCCAGCCGGAGCTCAGCACCATGCTTACTCTGCTCCTCACCTCTGCATGCCTTTGGGGCCTCAAATCCTCATCCCAGGAGGAAAACAGCAGGTAGAGTAGAAGAGGAATAAAGGTTTGTTTGATTTGTCTTTGCCTGAGCACGGCACATCCTACTGTAAGGTTTTTTTCCCCAGGAATGGTGTTGATTTGGACTGGCTTGGAATTTGATGTTGTGGGGTTTTTTTTTCCTTTCAGTGGCTGATCCAAGGACCTGATCCAAGGCTGCTGAAATGGATGAAAATCTTTGTGCTCAGTTCGGTGGCCTTGGATGAGCCTGTGTAGGAAATGAATTCTTACTTGCTTCTGGCTGTGGGCAAACTAATATTTCCAGTGCTTAACAGAAAGCATCATTAGACCTGCTGCGTCACACTAGGGGTGAGACTGGCTATCAAAGAAAGTGGGTTGATTAAGGGACAGCCTTGAAGACTAAAAATATTCAGGGAAGTAAGAGGCGATGCCGTACGAAAGCAAACAGGCAGACGGGTGTTATCACAAGGCTTTTCACATGACGGTCTGCGCACGGGTCTCACCTGAGGCATGTTTGTTTTGGACAGTCTTAAATAGTACAGCCTCGCTATTGGCAGCAATGCATACATGAAGTGATTCAAGAGCTCAGGCCTGACCCAGAGCTGATAGAAGTCAACCTATTGACTTCCCAGAGCACGCCCTGTAGGAATCTCCGTGTTTGGAAAGATATGTTGTAGTTAAATACATTGGTCTGAGCTTGATATAAACTAGATCTTGCAGTACTTGCTTAGGAAAAATGTACTGATGTCTTCCCTGTCCAATCTGCATGGAGACAAGCAAAAATATGGGGGTTGTAGCTAATAGGTGTAACACAAACTAAAAATGAAGTAGCTGAAGGAAAACTTGGGCAGTCAAGGGGAAGTACACCCAGTTCAAGTGAACTCCCTTTGCCCAGGCAAACTTCTCTGTGCACGCAGTGATTGGAAAAGGAAGAGAAGAAGGATGGCAGGAGCTCAGCATCTCACTTTTTTGCAAGCCTCAAAAGCACCACAGGCAACGTGAGAAGGGAATATATGTGGCTTTAGTCCTGTCTAGAAATATGTGGCACAAACTGGGGCAGAGGAGATTAAGCAACTTGGCTTCACCCCACCTTCCCCCCCTCTTCTTGCTCCCCTGCTCTTAGGTAGCGTTATCTGGGCTGCTTGGTCCTCAGCAAACATCCGAGTAGCCAAAATATGGGCAGGATTCTTGCCATAACCAAACCACCCAACGAATGAAATAAGGCACTTGTTTCCTGGAGCAGAGGGAAGGGAAACAGGGGTGTGTGGGATTTAAACATTTCTCTGTGGTGTTGGAAACCCACCTTGAGTAGAAGCAGTCCCTCAGCTCACGCAAACCACCAGTGCTCCTTTGACGTCAATTGGCAGCCGCCTGGTTTGCCCCATCCCAGGGGCTGGCTGCAGCCAGCAAACAGCTCAACCCAGCGAGAGAGACGGTGATGGGTGAGTTGAAGTCCTGCATGCCTTCCCTCCACTTCCCTCTTCTTCATCATCACCTATGGTGTTATTTTCAGATGCATAAGGGCACATGCCAGTTCCTGCAAGCATCTTGCGGGTGAAGGGCATGTCAGGGGGTGATCCATGGGAACTAGTTGGGCTGGCAGATGCCAGGAACCTTGGGGTGCACTGGGGTGGTTGCCTGCACTGGGACCCTGGGGACTGAGGGTCACCCCTGAGCTACGGCGGTGCCTGGGGCAGGCTGCCATGGGAGGAAGGCCACACTCATGCAGTTGGCTGAGCTGCTGTCGCCATGAAAGAAATACTTCATGTCCTCCAACCCCAGTCGGGTACGGTCTGATGTGGAAGGATTTGGGAGAGTTCATTAAAGGAGTGAGAGAAGGACTGACTGTAGGATGTACCAGGGGCATTCATCTGCTCCCCCCTTTCACCCTTCCCAACGCACAGATCCCACGCCCAAAGACAGCAGGAGAAACCCCATTATTTTTGCCAGACACCAAAGTCTCTTTGCAGAGAGTTTCCTGTGGCGGGAGGAACGGAGAGCAGCAGTCGCACAGCTGGCTCCTGCCCTCCCCAGACCGGGTTTGTGCCCCAACCATCCATCCCAACCATGGCCCAAATGCATCCTGCAGAGGACAGGGACCACTGCGATGCACGAAAGCTGCATCCCACCGCCAGTGCTCGTGGAGTGTGGCAGCCCTCGGTTTCGGGGGGGATGCTGCTTCAGCGGCAGTGGGAGGATGAGGCCAGCTGCATGGGGAGCACCTCTGGGGATCACGCATGGCTGCATTCCTGGACTGCGTTTTTCAGCAACAGCAAAACAACCTGCTCTTTCCCTTTTCCCACCTGAAAATGCTTCAGAAGCTTTGCCTTCCAGAGAAGGAGGGGTTTGGAGCCCCTGTGAGCCAGCTCTGCTGAAGCAGTTCTGAGATGAACACCCCAAGATGAAGGCGGCCAGAACTGCTCATCAATTTTGAAAATGAAAGTGTCAGAGACCCTTAACTCCTGAATCTCACATCTTACCTATGCTGAGGGCTGATGGAGGGCTTGCAGTGTTCAGTGCGATGGAGAACCCTGCTGAAGGGCCTTCATTCCCATGCTCAGTGTTTTTTTCTGGAAAAAGGGATGCAGTGTAGTGCCACAAGCTGGAGCTAAAAGGTTCCATGAACAAAGGAGCCTGGACACAAACTTTTTCCAAGCCAGAAGTTTCCCTGAAGCATGTTTGCTGCTTCTGCAGCCACGAAGTGGGCTGTGAAGGTGTGCTGTTATTTTCTTTACAGCACCCCCCCATCTTGAAGGCCCCTTTGTGAAGTATCTGGACCTACCTTATTACAGCTCTCACACAGTTCAAGCAAGGCTTAAACCTACCCTGGGACTTGCAGTTTGAACCCTTCATTTTATGGGGTGTTTGAAGGATGTGAATCCCTTTTCCCAAAACCTACTTTTACAAGTTTCGGTTGAAATGCCTGTAAAAAAGGCAGAGGGCCCAGCTGATCCCCTGCAGTGACAGAGGAAGACCCAGTTTCAAGGCAGGCCGAATTTAGCGACCGACCAAGGGCTGTGAGCATTGTGAGTAAGCATGAGCCCCACCAGTTAGGGGCGTGGGGTGGGAGCACTGGCTGCCCGCCGAGCCCAGGGGCTGGCTGGGGTGAACAGAGCAGTGGGCAGGTGTTTCCATGAACAAAACCTCTCGAGAGCAGCTACTTGCTAAAATAAGCACCTCGTGATAAACCGAAAAAGAAAGCCCTGCTGCCCAGCTGGTGCAGGCAGCCGCCGGCCTGTGTGCGTGGCATGAAGGCAAGCGGCTATTTTTATCAGAGGCGGCCAAAGGCTGGTGGGGGCGGCTGGTGGAGGTCTTCACTGTATACCATGCCAGGGCTGCACCCCAGCAGTTCTCCTTGCAACTAACTGGGCGTCCTGCCTGGTGGTGGAACTGACTGACTTGAGGGCTTCCCCGTGCCATCACAGGAGCAGCCTGCAAGCCCTGTCACCGTCAGCAGCACCTCGTGCCCCCCCCCGCCCAGGGATGCCCTTGCTGGCAATGCTGGGCAGCCCCACCAGCGGCAGGAGTTAAGAAACAAACCGCCCACGTTACGCTGAAACACAGCTGAAAATAGTGTCTCGGCCCCTCCTGCCTTAAATCATGAGATCAGCCCCCGGGTGACCAGAGTGACTATTTCATGCACGTGGTGCTTGGGAGAGGCATGTTCCTCACCGCTGGAAGCACTGTGGGGCCTAGGGTGCCCCACATTGGGCTCCTCCCTGGATGGGTGTGAATGCTTGTGCAAAGCAGCACCCCAGGATCCAAGGCATTGCCAAGCAGACACACTGCCAAAGATAGTGTGCAAGCAGGGGGACCTGGTGGCTTCTGGTCATGCTTGCATTTGCAGCAGCACGGTGCATCACACAGGCAAACCTGTCTCCGCTGGAGCAAGCTCTGGCAGCACAAACCAGAGCCATATGCTCCAGGGTATGAAATCCAGCCCTGCTCTGAATTTCAGTGTCTGCCTCTACAGGCACCTGAGTGTACCCATCCTGTGCCTTGGGTTATCAGGAACCTGGGGGCAACAAACTGCCTAAGCCAACGTTCTGCACCAGTGACTGGCTGAGCAGGGCCAGGTCATCTGCAAGGGGTGTGATGGCCCCAGTCTCCCTGCATTCCCCCTAGAAGTACCTGCTTGAAACTGGTGGGTTTTGGCTTTTTTCACATTTAGTGGGCCATTCATGGTGTGATTCTCTCTCATAAGATACCAGAACAAGTAAAAAAAAAAGTGGAAAAAAGTGGAAATGCTTTTCTTCTTCCTCTTCTTTTCTAAGACACATTACAGCCTACATCCAAAATCCCCTCACCATGTCCCTGCAAGCAGCACTGCCGGTGGGGGAAGCCAGCACTCAGTCACACCAGCGGATGCTGATGGGAAGACCACCCTCTCTGGGGTCCAAGCCTCAGGCTGCTCCTCTGGGATCAGGAGATTTGCTGCTGATGGCTATTTCCTCATGTGATAATTATTGTCTCCCACACATAGACCAAGTGACCTGTGTGGCACGGAGCACCTCGGGAAGCAAAACTCATGTGGGAAAACCAGCCCCGTGACACTGAGAGGAAATGAAAGAGGAGGGGATGACTTTCCCCACCATGGACCAAGCTCTCAGATCTGACAAATGTCCGTGCTGAGATCCAGACCCTGAGCAGGCTGTCACAGCTTGGGACCACCAGCTGTCATTTGGGTCATTTAGAAGCTGGCAGCACAATGCTGCATGTGCTTGTAACAGAGCATGAACCTGGGAAACCCAAACCTGGCTTCACTACCAGGCTGTCACACAGTCACGCCATCTCTTCGCTCTCACTTCTAGCCATTGCCCTCCCCAGGGATCCTGGTTTGATGTTTTCAAACAAGAGCATGAATCATGTGGGGTAAACCCGCTGGGGTCAGAGCAGTGTTTCTGATGTACACTAGTGTAAATTATTGCCTCTGCTTTAAAAAATGTTGTTGTTATGTTGGATGGAGTCCCAGTAACTCCACAAGGAAGGGAGTGGGAGAAGTTCTTCATAGATGGACTTCTTGTGATTTATTTACCCACAGCCATCACGCAATAACTTCCCTGACACAAGGCTTGTGCTCCACACAAAGGATGACAGAGGACACAAGTGACCTGCAGGCCGCTTTCTACAAGTGCCTGTCACTGGGGCCATGCAGCAAACCAGGCATGGCACAAATCATAGAATCCTAGAATTGTCTTGCTGGGAAAAGACCCTTTAATGTCATCAAGTCGAACCATTATCCTCCTTAAACTAAACCATGTCCCTCAGCACCACATCTAACAGTCTTTTAAATACGTCCAGGGATGGAGACTCCACCACTTACCTGAGCAGCCTGTTCCAATGCCTAGCAACCCTCTCTGTGAAGAATTTGTCTCCTAATATCCAGTCTAAACCTCCCCTTAACTTGATGCCATTTCCTCTTGTCCTGTCACTTGTCACTAGGGAGAAAAGGTCAGCCCCGGCCTCTCCACAACCTCCTTTCAGGTAGCTGTAGAGAGCAATTAGATCTCCTCTCAACCTCCTCTTCTCCAGATTAAACCACCCCAGTTCTCTCAGCCACACCTCATAACATTTATTCTCCAGTCCCCTCTCTAGCCTCATAACCCTTCTCTGGACACACTCCAGCACCTCAATGTCTTTTCTCTAGCGAGGGGCCCAAAACAGAACGCAGTAGTCAAGGTGGGGCCTCACCAGTGCCTAGTACAGGGGGACAAATATTTCTCTAGTCCTATTCACCATACTATTCTTAATACAGGCCAGGATGCTGTTGGCCACCTTGGCCACCTGGGCACACTGCTGACTCATATTCAACCTGCTGTCAATCAACACCCCCAGGTCCTTCTCTGCCTGACAGCTCTCCAGCCACTCTGCCCCAAGCCTGTAGCACTGCATGGGGTTGTTATGACACAAATGCAGGACCTGGCTTTGTTGAGCTTCATGCCGTTGGTCTTGACCAATCGATCCAGCCTCTCCAGATCCCTTCCAGTCTTCCTACCCTCCAGCAGATCAACACTGCCGCCTAACTTAGTGTCATCTAAAAACTGAGGGCACACTTGATCCCCTTGTCCAGGTCATTAATAAAGATATTAAAGAGAACTGGCCCCAGCACAGAGCCCTGAGGAACACAACTGGTGACTGGGTGCCAACTGGATTTAACTCCATTCACCAGCACTCTTTGGGCCTGGCCATCCAGCCAGTTTTTACCCAGCAAAGAGTAAACCTGTCCAAGCCAAAGAGCATCCAGTTTCTCTAGGAGAATGCTGTGGGAAATGGTGTCAAAAGCTTTGCTAAAATCCAGATAGACAACATCCACAGCTTTACCCTCATCTGCTAAGCAGGTCATCTTATCATAGAAGGAGATCAGGTTGGTCAAGCAGGACCTCCCTTTCATGAACCATGCTGACTGGGCCTGATCACTTGCTTTTCCTGCATGTGCTTCATAATGACACTCAGGATGATTTGCTCCATAATCTTCCCAGGCTACGAGGTCAGACTGAAAAGCTTATAGTTCCCAATGCCCTCCTTCCAGCCCTTCTTGTGGATGACCGTCACATTTGCTTATCTCTAGTCAACTGGGACCTCCCCAGTCAGTGAGGACTGCTCATAGATGATGGAAAGTGGTCTGGTGAGCACTTCTGCCAACTCCCTCAGTACCCTCGGGTGGATGTCATCTGGCCTCATAGACTTGCATACACCTAGGTGCTGAAGCAGGTCCCTCACCATTTCCCCGTGGATTATGGGGGCTGCATTATGCTCCCCACCCCGACTTCTGGCTCAGGAGGCTGGGTACTCAGGGAACAACTGGACTTACTGTTAAAGACTGCATTTGGCACCTCAGCCTTTTCCTCATCCTTTGTCATAATGTTACCGGCCCTGTCTTCTAGAGGACAGAGGTTGTCCTCTTTTTATTACTAACGTATTTATGGAAACTTTTTTGTTGTCCTTAACATCAGAGGCCAGGTTAAGTTCTAGTTGGTTTTTTGCCCTTCTAATATTTTCCCTGCATAGCCTCACTACCTTTTTGTAACCCTCATGAGTGGCCTGCCGTTTCTTCCAAAGGCTAAAGCCCCTCTTTTTCTCCCTATGTTGCAGCTCCAGCTCTCTGTTCAGCCAGGCTGGTCTTTTTCCCTGGTGTCTTGTCTGCCAACACATGGGGACAGCCTGCTCCTGTGCCTTCAAGACTTTCTTTAAAAACATCCAGGTTTCCTGGACTCCTTTGCCCTTGAGGACTGCCTCCTGAGGGACTTTGCCAACCAGGCCCCTGAAAAGACCAAAGTCCACCCTCCTGAAGTCCAAGGTAGCAGTTCTTCTGACTGTCCTCCTTGCTTCTCTCAGAATCAAAAACTCGTATCATTTCATGGTCACTATGCTCAAGGTGACCTCCAGCCATCACATTCCCCACCCCCCTTCTTTGTTTACAAACAGGTCCAGCAGAGCTCTTTCCCTAGCTGGCTCCCTCACAAGCTGTGTCAGGAGGTCATCCCCAACATGCTCCAGGAACCTCCTAGACTGTTCCCTCTCTGTTATATCGTATTCCCAGAAGATACCTGGCAGGTTGAAGTCCCCTACAAGGACAAGGGCTTGGGATTTTGAGACTTCTCCCAGCTGTTCACAGAATGTTTTGTCTGCTTCCTCATCCTGATTGTGAGGCCTATAACAGACTCCCACCATGATATCTGCCTTGTTGGCCCTTACCTTTATTCTTACCCATAAACACTCAACCCTACTGTCACCCTCATTATGTTCTAGGCATTCATAACATTCCCTGACATAACTGGCCACTTCACCACCCCTCTTTGCTTGCCTATCCTTCCTGAGGAGTCTGTATCCATCCAAGGCAACACTCCAGTCATGAGAGTCATCCCAGCATGTTTCTGTGATAGCACCTATTACATCATAGTTTTCCTTCTGCACAATGGCTTCCAGCACCTGCTATTTGTTGCCCATTCTGAGTGAATTAATGTACAGGCACTTCAGTTGGGCTAATGGTCCCACCACCTTCTTAGAGTAACATCCCTTGAGGTGTTTCACAGGTGTTTCCCTGTTGACTCTAACTACCACAGGAGGCCCTGGCTTGGCTCTGTAAGGCTTTGATTTTTATTGAGCATCCCCTCCCCTGGCAACTTTAGCTTGAAGCCCTCCTGACTAAGTTAGAAAGTTTGTTGCCAAAGATGCTCCTCCCCATCTCTGAAAGATGGACCCTGTCAGTCCCCCAGAAGACAAGGTTTCTCAAAGCAAGTCCCACCGTATAAATAGCCAGAGCCCTGTCTGTGACAATGCTACTTAACCATGTACAGGTTTGCTCAATTTTGTCCTCCCTTTCTCTCCCCCTCCCTTTAACTGGGACAACTGACGACAAGACTACCTGCGCTCCCGAGTCCTTCACTGCTGCTCCCAGTGCCTTGTAGTCCCTCTTGATATTCTTCAGGTTACTTACAGCTGAGTCATTAATGCCTACCTGCCTAAACAGTAGCAGGGGTAGTAGTCAGTGGGCTGTACAAGGTCTGTCAGTCTTTCTGTCACATCCCTGACATGGGCCCCAGGTAAGCAGCAGACTCCCTAGATATAGCATGTCAGGGTGACAAATGGGTGCCTCTGTACACCTCAGAAACAAGTCACCCACCCATGAAGGCGTGAAGGCCCACCTCCTGCTCCAGGATCCCAGCAGGGCAGGGCTGGAAAAAAAAGGCTTGTCCTGAGCATCCTGGAGAGAGACCAAATGCAAGATCAGGGCAGGTGGTGGCCTGGAGCACTTCTCTGCCCTCTGGGTAAGCAGGGGGAGGGCTACTGTGTGGTACAGTCCATTAGCTGCTACTCTTCAGCCCCCAAGGCAAGCTGGGCATCTCAGCTCTCTCTTCATTAGGCAACCACATGGAGCTGCTTAAGCAAAACAACTTGTTCAGACCTTTGTGCATGTTAATATTTGAAGTGTCTGTAGCTCATGTGCCAAAAGAGATGATATGCCTCCAGTGGATGGTGGCTCCAGAGCACATGGTGCCATTGAAATGAGGAGTAAGTTGGCTGCTTCTAGCTAAGAAGAAGCTATAAGGTGGTTTTACACCAGTGCAAGTGGAAAGCACAATAAATAAAGGGAGAAGATGGACAACTCACCAGTAATACCTGAGGTATTCATTCGTCCTTCTAGCAGCAGGTCCAGTGACAGTCCCTTTTCCTGAAAGAAAACTTTGCAAACATAGATTAGGAATGAAGCTCAGCCAGGAAAAAAACCTCATTCTGAGTGGAGGATGAGGAGGGAAGAAGAAGATGACCCTTGGGGAGGCAGGTTGTTGTGGGCAGGGCACAAGCAGGCGTCCGAGGGGCAGCCCGGGCTGCGGCAGCCACCTTGGTGCATTGCAGATGTCCATCAGGCAGGAAGAGAGGGCACAGTCCCGTGGGGCTGCTGGAGCTGCTGGGAAAACTTTGATTGCCTCTCTTTGCGAGAAGGCATTTATTTGTGGGTAAAAAATCCGTATCTAGTCTCCAGCCACCATCAATCTGCCACCTCTCGGTGTTGGTTAATTCACTTAAAGAGGTCTGAAAAAAAATGTATTAAAGAAAAAGCCTTTTCTTTGTTAGTCCCCTTCCAGTGATGTACAAACACCCTGACAGATAATTACCGGTGATGCTGATTCTAACTAGGGCAGAAAATGAACAGGTGAGAGTGAAATAGAAAGTTATTTATAAAGATGTAATTGAAACAAAATCTATCCTGCAGGCTTGAGAGCTTTAAGGGGGGGAAAAAAAAATTCCTTTGCTGGTATGGCATTGCTGTCTCTGCTCATGCTTGGATGCTTCCTCAGGAGCCCAAAAACTCCCTGAAAACAACGTCCTTGTATAGGTACTGGAGCAGGGGCTGCGAGGGGCCTGGCTGGGCCGAGCCAGCCCCCGCATCCTATTTCCAGTGCAAAAGCAGATCACCCTCCTGGAGCTGAGGTTGTTTATTGTTCTTCTTCTGAAGTACAAGGTTGATTTATTTTGATGCCAATTTAATTTCCCCTCTGTTTTTTGTTAACTGCATTCTGAGGAAACCTGGGAGTACGTGTCCAGCAAGCCTCTTTTTCTCCTCCCGTCTCCTCAGCAGGAGAGGTGATCACTTCATGTCCCTGCCATCATAGCACGGGGCACAGACAGCACACAGCGCAGGCAGCAAGGCATGGGGACGTGATGTGCATGGCTGGAAAGCCACAGGAGCAGCCCTATTAAAGGGGCAGTCAGATGTGACCATAGAGAAACTTTATAAGCAACATCTCTTGGGCCTGCTCCAGGCTGAAACAGGTAGCCAGCATGGCAACACCTGGGAACAGACATGAAAAGCAGCCAGAGAAAGAGACCCTCAGTCCAATGCAGAGATGTCTGGTGCCGTGTCCATCAGCCTGAGTTGGTGCTTGCTCAGCTGTCCACAGCAGGACATCAAAGTAACGTGTGCTTTAAAATAGAAACCAAACTTTCACAATTGCAGATGTGGCTGTTGGTACTTCTTGCAGCACTGGGACACACCGAAATGCCACCACTGCCGGTAAGCCTCCTCTGGGCAGTGGTAGTGGCCCTGCTCACCTCTCTCCAGCTAGAGACATGCCCCCTCTTAGGGCTGTGCTTTCAGGGCCTGCAGCTTCAGACCTGCAAGTCTCACCACTGCAATGCCGAAGCCTTTTTGCAGACATAGCCCTCATGGCTCTGCCAGGGACCCCTGGGAGGCTGTGCTGTGGCTGCTGGCCCTGAGCACCACGCTCACTGTCTCTAGCAGCTCCACACATCCTCAGCCTGGTCAAGACCTAATTTGGTGGCCACAGACCGGTGGTGACGCTTGATGGAGAGGGAAGGCTCTTTCTTGCCAATTTGTTATTAAATCCCAGTGCTATCTGTGCCAGTGTTAGGTTGTTTGGGTCTAAATGCACAGAAGAAGTTACATACCTGGGTTCTTCCAGACAGCTCAGGGTGGTGGTGGTGCTTGGATAGGTGGGTCTTTAGGTAGGGGTCTCTTCTCACAGCCAACTTTCATCCTCACCCCGCTCAGACTCTGTTGCTGCCAGCTTTATGGCTCCCACCCTTGATGAACTGAAGGGAGAGAAGACCACTGGTGCTGCACTTTTGGACCTGGCAGATCAGGAGCTGCTGCAATGTCAAAGTCTTTTTGCTGCTTTATCCCTTGGTGTCCAAATTGCTCGTTCTTGCCCCACCTAGAGCAACCACTTCTGACAAAGCTGTAACAGTGGAGAGCTATATATAAGATGAGCGAGTCATCCCAGTTTGGTTCCCAGGATACCCCCAAGCTTCTGGGCTGCGAGGAGTTGAGCTCTGGAGCATCACAGCAAGTCACCCCCTCTGCCCCAGTGACAACGGTGAGGACATCTACCTGGAGCCACGTTCCCCAGCAGTGGTGGTGTGCCTGTCCTTATGGAGAAAGAGGCTGCAGTTCCTCTGGGGCCATCAGCCTTTCAGGAGCAGTTAAAACAACGCAGGAAGGCTTACAAGCAGATGTGGTTCCTGCACAGCTCCTGCCAAGGCTCTGCTCCGCAGGCATCAGCTGTGGAGAAATGTTTAAAGCGAGCTGCAGCGCCGTATGCCCGGCGTTTGTACGTAAACAGCTTCTAAAAGCATGAGGGGGAGTGTGTAGCTCTTTCAGAGCCGGCCGGATGGTTCTTTCGCTTGACGTTCTCTGCTTGAAACAACATCACTTTGTTGAATTTTGTGGCTTTTTCTGTGGAACAACATTAGCTCATCCAAGTCTGTGGTTTATTTGAAAATGAGATTCCGGTAAGCTTTTGTACCATCTGGCAATGGCCAACCCAACCGCGTTTAGCAAGGAACCACTGCACACGTGTGCACAAACACATACACACCAGAGACATCATCATCATCATCAGTAATCGTGGGAGGCTTGGCATTGTCAGGGCAAAGGGAAGAGGAGAAAATCAGTGCCCGATTCACCTCCCAGGCATATGCCTTCAGTGGGGCTTGGCTCCTCCCAGTAGAGGACATTTTGCAAGCTGTCCCTTTTGCGCTGCCTCTACCCCTTCTTTCTGTGGCAGCACCTTTGACCCAAACTTTGAAGTTTAACAAGGGCAAGTGCCAGATTCTGCACCTGGGAAGGAGCAGCCCTGGCTGGGGGATCAGACACTGGAGGCCAGCCATGCTGAGAGGGATCTGGGGGTCTTGGTCAACAGCAAGTCAAACATGAGCCAGCAGTGTGCCCAGGTACCTGGGAGGGCCAACCATATCCTGGGGAGCATCAAGCATGGCATTGCCATACGGTCCATGGAGGGGACTGTCCCCCACTACTCTGCGCTGGTGCAGCCTCGTCTTGAGTGCTGTGTGCAGTTTTGGGCGACATGGGACAAGAGGGATGCAAAACTATTGGAGAGTGTCCAGAGAAGGGCATCAAGGATGGGGAAGGGTCTGGAGGGGGAAGACTTATGAGGAGAGGCTGAAGTCCCTTGGTTTCTTCAGCCTGAAGAAGAGGAGGCTAAGGGGAGACCTCATCATGGTCAATGGCTTCCTGATGAAGGGGATCAAAGGGGCAGGTGCTGATCTCCTCTTTTTGGTGACCAGTGATAGAAGCCAAGGGAACGACATGAAGCTGCTACAGGGAGGCTTAGGTTAGATGTTAGGAAGAGGTTTTCTACTGGGAGGTTGGTTGGGCACTGGCACAGGCTCCCCAGGGGAGTGGTCACAGCACCGAGCTTGGCTGAGTTCAAGAAGCATCTGGATGATGCACTCAGTCACATGCTCTGACTTGGCTGGCCCTGTGTGGAGCCAGGAGTTGGACTTGATGATCCTTGTGGGTCCTTTCCAACTCAGGATATTATATGGTTCTATGAACTTCCAAGGAGATCCAGATGTAAATCAAACACAGCTGAGCAAGCATGGTGCACCATGTCAAACTCACAGCTGCTGTCAGGTCATTGCACTGGTTTCAGAGGAGCGACTGATTTACACCAGCCGATGATCTGGCCTGATGTGTTGAGAAAGAACTGAAGCACACAGGGGAGAGTTGAATGGTGCCGTGGCTTTTCACTTACTCCTTGCAATAGCTGAAGTGTCCCATGGGGTGGCACCAGCCTTGGTTTCCATCATAGCTCCTGTGGTCCACGCAGGTAGCCAGACACATGGCAAATCCCTGACATCGTGTCTATCTGTTGCACTCTTTCTCTCCTCCTCCCACATCTGTGCATACAGAGGCCTCTGTCTGGCAGAGCCAAAGGGAGAGCAAATGTGACTGTTACCCAGGTACATAGGAGACCACCAAGCACCCATCAGTCATCATCCCCGCAAGAGCTTTGCCTGATCTCTCTCAGGTTTCCCCCTTCCACACTCAGCCACTCACAGCCCTGTATTAAATGTGTGTGATGGCTGGGGCAAGGGAAAAGCCACAGCAGGGAACATGAGGTGATGTTTAGGAGCTGTGGGACGGTTCACTGTGAGAACCGAACACAAAGTCCACAAGGAGCCTCTAAGAAGGTTTCCACTGGCTTCAGCAGGCACAGGGTCCTGAAACACAGTGACCTCCAGCAATTGGGAGATGGGGTGAAATATATGTCTTGGCTTCAAAATAGCCTTCAGATACAGCAGAGATCTGCTTTTGAGGAGAATCAGTGGAAATTTGCTGGATGAGTTCAGACGGTGAGCCAGTGCCAGTGAGAGACTTCAGAGCCATGTAGGCCGTAGGCGTTGCCTTGCCTGAGAGGTCCTTTTCCAGCAGCAGCTCTGCTTTTGTGTCACGGTCTGTAATTGCACAGACAGGACTTTTGATGAGACTCATCGCAGACATCTCCATTTGGGATACACTGTCGCCTTTCAGTTGGCATCACATGCATGTAAAGCTCGTGGGTGAACGCACCTGAGAATGTTTTTCTTCCCTGTGCTGGATGTGAATAGAAACAAGTGACCCCTCCCCCCACAGAAAGGCAGAGGATGGCAGAGGAAGGCGAGATGCCCGCAGCCCTGGCCTGACAGGGCTGCTCTTGTCTCACCTGACCATGGCCTCCATGCCAGGTCATGGACATCACCTCATTAATGTTTATAAATATCTGAAGTGTGGGAGACAGGGGGAAATGGCCAGCCTCTTTTCAGTGGTCTGTGGAGACAGGACAAGGGGCAATGGCTGCAAATTGGAGCACAGGAAGTTCTGCATCAACATGTGGAAGAACTTTTACACAGTGAGGGTGACAGAGCCCTGGGACAGGCTGCCCAGGGAGGTGGTGGAGTCTCCTTCTCTGGAGAGATTCAAGACCTGTCTGGATGCCTATCTGTGCAATATGAGCTAGGGAGCTGCTTTGGCAGGGGGGTAGGACCCGATGATCTCTGGATGTCCCTTCCAAGCCCTACAATTCTGTGATTCAGTGATCCCCTGCCCAGCCTATCGCTGCAGATAAAAGCAGGCATTCGGTTCACCTGAGAACATCTCTCAGGTGCCAGGTGGGAACAATAGAGTAAACCAAATTCCAGCAGCAAGGGCTTTTAACTGAGGAAGAGCTTCAAAAAGTTGGCCCCAGTGAAGCGCCGCACCAGCTGGGCTGCAGACGGGATGCTGACATACTGTGATAATCCTGCTCTAATTCTTCTTCTTTTTTTTTTTTTAACGAGGTTTTTTTTTATATTTTAAATATATATATAGTTTTGCCCCTGGCATATGCTGTACTAGTGTAGCAGCTCTTCAAGTGCTGTGTTTTCCAGCATACTTGTGAGTGATGGCACCTAAAAACAGCAGCTGTTATATAAATAAGGCCGGCGCTTCCCCTGCAAGTGCCGCCATGGCACAGCCTGGGGGCGTGACATCCCTGCCACGGATGGAGGGTGACGAAGGGGAGGACAACCCTCAGGGCAGCCCCAGTCATCACCAACCTCCTTTCTACGTCACGCCATCCACCACAGACCATCACCTCCAAGGGACAGAGGCTGCTGCATCCCTGCTGTTCATCACCAGTGGTGCTCCCTGACACTGCTGTCCTGTAACACATCAAAAAGGAAAAAAGAATAACCAGTCTAAAATATGATTTTGCAGCATTTCGTGGTTATTTATCTGGTGACAATAGATGAGGAAAAGGCTGAGGTTCTCAACAGCTTTTTTGCCTCAGTCTTTACTGGCAACCTCTCTCCGCTCTACTCTCAAGGCGATGGCTTGCAAGATGGGGACCTGGGAGAGAGAGTCCCTTCCACTGTAAGTTGAGATAAGGTTTGTGACCATCTGAGGAACCTGAATGTGCACAAGTCCACAGGACCTGATGAGATGAGTCCCAAAGTGCTGAAGGAATTGGCTGATGTAGTTGCCAAGCCACTCTCCATGATACTTGAAAAGTCATGGCAGTCAGGTGAAGTCCCTGGTGACTGGAAGAGGGGAAACATCACAGCCATTTTTAAAAAGGGTAGGAAGGAGGACCCTGGGAACTACCGACCTGTCAGCCTCACCTCTCTGCCTGGGAAGATCATGGAACAGATCCTCCTAGCAGCTATGCTGAGGTACATGGAGGACAGGGAGGTGATTTGAGACAGGCAGCGTAGCTTCACCAAGAGCAAGTTCTGCCTGACCAATCTAGTGGCTTTCTACAATGGAGTAAATGCATCAGTAGACAAGGGAAGAGCTACAGATGTCATCTATCTAGACTTCTGCAAAGCCTTTGACACAGTCCCCCACAACATCCCCCTCTCTAAGTTGGAGAGATATGGGTTTGATGGGTGGACTGTTCAGTGGATAAGGAACTGACTGGATGGTCGCATCCAGAAGGTGGTGGTCAATGGCTCCAAGTCCAGATGGAAGACTGTGACAAGAAGTGTTCCTCAGGGGTCTGTGCTGGGATTGGTGCTGTTTAATATCTTTATTGATGATATTGACAGTGGGATTGAATGCACTCTTAGCAAGTTTGCTGATGACACCAAGCTGAGTGGTGAAGTTAGTGTGCCAGAGGGATGGAATGCCATCCAGAGGGACCTGGACAAGCTGAAGAAGTGGGCCCAGGTGAACCTCATGAGGTTCAGCAAAGCCAAGTGCAGGGACCTGCACCTGGGTCAGGATAACCCCTGTTATCCATACAGGTTAGGAGACGATGTGCTAGAAAGCAGCCCTGAGGAAAAGGACTTGGGAGTGCTCATGGATGAGGAGCTGGACATGAGCCACCAATGTGCATCCGCAGCCCAGAAGGCCAACTGCACCCTGGGCTGCAACAAAAGATCAAGACAGGTGATTCTGACCCTCTACTCTGCTCTGGTAAGACCTCACCTGGAATACTGCATCCAGCTTTGAAGCCCTCAACACAGGAAGGACATGGACCTGTTGGAGCATGCCCAGAGGAGGGCCACAAAAATCATCAAAGCGCTGGAGCACCTCACCTATGAAGACAGGCTGAGAGAGGTGGGCTTGTTCATCCTGGAAAAGAAAAGAGTCTGGGGGGACCTTACAGTGGCCTTCCAATACCTGGGGAAGAGCTGTTCACAAGTGCACATAGCAATAGAACAAGGGGTAATGGCTTCAAACTAGAAAAGGGGAGATTTAGGTTGGATATTAGGACAAAATTCTTCAATATGAGGGTGATAGATCACTGGAACAGCCTGCCCAGGGAGGTAGTGGAGGCCCCATCCCTGGAGATACTCAAGGTCAGGCTTGATGGGGCTCTGAGCAACGTGATCTAGTGAAGATGTCCCTGCTTACTGCAGGGGGATCGACTAGATGACCTTTAAAGGTCCCTTCCAGCCTCACAGACGCTATGATTCTGTGATTCTATTTCACCAATGCCATGTGTGAGGGTTAAGGGCAGCCATTGTTTCAGAAGGCTGTATGTTGGATTTTAAAGAGCAGGGTAATTAGCAGGAGATGGCCAGTAAAGTATTAAGAAGCCAAATCTGGCACTTGGCTTCCTTTAATATTAAGATGCAAAAGTCTGATTTGTACTGTCTGCAGATTTGCTGTTCCTCAGCATGCAAATACTCCTGAATAATTTAGGCTTTCTTTAAGAAAGCCTGCGATATACCCAGAAAAGATTAATATTCAACAGACATCCATCATCTAAGTAAACACTTCTTTTTTTTCCCCTAAAACTGTATTGAATTCTCATAAATTCCCTTAATGGGACAGAAACCATCCTGGTTCTCATTCATGAGGTTTGTCTCCTTGCCTTGGCTTATTTATTCGGCAGGCAAACTTCACCTGCATGAGGCTTAAAAAATGTCTGACCCACTGAAAGGACATGAGGGGATTTTCTTCAAACACTTACCCAGCACCAAAGGAAAATAAAAAAGAGGATGGCAGGAGGAAAATCTGAAGTTGCAGGTTGTGTTTGAATCTGCAGGAAGAGGAGATGGCCATGCCACATGGTCAGGCGTGGGCGGATATGGCTTCGCTCACATTCTCATTTGCTTTGGTGGACCTGAGAGCTGCGAGGACTGATGGTCACTGTGGCACTTTCAGGCTGTAGATCACACATACCTTTAATTGTTCTAGGTGTTGCAACAGCAGTCAGGTACCATTTTGACAGTGAAATTCACCAGAACATATGAAATTCACCAAAGGACAAAAAAAATTCACCAAAAGAGAACTGAAACGTGTGGAGTTTCTGCTCAGGTATCAGCATGAAAAAGCTTTCCTGCTGATGCACCTACACCTGACACACAGGTAAGCAAGCTGATGTGAGAATGTTGGGACAGGTGTGGGATTCACCCATAACCAGGTGGGTAATAATTGAAAGACTACCCTGGGGTTATAAAATAAGCATCAGCTTTGAAATGGGTGTCTGCACCTTGAAACCAGTAACTCCCGTTGGGAAACGACCAGAGCAAAGTAAGACTAGGCCTTGGTCATGAATTTTGGCAGAAATTCCAGTTCATCCAAAGACTGAGGCAATCCGTGCTGCTAGCTCAGCCCCCTGGCAGGTAAGAACCATGTTTTGAACCTGGAGCTTTCCATGAGCCTGGGTGCGTTTGAGTATCAGCCTTTGGCTCACACCGCTTTTGGGTGCGTGACAGGCCTGCCAGTGGATGAGCCTCAGAGTATGGCGTCACGGTGGTAGACACCAAGTCACAGTGGGGGGAGAATTAATCTCTGAAAACTATTATTCTAAAAATGAATGCCCAAGACATTGATCATACAGGGGTAGCTCTAAGGCTGGAGGGAGTGAACTGCTTATTAGAGATGGAGTCACACAGGGGATGCCAGGCAAGCAGTTCTGGTACAAATTATGCTGTTCAGCACTTTGGGGAGAAGCAACCAAGTTTCCTTAACTATGGGCTGACCCTTACAGCATCTTCAGTCCCTGTCACAGGCAGTTGAGTCTCCCAGGATGGTGGCTTGTGGACACAATGCCTGTATGGAGAACCAGAAAATTCCCCATAAAAGCAACAGTTAATCCCCTGCCTCGTCCAACCAGTCCTTGGAAACTTGAGATGTTTCTTGCCCAGGGCATGAATCTATAGATACAGCTGGTCAAAAACCCTCCCTGTGGCTGGCACTACTGGGGAGCAGGGCAGAGTCCCTTGGTCTGGGTAGGAGAGGGTAGCCTTGGCAGCAGGTTGAGCTAGGTGGGAATCAGAAAGGGGTTGAAACAAAGGGTGGTATGTTGTGGCCTCTCCCAATATCAGAGGGAGTCTGCAAAGTGCAAAACAATGGTTAGTCTGCATTTGGAGGATGCTTGCTCTCATTTGGATGTAGATCTGGTCATGGGAAAAAAATTCAGGACCAAAATGGTGCAAAGGGGTATTTTTTCTTTCCCTTAGCCAACAAATATGAACACTGATGCTTCTGCAGCTGTGGGCAGGTAGCAAAGGCCATCAAGCTGCTGGTGATGCTCATGTTTCCATATGCTCTGTCACCACTGGACAGAGCCTCCAGGTTGCTTCCAACATCAGAGGGTAATTTGAGTGCTGCCTTAGAGTGCTTCACAGACTCTTCCTCAGAGCTGTGATGCTCTGAGATGTGGGGGCACCTTGTTCCCACCGACCCTGGTGCCTGCCAGGAGTCCTGCTCCCACTCTGGGACAAGCAGGGCTGAGGGGCACCCCAGCTCCCCTCAACCCCATGGACAAGCTCATATCCATGGACACACACTCCTCTACCAATCTCTGCTCCATTCAACCATGGGATAAAAACCACAGGAGTTTTCCCAAGCTGTGTCCCTCAGCTTGGCATGCCCATGAGATACAAACTTGCCTAAAGCACTTGAGCATTTGTAGGCCCTGAGCAGGGCTGTTTTTCTTGGCTGTGGGTGTGAGGCAACAGGTGAGAAAGTCTCCATGAGCTTTAAAGAAAGAAGAGTCCGTGGGAGTGTTTTGGGAGCTGGGGCTTGGTGTTTCATTGAAGCGCTTTGCCTGATGGGAAGGGCATAAATAGACCCATAAAAGAGATCCCAGTACCTAGTCCCTTCATTTCAAATCACAAAGTCAGTAAGACTATTTATTCCAATAAACAGATAAGGAAGTACCTTCCATCAAGTGACAGCTCGTTCCCATGCTGTAATTAAATTTGAAGCTCAATTACTATTGTATAAGTCAATGGCATAGACAGGATTATTACAGGAAAACCCCCAGAGGTGCCAAGACTGGCACAGAGGGGTGGAGGGGAGAGTTCAACCAGGGCTTTTACTGCTCGCTCTGCTCTGCAGCTGAATGCAGCCCCGGCCGCGTTCTGCTGCTGGTCCTGGGCTGCCCCCCTCGAGGTGCTCCGTAAGTCACGCAATTGCCCAAACATCGCCTCTCCTCCTCGCAGAGGGAGGTGCAGAGATGCGTGCAGCTGGGCGTTAGCCCTGAGGGACTCCCTGCACGCCGGGCATGGGCTTGCGGGGCTGGAGCAGGCACCGCTCCCCGCTACACCCCTGGCGCGGCGGTGCCTTCGCCGTGCCAAAGCGTGGCTGGGGGCTGCCAGGGGGCTGCCAGGCGGCTGTAGCTGCGGGTGGAAGCTCTGGCACCGATGTGCGCTTGCATGCTATTAGCTTGTTAGCCTGACGGGCTGCCGAGCACCCCTTCTCCCCGCCTCCCCATCCCCCTTCCCCGGGAGGATGCTTTCTCCAGCTGCGGCAGACGCGCACCCCCGCGCCGGGCTGTGCTGGAGGGAGGCAGAGCCCCCACACTGCCAGGGCTGAGGGCCTCCGGGGTGACGGACCACCCCTCCCCGTTGCTCCCCACGGGCAGAGCTAGACATGCCTGCTGGTGTCCAGCTCGCAGCTGTTTTCCCTCGGCTCCTCTCTAGTTACTGCCCGAGAGCTTCCCTTCGTCCGTGAGGCTTCCAAGCGCTTCAGCTGCTTCTCCTGTTTGTACTGAAGGAAGAGAAAAAGGGACCAAAGCCGAAACTGTGTGTTCCCACTCCAGGGGACAAACAAGAAGAGTATCATCACGTTTCTTTGGCTTATATTTCATCAAATAATAGCAATACTAATTTTTTAAAAATGCTTGAGTTTGGGAGAACCTGGGTGGTAGCCCCAAACTCAGGGATGCAGCCATCAGCAACTGTAACCAGCCTGAAGCCCCAGTGCAACATGAGCTCTGGGCCTTTTTGGCCATGGTGCACTTATTGGAAAGCAGGGATAGGATTCCTCCCCCACCCCAATTTGAATTTGTTCCTGAAATTCAAAAGCAAACAGTGCCTCTATGCTGCCATCAGATACTTGTCAGATAATGAATATACCTTTCACCATAAAGCCTGGAATAATTTATTACTGCTCACACACAGAGAAATCCCTGTTGTAATGCAATCCAGAAATTACATGATAAGTTTCTTTAAAAAAAGAGATATCTTTCCTTTGTCTCTCCTAGCCAAATTTTGTTGTGTAATGAAGTCTCTTGCCCTTCTCTTCCCTGCTTGCAGCAGGTGATACAGCTTTATGCTTATATTTCTTTCAAGCTCATTGTGAAGCAACACCATGAATTCACAAAGCAAAAGCTTTTTATAAGCCCTTCACTCTTCTGCTTTGAGTTTCCAGCTTGGGACACCAGGGAAAGCCTGATGATAAGGGCTTCAGTGGGAGTCAGTGCTGTGACCAGTGTGCTGGTTTAGCCCCAACCAGAGCTACTTGCTCCCAGAGGGGAAAGAGCCAGAGCCTCCATGTGTTGGGATAAGAACAGGTTACTGACAAAATCACCATGAATGTAGAACAGTAACAGCCAATGACACACCCAGTGATAACAGAGTACCTTACTGACCTGACAACCAGAGAGACCTGCACAATGCAAGGGCCAACCTGACACCCCAGCTGCACTCAGACTGCTCTGGAGGCACACAAGAGCACTCCTCCCCACCCAGCCCCTTTTATTGGAAAGTGATGTCAGGTGGTGTGGGAACAGCCCAGGCTATCTCAGCTCACCTGGGCTAACTCAGCTCACCTGGGTTGGCTAATTGGGGAGGTTAATTCTGGCCTGGCCAGAACCAGGACAAACAGCTGCCCACAAGTGGCCAAAGCAACCACAAGCTGTACCATGCCACACCACCACAAGTACTTAGCAGCCATCAGCCTGGCCTGCTCCATACCCTGCTTGCCCTTTATGTATGCATGGGCATGCAGTGATGTCCTCTGGCACTGGTGGGCACACATCCTATGGATGTGGGCTTCTGCTCCAAAAGTCTCCTGTCCTGTCCTCTCCTCTCCTCCTTTCTTGCAGAGCACCAGCAACTGGGCTTTGCTCTCAGTGCTGATAGGTCACCTCCAGGCTCAAGAAACCAGCCCAGGCCCCATTATCTCCTCCACACTTCATCTGCTGCCAAGAAAAGGACCAATTAGTGACAGCTGCACTGGACTGCTTGTTACATCACTGAGAAGGGCCCAGATCTGGCCCCCCTTGCTTGTTTTGGCTGTGTGGCATCTGACTCCATGAGTCTGCCCATTTGATGTTCAGGGATTTCATAAAAAATTTTTTAAAAAAATCCTTATTTGGCCAGCTTGATGTTCAGTGCCCTGTTTTATTTCATGTTAGAAATGTAATAGGTTATTATTAGGGTACAGTAGCTCAAGAGTAACTCCCCATCCTGTGAGGGAGCCGAGGAGGCAGAGCAGCCTGCCTTGGAGGACTTGCAGCCCCCTTGCCCCTCTGCAATCACTGGTCCCACTGCCAGCAAACTGTTTTCTAAGTCCAGCACAACTGGGGGGAGAGAAAACCAAGAGGCATCTTCTAAAAGTAAATACTGCTGGTTTTCAGTTGTTTGCCAGGGTCAGAGTTCCACCAGCACCTCAGGGTGCTCTGGGTGGCACCCTCAGGGTGCCTGAGATGTCAACCAACCATCAGTTCCACATTTCCCAAGACATGTTAGCTTGTTCAGCCATCATTCCCAAATGACGGGGACCTTTGTTGAGGTCAAAGCCATCCCAGGGGACTGAGATGGTTAATATGTTCCCGTCTCCTGGTGAGAGGTGTGCAGGTGTGTTTGAGCCTGATGCGGGACATCTGTCCTCTGAGATGTCACTCTCAGCCTTGAGGCACATCGGTATGTGTATCAGCACCAGGGCACCATGCTCCTGCCCTGGCCATCCTGCCCTGCTGGGGCTGCTGGTGGGTGAGCAGGACAGGACTCTGCCAATGCCTTTACACCCCGTGAAGGTTTGTGCCAAGGCAGTGCAAACTGGCCCTGTTTCTCACCAGGGGTGCCTTACCTTCAGGGCCACAGCTCTGCACCGAGCCGGAGCAAAGCTGGAGCTGGACAGATTTTGCTCTTGGAGGGGGGCAGGGGAGCGAAACAAATGGATTTTTCTTTTCTGAAGCCTTTTGTTCACAAAACCAATCCCTTTCCCCAACCTGCCAGTAGCTCCCTGGTGCCAGTGAGCTCTTCTGGAGTCATCAGTGGCACGTGGCAAACACTGTGGCCAGTCCTTCAGCCATGGTGCATTAGTGATTTACAGCTTGCTCCCTCAGAGCCCTGCTTGGTCATCTGGCAGCCTCGTGGTCTGAGCGAAGGTTTAGGAGCCAGGATGGTCTAGGGCCAGTCATTTGCTCATGTACCAGTGACCTGAGCAACCCAGCTGACATCCCCTGCCTCAGGTAGGCTGGCTGTGAGAGGGGCCAACTCCCCTGCAGACACCTGGGCCTTGCCTGGCTCTGTCCAGCCGAGAGCAAGCGCCTGGCCCCGGCATCCCCGCAGAGCCCCAGCGGCTCAGGCTCCCTGGGTGGGGTGCCAGCCCCAGGCCCTCTGAAAGGCAGGGAAAGGCTTCC
The DNA here is from genome assembly GCA_020800305.1 of Porphyrio hochstetteri. NCBI lineage: Eukaryota > Metazoa > Chordata > Aves > Gruiformes > Rallidae > Porphyrio > Porphyrio hochstetteri. The sequence continues at coordinate 77,294,547 of CM036905.1, read as the reverse complement.
AGAGATTTCAGTGAGCTTCAGAGCAGGACTTGCAGTGTCTGCCTGGCTTTTGAATAGCTTGTATAATAAGTTATAAGTGACAATTAAAACGTAAAATGAAGAGGGGACCAGATGGCTCCAGGCAACATTTAAAAATACCAAGACTATTTCTAAATGCAGATCATTGGATCCAAAACAGCCCTGGGTAGACTTAGCTGAAGGTTATTTTCTGGCCTGGCTGAGAGGACATGTGTGGTCCCAGTCAGTTCTCAGAAGATGCTGTTAAAACAACATTCGTTGGTGGGGCTTGGGAGGCCCTGAGGACAGCGGCATTTGCTCTGCTCCTTTAAGGGGGTTGCTGAAGGCTGTTGGGTCAGTGGTGACAAAGGCAGGTTAAGGCGATGTCCTTGTTTCACCTTGAGGAAGGTGAAGTGCTGGGCTGGAGGTCAAATCGGGGGAGAGGTGCAGTGCAGTGTCCTGACTTGCAAAGCATCTTCTCCTAAGGATGTGGCTGCTCACTCCATGAGTATTATTGCTGTGGGAACTTGCCACCAGCAGTGACGGCACTTTGTTCCCTCCCATCTTAGATGATGTAACTTCTGTCTCCAAAATTTGGCCAGACAAGAAAAATTACAGGAACCTGGTTAAGATAATCCATCACTTGACTGGGGAAACTGTGGCTGTGAACCTCTGGCTGAGGGAAGGTCATTGGAAAGGGAGCTCTCTCCAATAAAAACAGGCAACATGAAAGGCATTTCCAGAAAAGAGGTGATCTGGCCCAGATTCAGTGTCAGTGCAGCTGAGCCACATTCTGCCCATGAGACAACTTAGTGCATGTCTTCCTTGCCTTGGAGGTGATGGGCCTGGCAGGGAGGTGGGCAGGGGTCTGCCCCCACAGGCTTGTTGGCCAAATACTCCACCCACTGTGCAAGGCCAGGTGCTTACGGATGCAACCCGCTCTTACGATGCTCATGCTAGAGAATAAGGTTTATTTTCAGGGATTGCATTAGATTGGATTCCCCTGTTCTGGAAAGAAGGAACCAGCATGGCCCATGGGGAACAAGGATCATTTGACTTGGGTGTAACGCTCGGGCTGGAGTCTGAGCCAGGGAAGAACCAGCTAGCAGATATGGCTTCATGTTTGACATGAAGACTTCCAAGCCAGGTTTGCTACATTTTCCAGCTCTGTGCTGCAGCTTATGGAGAAGCAGATGGATGAAACTCCACGGCCTGCGCTATAGAAGATGTTCGAGTTGATGATCACAATGGCCACTTTGAACTTCCTAATGAATAGTTCCATTTTGCCATGTTAAAAATAAGCTTTGTTATAATTTGCTTTTGCTTTTCTTTTCCCTCCCTTGTACATGCTTCCAGCTCCTGCTCTCAGCTGAGCCCGGAAGCAGAAGTATCACGTTACTATGAGAGAAGCAAGTTTTGTGGTATTTCCATCCCATCCCGAGCCAGGAAACACAAGCAGTTTTGCAAGACAGCTTGTACTCAGTAAATTTCCAGCTCAGTTTATATTTCTGTATTTATTTAGATTTGTGCTAACCATGTAAAAGAACACTCATCCCAAGTGAGGTGCTGTGGACAAACTTTCAGAAACCCCCCGATTTCATTGACCAAGGACATAAGCAACAGGCTTTTCACTGGGTGGGTAGCTTCTGGCTAAGTCCTGTCTTCTGACAAGACATCTGCAGCCAAGATCGACAGAGACACGTGCAGTCAACTTCTGATAACACTGCTTCTCCACAATAACTTGAGAATAAACTTTTAGTAATACCCACCAGTAAAACCACCATTTCTGACAACATTTTCCTGTCCCCTTGAGACCTTCCCTTGAACTTTCCTTCCTTCCCTTTCTTCTTTATTTCTGCAGAATAAATAGTATCTGTAACACATCACGTTTGCAACCCTTGCTGTCTTTGGCTAGGGGCATGATACCCCCTCTAGCATCTTCCCACATCCCAGCTGAGCAACCAGGAACCTGGGCAGATGCTCATGCTCACATGGGAACAGCATGATAGCTCCAGGGACTGAACCCTCATCTCTTGACTCCTCTTCTCCTTCTGCAGCAGTCCTGCCACAGGCAGAAAAATCTGCATTTCCCATGGGACAGCAGCGCTCACAACACCAGCTGCTCTGCTTGTTTAGGTCTGCAGCCAACCCGCCCTTACTTCTGCATGCCAGTGCTCCCAAATACCCTTGGATTGGGTTGCGTGTGCAGAAACCACACATGCTCATGCATAACACATATGCTCTCAACTCTTGAAACAGACAGATGAAGTGTTGGGAGGTGGGGTTGGCTTTTTTGGTTGGTTATTTTTTTTTAAGGCACCAAGAATTCTGCTGTCTTTATCAAATTAGGGTGAAAACTTCCATGCCAGATAAAGCCACCATTATAGCTCTCTGGTGGGCTACAAATGGGCCCAAACCAACCTCAAAGCCAGCAAAAGTTGACTTGAAAAAAAACCCAAACCCCAGCAAACTCTGAGCCAACTGTCATCATCCGAGTCCAACTCAAGACTGAAAATGGGTTTTTTTCTTTTTAAAAATCCCATTTCAAAGTTACCCTGTGGTCTGCTGAACACAACTGCAGGTCTCTGCAACAGTGCCCAAGTTAACACAGTTTCTGGGTGCCTCATGCCACAGGGCTGGCTGGGAGGGGAAGAAAGAGCAAGTGAATACATCCTTAGGTCTTTTGGCATGAGAGCATATGCTCCTAGGAGAGGATTGTGAAATTCAGGTTGACATATCACAGTTGAAGGCCATTGCACAAAGCTGTGACAATGTGCCAGAGTCCATGGCCTACGTGGCAAGTCGGTGTCACCGGGAACAAAGCCTGTAAAGCACGTTGCAGACTTCAGGGGTCGGAAGGGGATGTTTTATAAAGGGATCTGGAATCTTTGGGCTGTAACTGGATCCCACACTGCTTTTGCCATTGGGATGAGATTGCGGTGGGGGGGTGACAGGGCCTGTGCGAAGCAATGCCTCGGTTGACCCCACAGCCTTACACATGGGTGTGAGTGTTGCCTCAGCAAAGGCCACGTGGCCGCTTCCCACCGCCACCCAGAGCAGCAGCCCTGCTCCCCACTTCCCAAGGCAACCACACTGCCGGGACTGTGCCCTCCTCCACCACTGCAGGGCCAGGTCTCAGCCTGGCTCAGGCAATGGATCTCAGCTGACTCCCACCAATGGGGCACAGTCTTCTTCCAGAGCATGAGGTTGAAATTTGGAACAGAAGCCATTCGTTTCTTCCTATCAACTTTGCCATCCTTGCAGTTTGCTTAACCAGGCTATAGATGGCTTCAAACTCCAGATGAGGGGTGGAATATTGTGCAATAATTTACCACAAGAAGGACTATTAAAAAACAAATGCTCGCACCTAGTTGGATACTGAATGTGTTAGTTGACATGATGATCTACAACATTTAGAGTTACTCAGGTTGTGAGGTCAAGACACTGCCAGTTCAGCCGTGCTCCTGGAGATGTAGCTTATTGGTTTGGCTTCTTGGGTAATGGCCATGCCCGGGTCCCACCTTACCTGAGCAGCAGTGGACGAAGGCAGAGCCACAGTAAGAGGTGGGCATCACGGAGTAGGAGACCTACTGTACAAAAAAGACCATAAAAAAGGGTAGCTGTTGGCTGTTTGCAGCAGCACACTGAAACAGCCCAGATATAAAGGCGATTTGTCTTGCTCCTCGCAGCTTCCTGCTTCAGACTGAAAAAGTACAGCATATAAATAGAGCGGGCGAGCACGAAACGATAGCAGGACACTGCTCCACATTGAAAATCCCCAGAGCTCAGGGTTTCTTTGGAGTCGTTTGGGATGATTTTGTGCAAATACGGGACGTTCAGTCCGGGCTCCTGCAAACAGGAGTCACACTGCCGGTCGCTCCTGCGGGCATCCCGGGACAGCACAGAGGTTAGCAGCCTTAAATCTCAGTTTTCTCCACTTAAAAATAAACTTGGCAGCCCTCCCCAGAAAACAACACACGCTCTTTCCAAAGAAAACATCCTCGCCTGCAGATGCTCTTGTCACGGCGGCAGCGATGGGGGAAACGGAGGAGCCGAACCTCCTCGTAGGCTCACACCACTGAGATTTGTGCAGCTGATGCTGAGGGAGACGTTTGCTCCCTGAAAGACCTTTTGAATTAAAATGGCCTTTTTCCCTTTGGGGAAAATGTTTTAAAAAAATACAAGCCTCGGTGTTAGGCTCCTGGTTCTGTGCACGAAACTGCTCCCATTTGGGTTTGGGAGCTTAGCTCTAGTTTGGGGGATATGTTTTTTTTTTATTAAAATAAATTATTGCAATCTTAGGTTGAAAGTTTACTGTATGGAAACCTTTTTTCTCTTAGGAGATCATTTTTGCAGAACCATCTGAGAAGCCAGGCAGCAAACAAGCCCCTTTCTGTTTAGCTTTAAAGTCACAGCCCAGAAGAGAAAAGTTGCTCCTACTCAGAAACTCAGCAGGTTGGTAAAACAAGTGCACAGAAACAACAGCATGCTCTGTTTAATAGGGTTTTTTTTCTCATTAATTAATTAGCAGGCTTTTTCTCACTAAGAAAAGGCCTCATTCTTTTCCTCATAAATATTGACTTTCTGTAATAAACAAAGCTGGGGGAGGAGCCCCTAATAAAAAAGTACAGGTCTGTGTTGTAGTTCTCCCATTGCAGGTTTGTAGGGCACTTCCCTTTCTCACAAGACCACAGCTTTCCTCAGACCAAGTTGTCTCAGTGGTTGTTGGCTGTTCGTCTTCTCAATCCTTTCACCGAGAAGGAAGGGGAAAAGCCCCCAGTTTCTCTCTCTCTCAATGTGCTACTTGAAGGAACTGTATGGAAAAAAAAAATAAGGAAAAGAAAAAAAAGAGGTACCAAGCCCCCACACAAAAGCCCACACCCTAGTAAAGAAGTCACATCGAGCCTTTGAACTCTGCATCTGAATTATTTGAGGTCTGGATTCCTAAGATTAAGGTCTTAGGGTGGCACCAGGAATGCGTGACGGACAGCGAGAGGCTCCTAAGCATCACCAGCGATTCTGTGTCAAGAGCCCGTTGGCTGGTGGAGACACAGATCCCCCAGGTGAGCACCTCCCCACAGTGTGTGCTGGCGAGCACAGCTGGCTGACAGCCCTGGTGGCACTGCCCTGCTGCCCCTCTGAAGGACATGAGGATGGGATGTCACCTCGCTCCTCTGACTGCAATACATGATGCTCAAGGATGGTCAGAGCCTCACATAAAGCCCTCACACCGGGCTTGAGGTGGCAGCAAGAGCTGGAGGCTGTTCGGCTTGAGCCTGTTCCTCTCCATCCATCAGGATGTCTGTGGCTCCTTGCCTTCAACTGGCTGTCCAGTTACGGACTAAAGAAAAAACACTTGAGTTAATTATACACCTAATGGCCACCCAACCTTCAGGAAAGGTGGCAATCCAACCCCTTCACCTGAACGGAACAATCTGTGCCTGAAATAAATCTTCCCTTTCCTTGGTGGATTCAGCCTCTGTCCATTCAGGACCGTACTGATGCCATCATCCTTGCTGTTGCTTGGAGGACATGGATGCACACCCCCAGCCTGGTCTCCCAGCCAAGACAACCAACCCAGGTTTCCCAGCAGTCTTCAACACACATTTCCCTGCCCCTCAGCACCAAAAATGAGACAGACGTACATAAAATGACACACTTTATTAAAAGTTACATTCAGCAGCAATGGACATATTTACTTAAGGAGATTTAAACTGTCAAGGAGCTTATAATTATAAATCCCTCTGAGGCATTAGAAGCTCTTAGATGCTTTTAAATTCTTTCCAATCATTTCATATAAATAGGTAAGGTGAACGATGCTGTCCTGAGAGGAGGATACCCCAGCTGCATTAAACACAGATATACATATATTTATATGTATAAACTGATGATGCTTGTTACAAAAGCATCGATGGGTATATTTCACAATCCTTAAGGCATGGACTCTGCCCCTGCAACTGTTGTTCCTGTAAGAAGTCTCCTGTTAAAGTTACCACATGTGAGCACGCACACTGCTCAGGCTGATGAGAGCTGCAGGGCAAGGCCAAAGCATTGGCAGAAATCAGCAGCCAGCTTGAAACGCTCGGGGAGACACAGAGAGAGTCTGTGGAATCCTTGGGGATGCCATTTGGGGTATAGGACAGAGAGCACTAGCAGCACGTCACCTCAGGCCTGACTGAGCTCAGGGCACAAGCATGGCGAGTCCAAGCAGACACCTCCCTTGATGTGCGGCACTTCAGCTGCCTTTTGCGGGTGTACACAGGAAAAGTGCCACCACTTCCAGTATCGGCCAACTGCCCACCCCCCCAGCCCCACCCCTACCCTCCCCCGATAAAAAGCGATCCTTTATCTATCATTACACTGGGCTTTATGCCTCTAATAAGCGTACGTGTGAGGAAGAGGAAACTGCTGTCGAAAGAGAAGCTGTGAGTAGATCCGACAGGCAGCACGAACTAGTGGGAATTAGTACAGCTGAGTATGGAATTAAGGCAGAATTAAGGCCGTTCCTTTACCAACCTACCGCTGACTTTACGCTTGTGCACAACTCCTCTGGCTTCACGCTATACAACAGCGGTAGCCAGAGAGGCAAAGCTTCCAGCATCCAGCTCACTGCGGAGGCTCTCAGCACTGAACACCCATGGGTGCACGAAGCCCCGTCCTCCTGGACAGACGAGCCTTACAGAAGGGGTTTCACCACCACAGCGATGCTGGCGCGGGAGCATTGAAACGTCATACGCATCGGGCGTGAAGGCACGGCCCGCTCCGAGCTATATTCCTAATATATCTCTGTCCTTCACTGAAGGCAACTGCTCTTCTGCACCCTGCTTTGACTGAGCAGCTCTCCTGGGGAGCTGATCCCCACGCCACAGCCGCATCTGCTCTGCTCTCCAGACCGTTTTCAGGTTATTTTGGAGTAGAAAAGGTATCTCCAGCCTTGGAAGCAAACACACAGTTACCAAGCAGCTCAATGCAGCTCCCACTGCCTCCACACACCGTGAAGCATCCGGCATCTGGCTGCGGTGAGGCTGCGAGAGCCCAACACCCACGGAGGAGCTGAAGAAAGCTGAGCCTCTCCCACCACTCGCTGCCACCGGCCTTCTGCCGTTCCTGATAACCACCACTTGCTCTTCACCTCAGCGTGTGGAGGCAGAGCGCTGGTTGGATCTGAGAGGATTTCTTACAGGAAAAATAGACCCTGAACCTGGAAGTGGCCATCACCTCTCCCAACTGAGACGCTCTAAGGAAAGTCAATGGCAAGATTTCCCTCCCTGTAAAACACACAGATCCCTGCTTTCCACACAGTATTGCTGAAGGACACAACTGAAGCCAACAGGAATTGTTTTAATGGTAGAAGAATCAGACCCTAAAGTATCGTATTTTTATCTCAACCACCTCGCAGGCACAAAAAAAGAGGTGGCTTCCAAGACCAGGGTGGAATTTGGCATGAGGAGAGGGAAAAGCCCCTTCCTTCCTTTTACTCCAGGTCTGTTGGTTTTAATTGTGCCTTAAGTAAGACTTGACAGCATTTCAGGGAAAAATCTAGGAATGGTGGAACCAATAGTATTTTCACCTTTGAGAAATGTGACTTTTACAACCAAACAGAAATGTTACAGGGGGAGAGGCACAGCAAGAAGTTTTTGGTTCACAAAGTAACAGAGGTGCCTTTTCAGACAATTAGGTTCCCAAAACCCACTGAAAATGTAAGTGAACCGGGACCACCACTCCCATTTATGCCCCCCAAAAAATCTTTTTTTGACAAGAGGCCTCTTGGGCTCTGTGGAAACCCCACGACTTTTCTTTTAAAGCCAAAGCCAGCCCAAGAAATACAGGACACAGCAGAAACCTGCACAGCTGACTCAGCTGCCGCCTTTCATCGAGCTTAGAGATGGAAGGAGCTCCTCTGGCATTGCACCCCCCGACCCTGTCCCCCAACAGCCAGGCCAGTCCTGCAAGCCCCTGAAAGCAGAGCCCGTGAGCTTTAGCTCAGAAGAAAGCAGGGAGTATATGGTGCTTATTTACCCAAGTCAACTCTCACTGAAGATGAGTTTATGGAAGGTAATGACACCATTACAGTTCCATCCAGAAAGACATTTCAAAGTTTTTTTTTAGTAAAACAAAACTACAGGTATATTGTCGTTGTTTTTTTTTTTCCCCTGAATCCTCCCTTGGAACTTGAATTTAAAACAGTTTAACTCCTCAGTGTGTGAAACCTTGTGGCCACATTAATCGAGAACATCTGAAGCCAGGAGAAAGAAATCTCTTCCAGTTATGTTGTCAGTGTTATGTGCATAACATTCCCACAGCTGTAGATCCATTGTGCTCCATGTTATAAATAAGAAATTGCATGGTGACAGCTAAAATTCAAAAGCGTTAATGTTTCTTTTTGCAACCCTTTTCCTATTTTTTTCTTCTTTTTTCTTCTTTTTTTTTTTTAAAATTTTTTTTCCCCCCCACAGTCTTTTGAGGTTTCTCCCCTTCCCCTCCTAGTAGAAGTTACTTGAAGCAACATTTCTGCTCACCCAACTGACATATTTACGGTAATTAAAGGAATAGTAAACGCCAAGCAAGTATGACTAATGTTGCTGTTTGGCACACCAGCCAGAAATGACTTGTCTTGACTCTGACCCAGGCTGTCACCTTTGCATTACCCATCATTTCTCCTTCTTCTGCTCATCTCAGTTATCCCAGCGCTTTAGGGAGAAGTCTGAAGGCGGCTCTAAGGACGTGGCCGATTGCTGCCCCGGCCTCCATCGCGCCCGGCGGCTGTCGCTGGAGCCCTGGAGTTGCAGAGCGCAAACGCAGCTGAGTGGGGGCCCCCCGTGAACGAACACAAACGAGCTGCCTTGTGTCTTGTGTCTCTCGCATTCTAGGTTGTGGTCCCTTTCAACCATGAAAAACAGCTACGAATTGTTCCCAGAGCTAAACCACTTAACATCTTGGCACTTGGTTGTTTTTAACTTTGTAACAATAGGCACTGTTCACTCCTCTCAATCTCAGCTTTTTATTCTATAATAAAGCAGGAATACTGATGAAAGGCTAGTCACGGCTTCTCCCCGTGGTATCAGGGTGGTGGCATGTGATGATTCACATGGGGTGTGTTTGATCCAAGAAAGCCCAGCCTCTGCTTATTCTTCCTTTGTTCTGTCATCTAAGGTGGAAAGGCAGAGAGAGAAGAGTTGAGAATTTTTTTTTTCCCTTTTTACCATTATTTAGCAGTCACAGAACAAGATACGTATAAGCAAAACAACAGGGAGTGGAATTCTTTTCTTCCACATTGAAAATTACAAGTAAGAGATGCCTTTGAAGTGGGGGATCTGCTTCCTGCAAAGTATGGACATTTTATTCTTGCTTGTACATTATCCTTATCCAGCAGCAGGTCTTGCAGCGTATTATTTGCGCTGCTATGGTGTTGCGTAGCCCTGCGGAGAGTCAGCATTTGCACATGGTGCTGTACAATCACCGAATTAAAAGATGGTCCCGGCCACAGAGAGTTGAAATTTAAGCCAGGAAAGAACAGATTCAGTCAGAGGGGGCTGAAAATACCCTGCCGGGAAGGTCTGGGTAAGCACTGTAAGCAACAGCCTCAGCACACCCAGCCGAAACCTTTGTCAAGTTTCTCCCAGGGAATGAGACTTTTAAGGGGGGATTTGAAGGGGGATAATTAGGTAACTCCTGTCAATGCAACTGAAGTGTTTCCCATAAAGAAAACGCAAAGATGCTTTCCTGAAGCTGTCACAAGCAAAGCAGAGGTGACCAGCATCTTGAGCAAACCAGGAGCTGACCTTTTGATCCTGAAGCGAGAGGAAAACAGGTTGTAAGGTGGTTTAGGCAGGAGCAGGGCTTTAAGGGAGGCCAGCAGCTCGCCCTCCACACGGGGAGGGGGGAGAGGGGGGAGCCACGGCAGGGGCACCAAGATGAGGGTGACAGAAGCAAAGCAACAGGCTCAGCAAACTGTTTTCGCAACAGCACCATTGATGTTCTCGGTGGGGGAAAACCAAAAATTAATCAAAAATCCCAGCTCTGCATCGGAAGGCTTTCTGACTGACTCCCCTCAGTACACAGCTATTTCTGATGCTACGCCTTATCACTGCTGGGTTATGCGGTACCTGCACACGCAAAGCCTGTCAGCGCTCCTGCAGCTCTCCCCTCTGTCCTCGCACGCTCACTGGAAGGATTTCATAACTAATTCCCCCCTGGCTTTTCTCCTTACCTGCTCTCCGCTGTTGCTAATAGAGTACAATTTCATTCCAAACCCGTATCAGCGTATCTACTCAGAAAGCTTACTGGAGGGAAAGATAAAACCTCTCTAAGACAAAAGTCTCTTTTGTAACGCTGTCCTGACAGTGACCTGACGAAAGCTAGCACGCTCACCCACACGCGCTCAGGTTGCTACCCGCTGCAGGGCACTTACCTGCTCCTTGAGCTCAGCGAGCTGACTGGAAAGCTGTTTGACAAGGCTCATGGTCGACTCCAGCCTCTCTTGTAGGTTCCTGATTTCGTTTTGCTCGCTGTCGCCTTCGTTGCTAACCAGGGACATGGCTCTCATCCGAGGGAACCAGTCCAAATTCTTCTCCTGTGTGGGTATTAGAAAAATCAGTAATGTTAGTAGGGGTTTATGCAGAGCTACTAAGCTGAGACTAGAAAATGGGAACTCAGAAGGACTTTTACTCGGTGGATGACGCACAGCAAGCGAGCCTAAGAAACAGTACATTCAGAAAGCAGTTTACACAAGTATTTTTATTCTGGGTTCTCCTTAGCTATGCAGAAGGCACCGACTGGAAAATCTTGGTTCCCCACAGCTGCACCTGTATTGCAGTGTGGGCACGTTCATCTGTGGCTCTGGCACGCAGAAGTGCCCACTGGGTCAGCTCTGGGGACGCTTCTCCGGTACATTAGTGCCAGGAAAGCATAAGCGCTGCCTGTGCTTTGCTCTTAAGTGTATGCAGGGACACATTTTCCCCACTGTCTCTTCAGCTTGGCTGGCCTCCATGTATTTCGGCTGTCCTTGCAGCAATGTCAGCCAGCCTCCATCAGGAAAACAAGACAAGCCAGAGTCCCCTCCAGATCGGCCTGGAGCGTGCCTCCTACAAGAGCAGAGGGACCTTGAATTTAGCTGCCCACCCCAGAAGATTTGGGGTCCCAGGAAAGGCTTCAGCATGCTGTTCCAATTGTATACCTTAGGTAAAATGCAAGCATGACCTCATGGCTAAGGGCTCACCTCCTAAGGACCAAGCAGGGCATGGAACAGCACTGAATTGGGTGTTTCTCCATTTGTGGACTCAGGCTATGAATTTATTCATAACAAACAATACTGTGACCGGCTGATATGAGCCAGCAAGGTGCTGCACATCAGCATGAGCCCGAATTGTCTCCGAGGCTTGGAGGGCACAGGTATTTGTATGCAAAGCCTAGCAGGGGGAGGAGACTGAAGGGTGAGAGCCTAGGAGGAGTGGCAACTGTGTGGCAAGCAATTGAGCTTGCCTTAAGGCACAAGACAAAGGAAAGGGGACCAGTAGCCAGTGATGCGTTACACCAACACACCTCTGCCCTCCACCTTAGGGGGGAGTAGGAGGATGGGGTTAGATCATATGTATAGTGTTAGTGTTTTGCAACAGGCCTGGATCAAAACCTGCACTTGGTAAGTTTAGAAGAGAAACAATGTGTTGAAGCACGTTTCTTCCAGTCTCCTGCTCTGTGAGAGGCCGCACTCAAATAGCGCGAGAGGGGAAAGAAAAGGAGTTCTTTCCAGAATCCCACCTACAAGACTCCTGGCAGGCAAGAGCTGTGCTACTTATGTTGCCTGGGCTTGAAATTTGGTAAAGTCTTAAGGGTGTCGAAGTTACTGTAGTCTCAGGCTTGCCTCACGGCCAAACCAGAGAAGCCCGCGATGATTCTCCAGGGGTTGCAGCGCGGGGCAGCCATACGGGAGCAGGGTCCCTGTGGGCTGGCCTGGCAGAGCTGCGCGCCCGGGGATGTGCCAAGCGAGTACAGCTTTGCCGGGCTACCAGAGAGAGCTGCTTTCAGCTACATAGTGCTCTGCCCCACTCACCAAACCCTCCCCTCCCACAGCAACGGGGTTTGGAAACAACCAAGCTGAGCTAACCCTTGGTAAGCATGGAAGCACCACCATGGAAAACCACGGTTTTCCACTATTTACATTAGTTGGGTCCCCCTGTGTCACCCCAGAAAAGACCAACTGCGAAGCCGTAAGAGTTTTGACTTGTTTTCTTCTTTTGAACTCAAAACTTCTCACGAGGTTTTGTCCAGCTGTGCAAGTCCTGGTCCTGTCGCTAACCCAATGAGATGTTCGGGGAACAAGACCGTGCCCCTCAGTCGCACTCTGCAGCCCAGGGCTCAGTCAGCCGTGCGCGCGGGCGGAGTGAGGCCTCTTTCCCCGCTTCCCACTTTTTGAGCCTCGTGATCTCATTATGACAATTTACTGTGGTTACGCATGATGCCATTTTCAATGGGTCATAACTCATTCAAATCAAAACCTGTTTTCACCAGCTCCACTGGTGAGCTCAAAAGGAGTGCACGTGACCCTCCCTGCTGGATATCCCCAGCGGACGCAGGGAGCAGTAGGCTCCTGTTTCTGCTGCGTGCATTTCTGCTTACAAGACCAGCATTCATTTTCCACGAGTATGCTCTGATATTTATTTTAAATTTATTTTGGCTAGGCTTGAGCAGAGCATTCATCACGTGCCCAGCACTAAGCACAGGTGTACCCATTCATACCCAGCTTAGTTTGTGCCTTTCTGGATCAATGCCTCCCCCCCTCCTTTTTTTTTTTTTCTTTCTTTTTTTTTCTTTTCAAAATGTTTGCCAGCAAATTTGTCTGCCGCTGCGGGCACAGAAACCGAATTCAAAGGAGCTACAGCGAACAGAGCTGCACTTGTGTCTGAATGTTTCCTGGAAAGCTCCAGTACCTGCACCCAGCACAGCTTCTCTTGCTTGAAGCACCTGAAGATTATCAAAGGCGAGGCCGCGGGGCCACAGGAGCCAGCTGAGGGGCCGGGATCACTTTTTGGCACCGTGACGCCAAAGTCTCTACAGCCAGGCTGCATGGGGAGAGCAATCTGAGACTCCACCACTGCGGTTCTCGTGTTTGCCAAGCACCGCTGCCAGGATTGTGAAATGCACTTTGCTAGTTTTGTTTTCCATCTGCCGCTCCCCTGCTCCTCCAGGATGCACAGCAGAGACCGATGACTGCCTTGGACAGATTTTTTGTGGATTGACCATCACCGCACCACAGCATCCAGAGGAACACCACACAAACCCGTACGGACACCAGATGTCCTGGCTCAGTGGGCTTGCCTCTCCAGGGGCTCCCAGTGCCACCTGCTTCCCTCCCACTCAGCACAGTGTTATACTGCCCAGGAAGAGGGATGACCAGGAGCAGGTGAAAACAGCGACAAAGCCCACAGCACCTTGCCCACTGCTGCACCACAGTGTGATGCTGACAGTAGCTCTTCAGGTGGCACTGCTCTGAACCACGTGCCGGTTCATCTCAGCTAACCACGAGCCCCAGCGTCACGGGAGCTCCTTCACACGCGCCCAGCTCTGCCTTCCCAGCAACGCTGTGATCATCTCTCCCCAGAAAGAAATGCAGTTGTGGTTTTGTTACAGACCAAGGTCTGGGCATTTCTTTTTGCCAAAATGTTAAGGATTGAGTGAGGACTTGATCCAAGTTCTAAGAGAATCCAATGGAGTTGTGTAGACTGGAGATCTCATGAAAAGATGCTACTGACTTCTGTAGCTTTTCCTGGCAGCGGAGAGGCAACAAGTCAAAGAAGCTGACCTTGGGTCTCTCACTTGGTAGCCCTAAGTGCTGTGTGGGGTGCAGGCAGGACTTTGCTTCTTGGTCCTCAACTGCACAAACTTCTAATTAAAGCCAGCCCAGTTGTGTATAAGTATCAGAAAGATTCAAAATTCAGGAGGTTAGTAGGAAACACCTTTTCCTACTTGCCTACCTTTCACTGGCAGTTCCATTACAGTGCGTGGCAGGTACATTCCCCTACTAAGCTGCATGCTTTTGCCAGTCAAGAATACCCATTTTTTCCCACTGCATTATGAACTGCAGAACTTCATTAAAGGGCAGCATGAAAATTAGCTCCAGTGCACAGCCCTATTGACTGAGTTGCCCCTAGAAACGAACAGCAACTGCTGCTGGGGACGAAAAACTTTTGATCACAAACCCACCAGGATCCAGAAGGCAAGTTGGACAAGGCTCCTTTACCGAAAATTTTAGTGATCTGTAAGCGTTTGCAGGGGGAAACAGGCACTCTGTGACTGCTCAGCTATAGGAAAGCTATTTCTACTTCAAGGTAATTGCTTGCCAATTAACTGGAGGTAGTTAACATGTCTGTACAACCCCAAACATTTGTTCTGGGACTTAAATGTTTATGGGCTCGGTCCAGGGTTCACCTTGACCAACTAACACATGTTAAAGCCGCAACGTGCCTCCTCTGCGCTGCCGGGTAGCTCCCACTTCACCTTATTTGACTGGTGCGGGATGGGATTTTGCAGGGGGTCATCTTGTCACCCCTTAGCTATTACTCTTACAAATCCAACCGTTTTGCCCAGGATTGCGCTCACCCAGACGTCGTGAACCCCATCTAGAACCGAGCAGCAATTTGGACGAGGGAGGTAGGCTGCTGGCGGGGAGCAGGGCAAACCTCTGCAAACAGCTGTCAAAGGACTCAATCAACAGCCACCAGGTTAGCGCAAGGTGACGTAACTCAAGCATAAATGAGCTCACGGAGGGCGAGGTACATGGACAAGACACTTTAAAGCCAAGTAGCTGCCTGGATATGGAATTAATTGTTAAAATGTACCGAAATCTTCCTTCTAAACAACCAGAGCTGAAGGCAGTGTACTTGTACCACTGTTCCATTCCTGTGCAGGACTGTGGCTATTCCCAGCCCAAGCGCAGCAGCTGCCTATGGATCATGGCACCTTCCTGCCCTGCTCTCCCTCTGTGTGCCTCACAGAGTATACATCTGGCCAGGGCAGAGACTCAGCCAGGCAGGAAGACTGCAGGGACAGAGAGGAGCTGCAGCCTCCTCTCCATTCAGCTGGGGAGGGAAAAAAAAAGAATGATTTAAAAAGCCCCCAAAACAACAACAAAAAAAGGAAAAAGGCAGGTGGGGGTAGCCAAAAGGCTGCCGGCCAAAGAGACTGCACACGAGCAGAGCAGACATTTCGTGTGGTGATCCAGCGTGCTCGCTGGCAGGACTCCAGTGGGAATCACAGCTCAGCCGGGGCAAGCACCTCTCCGCGAGGTACTCTGGGTACACGTAGCCGCGAGGTGCCGAGGGCACGTGCCTGAGAAATCACAGGGCTTAGAGGACCTGCTGCTTGAGTTTCCTGAGAAAGCTCAAACTCTTCTTCTCTGAGGGGCACGCTCGGAGCAAAAGTCTGCGTTTGCCTCCTGGAGCTTTCTGTGCAACTTGCTCCCTCCCTTCTGTGGGCTTTCCAGGCAGAGGGCAGAGCTACAGGCTATGTCCTCCCTTCGGTCAAACACTGTCCTCTGTCTGACTTTGCTAGCTCCAGTCGAGGACGGATGGAGAAAAGGCCGAAGAAACCTGTTTAGCGTTTCTCTATGCTTTGTACAGAGTCTCTGCCTCTCAAGCCGTCCCTGTCCTGTCGGTGCAGCCAACTGGCTTCAATCGAGCTCTCATGCTGAGCTGAATCCATGCCTCCGGAGTAATTGGCAGAGGGTCGTTTCTTTAGGAGGTGCCGGTTTCACAGGCTAGCAGCGAGATGGATCAGCTGCAACCAGCAGGAAAGATTGGGCTGAACCTTTAAAAAATAGATTACTAGATAAAAATGAGAGAAAATAGGTCAAAGAGTAGGACAAAGGGGATGAAGTAGAGGAGCAAAGGCAGCCTAATGCACGCTTTCTGCCAGTGCCACTGCCACAGGCTCAGAGTGCCACGCCACCGTCAGCTGCACCAGGCTTTCATTTCTCCAGCAGACTCTAATGCGGTGCCTCTTTGGCCTTTCCAACCCGTGACCCCTGGTTGCGACATGAAAACAAGCCGTTTCAGGACTTCCCTCCTATCTATTCAAACAAGAAAAGCGGTGATGACTGCTCATGACTCCTCCTGGGTTGCGACCTCCCCAGCTGCACGCATCATAGCAGGTGCTAGGCCTCTGCGTCCCCCAGCCCACTGTTTCCCTGCCTGGCACAGGTCGTTCGTTCCTCGGTGACTCACGGTGGCCATCAGGAGGGTTATTTGTGACCTACAGAACGAGGCTGAGAAAACGAGGATGCTTCGAGCCCTCCTCACTCCTCTGTTAGACGGTTGCTGAAGGGTGCAGAAGAGGAGTTATGGACATCCCGGTGTGCAGCGCCGGGCGGTTGGGGCCATCCCACCACACCAAACACGTTCGTTGGCAAGCAGTGAACAGTAACTGCAGCGGCAGCCTGGCAAAAGCCTCCTCCAGCTTTAGAGAGCCTGTAGCCTCTTAAGCACCCATCGGGGTGGTAAAACCCTGCTGCATCAGTGTTGAGAGGAGCCATCGTAACTGCCTCCGGTCACCCTGAGGACAGGCGCTGCTGGTAAGCGCGTCACGGCTTCACCCTCCGTGACTCAGTCGCGCCTCAGCGTGAAGGCAAACAAACTGTCGGCACTGCTGCTCTTTGGCAGGCAGCTCCTGTTTTTTTTGGGGAAGAGGCCATTTGCTCCCCAGTTTTCAGCCAGCACCTCGAATAAATACTTTAGCACTGGGCACAGAGAGATCTATGTACTGAGAAATCATTCCGCATGACTGGAAGGTAAATCAGCCCATCCGCTCCCTTCCCAGGTCTGCGGCCTGTATAAGCAGAGAGTGATCAGCCTGAACGACCTTTTGAAAGCTATTATTTTTCTGCTCAGGGACAGAGCCCAGTCCTAAAAGTCTGCAGTTACGGAGCATCTATAGCCACCTTAAAAAGGGATTTTAAAGATTTAAACTATCTTGTGTTTTAGATGACACAGGGCAATAACCACGTTGTGATTTAATCACAGACAATAATAATTTGGTTCAGTGCATGATTCAGCTAATCCACAATTTGATAAACGTTCATCCCAAACTACAAACCCAAATAGCTTTCTGCAAATCCTGTTTGACACTTTAATGTTAAGACTGCCTTTGATAAGCAATCTGCGCTGTACAAGAATATAGGGAGGGGAAATTAGGAATTGTTATGCATCTATACGCATCCACAACAGTAATTCAAGGGAAATAAAAACAAACCCTGGCAATTACAGATAAATCTTTATGCAACAAGAAAACTCATAGGTCTGGCTGGGTCTGCACTGGATTGATAGGCGCTGCAGCTTCCACAGCTTCTGGAAAAATATAGAAAGATGTTTCCCCCTGAAAGAAGGTTGAAACCATGACAGGGACCCACCGTCTGCTTTAGCAGCATCATTGATGCATTTACTTTCATTTTAACTTGGCTGAATGTTTCTGAGGGCTGCAACAGAATCTATCACCGTAATTCTGAATAATTGTGAGCTCTTCAAGACTGATATCCAGGCCAGTCAGTTATAAATGTCTCAGTGTTTCAGTATCAGCGTTCCAGCTTGCAATATCCCTGGAAAAATTATGCGGAGGAATGATAATAAACCTCAAACCGCACAGGTCCTCCTCCTCCGACACTGCATGTGGCAGTTTCAATGCCCAGCCTGAAAACTCTGCAAAGGACCCTGCTTTTCCAAGGACAAACACCCCAAAATTTCTGCTTATCAAACACGCCTAAGGGACTTGGCATTCACCCCTGAGTGATGGAAACGACCAGGAAGATCATTTTTTACAGTCAAGATCCTAAGTTCAAACATGATGTTGCACCACCGCCATGGGCAAAACCATATGCAAATGCATATGACATGAGTCAGCAGTGCACCTTTACCCTGAAAGTGGCTGACCACAACCTGGGCTGCATCGGCAGAGGCGCAGCTAGCACATGGTGGTGAAGTGGTCCTGCTTCAGCCCCGAGCATCTTTACCCCAGAAGGTGGAAAGCAGACACTGAATGAAGGAGCTTTGTCACCAGTGCAAGAAGACTGCGTCTTCCAGTTTCCCTCCAGGTGGGAACCCAGGGATCCACAAGTGTGCAAGTGCTGGAGGACTCAGGAGACTTGCATGGTGCAACTTTGACGCGCCTGGAGAACCCGAGCTTGTGTCCCACCCCAGCACTGCACTCCTGGAAGCCACGTTTGCTTCTTGTGCCTTCCCTTCCCTTCCTTTCCCCGTGGCACATGCTCATTTCTCAACTGTTGATTTCTTCTGCCATTTCCATCGCTCTCTGCCACCTTACCTCTAGCATAACCCTGGGAATTGATGGTCTCCTCTGCAAACCTTCAAGAATCCCAACACGGCCACCTGAACCTATGATTTGCTGCTTAATATTTGTGCCCTTGAAATGGGTATAATTATTGATTTGTGCAAAACTCAAGCTGATCTTTCCACGTCCCTCTGTTTTTATGTTGTCGGTGGTTACGGAGCACGCTTTAGGAAAAAGACTTCAGATTATTCATTTAAAAATAATTAAATTATTTCTGATATAATCCCTGGACCTTGTGCATAACGAAACAACATCTGGTGCAGAGATTAGAAAATAAATGTTCTTGGCTTACTTTTTTTTTTTTTTTCCTTCTTCTTCTTTCTTTTGTTAAACAGATGTTGTTGATACAAAAACGCCGAACTGTAAATCACAGCCCGCATGCGGACACAGACTGTCACTGCTGAGCAGAAATTTACTGTGGCTAGATAGAGATTTGAAACAGCAATGAATCACCGGCTTGCTAACTTTATTCACGTGGGTATGGTTTCAATATTCTGACATTAAGTGCACATGTCCTTACAAAAAAAAAAAAAAAAGAGAAGAAAAAGAAAGGACCTTTTAATGGCAGCATGGGAAGCTCTGGTTTAGTTCCAGCTGTCTCGGCGGGGGAAGCACGGCGTAATGCAATGGCAGCCTCTGCGCAGAGAGGCACCTGGCAGATCTCTGTCTCTTCCCTCACAGCTCATTGCAGTGCTGCTATCAAAGCCCACGGGCTCGGCTCCCCCAGCACTGAGAGCGGCCCCTCTTAGCGCCGCACTGCATAGGGCAGGCCTGTCACAGGAGAGGGGCTGAGATGCTCACGCAGCCCCTGCAGCCCCTCACCCTGCTCCTCTCACCCCCTCTGATGCCTCCAGCTCTAACTTCTTTTTCCCTCTCCTTCCCCTGCTGCTCCCGACATCATTTCAGCAAATTCACCGTTCGCTTGCCGGGCTGGCTCACGCCTAGCTGAGTGGTAATGGCATTTCTGCTTCCCATCGACTGCGTTTACAGCGGACAGAATTACGATGCTTCTCCAGCCCCTTGCCATTCCTACCCACATCAGCATGCTGAAGCCCCCCTACCCCTCCCCTTCTCCTATTCTTCCTTTAATATTGATTTTCTTTCGCAAAACATGCTAGCAGGCGCGCTCCAGCTACTGAACTCCAGACAAAAGCCAATGGCACTAATACCGCTGCAATGTAAACATACCCCACACTATCAACGTACTGCCGGGGACAGAGATGCTGCCTGCTCCTTAAAGACATACCTACCATTCAGCTGGGATGGATGCCACAAATTCTGACCCGTTTTTGTCACCATAAGTGCTGGCTTGATCCAGTGGATCAGGGTCTAACTCCATGGTTAAACTCTGAACCGTGACCTCTACTTCCTATCTTTTGTAGCACAGGATTTGGGCACGTACTTGTTGAGATTTACGGTGGGGTTTTGGCTCAGTTTTTTTTTTCACATTTAGCTTTAATTCCCTGGCCCTGTCACCTTGCATTTTGCAAGTACTGCCCATTTCCTAGCTTTAGCTTCAATTTGGTGTAACAGAATCTCTGGGAAACACAAAGACTCAGCTGGAGACTCGTTTTTCAGAGGCTCCGGACTTGACCTTGTTCTCAGCTTTACAGAGGCAGGGCTTCGCTGATTGCAGCGCGATTGTTCTGGTTTAGGATGCTGCCAGAGTCGAGGCATTTTGAATCCTGATCTGAATGTTCCTGCTTTGGGCCCATTTTGACCCTGAGGTACTTTGCACGCAATGCTCCATGAAGGGACAATTCAAAGAGCAACATTTTCTTTTAAAACTTGTAAGAATTGTTACCCATGACCATCGGGCCACTGGCTTCTTTTAAGCAACGACACGATTGTGTATGTACCACACGCATGCACAAATGCATGTACTCGAGCACCGGTCAGAGGAGAGGAGGAGGATCTAGGTTTCTCTTTGAGGCATCTCTGGACAAAGGCCACCTCCCAGCCTCGCGGGCCTGCACGCTGCATGGCCCTCAAGGCGAAACGCCTCTTCATCCGGGTTCGTGTTCACTGCCCACTATTTTCAGAGGCTGTGAGCACAGATCAATAACAGAGAAAAAACACCCTGGTACTTTGTGAACCTCTATCTGCCCATCCTACATTTTCATTTAGAGCTCTTGCTCGCACTGCTGGGAAAATATTGAAATGGATCCTCTGCACAGATCTGCTTTTTCTTTCTCTTTGTTTTGTTTTTTTGTTGTTGTTGTTGGGGTTTTTTTTCAGGCCAGCATTTAAATACGGTTAGCTCTGTTCAATTAAAATGCATTTTCTCTTGAGAACAGGCAGATGATCAGTTTCACAAACCCAGAGTTACCATTCTCCTTCAGCAGCACCCAGCAAAATGAGAAACAGGGACAAAACATTTTAATCACATGTTATAAAATATGCAGGGTTCATTAAATATGATTTAAAGTTGCCTGTTTGTTTTGGAGACTCTTTAAAGCTCCTACTACCCCAAACTCACAGAAGTGTAATGTGATTCCTGATCTATTGAATTTCGTCAGATGGCTGCAGTGGGTTCCATTATATATAAATTGGATGCAGCCAATTTACAATCTCCGATATATACTTTTATCTCAAAATGCCCTGTGAGGCAATTGTGTAAAGTACTTTATCAGGGATTGTTGTTGGTAATATTGCAAGATTTCATGATGTAAAAAATACATCAATGTCATTTAAATTGAACAAAATGGTTCCCTTTTTTTTTTTCCTGTGGAACATTTTTAACCATCTTCTCAACAAATTTGTTCAATAAATACTGTATGAAACAAACATTTTGCACTTTGTCCCACAGATACAATTTGCCAACCTGATTGATTTCTTTCTCTACAACTAATCTGATTTCTTTAGGCTATATATCTCCTCTTTTATTAAAGATGATGCAATCTTAGCTTTTTATCATAGACACATCCACCACACTGAAAAAGAGAGAAGATTCCACGAACTAGCCTTGCAACCAAATAGAAAAACCTGACACAAATCTCATAAAGCTGATCCCAAAAGATAAATGGCACAACAAGACCAAAGTTATACAAACTGGGAAACTTATCCATGCAAGGTAATACGGGCCAGTGGATTCTTCTTCCCACAACAGATAAAGAAAACAAGTGACTTCACCACATCTAACACCTTGTACACAAGCTCACACTGACATTCCACCCAACTCCCCAAGATCTTGCCGACTCCTGACTGGGAGAACACAAAAACAAATGCTACTGCTTGCAGAATCTCAGCGCTGTCCTTTCAGCCCAACTAAAGTGATGCTGATTCACCTTTGAATGGTGTTCCTGGTAAGGCAACAACCTTAACCTCATCTCCCTGGTCTTCTACTACTTCTACCCTTACGTCTGTGGGCAAACCCACAGCCCTTCGCTTCCTCAGCATCTGCAGTTATCTGCCCTGGCTGCGGACAATTTTGGAGTCTCTTTCCCACTCAAGAAGCCAGAAGCTTAGTGCCATTGTAATACAAAGAACAATAATTGTTTTCAAATGTTGCAGTAAGATTCTCCAAGAGCACTGAAGTTTTTTGAGTTTGTTGCTTCTCCCATAGCGCAAAAATCAAATGAATTCAGTTTACACACTTTGGGATCTACTCATCATGCTGTTCCTCTGGGGCTGAACTTCTTATCGCTGTCTGTGACCCCAGTTAAGGTCCAGTTTTCATGAGGCAAAGCCATGCACAACCAGTCCCAGAAGAATCCAGGCTCTGTTACGGCGCCAGGATTTTTAGGCACACCAGTAGGTGCCCATCCAGCGCCCTGGAGAGCCTTTCCGTCATTTGAAATCACAGAAGAAAGGTCTGCCCACACACAGATCCATCTTGGGCCGTATGCTTCTTTAACAAAGGGATAAAAGATGGCTTTTGCAAGCTGCCTGGAAAGCAAACAGCTCTAGTCTCTGGCAGGTCAAGGCGGGAGCGGATTCCAGCAGGGAACCGCAGCCCGTGTCCTGCCAGCAGTGCCGCTCGGCTTGAGGGCGCTCCAGCTGGAACACCTCCACCCCGCGCTCGCTCCTGGGGATGTGCAAGTCTCAAGGAACACGGCCTCTTGTCCAGACCCCTCCTCGAGTTTCTAAGGCTAGCAGCAAACAAACAAACAAGAACCCAATTCGGGTCATTTATTTTAATTTGCAAATTGAATGAAGTTGGAAGGAGGGCAAGGAGGCTGTGACTGCACTGTATTAACAAGGCAGAACCCATCTCCATAGCAAAATCAGTTTCAGAAGCTGAAATACTGGTCAGTGGACAGGTGGCCAAATCTTTCAAAGGCAGAGGAAATTCAGCCAAGCTTATGCCTGAGCCACAATACCACAGGGTCCAAAATGACTAGCGCTGGCTAGTATCAAACCAGTGATTCCAGACCTCAGGGGGAAAAAACCCAACCCAAATCCCAATGAATATACTTCTAGGGAGTTTCATGCTCCACTGTGCAACTTGCAATTACATCACCACTTTTTATTCAGAAGGGATTTCAAAGAAAGGGGAAAAGATGATGGGGCTGCACTGATGCAGGGACTTGTCCTGGTGGGAGTTAACAGGAGCGTGAGGGTTCGGGCACGAAGGCAGCAGGGACAAGGACAAGGTGCCATGGCACAACCACTCCCTCCCTGAGGTAGCGAGGGGGTTGAAGGTTATCATCATACCCTTGCTACACAGCAAACCTGCCTGTGCTGCAGCACCTGTCATGGATAGCAAGCCTTCTCCCACTCCAGCTAACAGCATCATTCCTAAGGAGGCAGGATCAGATCCGTGGGTTCCCATTCAAGCAGCAACAGGGTAATTAATTTTGCCTGTCCAGAAAGAATGTATATAAACTTAAAGCCACTAAAACGTCAATCTTTTAAAATGAAGTATCAAACGAAGCTCACCTTTCCCTTTATTCACCCACACCTCACACATCACCTGCAGAAGCAGGCCAACTAAATTGTTTATGGCAGACCAAAGAGCCCATGCCTGGAAGATGCAGAGCCCCTGAAATAGAAAAGAAGGTGCTCAGCTCCCTTGCAGCACAGGAGCTTTGTACAAAGATGCAAAGTCCTCGTGTGACGCTAACTTTTCATGCTTTGAGCAACAAACAAATGAGCAGGAAATCAGCTAATTAGGCACGTTACTGTAATTGCTTATTTTATGAAGTGGAGAGGGAGGTGTTCGGCACTTCTAAAAGATCATAATGCAGAGGCAAAATTGTACAGAGAAGCAAAAATAG
The DNA here is from genome assembly GCA_020800305.1 of Porphyrio hochstetteri. Taxonomy (NCBI): domain Eukaryota; kingdom Metazoa; phylum Chordata; class Aves; order Gruiformes; family Rallidae; genus Porphyrio; species Porphyrio hochstetteri. Next base: position 77,270,998 of record CM036905.1, on the reverse strand, counting down.
CAATGGACTACCTAGAGCAATGGATGGGGTTTTTTCCACAACAGGAAAGGCAACAACAGAAAAACAACTCAGTATTTAGCTGAAGGAAAACCAACAACGCCTCAATATATTCTGTAAATGCAAAACGGGGCAATACCTCCCTTCAGACACCCAAGCACTGGCTGAACCTGTTTTAATGACTCTGTGTCATCACTCAACAGCCACTGTGAGATATCCTCTGTGAATGTGAGTCAGGCTTTGATGTGGAAAAGGGACTTTCTTTGGGACCTGGTGCACCTAAACTGAAGCCCTGAACTTCCCACAGGGCCTGCATCCATGTGGAAGGACACAGAGACCCATGTTCTCACTCACTTCTCTATTTTGAGCACAACAGAAAAACGGGAGCAGTAAATCATCTATTTAGGCATATTTCTTTAATTGCTTATTTTATGAAAACCCAACTGCAGACAAATCTGACGTAGTATTTCCTAGGAAATTAGCCTGTCAGAGAGACCTCAGATCTTATTTAGCACCCAGCTTTTGTGCTTTTGGTGTTACTGCCATGGTAAGTAATTACTCATAATGTGACATGCATTGTATCAGTCTTAAAAGTAATTAAGAAAAAGTTGCACAGCTTAATGATATGTACATACATCTCATCCTTGCAAGTTTTGCTTTGATAACATCTGCTAGTTTTTGGAGGAAGGCCAGTTTTAAAGAGTAAAATAAATCAGTCCTAACAATGGGAACATTATTAGCTTCCCAAAAGTTATAAACTCCATGCCCCACTCCAGCAGAGCATTTGTGTGCACAAGTCCTGCGAGCATTTTCAAGTCTGTGAGCTGCCAGATCAGAAATTTCACGTTGAACTAGAATTTATGGTAATGAAGAAACCTTAAAAATACAGTTTATTTATAGTCAGCCAGTTTAAGAACTACAGCTCACCATCCCTGGCAGATTTAGCTGTGGCAGTCGAAGGGGTCACCCCTACACAGCTGTGTGCCCTTTCTCCCTCTGCTGACATTATTCTAACTATAAAGAGGCAGCAGAATCAGTGGTGTGTCCTCTCCTCAACCAGTGCAGTTCAGACTGGTGTGACTTCAGTCACCATCAATTTTCACATTAGTACTCCGGGCTGCGAATGGCAGAAGCTCAGGAGTAAACAGACATATCACTTGTCCCCCTCTGCTCCACTATTGTTGTGGTTAATTGCAACAGAAGGGTATGGTGGACATCTGGGGAAGGAAACTTCTTCAATCGCCTAGGATGAATCACCAGAGTGCGTGTGGAAACCAGCCGGAGTGTCATCCTGTCACAACCAAAGTGTCCCTCCTGCAGCATTCCCGTTACGTTGGATCGACACATCTCTGGTTTAGGCTGCTCCCTCCACCCGTGCTGCGTTCAGCAAATCTCAGCTGTAATAAGAATATCTGCAGCTGAGAGAAAAAAATTAGCAGGGAAAACTTTTGCCTCCAAAATTCAAAGTGGTGATAGATAACTGAATATAAATGCCTTGGGGTGTCAGAACTTTTTTCCTTCTCCAAAGGAGTTATATTTTAAAAGCTGGGGTCAACAGCCCTCTTAGTACATATTACTTTATTACATTCTTTGACAAAAATCGACAGCAGTAAAGAACAGCTTGTTCCACAAACCTCGCTCCTCATCGCCTGCCTGCTGTCAGCATGCTTTTCCCCTTTCCTTATGGCACTGTTTCACTGCCTTCACCTCTCTTGTCTGTATTTCCTTGAGACCTGCCTCCTCTAGAGCTGGGGTTCCCTATGGTTTGCTCAGGAACGGTCAGTGACCACGTTGGACATCAGGCTGGGGGCACACACCAGGATTTGGCATGAGTGAAAGAACTTTGCCTTCACCTCTCGCTGCCCCAAGGTGTGAAGGGATGGACAGACAGCTGGGCTCTTGACCCACAGCTGTCAGGTTCCACTTGGCTCATGCTTTTGCTGTTTTGAGAGTCAGCTATGTCTGTTGAGGTTGGGTAAAATGAAGAAAATATTAATAATCCCTTTGCAGGCCACACATGGGTATGCCAGGGGCTGTACGCAAGCAGCTCCGGCTCCAGGAGGGAGCCTGTCCCATCCCTGCTGCTACACTTGGGGGGGTCACAGCCACCTGAGGCGGCTCTGGCCAGGACCTTGCAGTATCACTGCTGAGATGTGAGCCTGGGGAGCAGCTACATGCTGCCATAGCTCACCTCACACCTCCGCTCCTGAGGTGGGAGAGTGGCAAAACGCAGAGCAGCGAGGGAGGAAAGAGAAGGGCACCGAGGGAAAAGGGTTTGCGCTGCCCAGCACACAGCGTGGGCAGAATGACAACTATTGTGAGGCTTCTCAATGGCGCGTTTGGCATTGTTCCCAGTGCTGCCTTTGAATTTAATGCCCGCTTCTGGGTATCTAATAGCAAAAGGCAGCGAAAACATGAGGCTGGAGGTATGGAGAAGAGATTCAACAGCACCAGCTCAAGGGAGCACTAACTTCAGATCGATTCTCAAACTTCAGTATTTAAAGCAAACAAAGCAAACAGAACCAAACGAGAATTTTTCAAAGCGGGGAATGCATTTTTCCTCACGACTCAGAAAGGGACGTAAAATTTGGTAAATACTTCTCTTATTTAATAATTTAAAACAAACAAACCAAAAAAAAAGAGCAAAAACCTGACACCTTCAAAGTATTTAAAGTAGTTAAAATACCTTATCACGTTACCAGTGACAGGTCATTGCTGTGACACAAAAGTGCTTTTAAAAGAACTGAAGAAGAAAATCACTGTTCTGAATTTCAGACTGGTGTAGCTCCACCTGTCTCTTCTACTTTGTCCTTATGGTGTTGATGGGAATTTTGCTTTGATTTCAGTAGAGGGGTTGGGCTCCTGAGTAGCCTGAACAAACACTTCAGATTAGGAAAATTTGCCTTTCAGGGGGGATATGTTTACAGAGGAAACAAGAGGCAAAGGAGTACTTTTAAGATACTACCATGGTCTAAAAGGCTGGTGGTCCCACCGACCACAATGGCAGGAGAGCAGAACCTTTAATCTCCCACCAAGGACTGCCTTGCTTCAGGGAGATGGTCTAACGCATGGCAGTACCCTTCACTCTTACGAACATTGGCTGGTTTTAGAGCAGTTTTCAGCTGACTGAGGAGTTATGTAATTGCACCAATTACATCCAATTACATAATTAGAGTAAATAAGTAATAATATAATTAGGGGCTGTAATTATGTAGTTATGACAGGTAGCACTAATGCTGATAAAATCCATTATGAAACTTGCTAAGAACTGTGGACAGGGCATGAGAGAACAAAACTTTTAGGGCTTTGGTTGCTAAAGTCTTTCATTCTTCCAATGGGCAAAATAATTAATTTAATTACTATGCCAATAGCCTTTAATTTTTGCAAATGAATGGATGCACAAATCATAGGCTAATTCATATACCTCTGCTTTGCTGCTAAAAATTCAGAAACTAATCATCTACATTTTTTTCTTCCATTTATCTATTTGCAGCTACCAAACCTTAGGTGAAACCTGCATGTACAAATTACACCTCCAAACAGAGAAGCAGAAAAATCTGGATGTTAACCTTCACTGTCCCGGTTATCGCATTGAACTGTCTCCTCTGACAAATGGACACAAGGAACACTCAAAGATTGTTGTATTGATGTAATACAAGTTACTTGCATCTCTCTGGGTTTGCTAGGGATGGTATTTCTGGTCAAATGGGTCAGATAAGAAGGGTTTTTTTTTCTGCAGGAATGGAAATTCAATAGGAAAATCATTCATGCCGGTTCTCGGTGCAAATGCAAGGCATGCAGCCAGCTTTTCAAAGTTTCTGACTTTTTGGATATTGTATAGTGTCTGCCTTCATAAAAGAGGCCTGGATAACAAACAAATAATAAAACTTACCTCCCTGATTTAATATTCATTAATATTTCACCCAGTAACTGATAAGATAGCGTGCAAGAAGGATGGGTATCACTGGAGGAGCTGAAGTGCTTTATTCCTACCAACATCTCCATAAAAGTAACTGTCCGATAAGTGAGAGGTGTGTAAGCTGGGTGTTGTTCTACAGTACATTTTATGCTTGGTGCTTTTTCCCTAAGAAGAACAAACCTAACAGCTTGCTGCATGGAAGCTGCATGGCTACCCATCTCTTCTGCCACTGCTCAGAGCCCTATGCTAAGCACCGAAGCAAAGACAGAGCTGCTGGGAACATCCAAATCACAGGGAATGTGGGGAGCTTGCAGCTGATGCCAAAGCAGAGGAGGAAAGCAAGAGAAGTCCTCTGCCCCAAGGTCTTTCGAGGCCAGAGCCATGCAAGATACTGGGAATGCCTTGAAACAAGCCACCCCTGGAACAGAAATACAAATCAACTTGGAAACCTGCAAAAGTATTGCCTTTGAGTGAGGGGCGTGTATAACATCACTTGCAAGTTTCTTTCCCGCCCCTCTTAAACTGGGAAACTGGGAAGGTGAAGTTAGATGCATAAAAAATTCTCATCCTTTTTGGTACCCAGCCTTTCAAATAATACTCCAAAACAAGAAAATCATGGGATTACTGTTTGGGGTTTTTTTCTCCCAGCTGTGCCATGAGTGAGCCTTCAAACCAGACACTTCAGTGTTTGCTGGACAAATGGCATGTAAAAAAGACAAAGTCATAATAGAGACAGTCATATTTTTGGGTCCTGATGGGTCTGGGCAATGGAGAAAAGGGACTATCAGAAATTGTAGACATTAGTCCAGTTAGGTAACGCCGATAACCACTCCAATGTTACTTTTAAAAATAGTTTGCAAGACAGTAGTAGACAAGTACAAATAATACGTGGTTCCTAACTAAAGTTTTAGGGGTGGTGAGGATGCTACTTGGAGCTAAACTCTACTTTGTGTTAAAGAAGTTACTGCAGCATACTCCAAAATTTTCACCCACGCGTATTTGAGGATGAATCTGAGCCCTGAAGATTGGATTTGGGTGGAAGTTCTAAGTAATCTGGCTATGAGAACACAGAATTTGGGTTTGATCCATTAAAGCTCCAGATGCAGCCACAGAAGGTGTAGCTAACTATAACAACAAATAGTAGAGCAAAGAGAGCTGTTCCAGGAGTACAAGTCACTGAGTTTTTCCAGCGGTATTCTGTATCACCTGAAATACAAAATCTCATTCCTCTTTGTCTTCTTCAAAGAGATGAAGAGAGCCCTGTTCTTCCACCCAACCCGTTTTTATAACTATATGCTGCATTCCCATATGCCCCGGGAAGCCTCACTCAGCGATGAGCCTGTTGCAGTGGCAAGCCCCAGTTCCCTTGTGAAAGGTTAATTTGAAGCCTGCCTTGCTTCTGCCAGATCCCAACCAGAACTTGGTCTTTTCCAAGCACCTGGCCACCTCTCTCAGCATCACAAGAACGAAACAGTTGCTCATCTTTCAGACCATCAAAAAGTCTTTATCTACTTCTCTCTCTGTCTTCAGGACAGAGCCAAACCTCAGGCTTAATTTCTGCATGGCATGTAGTACACCTCACATGCTACCTTCATGGCCATCACACCATCTGAAGCGCACCAAACATGTATGCTACATCAGTTCATATGGTTGACAGCTGCAAAACTACATTTGAGTGTTTTAATTTTGGACTCTGTTTTGGTTGGAAGCAAAGCTGTACCTCCAAGTCTCTTCTGCTAGTTGAATATCATACTTCCAGACTACTCTAGTCTTCCAGTCAGATTATTATCTTTCACTTCCTAATATACCTTGTACCATGTGGTATACAGGAATCTCTCTGGCTCCAAGAGAGAAGAGTCCTTTTCTGTTCAATTAAGCAGTTCCAATTGCTCTGGCTATGCAGCACCAGTATTTGTGCAGCACGCCTTCCCTAGAATTTGTATAGGGGGATCTAAACTACACAAAGATACACAATTACTAATTCCACACCAGCCACTTGTACCTTGTTTAAGCATTTGTTTCTTTTTTTCCCCCACTCCTCCATTCCCTCTTCCATTCCACTTCCACTTTACTCTACTAGGTCCATATGTATATATCTCATCATCCAGAACAACCATCAACTTTATACATGCCCATGGAAAAAACAAGCCTTCCCTCAGAGGCCTTAATAATCCCAAAATCTGGATTACTACTAACCACTTAAACCACCAATGTTCCTCCACAGAGGAGCAGGAGCCTTGAGAAATCACTTTGGTGCTTGAGGTCACACATGTTTTGGTGCTTTTCTGTTAATATTTTAGATACTCAAACAGGAGTTCCCACCATTAATGCAAACGTAAAATACATTAGTGAATTACATCAAAGTCAAACCACTGCTGCCATAGGATGAATAGACTCACTATGAATATTAATGCATCCCTTGGAATTAAACATTAATACTTAACATACATACAAAGTTTAAACTCATACAAACATCGTAGAGAGGAAGAGGAGTGGAGAAGGAGTAGACAAATGAGACAAGCCCTAGAGTCTGGAGACATTACTGATTCCACAAATTAAAGTGCATTTCTGAGATAAGCTAAAATATTTTCATGTGTAAGATGACAACTTGCCACTATGAATAATTTCTTGTAAGGGAACAGAGGATACAAGCATCTGCTTTAGTTTTCCTATCTCACCCATCACGCTGCAGAAGTACAGACTCATTACTGCCTAACAGCATAAATACCCTGAGCTGGGCAATGAGATTGATGGTTCAAAATTTCCATGGACACAGGCTGTCCCCTGGATACCTGAGCACCGAATTCCCATTGCTGCTGCAACACCTTCCCATGCTGTGGTAACAGCACTTAGGAAAGCTCCATTTCATGGCAGCGGCCAAGCACAGGCTCCTGCCTAAACATGAGCCATTCCACTAATGTGAGTTCTTCAAGGCAAAGCGCCGCGCAAGCCTATGCAGCAGGTGGGAGTCGTCTCCCCTAACCTGAGCCAGCTCCCAATTAGGCATCTGATCTAAACTAATCATTTAGGCTCTCAATGGAGTGAGAAAAGCAATGCCAGGGTAAGTCACCTCAGCTATCCTAGGCACCTGTCTTAAGGCAGGATAAATAACCCAGCCTGCCTGCACTGACAGGGCAGGGAGCTGGGATCGATTTAAACCAGGTGCCTGACTTGTAGACAGCTGAAGTTAACGGAGAAGAATCTTCCCCTTGGCTACACTGAGGACCAAAAGGGCACCCAGAGCTTCCCTAGTGAGGCTGGGTAGCGTGTATAATCAAAGGCTCGGTGAAGGGTAACAGAGCAGATAGTCTCAATAAGAAATGCAGCCCCAGGAATGCCTAAACAGCAAAGCCTGATGCACATTTGGTTATGCCCTCCTCTGAGGTCCAGGCATATGCAAGCTCTGCAACCACAGACCCTGGCACAGGCCCCGAGCAGTGCTATACCTGCCAGGAATTCCATGGGAAGAAAATGCTGCAGCAAGAATATACCAACAGGTAGAAAGAATTCCTCAAAAACAAAGCCCCAAGCCACGCAGCCTTGTTAACCCATCCCCCTCTCTCACCAGAACGAACCCTCTTTGGCAGCAGGCTGGAAATGAAATGTAATCGACTATCTCTCTGCCCCAGTGTCATCAAATTTCTCTCTCTGAATCCAAGTCATACTCTCAGTGCTTCACAAGGCAGTTTCTGTAGCTCTTCAAATCCCTGCAGCAGCTCTTCTCGGTCTTTTCAGTCACTTGTTCAGAGCAGCCGCAGGAGAAAAGCACTAGCCCTCAGCACTGACCCCGTGTTTCACTGTTCAGCAGGAGACGTTATTTTTCTGGACAGCAGCCCAGAGATACTGGACAAAGCCGGAGCAGCAGCAGATGTTATGATGCATGCTCTTCTGCCCCTGGTTTGGCTAATGAGGCAGCAGAACCCGCAGAGCATGAGAGCACGAACGCCAAACCAGAGACTGTGGCCTGTGCCTTCATCTTTTTCATTATGTTTCAGACTGGGCTTTGCTGCAGACTGTCTAAGACACGTGAAAAGATCCTTAAAAATAGAGATCGATGCCTCCTATTGTTCAGAGAGAGGGAAGAAGAAAGATGCGCTCTGCTCTAGCTGCAAGGAGCATCTCTCAGTCGCATACAGCACGTGCCCAAATTGACTTACCACAATCATTTGCGCCACGTAACTCTCTGGGCCAGTGTATTCAGTTGGATCTTTAACTTTGACAAGAACTATAAAGTACAAATAATGCCACATGTTGTGTTCGGACTTTATATGCTCCTCAAACGAAACGGTCTTGTTATCAAATTTGTCTCTCTCCAGTCCTGCAAAAAAGACACAAGCATAATGCAAAAAAATCCAACCAAAAACTTCAACATAAAAATACCCAAATCTGTTAAGTATGTTAGAGAAAGGAACCTAACTTAATTTAAAGGATCATAAATTTGAAGGATCTTAATTTAAAAGCTATAACCACATAGAGTAACTGCCAGGCAAGAAACACCAGGCCAGAAGGCATTCCTGACAGAATCCTTTCAGTGCAGCGTTTATTCTCTTTTGTGATATTTCCTCTTAATAACAATAACAATATAATAAATATGTTCCAGTTTTACGGCGCCTTCTACGCTAAGGGCTATAAAGTGCTATACAAGTGTTGGCTTTGCTTCTTTCTAAATGTGCACTGGTAAGCATGCAGCGTGCAATCTAGGTCCTGATCTCGCCAAGATTTATGCACACGTTTAGCAACCAGCGTGTGAATAGTCCCACTTAAGCTGCGGTGGGATTGTTTGTGCGCTTAAACCAAGCGGTGAGGGTGAGTCTCCGCAGCTTTGTAGTCACACAGTCTTTGCAGAGCTGTAGTTGCAAGACTATTTTTTCCCCCCCAAAATCTCTGAAGAATACCACAGTGAGGAAGGACCGGATTCACAAAGGTTTCTCTCACTGTTAGAGCTTTCCTCCCTGGATCTCTTGCGGAGCCTTCCACAGGCACTAAAGCCGTTGTGCTCTGCACAGCATTCATCCCTGTCTGTACAGCCATGGAAACAACACCCAGGCTACAAAACCGAAGGTACTTCTGATGGCCCCTAGGGGACCAAAGGTCTGCCCCTCTTTGTCAGCACACCTCAAAATAGGCGCCAGTTATCTGTGGGTTCTGTGGGGATGATTTTCATTCAATTCTTTTGTTCCCTGTTTCATATCACCTTCTGAAACAGGCGGGTTTTGCTGTTGTTACCCTTCTGGAATGCACTGTGCTGTGAAATAGCAAGCTGTACTTTCATCTGCATCATGCTTTGTGAAATAAAGTCAGCAGCTGCACCATCTCCATTAGCGGTGATGATGCGAGTGTGAGACACAGCTCTTCTCCCTCAGATCCTGGGTGGAGACTGTGAAGCCACCTCTTAGCAAAGCTAGCTTTTGATTCCTCAACCAAATCTTTTTCCTACAGAGAGGGAATAAATTTGGAACCAGGCTCTGACGTTTTTACAGACGTTCCTTGTAGAAGACAACCACCTCTTAGGCTCATGTGTTATTTATCAAGAAACAGTTCGTTTTGCTCCTTTGCCCATCAAACATCTCAATAGCTCAGTAACACCTACCACAGATGAAACAGGTTGTCTTCAGTATTTCCTCCTTTTTCTGCTTTTCACTCCTGAGATCAGCAAATGTATCAATGATGACTCCAAAGATTAGGTTTAGAACAATAATGATCACAATGAAGTAAAACAGAAGATCGTAAACAACTCGCGCAGCAAACAAGGGCTCCTGAAACAATAATAAGGTTGCAATAAGATACCAAAATAGCACACTTCTGAAATATTAAACGTTATTCATGTTAGCTCAAGCAAAGCTACACATCTGTAGCTATTCCTATACCAAACTCTGCTTGCCTTACACACATAAACAGAGAGGGACTACCTGTGTGACTAAGCAAAGGTCTGGCTTCATGTGCTGCATCGCCTGGGACTCCTCTCATTCTCTACGTGACTTCACACAGCACGAAGAAGAGACCGGTGTGCGTAGCGGATACAGCGTAGGGGCATTAGCGCAGTGCTTGACTGAAGGAAACTACTGTGCCAGTACAGAAACAGAGAGGCAGCTTCTAGTTCCCACCGACAGAGCAGTGACAGCTCTTCTCAACACTGCTGTGTGGTGCACAGGGACATGCCTACAGTATGTCTTTGTGGAATGCTCCAGACTGAAGCCAAGTTTGTACCCTGAAGAACTGGAAACCATGGAGCATGCTTGCGCGATGCCAAGCCCAGGCTAGTATGCCCTGTGCCCAAGCAGGGCACGTTAATGGCTTTAGCACTGTGCTAATGCACTCACGTGGCTCTCTGAGCTGGCTCAGAGCAGGCAGACCAAGCTCATGTCTTTTGGGAACACAATACGTGCATGGATGCACACCTACATACACACGTGAAGTGCTCGTGTTCCCCACTTCATCACCCTCTTGTTTTTACATCATAAATACTTTCCTTCCTGCAAAGGCTGGGCTGGACTCTCACTGACACCTCTAAAAATAGCAAAGTTCTTGTGTGGCAAGCAGAAGACAACACTCAGCGTAAGGGGGAGGAACATAAAACCCACATGCTTCTTTTTCACCATGACACTGAACTGGAAGTCATCGATTTTCTCAGTTTTCCACACATTCATTGGGATAACCCTTTGTTAAGTTCTTTAATGTGGTTAGCATTAAATAGCTGCCAGGTGGCAAGGGTAATTTTCAAAGTTTGTAAGTGTTTACAGACTTCAGGAGGACGGCCTGTGGTTCCTGTAGAATGTCCCAGTCTATGAGCTAGGACCTAGATTGCTACTACCAGCACAAGGAGCTCTTCCATTCAGACCAGTGTTATTTGTCTCTGGCCTCTTGCAAGCCCTGCTGAGATCCAACTTGTGTTATGGTGTGGGTCACCAAGCAAAGTGCTGCTAGATTGCCTTTATTTATGATGTTCTTTTTGAACTTAAATAAAAATGCATAAATCCACACAAATTATATGAGTAGCCTTTAAATTAATGAATTTTGGAATAAAATTCTGGAAGAGGACTTATACAACAATATATGAAATTCTGTTTTGACTTTGACAGTAGTTGAGGGCAAGTAAACAACAGGACCTATTCCAGAGCAGATGCCATACTGGATTTTGGCTAAAAATACACCTTATGTACTACAGTGGAGAGTCTTGACATATATTTATCAATCAATCAATCAATCAATCAATCCATCCCTTTCAAAGTATTTATAATTCCCAGTGTAATAGAAGACTGATCTATTATTCCAGCAACACTTCATAGCAGTGCTTGGAATGTTACAATATGCTCCAGTTTTCCAGAAGGGGTCAACTACTACCTAGAGTTCCTTTCACTCTTCCCATCAAATATTCCATCTGGGATGTAAAAATTACAGGGATAAATCGACTGCGTGACATTAGAGCAGACTATGTACACATAACTGTCTATAACCTCTGAAAACTGACTTTGGCATTCATGAGATGCACAGGGAGTAATGCATTTCCTCAGCCAAAACACTTACATCTTTGGAAGGCTTTCTGAGCACGTCTCCCACACCACCACCATTTCGCAGGCCTTGGTTTAATACAGTCACAATACACATGAGCAGGGTATCACAGGTCCTTTCTATTCCATCCTCTTCCTCTTCACCTGCAAACAGGAGGAGAGCAGCAGCTTTAGGAACCACGGCATCAAACGATCACTCATCGAACAACACCACAATTCTGTATTAGAGAAAGCAACTGCAACACACATCTGCCTTTCATATCCTCCAGCTAGAATTTCACTGAACATCCCCATCCATTTGCACATCGCCACTGGTGACATACTTAGGCATATCAGGCTTACTTAGCCTGAAGAGAGACAGAGAATACCCTAAGCAGTTCTCCCACCAGTAACTCCATTAATGGCCCAGAGCTCTATTCATGGGAGTACCCCTTTTCCTTGGAAGTGCTCTTGCTGGTTTCAGCACGACTGCTTTTCCAGCGGGCCTCCCGAGCGCGCAGCTGACACATACAGAAGGAGCAATATAAACACAGAATTAGAAGCACACTGGTAAAGGGATTGTCTTCCTGTGAAATCATTTCTCTACCTGTTCCTGTACAAGCCAGGTCATGTCAGCATTTCGAATGTTTAAGGAGGGGCTCGCTTTTATACGAGCAAATCTGTCCACGATCTTTCCACCAGCGCACGTGTCCAAGCGCAGGTCTGATACACAATAAATGAGAGACTCTCCCTGACCTCAGCTCGAAAACTTGGATTCTATTCTTATCTCGGCTGCAGAGCTGCTGCGTGGTTTTGGCCGAGCCACAGAGGGTACTATTGTGCAGGAGATATTTGAACGTGCAGAGGAGCTGGGATGGAACACCAGAGTCCCAGGGGGGGACTTTGTCCGCCCCGGCCAGAATTCCTCCCACCACGCACTCACCCCCATGCTGCGGCTGGATCAACAGGCTCCTTTTGAAGAGCCCTGCTTGAGTTGTTCCCTGCGTCCTGCTGGCTCGCGCTCAAGGGTCAGGACTGTGACTGCCGTTTCTCCTGCCTTCCTTTCTCTTTGGGGATATGTTTGCTTAAGCAGTGAAGGCAGCAATTCTCACTTGGTTTGCTTCATGCACTTATTGTAACGTCGTTTAATAAATAACAACATCCTGCTGCGATAGTTAACTGAAACAGCATATTTAACAGCCCCCAAACACCACATCTGGGGCACCGAGATAGACTTTGATAAATTGAATTGACTGAAAACACTCGCATTACAGACAAGCAATTTGGATTTAAAACACGGGTTCCCAAATTGCGGCGTATGCATCACGATTGGTATTTGCAGAATGGGGCTGGTATCTGCTGCCTTTGCCACCACTGCTTCTGCTATGCAAGCAACTGAAATGAGAAAGAACTCCTGATTTAAGGAACTCTCTGAGTAAAAAGAAAACCAAAAGTAGACATCAGGATAGACTTCCCTGCTAAACCGTATGGTCACTGCACACACTACTACCACTAAGAACTCTGGAGTTATTACTTTTTTGAATGCTTAAATATTGAAAGTAAAAGGATAGAAACAGTGAAATCCCCTTTTTTTTTCCTGTCATATCTGGGAATTTTTTACCATCACTGTGATCTTAGTCATATCAACTAATCTCCCCTGCTTTTGCACCCTGCTTTTATTTCCTCATCCAAACATTGCTCCATCGATTTTCTGGGGGCTAAAACCTGTGCTTGAGAAGATGACCATCCACAAGATAAATGAAAAATCTGTATACAAGCCACAGGTTCTGTTTCTTTTAGGTAACTGCAGAACAAGATTTTCACCATTCACAAGACCAGGTGCTGGAAATAGCAGACGGTCAGATTCTGGTGAATGGTGAGGATAAACCAGGGCTGCAAATAGGAAGCTACCAGAGAGAGGAGTCTCCTAGAAAGCTCACAACTCTCCACATCCTCCAAGATGGAAATTTAGAGCGAGCCCAGACCCAAGACACCACTCATTGGCTGACTGGCACATCTTCCAACACAGCAGCATCCCGCATTGCACCCAGGAGAGCAAGCTCAGGTTACTCTTTGCCAGAGAATCAGACAGCGGGCAGCCTGAAGTTGGCAGACACCTCCAGTGCAGTGATGTAGGTTGTGGGGAGCGTACAGACATCCTTATGTCTACTCTACTTCCACTCTCAGGCATGGAGGAACAAGAGCTGCTTTCAGTCTGGGCCGGATAACCCTACTGGCATATGTTCTGCCCCAGCCAGCTTGCCCCAGTGCTCAGGGGTCAGCGCTCACAGCCCAGGCTCAGCCCCCGTGACACAGACTATGGCTACCCTACAAAAAGGAGTGGATCTGTAAAGTGAAACCTTGTTAAGGACCCAATGTCAGCACTAATTCAGGTTCAGGGGGTTTTACTGGCAACCAGATCCAGCTTGGTGAGTGGCCCATTAGTGGCTAGACAGAATTAGGTAGGCTGTCTTCTGATTAAGTTTAATTCAAAGGTAATGCAGGTTAAGCACCAAGATCACCCCACAATGTTCATCACAGGATAGTAAGTGGGGTGATAGAAAGATTTACTTCAAAGATCCTCATCTGAAAGCCCTCAGCCACCTGTGCTTCTGGGCCTGATCTCCAACAGAAGCACAGGTGGGGGAGAAACATGAGTGTCCTCGTGGATCTGGCTGAACTTGCACAGAGCTGAACTTGCACCAGACCTGGGAGCAGAATGAGTCCTTGAAAATCTCCCCTTCTGCAAACAGGTATTTGTGCATCTTTTTAGCACAGGTCTTTATGTGCTCCAGGTGCAAAGAGCCATGTACTGCAGGATGTGAAGTTCATTTAAGTGATTAAGCGCTTCACCGGACAAAGACTTAAGTGATATGTCTTTCTGGTACTGACAGCTCAGTGCAGCAGTGAGGAAGCAAGATGTAGACAGGGCATGGTCTGTGAGTGAAGCAGAGGACCAAGTTAACCCCTCCCTGACATGAGCAAGGACTGAGTCTGAAGTCAACCAGTTAAATTCTAGCTAGAAACACAGTCTCACCAGAAGAAATGACGACTGATAATCTGATCCAAAAAGCAACATATTTATGACTCCATTCTGGACCTGAGATGCCATTGAGAACATTCTATGTCCTACAGACAGCTGTTGACTTATTCACACTGCTGCAAAGTGAACCTCACCAAACCTCAGGCTGAACTTCCTTTGTGTTCCACTGTGCTCACACTGCCACCAGAACAGGAATCTGTACCAGAAGAGGAATCTGTACCAGAAGTCTAAAGGCAGAGCCCTACTTTTTGACAGGTGATTCACCCACTAACATGAGAAAAACTGTTATTGCTGAATGTTGTTTTTTAATGCTACTTGATTAATAGAACTTCTCCAAAATTAAGTGACAGTGTACTTAGATGTTCTGCATAGCCCCCTTTCATTATTGTTTAATTTTAAAGAAACAGTATCCAAACAATAAGAAATGTGAGATCTCTGTCATTTAAAGAGCTTGGAAAAAGCCACACTGCATCTCTTCTGAATGACTGATTGCTCTTTGAAGGCAGTAGCTTTGCCAATAGCTCTGAGACTAGTCTAGTCAGACAGCTTCCCATATTGTTTATGAGGCCTGATGACACACCAGCTGGGGAGCTAAAAAGTACTTTTATAGCCCTCTCCCGGACACCCTTGATCCTAAAAACTCAAGAATTAATAATAGAAGAATAAAGCATGTGAAACAGCATTATACTGGAACACAGGATGGGAAGGGACCACTTACGTCCTCAGTTTCACCCCCCAGCAACCACAGGCAACTGTGGCAGTAGATATTCCAAGCCTGCAGTCCATCTGCTGTGTGCACACCCACACTGCCACAGCCTAACATCTGCTCTGAAAGGCCGACTGACCACCACAACTGAGCTGTGCCACAGGAAGAGAGTAGGACAGGTGGAGAAGCACCTCCACCAAAGGTCCCTGTTTGGCAGTGCATTTGGCCAACAAAATTCCTGAGTGACCCTGTAACCTTCAAAAAACAAAACAGGACAAAAGCACTCTGTCAGCCTGCTGTAGGAAGAAGTCCTTCCTGACCCAATTAGAATCACAGAATCATAGGGGTTGGAAGGGACCTCGAGAGATCATCGGGTCCAACCCCCCTGCCAAAGCAGCTCCCTAGCACATATTGCACAGATAGGCATCCAGACGAGTCTTGAATATCTCCAGAGAAGGAGACTCCACAACCCCCCTGGGCAGCCTGTGCCAGGGCTCTGTCACCCTCCCTGTGAAAAGGTTCTTCCGCATGTTGATGCAGAACTTCCTGTGCTCCAATTTACAGCCATTGCCACTTGTCCTGTCTCCACAGATGACTGAAAAGGGGCTGGCCATTTCCCCCTGTATTCCATACTTAAGATATTTATAAACATTAATAAGGTCCCCCCTCAGTCTTCTTTTCTTAAGGCTGAACAGTCCCAGCTCACTCAGCCTTTCCTCATAGGGGAGATGTTCCAGGTCCTTAATCATCTTCGTAGCCCTCCTCTGGACTCTCTCCAGGAGATCCCTGTCTTTTTTATACCAGGGAGCCCAGAATTGGACACAATACTCCAGGTAGGGCCTGACCAGGGCAGAGTGGAGGGGGAGGATTACCTCCTTTGACCTGCTGGCCACACTCCTCTTGATGCATCCCAGGATCCCGTTGGCTCTCTTAGCCACCAGGGTGTCGGGGAAGACAGCAGGCCTGCTGGCAGCCTACCTCTCTTCTCCCAAGATTTAGGCCCTGACAATATTCTTCTGTTCCCATGAGACAGGAAAAGTTACTCATGCTGAGAGGATCTTAATCATCACATTCTCAAAACACAGTGGCCTTGTTGATAAGGGTACAGGCTACCCTAAACCAAGAAGCAATTATGGGAAGGTATTTGGGAGTAACAGAACATGTTAAGAACCAACCATAACAAGAGGATCAAAACAGCAGGTGTGCGGATACTTTTAGGCATTAAAAGTAAACTAACGATATTTAGCTATACGATAGGTTTATCAGAACCCGTTATAATTACTAACCAATCAATATGGTGTGAACAGTGTGTGTCACCAATTAGCAGTTTTTTAGCTTGCCACGTTTGCAGTAATAAAGGTGTATAATCTGTGCGATTTCACCCAATAAAATGGCTTCACCTAAAATTCATCTCAAATTGTGTGTTGCTCTCTGCCGGCTGCCACACCAGTGCATACTGCTGGCTCATGGCCAACCTGTCATCTACCAGGACCCCCAGGTCCTTCTCCACAGAGCTCTTCTCCAACAGGTCATCCCCAAGCCTGTCCTGATTCAAGCAGTTATTTCTTCCCAGGTGCAAGACTTTACACTTGCTTTTATTAAACCTCATCTGGTTTCTCCCTGCCCAGCTCTCCAGCCTGTCCAGGTCTCGCTGGATGGCAGCGCAGTGTTCCTGCGTGTCAGCCACCCCTCCCAGCTTTGTATCATCGGCACTTGCTGAGGGTGGATGCTATTCCCTCATCAAGGTCGTCGATGAAGATATTAAACAGGACTGGACCCAACACCGAGCCCTGGGGAACACCGCTAGTCACAGGCCTCCAGTCAGATCTTGTTCCACTGATCACGACCCTCTGAGCCCGGTCCGACAGCCAGTTCTCAACCCACCTCACTGTCCTCTCATCTATCCCATGCTCTCTCAGCTTTTCTATCAGGATGTCATGGGAGACAGTATCAAAAGCCTTGCTGAAGTGAAGGTAGATGACATCCACTGCTCTCCCTCCATCCACCCAGCCGGTGATGAGATCATAGAAGGCTATGAGATTGGTCGAGCATGATCACAGAATCACAGAATCACAAGGTTGGAAAAGACCTTTAAGATCATCGAGTCCAACCATTCGCATCCTAAACTAAACCATATCCCTAAGTACCTCATCTACCCTTTTTCTGAACACATCCAGAGAAGGTGACTCAACCACCTCCCTGGGCAGCCTGTTCCAGGCCCTCACAACTCTTTCTGGACTCGCTCATATTCAGCCTGCAGTCAACCAACACCCCCAGGTCCTTCTCTGCCTGACAGCTCTCCAGCCAGTCTCCCCCAAGCCTGTAGCGCTGCATGAGGTTATTATGTCCCATGTGCAGCACTCTACACTTGGCCTTGTTAAACTTCATCCCATTGGTCTCAGCCCATCGGTCCAGTCTGTTCAGATCCCTCTGAAGAGCCTCCCTACCCTCAGGCAGATCAACACTTCCTCCTAGTTTAGTGTCATCTGCAAACTTAGTGAGGGAGCATTCAATCCCTTCGTCGAGATCATTGATAAAGATGTTGGACAAGACTGGACCCAGGACTGAGCCCTGGGGGACGCCACTCGTGACCGGCCTCCAGCTGGATTTTGTTCCATTCACCACCACCCTCTGGGCTTGGCCATCCAGCCAGTTTTTAACCCAGCTGAGGGTCCACCTGTCCAGGCCAGTGGCAGCCAGTTTCTCAGTCAGAATGCTGTGAGAAACTGTGTCAAAGGCTTTACCAAAGTTCAGGTAGATCACATCCACAGCCCTCCCCTCGTCCATTACGCGGGTCACCTTGTCATAGAAGGTGATCAGGTTAGTTTGACAGGATCTACCTTTTGTAAACCCATGTTGACTAGGCCTGATCCCCTGGCCATCGTGCATGTGCTGCATGATAGCTCTCAAGATGACCCTCTCCATGATCTTCCCTGGGACTAAGGTCAGACTGACAGGCCTGTAGTTCCCTGGATCCTCCTTCCGACCCTTCTTGTATATGGGTGTAACATCTGCCAGCCTCCAGTCGACTGGAACTTCCCCAGTCTGCCAGGATTGCTGATAGATGATGGAAAGGGGTTTGGCAAGCACATCTGACAGCTCCCTCAGTACCCTTGGGTGAATCCCATCTGGCCCCATTGACTTGTGGGTATCTAACTGGCCAAGTAAGTCACTAATCATTTCCTCCTGAACCATGGGAACTTTGTTATTCTTCCCCTCCCTGTCAGCCAGTTCCTGAGGATGAGTACTCAGGGAATATCCTTCATTACTGTTAAAGACTGAGACAAAGAAGGAATTAAGGACCTCAGCCTTGTCCTCATCCCTTGTCACTAATGTGCCATCAGCATCCAATAAGGGCTGGAGATTCTCCTTGACCCTCCTTTTACTATTAATATACCTATAGAAGGATTTTTTATTATCTTTTACAGAACTGGCCAGCCTGAGTTCCCCTGATCTCCCCTTGGTGAATCCATGCTGACTACTCCTCATGACCTTCTTCTCTTCCTGGTACCAGATACTTGGTATCTGGTAACTGCCCCAGCAGGACGCACTGGCCGGACCTTTTTGTTTTAGCCAGGCATATTTAAAGTTGACAGAGTCCTTCTGATGTAGAGATCAGGTATCAAAGTAAAACCAGGTAGACTCATGTGCTGACCCAGAGCAATTAAATTCTTCACTTGCCACAAGCACGAAGCAACCCAACAGAGCTATTGCATGAAAGGCTTGTGATAAGCCTGTGTTGCCTTGCGTTGGCCACAAGCTATGAATGCAGAGATGGACTGCTGTCCTTGCTTAGGTGAGCCACGGAAACTTAAGACGTAGTAACTTGATCCCAGATCTGGGCTCTTAGGTCTTCTGGCTGCGCTACAACCTTGGCCCAAAGCATGCAAAAAGTATATGCAAAAGCCTGCTGATACATGCTGAGCCATTAAAAACAACTTACATGTCCCTAAACGAGTCTAATAGTGGCTCAGTGAGGATGGCACAGATAAGCAGCATGTTTTTCTCTCAGCAAAGTCAGCTGGAAAGAAGCAACCTGTACGTTAAAGCATAATGATTCACCAAGCTCTTTTAGTAACAAAATTAACGTCGATGCAATTGGAGATCAGGTGTGGGAAGCATGGGCATTGAAAGCAAGATGCCAACCAAGCTCTAAGACTGGGGGAAGCTCAACACAATGACCATCACTTACAACAGCAACCATCAACATGCCATCAGTAATGACCATTGACCATCAACTCACAACAGTGACCGTCGCTTCTCACCCCAGCAAAAGTCTCCACAATAACAACACACAGATCCCTCTGTTCCAATTGATTGTCAGGTTTGGGGAACCTTTGTACTAACCTGGGTTAATAATTGGGATGCTTGTGGAACAGTTCTCCTTTGCACAGGCTCCCACCATGGATGTGAGGGTTGTAGTGGGGACTTCACCAATACCTATGGAAAAAGGGGGATTTGGACAAAAAGCCAGATACTGCATTGACACAAAGGTTTAAATCATTATTTTTCCAGAAGCGAATCATTGATTTGAAAAGTTAAAAAGAAAAAAGAAAAAGAAGAACAAATTATACCACCAATTTCCTCAGTCTGCCTCAACAGCTCAAAGCAATCACAAGGAACAAACCCAGAGTTTTACATTTACTGTATATCACAGCTATTCCCATTTCATCTCCTGAAATTAATGAATCCACATCAAATGCTGCTACTTCTGGTTAGAACAAAATATATTCAAAGCAAGAAACAACTGTCAGATATGAAAATATTGTCAGTTTAAAAACCATTAGATAAATTATTCACAAAAGCTGACAAGAAGGACACCAAGCTGATGTTCAGTTATCCTGAACGTAGAATATTTAAGAGTTTTCAAGGATTATAACACAGTTTGGTACTCATTTGTAAATATGTATGGGTTTGTGTAAAACACTAATTTAACATTCCCAAAGTGGGTAAATGTGTACATCAGCTTGATTTTATCAAACCAATTTTATCTTGTGCATCTTCAACAATTCTCTGCATTTCAAATCAGAGGCACAAAAAGGTTTAAGGAGAAAAAAACGAAGGCAAAATCATGCAACCGAAGTAGCAGTCTAAGACAATCTGTGTAACACGGAAAACATCCACTCTGACTTTCTCTTCATGCTTCTTTATAAAGAAAAAATTTCAAGCACTTGTCTTGGGATGCATCATGTTCCATCAGTATATCGTCAGCATATTTTCCTGATGAGTTTTTGATCAGGAACGGCAATGTATAAAGCCAGCAAGTATATACCCACACCACAAAAATCTGCCAAGAACCAGACAGAAGAAACACAAACACAGGAACTACTGCACTGGGCCAGTGGCCTCACATCTGTTCTTCTACGATGGCCACAATTATCATAGAACCATAGAATTTCCTGAGTTGGAAGGGACCCATAAGGATCATCGAGTCCAACTCCTGGCTCCACATAGGGCCAGTCGAGTCAGAGCATGGGACTGCAAAGTAAAACTTCAGATCATAAATTCTGTTCCAAAAATGAATGGTAAGCCACACATAGGCCAATTTAGCACTTTTAATACTATCAGTGGCAAGAAGCAAGGTGTGGTAAAGAAATCGAACAGATTCCTTCTCCTCCCACCCCATATGGTATCAAAACAGCTACATGAGTACACCATGCCCAGGGGCCTTGAGATTTGCCGTGTTTCTGTGCGTTAGGTCCTGAAAGAATAACTTCAGGAGAGAGAGAACAACTGGCAAACGCTGAGCGCAGGCAGAGTGGGGTGGGCACTGCTGGTTGTTCTGTGCTTGTGTAGAGGTCTGAAGAGCTCAGCGTTTGGGAAACTCATGCCTCTGTGAATATAATCACAAGCTACCCTCAGGTATTTCTCTGCAGACAGTTACTTCTCTGCCCATGATCCCAGCAGGCTGGCTGGCAGCATATACAAAGATCTCAACAGACCAGACCCCACTTTTTTTTCTAGCAGAGCAAGTTTGTAACACTCTCTCCAAGTTGCTAAAATCTCTCCTTCCAGAAAGTTGAAATCATGGCCTTTTTACAACTAGTTAAAAACCTCCTGATGATTTTACTGAAGCTAGGACTACACACTAACGGTGATGGTTGTGAAATACATACTGAATTTGAAAGATGCTCCAGGAAATCTCCTATCAGCAGAAGTGAGAATTCTGTAATAAATTTCTGCTGGATGAAGCTTAAAAGGTAATCAAACGAATACATCGACTGAACATGTTAAGATCACAGGCTCATGCAGTACACAGAAAATACTACAAGCTGCTTTTAAGGTGGGAGGAGAACCAGTAGAATCCACTTTGAGTTATTCTTCCAAATACTTTGGAAATTTTGCTTTTTAAGTTTTTAATATTATCATGAGTTAGAAAAGAAAATGTAATAAATCAAATGTGTTAGATTTTTGCTATTTCAACAGATAAACCTAATCTAAAACAACCCTATACATTGAATTTTACCCAGAGATTTAATTTATTCCTAAGGTATAATGTTAAGTTAATTCTGCTTCAACAGATACGAATAAAAACCCTAAACTTCCTTAGAGGGAAGTTAGGTTAGACAGATAGAAAAGGTATGTGGCAGAAGCAAATTTGAATAGAAAAAACAATACCTGCAACAGGGGTCCTGATTTTCAACCTGTCGACCTCCATGATAAAGTCATCTTTCAAGAAGAGGAACCCAATGATGGAGAAGAGATAAACTAGGATGAGCGCTAGCACTGCAGTGAGGATAATGGAACGACCATTCCGGGTAACACTTTTTATCACATTTAGCAATGTCTCTTCTCTGTACACCAGATCAAACAGCTGGGAAAAGCATAGAGTAGAGGAAGAATGAATACAAATGAGGCAATATATCGATGCGCCATAGGAAAGCAATCTGAACTACCTAAACATGCATCTAGCCACGTTCTACATTCCCAGCTTCATAAACACACAACTCACATTGATTTCAGTGGGGGCTGGGCATGCTTATAGGAGGAATTCAGCTCTTAACTTTATATTTTAAGACAGATGATAGCAAAATCCAAAGCTACATATACATTAGATATGAACCGATCCAGACGTGGCTAACGGTTACCAACCAGCTCCACCTTTTCCCCTTGTTCAAAACCAGCCTAGATTAAAATTAACAAACAATGTCTTCAACCTATGGATCTACACCTACAAATTAATTTTTCCTGTCATCTCCTATCTGATAAACATGCAATAGTTGGGTTGGAACTAGAAAAAGCACTCATGCATGCAAGTAATTAGATGCCAGTAAACTGTTTATTTGAGCTCATGGCATCATTTAAATGTCACTCCTATGTCCAAGGATTAGGGCCATCTCTTTTTAGGGCACAGTTGGTATAAAACTGGAAAGCTCTTTCTTCTTTACCCTGTGCTACATGTGTTCTTGGTATTTAACTTTAAGGATTAGTATATGTTAAGGTAATACTGCTTTAAATGTCAAAGGCCTAAAATGGCAATTAAACATGCTAAAAGCTTTTCAAGAAACTATAGCTTTTTTCCTCTTGTAATTCTACTGCTGTCCCACAGTGCTTTGGACCTTATCTATAATGTATGTATTTCCACTTCAAAACACACAGATTACAGATATAAAGTGACACACTATGATTTATCAGAATGGTCCACAGGAGAAGGTATTAGTCACAATTCACGAGATCAGAAATCCACAGCCTTGTGAAAAGGATTAATAACAAAAGGAAGAAGGAGGAAAGACATTGTTCTTTCAGTACAAGACAAAGCCTAAAATGAGGATCAAATATGAGAGCTTAGAAGATTCCCACTACAGCATGGACACCTGGAATAACTTGGGAACGTGGACAATTATAACATCCATGGACATTTGTCAACAGCGGTCACTGAACGTGATCAAGTACATAAATTGTTTCTTAAATTACTTGGCCCTTTGGGAAGTACTTCAAGGTAGAGATCACCTGACTCACTGAAGGGGGAACAGATAATTCGCTGTGCATTTTTTAAGCAGGAGAACAAGATCCATTTGAAAAGTGTCCTGCAGCTACAGCCACAAAACCATGGCTCCTTTGATATCTGCCTAAACTCTGAAGCCAACTCTAATATCCAGGTCTGGAAAAGCTGACCTCAACAGGAGCTCCAGTACAGCAAGGACTGAACCCCTAAATTTTTCAGCATGCTTAACACCCCTCTGTGAAATGCTGGGAGGCTGCTCAGTGCTCTTCAGGAAGCTGAGGGAAGGACGACAACAGGAAAGTGAACCCCATGCAAATGACCACAATTCAGTCGGTCTCCCTGCAAGTGTCACACGTTGCCGTACAAAGCGAAAGGCTCAGAAAACAAGAGCAGTGAAACACCTTTTACTGCTATTCAGCACAGAGGGAGCAGTTAGCAGAGTTTAGCATAATTTTGTATGATTCATTTTCATTGCACCTGTAGCACATTATAAGGCAGCATTCCATCTGGGTAATGGCAACAAAAGAAAATGAAGTGGGATACATTTAAAGTGATGAATCTTCCTGCTACACCGGAGGCATGCTGGCCCCATTTCCCAAGGCTTTTTTTTCTTTTTTTTTAAATTTTTAAATTTATTTTATTAGCACTGCAAGTCGAAGTGAGGAATGGGATCCTTTCAGGAATGATGCACACAGCGTTGGACAACTCCTGTCCCAAAGAGTTCATGACTGACGTAAGATACAGGAATAAGATACACATAATAGTTGTACGCTGGGGAGGGGTGGGAGAACGGAGTGGGCTGTAAGATGATTGTCTGAAAAGAAAGGAGCAAACTTTTAACTCTAAAAGAGATAAAATAAGTGGTAACAGAAACAGGTTCTAATGAGAACAGCAGCTCCTAAGGGGCAGCAACACAACGGCATGCTAAAAATACACATGATTTGGCTTGATTGTCAGGAAGAAATTGAAGACAGCTGCATGTGTAACGGTATTTTCTATTTTTGCAAAGTTTTCCCCTCCACAGAAGCACATACTTACCAGGAAACTATAGAAGAATTCGTGCACACAGAGGCCCAGCATGCAGACGAGGACATATGCTACGTGATAGAGGAAAGCCATGTCCATGATGACCGCTCTGTAGCCACGGGTGAAAGTTCCACGGTTCCCAACAAAGCTCACCAGAAAGACTATTTTATTACAAAGCTGGAGGGGGCAGAGGGTAACAAAGGCATCAGAAAAAATCTTGTTATTTACTGTTTGCATTGCTGTAGCATGCAAAAAGCCTAGATAGACTCTTTTGACCAAATGCTCAACTTTTAGAGAGCTGGAGTGGGATGAGAAAAATCCAGCTCCAAAGGTACACTGGGAACAAGCCCATGAGAGTGAGTGGAAGTACATTAGCCCTCTAACACTGCCCTGTCCTTCATTACATTGTGATTTATTTCTATAACATTCGGGAGTAGGTAGGATTAATGTCATGAGGTATTAAAAAAACAAGTGGGGAGCGAATTCCTAACAGTTTTGAGTTTAGACCCAAGACCACGTAAGAGCAGCTGGGCATGCTACTACAAAGAGAATAATAGTAACACAACAGAAAGTGTGTGGGGTATGTGAGAGATCTACCATTTCCTTCAGATCTAGAAAAAAATCCCTAGAAGAAAGTACTGGGGGCATTTCTGAAGTATAACATTTAAGCAACAGCACCAGATTCTCCCCCACTCCCGAGCTTTGCCTGCATGCCAAGAGCAACGCAGAAGTAAATACAAAAGGGGCTACTAACCTCATCTGCCTGGCAGTTGAGGACAAGCAAAGAGGACTCAAGTTGTTTGTTCCTTTCACAAATTTGACATAGGCAAGCACTGTGTACTTGCTTTTACCTTTGACTATACGTCCGGGTAGTTTTAAGCATGTGAAATTCTCACAGAATTGGTGGCAAACAGCCCAATACTTTGTTGCCTGGTGCTAAGGTGAATTAGAGCTGTAGCACTCAGGCAGAAATCTAAACAGATATGACTTGTGAGCATCACTGTGTATCTTACCAAGCTCGGTAAATGTGCAAACTTAGTCATGCCTAAGTTAAGAGATCTGGAAAAGGGCCAAGAATTTTTAATTTTGAAGACATTTTTCTTCACAAAAACATATTTAAGCTCACAGAAACATCTCATAAATGTGTGTCAACTTTGCTGAGTCTATTGGGATATTTTGGTATATGTATTGCTATTATTCTTTTAACATCAGAAACTGTAAATCTGATTCCCATTATTCAGCAGTATTTCCCTAAATTTCAGATTGTTTTTATTTTGAAAATATTTGCATATGCACAAAACCAAACCAGGTTTTTTTGTCGCTTCCCACTTTGCTGATACTGCTCTATCAGGAAGACTGGAAAGGATTTTTTTTCTTTTTTTTGCTTAACCAGTGAACCAGAAAAATAAGTTCTTTGCACCGCTATATTCAAGGGCTTTTATTAATAGGAGGCCCTTAATATCTCTGCTTTTGCTGAGAGAGAAATTCTGCTTGCTTTTTAAGTACTTACATTAGCAGCACCAAGAAGTATCAAGGTAGGACCGAGTCCTATAGTATATATAGACCTGAGAATAACAGACACCAGAAAGGGTCTAATGCCAACAGGCTTGGAGATGAAAAACAGCATTGCTGTACAAAACGCCACTGCTATCCAAAGGAGGAGTGAAAACAACGGAGAGAGCGTGCCTGTGTAGAGGAGAAAGGGAGATGTGAGAAAGGCATCTTTGGAGACTCCATTTTTCACCAAGAAACATATCCAAAAGATCACTTCCTTTGCCAATATTGCTAACAAAAAGCGTGATTCATCAGCATCACAAGTGCTGACCACAACTCGCCCTAATTGCAGCAAGAGCCATTATTATCATAGTATTGTTGATTTTTGCACAGGTAATAATAAGAGCGGCTAACGAAATTTCTATTAAAATCCAAGGAGTGCTTGGAGATGAAAGAGTTCCCCCTTCTCCTGAAGCAAGCTACTAATCAGCTCCCTTCTGCAGGCATCATTAGGGCTCCTCCGGTCTAATTCTGTGATTGCTCAGCTACAGAAATAGCCGGTTCTCGGGGCGGTGCAGCAAGTGGCACCATGCTGCAGCGTCACGTTTCGATCCCCAACAGCCCCAAAGCACCCTGGTTTTAGAAGAGCAGCTTCCTTCTGAATGGCTGCAGGTGTTCAGCGGGAGCCTCTGCCTCTGCACAGGAGCAAGGCACTTGCCGCAGCAGAAGGCAGCCATGGGGTCTCGGGCAGGAGCAGGCAGCATCTGCATTGCCGAGAGCAGCTGAGCGGCTGTGCCTTGCTCCAGGGGCGGCAGCGGGTCCCAGATCTTGCTGAGCTCCCACGGGCATGTGAGCCACTGCCTTTGGGGTCAGTCTCTTTACTGCTCTGCAAGATGCTGGCTCCAGGCTCTCCCTGAGTTCTGAGCGATGTCCCTGTTTTCCCCTCTTTCATCTGCTTAAAACCCTGGAAACGCACCGTGTTGCTGTGATATAAAAAGCACATTCAGATCTCAGGGCACTGTCACACTTGTACACTGACTTCTATTGTTATCAGATGAACTGAGAGGTCAGTGATGGGGGAGAAGGGAATAGAAAATTTAGCTAGACTCACAATAGAAATCCTGCTATCTCTTTGGCAACGGATGCACAGCGGAGCAGCATCAGTAGGATTAAGAAACAACGAGATGAGGCCCCAGCCTCAACATTCAGATGGCATCCAAACTTTTCCAAAGTTCAGGAGTGTTTATATCCTTGGCAGAAGATTCAAGGTCGGCTCTGTCAGTTTCTTTGCCAACAAGATTTGGAAACTTTTAATGGATCCTAAAAAATAGGATCAATCCAAGTGGATCCGAAAGGTGAGGTCAAAGCACTCAGTGTTTCTTTAACAATCAGTTTTCCTTTTTCCCTTCTGCTGGTCATATAATTTCACGTCGCAGGACTCACAGGGGTAACGTGTGCAGATATGCACGCTGCAGGCAGGGCGTCCTCATTGGCAGCACAATTTCACTTATGTCGTGTAATGTAAGAACTGCTTAAGTCTACTAAAAGGCAGGATTCTTGGGATGATGGGATCAACCCAGGCACCTCAGAGTATGGGTGGATTTACACAAGGGGAAACACAGGAGGCAAACTCCATCTCCTAGGTTTTGGAGGGGGAGGCTGGAGGGCTGCCTCATGACCCCACCTGCCACACCTGTACTTTACCCTTCAGTTTTTGCTGTTACAAGTACTCAGAACTGGGATCTTGAAACACGCTATCGCTGAAATCGCTGGATTACTGGGGCACCTAAACTAGTACTATATAAACCTGCTGTTCAAATGAAGTATTAACACCTGCCGATTGCAGACCAGAGGATTTCCACGAGTATGGATCAGCTAAAATGTCACAGTTTGAAGGGTTTATTTTAAACTCTTTATTTCTTCTCTCACCCCGCATGTGCCGTAACGTGTGTGCACTGCGAGCAACTCTTCAGTTTACAAACAGGGAAGCAGTAAGTATAAACGCTTCCCCTTTTACACAGCACAGCCCTGCAAACTTCCCTAGTTCCTGAGACTGGGGAGATGCCTGCGCCGTGACCTGCAGAGACCACCCCGTAGGGTGAAAGGGCAACGTGGTCTCCATGCCAATATATTTTAATCCGCTGCCTTTCTGTTTAGCCAGCCAACAGGAATGTTGGCTGGTGCCAGCTCTGGTGTTTGTGAAAAGCACATGTATCTACTAGAAGCTGGACTGCTTCCACCAGCCCAGTTCACATGCCATCAGACAGAGGTGACTTTCAGTCACATTACTGGACACGAATCAAAGACCCAGAGGTGAATGGCTCTACAGCCGTTACCAGTATTCTGAGCTGTTTAGTCTCCTTTATCCCAATTAAGCTTGCTTTGGTTTCAAAGAGGCATCCTGCTAGTCTGCTGCATTAATTTAATTAAATTTATTATTTGCTGGTATTTCCTGTGACATGTGATGAAGCAGAGACAGAATCATAGATTTAAAGCATATTTTTATATAATGTATTTATCCTCTGCAACAGTTATGTCCTCTCAACCCAACCGGTGGAACAGTCAAAACCCAAGGAGTGAGTTTTCATTCCCTGTGGCTTTAAGAGGGCAAGTCAGTCAAAATGGTCAGTTTTAGGGAACGTCTGTCGCTCTGCTGCCAGGAATCCTTCCTTAGCTCAGAAGCTGTAACTGAATGTGTGCAGCAGTACACTGCAATATGGCAATATAAAAAAAAATAATAAAGAAAAGAAAAAGAATTAGATCATCTATCTGATCTTCAGCTTAGCAGCCATGTTCTGTCCATTTTACTTCACACTGCATGGGACATGTGACACACAGAAGATCAATTGCCACATTTCAGGCAACATCTGGTAGCCACTTAGAAGATGCTGAATGGCTTCTGCAGATATGAGCATACCTGATGATGCAGTTTTATATAACTGTTACATTGGAAGTGAAAGCCTCTAAAATTAAAAGGAAAAATAAAACCAAGCTCCACTTGCCTTCATCTCCATCATCTCCAAAGGGGTAGAACAGAGCGACTGCTAAATTGATGAATACAGCAAGGTTGAAGGAAATGCTCCCCCAGAGAGAGATGTGTCTGGAGAACCAAAACAGGGGTGGATTATCTAGAAAGGGGAGAACAGCAGCAATCAATGAAATGAAAGCAGGCAGGAACTCAATCAGCAACAGCCTTGAGGGAATTTAAAAAGTACAGATTAATGAAGGAAATATGCAGATCTTTACAATTAACTAAAATAAAGAAATATTAAGCATGGCCTTGCCATAAAACACAGTTTCAAGCAGACCTTTTAATCTAAAGATCCCGATATAGTTTATTATACATAAGAGTTTTGCCTCTGCTAAGATTTTAGGACTGAATCGTTTGCAAAGGAGTCTTATCACTCTCCTCTGAAACTGTAGCCTCTGTGCATGGAGACACAAAATCAACCAAACAGATTTTAGCAGTCTGCATGCCAGTCAACCAGAAGACCAAGAACGGGTCATTCGGATGACCCGTTTGACCCACGTAGACTGATGACATTATTCAAAGAACAAATAGGGAAAACTGCAGGTGGGTGTTACCCCCACCTCTGTCCAACTAGATACATCTTGATCTACTTTGGGGTAGGAGTAGAATTTGGTCTGACTGGGATTTGGTTCTGTGAAAGCTGACTACTTCCTGCATGATCCTCAGACTTCCAAAGTTACCTGCTGACAAACAGCTTTGTACTCCTGCTTAAAAGGGTTCAAATGAAGCCAGGGTCTCCATATGTGAAGTGCTGTACAAATACACAGAAATAGTCTACATCCCAAAGAACCTATAACCTAGTTAGAAAAGACTAAAAAGGGAAATAGGGCAAAACAAGGTTAAGAATTTTGTGTCCAGAGTCATACAAACGATTCAGCAAAGAGGCTAGGAACAAGACAGGCTGAAAGGGTTGGGCTTCTTCAGCTTGGAGAAGGCTCCAGGGGGGATCTTATAGCGACCTTCCAGTACCTGAAAGGTGCCTATAGGAAAGCTAGGGAAGAACTGTTCACGAGGGCACATACCTATAGGACAAGGGCTAACAGTTTTAAACTAGAAAAGGGGAGATATTAGGAAAAAGTTCTTCAATGTGAGGGTGGTAGATCACTGGAACAGGTTGCCCAGGGAGGTAGTCGAGGCCCCATCCCTGGACATATTCAAGGTCAGGCTTGATGGGGCTCTGAGGGACCTGATCTAGTGAAGATGTCCCTGCTTACTGCAGTGGGGTTGGACTAGATGATCTTTAAAGGTCCCTTCCAACCTAACACCTTCTATGATTCTATAAGATCAGAGGGCACTACAACCCAGGCAAGCACTTCATATACCTGACTGCACTACAATATGTTTAAATGAACATTTAAAACAAGATTCTATGTGCAACGGTGTGAAAACATTCCTAGCCAGAGAGGTTTATTTGAAGATGCTGTATTTCTGTTAATTAGATTTTGAAGTACTCAGAGTCTCTTGCAAGGATGCAGAGCATATTACTGACATGCCTGCACCCTGCTTTATACAAAGCTAACATTTATAAACAGAAGACTCCTTCAGCCGCATATGACTATTTCAGGCTTTAATCTAAATAGACTTTAATTGTGGTTAGGTAAATATTCAGATTTCATTGTGATAACCTTATGCTGTTGGCTGATGAGGTTTAAGCATTTGGAGCCATTGCAAACGATGTGTGTCAATTTAAGTGCTGCTGCCTGCATGCTAACAGACACTTGGCTAAAGAAGGAACCGAGTCTCAACCTGTATTATTTTTTCAAATTACAAAAACCTCAAACAAACCAACAACACATGGAGACTTCTGGACCATTCCACTGAGGAAGGGAACTGAGGAATTTCTGTTCTGGATAAAAATAAACCAATTTTCTTTGCTTACAGCATTAGGCAGGTCTGGTCTGTGTAAGCACAGGGCTGGGCTCTTGTATTTGTGTTTCTTAAGCAAAAAACACAGATAAGATTTTGTTACTAGAGTAGTTTTTCTACAATACAGTGACTTTTATTCCCAAATAGATTGTTTAGATATGGAGTTATTCTGGAATAATTTATTTTTCAACTTCTATTCTGGTCAGTTTGTCAGTACAGAGAAGTTCTTACAGTGCCACCAAGGGGAGCGGACCTGGGCTGATAGGATTCACACGGAAAATGTATTACTGCCTCCAAAATTCATAGCCTGGGAATTGACATTTATAAAACTGCAACCAACATTCACGTTTCCATCATGTTAAGGGTGCTACATAAAACCGTATTGCTTTGACTATTCAAACTCCCTGCTGCTCTGTACCATAGATGCTGCTTCACTTCCTTCATAATCAGTTGCATGCTGCTGCTGCGAGCAGCTAAGGTGTGCCATCCCAACAGCATCTCCATTTTAGCCATGAATGCAGTGATTGCTCTTGTTTATTTATATATATATATACACACACACATACATATACATAAAACACAACTTCCTTCTTTACCTCTCAAGGATATCGTAGATGCTTAATTCGTTTGCAGCTTGGATTCTCTGCTCCAAAAGCAAAGCACAGATGTGACAGTGGCTGAGCTGGCAGGAGCTACCTGTCCCCAGGGCATCACCAGCAGCCCCATTCCTGGTGAGGGCTGGCAGCTGTACTGCCCACCGGTGAACTAAACAAGAAACTCGGGGCTACCTGGCTTGGCTCCACTGCATTTTGGTTCCCTGCTTTGATCTCTCCCCCATGATCTTGATCATGCCTGTCAGATCTGCAAGCAGCTCAAGGTGGCACACACACTGCTCCCAGTACCACGGGACATAGACCAGTATGGGCTAACAGAGTGGGAGGTACTGCAGCCTAGTCAAGCAAGGCTGATGCCAACTGGCAGAGGGGAACTGACTCCATGGGGGACAGGCACATTTGAAGCAGCTGAGGTTCTGGTGAGAGATGTTTTTAAGTGACTGACATTTACAAGTTTTTTAATGGTCTTTTAGGAATCTGCAAACCTCAAGTATGCAGCTACAGATGTTTTTGTTACGTATTAGGGGCTTTGGCTTAATTAGGTGCAACTCTATTGAGTTTAGTAGAACTACACCCAGTTCACCCATCCTGCAATTTAACTTTTTGAGTCCAAAACATCATCTTGAACTCATTAGTTGTGTTACTAACTGCTCTGTATTATACCTCACCAATGGTGGCACGCAAGTGTCTCTGCTGACCTCCACTCTCAAGCCCCAAACTCTTTTGCCTGTTGCAGTATTGGAGCAAATGGAGAAAAGTGTATTATTAAAATGGAAGTATTTGAAGGCTAGGAAGCAGGGTTTTAGCATAATTAGGCTATTTTAAAAAATTGCAACACTTACTCCTAATTTTCTTCTGCCATTTCATCTCGTTGTAGAGATCTTCTGTCTGCTGGAAAAAGTCATTGACTTTGCTCCCTTGTTCATCTCTCTCTGTCGTATTGAACACCCGACTTTTGGATTCCCGAGTGAGGAATTCACAGATATTGGGGACAGGGAAGACGATCTGCTCCATTGTTCGGTCATGGCGAACAATCTGTAAATAAAATGCACATTTTTTTTTAGGATCAGTGACTTTCCAACCATTTTGTCATATCTCTTCTCATTCAAAACTCCCCTTTTATTTATGAACTAATACATAAATTATTTGAACATTACAATGAAGTAGAACCAATCAAACCTAAACCAAAGTAAAATTGCTTTTGTAGCTTCAAAAGCCCTGAGAATAAGGTGGCAAATATGTCTCATGCAAAACCTAGGCCCAAACTCCACCCCCCCATATAAAAAAAAAATGTTCTAATTCAGAGTGCTTCGATTTTGTAATAAATTGGAATGGATCTCTCCCAGTAAACAGTACAGAAGTTCAGGGGCTTTCTGCTCAGAGTACGAAATTCTTTTCTCACCTTGAGACTATTTCTATGATAAGTTGTGAAGGTGAACATGCAAAAATAGCACCTTGTTACTCAGACAGTGCCTGTATCTTGTCAGTCTTTATCTTCTTACTTGGCAAAAAACGAGGGTTTGCATTGTTTGTATTTCAGGGCCTACTGAGTTATCGGTGAGTGAGCTAGATTTTATTCCAACTCACCACACTGTCATCAAAATTGCTTCACCGTTCTGATCATGGACTCTGCATTACTAAAAATACGGAAATGGGTAGAAAGCTCACCTTGACTCCTAGACCCATTTCTCTGTACAGACACCAGTGAAAGAAACCTCACCACCATTTGACTTTCAAATCAAACAAATGAGATAGCTATAGCCTGATACAGGGGAGCAATATCTGAAATGCCAAACAGGGCTAGGACTGCTTTCGGAGGAAGACCGGCAAACATCCATTCAGTACAGGAGCAATGCTGGGCTGAGTTTCACTTTTTTAGTCACAATCCTCCCTTCTCTCTGTTAATTCATATTTATTACACGAGCATACTAAAAAAGCACTCATCTCAACCCGTTTTTAAGAGTAACACAGTCAGGCACATTTGCGTTGGAGATGAAGGATAATTATGCTCGTGTCTGCCCACGAGTGTGGGCATTATGTAAAATTTTACCAGGCAATTTTGAAGCATCCCAGAGTAAACAGTTGTGTCTCTGGCCAGGACTATGGGCCAGTTGTATCTGCAACAGGACTATGTGACTAGGAGCTAACCTGGTGGGGCGAGTGCAGGAAGCTGACAGCACGACTTCGATTCTGCCAGTGCCTCAAACAAAGAGGTAAGCTGCATGTGCTGTTCTGCAGAATGACATTTAAAAAGCCTCCCTGAGAATAGCGGCCTCCATATCTGGTCAAGGAACAGGCTTTGCAGCCATGAGGGTTTAGGAGATTTCAGAAGCTACACCAGGAAGAAGCTACTGGCCATATAAAAGCAGATCACAGTGCTTGTTTAATGCCTAAATTTACAACCTACCCAGAAAAGTTGGCTGATAATTGCTACCTCAAGAGCACACCAAGTATTAAAATATGTTAAGAGGAGCACTGAGCTGCCCTCTGGAAAACCATAGCCATGGTGCTTCCATCTATCCTGTGGTGGGATAACATGACCAGATTCAGCAAAAAAGACATTGGGAAACAGAGAAGGACCCAGCCATGGCCTCTTTGATAGCACCCAGGACAACACCAACTCGAGATGCTTGCATCAGACCGCTCCCTGAACACACAAGCTCAGGTCCGGTGTTGGAGGAGCTTGGGAGCCCACTGAAGGCAGAACAACCAGCTCTGATTCAGGCTGGTCCTGTGTGCAATGGTACCGTGCAGTTTTCATACTCGGCCAATTTTGGACCTGATGCAGCGTTTCCAAAAGAGAGACGGCTGCCTCTTCTTCCTGCAGTCTCTCATAGCAGCTGCCTCTGTGCCACAGAAATTCTCCTCCTTACAAAGTCACTCAGCACTAGAGATGCGACAGTGCCTAACTCCTGTCTTGATACCTATAATCCCATGAAATCTGTAAGAGCACAGGATCTGATATAAGAGTTAAGAACGGAAATACCTCTGTGAATCTTGATCTAAATCCAATCCATGGCAAGGGTAAAGTTTAAAATAGAGAACAGAACTGATGAACCAGGCCAAGCCTTGGTCTTTTAAACAAAAGCCATTCTGAATGTCTACACCACTTCAAAACCTCTTTGTACTCCAGCCAAACTTTTAATTCGATCAGTTAGCATCACTGGCTTTTGAAACTCATGATTATTTATTTCAGTGATGTACCATACAAGATTATTCTTGACTTCATGACACAGCTACTATCCACACTCATTATTTCCCTAACAAAACATGTTTGGTAACACACAGGAAAGCTACTGTAAAATGATTATTTGGAGCCACTTATAATATAGGTGCGTTCCTTTTTCTTCCATAGCCAAAAGCATATTATTCAGTCTTCTCCTTCTCATAAATAATCTACACCATTTGAATAAGCTTTGCTGTTCCAAAGCTTAAAAAGAGGTGATACACCATGCACAAGATGCAAACTTGTCTCATATTCAATCATCTAGTGAGCAATTCTTTACCTCTATCTGTGCCGTATGATTGGCGTAATACCTCAAGGCTTCATCTCCTTCATCGGGATCTGACCCTGGCTTCAGCATCTGTTGCAATGTTTTATTGTGACGAGCCAACTAGAAAAAGGTAAAAAAGAAAATCTGATTTATGTCCTGCTGCTACGTTTTCAGCTTTATCATCTCCACTTAACTAACACAAATCCTCCTCCCCCACCCCCCATATACTTACATGCTCAACCCAGTGGGGCTCTTTCCACAGATAACAACAAAAATGTAATTACTTGAGAACAATAGAAATAATTTAGCCTTAAAAAGTCAGCAGCAAGTCTTCGGCTGAGATTTATGAAAGGCAGCTTAGCCTGCAGCCTCGATGGCTTTTGACAAATGCCAAAAAATTAGACTGAATGCTTCTTTTCACTTAAGTTTAGCCATAAAATTTGCATACCTCTGACTAGGTAATTACATTTACAATTATATTTTCTCTGTGATTTCAAACGGCTAAACTGCTGCTCACCACGTTGCAGCGTGGTATTTCAGGGCTGCCAAGGTAACGTCCGTAACTATTTCGGAGGCAGCTGGACCGCAGCGGTGGCAAATACATTCTTAACTGTGTAGTTTATATACACAGCACACACGAAGCCATACCAATATGTATCTCCTCCTACAAACTTTTACAAACTATATACTTTACATGATTTGTAAAATACATCTGCTCTTGTCGACTAGTAAATATTTAAAATGCTTGATAGCTGCACAAAGTTTATTACTGAGAATGTCAGCAAATGCATTCACGATGTCTTTCAGGTCAGTGAGAAAGACTTAATCCCAAGGCGTAAGGAAATGCTACTCAAAGTGCAATGTTCCCTATGTTGCAGCGAGCGGTTTTCATCCAGAAACGCTGAGGCACATCAGCCATTTTAAAGGGGGGGAAACTGAGGCAGGCAAGGAAAGGCTGGCTTGCAGATGTGATCTGGGTCTTAATTACTACACAGAGATTGCCACAGAGACCAGGCACAGGCATGAGAAACAAGGCTGGTGCAGCACTCAGTAGGACCGCAGGAACTTGGCTTTGAAGTGGTGATCTCCGCTGGTAGGTTAGGATTGTACTACATGAGATAATGCAGTACCCTGAGGAATTATCAAATAATTACATGTCTACAGAAAGAGTGTCAGGGATCAAGCCTAAAAGTAACAATGGGTCTGAAGAGATAGTGTAATAAAGTAACCAAAGCAATCGCACTGGTTTATAAGCCATTTAAAAGTCTCTCCATCCCCTTTTTATCTAAGAACAGTGGGGAAGAGTTACATACACAATTTACACTATTTATTCAAGTTCCCTAGAATCTACTGATGAGAGCAATTTTTCTTCTTTATCTTGATACAAACTAATATAATTAAGTTCATGTTAACTTTTAATGTTAATTAAAGATAATAAGTGGAATATCCAAAAGCAAGAAAACACCAAGAAAGGAATGTTCAAGATGGATAAATCTATTTCTTACAACCTCCTCATGGACAGAAACCTGCTTGGCCCCAACAGTAGAGCACCAGGCCAACGTGGCAGAACATGAGCCTCTTATAAAAGGGTCATGGGCAGATACCCAAGAAGACATGCAAAGAATCACACAGGGGACAACTACAGAGCAATATTCTTTCCATCAGTAATTACTTTTTTACCTAGCAAATGTGTGGACAGTCTCATTACATGCATTAGTATCTTGTGCAACCTCCATTTATTTTTCAGGCTACAAAGGATCACTAAGACTATCTAACTAGTTGTTCTCCTTCACAAGAGACATAAAACCTGATCCGGTCAGTAGCCCTTGCAATACGCCCACATCATCTGCACAGGACAGCCTGAAATAATTTTCTAGAGGTCCTTGCATCCCCTTCAGTCCATGCTCTAGCATCATGGAGAGGCAAGACGAGCTTGTGGAAACAAGGTAGTTACTGTTTAAAAATTCCCTTTAAACAGCTTTCCTGGTTCTGTCTTTCAGCTTTATTGAATGCCTTCTGTACAAGCAAGAGTGCCCAATTCACCTTCTCTGTATCATTCATCATTCTGTACACCACTGTCACATCCCCTCTTATTTGTCTCTTCTTTAAATTAAAACAATCCCTATCTTTCCCATCCCTCCTCAAACAGGAGACTCTCTGTGACTCAATTATTTTCCTTGTCCATCTCCAAATGCCCTTTACTTTGGCTATATCTCTTCTTTAAGATACGAAGAAAAGAACAGACTAGAGAGAATGTAATCACCCCCTGCTTTGAGTGACAAATTAGCATAACTAGAAGCAAATATATTCCCCTTTTTTTATCTTCTGTAATACAAAGGAACTTTGCTGGAATCTTGACTCTTTTTCTCCAATGTTAGCTATTAAGATTTTGAATTTTCTAATAAATGACAAGTCAAGGATGTATGGATAGTTCTTCTTATATTAAAATTAGGCCAGTTTGGATCAAAGGGCACGTGTAGGTTCAGAAACTTTCATCAGAACCATGAAAGAATTCTTTTATAAACACACTTGAATTTGTACACAGAACTGGAAATTCCATTGGACCATATGGAATCTCAAGGTATTACTTCCCAATACGCTTTTGACTGTCCATCGTTTTTGTTGTGAAAGCACCACTCAATAAATATCAGTCACAAAAGTTCCCTTAACACATGGAAGGGAAACCCTCTCAGGCCTTTTGTGCTGTAATGGGACCGACTAGCACAGTGTGTTAATTTAAGAGACACCTGGTGATTTGAGACAGCACTGACGCAGTGCATATTTTACTATCAGGTTTCACGTGAAGAGCAACCATGTACTTTAAACCAACGTGCACCCAGTGATCCACACTATACTTTATTAGACTGTGTTTCCAGGCAGCGACTGTCTTATACTGATGCATGTACAGGGGCTAGCACCATATAGCCACGGCTTCCTGGCCACCACTAGACCAAACAGTCTGAAGAATGGGGCCAGGATCTTCTGTGCTAGCACCTCAGCTCCCAGCAAAGACACATGGGAAACAGCCAGGGACTGCTGACCGAGCTCGAGGAACTGCGGCAGCTCTCAGAAGGGAAACGTACCCAAAGCTGTCAGCAGTAGTGCTAGGCAATAAGCATTCAGAACTTCATTTGTTTCCCCATCTCTCTGTCTCCTACCTTCTGTAGTCCAGACCTTCAGACAGTAACCACAGGGCAAAGGGTCTATCTATATTCTGCTGGTACCGCAGTTTGTGCGTGGGATGGATTCCTCCACATTGACACAATAACAACTATTTATGCATTGTCACAGCTACATCGATAAAAGAACAGCGCGGACAGCAGCCTGTGAAAGCTCAGATCTGAAGCAGAAGCCCACAGTAAGACACAGAACAGCTTTAGAAATGCTATGTTATTTGGCAAGTACAATGTTTTCTGAAGCTCTGCTTTCATGATCCTTCCTTCGCCCCGTAATGAGCTCAAAGGCCCACATGAGCAAAGGGGACTGTGTCAACACACTCCTCGACCAGTGCTGAGCTTTTTGTGAGATCAAAGACATAGCAATGAAAATAACAATGTAGTGACAAACTGTGAACCTAAAATATGGAAAGCTTATCCAAGCCGATAATACACCCTAGGCTGATAATACAGCCTGTGACTGGCATGTAAAGGCTGTGCAAGTTTTGAATGACTTTTTTTTTTTCATATTTAACTCCTGGGATGTAGTTAAGTGTTACTACAACAGTCTTCTGGGGCAGTTGACAAAGAAGACACTGGATGGCCATAGACAACAGCAACTCTAATGAAAAGAACAGCCCCGTTTCTGTTTGCAAAGCAAAGCTCATAAATGAATGGCAAGCATAACTGATACAAAAAATAGCCATCAATAAGAGCCTGAATTTGCACTGAGCCCCCAAAAAATCACGTCTGAGGAGCAAACTCACTCAGTCACACACAAACCCATCAAGTGACAAACCATGCCAGTGACAATGTTTTAAATGTCAACACCGTATTTTACTACTCATCAAGGCACGCAGGGATGAGGAAGAAATAGCATACAATGGAACAGTGATTTCCAAAGAGGGGATGTGCAAGGCAATAACTACATGAATAAAGATCACTTGGCTTTCAGTCAGTTCCCAAGGAAGGACTGTTGTTCATCTTGAAAGATTTTTACTTTAAAAATTTCGAAAACACTGTAATAAAGCTTCAGTACAAAATGTGAAAGATTGAGGACAGACCAAGAACGCTGAAGACATTAATAAAGAAACAGTAGAGATAAATGACAGAATTACAAGAAATAACTCAATCTAAACTCCTCACAAAACATGATTATAAAATCAGATCTGCGAGTCATCTGGGATTCCATATATATGATCGGCACAGCATGGAAAAACCACAGCAGACCCATCTTTTGCAATTAACAATGTATGGGTTTCCTGCAGGGTTTTTGTTTGCAAGACAAGATTTCCTTAACAAAAATGCAGTTATTTAAATGTTCTCAAGGAAAAAAGTGATTTAAAGCAGCAAACGATCACATTATCAGCTTGTCAATAACTCACTGACTTGGGATACCAGATTGGTTTGCCAAAATATGTATGTACACATGTGTGTGCGTCTGGAAGAATTTGTCAGAAAAGAGAAAGTAATTCTCCACTTTTCATTTTCTCTGTAAAACACAAACCCCTTCCATATTTTTAACAAGAACGTGTCAGTCCTTGTTTCTAACTTGTAGACTTCAAGGGTCTCCTCTGTGGCCCAATCTTCATTGAAAGAATGAGGTCTAATCAAGTACACAGCCAAGACGGTTGTTAAGACCCCTGCAGATTTCACCAGGCTTTGCTTTAGGCCCCAAAAAAGGACAGGAGCCTGAGAAATACAAGCTACAAATAGCAGAATAAAGAACCCCCAAATTCTGTGAGATCTATTGCACTCTCTAGCATTTTGAGACTGCCAAATCTGGGGAGTAAAGGGGAGTGGAATGATATAAAGGGATCTAAATGGGTGAGGCCTAGTGTCCTGCAAGCAACCTGGGCTTCCACGGAAGACTTGGTTCACTGGCAAAGTGTCAAACATGTTAAACTGATTTTTTAGAAAAGGCCAGTGGAGCACTACTATAAGCTCTGGATAACTGGCCAAGAAGCATTAATGAAGGCACAAATATTTTCTGTGCCTTGAAAGACTTTATATTTACCGTATAACTATTAAGAAGTGTTACAAATGTCTAAAAAAATAGAAGAAAAAATTTTAAAAATTAAGTTTGACGCCAATTCTTTTAAGTTCCTTCTCACAGCTGTAAGGTAGCAGTAAGGCTGTTTGTTACCTGACTGGGGAGATACCTGGCACGTGTGCAACCCTGACAGGGGAAGGGTGCTGGGCTAGGCAGCAGTTGGAAGCATGCTGGGGACTGGGGCTTCCTTTGAGGAGGGAACTGGACACGTAGTTGGCTTGCAAGCTATAGCACTGCACAGTGTCCTCTCTGCCCTCACCCTTGCCCCAGCTGTGTCTCACTAGCCAACCCTTCAGCGTGCCAGTCAGCCCTGTCTAGCGTGTCAGGGTGGAGAAGCCATACAGAGTCACGGAAGTTCATGAACTACAGACCTTGGGGAAAGTGAGGCAAGAGGTGTTTGCACAGACCTGATGTCCAGCACATGACATCTGATAGATCTGCTGAAAATTATCTCCATCTCTGCCTTGCCAGTAAGCAGATACACTGCAGCGTGGGTTGCCAGCCCAAAGGCCAGTGGTCTTTCACCAGGGAGAAATGAGACAAAATACAACTTGCAGCAACAGCAGAATAATTGCATCTGTTCGGATTAGTTTCACCTTGCTGTGCAAACAGGCTCGTGGTGCAGCTGGGGCTCATTTACAGCAGCAATCTCTTCCTCTTTTTTTCCCCTCAGTCCCTTGGCTCCCGGAGCCAGGCAGTGTGAGATCTGGCACCACCAAACCCCCTCACAAGAGGAAACCCCAGTCACCTTTCTGAACACTTCATTTTCTGCTTAGAGAGCAAGGAAGGATAAAAAGGCTGCTTGGGGATTGACGAGAAAAGCCCCAAGGACTAAGAAACAACAGCAGAGAGAAAGTCAAGGGAGTAGCAGACGGGATGAGTGAGAGACAGAAAGGGACAGGAGACAGAAAATGAGATCCTCTCGCACGCTGCGCCAGGACCTTCCCGCACGCCAGCTCCCTACCCAGGGCAAAGGAGAACACTCCGATCCCCATCGGTAAACAAGGAGAGAGAGAAAGCAAGGGGAAAGGAAATATCATCTTAACCATAACTGAGCAGAAATTTTTATTCCAACTGGCTGTACTACCAGTAATAACAACTTCTCAACTCCCCATGTTCCAATCAAAACTGAATGGTGCTTTCTGCAATACACAGGGCAACTTCCTTTCCAGAAGTCATTACAGTTTTATAGAGCGGCACCTTTGCACTCTACCACAAAGCAATCTGTTAACAAACATTAGGAACAGCAGGGATGGAGCAATGGGAGACTCTCAAATCAAGTATTCATTGATTTCATTTAGATGATTATACTGTACAGAGCAACCAAAAGGGTTTAGAGTTAATCTTCCCCTGATGGCTTGTGGTACATGAGCAGGGCCCTGGGTGGTCCAGACGCTTTGGATTCTGTTGCTGGGGCTTCCATGGCCTTGCATAACCTCTGAGACACTACCTCTCCTCCCCAGCCTCTACGTGGTACACGCTACAGACTGTGGGTAACAGTGATCTACCTCACAGGGAAGGGAGGGATGAAACACCTCAACATCATCACATAAGAGAAACCACGATGGTTAAGCGATCTCTATCACTGTTATGTTTGCAGCCCTCATAGTAATTTTATTGGTATTTTTGCTGTGGTTTTGCTGTTCTTTTATCCCTGATGAAAGCCAGCAGAAGACAAAATGACTTGCTAAAATCTCAGTGAGCTTTACTCCCATTTGTCTACTTTGTAATTTCTTTCACAGGCAAAGCTTATTTGCAAAAAAAAAAAAAACCCAAAAAAGAGTGTATGTGTGGAGAAAGTTCAGGTCAGATAAAATGTGTTGTGTGAAAACAAAATTAATTTGAAGGGTGTAGAACATCTCTGCAGGCCACTTGTAAACTGTCACGGGTGGCTTTGCCTCCATGAGCCAAACTGGCTCAATGCATACATTGGTCACATTTGGTTTTTGGTCTACACTGACCATACTGAATATGGGATGTGGGCAGCAGTATGCAATCCAGAGTGTTCCAACAGAATGGCACAACTGCACTCATAGACTGGCTCCTATGATTACTGTAAGCAAAATTTTGGAGAGTACAGGGTGGAAGGACATAAGGAGACGATGCAAGTGTGAGACACAATTATGGGAAGGTAACAAGAAAGCCTGATGAAGAAGGGAGAAAAAGAGAGCAGAGTTACTGCCACTAGTCTTCTTCACAGCACAGCAAAGAAGATCCCAGCCACACACAACTTCTATGAAAGGCAGATAAAATACTGTACCCACAGTAAGACCTTACTGGCATGCTCACCAATGTGGTACAGACCCAGTCTGAGAAAAGACCAAAACCAGCAACAAACCAGCAAGCATATTAATCCCAAGTCCACACAGCAAGAGAACTATTCACCAATAAAAGCCACCAACACTTCATATACATACTACATAAGCCTGAGATAAGAGAGCTGTGAATGGCATACCCTTTTCAGAAACTCTCAAAATCCTATTGCTAACAAGGACTTTACTTTCTAGCTTTCTCTTCTTATTCAGAACAGTGATTCTCTGCAAAATAGCTATCTACTGATGTCCAATAAAAAAAGGAA
The DNA here is from genome assembly GCA_020800305.1 of Porphyrio hochstetteri. Lineage (NCBI taxonomy): Eukaryota > Metazoa > Chordata > Aves > Gruiformes > Rallidae > Porphyrio > Porphyrio hochstetteri. The sequence goes on along the minus strand of CM036905.1, from coordinate 77,228,590 downwards.
GGCTTCTAAAGAAAAGGAAGGCTAGCATAAACAAAAGGAGAAACTGCTTATGACTCTTATTTTGAGCCAACATGGTGAGGCAGAGCACAGATTTAAGTGTTTAGGTCTTAAGTGTGGACATACCTCTTCCTGTAAGTCATAAGACCAGAAGACATTAACTGGCAGTCAGATTCCCTTCCTCTGGCCCCAGAGTAGAGCAAAAAGTAACTCATGGGTTGTTATGTGAGATCATGGGATGAATGGGCTCATCCTCTTCTCCATCATCTACCCAAACTACAAGGAAACCAGCTCAATCTCTGACCTGAAGCATAAGACTTGCAGCACTGGCTCTCTCCTCATGTTTTCCCACCCTTGAGTCTCATCTCATTTGCCATATACACCCATGGTGTCTTTTGCACACTGTGGTGCCTTAAGATGGATGCAGTTCACCAAAGCAATCTCTGACATAACCACCAGTTCTGTTACATGCAGGTATGGCTTGGAAGATGGCCACTGTATGTACACTGTATGTACACTGCACCTGTAGAGGCTGGGAGAAGCCATCTACCCATCTTCAATGAGGCTCATTTAAGAGGCTTCAGTCCTCAGTTGCAACTTGACATCATGGTTCAGCCACCATGATTCAAGCACTTCTTGGGTATGGCTGTTGTGTGGTCCTCTTAGTTGTTACAGCAATATAAAATTAAAAAGTCTGTGAAAAGTAGCCAGTCGTGTTAGTATCCTATCCCACCTCTTCAACAGGTATTTCCACAGCAGACAGAAAACCGTAACTTGACTATTCAGGGTCAAAACCACATGAGACTAAAGTAGCAAGCAAACAGCTGAAGCTGCAATCTGCCAAATTCACAAAAGACATGCATTTCCTAATCTCTGCAGGCGTCTGATGCATCCACTTTGGGGGGTACAAAACAGAGCAGTTACCGAGTGCAGGAGATGGACAGGAACTGAGAGATGTCTCCAACTAATTACAGTGGTGAGATTCTACAGCTTTTTTCAATCACGCTGTTGAAGGTTTGCCTCATCTTCCAATTGGCATAGGGGCATAGGACCAGAGAGAAGAGGGGCTAAAATTGTGAGTTGCTCTTCCCAGTTCTGTGTTATGGCTACTATCCTCAGGAGAGCGTTTTCATCTGGCACCCACAAATTATCAGCTCCCAGTGGGAGAGCAAAAAAGGTAAAAATTTTGTCTCCTCCCGCCACATTAGACATTGACAAACAACGTTGCTTTACCCAACCCACTACTAGCTAAATGGTGCTCTGCAGACAAGACTCATAGAAAGAAAAAGCTGGAAGGACCAAGTTCATTTAAGGCTACATCAGATCATCATTCATAACACACATTCTGAAAATCCTTGCCCATATGTAACAGCAGAGAAACCATTTCTTTGACCCCGGGTTGATGAGACGCTTATCCGTGTGCAGGTCCGAGGGTGTTTTACTCCTGTAAACTGACTGGTGATCCTAAGTAACTGAGCACCTCACTTTTGGTGTAGAAAAGCATAATCAGCTGTTAAAACTAAACTTCACAGCTGGACACTTTTAACCAGTAACTCTCAAGGCTGTCTCAGAAGTGCAAGGCGGACCTCATTTTCCGTTTTTGAGTTAAATAAGGGAAATAAAGAGGATGGCGACTGAGGCAGCTCTGCCTATTTGCCAGTTACAAATTAAGATCGTGTCTCTTCTGGAAAACTCTATGATGACTGAGATACCTAATTAAATTATGACATCAGAGGAGATGAGAGTTAAAACTGAGAAACCGTGAGGAACAGACATATTTTGACATTCTGATTAATGCTCCTTATTTTTGTTAACCTGTAATTACTTCTGTGACTACTGAACAATTGAGATGGATAAAAAAAGTACGTCTCTGTTAGAGAAGATGTGTGCCCCCTCCCCGCCTTTTTAATTAAGGTGTAGGATTTCACAATGCAGATATCTGAGGTTTATTAGAACTGCTCTGATAACATTAAGTAAGACCAGACTTCACTTTCGTGATATTTCCAAGGTTACCCTCACTTCCCCTCAAAACAAACAAAGCAAGTTCCTCCTAGCTGAGAGTAAAATGTTGTAGTTGTGCTTTAGATGTAAGAAAAAGAGCACTTTGGTTCATCTGAAGGTCACCTGTAATGGAAGAGCCCCAGCTCTGCTTCCAGAGCAAGACTTTACCTACAGCAGACCACTACAAGTCAACACTCTCTGTAATTCAGCTTTCTTAGTAAGGGGAGTTGGCAGCAATCTGCACGAAGTAGCCAGCTACATCACAGATGTCTCTGAGCAGGCAGCGTGTACGCGCTGCAGTTGTGGGCAACTTAAAGCGCCGTCTGCTTTGAAGAGTGACTTTGTAAAGACGTGGTTCCACGTTTATTGTGACTGCTGGATTGAGTTTACTCAGCTTACAAGTACAAATTATTGTTATTTCTACTTCATGCTCCTCCATGGAAATCCAACTGAAAAGCACTCAATCACCTGTATACCATGACTCTTACTGAAGACTGTGCATGCCAAATCCAGGTGGGGAGCTCTAGGATAAGAGTACCGTCTGAGGGGGACAGGTCAAGTTGTCTACTAGCATGAATCAGTACTGCTTGCTTACTTTCAGTGGAGGCATTCCCACGTAGACCAGCTGAGGACACAGCTAAATGAAGACCCATCCTTAAAGTAAGAAGCTTAGTGACTGCCCTGCGGGTGGTACAGACCCAAAGGAGAGCCAAAGTCATTCTCTCCAGCCCGTGCTGCTTTGGAGAGCAATAAAAGGAGGTAGCATGTTTATTACTAATACAGGACGGCAAAGGAGTCTGAGAGCAGAGAATGTCTTAAACAGTATGCCATTGTCCCACAGCCAATTTTCAGAGTAAAACCACAGACTAATGTGAAGATTTCACAATGCAGACATTTGACAAAGAAAGGATATTTCTTCTGGTGTAACGTTTGGGCCCCAACACCAATAGAACGTATTTCCCAATGACAAAAAAATCTTGTAAACCACAAAACACAAGGACACAGGATTACAGAAGTTAAAGATAGAAGAAGAAACCCACAAAGCAGAAATATTAAGGCCACCTGTGCACTACTGAAATGCACAGTTGCCACAGCCAAACAGGATATGTCCCTCATTCATATTACATAGAAGAAAACAGGCACATATGTATAATAGACACTTGATCTTACTCTAGAGAAGTGGAGCCAGAAAAATGAAGATAAGCTAAAACCTTTGTGGCTAGTCTACAGTAAAAAAGCTCTAGCCTGAATCCCAGCAGCTCTCAGCACCCTGTGTCAACAGGACACCAGAAGGAAAACAGTCCCCGTATAGATCACGATCAAAGTCACGACAGGATTCTGAGGTGAATGCTTCCAAGGAGAAGGGGAGGAAAAGAAAACATTGAAGGACAAGTTGCCAAGGTTTTAACCTGAGACCTAACAACGAAGCAGAAGGTGCCAGGGTTTTAACCTGAGACCTAACAGCAGCCACAGACATTTGTTTAATCTTTCAGGTGCTCATTAGTGTCAAGCCCCTGTGGCAGCCTCCATACTGTCTCTCTATACTGTAGCTGGCTGAAGGTAGAGTTATATACCATCCTAATGAGCCGCAAGGAGGGTGATGTGCGTCATTGGCTTCTGTTTCAATCTCAGCAATCTAAGTGTAAAAGCCTGGCAACAGCTTCTGATTCTGCTGACATTTAATTAGCTGGTGTCATTTTGATGCCATAGCCTGTCTCATCAGGATGATAACTACAAAACAACATGTGGAGCATAAAAGTTCTGTGAGAAGTTTCAGGTCTGGCAGCCAAGGATACGAGTCCCCTGACAGTCACGGATCCTGGGACTGGTCCCCATTAGCCCTTTGTTTTGGCAGTGCTACCAGCAAGAGCATCTCTGTTAAGAAGAGAGAAACAAACAAAACAAACAAAAAACCAAACCAAAAAGCTGCAAACTTCAGCAAAGCGTTGCAGAATTCGACGTCCTTTAGCTCTAAAAATTCTACCTGTCCTGCAGAAAGGGAGCATCATTATTGCACAAACTCAACAGCTATTCACCCTGAAGGAGAGGTTTTCTCTGAAAGACACGTTTGCTTGTCTTCTGACCTCAAAAGGAAGTCCTGTTTATTTAAGTATGCATAATATTTTTCCCCATTTGCCATCAGGTGCTTGGGAAAACAACCCCCAATAATACTTACCAATTGCTGCTTGCTCGGATCAACTACAACATTTGAAAAGTGACTGATCTGTATTTTCACTCAACATAACCAGTGATTCCAGTACAGTACATCCACTGACACCAGAAAAGCTCAGGTCTTTCTGTATTTGGTTCTTTTTACTCAAATCCTATTCTCATTCACTCAACTCACCACTTTTTTAGAGTGTACTAGTCAGAGATGTACAAAAAACCAAATTAACCAAGCCATTTTATTCACAGAACAGAATCGACTCAAAATCTTTGTCAGTATAACCTAGGCTTAACCTAATGTTTAGTAAAGACACACACATGGGACTAAGGGGCCACAGCTGTTTTGGAGCAACGCATCTACCTGAGGCAGAGGATGGGCAGAAAGAGGTCAGGAAGCTTAAAAATTCACTGAACCAGTGTTCCCCAGATCTCAGCTCTTCTGAAGGATCCTTGCTGGAGCTGAAAGCTGCTTCCCAAATGGATGAGAATAATATTATCTTTTAAGAACAAAATGCTCTAAGAACTCTCAGCTCCCACAAAGACAAGGAGATCTCTTTTAGGCAAACGTTATGGGCCAGTAATGGTAACATCACCAGCAAAGATGAAGTTGTTCTTGCAAGACTTTTCCACTTGGCTTCTGTTAATCTCTTTTCCATGGTATAGCTGTATCAGACAGTTAATGCTCACTACAGACTTCTCGGGGGGGTAGCTGGTTTCATCCATTCCCCATACCAAACAGCCTTCCAGGTGTTTCTTTGCTGTATCTTATAGAAGGTGCTTGCCAATGAACAGTATTAAGTAATTAATTTCTGCCTTCTTCATCAACATTCCTTCTTAAACAGTCCAATCTCACCACAAATTTACCCCTGGTGACAGTCACATGTACTTCAAACAAAACAGTGTTTTGCTTGCCTGGGACAACCCAGCCAGTTCAGAAAGCTTTGGATTCTCATACTAACAGAAAGGTTACATGCAATGATCCTATCTCTCATCTAGAGGAAGATATTCACAGTGTTACTTCTCATGTTCCCCATACATTAGACCATGGAAAATCTCCTCTTATTATTTTAAGCAAGGTCTTGCCATGGAATCCTTTGCCCCGACTTGAATTAGATGCAGGTCAAGACAAATGGTTGGGCACAAGAATTTCCATTTAATTTATAGTATATGTTTTAATAAATGTATTTTATTTTATGCACACACACACACACACAGAGAAACGGTCTATGTTCATCTGTCTAAATGTTAAAATACAGCTAAGTGAAGGAAAGCCAGCAGCTGCTCCAAGCTACACCACAAAAAATAACTACCCACAAAGAAAACCCTTAAGCCTTACAATTCCTCCCTCACACACACACACACACACATGCACTTGTATCTGTTATCTTAAGAAAGCTCTTCCTGCCTTAATAATCCACAATATTAGCAGGACAAGAAAGTTTATTTGAAAAATATACATTAGCCCAATCTCTTTAGAAGACTCTCGGAGTACTGATGGCCTCAGTCATCATGCACTTCTCAACCATATTACCCGATAAATGTCAATTTTCCTCATTAGTTAAGTACCTGGGACCAAGTGAGCATAGAAGGAAACCCAATGTAGCAGTTAAAGCAAAGCAAGGCCTAATCACTTCCCATGACAACTTGCTGTCTATACCTGTTTGGTGTCTTTACCTATAGCACCAGGTAATACCATCTACTTTAAGAGAGGGGGAAATAAAATTATTGAAATTACTGAAAAATTTGAACTGTTCTAAAATCCTATAAAAAGGAAGATTAATTTTTTTAAGTATTTCTGAAGCCACTAATATCACTGTCATTTATTTTCTACTGTAGTTTATGAGAATCCCTGAACCACATGGTTCTAGGCACAGCATTAATGTGGAAAACAAAGCTGGTCCCAGCCCTTGCTGTATTCAAACCCGATGAAAGATACAGAGGGACATGCTGAACGGAAACCCACAGAAACAAAAGGCTTTGTGCTTCTTAGAATTTTACATATTTGGACAGCTAATTTTTTTTAAACTGACTTTAGTTTCTCCTTAATAAATGTATCAATGCCAAATCTGATTATCAAACCAGCCCTATTCCAAATGTCAAAAATAGCAACTTTTAAAAAATAGCCTGTAGTGCACCATTAGTCCCAAACTATAAATCTATGCCATCAATTATTACTATTTCAATTGTCTAGTTAGCAAATGTTCTTCATATGTGCACGCTAGCACTGAATATACTGCATGAAGGAAACATGGCAACAAGACATTAGTTTGATAAAGGTTGACAAGTTTGATACAAAAATCTTGATGCTGCTATTAATGTATTTAATACATTAAACGTATACACAAGGCTGAATGACTTATTTTGTGCAGTCCATTTAAAATTAGCACCAGAGTGGAAGGAGTAGGACTTACTCATTTTGTCCAATTGCTACAGTACGCTTAGTAGTACCTGCAGCAAAGGCCTCACTATTTACAGCAAATCCTGCCACTTTTCCCTCCATTTATTTTAAGAACTTACCAACAGAGGAACACTTCCAGCTGTGTTAGTCTACCCAAACATAGCCTGTTTCACACTCATGTTTGTTCATGCTGTATAGCTGCACTGATACCAGGCAGTGTTAATTTCTTCTACCCATGTGGGGTGAAGGAAATGACTTTTCATTGAGCCTCAGTGTCACCAGAAAATTCTAAAAATATAAATAGTTTTGGTACTGTACTGGGATTTAAAGAAGTTTTTATCTTAGCCTCATAAAATAAACCAAAACACCCTTCTGTTTACCTGGAGGTTAGAAAGGTATTGTGGAATTCCAAGACCCAGGCTCCCTCTCCAGCAAGGCGTTAAAGCATACGCTTAAAACTGAGCGCCTCCATAAACATTCTGCTTGCCTGAGAGCACAGAACACACATCACGAAAGGGGTGACATGCTAGGGCAGAACCCCTGTGCTCCTGCAACAGCTTTGGGAAGCAGATGGAATAAGTCACAAGGCACTGAAAATCATTATAAGCTGCTTCCCTTCCCCCTACTCACCTCCGCTCACATCCTGCTCGATCAAGGACACGTCTACCTGGTTCTCCAGGCAGGTGAGAGTGCATTCTTTCCATGCTGCAAGCTGACTAGCAGCTACCTAAAGTTATTTCACCTTTTCCTGAGCCTCATGAAGACAGCCCCTGCTGAAAGGTACAGTGTATGAAATTGGGCTTGAGGCCCAACTGAGCGAGCTTGCATCTAGCTGAGAAACACAGAGAAAGCCCCCCAGGTATTTCCCGTTAGCAGAAGCACATGCACACATGCATGCAAACTGCAGGAGCCTGTAGTTATAACCCCAGCCTGATCTCACTTCATAGCAAACGTAAAGGGGTCATGAACTTTACAGAAATACTACTAACTCCAAGGAAGTTTTGAGGTTTTTCTTTAGTTTACAAAACTACCAAAATACTTTGTTCTAACTAACAGGTACCAAGCTCCAGCAGCCACCTGAAAAGACCGAAGGTTTCTTTAGCCTTTTATGATTTCTTTTTGTCAGGTAGCCATTTAAAAACTTGATTCTCCTGCACTCAGGAGTCTGTAGGTAAGAAGTGAGTGAGTATGGAACTTTTTTGTGCTACAATGTCAAAAACTTTTGAACTCTCTCCAGGGACATCACATCCAGAGGAAGTCTCTTTGTGGACAGCCTGACTAACTTTGCAAAAGCAAGCACAGCCTGCTTTAACAGGATCTTTTAAAAGGACGGTAATAGAAATACCACACCAATTTTGTTTGACTGAGGCTGGAACAGAAGAGGTGTAAGAAGGGATGGAACTATCCGTAACACACCACTGGCATTCACCCAGGACTAAGAAATAGGCAACATCAAGTTGAAGGCTTGGCACTGGGCATGACATTTGAACAAGACAAAGAACAGAATCTCCTCCCCATGGATTTTCAAGAGAATTGTGAATGCTCTCTATCTAGCAGGAAGAGGCTTATTTTTCCAGGATGACGCCTCGAGCACCAGTTTGAGTTGCTCCTCCACAAGCAGCTGTGGAAGTGCTCCATCTGGAAGGAGCCCCTACCCCAAAGACAGGCTGCAGAGTAAGGGTGCAGCTCAGGGTAGTTCCTCATGGATACTTCAGTTCTGCTTTCTCCTGGTGGTGATCCCTTCTCCTCTTGTCAAATGGGAAAAGTGAGAAACAGCAGCTTCCAGACAGCCTGGAGTCAGTGCGGGGGAAGCAGCACAGCTATGGCACGTGGCAAGCTGGAGGAGGATGAAGAAATAAAGGAAAGAAAAGAGGGGACAGAAAAACATGTGGGAGACACGTGATTATCATGACCTGGCATATTTAACAATCAGCCTCTTACCATCAAGTCCCAGGCTGCTGAGCCCACACACGTGTGTGTGTGATACGTGTGTGTGTGTGTGATGTATGTGCGTGTACATGCACTTGCATACGTGTGCCTGCATATGCATTTGGGGTAGGGAGGCTGTGAAGGAGATTTAATAACAGAAATCTCAGCCTTGCTCGTGACATATTTATAACTTTCTATGCACTGTGGGTCAAACACTTACAAGAATGCCTTTTGCTTCTGGTAAAATCAACCACAGAAAGGAAAAGGAAGGATGCAGTGGTGGCAAAATGCAGAACCCACATCGCCCTGAAGAGTGCAACGACAAAAACTGAAAGTCTGAGCTCCCCAAAATAAACTGTCTGTGTTTGAGGGCTGTAACAGCAAAAAAGAGGAACTCTTGGTCTTGATTCTGCTATTACAGAGGGACCAAAAAGCTGTAACTAGAGTAAGTGGTCACAAGTGTCAGGAAAGTGACTGAAAAGCCACACTGGTTGTAGAAAAAAAATGTCAGATGAACTGTGAAACTGTAAGGAACATAGCAAAGAAATATTATGTAAATCAAGCCAGCTAAGCCAAGTGGAGGGCTCAGCCACCAAAAAGCCACTTCAACATAGCAAAGTGTAAGAGGGTGTTTGGAGAGTGGAGCCAGCAAAGGAACCGTGCAACAATGGCCTTACTGAGGAGGGACCACGCTCACATCCTGCCTGTCCCAGAGCGAGGGAAAGGGCACACATGGAAAGAGTCTGGGGTCAAAGATCAGCAGTCCTGTGCCAAGAATCATAGCTGTGCATTAGCAGAGGAGAGAGAAAGGCCCCAGAGGGCCTGCCTTCTCAATGCTCTGTTTTCATACAGGGCTTGATGTGGGTGCACAGCTACTGCAAACAGACACACGTACCAAGCTACAGAAATTCAAGAAGAGAAACACAGTTTGGTTTTTGGTTTTTCGGTTTACAGAACAAATCACACCATTTAATTCTACAGAACAGGAAGGTGTGTGGTATGTTGCTGCCATGAGCCTTATGCAACCAAAAGCCTGACTACAGCTCATCTAGAATAGCTGTGCAGTGGTTTCATGGGCCTGCCCAGCACCCAGCATATGTATCAAGGGACAGAGCTTAATCTACAGCTCAGCTAGCAGTGACCTCCCCTTGGCATGACCTCTCCGGTAAAATGACCCCAGCAGACACTTCATACATAGTTTTAGGTTTATATTCTACTCCCAAAAAACCTGTTTTCCATAGTCATGAACGCCATTAAGTCATCTAATGCAAACTGAAGGCAGAAGACATAAAAACATTTTGATCTGGTGGGCATTTAGATTTTCAAGGAGAAAACAGTCACAGGAGGCAAGCCCCTACAGATACCTTCTAAAAATTCTATCCTCTTTGGTGGGTATCTCACATACATACAGCAGAGGAGCAGGACATGGCCACCCATAACAAGAACACAGTAACAAGACTTATTTAAATATGCTACAAGCATGCAAGCATAAGTCAGTAGCTCTTTTTCCATTCCTTTCTGGAAGGAAATGTTGCATAATACTCACATAACTATAGATTGCTTTCTTTTCTTTTTTCATTGGGTGTTCAATTCCTAACAATACTTTTTAAGTATAATGGATGTGGAACACTTCCTATCCCATCTATTTCTTCTTATGTAATAAAAGGGATTTTTTTTTAAAAAAAATTTGGCCCTTATATGACATACCAAATGCCATCACTCATGATAAAATAAAAAAACAGTGGTATTTTTAAAAAAAAAACCCTTTTAAATACTCAGCACAATTGAAAAATAAATTATTTTTGATACCTCTGAAGAATTAATATCCCATTAAATAAAAGCCCTCAGTGTCCATTTCACCTTTACCAGAAGAGAAGCAAAAGTGATCAGAGAAACCTCGAGGGCAGTACAACATAATTCAAAAGGAGACAACAGTGAAAAGGTCCAATTACTCTTACTGGCTAATTAATACATCAAAAATAACAGGAATCTTCTCAATTCAAGTTCACTTGGTATCACAGTTGAAGCTACTCTTTAAATACAGCGATAACAATAACATGATTTATGATTTGATTGATATGAGTTGTTAATGGGAAAAGAAGACAAAGCTAAGTGTCCATTAACTCTTTTGCTCCATGTCATTATTTCACACAAAGAGAGCCTACCAAACCCATAGAAAGCCTATGAGTGAGATATTGTGAGACTGCTTGCTTGTTCTGCTCCCAGCAGCTCTCCAGATAAAGTCATGCTGTACACAAACACCAGCCAGAAACCACAAGAAGGGAAAAGTCCACTTTTTGATCAGACAGGTTTTTTCATTGGAAGCTTTTCCGGACGAGGAGCTTTTCTGGAAACAGACATACAACCAACAAGACATACCTGATGTGCCAAGATATAGATATTATGGCCAACATCTTTTGGGGAGATGCCATCATCTCCATTCTCCTCCTCATGGTCACATTCAAGGCCTTGGTTATATGCATTCTTCATCACATCCACCTGTAACACAAACCAAGGAGAGGTGAAATTACTGTCATTCTTGGGGGGAAAAAGCCTCAAACGCTGTGTTTGAACACGCTCACTTTGTTCAGTTCAAGCCTGGATGGGTGCCCTGAAGTCCTACAAGAAGAGCAATCAGTCTCAGAAACACTTTCTGGATAAAGACAAGCTTGAAGTATTTATGAAGCTCCAAACTGCTACATTTATCATCAGCAAACGTTTGCAACCACAAGAAAGGATCAGGGATGCTGAGCCTCTCTGAATCGGTAGTTTCACATGTAACTTTTATAGACAGATCTACAGATGCTGCAGGTAGAGTCTTGTGGTGCTTAAGAATGCAGCCACAATCTCTCTCTGGCTAGAGCTGGCTGCAATGCCACTCAGTGTTCTCCAAGTAGTTTAACAGAAAATTAACACTACACAAAAAACCAAACAAAAAAACCCCCAAGATCCAGGCAGGGTGTGGGGGTTAATTCCAAAATATTCAAAAGGCTCATACAAGGCCATCGGGGGGAACCCAGCCTTAGGGATGGCTTCATCGTGCTGACATGCCACCATGGCGATGGCTCCCTGAAGCCAGCAAGCTTCTTGCAGCTCTGCTCAAGCTCAGGGGCCGGTGCCCACAGATCTCCCCGCAAAGCAGGTTTTTCAGTCACTGCTGTTACGTGGTCAATTGGATCAGAAGTGGTTTCTCTCCAGACTTACAATCGATTTAAAATTCCTGGAGACCTACACAAGTATCACGGATGTTCCAAAATACAGCAACAACTGCTGGTAACTTTCATACATACATATAATATATATATATATACTATATGTCTAGGCACACACTTCTGCTAGCACTGTTTCACAAGCTGCACAAGCTTAATTTGCCAGCCCCTGACAAAGTGTACTTGAAGACAGTCTACCAGAGTATGATAATTTAGTTAGGAAACAATTACAGAAAAGTGCTTGGAACGGATAAAAATAATGAAGCCGTAAAGACCGAAATCATGCATGCCTGATCCTTTTAAAGTACTTTTTGTGAATTAGTACTACCCTGATACATTGTGTCACTATATGCTGCCAACACTTTTCAGCTTAGATGCAGATCATTTTTAAAATGTTTTAATGACAGGTTTTGGTTTTTTTCAGCCAAAAGATTTATGAATATTCAGAAGTTTTTCTCACCAGCTCCCTTGGTCTCATGTTAAAAAGGATTCTTTCCGCATTCTCACTGTCGTGCCTGCTTTCCATAATAGCCAGCAAAAGCTTGGAGGCATTGTTCTAGAGATACAAAACCAAGTTAATGCAAATTTAAAAATCTATTTCATGGATTAACGACCCTTGCATTTGTTTTAATTGAGATTACGAGGACCATTTTTTTAGTGGGTAAGATTTTAAACCACTTGCATCTTTCATTTCACTGACATACTTAACAGGAGGTTCCTCCCATGTGAATGTCAGCGTGCCGTAAGGCTGGCGAACCCCGCACACTGTATTGGAAGAAGTATTTCAAATACTGAAAAATATTCAACTTAATTACAGCACCTCGTTCTACACCAGACAGAAGAAACAAGATCCCATTTCCTTTTCTGATCGCCCACCCAGCAGTTTTTGCCACGGCTTTCTGTTAAAATGAGACTCAGAGGTAATTACAAAATGTGTTACACAAAAGGTTGCATCAGGCAGGCAGGTTTCCTTCCCCTTTGGTTCATAGAAAGTTTGACTGGTTGTTATTTGAAAGGTTGTAAAATGAGCTGTTTTCATACGTTGTGGAATTTTGTTTCACTACCAAATATTCCTAGGGGAACATATAAAGATATTCCTTACTTTGTCAACCGGCTGCTTTTCACCAAGACGTCTCCTAAGGATTAAACAGCATGAGCTTTAAGCAATGCCTCAGGACTTTGGAGCCCTGTCTGACTTCCAGTGAAATCAGATGCTGTGAAGGGGAAAGGAAGAACGGTTTTGGAGGTCTGACTGCTTTCCCAGCAGAGTGTGGTTGCCTTGGATCACCTGCCACAGCACCCCCTCATCATCCTCTATGACAGGTGGAGCTGCGTGACACTTGGCAGTAGACCGTAGTCCCACGATACAGGTAGGGGACCATAAAACTCTCAACCCATCCCAAAACCTCTTTCTCAGTTGCTTATTGCCAGCTGCCAGCAATCCAAACTGAAACTTCTCACAGCAAGGGTGTGCCTCAGACAATTGGAACAGACAGTTTTGGAGGAAAAGGGCTCAGCTGCTTTTGGGACTGAGGCAGAGAGAAAGATGTTACTGCATGTTCAAGCAACTTTGGTTTAAGCAGCCTTTGTATCTCCAAGTTTTGATAGCAGAACTGAAAATCTGGATCCTTAGAGGCCAAGATAACACAATTGTGCAAGTTGTCCCCAGGGAATCTCAGCCAAATTTGTCCCACTCATAAACCTTCTTTTACAAAAAAAATTATGATTTGAATACTACACTGTAGAAACTCAATGGAACTGCACAGCTAAAAGCCCACAGAGTTTCTTCTTGGTGGGCACAGAGTCATGATAAAATCTTGCAAGTTGGATCCCAAAATTCCACATTTGAGGCTCTCCTCTGGACTGATCTTTCAGCAGTCCCATCCCCACTCAAAGATGGTTGCTCAGGGCTGTGTCAAGCTGAGCTTTGAACATCTCCAACTGAAGGACTGTAGGATTAGAAGTCAGCAGCAGAAGGAAGGAGATGGAAGGAGGGTAGATGAATAGAATGAGGATTTATACATGACAGGGGAACTCGGAACTTCTGGGAGCTGAGTAAGAAACCAGCAGAGAGGAGACTGGGCTTGCCAGCACAAGGATGAGATAAGGACAAGGAACAATGGATGAGCAGAAAAGACTAGACTGAGACTAGCTAAAGCATCCATATGGATTTTTCCATAGTTCCCCTTTTGCTCCAGAATCAAACTAATGTTATCCATTGGAAAAGTCTAATCATACTCTATACTTTGCAACCCACATTGCCAAAGTCTGACGTGCACAGTGAGTGTTGCTTCTTTTTCTGATGCAGTTTTCCCCTACAATGGTGACCAAGTCAGTTGTGGTAGCACTGGGAGGATCTCAAACTGAGAAGGATGGAAAGGGGGAACACAGGCTGTGAGACAGCTTGAGAAGGAAGGGGAGGAAACAGGGAAGGAAACAGTGGAGGAAAGTACCAGTCTACTCACTCATGGGTGAGAAGAACTTTAAAGCTATTTTCCAGCACAGACAACCCTGGGGATGGAGAGAAGCCTACTGCAGCTTCCAAGAAGTGAGGAAAGGTAGAGGGTGGGTAGGACTTTGTGTCGTTGTCAGCCGGCTGGCATGCCATAGCCTAAAATTACAGCAGGTGGGCACATCCTCCAGGTTTTTTCCCTCTCTGACCAATTGCATCTGACATTGAGATGCTCATTTGACTACTTATTCCTCATTTTCTTCATACTTTGGGACCTAGGATCTGATTTCCATTCCCAGATGTCAATGAGGAAGAGAGACCATGATTTAGAAAATACAGTATAAAGTTCTTCACAACACAAGAGTATTGTAAAAAATCAGTTCCTAGGTGCCTCAAACAGGACAGCCCAAAGTACTTCTGGCCTTCACTTCTCTTTACCCGGTCCCATATCATCCCCCCATGAGGCTTTTGGGAAAATAAATCGATGTGTGAAGAACCTAGACACAGCAGAGTAACGTGCTGTGAGAAAAGCCAAAGGGACGTGCATGTTAGACTCTCTCTAGCCTCAGACTGACAAGGTCTCTTCATCCTGCCACTGTGCAGAGTGGCAGATATTGAGGTCACACTGCATGCCAGGGCTTAAACACCAGTCAGTAAGGAAGGCCAGGGGGTCATACTCAAAATAACAAGAAGCAGAACAGAACATTGGCCATCTGTGCACGCAGCGAACACTGTCTACCCTGATCACTAAATGATTCAGGAGTCCAGTGGAAAATATATTCCATGAAGATGTAATTAAATACCACATCACAAACTATGTACAAAACAAGCTAAATTAAGATGGCATGGGAAAATATAATTCTGCATTGCCTTTGCTTTGGTTGGGGGAGTACGAGTTCAACATATAATGTTCCCTGAAAACAGTGTCTGAGCTTGTTTGTATGTGCAAGTGGGCGGGCCCATACACTTTGTATTCTGTATTTTCACTGCAAAATTTATGTATTTGATTTGCAACTTCAGAGTTGCCTACAATGCTGACAGCCTGTCAATGTTAAACATCACCCAGCAAACTCAGTGCTATACTATTTTGATGTGTTGCCACTCAAAATAAAACCCAGTAACTTCTTAATTTGAATCTAATTCTTGGCTGCGCTGCGCCCAGTTCTGGACTGCCCAGCACGAGAAAGATACAGGGTGACTCGAATGAGCCCAGCAAAAAGCCACCAAGATGACTGAGGGAACGATGCATTTTTCATATTAAGAGTGTCTGAGAGCTGGGACTGCTCAGCCTGCAGAAGAGAGGGCTCAGAGGGACCTTGTCACTGTGTACAGACACCTGATGGGCGGGGATGAAGAGGGAGCCAGACGCCTCTCAGCAGTGCCAATAAGAGGACAAGAGGCAATGTCCAGAAATTAAGATACACATTAAATTCCATCTTGTACTGCGTTTGCATAGCAAGGATTTGGTAGCGGGAGGACTGTGGGGGTAGCTTCTGTGAGAAGCTGCTAGAGGCTTCCCCTGTGTCAAAAAGAGACAACACCAGCCAGCTACAAGATGGACCCATCACTGGCCAAGGACAAGCCTGTCTGAGATGGTGGTAGCACCTCAGGGATAACATATTTTAAAAGCAGGGGGTGAGAGGAACCTGTGCAATGCTAAAAACAATTGCAGCCAGAGAGGATTGAGAAGATGTGAGAGGAACAACCCTACATTCACCAAGGGGGACAACACAACAACACAAGAAGGAGGCAGGGGGAAGTGCTCCAGGTGCTGGAGCAGAGATACCTCTACAGCCTGTGGAGGATGATGAGGAGTAGAGATTCCACCTGCAGCCCATGGAGGACCCCACGCTGGAGCAGGTGGGGACAGCTGAATAAGGCTGCGACCCCATAAGAAGCACATGCTGGACCATGCTCCTGGTAGGACCTGTGGCCCTGTGGAGAGAGGAGCCCAGGCTGGACCAGGTTTGCTGGCAGGACTTGTGACTCCATGGGGGACCCACACTGGAGCAGTCTGGTCCTGAAGGACTGCACCCGGAAGAAGGGGACCCGTGCTGGAGCAGTTCATGAAGAACAGAACTGCAGCCCGTGGGAAGGACTCACGTTGCAGAAGTTGGGGGAGGACTGTCTCCCATGAGAGATCCCATGCTGGAGCAGGGGAAGAGCGTGAGGAGTCCTTCCCCTGAGTAGGAAGGAGCAGCAGAGACAACTTGTGATGAACTGATCACAACCCCCATTCCCTGTCTGCTCAGGGGAAAGAGTTAGAGAAATCGTGAGTGAAGCTGAGCCCAGAAAGAAGGGAAGGGTGGGAGGAGGTGTTTTAAGATTTGTTTTTATTTCTCATTAGTCTACTCTGATTTGATTGGTAATAAATAAAACTCATTTCCCCAAGTGGAGTCTGTTTTGCCCATGACAGTAATTGATGAGTGATCTCTCCCTGTCCTTATCTCAACCCACAAGCTTTTTGTTGTATTTTCTCTTCCTTGTGCAGCTGAAGAGGGGAGCAATAGAGCAGCTTTGGTGGGCATCTGGACAGGGCCAACCCAAACACAAAAAACCACATTTTTACTGTGGAAGTTATCAAATACTGGAATAGGTTGCCCAAATGGGTTTTGGATTCTCTGCCTATGGAGATAAACAGCTGGACACAGTCCTGGGAAACACGCTCTAGCTGATCTTGCTTGAGCAGGGGTGTTAGACAAGATGTCCCTTCTAACCCGAAAGGCTCTGTTATTCTGTAAAATCAGAACCATTTCCACAGTTTGAACCTTTGGTATCATTCATCACAGTTTTTGTTGTTTAAGTAATAAGTTTAAGTAAGCATATGTAGTCTCCTATGAAAAGGGTCAAACTGGTCCTTGCAGCGATATCGCTAAACTCCATTTTTCGTTATTGCAGAGAGATGATGTTCTACAGACATCTGCCACCATCAATGGCAAAATAAAATGGCACTAGACTTACTGGAGTTAGGTCTTTACAGGGACTGAAATTTGGACTTCTAAAGAACTTCTTCATGTTCAAAGCTAAATGCCTGCTTAAGTGTTTTGCTTGAGGGGGAGGGGCCTGAATTATAGTCCCATTCAAAAATTTAATTACTGTTATTAAAATCATGTGTAGAACACTGTTGATTCAATGTTTCATTGTACATGATATGTAGCTATATTAATTATTTTATTAGACATCCATAATGTTGCCAATATGATGCAATGCAGCTACCACAAAGTATTTGCTGGTTTTGGGGAGGAAACAGACCATCTGCATTGAGAACACTTCACTCGCAAGGCAAGAAAAGGCAATAACCCAAGGCTCCTCCTGGACAAGCCCTACCCTACTTGGCAGAGAGTCTTGCTGCAGAGCTTCCCTCTGCGTGCAATGGCACACAGACCACAGAAACTTATCTACGAGCCTTATCCAGCTCTCCAGAGAATACAAAACAAAATCACAAGCCCTCCCACTTTATGCTTTGTCCTCACGACACCGAGAAGGGAAACAAAATACAATTTACTTTAACCTTGTTTCCAACTTTATTTGACATTGCAGGTCATCTGATATATTATTCTTTTATCACAACATCTCCTTTTCAAGTAATTTTTTAAGAGTTCAGTATAGGCAGAGAATGCCTGACTTGTTACATGCCTGCGCAGCACTGCCATTTATCAGTCCCGTGAGATTTTATGCCCACAATACAGACTCTTCATGCCAGCTATATCATCTCTGGGTTGTTTTTTTTTTAAATTAGCCAAGGGCATACTCCCAAACACAACAGTGGGTCAAAAGGCCTGTGGTTCAGGGCTGGATAAGGATTCAGAAGCTGAGCTGAATTCATTTGCAACATCTGTTTTCAAAGGCTGCTGAGTATATTACGCTATGGCAAGATTAAGTAAATGTCAGGTTGCCTAGAGCTCTTGCATAGGTATGTCTTTGGTTATTACTCAAATTTAAATAAACAAATTTATATCCACTGTACCTTTAGCTGAAGCACCAAGTCCATGCAGTATTTGCCAAGAGGGTTTATGTCATTCAAGATGAGTGCAATTATAATATCAATCCCGTTAGATTCATGGGTGGCTATGCAAGTCTGCAAAATAAGAGAAGAGAAAGGAATCAGGGGTGCAGGGAGTGGAGTGGGAGGGGAGGAAGAGGAAAAAGAGGGAGATGGGTCAGGTGGAAGGAGGGAGAATATGCACACCAGCAAAATTCCAAAACAAGGGCCCAGAACTTGAAAGACCTTGTAACAGCAATGGATCCCCCCAGCCAAAGCAGAGAGCCTGAAAACATGCCACAGGATGTGCTGAGGGAGAGCTGTGTAGTACAGAACTAACTCCGA
This sequence comes from Porphyrio hochstetteri, assembly GCA_020800305.1. Lineage (NCBI taxonomy): Eukaryota > Metazoa > Chordata > Aves > Gruiformes > Rallidae > Porphyrio > Porphyrio hochstetteri. Next base: position 77,210,111 of record CM036905.1, on the reverse strand, counting down.
CAGCAGCGAAGTACGCAGCCGGAGAAAAGGTGATGCAAGCTAAAATATGCTTGCAGTGAATCATGCAGGGTTTGGTGGAACAAGTGGTACAAGTCAGAGACAGTAGCCCACCAGAGCACTGTCAGATTCAGCTGAACACACATACAGAGAGATAAAAGGCACACTTGAACTGAAGGTAGGCACGATCAAATTTGCACACCCAAATTTTTAATTTGCGTTCAGCAGCCAGCATTAATATCGCTGGCACAGCATGAACTGTTTGCAAAGATCCATTTTGTCTACATGCATCTGAGTATGTCCTGCACAGAAGGACGTTTCTGGACATGGAACTCAAAACTGTAACTATGACCAATGCTACTTCCCAAATGGTTTTACAGCTGACCTTCTAAGCCTTGGAAGTAAGCGTCAGTTACTCAAGCCCATGGAATTTTTTTCCTAACAGGTTTATAAGGCAACAGGTCAGGAAAAGTTTTCCAGAACAACAGAGAGAGAGGAGAAAATGAAAACAAGAGCATGGATCATTTGCCTCTGAAACACACTGAATCAGACTTGCAGTTGGTGTAAACAAGTGTAACTCAAATCCTGAGTGACTTCCCAGCAGGTAGGTCTAAGTAATTAAGTGTAACTAATCATTCCTTTCCACTATCAGTGTTCTTCAAGTAGACTTGTTCTAAGCTAACTTGAAACATTTTTCTTCCACCTCCAGTCCTGTTATTCTTTTTTTATATTCTTTCCCCATCCATTAGTGAATCAAATATGACTGCTTAAAATTTAGTCCACTACAGGATTTTTGCTTGTTTCTTTCTAAAGTATTAAGTAAAGGCTGCTGATTACCAGCAATGGCAATAAAAGCACTCTGCACTTCATTTGTGCGTGTTAATGAAGTATCATTAATATTGCACGTATTTTTTCAGCTATGTCTGGTATCAAGAATAGATAGCCTCTGTAATATTGCCCACTGAGATTTTCCCATTGCTAAATCTGACATTTCATCCACTGTGACCACTTCGCTACAGTTCTCTTCACATCAAGTATAGCAGCATGTGACTACATTCTTTACCTTTATATACTGCCTCAGCACGGCACTACAGAGACATCTACCAAAAGTCACAGCTACATGACTTAAAAAGACTACATCAAGGAAGGCACAGCAGATTAAAAGCATGATCTTTAGTCTCATCCATTTTACTAGTGATATTGTGATTAAAGATTCTGATAGGTAGTATAGCAGGACAGTAAGTTAAACTTTGTGGTAGTTATGTGAATTAAAGAAAGTAAATGTTAGCAACCTACATAAACACCAGCAAAGGCAACATGTGAGGAAAAGAAGAAAAGATTATGCATGCAATGCACTTCCACAACTGTGACTGGAAATCCAGTCTCACCAAGTGAGGTTGAAGCCATGGACACACTGACATAAGATATTAAACTCTTTCCAAAAGGACTGGAAACCCTGCATGTAAAAGCAGACATACTACAGGAAGCAGCTGCCCTGAGTTCTGACTTCAAAGGATTGCTCAGGTCTTACGAATGCTTAAAACATGTTAAGCCTAGCCATAGCTGTTACAAGTGAAATTATGTTATTAAGAACTCTGAAAGGTTTATGATAAGCACACGGATACCACACGTTTGGGTATATCCTTCTGCATCCACAAGTTAGGCCCTACCTGATTTTCATGGCATGGACCCTGGCAATATTCAGTCAAGCTTTCCAGTGTCTGGTTCACAAGAGCCACATTCCTCTCATTGATGTAAAGCCCCAGTAAGCCCAGTCCGCCTGTCGTGCTTCCACAGATACAGTCCAGAAACTGAAGGGTCTCACAAACGAGGTTGTAATTTGTTTTGTTGTTCTGATGTCTCAAAAAATTCTGGTGGATGGAGAAAAAGAACACCAAAAAGACCTCAACAAAACCCCGAGAGAGTTAGAGTCAAGTCAAACACAGAGTCTTTTGCATTAAAATATCAAAGGGGACAATTTACGACCACATGACCACTGTACCTTAGGCACTGAAGTAGACTACACTGTAGAAAGCATATTATGCCCTAGAGGAGCTGTTGAGAAGCTTATCTGATTAAATCAGTAGAGAAAGAAGGGCTTTGGAAAGTGAACTTTGCAAACATCTGCACTGGCCTTAAATGTCTTATATACGTCCGGCATATATCCCCTGCCCATCTTTTTATTACAACCCTTCTCTCGGAAGCTTCTTGCCCCACAACTGAACAGGTAGAGCAGCACATTACAGCTCCTCCTCAGTCAGTGTGTCAGCACAGAGCGGCAGCTTAGTTCAAAGTACCCCCAACACTGCTGTGAGGGTCAGTGCTGCTGGTCACGGCACTGAGATACATTTGCAGAAAATTAATTTTGCAAGGGCTGCTCTGGGGAAAGTAATTTCCACCAGAGGAACTGATAGCAGGGACACACATAGCATCTTAAAGCCTTTAATCATACTTAATCAAGAGCAGTACCCAAACTTTGCCCAGAAACCTCCTGTGGCCTTCAAGCTTGTAAGCAACCCACCACTCGAGCACAGAAAACACACGAATGGACATGTAGGTGGCTCTCAATTCCACGTCTCTACGCTGCGGCCCCCAGGCAATTCTGCGGGCATACACATGAGCTCAACCAGAGCATGCAAGTGGTGCTTGGAAAGGGTTATTTTATCCTTCAGACCAAAAGAACGACATTTTAGACACCCTTATTCTGTGACAGGGGCCAGACACAGGCATGCTTTTCTTCCCTGATGAAGTTCCAGCTCCTGCAGTATTTCTTTTGGAGCTCAGCTCAAAAGCACTTTACCTGGAGCTCTCGGTTGTGGTTCTCACACAGCAGCTGAAGAAATCTCAATATTGGCTGCATGATTGCAATGGCAGGGCTCATGATTGCTTCTTCTGTGGACTTCTCTTCTGCATTTGCAGCATCTGCTCCTGAGCCCATAAGATCTATTTCTGGGTCCATTTCTCTTCTATACACAGAGTAAGCCTTGGATGTTGCAGAAGATGCTTCTGTTAACTGTCCTTTCATACCCTCTTTCAGATGCAGGGTTGAATCCTTCACTGAAAATAAGACAGCTTTTCTTCATTTTTTAAACTCTTTCTCCTCATTTGATTACACAGTAAGAAAACAATAATAATGAATGCAACTTTTTCTTTGTTGGTGCCTAACTTTTCGAAGACCTCTAGGCAACTTACAAAGAATATCAAAGCAACATTCATGCAGGGATAGCATGTTCCAAATAAACCACAAACCAGAGTGAAACAGAACATTAAAACAAAAAGCCCTACTATTTCTCTCCCATATACAATAAATGATGAGAACAATGGAAGGACCACAGGGTGGGAAATCAGTTCCTGTGACTGCTCTTGTGAAATAGCCCCATTAGCAGCAGCCTCTACTCCCGCTTCTCTAAAAATATGGTTCTATATCTTCTCCTGGTGTAAACTGGCTTAGCTTCACTGATTTCATCAAAGCTAGTTCCTTGCAACCAGCCTAAGAGATTGCCTGTAACATGGAGAAGAACAGGCAAAAGATGCAAATTAGCAATGATTAGTATTAAAGCTTATTGACCAACACAGCCTAGTATTGGTGGTGCAGTGCATGGGGTTTGAGTGCAATGCACTTCTCCCCTCCTTTGCATGGATGCCTTCTTACCTCTCTTTTTGGGAACAGATATGGTTAGGTCACTATCATCATCTTTCTTTTTGCTCCCCAAATCAGTAGTGTTCACTGTCACTGTCGATCTTATCTCCTGCTGAGCAGCTTTCATGCGGTCATAGAGGACTTTAAAGAATTTTTCTGACTTTTTTTGCTCCTTCAGTTGCTGGTAGGTTGAATACTGCAAAAAACATATTTTTTAGATATCAATCCTCCAAGGAAGAAGAAATATAAAAATACACTATTTTTTTGTGAAACGAATGATGAGTAATTACTTCACTTACACAGAACAAATGCTGGCCACTGCCTGACCAGTTCTTTCACAAAGTGATATACAAGGCTGGTAATAAAGATTGATGATAACATTTTAAAATTTGGATAAAATGGTGAACACTGCTGTTTGCAATCTTTAAAATGTCACAATATTATACTTGAAGTTAAATTACTCTGTGACACTCTCAATTTCTCCAGGCATTCTAGAGCTACAATATTCCATCTACAAATAATAGTGAAAAGTAATTGTTATTACGCAACAACCAGAGGAAGCATGAAACATCTAACATGTAATATTATAGCTTACATCACATACATTTTTGTCTTCACACAGAATTGGAATTAATATTTCAGATTAAGTCAGTCCCATAGCATTACTGTCAAGCAGGCTGCATACCATTTCAAAGAGTTTGCAAACTCTATCTTAAAGCCTTTTACAACCCCAAACAATCCATTTTAGAAAGCTGCAACAAAATCTCACTTCTTTAACATTTTCTGACAGTCTCCAAGGGTCACAGATGGTATTATCTTTTCTACAAATTAAAGATACAGGATGGGATTCCTCCCATTTGACTTTTACAGTCTTGCAATGAGGTATAAGTTGGTTATTTAGGCTCCCTTTACAACTCACGAGGAGATACAGAGAAATGCAGGGAGTGATTCATACTATCTCTCCTCTCTTACAACTCTGCTGATCATGGAGTAAGAATAAACTATCATCTCATTTGGCTAAAGTTGGGAGAGAGGAGTATCATTCACAAACCCCAGAATCTATAGTTTAAAGCAGTTCTTCTCTATGCAAGGGGATACTGGTCTTCTGAAATGGACAGTTTTTCTCTCTTTGGAGATTTTGATACATGTTTCTAAACTTTTTCAGAAAATAATATTATTGCTATTATACACTTGAAAGTGTTGCAATTTTTAATTTTACAAAGAGAGCTGAAATAACTGTAGATAATGCTCATATGGCAAAGACCAGATTAAAAGCAGCACTGTGCTACACAGAAACAGACAGTGGAAAAAGGTTTTCTTCTACTGAAGAGTCTACAGTATGAAATACTGCATAACAACAGGGCATGTTTACACTGGTCGTACAGCGATACATATTATAATGACAAACTTCTCACAGAACTCACAGCAAAAAGTTTGTGTCCAGGCTGCATGCATTTGAAAACCAAGATGTGAAGAAGTAAATGAAGGAAGTACCTGTGTTTGTGTATTTCCACCTTCAAGCAACGCAATACCAAGCAAAATGCCTTCTGAGAAAATTCTGTCATTTTTGGTGTTTACTATAACATCAATGACTAGTTCCGACGCACCCTCTTTATCCAGGAGGCACTGAATATCAGACATGGTTACCCCAGACTTATCTGAGTCTTGTCCTGAAAATCCACCTGCAAATGAGACAAATACATATCATTCACGTTTGTTTCACCTATGTATATGAAAATGGATCTATTAATAATAATAATAATTCATCTTATGCATATAGCAGCAATGGAATATATTTCATTTTGAAATTCCATTTGAGGCCAAATTCTACTTGATACAAACCAGATTTTTGTGTGAAACCGTGATGCTGGGCACCAAGAAATAAAACAAAACCTGAACCATTGTTCCAACTTGATATTGAGACAATAAAGAAGTTGGAAATGACCCTGATTTGTCCACCGACCCCCTTTTTAATTCCACCACTGTTTATGCTAAACTGTGTTTATGATCAGTGCTCTGAGACCACTTTAAAATCTGCTTTTCAATCCAAGGCCTAATCTATACAAAGATTGGGCATTGGTAAATGCACTTTGGTTATGGGTATGACCTTCCAGCTAAAAGCTTCTCCTGACAGAACTCCTAGATCATTAACATCACAGTTATGTTCTTTAAGAACAGACACTTGAATCAATCCAAATTAAAGGTGTGGGTTTAAGGAATTTTGTTAAATTGTATTACCTTGTTAAATCAATCAACTTTTATTACCACAGATTATATAATCCTTCCTACTATGCTTACTTTTATACAGATGTAACTTCATCTACTTCACTAGGAAAAATATAGTACTGCTTTAATCAGTCAGTATTGCTTTGATTAAATGGATTAAAATGGATCAGACTTTGTGACGATGCTATACACACACACTTTTTAGAGACAGAATGAAAAATACAGTAAACCTTTATTTTCCTGTTTCTTAGGGAACAAAATCTGGTGCACAGGATATAAAGACTGAACATTTCAAGTGTGTACACTGAAACAGTCAAGTGGGATCAGTTTGGTAACATTTGAAACTGCCCATTAATCTGGGCACATCTCTACTATGTGCTGAAAATGCCACAGCAAGTATTTTGACCTGGCTCTATACCTAGCTTCTGCCTCATTTCCTATGATACACGTTATTTAGGGTTTCCTCAGAAATCACCCTGTTTCTTGCACATGGTATTTAGAGCAGGTTCATCAGACTCTTGCCCGGTAAAGTTGTTACAAGGCCTGACACGTTCTGCAGCCTCTTGAGGAAATCTGTTTCATTGCCTGACCTGTATCTTTGGGAGAAGCATTCCTTATATCTTACATTTTTTTAATATATAAATAAAGGATCCGGAATTACAAAAAAAAAATCTTAGTTTCCAGAAACAGCAACTTCTTAGTTTAAATGTTTTGTGCTTTGTTGAATTTCTGGATGTCGATGTACTGACAAATTAAAATGATGTGACCAATGATGGACTTGAATTGAATGACTGGTCAGGAAGGGAGAGAGGGGAAGATGGGGAAATCCCCTGCCTCAGTACTGCCAAATGTACACCAGCCACCTGGAGACAGCTGCGTGCAACTTAAGAATAGGAGAAGTCGGATACTCCCCATCTTCTGACTGGTTACAAAATGCATTTGATTTATTTACCAACTGAATCCCTGGGGTATTTCCAATGTGCCTGTTAGAAAAGACGATGCTGCTAATTTTGTTCTCTTTAAATGATCTGTGTTGATTTACCTCCCACTTGTGCAGTTTTGCTGTAGCTGGCAGACAAAGGCCCATTCATACCACTTCCATATTCTCCTTTAAAGTAGCGGTATAGGAGTATTTTCCTTAAAGTGTTGCCCTTTAAGAGAGAGATAAAAATAGAAGAAATCAGAGTTGTGGCCAAGTTCCTTTGTTTGAACAGCAAGCTGTTTAACATAGAAACATAATTTATTAGGTCTTTCCGTTATAATTAGTAAGCAGAAAAATAGTAAAGTTGTCCGGAAAACAAATATCCAATGGTCTTATCTAACAAATCTCATAGGAAGAAAGCTAAAATACTGTTGTATAAACTTTCTTTGAAGTTTCTTTTAAACTTATTGATTATAAATCAAATACCCCCACCTCTGTAATTTTTACTGGCTGTCTTTAAGATGTGTACATTCAAACAAAATCTACAAAGAGCCAGTGCTCTGCAGTCAGCGTGTCCGTGCCCTACCCTGCCACGGCAGTACTTTCTTCCTATTTTCTGCAGCTGAGTAGTATCACTCCCTTTTCTCTGATCTCAGATAATCCAGCTGATCATCTGAAAGAAGCCACATCACATGAAATATTAAAACAGAGATATGACATTTGATAGAATAGCTTAAAAAGCATTCTCTGTGTCTCCTTGTTCCTTTACTTCCAAAACCACAACCAGTCAAAATTTGCATGCAGCTCTCTGAAGATCTTCCCTTTCATTCTGCCTATGTTCTGTAACACAAGACACACTGAATTAAGAGTGGGGGTACCAATTACTTGGTGGGTTTATTTTGCCTTCAGTCTCCGGGGAACACCTGTAGTCAGCACTCAGCTTTACAGAGGCAGTAGCTGACACAACAACTGTAGGTGTATGTGTAACCTAAGATTTTAGGAAGAAAAAAAAGTACTGCAAGGCCTCTGACCATTACCACAAAAGGGGAAAAACTGTTCACTTCAACAGCTTGGCAGTAAAATGAGATGACTTATTCCTTACTTTTACTCACCTACTGGTTTTAATGGAAAACAAGTGCTTAAAAATCCTAGCATCAGAAGCAGTCTCAGTACTTACCAGCCCGCCAGCACCTGCACGTTAGTGCAGCAGTCAACTTTTCAATCAAAATATCTCTGTAGCCACCACGTATGGCAAGCAGTGTGGACACAAGTCCCAAAACCACCTCGAGAAGTACAACTCACATTCCCACCTCTCTACTAACTTAGCAATATTTCCAAGTGAGACCACATGCCATGGTGGGCTTCACTGCCACATGAACCTCAAGGACAATGAGCTTGTCCACCTCAAACAAGTGCCAGAACACAGTACTCGGTATGCGTAGCCTGACAACACAAAACAGCCATTCTTTCCTACTTCTTGCATTTTGATGGGGTTTTTTCATAGTACTCTATACAGAATTCCCTCAAACAGGCAAAATAAGTGCAAGGCCTACAGTAAACTGTCAAAAGCCACGAATACAGTGACCGCAAGAAAAATAAAAAGCATCACGTACGCTTCTGTGGTGCCAGGGAATTTATTAGGTGGATTTTCCAGGTGAACTACACCAGCCTGCTATATGCTACAGGGGAGGTCAAAGAATCAGAAGTCTCTGAGGATGTCACACGGACACAATTCCTTCCCAGCCTAGTTTGTGATGGGGTTTAACCCTGCACTGAGGTGTGATATGCATCGAGAAGGTTTATTAGCCAAGTCTGTAAAAGATTTCAAGATGGCTAAGAGCACCAGCTCCTCCTGTTCAACATCCTGTCCCCAGCTGTGACCAAACTCCAGTGTCTTATCAGAAAAACAAACTTCATTTTCCACACCTCCTGAAGAACCCAAACATTATTGAGCAGGGAAAAGTTCCCACCAGAACTGAGAAACATGGACTCAGAACCAGGACGAAGACCCATTCCAAACTCTCTCAGGCATATATATCATAGAATCAAAAAATCATATCACCCAAATAAGATCATAAAGCAGAAACCATTCATAATAACCACACTAGGACCCAATCCAGAATAGACACTGCACTGAGACAAGATCTTACAATCAGAAAGGCTGGCATTTGCCATACCACTTGATTAACCACTCAGCTTGAAGCAACATCCTCAACCAACAATCTATGCAGTCTCCCAATGACTAACAAAGCACCATGGTAATTTATATAAACAGTCACAGCGCAGTCACGGGAAGAAACACCAAAAGCCATCTATATATAGTTAAGAATAATACCCATGGTCACAAGCTTTATTGTTCAATCAAAACAGCCTTTATTTTATCAGGAAGAATGTTCAAGACCATGAAATAGCATTTGACTAATAAACTGAATGATTTAGCACTTGGGTTTTGCTGTCTGGAAGTAACTGTTGGCACATCTCAGATCTTTTTCCTGCCTCATTACCTTCAAAGACATCAGGAGGAGTGACATGAAGACGTTTCTCGAGTCCGCTATGGAAGAGGGAATCCTGCTCCACTCATACCCAAACTAAGGCATGAACTTCACATCTTGTCCTAAGGAGCAAGTCTCAATCAGTAGGATTCCTCCTCTCTCTCTCTCTCTCACTCATTCCCTCCCTCAACTTCCCACAAATCCAGACAACACTTACAGTTCTGAGAAGTCAAAGAGTCAAAAGTCAACGACATTGCATTTGAAAAGTGGGAATGTGGTGGAATCTCTGCTTTGCCTGCCAGCTGTGCCAAAAACACATCCTCAGGCTCAGCCCACATATTTGCAAGGTCAGCTGGGATCTTCATCCCCTTTGTGATGACCTTGGATAGCTACACAACTTGCCCAAGTCTTCCAAAATTAGCTGCCACTACAAAGAGCAGAAGAGCCCAGCGGTACGAACTGGAGTTGAGAAATGCACAAATGCTCGTGCAACGTATCAGAAAGGTCTGTCACCTCCAGCACGTAACTGTGTGAGGCATCATGCTAGGAAATACTGGGAAGACCCTGCTCCCAGAAAAAAAGTGGTGATCCTGCTGGCATACATGTCTGGCTTTCATGGGAACGTCAAAAAACGTAGTCAAGAACAGCCCCATCACGTGGATGGGACAAACTGCTGCCAGGGTGAGACAGCCACGCCATTGATGTCCTTGTAAACAGTTTCCTAACTTAGTACAGCCACAAAATTAGTATTGCCCAAAAGCAAATGATCACAGCAGCAGCATGAATAAGCAGTTTGCAGCAACTATTACTGACACTCCCATTACTGAAGCAGAGGCCAAAAATAAAAGCAGACTCGGCAGCAGAGCGCTATCTCCCCTGACTAGGTTTCCACACATGGCAGGAGTCCCAACCTTCCGCGCTGAATCCCTCCCCGGCTGGCTACAATACACGTTCTTTTATACCACTTATTAGGGTATGGAAGTGGCATGTAAACATCACTCAGCTGACTGCAATCCTTCTATAATGGCTAGGACATTGTATAGCTTTGAAAAAAACACAATGAAACATAACAGTCTTATTGTTGCCCATGAATACCGCTGCATTGTCTCTAACAAAAGCTAGGATAAAGACTGAGGACACAAGAAAGCAACAACTGGTTATTGTTGTTGCAGTTTTAAATAGCTAGGGATTGACAGACAAAAGTTTCCAATAGGGAAAAATTATTCCAATAGGAACATGTAGACACAAACAAATTACGTTTTCTCACCCCGTATTTCATTATACTACTTGGTCTTTAAACTTGATTTAAATGCCTCAATACAATGCTGCATTCACTTTCCTTCTCCAAGCCTGCAAAAGGCTGGTTCTGCATAGGGATGGGGTGTGAAAGTGGGAGAGCAAAGGCTGAGGGAGGTACAGAAGGCTCCTTGCAGATAACTGCATCAGCACCAGCTCAATGTGTAACACTGCCAAAATTTATTTATCCTGTCTCACGTAACTTTGCCCACTTCTTAAGGAACTGGGATGGTATTTATGATGTTCAGAAGGCTGAACTGGGTGATCTGGTGATCTCTTCTTGTTTTCACTTGGCATTAAAACAACCAAGTGGAAATGCACAGATTATCAGTGGTAATACAGAATGCACAGCCATGTCCAACAAATATTTCTGTGTCTCAGAGGATGAGGTGTAAGTATACTTGTGATTCCAAATAGGTCAGAGCTTGTGGAGTTCTGCTTAAAGAATCTGCTTTGGAGCTGCAGAATTCTTGTATTGAGGTGCTGAAGTGTGTCCAAAGAAGAGCAATGAAGCTGGTGAGGGGTCTCAAGCACAGGTCTTATGAGGAACAGCTGAGGGGACTGGCAATATTTAGCCTGGAGAAAAGGAGGCTGAGGGGAGACCTTATCAGTCTCTACAGCTGCCAGAAAAGATGTTGCAGCCAGGTGGGTGTCGGTCTCTTCTCCCAAGTAATGAGTGATAGGACAAGAAGAAATAGCCCTAAGTTGAGCCAGGGACACATTAGGAAAAATTTCTTCACCAAAAAGCTTATCCATCAGGGGAACAGGCTGCCCAGGGAAGTGGTTGAGTCACCATCCCTGGAGGTATTTAAAAGACATGTAGATGTGGTGCTTGGCAGTGTGCCAGGTTAATGGCTGGATTTAATGAATTCAAAGGTCTTTTCCAATCTAAACTATTCTATGTTGTGATTACACTCCAGTATTAGTCCAGGAGGATGCATGGAATTTGGGCGTGTAAAATATTCAGATCTGAATAGCTCGCACCCAAGTATGAGAGAGGAGCTGGTGGGGATCACTCATCTGCTTATACAGGTTTTCAGAGAGAAAAAACATGGGAGAACTTTAACATGCAATGACAGTCTTAAAAGTACACAGGAATGCTTTTTCTACTCTTTCCTGATAACAAACCCATTGCACAGAGTTCGATATCAATTCTGGGAAAAACAAAGGAACGGCTGGTTCTGACCTCCATTAACAAAAAATAGAAGGAAGCAACTATAAACTATAATACTGGCACTGTGCTCTAATAATTGCCTCGAAATGGGTTTAAGGAAAATACACCTTCTCACACTTCCAAAGATTACCTTCTGGCTTTGCTAATAATGAAAATATCACCCCGGTGAAGTTTGATAAATTGGTGGTGTAGCACAATCCCGTAAGGCAATTTTTTTTTTATTAAATAACCCCACAAGGATAATTACCGAATGGCTTTTAACAGCCAAGTGATTGACAGAATTCAACATGCAATTTAAAGCAAGAAATCATAAACAAGTAAATGGGCTTGTAATGGGCAACTTCATGGAATACTTACTGTCTGCCTGATTTATTTTTTTTTAATGAAACAGAATACAGAAAATAATTACTAACAGCATTTAGAAAGGACACAAGAACAACAGGGGATGAGGTCCAGTCACTGATAACAATTTAGGCATCATTTATTAAACAGACTAGAAGCAAACAACATAAGCCTCATTACGTCCAATCCTCTGCATGTCTAGCTATAGAAGTAGTAACAAGAAGATGCCAAACATCACCAAACGGAGGACTCTGTTCTAGGAGACAATGACTCTGGGGGAGAACGTAAAATCTTAGAAAAATATCAGTGGAATGATAACTCCCCCAAATCACATGACCCTGGAAAGGGTAAGAAGAGCTGTTCTGTGGGACTCGTGAGACTACCTTACTTCTCCATATGCCGGGGCATGTTGCTGTGTTGCTGTGTCACAACTTGGTGTCCACAATTCAAGGAGACTGGAAAATTGGATGAGGTTTGGAAAAGCTCCATCAGAGTGATTAGAGAATAAAACATGCCTTCCATCAGAAAATCAAGACTCTCAATCTACTGAGCTTATCAGTCTAAACATGAACTACATGAACTCTGTTTCTGACTATCTACATGAGAAACCTGATAATGGATGACTTCAGTCTACAAGATAAAGGCATAAGGCACGCTGGTGAGAAGCTGAAACCAGAGAAATTCAGCTAGAAAAGAGGTAGAGGCAGTTGACTTACTCAGTTTGTGGGTTATGATTTTTTTTTTTTAATATACATAACAGTAATGGCATTTAGCTATTCCAACAGCTTAGGGAAGAGCTGTGACAGTCTCTGCTGCTGGCAGTTACTAAATCACGTATAGGTGGCTTCTGAGACAGAAACTATTTGAAGATCTCATGGTCTACATTAGGAAAACAAGCTAGGTGACAAAATTACGTGATCTCACATAATCTATGAAGGCATCACGTCACCTTTTCCTGTAGTAAATATAGACGAGGTTAGAAGCCTGGATTTCCATGAAGGCTCTTTAAAACCCATCTACTTCTACACATTTTTTTCCTCATAATTTCTAAATTAAATTTATATAAGCTTATTTATATAAATATAAATATATATTTATATATATTTAATTTATTCTGTTTGGTCTGAATGTCTACTTCAATATCATTTTTGTTGTTTGTCACCCATTTTCACATTATTTGTTCCCTTATTTCCTTTGGAGATGAAACATAGTAGAAGAAGGATAAGTTTTGTGCCAATGGCTTCTGCAGATACCAAGCATAGAAGTATGACCCTTCAAATTATGATTCAACCTGCTCTTGAAATGTAAGATGGCACAAACATCTTCTCAAGTGGATCACCTGATCACTGGATCAAGTGAGGGACACAGCTACCACACACAGAGTGTTGCACAAGCACGAGTTTGAAAGAAAGATCCAGAGTCCTGACTCCTACTATGTCCACGAAGTGGAAAATTTCTGTCTTCATGGTGCCAGCAAGTTCTTGGGGGCTCGTGAGTTGGAGGAGGTTATTTGTTCTGAGGGGTTGTTTGCTTTCAGTGAGCTTTTTCCTGGTTTTGATCTTCTTGCAACAAGATGTCTTCATAGCCAGCTGACAGTTGAAATCGATATATTTTCACCAGTAAACTAAGACACCCAACAGCAGAGTTATTTGCACATGGGGGTGTTTACTCACCCCAGGAAAAAAACCACTTCTAAATATGAGGTTGGGTCCAGCTGGTGCCCAGCTCTGTTTCCACTAAAATTAGCAGGAAATTTGCCAGCAACTTCAGTAGAAGGAGCAGACACATCGCTTCCCTGGCAAAAGTTTTTATAAAACTTTAAAAAGGAAAAAAAACCCCAAAACCGACCCAACCCAAAATATGCACCAGACTTCATGACACAGTTCTCCTAGGAGAGCAGAACTGGCCACCCACACCTCTCAGCTGTCTCTCATTAGGCAGAGACGCCCCACATTTTAAATGTGCCATTGTTCAATCCTACACAAATCTGGTATTAATCCCACTTGCCTTAATACAAATTGCCTACGTCGCAAATGCTAACTGATAAACCTGAGGTTGTAACTAGTGCAGAGATCCGCTAACATGGTCAGACAAAGAACAAGCACAAACCTTCCCTAAACCCAAACAACTTAGTTTGCTTTTTTAGCTGTCTTTCAATTCTTCCTTCCTTTGCAGTTCCAGGTTCCACAGAAAGCTTGAAGCTTAAGTGCCAAAATATTGCAAAACAAATGCTATTGGCAGTCTATTTTCAATATGTATAGTGAGAAAAATACTGGACGCATTGCAAGAAAACCAATTTTTGCCTGGTAACTGTCCAATTTTGCACCCTGAAGAAACTCAGGGAAGTGTCATATTAAAAGAAGGAAAAAAAAAGTCTCCACTACGAATGCAGCAGGAGAAAAAAAAAACCTGTTTGGATTAGTGAAAATCTCAGCAATGAGGCATTCCGACTTGGAGAAGAAAACATTTTTAAAATACAGCTTGATTTTGTATTATTATGAAATTTTACTGTTGACCCATAGAATATTACTAGCTGTCAAATGTTCATTTATTTTTGTCAAAATACAAGATCTCTACATATAGTCATGGCAGTTGTTTACATAGAACAGGTCTTTGTTGTGGGCAAATATTATTGTTAATCTGTCACTTGTCCGGTTGCTCTCACCATTACATGGTTTCCATCTGCAGCCATAAACTGTGCCTTACAAAGCAGATCATGCTTGCACCTATGCAATTTTTCCTTCACAACTTTCTCCAGCACAAGGCACAATAACCCAAGTTCTCCACCACCGAAAGAAAACAATGTTAGATTTGATCACGATTAGTCTGAAGCATTTATGACTGCACCATCAATAACACACTGTAGAAAAAAAAGACCAGATCTGAAAAGCGTAATTTTCAAAGACTAAAATTATCTAACTCTTATGCTGCAGGGGGTAAACTTTCAAAGTGATGCACAGGGAGTTATGCACACAAATCCTATTATTTGGTAACAGGATTTCTGTGTGGAACTCCCCATGCTCTGCAAGAAAAATTTACCCCTAAGTGTCCTAATATGAATATTTACCAAAACAGACACTTAATTTCCAGATGCATACCTACGAGCACTACTGTGCTTTGACGTTTTAAGAGCAATTTGAAGCAGGTAGGTAGCAAAGGGAAAAAAATAATAGAAGTGGCCGTATAGTACTTTCATTACATTATTCTGTTTCATCGTGTTGCTATTATGTTGAACTTCAAAGCCAAAGCATTACAAATACCGGATTTAGTAGATAAGGGATGCACTGCCTGTCCTAGATAGGCTAGGACCGTCACTTGGTGGCTCAGGATTTTCAAAGTGGCTCGGGAAGCACTTCTGTATTTCAGCTTTCACCTGCTCATTTTTACCCACCACCAGCTCCCCTGAGTTCTCAACTTCATCCTTGCCTGCTAGTAAAGACTGATGAAGACACTTCAGAAGTTCAGAATTTCTCCTCAAGCACTCCAGGTACTAATGTCACTGCTTATGTTTGACAGAACCTATACATTTTCTAAACCAGGCTATCAGGATTATTTTGCAATCCAGTTTACCGAGCCTCTGGAAATTTTTCAATGGATTTGACATGAGTTCTGGGTTGTAACAACACCAAATGAGCACTCCATGATTTGGGGCTTTACTGTGGAAATGTCATTATGCTGTGACCTGTGCCACTTTCTCCAATATATGCAAATATTCCCACTTAATAGTAATTATTTGGGTAGAACTGCTCTGTATGCCTGTATGATTAACAATAAATATACTGATATTAAAAGGAACTAATTCTCAGCATTTACAACGAAAAATAATCAGGAAGCATGTGCCTTGCCTCAAATCAACCCTGAGACCTCATCAAACCAGACCTGCCTGAACACCACAACACACGGTGTGTCCTGGGATTTACAGGTGTGCTTCTGACAGTGATCGGCAACCCTATCTCATAGTGCCCTGAGAACTAGGCTGACAGAATGACCACACACCTCATGCTTCTGAGAAATGCCCCTTGCATTCTCAGATGAAAACAGATACCAAATTACTGCTGATTTCTTGGATTTCAGGCATTAATGAGGAAACCAAGAATGTGCGTGTGTGTGTGTGTGTGTTTAACTCCAAGTATACTTCATTTTTAGGTCTTTAAAGACTGCACAAAATCAGGCCTTAAACAGCTTAAAATGAAAGACCTGAATTTACTTAAATTCTTGAAAGGCCAACATAGAAAGCTGGGCCAAGTGGTAGATGGAAACATAGTCTTAGCATCTACCCTGCTGGAAAATGAGCACATCAGCTCAGAAGAACGGGCTGGATGAGATGAAGATGCAGGATGGGATGTCCTAAGTGCTAATTGCAGTGATAGGCAGATTCTCCCTTCACTCTGCACCACACAGCATGGCAAAGAAAACAAAGCATCCTCCTCTGTTTCTAAGCAGACGAGAACAATTCCCACCTGGAGCAAAGCCAGCTACTGCACTGATTTCACTATAGCTATGAAATTAGGAGGCATTCAGGCTAACAGAAAAGTAAGGCAAAGCTAGACAACACTGCAAATCTAGCACTTGGTTTTTATTAAGCTATCTATTTTGACAGAAATAGTTTAAAAATATTTATAATGCATGTTCCCTGCTTTTATAAAAAGTAGTAGTTTGAAAAATTTCCCAGTAAACTTAACAGAGAAGTTTCCATTATTGCCAACTGCATTATCCTTTTCATGACAGCTGGAACTTCAAGCTTAGCACCCACAGTTCTCTGCTTGTATGAAAATTCCAATTCACATAAAAAACAAACCAAAGCAAAGCAAAAAACCCCAAACACCACCACCCGCCCCCGCCAAGTTTCTAGTGCTCCTGGTCCCAGGAATAGTACTTGGAAATGTGAAATCTGTGTGGCCAGAGCCAGAAGGCCAGAAAAACAAAAAGAAAAAAAAACCCCAAAATATGCTGTTGGGTTTTTGATCATTAAGAAACAAAACCCAAAGTAATTTCATCTGTTTTACGAGCCTGACTCATGACTTTGATGGCAAAAGGTGATAAAGACCAAGTAAATATTAAGCAACCTTTTCAAGCAGATTTATTGATACTGTGTGCTAAGAGGAGCTCAGATCCTTGCTACTGACTCTCGGCAAGGATGTAGCTGCTGACACTTGGCTAGCATCACCAAATGCCACATCTCCTCATCCTCAAACAGCAAACAGCATGTCCTCTGCCAGCAACAGAGCCTGAGTAACTAACAATTAATGGTGATCCAGGATTACCTGGTAAGACCACCAGCCTAGAAGGAAAGGACCCCTTGCAAAGTATGACAAATGGTAATCTTGTAACTAAAATGAAGTTATTGAAGATCTGAGTTCTGCTTCTGTTCTGGCAAAGGTTGTGCCGCCACATGGAAGAGCTGGGCTCCTGGACAACCTGAGCCAAATTTCTTAGGAAGCTGGAAAAAAAGCAGGAATGAGCCATCAGGTTAGGCCAAGCTACCTCAACTCCCATTAATGTCATTACTTAAGTGAGCAGGCTAAGCACCTGTCCAGGGGCAGTCAGCATAAACCTACCAATTCACAAAACTGCAGCGACTTGGTGTTGAGGCTGGTCTTTCTTGACATATCTGAAGTTATTATAACAGCACCTCTTCCAAGTGATAGACAGACATTCTGATTTTTGAAGGCATCTTTCACCAGGAAAAACCGCTCTGTTTTCAAAGCAGTTCTCAGTCTTCTCTTTTAAATTAGACACCGATATTAGCTTTCTACTCTTGGAGTCCAAGATTTCATCAGTTCAAACAAATAAACCTAATAACGTCCTTTGAAGGGCGCCATGGAAATAACTCTGACTTTGCGTAACACTGCAGCAGAAGTTTCATAAACCGTTCCCATTAGCCAAAGTTGCTGAATGAAACTGAAACGTTATTAAGACAGTAACTTTTTTTTTTAATAAATTTTGGAGGTATATTAGCTATCATGCCAGAGCTCAGTAGCTTCTTAGCTGTAGTCTTATTTTAGGAGTAACAGCAATTTCTAAATGCTAAGTTTCACAAGATCAGGAAAAAGATCTCTTCTAGGTTGAGCACAAAAAAAGCCCCACCAAATTCATGCGACTCTTGAAGTGGTTGAAAAAAATGACCAAAATTTGCTTTAGATTACATCAGCTGTTCAGAGTTGGAGACAAGGGGGAGATGAAGACACATTTTCATGAAGCTGTCTCAGCTTTTCATGTTCCCACTAGTAAAAGACAGATTCATGTTTATATAAAATTTAATATGCAAGCTGTTCACCAATAATATTAAAATGCCCCTTTACATTTAATATTTGCTAAAATTGCTGAGTTATTTATGTCAGCGGTAAGATTGCTGCACATGTGCAGTAGCTGTTTCATCATAATATATTTTAGCACACATTTATTATGAAGCTGTTGGCATTACGGTGCCTAAACTTCTATTGCTTCCAAGGAGAAATAGATCATCGCCGGAACGTTCCTACACACAGGGCATGTAGCTATGGAAATACAATGTCAGATGCTTCTTCAGAGTTGTTACGTACAGCACAGATTGAGGGTGAGCCTGCAGAAAACCTGCTCTGGAGGTCCTATAACTGACAGAGATTTTTTTCCCCTGTGTTTCAAGAGCACTGATATCCCCACTAATGACACCTCTCTGATAAATGCTGTGCAACATCCCAACATTAGGGCTCTACGGCACTACGAAAACCAAGATGAACTTTGCAGTTCCAGTAACTGGAAATGGGACTGTATAGGCATGCCAGCCAGCCAGCCAGCGCTTTGAATGAATACAAAACACAACCAGCAGTCTTAGGGGCTACATAATTCACAGCTCAGGCTACTCTGTTAGTAAAATCCTCTGTTCTGAACACAGCATTGCTGCTGCATTCAGTTGGCATGTCTCCGTGAAAACCTTACCAAAAAGTTGAGTAGAGTGACAGTACAGACAAAGTTAGCACCCTAAGTCAGATCAATGTAATCCATCTGAAGTTCTGTGTTTACTACAGGTTGCCTTCTCCTAGAAGGCTCAGAGAAGTGCTGGGAGCTCACAAAGGCATGGAAGAACTGTGGCATTAAAGACTGAGATTGCTCACCTTGGAGAAGAGATTAAAAGATGTGACAGCATCTTTTTGGCAAAGTCTGAATGGTGAAGAGATGGGGAGGTTGGGAATTGCTGTCTCCTCTCCCACCCAAGAAGGGGCCTTCAATGGAATGTAGAGATGTTCAATGAAAAAGTGATAAAGAAATACTTGGTAACACATGCATAATTAGATGGCAGAACTCATTACCATAGGAAGTCACCCAGACCAAGAATTCAGCAAGACTCAAAGAGGATTTGGGCATTTCTATAGACAACAAGCGAAACCAGTTACAATAGCAAATGTTAAAAAAAAACAAGTATGGGAAAGACAACAAAATCTGGTGCTTTAGGGGCCACAGATTTATGATCTTACTGTTAAGGATTATCCCAAGACTTCAGAAAGAATAGAAAATTTCAACTCTGCCTACAGTGAGGATTCTTAGACCTTCTGAAGCATCTGGTGATGGCCACACAGAGAGAGCACTCTTAATCCTCTGGTCTGATCCTCTTTGGCAATCCGCAAGCGTTTAAAGGGAACATGAAGTGTACCAAGTCTATTTGTATCCAAAACCCAGTGCAAAGTAGATTCAAGTGAAGATTTTTTTTATGAAATATCTGAGGAGCAGACACCCAGAGCAGAGCACTCTAGTGACTCAAAATATCTTCTGGAACCCTACATTCAACAGGCAAAAAGCAGAACTGCCCTAACAAGAGAGCACATTACCAAAATCCTAACGTGAAAAAGGTCTGTACTTCATCTACCAGTCTTCACCTTCACTTAACAAAATACTACTGATGTATATAAAAACGATGGCAGGTGGAAATGCATTAGTTTTTGAACAAAATGTGGCTTCTTAGAGAGAAGCTCTAGGCTCCCGTCTTCAGTGAGACATTCTGCTGGTGTTGACCCGGGTACCCACGCTCACTTGCCCAGCCAGGTAACTGTCCAAAGTTGTCCTTCCACCTCTCACAGATGACTTTTCTGTTTCTGCACTAACTAAGTCCAAAATACCTCATCCTCTAAGACACTAAAGAATGTCTTTGCATGGCAGAGACAACCACAGCATCAGACTTCTCAGTTCTGATGACAGCCTATGAACACCAGATCCCTCATTTAGCCCTAAATAACACTGCCCAGTATGTCACCATTATTTAGTTGCTTTGATTAATTACATCTTTGCAATGACTTTGTTACATAAATTGGCTTCCTATACATATTAAGCGCCTTTCTGTCTCCCTGTGAGTTCACTTGATGATGAAATGGCTTTCTGACTGCTAAGGATTGAGTGTCACACAGATGCCTCCGCCTACATGCTTAATGTCCTTCTCTGGCCTAAAATTCACTATACATAGAAACAAGTATTAGTATTCTAGCTGTGGCACCCAGAGCTGCCGAGACTCGGCCAAAAGCTTGACAGATTTATATCGTGCAGAAGCGATGATGCAGAAGACTGGGAGAGGATCTGGATTTTGTCTCTCCTGCTTTGCTGTCTTCCATCCTTTTTCTTCCTTCTCATTCCCTTCTGAATTTGCCTTTTTCCTCCCTGTCCCCTGGCTGTACCAATGACACATTACAATACATGTGACACTTGATTTGTAGCTTCTATCCCTTCAGTAACTCTGGTAATCATCCTTCCTTCTTTGGTAAAACAGCTCTGGAGGAGACTGGAAAAGGGCAAGCGAGCACTGGGGAAGGAAGCATCTGGTTAAAAGTTGAGCCTGTTCCTCCTCCTCCACACTCAAATCTCTAACCTGAACACTCAGAAGAAACACACCTGATGATTCACTAGAGCAAAAGCATGGGAACTGACAGAAAAAAACTAAGATAAAGCAAAATTATGTCAAAAAAGGGACAGGACAAGCTTAAGATGGAAGTAGGCTGGCAGGTGAAAAAAGTTCCAAGCATGGCATTCAGTTTTGCAGAGAATTTTCCTCAGGCTTTGTCATATGTGGGTAAGAGCCTCAGATGACAGTGAAGAAATCATTATAGATCAGAACAGGAACAAATCTTCAATGAACATGTATTTTGCACATCAACAAGAAGATGGAGAAGGAAGGAGGATAATCTTTGGAGTTTAATCCTGGAGAAGCCCCAGCTACAAGAGAAATCAAAGGAAACCGAGTATACCAAGTACCTGTCAGAGGTCCTAGACACAATTGTGCTACCGTAAACTTCACATTAGGATGATTCTTTGGTGGCAGAGTGGAAACTTTGATTTGGAATTTCCTTACTGCAAAGCCCTTAACATTTTCAACACAAGACTTGGGTTTAATTTTAATAGGTCTGGGCAACAGACGTACTGACAGTGGCAAAGGCTTTTTGTATCACTTTCCCGAGCAGAACACAGGGCCTCAAATGGCCAATTAAATACAAAATTCTATTTAAAACAAAAAAAGCCAGAGCCATTGTCTTTTTAAAAATACCTGATGTTTAAAGCAGACTAAATTGAGTCAGTATCTGGGAATGTGCGTGCTCTGACCTGTGTGAAAAGGCAGCCCAGGGTACCGTGTACAGGCAAGACAGTTACCATGGATACCTCACTGCTTTAGGTGTAGGAGCTAAACATTACAAACAACTTTGCAGCATTTGGCGACTGGCCTCATAAAAGCACTGTGAAGTAACAATGAATTCTGAGATAAGCATTATGATCTGTTTCTTGACATGTGAATATAAATCTTTGATCATAAAGCAAAAGACAAAAGCAGGATTGTGAGGAAATGGCCAGCTACTGCAGGCCTTAATTTACTGTCCACTCCCAAAAGGTGCTATGTTCCTTGGCTTGCACTGATGGTAGTGGAACCTACAGGTAGGCAGCTTGTCTTGGGATACTGTCCTCCTGCCTAAATTTTTACTTAAATTAGGACTTGGGACTTGAGTCAACACAACAGAGGCAGGAGACAATGCAGCCAGAGTCAAAGTAGCGCAACTGTTGATTACAAACCTTTCCTTCTTAAAGTTTCCTTGTAAGAGCACAAGTTACATTGTAAATATCTACCACAGGGTTTATGGTACCACACATGTTGAGTACATTAAAGGAGAGCTATTTCACCTGAAATGTTATACTGTATTCCCACATCTCTCAAAGATCACTGGTCTTTGTGGGGAGATGCTAAATGCACCTGTTGGGCAGTAAGCTTGTGTGCCTACTGAATGCCCACAGTACTCAAGAGATGCCATAGATTTCCTGGCTGGAGAAGCACGGCTCCGTGACTGCACGCCCACCTCTCGGCCTAAATAACACTCCACCTGGCAGACAGACACCCTCAATAGAAAATCTGCTTCATCCCGCTGTGTCTAATAGCAGCAAAGGATATTCACCCCATCCACTAACCCAAACTATCTGGTCTATTGATCCAACAGTCAACCATTTCTCAGGCAGTGAATGCATCTGTCTCCTCCTTCCTTAATGCTCAGGTTCACAGGAAAGCACTTGAGAGGCTTTCTCTTGCTTTTGGTCAAATGATACACAACAGAAGTTCAGGTTCAGGTAGGGCTAGTGTTAGGTTTCAGGAGGTGAAAAATCCATCTCAAGGAGATTTATGATAATACAAACTACTCCACAACTAGAAGCTTAGATGGATTCAATGTGGTGCTCTTACAGCACTGGGATGCTTTGACATCAGCATTACAGACATATTTACTGCAAAGCTGTAATAGTCAAACCCCTTCATAAGGCACAGATGCTAAACAGCAACGTGCTGGAAGAGCTGCTAGTTACCAGCTAAGCAGTAAGCAGAGAAGTTGAAGCCGATCTCAGATGCAGATGGTGTACCTGTCAGGTGCATTCAGCTCATAAGATTCAGTGGAACATATGTATAGATTGCATACCTACAGCGTTTCATAATCAAATAACACATATTCTTCCGACTTTCTGCAGACCTGTAACAGAGAAAAGCAGTCTCCCTTTCCATTCTTTGTCCGATGCTTTTGGCAATGAGCAAGTTTCTTACAGAAACTGTAAGAAATTTTGCACTGAAGGCACCCTAGGTCTTTGCTGGCACAGAGCCATCTTTCAGCCTTCGTGGCATGTACTGCGCAAAGCAAACAGGGCACAAGCAAAAACTAAACTCTTCCTTGAAATGACTAATACGCTAGATCTGTGCCACGAGAGACCACCTTTCTAGTATCACTCTTTCTTTGTGCCCGTAATGACAAGAAGGAACAATATAGATCACATAAATGCCAAAGCAACTGATTCTATCTGCAAACTAAGTAGGCAGATTTGAAAAGTAACACAGCGCCAAGGGCCTATTTACCTTACTTGGCAGCAGTGTGAGTGCTTAGGTCCCCACGCAGTCAGAGTTATCGGCAAAAAATAATCCTTAAGTTTGATCTAAGCTCTCCCCATCAACGCTCTTACTACAGATACCTTAGTTCTGTAACAGTGAGGAGCAGGTGATGACCGAGCAACCTCTAAACCAATAAAGACCAGTTTCTTGTTGGGCAAGGGTGAAGGATTTCCTACTTCTTATGAATGATTCTTTAATGCTGCTCCGTTAACACACGGGAGGGGAACCCCAGGGACCAGCCCACGGCTAACACTGAGCAGGCAATGGTAATGGCAAGGGTACAAGGAAAACGTGGCTGGAGTGATCCCATCATGGCTTTAATATCATTAGAAACCCGTTCACTGGCTTTAATGGGATTTGGATCAGGTGCAAAGGAAGCCACCTTTCATTTCCCTGATCTGTTAATAAGCAACTCCCAAGTATCTATTGTTGCATGTCGGCACCCAAGGGAGGTGCACCCCCCCCAAATCCACACACAAGCAACCTCAATAGTCACAAATCAATTTGATTCTTAATAAATTAATGAGAGGAATTAGTAACATAGGTAAGGAAATGAAGTAAATAATTAAATATAAAATTTTAACTTGGTGTTTTCTCCTCTAGCAACGCTCCTGGGTACTTTAAGTAAACAGCTGTCCAAAAGAAGCCTGTAAGTGGCTAGAGCTATAATCATAAAGATATTAACCTTAGCATCTAGATAGCGGGAAGCGAGGTATTGAACATGCACATTAAAGCCTTACATGTAGCAGAAGGTATGCTGCAAGCCCAAACCCATCGCTAACACCGCACCACTTGGAAGAAGCACCACCTGATTTTCCTGGATACCGCCTGCGCTACACTTTAACATCAGAAAGAGTCTTTTAAAAATATTTCATTACGTGCAATTTTGGCTGAGGTTTGTTGCTATTCCTTGCCCTCGTAACGAAGAGATTAGGTAGATTTACAGCAAGACATAAACTCCTTGCTATTTTCCTACAGAAAGAATCCCACTCCTCCTCATTTAAAAGCTGCTAGCCTTGCTGTAGGTGGTAATTATGTTGAGGGTGAATTGCTGTGGTTTCTGTCTGGCAACACACAGCACTGGCACATGCAATCCCCACACTGTCTGGAAACAGCATTACATCAAACCATCCGAGCTAGTGGCTTACACAACCAGCTACAGCCCTTTGAAATCTGTCAGCTCCAGCTTCTCAGGCATCAGCTTCATCACATTTATCAGGCTCCTTTAAAAACAGAATATGGAAGCATCGTCCTTTAACTTAAATTAAAATCTTATGACAAAAAAGAAATAAATCTACATATCAAAACAGCAAACAACTGCTCGATTTTAACACTAAATCTGAACTCGGTTCCTGAGAACCCACGGGTGCATCCATGGAACGCTGCAGAGAGGAACCTCAGACAACACGAAACAAGACAGGACCAGAAAGAGAAGCTGCATGATGCTGCTAGTGAAATTAGTTAATCAGTTAATGTGGAGCTAGTCTACAGGTCCCTAATGCAAGGCTGCAGTGCACACTGTGAGCAGGCACATCCCATAGTTAAATCCACGATCAGGTTCTTAATTAAATGCAGCTCTGCTGGGATCTCTACATCAAAATTAAAAATCCCTGAGAAATCTTGAGTCAAACACAGCGTTCAACTTCATGTCTCCAGCTGTCGGGTGGCAACGTCACGTTACGTGAAGACCCGTGAATAAGTGGTTTCCCCCAAAATTGGTGGGACCAGACATGAAGCAGGGAACCGCTCGGCCCAGGAACAGCTGTATCTGTCCCAGCATCATAGCTGTGTCTGATGAATGCAACAGCCTAAGCCACAGAATCACTGCATTTTTCTACACGATTTGAAAACAAACACGTTGTACTTTAACAAGAAATGCTGTAACTATGTCCTTGGAGGATTGTTGTTCTGTACCAAAGAATTATTTCCCTTCCCTCCCCTCCCCCACTTCCCTCCCCTATGAATTAGTAAATGAATTTCTGCCACAAACCCTCAAACCATATTCTTCCCAATCAAAGAGTGAAACGATACCCAAGAGAGCAAGACAGCACAAAACCAGTGAGATCCTGCAGACAGCTAGACTGGATGGAAAGCTCCTGCCACTGCCACACACACAGATGGGCACACACGCTCGGAAAGCCTATGGGGGTAAAACAGGACAATACCAGAAAGAGGATTACATCCAAGCGACATTGCTGGAAAATGTTCTCCTGGAACTGGACAGCTGAATCATCTGTGACCAGACCAAAAAGGATGATAGACAACAAAAGACAGTACATGTAATTTAATAAGTAAGCACAGATTTCTTCGGGGGGTTTTTTCCCCCCTCTCTTGACTCTGCACTACAAGTTTGGAAACAATTCCTTAAGGGCAGCATCCATATCATGGGAGAATCCAGTGTATGCGTTTATGGGCAAATATATTACAATCTGCATATATTTTCTGGGGAAACGAAGCCTGCAGTTTTTTGCTCAGGGTCTGCAATTCAGTGTTTTAGCAAATGGGGGATGTAATGTGTGCCTGTGAACTCAGCCAGAATACAGATCCAAGAAGATGGGATTCTTATAATGTTTTTTTGTAAGATGCACTGCTACCGGGCCTAAATAAAAAGCTTTTCAAAAAGTCATTGCACATAGCATGAGAATAAAGTGCTAGTCCCAGCAGCAGCCGCACAGCCGGTATCCACATTGTACAACAATCGCACAGCTCAAATCGTGACTATGAAAGGACAGCCTGAGCAGCAGGTGGGATGGAGGGATGGCAGGGGAGTCCGGGGCCGAGCACCTCTTTCTCCAATCTGTCTGTTCATCAGTCATGTCACACGGGCTGTTCCCCTGCAAGGAACATCCAGAGGAACAGAGAAGCTAAAAATGCGGGTCCCAGGCAGGGGAAGCAGCTGGCAGGCATCTGTAATTGAATTCCAGGGGGACTTGGTCTATTTTTAAAATTCTCTGTAGGTTGCCTTTTTTTTTTTTTTTTAAACAGGTGAACATTTCCAAAACTCGATACAGTTTTCAAGTTTCCTGACGTACACCTCTGAGTTCCAGCACTGTGCAAAAATCATGAAACAGCAGCAAAGCACGAGCAATCAGAACCGGATTTTAAAACTCTGCACCAGGGAGGGAGAAAAATTAATCAGTTTTATCTTTAATTGTATCTTGTAAAGGTAAAGAACTTCTGTTTTGAAGTGCAAACATACAAACCTCTTCTGCTGTATTTATAGCCTAAACTAGAAGGACACGGGTTTTCTACTGACTCCAAAATAAACCAAATTTCACTGTTGTTCTTAATGTGCTGTGCTGCTGCAGTATCTACTAACCCACAGCTCTAAGGGCACACTGATACCTGAGGAATTTAGCCCTACAAAAAACCCTAATTAAAATGCAAAGATTTTTGTTATGTTCTTTCTGTAAGTGATATCCAAATGTGTTTCTCTTCAACGGCTCTAACACCGTATCAAGTCAGAGCCAACTCCTAAATCGCTCTCATCCATGAGGAACCTGACCCACTCCAGTGGCATAAAATCATAAAATGGTCTGGTTTGGAAGGAACCCCAAGGATCACAGAGTCCCAACCCGCCTGCCACAGGCAGGGCCACCAACCTCCAGGAATAATCTACACAAGGTTGCCCAGGGCCCCATCCAACCTGGCCTTGAACACCTCCAGTGCAGGGACGGGGCATCCACCACCTCTCTGGGTAGCCTGTTCCAGCACCTAACCACTCTCTCTGTAATGAACTTCCCCCTAATATCTAATTTAAACCTTCCCTCCTTTAGCTTCAATCCATTCCCCCTTGTCCTGCCATTATCTAGAGCATGTAGAGCTTTCTGCACCTTTAGAGCTCCTTTATCTCCTGTAACGCCTGTTAGATGATAACCGGAGTCTGAATATTCTCTCGCCACAGCCTGGAAGAAGAACAGTCACTTCTTCTGTTGTTAATCTCCAGCTGCCATAGATGTCTGATTCTGCTTTCCCCAGGAGAGGCTGGGTCTGGGATCACATCCTCACCCTTCCTTGGAGAGATCGGTGATGGGTGGATCCTAAAGGATCCTAAAATGTAGCTTGGAATGGCTAATACGAAGCAGAACCCAAAGACTGCTAACGCTGTACAGGAAAAGTTCCCGTTTCACTCGCAGCACAGTCCAGTCTGAACTACACTCATTTATTTTTCGTGATGCTGCAGCAAGTTAAATTCTCTGACAATAATGAGCAGCCACCAACTGCATCACCAACTCATTAAGTCAACTCAGTATCCACTCATTAGCAAACACATTTATATGCTGTGGATTTAAGACTTACTGGCTGGCAGAGATGTAGTGTATGATATTTGTCAGGGTATAATTTCTATTATTTTTGTTCTGATTTGTATAAAACACTCCTTATGTAGCTGCAGCATGCCTCCCCTCTGTCTTTCTACAGTGCTGGAGTCCAGAAAGTAACAGTTTTTTGCATATGAAACAATTAGAAGATAAAGCCAGGGATCATTCCTCAGCGCTTTGCAAGACAGGGTTATGTAATGCTACATCGCAATGTATATTTAAACGTCGGTGTGTTAACTGCAGGTATAGAGATGAACTGAAAGAACAGAGGAAAAGAAACACCTCTGAACGCCAGAAAAAACACCGTCTTGTGATGCTTATTAATAAAAAAAGTGACTCCAACAGGATCTTTCACTCAGAAATATAATAAATACAGGATAACAGAAAGTGTATCACATAAAGTGATGATATCATTTACTGAATATTCCCCAAATGCACAACCAGTATACCTGATCCTAACAAACAACATCGGATTTCGTTGCAAGCACAGCTTTTTAAACGGCTATTTTCTTCCCGTAGTGGTGGCAGGGGAAATGTTGAAGCAGCACATGTTTTGACTGCCATGCAATCAGGCTGCCTGTAAACAGCACAGTCGGGCCCTGAGAAAGCAGGGAAGACTGAACGCAGCTGAAAAATTTCAGAGGGCTTGGTTTCTTCACAGCTCCTGGGCAGCAATATTCTCCTTTTCAAGGCCAAGACAACGAACATTAGCTTCCTTCCATTGGAGGAAGAATGATGGCATTTACAGACATACTTTGGAGGAAAGATGGGGTGAATGCTGCAGGGTGGGGATAGGGCAATCGCTCCTTGTTCAGCTCCGTTGTGTCAATTTGTTCCTCAGCTGCCGATTAATAAAAATTGTCACCCAAATATTAAGGTGACCTAGCTCCTCCCTGTTGGTTTGCGTTTGGGTGGTGGGGTTTTTTTTTGACCCCCCCTGCAGTCACAGGACCTTCTTTTAACAGAGAACTGGACCAAAGGCAAGAGCTTCACAGCAAGAGCGCCTGCAGTTCCCCCCAGACATCCCTGTGTAACGCCACTGGGGACTCTGGCATAGAAAGTAACTTATGGCAAGTCCTAACGAGCCACCCGCACGCTGCAACTTTAGCGTCGGCAAGCCAGCACCCTCTACCAAAACCCATCAGCCTCCTCCGGATGGCTACCCTTGTCAACCCTGCCATAAGCCTGAGGAGTCAGCTTTGCCACCTGCGGAGCTGCTTTCTGAGGCAAGGCAGCCAAAGGCCGGGGAGGGCCAAAGCCCTCCGCCCGGCAGCAGCAGCACAGCTGCTCTCCCGGGCTCCTTCGGCAGCGGGAGAAGGAAGAGGGGGAGGAGGAGAGGCGGCTGTTCGTCTCCTTCTTGCTGCTGCTGCTGTTGCTGCTGCTGCTCGAGCCGGGTTACATAACGCCTGATCTCAGGCCGGTCGTGGCGGGGCGGCGATGTGCGCGCGGCTTATCGCTTCCCGCACCGCGAGCCAGCCCCCTCGCCTCGCAGCGCCGGGCGGCGCGCGGCCCGTCTCGTGCCGGCGCGCGACCGCTCCACGCCACCTAATTGAATTTCGGGGCCGGGAGCGACGCGCGGCGACACGTGACGCGCCCCCGCCGGCGCGCGCTGCCAGACACTGCGGCCGTTACGTAACTGCCCGGCCGCGAGAGGACCGCGCGCGCCCCCGCCCCCGGCGGCAGCCGGCGCCCGCTCCGGCCCTCGCGCAGCGCTCACGTGCGCCGTCACACGTCCCCGCGAGCGGTAGGCGGCGGGAGGCGCCGCCGCTCCCCCGGCCGGCTGGCGAAGCCATCGCCCCGGCAGGGGCCGCCGCCGCAGCCGGAGGGGCGGGGAGCGTGAAGGTAAAACCCCGCGCCCCGCACCGCCAACACCGGGCACCGGGACCGCGCAGCCTGCGGCGCGCTGCCACCCGCTTGCCGCAGCGCCCGTGAGGCCGCCCGGAGGGTCCGGTCACCCAGCACTCACCCACGTCCCGCTCACAGCCGGCGGGTGTCCTGCCCTCAGCAGCGGGGTGCGCCTCCTAGCCCGCTCCAGCTTGGTGCGTGGCTAAGCCACCCGGTATGGCTCATCCGGAGGGATCTGCCACAAGCAAGGCACAGGCAGCGTTGAGTAATGGGCGCTGCTGGGGAGCAAAACACGCTACCCCCTCCTCGTATCCGAGACGAGGGGGGTCCCACCGGTGTCACCGTCTGCAGGTCTGCATTGCTAAACGTGGTGGCCGCGGCTGTGCCCCAGGAAAAGCGCAGGGTTCACACCACGTCCGGCTGCCCCGGTGGGAAGCTGCCAGCCACCCCAACCATGCTCGGCCTCGCTGCCTGCATATGGTGGGGCAGGACTGTAGGGGAGAGGGCGCTACGTACGAGACCCTGCTCCTTGCCTTTCCTTGGATCACCCCCTTGGATTGCAGATTTTTGGAGCCACCTTGGCGCAGAATTCTTCCTTCAGGAGAATGAGTGTTGCAAGTCAAGTTGGCCAACAGCAGGAAGAGCCTGTGAAGTCTGCATGACTGGAGAAGAGACTCGTTTCACGTATGCCAGCGTTTCAGCAAATTTTAAAAAGCTCATTTCTCCCCCCCCACCATAGAAGCCAACTTCGGAACAAGAATTTATGCAGATTTAATCCAAAGCCAACCTGACTAAATCAGTGTTTGTTAAGACTTCATACCCTTTTTTTCCCAACAAATCTTTCATTCACAAAGCCCAGGAGCACACTGCTTGCTTGATTTAAGGAGGAGAAAATGGGCACCCTGCCAACTGCTAGGTTCTGCACTGTCATACACGAAGTCCTGCTTCCACTTTCAGAGAGACCTTCTCTGAAGGTGAGTCATTCGGTCCTCTGGAGAGGAGCCCAAAACAGGAGCTAGCTTGTGATATTTAAATGTATCTTCTGCTGCACCTACACATGTCTGCAGAGATGGTAGATCACTGGCCAGCAGGCTCAGGACAGAAAGCGATGCTGTATTCAAATAGCCCGACAGAGGGGAGATCAGCTCCCAACCCTTGTCCTTCAGCGACCCTCCTCATGGCAGAAAAACAAGAATGAACTAAGCCCTGGGCCCAAACACGGTGTTCATCAAGTCAGAAACAAGCATTGGTGCAACATACCTATTCACCAATTTCAGAAAAAAAAATGAGGAAAAAAAAATAATAAAAAAGGCAGTTTCCCCAGGGTGGCTCTTGCTCAAGCCACTGTGAACTTGTTTGAGCTGCACATGTGCTTTTCTAGCAAGCCTGTGTCTGAAAGAGCCCCTTTGTGCACCGCTGCAGCTGCCCGGCAGCGGGCTTGCCACCTCCCGTGGCTCTGGAGGCCCCTGCTGGAAGATGGAGATGGACGTGCACGGCCGAGTCCGGGGCAATAAACCAGCGACTTTTTCAGCTGGCAAAGCTGCAGTGGGAAATAAATAGTTCAGAACTGTGCAAAAGAGCTTGAGAAAACACTTCTGATTCACTCTGATTTTATTACCTCATGGTCCTTGCGTGGGGCAGTGCCCCAGCTGGTTCGGTAGTAAAAAGAAAATAAAATTGCACTGCGTAGGGCTTGGTAGTGCAACAGATAGTGATCAAAGTAGCAAACGTAAGACACACAAGCCATAAACTGCTGGCTAGTTCAAAAGAAAACATTATCCCAGCAACGCTTCCTTTCCTGCGCTCAAATAAAGTCTGTCTTCAGCTAAGAACCGGGACAAAACACAGAGAAAAGGTAAAGTATGTGCAAAAATGGGAAAGAGAGAGAGAGTTTAAAAAAAAAAATAGGGAAATTTTTTTTCACATTTTCAAATTGTTTATAGAGTTTAAAAATTAAATACATGTTGAATTCAAGTATGTGTCAGCTAGTTTACTTCCTTTTTTTTTTTTCTTTTAGAAAAAAGGAAGTAAAAGACCTGTATTTAGATTACCTGGTAGGCTAGAATTTGCTACCGAGTTAAAACAAGCTCTTTTCAGTATCACAGGCAAGGAAATAATCAGTTTATATAAACAGCTTCATTTAAGTCAAGTGACTGCCTGCAGACCGTGCTCTGGAGAGCAAACCCTTGGAACCAGCCTCGCAGAGCACCAGGTTGGGCTCCAGAAGCAGCCGCCAGTTCCTCTGCCACCTCCTAGCCCTCGCTCGGCGCGCGTGCTCGGCATGCTGAAGCGCAGCCAGCGCTGCTCTCGTTTGACTTTCCTTTGGCTGTGTGGCATAGCAGGTTATTTGCACACACAGGCAGAAATAGGTAGCACTTTGCCCAGACTTCTGCAATACAAATTACTCATTTCTGACTAAGCACGCCGCAGCCCAAAGTAATCTCATAAACTTGTTACTCTGTCTGAAGGGGGGTTGGGGGGTGGGGTGGGGTTGGGTTTTTTCATGCCAACATTTCCACTCTAGCACCAGAACAAAAATCCAAACTCAAGTAATAAAAGCTGAGTTTCTTCCCAGGCATGGTGTTATTCACTGTTAGAATATTTAAAATGTGAGGAAAAAAGAAGAAAAGGACAGCCTAAACTGTTCAACTCACATTTTTCAATAGTCCCCTTCTAGGTCCTCATGGTCAGTTTTATTGTCAGAATTAAAATGACTAGGCGAACAAAATGCTAGCAACAACCAGGACAAATGTAATAAAGACCGTGACATAGAACCAGAACAATCCTCTGTGCCATCCAGGGTAAATTTACTGACCATCACCCACTCTATTGCCAGCAGCGAATTACCGCTGTTATTTCCTCTTGCCTCACAAAAGCAACCTACTTAACATGGGTCTCTGCAAAATCAAGGGAGGTCAGGCTCTACACCCTATTCCCCAGCAACCTCTCTAGCCCCTTTGAAAAAAACCCAACCCTCCTCTGACTAGTAAAAGAGGAAGAACTTCCCAACAACATGCAGGACTTCCAGCATTTGTTTAAATGCAAAGATTTTAATTTTTATAGAGAGCCACAGTCAAATATTTGTATATTTAGAAGACCTTAATTTCCTAAAGGGCTAAACTACTTGCAGTAGAGCATCCTGGGGGGAACCCACACGCTGAGAACCTCTAGCTGGTCATAGCTGAGAAAACACCTGGGTCAAGCAAAGCTGCTTGTTCCCCTGGAGTCAGTAAGAAGTCTTCACACTGAAAGACCTGAGAGTCAAGGTTATCTAAATTCCTTTGGCAGCCCAGACTGGTGGACTGGCATCCAGCACTCACGGATGTGGGGCTAATGGGACACGGATGCTTACAACTTAAGGCGCCAAAAATACGGTTTTCTGCAAGAAAGAGGAGAAAGGTAGTTTTAAAAAAAAAAAAAAAAAGGAGGGTGCTTTAAGAAGCTTGCAGGAAAAAGGAATATAGAGACATTGCTAGCATAACTGCTCAGTACTTGGGGACAAAATGTTTTGGACAACTCTGCCAAGAGGAATTTTCAGTGTGATAAGGTGCTCTGCCCAACCCCAAGTGACAGCTCTGCATCTGGAGTGACCAACACTAGTCCAAACCTTCAGAGCACATTCCATTGTGTGCCAGCACAGCCTCTTGCTGACATCCACGCTGCGTCAGCACATTAGGCTCGTGACTGCGTACAGCGGGAAGCATCCGCACGTGTGCGCTCCGAGCAAGACCCAAGCCATGGTGAAACTGCAGTGGGAAGAAAATGGATCAAAAGGGCCTCGCTGGCAAGGTGCCATGTGCTGCCCATGAAAAGCTGCTGCAAGGTAAACAAGGCACAACCTGCACAAAGCGTTCATTGCCATCAAGTGAAAGAACACCTTCAGGCTCTGCCCAACAAAAAAAAGCTCTCTGCAAAAAGCTGAGGGGTCAAAGTGACTCTGAGATAATTAATCTCATAGTCCTCAGGGCAATTACCAACTCCAGAACAGGCCGCTCATTGAGTAGCCTGGTCAACACACGTCATTTAGATATTCTGGTCTTTTCCCCCCCACAAACTCCAGAGGTCAGGTAACCTGGCTTGCATTTAAGTAAACAAACGCATGCATAATTCAAGAAAGTGTATTTCAAGGTCTGGGATTTGTTGAAGAAAATTGGAAGAACAGACACTCTAAAGGCTCAAAGAAATACTAAATAATCTCATGATTTTCCAAGCCAAATCTCGTGATTTGTTTGTGGCCTGACTCAGGGTTTTCAGTGCTTGGGGTTGGCAACCCTTGACTAAGCAGGGATATGAAATAAGAGCAAGAGTGACTGCCCGCCAGGCTTCTGTTTTCCTGGGACAGAAGACAAAGCGGCTCTGACAATTCCAGCTGGCAATACCATCCAGGCGCTCCTCCAAGGCCAAACATGCTGGGTAGAATCCTCATCAGACACACACACACACACACAAATCCTATCAGAAGCAGTTCCTGTGGTTGCTTAATAGCTGTTTTACAAAGTTCAATATAGCATATACTTTCCTTTTCTTCAAAAGGGGAGAGGGGAGAGTTGGACCACATTACGGACTAATCCCTTGCCAGATGTCATTAGTGATGAAGTCCCTTAGAAATTACATCAGCATGAAACAAATCAAAAACCATCAAGTTTCCATTTCCTCCTCATGTCTGGCTAGACAGAGACTTCAAGATCAGCTTTCATCTGTGGCCTAGAATCAAGCCTCCTCTGCGTCTTGCTTAGTGTGGCAGGGGTGTTAAGCAAGTAATTGGAACCATTAAAAAGAAGAATCGCTCACTCGCTCCTGCTCCCTTTCCCTGTCAAATACTGACTCCTTCTTCAGGCTTCCCCAGAGCTGTTTCAGCACATTGCAGTGGTTTCTCCCTGCTCCTGGCAGAGGTATGTGGCTCCAGCTAGGACATATGTCTCCAGCATGGCATCCTCCTGGGTGATGCCAAACTGGGAGCCTTCCCCTCAGCTGATGACCCCAAATGTCCCCTCACATCTGGTATCTGGCAAGGCAGGCTGGTCAGGGATCAGAATCTAATTTCCACTTCCCTGCAATGCTCGACCCTCCCCTACCTGCTCAGAGGGTGATAGATGAGGAGCAGAAGCACAGAAAGAGGTGGAGTAGAAGGGCCTTGCTGGTTCTGAACCACGTTTGCTTCCCCTAGTATGGCAAGAACATAGCCCATCCCAATATCTGAGAGAAACACATCTAATTCCTTGTGTTTGGACTGACTGAACAACAACAAAACAAAACCCCAACCTACTCATAAACTGAGGTTTTCTGTAGGAACTCGGTTCCTGAAACACATTTCTGAATCGTAAACCTTGGACTGGAGTGGTTTATGTAATGCCACCGATTCACGCTGCCCTAACTAACCGTAACTAACCATTCCATTATAATGAGTCCATTATCCCCTGCTTTATTGTATTTTCTCTTAAAACAGAGATCAAAGATTTGGATCTAGTGGCATCATGCCGATTTCATTTTTATTACTGGCTCCCTAGGTCTATCATAAATATTCATTGGCCATCCTTAATACAATGCATTGAATTCTGCTCACTGCTATCTCTGGTGCGACTGCAAAGTACAAACAGGGTTGTTGCTCAAACATATTAAATAAAGCAACAGAAAATTTGTGACAGTCAACAACAACAAAAACAACCCCAAACCAACCCCAGCAAACAAAAGAAGCCTTTTCCCCTTTCCAAGGAAAGTCAGAACCAAAGGAGACATTTTCTCTCGCCCCCTCCACGACTGCAGACATTTGGCTGCTGTGGGAATTGAGCTGTGCAGAAGCAGCGGCGGCAGCTGACCTGCTCCCACAGACAGCAGACATTTCTGAAAAGTCCACAGTTGCCACACAGTGGTCTCTGCAATACTGCAGCACTCCTCAAACGTTACCCGGCGGTGGCAGAGAAACTGCACAGAAATGAGGACTTTTCTGTATGGTGGCTAATAAAAGGGAGTGGGGCACACGTGGAGAGAAACATCCCCCAGTCTCACGGTCAGGGAAAAGGCTTATGCAGTTTTATGCTCCTGACTCCCCGCAAAAAACCCTGCATCTACCCCAGACTTCAGGATGCCTGCAACTCGTCACTCAAACATTCCTCTGAACTCCTCACCTCGTGGCTCCTCCCCACACACAGACAGGTCCAAGAGGGGTTTTTGTACCCTGACCACATGAATTGCTCCTGCCCGGTGAATAGGTGCAGACATGGGCCTCTTGGGATGTCAGCTGGGTACTTTAAACAAGCACCAAAATCACTAAAATTAGGGTGGCTGCAGGAATGACGTTTTTTTTCCTTGTGTTACGGAACTCTGAGAGTGCTAATGTGTATCAGACACTTTGTATGCTGAGCAAAAACATCCCCTTAAAAGCCAAACAATAGGGTAGGACACCAAACACACATTCAAATATTTATCTTCCAATATGACTCCACCATGAAGGTAATATGCTACTCATTAAAAAAGGAAAAAAATGGAATAGGAATAAATCATCTAAAATAAATACTCATGCATGTGAATCTGTCCTCACACCAAACTCCACCCACCTGGAGACATGAGCCATTCGAGAAAACTGCTGACTCATTTTACACATTGACCTACAACACACCTTTGGCCACTTACATAGCCCTTGCCAATCTAGTATCTGCTAGAACCTACTACTAAATGCCTTAAAGTTTTGGCTGCTTTATGCACGATTTCAAATACATAACTAAAACCAGACAGAAAGAAAACCTCGATCTTGATGCCTTCGTGATGTGGAATTTCATTTGAATAGCTGTAGTGAGCATGGAATGTAACTTCTAGATGATCTGAAGGCTATTTTAGTGAAATCCATCCCACCTGTATTCAAAACAACAATAATAAAATCCAACTGTTGCTGTTCACATGAAAGATCCTGATCACTTCCATGAATTTTGTACCTGAGTGAGACGAATCATATTCAGAGCTGTGAAGGTTTCATTTGTTAAACAGCCCTCTTCCCTTCCACACTATTCCATT
This sequence comes from Porphyrio hochstetteri, assembly GCA_020800305.1. Classification (NCBI taxonomy): domain Eukaryota; kingdom Metazoa; phylum Chordata; class Aves; order Gruiformes; family Rallidae; genus Porphyrio; species Porphyrio hochstetteri. Next base: position 77,173,479 of record CM036905.1, on the reverse strand, counting down.
TGTTTTTAACTAAAAATAATATTAATATTGAGAAGGATGCCAAACTGTTTGCAGGCACTTATGATCTTCTTGCTGGCTTGCTGCTCTTAAGATCAGATCGTAGAAAATTACATGTAAAAAGGGCTCCTTATGTGACATAAGGAGCATACACTATGTAAAGGGGAAGTTCCAGAGCAGAAATCAGACATTTGAAGTTTAGAGCAAGGAACAAGCTACTCCAGTTTGTTATTGTTTTGGTCAATGCTGTCTAAATCAGTATCAACAGGAAAAATACCCGCAAACATTTTACAGTATCAGATGTTCCTTTAGAGCAAAGATATTACATGTGAGAAAGGCAGATGATATAAGCTCTAAACCAATTTATCAGTCAGGATTCGGGGCTTAAGATTTCTGAAACAAATCTGAGTAACAACATACCATATTCTGCAATTTTGATAAATATGCACTGCCGAGAGGCCGCAGTCTTTAGGAAGAAATGTGTTTACAAGCATGTGTTTTTCCAGCCTGCCGCTAGATTTGTTTATGACTGGGAGAACAAACAAACAATAATCAAGGTTTTGAAACAAAGAGGAGTAAGTACTAGTGAGTAGCGACACCACTGCTCACTCATCTTTCACAGAATCACACAGAATCACAGAATCGTAGGGGTTGGAAGGGACCTCGAGAGATCATCGGGTCCAACCCCCCTGCCAAAGCAGCTCCCTAGCTCATATTGCACAGATAGGCGTCCAGGCGAGTCTTGAATATCTCCAGAGAAGGAGACTCCACCACCCCCCTGGGCAGCCTGTCCCAGGGCTCTGTCACCCTCACTGTGTCAAAGTTCTTCCGCATGTTGGTGCGGAACTTCCTGTGCTCCAATTTGCAGCCATTGCCCCTTGTCCTGTCTCCACAGAAGCTTCAGCTGAGCTAAAGGTAGCTGAGCTAAAGGTAGCAAAGCCTCTGGAGAGATAATATATGTGGATCACGGTCACCAGTAACAATTACCCGTACAAAAGAAAGGGCAAAGCCATGAATGTGCTCAGTCCCGTAAAGCATTTGGGTATGTGCTTCACTCCCACTGCAGCAGCTCTTAGCGCTCTTGTCTTTCATTAGATCAGGACATTACATGTCCTAAGAGGTCAGAAGTGCTGTCTCCTATCTGTCCTTAATAAATGAGACTTTCAGTCAAATGTTCTTGTCCAGGTTAACAAGAGCAACGCACTCTGCCTGAAACTATCCTTGACACAGACCACCAGTAGGACCTCATGCCTGGTCCAAGTAAAGTGGCTTTGAACAGACTTCCAGACACAAGCAGGCAACTGTCCAAGTCTGGATTAAATATGTGGGACCTGCTACTTATTGAAAAAAATTACTCTGCCCTTCAAAAGAAATTGTGCTTTTCAGCTGTGCAAAGGCAGGTTCAGATTAGACATTAGGAAAAAATTCTTCACCAAAAGGGTTGTTGGGCATTGGAACAGGCTGCCCAGGGAGGTGGCTGAGTCACCATCCCTGGAGGTATTTAAAAGACAGGCAGATGAGGTGCTTAGAGATATGGTTTGATAATGTACAGGTATGGTTGGACTCGATCTCAAAGGTCTTTTCCAACCAAATGATTCTGTGATACCGAGTAGCTGCAGTTACACGTTTTTGCACTAGAAGCAAACTAAATCTCTCTGTAAGTGTACATGATTGAAAAGCTGGCAGAATATCTGGGGGATGTCCCCCACATTGTACAGCAGTCTCCTCCTTTAGTCCAGAGCAATGCACATTACAGAAGGGATACCACAAAGATGAGGGATGCTACTTCAGAACAGTCTAGTGGATACCAGAGGTGAAAGCTCCAGAAACATGCAGCACGAACAACAGGCCACACTGGCTGATGGCCTGAGGCTCTAAGCACTATGGCTAACACTACCTGGCTAGTACAAACAGCGGTGGTTATCATACGCCTCCTGGTATCTCTCTGCCTAATTATTCCAGCTTGAAGCCTTGAAGGGGTGGGGGGAAAGTGAAGCCGTGTCCGTTTGTTTCTCTGTAGGTTTTTATTTCTTTGGCTTGTAGAATGTCAGTGGTATGGGTATAATGAGAAATTATCACACTTTTAAGGGTCTGACTACGTTTAGTGTTTAGTCTTGCATATCTGAAAGCTCCGATGCTCCTGCCACTGCAATTACTGGCTTAGAGGATTCACAGCAACAGCAAAGCTCAAATCCTCCTCCGCTCTGACGAGTCAGTGCAGGCTCTGGTTCTGCAGCAGACCACCACCACCACCTCCGTCACGTTAAACCATCGCACAGATGGAGGGGGCTGGCCCAGTTGTGTTTGAATTTTCTGCTGTACTTCATCACTTAACTGTCACGATGAAGTCACAACAGCGGCTTCCTGACTGTACCCAGATTACGTGCTGGTCACGGCAACCAGGCTGGCACTGCTAGAGGTAACCAAACATTCTTCCACCCTGCACTTCCAGTCCCCCCCAAACTCTGACTGGTTTCTTACCGAGAGAGTTTTTAATGCAGGATATTGCAAAAATGTCTTTTACCAACTGAAATCTGCAAGTGATTTTTTTTTTTAATTCAATATAAGCAGCACTGAGCTTAAACGTTCTCCAATAGGATTCCTAACCCCCAATTACCTTACAGCCACACCGAGCTCAGCGAGGAGCACGGCCTATCGACAACTGCAAAAAAAACAGGCTAGTGCACAGGCATTTTTATACATCAGCACGGATAAAACAGACAGCAGAAATGGTGAATAATTAACTGTAATTCTTCAGAATGCCTGCAGTGCCACTAATCCAAAATGGGAGTAGTAACACAAATAATGAATTTTGGATCCTGTTCTTCCTCCTACTTAAAATAAGCATCCTTTTAAGGTATACTACATTCAGCAAGCCCCACATGTTCAGAATTATTCCCTTTTTTCCCCTTTTATATTTACCTAGACATGCTATTTATCCGAATTTTCCTAATTCGCAGATGGAAATAAGTAAAACCCTCTTGATAAGATGAGGCTATAGAACAGAATGCAGTTTGAGTTGAGAATGTGTTTGATTCAAAGAGCTGCACTGCTGGGACACTTGTAGTTGCTCCCAGCAACATCTCCTAGCTTCTAAGGCACATTGAGACCGTTTTTTTCCCAGCAGAAAAAGACCTGCAGGTCCCACTGGTTTCAGCCTGACTGGTAGATCAATACATTCATGAACTGGGACCACTGTGTTTGACAAACTCTTCGGAGTTTTGTCAACAGCTCCACATGAAAAGACTCAGGTCTCCTGGCACAAAATGACCAAGAGCCAATAGTGCCTGTATCAGGGACTACATCTTAGAGGAATAAAATACATTTAAAATACACACCAAACCTGAACTGTTTTTCACACATGTAGTTGGTGCTGTTGCTGAAAACAAAGAGAGGAAAGGATAGCTTACATTTCATATCTAAAGTGGAATGCAGAAACACGAACGCTGCAAAAGGAAAGGCTACAAAGCTGCTGCAATGATTTTCAATCCTGAAGCTCGTGCAAACACAGAAGAGCAAGGCAACAGTTTTCATGAGTTTTTTTCCAAAAAAGGCATAGAGCACAACTACTTATTTCTGACAATTAAGCAGCTTACACAGTCTTTGTTCTACTGACACTTAAAAATGCAGTTTTCAATTATTTATATTGTAGTTCAACACCTAAAGTAGGGGAAAAAAAAGTATAGTGTCTGTGTTCTGCAGCACAAGTAACACTGAAGGGCTCAATCTATTTATAAGAGCGTTGCCCATAGAAGCTACCAGTAGGCCAGGTGTACAGGTTTGGATTCTGCCATATTCTGTAACACATTATCATCATCATCCATAAACACACTGATCAGCCAATACTGTTACACTCAACGTGTCATATGCGCTCATTGTCGGAGAGGGTAGTTGTTTCTCCCCCAGAGATGCAGACCTCATTTAACAACGGTTGGGAAATCAGAAGGTTATCCATGCCCAAAGGCGTTGACATGCCAGCAGCTGGAGTGCATTAAGAAGTTGCCATACAAGCACACTTTGTCAAGAGTTCAACAACTTCATCCAATTCACTGAATGAAGGTTTAAATTAAGCTTCCAAGCCCTCTTTGAGGCAGCTGGGAGGACTCATCCCTCCTGGCCCACCAGCTCCATCACAGGGACAGTCACTTTCAGCTGGGCAGCAAGACAACACTAAGATCTTAAACTGCGCCCGTCATCAGCAAAGCAAACATGCACCAGCGGTCTATGTGTTCCTGGCACTTTTGGAAACGTTACTGAGATTCAAACTGAGACACATAAGTAGGTCTAGGGGCAGAATTCACACAGAATTTAAACTGAAATCAAACATGACGGTGAAGGGACAAAAAAAGGATTTGCCTAAAAAGTTCCAAATTTCTAGACCGAGATCCTTCTGGTTTTGTAAAATGGGTATAAAAACGGCCAGCAACAACAACAACAAAAGAAACATAGGTGGGGCAGATCTAGTCCAAACACAGTCCCCTTCTGTCTGTCTCCTCCTGCAGAGTCTAAAGTAGGCGTTTATCAATACCACAGTAACTGTCTGAACAGCGGCAGTGTCGACTTCCTCCACACACTGCCTTGCCCAAGTGCTGTGATGCTGTTCTGGAAGAGCCTGCTGTAAGAGACGGGCTGTAGATCAAGTTTCATTCCAGTTAGTTACCTAATCAATACAAACAGGACTAGGACTTAACGCAGAACTCCCCGGAGATCGTAATAATCACCCACAATTACTTATGAAAGCCAATCAATGACCGGGAGGTTTTATGTGTCATTTATATACCTTAAATCAAACTTCTGAAATTAAAGTTTGATTCCCAACACGATTAGATGTTGCAGCACTGAGCAAAGCACCACGCGAGTGTGCACTGCCTCAACAGCTGACTGCAGGGGCATCCTACGGAGCCAGGAGAGCACGAGCAGCCCTGAAACACACCAGCACCAGGAGCGCAGCAGTGGACAGTGGATGCAGGAACAGGCGTGCAAAGAGTGAAACAAACACCTCCAGCTACCTTTTCCTCCTGTCCTTCACTGAAGCAGGCTACCTTCCGGGGGTTAAATGACAGAGAAAAGACTCTCCTAGGCAAGGATCCTAGACCTGAATCTCAGCTGTGGGAGGTAAAGGGAAAAGAAAGAGCAAGGTATTTCATGTCATGGTTTCTTCTTTGCTTCTCAGTGAGAAAAAGCCTGCAGAAATTGGGTGTTTACCATTTTTTTCAAATTCATCACACAAAATCCATTATGATGGGTGACTGACAAGCTCAGGCTCCCTGTCAAAATGTCACGTGTCCCTCTGTAGTTTTGTTCTGGTATCACCATTGTGTATTTACAACTATATTTTTCTTTTTAGTATCTGCCTAATCTGGTTGAGTAACTTTGCAGGCAGTAAGATCACAGTTCAAAAGAAGTTGGGAACAGCACAAGAGGCTGTTGTTCACTGTGCTGGTTTTACAGTTCTGAAGCCCATACCATGAACATTGACTCACGAGAGCAGCAAGCCAGCGAAGCACCTGCAAACCATACGAACTTGTTTACTCATGTATTTGTTTGCACCGATACATTATGTTCCTCCATGTAAAATCTATGGGACTCGAGAGGAAGCACGAAGAAGAAATTCTCTTCCCCAAAGAGCCCTTCCACCCACCGTGCCCTACCGAGATGGTGGAGATCACGCAAGGGCCCTGGGCATAGGCACATACACCTCCCACGTCCAGTCCTGAGAAGCAGAGGCTGGGCTGGCTGGGTGAAGAGACCCTCCATACCAGCGGAGCACACTCCCTCTGGTGGCTTCGCCCAGTGTCGCTGCACCAGCATCCACAGCAGGGTCCAAAGAGCAATTAAAACAGGCACTTATTTTGCTGGCTTGTTTTAAGCCATACATTAAAGCGCCGCCTTTCTGTGTTCATTTGGGTTTTTTCCTTCCCTTGCAGTCCCTGTGATGACGATAACTTTTGGTGGGTCCATGCAGTTCTTCTGGAGAGGTTTGGCAAAGCTGGACACAGCACATTATTACAAAAGCAAATTAGTTTTTCCCTGTGATACAGTGGCATCATGGACCCAGAAAGCTGTAAGTATGAATAATGATTAAGAATAATAATGTCTGCTTCACCTGTGAAACTTTTGTTATGATATTAAAAAAACATGCCTGCCCAGGACTAGACACATTTATCTTCGAGCAGGAGGTGAAGAGCAGGTTGGTTTTCTCTGCATGTGCCGCTAGTTTTTGCATAGAGCAAGGCTGATGTTTTGCTATTGCTGCCTTTGCCTTCATTTCACTCTTCTGCCTCGAGATTTTTTTATTTTATTTTTTATCCTGTCTGGCAGGTTGCTTAGAAGCCTGGGCAATATGTTCCCATACCCATACATCAAAGCAAACAATATACATTCAAAACAAAGACATTGTGAATATTCCCCACTTCTAATATATGGCTCATCTGTCATGAAAGAGAAAAGAGTGTGCTGGTACTTTATCATCTCACGTGATGGGACCAAAACATTTAACTTGAAAAATGAAATCTCAAACACCCAGAAATAGGCATGGGGGCATCTTAACCAGCACAGTCTTTGTTTTTCTTATGGTTAGACTGGAGTTAGGATTGAACCTCAAAGCTAGTATACCTGAACGGAGCCTAATTTCACCAGGTACAGTAATATGAACAAGTGCTGTAACTTAGACATCTGAAAATACCTGGGCATAAAAGCCTGAGACACTGAAACAGTGCAACACTGAGATGTAATCAATATTTTTTCTCAAAGTAAACTGAAACACGTGAACATATTTGACTAAACATGTCAGCTGTGAACAAATGAAAATGACGGCACCGAAAGATTAGGTAATAGCTCTGTGATTCATTTTTAAGAGTGAAAAATACTGAAAGAATTTGGGGAATACTCAGAAATATGGGCATAAGGAAACCACACGTGGATCAGGCTCAAAAAGAAGGGACAAGCAGACATGTAAATCTGAATCCAGCCACTGATACCCAAAGGGACAGGCAAGATGAAAGAGGTATTTGAAAAATTTCGTTTTGCAGGAGAAAACGGGGCAATAAGGGGAGAGAGAGGAACATAAGGAATAATTAGACACTTGGAGAGTAAAGACTCTGTCACTTCTCCCTGAAAAAGGCAGTTCTGCTTAAAAAGTACATATTCCTGTCACACATTTACGAGGACTATGAAGTGTATAGAGTACGAAAGTCTGGCACCACAGACAGCAGGGAAAAACTCTTCTCCTGCAATTAAAAATCCCTGTATTTCCAATTGACTTTATAATAAAGTCAGATGCGACGTAAGACGACCGGTCTCCACAAGTACAGGATATCCAATATATAACAACCACATGCAGTAATACTCGCTGCTGCTAATTCATTTCATCTTCTTTGCCCTGACTCTTGTCAAGTCCCTGAGACAAAACTATCTATGTAAGGCAGATGGTTTCTTTTGTTCCACCCTTACTTTTCTGCCTTACCACATTGTTCCTAAGACACCACATTATCTTTAAAACACGTAGAAAATTGAAATCATGTCAGATTCTGTTACTGTCCTAGAGCCAACATTTTAATACCATGCTATTAGTTCTATATTTAATACTAAAATGGTAGCAGTACCTCTTCCGCAAAGTTAGTTTTCTTGTCAAGCATCTCTCGCAACGTCTGAAGAATTTTAATGCAGAGCTTTTCTTCTTTCTCCATTAGCTTCTTCGTGTGATTAATCAACCTTAAAGCAAAATATTAAACCTTAAAAGAGCATTGAACGTTGTTGCTAAGCCATACAACAATTTCTTTATGCAAAAATTACCTGTCACTATATTTTTCCCTTAAGGAAAGAAAATAAAAGTAGACAAGAGAAATCATCATTAAAAAGGAAATGGGACTTTCCGTATGTTGGGGGGTTTTTTGTGTCGATTTGCTTATGTTCCTGCCCACACAGAAGGCACAATTCCGCATCCACTTTTTACAAGTGCTTCTGGATTAAGATCCAAACCTGTTTGGTATTTCATCCTTCCTTTATTTAAAGGTAACCACATACCTATTTTAACCTTTATTTAAAGGTAAGCGATATTCACCACGCATCTTGCAAACCCGAAAAGCTACAACCTTTACACCTTCCAACTTTGCTGATGGTTACATTCATTACAGAATTAGCAAATCGCATCCAGCCAAAAGGATCCCCAGACACCTTGTGTGGAAGGTGTGCAGAAATGCAGATACTGGGTGGAAACATAACTGCTGTTTATGCTGTTACACAAGAACTTTACCAAACTGTTCTAAGTCAGAAAACAAAGAACACATCTGACTCCAGCTAAGACTGTGACAGGACTCTGGGTTTCAGTCAGCTTAAGGCAGAAGCAGCATTTCTCCCTCTGCGCATTGCAAGTCCTTGCACTCGTTCCCCTCGTTGCTGGAGGAAGGTGTATGAAAACAGAAGGGAGGAGGAGGTCTGAAGGCCTTGGGCAGGGCTGGGCTTTTCCCCATCAGTACCAGTGCTGGGTTACAATGGATAGAACGACATTTGTCAGATTACGGCCTAGGATCAGCATACGGCAAAGGCACTGTGGCCACCAACGTGTGCTGAAAGATGGCACCTGTAACAGTCTTGAATCCCAAACAGACACCAAAAAACGGGATTGGGAAGGATGACACTGCATCCCCTAGACCAGTGCTCTGTAACCCAACAGAACTGGTTAGATTGCTGCTAAGTCTGTGCATTAATGCCACCCTGGGCTCAGGGGAGACACCGTGCAGGACTTTCCCGTTTTCATGGCTCACCAGTTCCATGAACTAGGAGTCCAAAACAAGGCAGCTCTTGGGCCTGCAGTGCTAACAATATTTTTGAAGAGTTACATCTCTACCTTGGAATTCCTGCATAGCCCAGCAAAGCACTCCTTTGCCATGGAAGTTAATTATATAAACCAGAAAGCTGTTTATTGCACTAAATGGCTGCAGACAGCAGTCCTTGACTTGGTATGACTTTTGAAAGGAGTTTGGACAGAGGGGATGGGATAAGTTCAAAATTTAACTTACTTTTCCCAAACATAGGAAGCATATTGTTATAACAGTACCTCTGCAGAATATGCAAAAAGCCAAGGAATCAGGAGAGCTGCCAAATGCGTTCATTTCTCCCAAGTTACCTCTGTTTAAATTATAGTTTCTCGAGGGCAGCGAGGGTATCTCACTTGAGGACTAGTAAAAAAAATTACAAGGCTCTATTCCAATGCACAGACTGCAAATAAAACATCTAATAATTCAGGACCAGGTAGGGGTGCCAGTGAAATGTATTTTTAAAAGAGCTGTTGGCATTTGAAAAGAAAAATCAAAAGATTTATTTGCTTTAAAAAAAAAAAAAAAATCAATCTGGCCCTGAGCACCCCACGCTGCCTCACTATGAATTCCTGAAAATTCTACCATGGAAAATCTACATTTCTGCTGTAGATTGGGAGAAATGTAATAGAAAAGTAGCTCACTAAGAAAACAGAAGCAGGCTGAGCCCATCACCATTTTAGCATGTAACTAACATCCAATTTCTAGGCAGGCAAGGCAAGCAACCCCTCTCTCCCCTCCTCTCCAGACTCCTAAACTGCTGAGAAACATAAAACATGCAGCAAATACCCTCAGTTTAAGCTTTCAGTACGAGCTCAGACACCTACGTGCTTAAGTTGCTGTTGAAAATCAGAGGTAAGTGTTGTTGAAAATTTTAATTCCCTGCCACCTTTTCCACAGAAGCAAACAGGCCTCCTTATGCCACTTACTTGGACATGAAAGCGCCACATCTTATCCTGGCATCGCTCCCCTCAGGAAAGAGAAGTTCTGGGCTGTGCAGCACATCAACCAGCACTGAGAATTCAGCTTGCATCATGGGAGTGAACTGCTGCTCCAAGGAGGACACCACATCCTAGGGAAAAAGAAGAAGAATGTCATTCCTAACTCTGTCTGGCCAAGGAAACTAGAGGAACATTGCTGTGGAGTTGCACGATACTGTGTGTTCAACCACGTATTCACTTGTGACAGCAGCAAAGTCCATGTTAGTCCAGGTGACGGTAGAGCAACCTCTCTTCATGCCACTTCTCAAGGGGGAGTAAGGTGCCCATTACTCTCTAGCTTGCTGTCGTCTCTCAAATTTCTCCTCTGCAGCAATGTCCACAGAACACTCAGCAACAGTCAAGAAGATGGTGTGCTGGAAAAATCACCCGAGGTGTTGCCTCCGAGGTGTTTAGGGCTCCTCCAGTTTTTTGGGTCCTGCTGTTTCCTTAGTTCCTGAACTCCTGACGTCATTTAACTACTACATGCACAAGGTAATCTCCACCTTACAGATACACTCCAGTGACACAGATCTGATGTGATGGCTCCTAAACCCCCAGTACCTCCTCCCCTGCCAAAACTGGACGCATGTCCATGAAAAGGCAGAAAGGAGATACCTCTCTGCAAACCACTTTGGGGCAAAGAACATACTAATCCTCTCCATTGAATTCAGTAGGTGCCGAATTCAGATGGTGGATCAAAAGGCCCTGCACGTTGTCTTCACTTTGAACAGACACCAGAGAAGAGCAGAAATCCCTGCTGCCCCCCACTGAGAAGAGCAAAGGTCACTGTCATCCAGCAATAAAAATGCAACGAGTCTGTCTCTGGTGTTTCCACATCTGGCCCGTATCAGATGAATGCAGGGCCACAGCTACTGCCCAAGCCATTCGCTATTTTCCTACCTGTAGTTTCTCTATTATGTTCCTGTAGTCCCAGGCAGGGCCACCAAGAGCTTCTTTGAAACGAGGTCCACTGCGGGCTGACATTCTCCACCCCAGGGCTGCCCTCTGCACCATGTTAGAGTGACTCTTCATGAACAAGGTGTTGACCTGGCTGTCCAAATCCACTGGAATTGCAATCCCACGGTTCTTTGCTTTGAAAGGAAGAAAAAAAAAATGATAGAAGTAATCTACAGTGGCAAAAGCTTGAAAATCTTTTGAAGATAATGGCAAGCAGAATCCCAATACTCTTGAAGTTAAGGGGCAGGGGGACTCTCACTTCGACAGGTTTAAAAATAAGGATCACAACCTAAGCTGGTAGAAATCAGCTGTAATTAGTTAAAGGGAGCAAACTGTACCACTTTAAACGAGACAAGGATCATTTCTAGTATATATTTTCATAGGTGCAGATGTTTATTCTTTAAAAACAGGAAAAAAAATTACTAACTTGAAAAAACACGTCAGATCCAGAGATACTAGTGCCAGTAACAAAAGGAGTATGTTCTACTCTATTCAAAAATAAATTCAAAAATTCTTATTTCTTGTGGACCTCTGCATGTTTAGCCAATTTATTCCATGTGCAATTTGTTGTTTTTCTCTGTATTTCTCTAGTGAAGACCTTGACAAACCAAGTGCATACAAATTAAATTTGAAAAAGACACTCTATTCTTCTCTCACCCCTCGGTTTCCTATACAGGCAGGGCTGTTCCACCATGCAGTTTCTAGACATCACTGCAACGTAACTGCTAGTTAATAAATGTGTGATAGTTTAACTGATAGTTAAATGAATTTAACCAATAGTTTAAAACATGCCATCTTTGTTTTTTTTAAAGACTCGAAGGGTGGGAAGTGATAAAAGAGAGAACATCAGAGAAAAAAAACAGGCAACAAGGATGGTGAAGGGTCTGGAGGGGAAGGCTCACAAGGAGAGGCTGAAGTCCCTTGGTTTGTTCAGCCTGGAGGAGACTGAGGGGAGACCTCATCAAGGTCTATGGCTTCCTGATGAGGGAGAACAAAGGGGCAGGCACTGACCTCTCTTTGGTGACCAGTGATAGAACCCAAGGGAACAGCATGAAACTGCAACAGGGGAGGTTTAGGTTGGATGTTAGGAAGAGGTTCTTTACTGAGAGGGTGGTTGGGCACTGGAATGTTTCCTCAGCGAAGTGGTCACAGCACCGAGCTTGGCTGAGTTCAAGAAGCATCTGGATGATGCACTCAGTCCTGAGCTCTGACTTGGCTGGCCCTGTGTGGAGCCAGGAGTTGGACCTGATGATCCTTATGGGTCCCTTCCAGCTCAGGATATTCCACAATTCTACGAATTATTCACTTTTGCATATTGAAAGGAGGTGATTAAAAAAAAAAAAAACCACATTCACTCTTCTTACAGTATTGCAGGACTGCACAGTGTTTCTCTGAGGCACGTCCCCACCACCCTGCACTAACATGCACGCTTTCCACAGCGGCAGAAGAGCTGAAAAATATTCCACCCCTCCCTCCTTCCCAGTTCTTAAAACATACACGACTTCATGTCCTGAACTTGCGAAGTCAACAGATGCCCTTCTTTGCCAAACAGCCCATGCACCAAACCCCAGGGGAGTACGTTGAAGCGGAGTCAGGCATAGCACTCTGATGAATGAAGGCTCATGTGCTGCCAAGCGCAGTCACAGGCAGAACCCTTCTCTTCCCCCAAATACTGTATTTTAATGGCAGCATTTATTATAAACTTAAATTGGGCCACGATGCCCCAACGCCCAATCTCCCAGATTGCAGCAAGGGTGCTCTGTCACACGTGTCCTCATCCCTTTAAGAGCTCCTGCAGGTGCGAGGCGCCTTCCTTTCTCTTCCCACTGTGAGGGTGCATCCTGCTCCAGGACCAGGACTCCCCATCTGTGGATTAGGCTGCTGAACTGGGGCAGAAGAGAGATCTCTTACTCTCTTTCTGGTAGGGGCTTTCTTTAAACAGTTTGCCAGAGGGAATGAAAGAAAAACCAATAATAAAATTTCCTAGGTCAAGACACATTTCCTTAGGACTGTATCCGAATCCTCAGCAGCAGATGTACAGCAGTTTCCACACTGGTAATTGACTTTTCTTTTCCACCCTCCATTTGTTTTGAAGGCAAGGTTCCTGATTATCATGAGGAAAATACCACGTATGGCTGGCCATTATTTCTAATGACTGTTTTTTCTATATTATTCGACTGGGTTATTTTTCAAAACACATTTGCCCTGTTGCTGCTTACTTTATTGCAGAAGTCCATTAAAGTTCTGCTGGTGTGGGTAGGGTGCTGCAGCCTATTAATCCAATTTATTGTGTCCTAATGTCAATCACAGGAATGTTATCGGACAATGCTCACTTCTCAATTAAGTGGTATGTATGCAGAATCCTGATATATCCAGGAATAAATTTAGCAATGGGGAGCATGCTGTTCAGAGAAAAACCCAGACTTCTGCAGTCCTATAGATGCCATTTGAAGTTAACAACTTCCATCAGTGTCTGCGGAGCAGTCAAGGACTATGATTGTTCAAAGAGTTGCAGCTAATTAAAACTATCACAAAGAAAACCAGAGAGAGAAGAAAAAAAAAAACCAACTCCTTTGTTTTGAACCGTTCTTATATGTATAATTCCATTTGTAATTAAGATTTGTATTGGTTGTCAAAGGGCACTGTTGAAGTCTAAGCTATAAACAAAGCCTTTGTCTTCTTATTTCTTTGCAGCTTGTAGAAAGTTTATCTTTCATTTGTTTCACATTTCATTATTTAAAACAACATGAAACATATTTTTACATTTTGGAAAGCTGATGAACAAATGTGAACATAAATATTTATTTTTAATTTAGGTGTTGTAGGCTGCTTTCCTCTTCAAAATGTGTCAATCTCCCTTAAAGTACGAACATAAAATATTTAAAAGCATGTTTATTTTTGTTCCACTTAGAAATACTTTTGGATGGCACTCAAACTTCCAAAGTAGGGTTAGAGCTCGTAGACAAAGGAGCCAGGAGGGGGTAAAATTCTATCTTTCTGTCATCTGACTGGTGAACCTGGGGACAAAAGCAAGCTATGTGGCTGGATGTAAACTGGTACTATAGGTATCTAGCGGGATACTTATCACAGTGGACTACAAGTGTCTTCAGCTAAGGTAAATTCTGCCTTGCAGTGGAGGGCATGGTGCAACATTTTAAATACATATATGTATGTATGTGTGTATACACACACTCTGTCCAATTCCTGCACAGGGCTAATTACACCCTGAACACACTATGCCGTTTTCCCAGTGTCAGAGGAGATGCAGTTTGCTGGGAAATCCTTTGCCTGACTAACTCTCAATCTGCTTCTCACAATTATGCTGTCAGCAATAGCTGGAGCCGAGCCGAGCCGAGCCAAGCTGAGCCGAGCCAGCAAACGGCACCCGTGGAAACAGTCAGCAACAGAGGGACGCCGATGAGGCCAGGCCATGGTACAATGGTCTGCAGCATGCTGGATGTGTACCCAGGGTATCAGCAGCTTTCTTCTCTTTTACTGTTTAAACTATGAAATAAGTACCCTGAGATGGGGACTCCAAAGAAAAGGGCAACATTAATGCCAAGAAGCAAGTAGCTAAAAATCAAGCCTCTCCCTGCAAGTAATCCGCACTCGACCAAAGTCCCAAGAGCACAGTCTGGCTGCTAACGGAAGGGCTGAAATGGGCTGAGATGGACTTGGTGGAATTACCTGCACGCAGTTCTCCTCACAGAAGCACAGAAATTGGATGTAAAAGGACCTATTTCAGGAACACTTGTGAAGCACTGGCCCTTCTTCACACTGCCAACCCGAGTCGTAGGATCAATTTAGCACTCAGGATTTCCAGGAAGCAGCCCTTGCTTTGTAATTTTCCTTGGAAGCCCATTCTTCAGAGTAACCTGCCTTGCTGTAAGGAAGCTTGCCACTCTTCTTGATATACCCACCTAGCGCTCCCTAATTTTAAATTTCACCCCATTAGCTTTTGTAGTCTATAGAAACAAAATACAACAGTATTTAGTGGTTTCACAGCTATTTAGTGCACTACCCTAAACCATCTCTGGTGTGGGTTTTCTGGGGAACATGCAGGTGGCATTTGACCCCTTAAAACACCTCAAGTTGGAGCGTGACAGGCAATCTGGGTCACAAAAAAGCCACAGCTGTACCTGTCCATGAAGCCTTTACGCCCATCTTGTTGTTGCAGACAACTCTATCATGTTCTCCCACACTTCCCAGTTGTCACTTAACATATTTAGTTCAATTAATTTTGCTCCATAAATCAGTCTCTCCAGCTCCTTAATCATTTACTGACTGCTTAACAAATGCATTTGGATGGAGAGACACAAATGCTAGCAACAGCAAGACTTTTTAAGGGAAATAAAAGCTTTGTGTAGACAAGACACAAGCCTGCCAATCTTGTAGCCTTCACTTGGATGGGTTTTTTTTCTAACAGAAAATCTACACTAAAATATTTATCAGTCTGTAAAAAGATCATCATTGAATTTTTCTTGCAATTAGGGAAACACAAACAGTTAAAATAGAATAAAATATGTGCTTCATCTGAAATGTAGTCTTCTTGCTGTCAAAAAAGTAACAACAGGATAATTATTTTATTTGAACTAAAAATTGAAAATGAAGGTCTAGCTTTTTATAAAATGGAAAAGAGATTTTAAAAACTCAATAGGGAAGTGAAATCAAGTATTTTCAGGGCAGAAAAAAAATCTTATATTATGCACAATAATTCCAAAAGAAGCAATAAAATGTAACCTAGATTTTATGTTTAACGTTTCCTGTTTGTAATTTGTCAGGGAAAAGGGAAGGGCTTTAGAGGACATAGTCAAGAAGCACCACAGGAGAGGTTTTTTGATTCTGTACAAAGAGGTTTGGTGAGCTGAAATTGGCAAATGAATGCCAAACGAGAAAGGACTTCACTGCTCCTTCAGACTACCTGGTCTCTGCTACAGACAACCCATGTCCCTTAATATCTTTTGAAAATATGTATTGAGCCCCGTTTAAAATGAAGCTAGCTTTTCTGCCATCTCTCCTCCTTCCATTTTCTCTTGGCCCTTTGACCAAGGACATCCTTCCAAAGGTGGTCCCCAACCTCTGATTTACAATCTAACTTTATTTAGGTTATATACAACCTAGCATAATTTATGTCCGGTTGTTTTTGGGTCAGCCCTGGTCCTTTGGCTTACATGTCTCTTCTTTGTGACTATTCATGGTCCTAAGTACTTTAGAAGAGTAACATCATGGGCCTTCGTTTTGCTAGGCAAATCAGGTGGGGCTCCTTGAGTCTCTTTCTTGCCATACAGTTCTCCTTCCCTCTGCCCATCCCAGTAGTACTTCCTCCATCCGTGTTCCAGTTTTGACCCTACGAAAGAGCAACCTTACAGGACTCGCCTCCCATTTGGCAGGATTCTCCTTTTGCTTCTCCTAACATCCTAGAGCATAATCTGATAACGGCGAACGTAATTTGGCTTGCTAACAGGTTGTTTTCAAATGGGTCTGCCAAGAGTGGTAGTCTAACAAAATGCAGGTTCCTATCTGCCACTGTCTACTCACTCATCTGAGAAATTCCAGTTATTTCATTATTGGTGGTAACAGCACAGCCATACACATACCACATCCCTGGGATACACACACAGTGTCAGAGGGAAGATGCAATTTGTAAAAACCTAAGGGAGAAAGCTAATAGTACTACAGAGATAAGAGTATTTGCCCATGTAACAGAAAACTGATGCTGGGGTGAAAATGTAGGCATCACCACTTAATTAAGAAGCAGAGTTCTTTGCATGGGTCCTAAAAGACTAGTCAGCCCTTGGAGAAAGACCCTGCTCCAACACGATTTAAGATACACAATCGAGATCTTTAGTTGTGAGGATTCCCTAATTTTACCACAGGGAAAGACTGTGGATGGTTTAAAATGCAAACTTTGAAATGGGCCTTCACCCTTCTCAGTCTTGCACAGATTATAAAATGTAGGAACTGAAAGTCCTTTGGTAATAAATGAATTTGAACTAAATCAAACCATTAGACATTTTAGATCTTCCGTCTTCACAAAGACCAGGGAACCTTTGAAACATTTTCTATTTGTAGCTGATTTTACCAGTGAGATGGAAGCTGTTTTGATTGCTGGTTTCTTTTACTGTACTTTCCAGCAAAAGCTCAGTCCTGTGTAATAACTGAGAAAAAGCAGAAGTGATAAACCTGCGACGTGTTAATTCCCGTTACTGTGATAATCCACATGAAGGAGACACATTAACATCCATCTATAGTCCATCGTGTTTCTAACTCCCGCCAGGTCGCCAAATGTGTTCCAAATCTCTTGGGAGCCACAGAAGGGTCCCTGCCAAAGAAGAGAAGCAAACCTTTACGCTTCTTGCTGAACTGGAGGCAGACAACTGCCTGGAGACGAAGCAGCAAGCAAAGCTTGAAAGGCACGTGAGGCTTTTCCCTAGTGATCAAGTGGGGTTGAAGAACCAGAGTTATACAAAATTAGCTTCTGCAACATATCCTTTTGCTGACTTGGAAGATGATGCACGTTCTCACATTGCTCATAGGAAGACAGATGTAATGATCTTAAGCTCTGGAGGCAATACTAACATCCACCTGCCTGCAGCAAACTAGTAAGCACTGAGCAGAACACATGGCGCTTAAACTTGCTCTGAAATGGGTCTTTTAAAAGTGCATTGTTGTATGGATCTTTGATATCTTGGGAAATCTGTGTATGAGCTTTCTTCCTCCTGAGATTCATTTCTAAATCCAAGGCTACAACACACACACATACACACAAAATCATGTTTGTTCTTTCAACTCTATACTACATTTATTTTCCATCAAAAGTCTTTGGTCCCTGCTGTAAATCTGTCCAATACTCTATCTCTCTGATATAGGCAAAATCTTTCTAGAGGGTTTTTTTTTTTTAAACCCTGCTGTGAAACATGAAGGCCTTAACATTAAAGCTGTCAGACTCTCAAGTCACACCACACACACACACAAAAAGAGGCAGAAGAGTGCTCACAGATGCCTAGCCAAAATTCAAACCTAGTCCACATACGCAGGGAGCAAACAAGGCAAAAAAGGGCCCCCCTGTTTGTATTATGGAAGCAACCTCTGCCTTCTCCAAGAGAGGCACCAGTTTTTGTGGTGGAACACCCAGTGGAGATAGGCACCAGTCACCTGCTCTAATTACAAAAGGGCCTCCATTTTAAAGCTTCTGGTACCCCCCGCTGGGGCAGTTTTTCCAAAGCTTTCAGCAGAGCAGAGCAGGCCTGCTCAATTAGCCCAGGCAAGATACATTTGGCACCGTGCCTGAAAACACTGAGCAGCACTGGCGGGCAAAAGCTCCTCTAGCCAGACAAACTTTTGCTTAGGGGTGTTTGTTAACAACTCTGCTTCCACCTCTTCTCCAGCTAACTTGCCCTTTGGGGAAATGCCCCTCAGCTCACCTGGTCCCCTTATACACCCTTTCTGCACTGTCAAAATAAAGCACCAAACAAAAGCATGTGGCAGTTTGCTAGCACAACACGATTTCACCGTGCTCCATGTTGCTATCAGTGATGAATCCTTAGACAGCTATCATGATACAGGCAAGGAAACGGCTACATGCATGCTATCGTGTGCTCTCAGCGGGCAGCCAGACCCACGGCACCTCCAGATGACACACAGGTGAAATCCCAGAGGAGGATGAGGGTGATGCCCTTCACCAGCAGCTCAGCTCCACTCTGCCACAGTGGACAGTGCCCCAGGTATGGCTGGGATCTCATAGGTGGGAAGCCAGAAGGTTGGACCCATAAGACGACATAAGAGTGTACTTACTAAAAAAACCCCACCAAAGAGCAAACTGTAAATCATACCCACAAAGCAGGAAAAGGAAGGAAATAAAACTATGGTGAATTTAATTTCTGCATCCACTAAATAGGGAACAAAGTCACATACCTGAAGAAAACTCCAGGCCATTAGCCATGCCTTACCTTTGGGCTTTCCCCTTGGCTCCCCCAGGAACAGGAGGCACACAGATGACAACCTACGCAAGACCACCAGCCCTCTCACATGCTGGTGCACCTGGCCAAGAGGCTGGATCTGCCAAGTCTGTTAAGGTGACCCATGCCTTCACTGGCAGGCTGCTGCGGGGACGAGTTCAACTCAGCTGTCTTGGCACTACACTCAGGTATCTCCAAATACCCTCATGTCAGTTGGATAATGCAGTGACCTCTGAGCTAGAATTTGATTTTAGGTGTAACTCTACAGAGGTGAAGACACTGAGCTGTCTAGAAGCACAAATAGGCCATGCTCAGTCTCAAAAATACTCTCACCTGCCCTGCGATTTCCCCCTTTCCTTAGACTCCCAAAGGAAATAATTTATTGATGACTCTTTCCAGAACTGCCAGGGAAGAGGAGGGACATTAAGTGTTAAACACGCAAACAAGGATTTGTAGGGCAAGAGCTTTATTTGAGACTGCAGTAGCTGTAGCAGAAAGGAAATAACATGTCTTTAACTTCCAAAATTCTCCTGCCAGATGGATCCATAATTAAATCATTTGCACAACAAATAAAACAATTGAAGGTTGCTAAGACTGTAGGTAACTGCTTATTCTCATTCACACAAAAAGTTAATGAGATGTTTTGGCTAAAACACTAAATGATACTCCTGTAAAGCTACTCCAAAACCCTACACCTAGAGTTGATTGTTACAATGCCACAGATGCTGCAGGTGGTTGAAGAACGCTATCATATTGTTTTACTATTATTTATTAGAACTTTGCATCAGCAATAGGATTTAGCCAGATTCTGTATCTCACCCTCTGCTCAGATTTCATTCGCACTGAGCAGAACCTTATTTTACAAGTAATCAAAATTACTGACTTTTAGAAACTGCATTGAATAATCTTTTTTTCTGTCAGGGCAGAAGGCTTTCAAAGTGTATTCACAGACATTTAACTTAAGAATTCACTTTTGCCAGTCTCAGGTACATACTGGCTTAGAACCATTTTTTTATTTTATTTTAGGATATGAAGTTTTAAACCTTCCACTTCAGCACAGCATTTGAATGAATCTGAAAGCATGTACTTTATCAATTGCCCTGAGGACCAAATTTGGTCCCTGTGCCAGTGCAAGGCAATATTCCCTTGACCAGGCTGACTGTGTAGCAGCAGTAAATGTGTGGGCCCGATGGTGAGAAGCGGAGAAGCTATGGAGCGGCACCATTACAGTTCCCATCCCCAGCTTCCCCACGGGACAAAACCCAAACAAGCCCAGGACTGTGACTGACCATAACCAATGTGTCTCCCAGGAACCAAGGGGGAAAATGATGGGTGCTCTCCCATGCACTGTTGCTAAGCATGGCTGCTTACAACACCTTGCACAAACGGAGCCAGAATGACTAGAAATGCCCGGGGTTTCTCATAGCTGATGTGTTAATACCATCACTTGCCTGAGGTCAAGTTCAACCATCGTTTGCTTAAGCAAACTGATCTCTCTGACTTACAGGTTTCACCTGTCAACCCTATTTGACCAGCCAGATTTGAATGGGTTATAAAAGGAGAAGGAATTTAGCCTCAGAAAGTGGTATTCCTGAAATCACCACTGTCACAATTTCAGGATGGCAGAGTAAAATTACAAACTGTTCAACCTCCAGGAAGTCTGACCTTACAACGCAGAAAACAGTAACGAAAGTAAAACCTGCCACCTACCCACTTCAGCCAGAGTCTTGATACATGACTCCACCGAGGCTTTCTGTGTTGGATTTGGCCAGGTACAGTTGTAAATTCTAAACGCAGACTGCAGCAGCTGAATAAAAACAGGCTGGTGTGTCTGAAAACAAAAAGATAAACATGGAATCGTACCCTTTAGAATGTCCTCACAGCTGCCCAGGGGGGCTGACACAATGTAAACCCTATGCAAGAGGGCTTTAGCTTGTAGACTCAAGCTACAGCTCCACTAAATGGTTCTTCAGGACTGGACAGGACAGAACAGAAATCAATGCTGCACCTCTAAAAAGGCCAAATCATACAATTTTTCCTCAGATTGCAAGTGATATGAAACAAACACAGTATAGAGCAGGAAGGAGTTTTCCCAGTTCTCAAGTATGTGTCCCTTTTGTCATAGGACACAGCATTTTACTTGTACAAACACCAAGATAGACCATTAGTCTGCAAGGATGCTCCCACCAATGAATTCACAGGAGCCAGGAGTAAATCTGAGCATATTGAGCTGTCTACTGGTTCAGAGCTCTAAGTGGTAAAAATTAAGAGTGAGTGTTTTAAAGAGAAATTAAGCTGCTAGCCAGTGGCATGAGAGGGGGCAGAGAAATTAAAAGAAGATGTAAAGATGCACTATTCTAATCTGGGTAGCAGAAGGTATCTCATTAATGGACTGAATTACATATTTGTCTGTGTCTCTTTTCCTTACCTGGAGGCTGGTGCTGTTATCTGAAAATGGTGAATTGAAGAAGCCACTCACGATGTTCATCACAGGCTCAGTGACATATTTCTCCAGAGACGTGTCTGCATGTTTACGATCCGTGGTTGTGTTACAAACCTACAGGGAAGAAGGAGGAAACAATGAGATTTAGTTCTTTTAAGTAAGCAAGCTTTGACATTTTGTAGCTATTACAACACACAGAATATTTCTTTCTAATACAAACCCAAATTATTTTCATACAAAATTGTTCAGCGATAACTATCTTAGGAGTTCAAGCTTTATTTGTGATTGATAGCCTATCTTTCTTCTTGGATGCTCACCCTGTCCCTCTGAATACCTTTCTCCTCTGAACTAGCTCTTTCTGGATGGTTGTCTATTATTTTCCACACCATGAAAAAAAGATCCCCCTAAATCAGCACGCTGCATGCCACGTACACATTTAGACAGATTCAAGAAGAAAGTGGGCCTTTCCTCCCACTGTGGGGCTGGTTGGAAGAGGCCTTAGACACAGACAAAGCATAAACAACTGAGGTTAGAAAGATTTCATGTGACATTTAACTTCTCTCTACAATCACCACAAATGGGCGGCGAAGGTAAAGCTCATTTGCAGGAAAAAGGTTAAAAAAAAGAGGGGAAGAAAGGGAACAGCACAGTCAATACTAACAGCCTTAGGATTGTAAACTGTAAGACAGACAGCGTTACTTAGGAAAGCCACATGGGGAAAATAGAAAAGACAAGCTAAAAACAATGAAAGAAGAGAATGGATGGTACTGGGACACCTCTGGAGCACAGAAGGATGATTAAATGGTGGAAGGATTTGTACAAAAGATTCCTGAAGACACCCTTTGGTACAACACTAAAAGTTTGTTGCTGCATAAAGATGTCATGCTTAAAGTAAGGAAAAAATTACTGGGTGGATTGCATTCCTCAGTACTTCTTGTATTTCTTTATTGCTTTTCAACATTTGTGGGCATCTATACAGAATAATTTTCACTTTGTATATGTCACTGGAAGCAGTACTAAAAGGAGCCTACGGAGTGCCAAACACGGCGAGAAAGGCAAGACATTTATACTACCTCTTCAACAGCCTTTAAATAAGCACTTCTAGTCATCTATAACAAGAAATGAAAGGCAAAGCTGTCCTCTCCTAGGGAAGCTACGTGGAAGCGGGATTTATTTTGTTGATAGGCTTTGGGGGTGGCCTCCAAGTTACTATCTGAGTATTTCACACACCATCATGAACCTGTGTGGCATGACACTGCTCTATCGACAGGGAACTGAAGTCCAGAGGAGCAGAGTGAACTGCTTAAGGTCAGGGAGAAAAGTTGGTGACAGAGGCAGAAAGGTAATCCATGGCCCCTGAATCTCACACAGGGCAAGCGTGTTCTCTAATTGCACACTGCCACTGTCACACTTGGACACTACAAGGCAGCAAAGTCACCAGAAGCGTTTTGAGGACAGCCACTGGCGTGACATCTGAAAGCACGTTCAGGGGAAGACACAGGTCACAGGAGCACGAAAGGATTTGCAGTGTAACACGCAGGCACTGTCACACGGTAGGCAAAGGGATAACCAAAGATAACCTCAGACCGACAGAAATGAGGTGTCTTGAGGAGCTTTGCTTGTCTGCTTTTCTAAAATGTGTCAGATAAAGAAGTCATGCCCCACAGTGCATTTTTTAGCACCCCAGGAAAGGAAAGATTTTTGGTCAGAGAAGCACCAGTGGCTCAACTGAAATAGCAAACTCTTCATCCCTTCAATTTTGGGGAAAGAATGACACCACCCCCACCCCCAGTCCTCATCAAGGTAACAGATTCAGTTAATAATCAAAACTTTTTTGGAAAAAAAATTAAAAATAAAAAAAGCCATAGAACTAAAATTCTCTTGAAGTTGTTCTGTTTTTAATTAACCAGCATGGCAATTTTGGCTGAAACCAGTAGCTCTGAGTCTCAGCACTCGCAGTCCCAGTGGTAAGACAGGGAGCTGTGCAGCACTAGCACGGTGAATTCAGAAATCACCAAAGCTAAATTCCAAAATGCTTTTAAGCTTTCCCCTTCGCTTGCCTAAAAGGCAGAGCCATATGTGAGGGTGCCATTCTGCTCCAACACCAGTCTGAAAAATCCCCAGCGCAGAAGGAATTTGGAAATCCCTCTGCCCTTTGGGGACTGAAAGATGTTTCCCTGTGGAAGAAAAAAACCTGAAATGCATGAAATGGAGATGAGGATTGAGAAAGCAGTGTTTAAAAACCCCTTAAGAGGCTTTGGGACCGAAACTCACATGAATAATACTTCAAAAATTCTGCAGAGAAAGCCAGGATGACTTTACAGCTGTCAGATCCCAGCTCTTTCTTTTAATCCTGCTCAGACTACAGCTGCTGACTTACAGGCCGGGCCACACGCAGGAAAGGGAAGCCTTTCCTTCAGCAGCACCCACTTTGCTTAGTGCAAACGCTTGAAGTCACACACAGGAGAAAGTAGGTTGGCAGAAACAGGGTGTCTTTGAAAGCGCGACTGCTTTTGGCAAGCCGAATTGATACTGGAATCCGCCTCGTGCCTGCTTTGCAATGTGGCACGTTGTTGAAAGAGAATGACAGTTGGGGACTAAATATTTCCTTCCTGGATCCAGAAACAGATTTTTTATTTAAAAAAAAAAAATTGGTTACTTTTTTCTTTCTTTTTTTTTTTGTTTTAAATAAAAAGGAAGGAATCCAACCTGAAGATAACACTCTCCGTCTTTCACCTTAGTGCTCTCTAATAACAGACTCAGGCTCAAAGCTCACAACTCACCCACTGACAGGCATTTGTAGCAGCTAAAAGAAAAGCATTTCCCCTTCCCTCACGCAAAAGCATCCCTTTTAGCTCACTGGAACACAGTGGATCAAAGGGCTCTTTTTCTAAATGCTTTGAAAGCTATTGTAACATCTTTCACTGGGCTGACAGCATTCAAACTGTCCTGATAGCTACATAACACTGATGTATTTATAACACACCTGAAAAACCAAACCTGAACAAACACACTCAATAACATGGAAGGCACGGCCACTCACAGGGAGCTGGCTGAAGAGCAAGGCAGGCCAGAGCACTTCTGACATGCTCTTTTAGCCATTAACCAGGACATTAAAAGGACTAGTTAGACACCTGCCCTGAGGGCTTAGCAGGAGGGCGAATTAAACCTGCATTTTGCCATTCAGTGCCGACAGCACACACGTGCACACACACAATACAGCATTAATAACACACTCGCTCTTCTCCTCTGAAGACCTGGAGTCTAATTTCTCTTATGAGAAGGGTATGGGAAAACAAGCTCAGTGGTCACGAGCATCAGGACAATGTTACCTCATTTGGCAGGGTGCAGATTGCCTCCAGGCTCATGAGCAGAGCTTTGGACCGTTCTTTCTACATCTCTGCTTCTGGCCCGAGGGCAAAGAAAATTGGTCACGTTCAAGGGCTAGGGAGGGTAGTCTGCTTAGAGGGTCAGGGCCAGGACACGTCAGGAAAGGGCCACCCAGAAAGGGAATTAAGCAGGAGAAAGTAATTCTTGGGGTAAAACCAGCAAGGTTACAAATCAGAATTTCCCTCCAAGGAGGTTTCTGATCTTAATTTTCAAATGAGCTTGGTTAGTCCAGAAGGGCTCTCGCTGTACAACATGACCACAGAGACAAGACAAACAGCAGGAAAACAGGATTTGTATAGGTCTCAATAGTGCTGAAAATGGCTACCACCAAAAAAAGAGAGCACAAACATCTCTGTGTGGAGGGGCAAACACCAAAAATTCCAATCAAACCCATTCCAAACAAAACCCATTTATAAGTTTCACAGAGAACAGATCCCAGTGCCTATTGTACAGCACAAGTCTTTGCACTCAGTCTTACCTTGGCCTTAAATTATGGTATTTTCTCCCAATAGGTTTAAAAGATATTATTTTACAGCACGCTATTACTTTTGGGTAAATATCCACTGCAGGACTAAACTGAGATTCTTTGACCTTTTCTACTTTAATTTGAACAAAATGAAGAACGCAAGGAGTGAGAACTTCAGAATTACAAAACGTAATGGACCATGGACTAGGAAAAGATCTCCAAAATACTGTCCAGCATCAAAGATCATTAAGTGAATATAAAATCATATATGAATATAAGGAGAATTTTTTTCACTGTGAGGGTGACAAAGCACTGGGACCAGCTGCCCAGAGAGGCTCTGGAGTCTCCTTCTCTGGAGACATTCAAACCCTGCCTGGACACACTCCTGTGTGATTTGGTCTAGGTGATCCTGCTCTGGCAGGGGGGTTGGACTAGATGATCTTCTGAGGTCCCTTGCAACTCCTAACAGTCTGTGATTCTGTGATTACGATAAAGGCCACCAGCACCAAAAACTTGTATGTTTACTTCTTGAGTAGAAAGAGTAACTCCATTAATTTGCATTAATATTAAGCTCTGGATGCCATTACCAAGCAACTGGAAAAGAAGAAGGTCATGAGGAGTAGTCAGCATGGATTCACCAAGGGGAGATCATGCTCGACCAATCTCATAGCCTTCTATGATCTCATCACTGGCTGGGTGGATGGAGGGAGAGCAGTGGATGTCATCTACCTTCACTTCAGCAAGGCTTTTGATACTGTCTCCCATGACATCCTGATAGAAAAGCTGAGAGATCATGGGATACATGAGTGGACAGTGAGGTGGGTTGAGAACTGGCTGTCGGATCAGGCTCAGAGGGTCGTGATCAGTGGAACAAAATCTGACTGGAGGCCTGTGACTAGCGGTGTTCCCCAGGGCTCAGTGTTGGGTCCAGTCCTGTTTAATATCTTCATCGACGACATTGATGAGGGAATAGCATCCACCCTCAGCAAGTGCCGATGATACAAAGCTGGGAGGGGTGGCTGACACGCAGGAACACTGCGCTGCCATCCAGCGAGACCTGGACAGGCTGGAGAGCTGGGCAGGGAGAAACCAGATGAGGTTTAATAAAAGCAAGTGTAAAGTCTTGCACCTGGGGAGGAATAACCGTCTGTATCAGTACAGGCTGGAGGATGACCTGCTGGAGAAGAGCTCTGTGGAGAAGGACCTGGGTGTCCTGGTAGATGACAGGTTGGCTATGAGCCAGCAGTGTGCCCTGGTGGCTAAGAGAGCCAATGGGATCCTGGGATGCATCAGGAAGAGTGTGGCCAGCAGGTCGCAGGAGGTGATCCTCCCCCTCTACTCTGCCCTGGTCAGGCCCCACCTGGAGTATTGTGTCCAGTTCTGGGCTCCCTGGTATAAAAAACACAGGGATCTCCTGGAGAGAGTCCAGAGAAGGGCTACGAAGATGATTAAGGGCCTGGAACAGCTCCCCTATGAGGAAAGGCTGAGTGAGATGGGACTGTTCAGCCTGGAGAAAAGAAGACTGAGGGGGGACCTAATTAATGTTTATAAATATCTTAAGTATGGGATGCAGGGGGAATTGGCCAACCCCTTTTCAGTGTCTGTGGAGACAGGACAAGGGGCAATGGCTGTAAACTGGAGCACAGGAAGTTCCGCATCAACATGCGGAAGAACTTTTACACAGTGAGGGTGACAGAGCCCTGGGACAGGCTGCCCAGGGGGGTGGTGGAGTCTCCTTCTCTGGAGATATTCAAGACTCGTCTGGACGCCTATCTGTGCAATATGAGCTGGGGAGCTGCTTTGGCAGGGGGGTTGGACCCGATGATCTCTCGAGGTCCCTTCCAACCCCTACAATTCTGTGATTCTGTGATTCTCACAAGAAACATTACGTATCCCTTTCTAGCAGGTACTGTAAGCTGCAATCATTACGCCACACTAGCTTATCCTCATGGCTCTACTATTGTGTTTTATCCTTCTGCAAGTCGTAAGATTTCACTGGTTTTCAGCCTCCAAAATACCAGGGAATGGAAGTTTAATTCAACTTCAGACTTGAAACTTATTTCAACAAGTAATGACACCACAAAGCTAACTGGGGTCCACAGGACCTGAACACCTACGGTGCTGCATCCCTTCATCAGCAGTGAGAAGGCAGTGACAATGGCATAAAAGACAAAAACAGAGTGAAGTGAGATTAAAGAAGGAATGTAAGCCAAATAATTTCTTGATCCCTGATCCTCACTGTACTAGTAAAGCCAGCAGATTACAGATGTGGGTTGTATTTTTTAAATCACCACCACAATGACACATAACACATGGGTCCCATGCATACACAGACTCTCAAACCTCTACATCCATCAGTTACTTTTTTTCTGGAAGAAAAAAGAAAGGAACACGGGTTCCAAGATGCCCTTTTAGAAAGAGAAGGCTACTAGCAATTAACAGGTTAAATGATGATAAATAAAATATAATAGAAACAATGACCTGCTTAAAAAAAATCCAAATTATTCTATCATCAACTTTGAAAGAAACAGTTAATAAAAGTTCACCCAAAAGTCATTGCTAGCTTAGTTTTCACCCATGACTATACTGAAATATTTAATGTCTCATGAAGCTTACCCTTGCCATATCAACAAGAAAGTTCTCAAATAAATTCCAGATATGGTTACTGGCATAGATTTCTTTCATTTCCACTTCAGTGTCCACATAGCAGTGGTTAACAAAATTAACATAGGCAATTTTCACCTGCAGGAACAGCAAAAGCACAAACAATACGAAATGGAAGAGTGAAAAACATTAATATGCTGGTTTGTATCTGCAAAAAATACCAAACAATAAAGAAGAGCCTTCAAGTGCTAACAAACACCAATAACAGTAATAATGCATATGTTTGGGTTCTGAAGATTTAAGGAGAAGCACGGCAACAAATGCATTAAATATACTTACTGAAAGATTACGTGAAGAAAAATGGAAAGGTTTTGCAAACATTCTTACTCCAACAACAAACCCCCACAAAACAATCCAATAATAAATGTGATATTTAAATGCTATTAAGGCTACAAGGGCCTGGCTCCAAAAGCCAGGAGCTGTCAAAATGCAGGACGCCCTGCATTTGCTGCTTGACTGGTGTGGGTTGATGCCTTGTGACAGGCTTGCCAAACAGCAAAAAATTAAAAGAAAAAAATAAAATCTTTAGCAGAGCTGGGACTTCAATCCCTGTATTCCCACAATCCTAATGCAGCGCCTGCATCCAGGGTGGGTGGTACTCAGCCCTGAATGGAAGGTTGTGCAGCGCTGGGACCACAGCCACAGCAGCACAGGGCTTATCAGGGCTGCCACCTCGCTCCTCTCTTGCATTACAAGTCCATGTATGCACCCCATAGAAATGGATATGCAGCCCCTGAAATGTATACATTCAGTATAAACATAAGAAGATACACTGAAAATTTCTTGTCATGGGCAAAGTTGAGGAGATAGCTGTATATGTTTAATGCACCCAGGAGAAAACTCAGGTCAGTCTTTCAGGTTTCATTTCTTCAGGCTTTTTAAAATTAGCATCTGTTCAAATTAATGTCAGGAGGAGCTTTTAAGCAAAGCAAACTTTTTTTTTTTTTTTAAGAAAAAAACTAGATGATCACAAGGGGACTTTCTCATGGTGCAGAGTGTGTCTTTACTCCTCCAGGTCCCAGTTCAGTTGATATGAGTTCCACTTTTCCACCAGATAACCTGTGGCAGTCCCTCCAGCTGATACCTGGAGCCAGAGCAAGCTCCTTCCTTGCACAGACAATGAGAAGATTTCTTTTGATCACATCAGGTTTGGTGCAAACGTTGCCCTTGTGATCAGAGTCAGGTATCGCAGTCCTACTGAGGCATGACCAGTGTTAGCTGCGGAATTTGGCCTTGATATGCAGTGAATAAAAAAACATTTGCCGGACTGCAATTGAATTTAATAAAAGGAAACATCAACCAAAACTCCCACTGACTTCAGCACATGCAGCATGTTACCTACCTTTTCCAACAGATTCAGGCAGTGGCAAAAAGTGGGCTTGGCAAACCACTCAGCTGAGCCTTTGCAGCTACAGCCAGAAGTTCTCAGAGCTGTGAACTCCAATAGTGGCCAGACAAATCCAGGAAAACAAAACAAGGTGCCTGTTCCACAAAGCTGACAAGCAAAGCATAAGGGACAAAGAATTTTCTGTTCAAGAAAATACTGCCTATCCTTCCTTGCTTGTTCACCCTAACGAACACCACCTGCTTCCAGCCTGCTTTCTGTGCAAGTCCCCAACTCCTCAGGATAACACAAACAACGAAACATTCTCCGAATTTCTAAAAATGGTAAGTCTGCTTCCTCGTGCAGTGAATCTCACCTCAGGTATGCAGTCATCATGGGTCACTACTCTCACTATATCATCCAGTGGCAGGAGTGAATTGCACTTGATCTCTGTGTATACGTTCTTTCCTTCTGTGCAAGCTGCTAGCAGTTCCACTAGAGTGATGTGATACGCCAAAGGTCCGCTCTCGTCCGCCCGGTCTCGCTCTGAGCACATCATTTGGAGCAGGACTGGAAACGATGCTCTGTCGTTGTAGAATATCAACACATCTTCACCACCATTTATCAGCTGAAAATGATATCACAAAGTTTTAAGCACCCTGCACTGTGGTCGTTTTGGACTTGATGATCTTAAAGGTATTTTCCAACCTAAATGATTCTATGGTTTTCTTAATTTCTTTACTTTGTTCTACCTTTAAGTATGCAAAGATTGCCTAGCTCAAAAAAAACCCAACCCAAAATGACTCTGAGGTGGCTCACCAAAGGCACAGCCCAAAACAACATCTAAGGCAAATTTCCACTGTTATCTACATGGGAAAATCTGGAATAACTCACCAAGGAGTGAACTAATTCAAGGTGAATTTGAAACGTAATTTTTAGGTAGCTCTGTGTTTACCTAAGGCAATAAGGGTGGCCCCTTATTATTCCTACCATCTCAGTGTTGGGTTTTGATTTTAAGTTAATTAATTACCCTCACGTCCTCTTGTAAGGCTAGGACGTATTATTGTCCTGTTTTATAGATAGGGACTTGAGGTGCAAAGAGATTAAATCTTCCATGCTACCTCACACGAAAAGCCTGTGGCTCACCAAGAACGTCACCACCCTTTTCTGCGGCCCTGCTCAGCATCAGAAACAAAGGATGATTCTTCCCAATCTATGCAAATTTGGCAGATGGATCTTGACATTGTCAGCATCATGCCAGCACTTCCATTTAACAGAAAACTGGTGTATGTGATAAATATTTGATTTTGCTACAAGCACACTGCTCATCTCAAGAGGATCCAGGGTGGAGACGGAT
The DNA here is from genome assembly GCA_020800305.1 of Porphyrio hochstetteri. Taxonomy (NCBI): domain Eukaryota; kingdom Metazoa; phylum Chordata; class Aves; order Gruiformes; family Rallidae; genus Porphyrio; species Porphyrio hochstetteri. Next base: position 77,143,127 of record CM036905.1, on the reverse strand, counting down.
GCCGGCAGCCCCATTTCAGCAGATCTCAGGGACAAGTTTTGCTCTAACCCTGTTTTGAACACCCTCTACTCTGGATATCCCTACTGCCAGCACTGCTCTGAGAGCCTGAGCAGAGCTGGGTCGGGACAGTCGTCCTGTCTCTTCTCCATCACTTCCCTCTTAAGCACAGTGTGCTCTCGATTGAAGTGAAAAATAAGCCCCCATGAACCCTTGCTAGTACAGGACACACCTTGGCAGCACCACATCCATCCTATTTTGTGAATAAGGCACTTGACACATCCAAGTCTCTGTGTGAAATGAGATCCTAGCTTACTGAATTTCAAGGGTAGACATAAAGGTTGGTGGAGCTGTTAAGAAATGGGAAGGCAGTAAGAGCAGGTGTGAAAATTGGTCTTCCAGAGGAGCTAAGAAGTATCAAAAGCCAGGAAATACTTCGTTACATTTTTCAGGGTTTCAACATTTCAAGTCTGACTACAACTTTTCTGATTATGTTTCCCCTGTTTCTTCCTTATTGTAACTCTAACAAGTGGATGGAGTGAATTGTGAATTCAGGCTTTCCTGCAATTCCTATTTCTCATTTATCTTTGGGGTTTTAAAATGTTTCTACTCATGCCTCAAAAGAGGCATTTTCTGGACAATCCACAGGACAGAAACAAAAGTTTTTAAAGGAACCAGTGCTTGAGAGGAAGGAAGGAAGGAAGGATGCAGTATAGGGGCCCAGCCATCATTCATTTTATTGCACTCCATGGCCAAAACAGGGAAAATATGACTATTCAGAATGATAGAAAACTGACCTAACTTTTTCATGTCTGTAATACTATGCTCGTAGGACATTTCAAGTACAAAATAATAAAACCCCCCACACCAAGCCCTCTGGGAAGGTACCTGCTCTGTTGCCTTCTATTAGGTTGTTCACCCCATTCCCACAGTTATTACCACTTGTGTACATTTAACACAGAGGAGCAGGAAGACAACTTTTTCCAGGTTCCCCAGAGATACACTCTTACATCAAATCCAGACCTCATCTCTACCAGTACCACTTAATATTTCATCATATCAAGTCAAACTGACCCCTCATCCTTTCATGCATTTATTGCTGAGGAATGAGGAAGAAATACCAGGAGACAGTGAACTTGTGAAATGCAACGTTGCATGTCACTCTTGCTGTATAATGTTTGTGAGGAACTGCAAGCTGAAGCAGATGTTGCATCAGCACAAAGAGCTAAGTGGGACATGGTTATCATTGTAAATGCAAGGACAGAAGATGATGTCACCCCCTTTCCCCAAGTTATCCTCTTTGAAATGTGGCAGCCGAATATTGGCCCAAACCAAGAAACTTATGTCCCTTTAAAAGCAGAAAAGGAAGACAATGATTCACTGTTAGTCAAAGTTCCACTGAGCATCATAAGCTCAGTTGTGGGGGAAAAAAAAAGTAAACCCAAACAACCCAGCAGCACTTTCTTCAACCACAGCCCCCATTCCCCATCCCCTTATGCTGCTTGCAGGGAGGAGGTAGAGAAATTGGGAGAGATGTTGAGCCCAGAAAGAAGAGAAGGGTGGGAGGAGGTGTTTTAAGATTTGGTTTTATTTCTCATTAGTCTACTCTGATTTGATTGGTAATAAATTATATGAATTTTTCTTATACAGAGTCTCTTTTGCCCATGACAGTAATTGGTGGGTGATCTCTCCCTGTTCTTATCTCAACTCATGAACCTTTTGTTGTATCTTCTCTCCCCTGTCCACCTGAAGAAGGGAATGATAGAGTGGCTTTAGTGGGCACATCTGGCCTCCAGCCAGGGTTAAACCACCACAAGGAGCAGCTGTTGACTCTGTGATGTATCACCCCAGAATACTATAGATAATATAACACTCTGCTGCCACACTGATCTGGTTCAAAAGTAAATTCTGTTCTCCTTTTGCAATAATGTTTGCACTGATAGGCAGTGTTCTTTCAGGAACCTCAAAACATGCTTGTAATGAGAAAAAGCGCCCTAAGGAACCTTTCAGGTTGGTAAACATCATTACCAGCACTCTACAGGCGCAGGGACCACGGATACCAGACTGAGTGAATAAGCCAAGTCAGGAATGTTCAATGTATCTTATGAAAGTGCTCTTTCGTAATGCTGCTCTTTCATCTGCATGCACTTTGTAAAACATCTCAGGATGATCAGTTTATCCCTTACTCCCAGTAAACAGGAAGAAGCTGTGATATACTTCCCGTGGGTAAAAGAAAACACAGGAGTAGTCAAGACACACTGACCACTCATACTCTGTCTTGTTTTGTAGCAAACTGTTTACATGCCCCATCTGGAGGCACAGAAAAAGAGTTCCACTGCTTGCTTAAGGTCACAAAGTACATCTCAGTTGTCTGCTGAGAAACTGTGCCGACTCCATGTCAAATTCCAACAGTTTGGCTACACTAGATCACCATTCAGTTTTCACTATTAGCATTCTTTTCTAACAAATCATAATTTCTTACCCATAATTTCTCACCTTTTTGGTTTGTTTTTTTTTTTAAACAGATCATTATCTTACTCTCTTTTGTCAAAACAGAGGTGTGTCACCCCTCCTTGCCCCACAAACTCTTGCAGGACTTATGATGCAAATGTCACATCCAGGTTCATTTCAGTTGTCATGTAGTCAGCTTGAAAATATAATATGACAACTTATCTTTGTGCTGTTATAAGTCAGTAACAAAATGTATTGAGAAAAATCTAACAATTTTGTTTGCTAAGAAAGGAAAAATTTACAAGAGGCTGAGGCAGAAGGGGACATATCTAAAAGCACAAAGGCACAAAAACTGTTTGGATTATGTAAATCAAAGGCTTGTAATTGATATTGTATGTTAAAAGACTTCAGTCAAATTGAAAAGGTTGAGGTGGATTCCATTAAAGGTTATCCATGTAGGCTGAAGCTTTATTTTCTTAATTAGAAGTTTTTCCTCTTTGTTGCCGTGGATGGAAATTTCAGCAGGTTTTAGTTTTGTTCATAGCACAACTAGAGCTTATCTCTGTTTTCTTCATGAAGCTGTCTCTTCCAAAAGCCAAAGAAAAATCCTCTTTGTAAAGCCAAGAAAAATATTCCTTGGATTCTGATCCTTCCCGGACTTTTCACCGTATTCAACTTTACCCACTTATTATTCTCACTGAGCTGTTAGCATTATTAGAGTTAAATGCACAAGTGTCTGCAAGTCGAAGACTTCATTTATCACACACACTGTATTTCAAATCCTAATTGCAGAGAAGCCAGTTAGGTATGTTCCTAGTCATTTTATTGGCACGAAGGTTTGTCCACAAGCTACTCTGTGGAATTTACTGGGTCAGACTTCAAATCTAGCTAGTTAAAGCTAGAGTAGCTCTACTAACTGAAATGCTCCAGAACAAAAGAAACAAAAGCAGAAATTGCTACCTAGGATTGTTACATGGTTACACACTATAAAATTGCTCTACAATACTCTTTAAGACAATCCACAGAGGCCAGAGCTTATTATATGGCAAAACCACACCACAATATGGCAAGGTTGGTGTCTAAATGGGATCTTAAATCACAGTACAGGAAAATGAAGGTTTATGTAACACTGAGATTTCCATGCTACATCATCTACAAATAGACATCTCTATCACCATGTTAACACTCATGTTTTCTTTCTAGTAGTTATACAGATGGCCTTACAAAATTAGATTAAACTCCCAAAAACGTCTGCTAAAATATTCATTATTTGTGATACCAGTTAAGATTCTAAAGCGATGGTGCCATTAAATCCCATTGGTATCAAGAACAGGAAAAGCAGCCTCAAAACACTAGTGTGTTAAAAAGAGATCACACCAGCATGATTAACATATGAACCCTTTCTGCTTACCTCTGTCATTACCATGTCCTGGCACTTTTTGACATATTTGCCATCTGCTTTCACAATGGTCTGGAGGAAGCGCAGGTATTCCACGTGGCGGCCGTGGGTCTCGATGCAGTGCACGAAGTGCTGCACCACCCTCTCGCTGATTTCGTTACACAGAAGGTAATTATTCATGAAGATATGCCGCATGGTTTCGGCTTCCAGGAGCTACAGAGATCAAAATCAAAGCAGCCTTATCAGAAGAGCAGATTTTTGGTTTGAGATAGAAAGATTCATGGCACTCTCAACTAGAGAAAGGGGCATTGCTAAAGGGGAAGGTGCAGAAGTCCAATGCGCACCAGCCCAGCGACTAAGCGATGACCTTAGGGCTTGTTTTTCATTTATGATGGGACTTCTCCACACTTTCCTATGCATGAAAATTGTCCTAAAATTGGACACAAGCAAAATCTGTGTCCATATGGAAGAGGACAGCCCACACATGCACACACTACACTGCTAGAGTATTCTACAAGGACTTCGATATACAACTGAGACCACATGCATCCTGCTCACCATCAAACTTTGCAGTGAGGCAACCAAATCAGATGATTAGCTGCCTCTGGCTCCCTCTGTGGCTGACAGAGGTTAATCATTGCACGTACAGTCTGATCACTCTCTGAGAGAACATCTCTTTCTGCATTTAACTACAGAGGGCCCCTATGGCTATGTTTCTATTGGCAAATAGCGCAGTACAAGAGGAACAGATCTGTAGCAAGAAAGGGATGCTGCTGAGGACCCAGAAACCCAACTTTATGCATTCTGGGAGCTTTTGCTTCAAAGGTCCTCTACCTTGATCCCTTGGACTAAAGGGTCACAAGAGTCAGGCATGCTCCTAGAGTATACCTTTCTGTTTAGTGTCACCTGAAAGGTATCCACATCAAGTTTGCTCCATAATGTGAACAAAAGCACAATATCTGGGATGATTAGAAGATCACCTTCAAAAGAACTGAAACACAAGTGCTAGCAGGCTCCATAGTTGGCATTCAAGTTGTGTTGATGTTGGATAGGATGCAGTCTGGGTGCTAGTCCCCACTGTGGTCACTAGCTTCACCAAAAAAGCATAAGTAAAAAAATAACAGAGCAAATGCTTCCTAATGTATGCAGGTCAGGGGTCTATAATTCTAATATACTCTTTCTAATAAAAGAGGTTGGAGGTTAGGAAGAGGTTCTTTACTGAGAGAGTGGTCCAGCACTGGCACAAGCTCCCGGGGAAGTGGCCACAGCAGTGAGCTTGGCTGAGTTCAAGAAGCATCTGGACGATGCCCTCAGTCCCATGCTCTGACTTGGCTGGCCCTGTGTGGAGCCAGGAGTTTGACCTAATGATCCTCATGGGTCCCTTCAAACTCAGGATATTCTACAGTTCTATGAAAAGCATATTTTTCTCAGCAGATCTGCCACTGAGCATGGTGTCATTCTATAGGACTGTATCTGTAAATATACACACACATACATACACAAAGGGGCCATGACAGAGACATGCACTGTAAAGGCAATGAGCTAATAAATGGTCAAATTCTAGATTAGTTGAATCAAATGGAAGCACCATCAACAACAATGTACAGGTCTGATTCTGCTGCCACACGAGCTTCATGGCAACATAGTCTGTCTTCTGCCTTGACTTACGGCCCATCAGTGAGCAAGTCAGGATGAGAGTCAAGCTAAACTTGATGTGACACATGTTCATCGATACTTCCAGGAAACTCCACAGGTAAGACTGTTCTCCATTTTTAAAAGGGCATAATTTTAAAAATGACATAAACAGAAATGAAGAGGGAGAAAAGAAAGGAAGGAGAGGGGGAGAGAGGGGAGGAAAGGGAGAGAGGGGAGAGAGAAAAAAGAGACAATAAGGAGAAAAAAAGACAAAGACAGGGAAGGGAAGGCAGAGGCCATAATCTAGTACTGTCATTTTTCAGCAAGTCCAAATTTACTTCCAGCTATAATATTCTCCTTAAAAGGAAATGCTTACCCCTGGAGTTAAGAACAAGTTGAGGTTCTTATGGAGGAGAACTTGATTCTGAGGATTTCCTCGACAGAAATTCTGAAGAAAAGTGTGGGCTAGATTCATAACTTCATTCATTTTTTCATCGCTCTGCAGAACAGACAAATTAAATCAGCTGGGCATACATAAACAAATTTGTTAAAACCTCACAACATTAATTCAGACAAGAAAAATAATATTCTGTGCTTTTATAGAGCAGGAATTCTCCCTCTGGCCAAAGCAACTGATCTAGTTTCCTTCAGACTCCAGTAGTAGCTGTACCTTACTCTGAATCAACTTGACCACAGGGAATCACAGGTAAGAGCACAAACTCAAAAGTAAGATTTCCTCATGCACAGTTATCATTTCCTACTTTAGAAAAGTCCTAAGTGGCTTTTTCAACAAAAAAAGCTCTCTAGCATGTGTTGATTCTAAGCTTTGGCTTTTGTGTAGACACCTACTCCCCCTCAAGTATACGTTTGGTTTCAGCCCCACTTTACAGTCCCCTCATATAGTATTCTAACTGTGATTTGATGAACCACCTATACAGACAAGCACTGTTCTACTGAAGACAGCTGAACCCAGTGTCGAGCTCATAACATTAGTGCGCAACTCCGGAAAATGTAGCCCAGAAGAGGTTTTATCTCCTCCTAGTGCTTCCTCTAAGATCTAGAAAGATGTGCTCTTTAAAAGACCATCTAGATCATTCATTTGTATGCCCACTGCCACTAAGTCACACTGAAAAACTTGCAAGTGGAACTAGGCTAGAAGCTTCCACCATCAAAACCAAAAAATATTTCAGACTTGACCCTTGAAAGCTTTTTGTCCATCTTACATATCTGTGACAGCACTCATTCCTACCCAACAGTGGAATTTAGATACCCTGCCAGGTGCTTCAATGCATCAGCATTTCTTACTGTGCAGGGACTGCAAACCTAAGGTTTGCCTGTTTCAGGAATGGGATGACAGCACGGTGACACCCAGGTACCTGAGGCAGTAAATACTAAGTTCTTAATAAAACCTGATCTACACAGGCAGGCATATTTAAACTGAGGCCCAAACCCATTATTCTTAAGATAGAAAGTGGCATCATTATCTCATGTTTGTATCATAGTTGACAGAATTAGTTAGAAAAAAAAATAATCATGTTGATTTGTGGGCCTTTTGGGGCCTTTCCCTTTATTGAGTTCATTCTTTTTACCACTAAAATTATGAGAATAACCTTTTCATAAGGGATCTGCAGAAGGTCCAAGACTACCAAGTGGGCGCCCATGTTTTTCAGCAATCGTTGCTGTTGATTCCGACATTTTTTATTCTGAACACAAAGTTTGCTGAGTCGAATCAGGATCTATAAACAAACAAACAAATAAATAAGCATGCAAGCAAAAAAATGTCATGTCACACAAACCCCACATTCTTTCAAAATAATTACTAAATCTACTTATCAAACAAGTACTTCAAGTTTCTTAGCAGATATACTGACCTCTTTAACAATAGCGTAGTTATTGCTTTTATTGCTGTCAATCTGAGGCTTTTTGGTCCCATCCTGTATTGGACTCAAAATATTTGACTCCTGTAAAAGAGAACACACAGCAAGTGGACAACTATTGCAATTTCCTCAACATAGACTAATTATATTTAATAACAGCAAATGAAAAAGTTTCACAGCAGCTCATAGGGAACAGACATACCACAGATAATAAAGAAAAAGACTTATTTATGCTTTATCCACCATTCCAGTGGGTGAAAAGATTTACATTCAAGTCCTTCCTTTGTTTCAAATCTCCAACGTGATTTGAGGCAATTACTCTCTATCTTCGTGTTTCTGATCCCCTTAAAAAAGAATGCATCCCTAAATCACAGCCTAGATTTCCTAAGGAATAGGGACCGTAAGCGTAGCCACCACTTGCTCCAAAAATCTCTAATACAGCTGGAAAGATTACAAAGTCTGAGTGTGTGAACATTAAAAAGTCTGGAGAAAGAACTTAAGATGACCTCTGTAGCTGAGGTAAGTAGGGTGGAGTTCTCAGTAGTACGGGAACAAGTAGTACATAAAAATTAGCTGTGTTCCTCTTGTGAAGAGGATACTTCTGTCCTTATTTCTGGATGATGCAGGAAAGGATTTAAAAACAAGTAAGGACCTTATGTTAAACTGCAACATCCAGTCAGGATGCCCTACAGTCTGGGCCTTGGCTCCTAGGAAGTCCCATCTGGGTATGATAAATAAGAGAAATCAAGTCAGTAAGTAACTGCCAACACCCACGCACCTCTCCATGCGTATCTCAACCAAAACACAGCTGAATGAACATCTACACAAATACTGCCACTTACAGCACTGGCAGTAGTGAGTTTCTTTGAGGCTGCCAGCTATGGTAACCCTTTCCTTAATTGGAAAAAACAAAGAATTGAAAGATTGGACTTTGGATGCTGAAATTACTAAACATGTAGAAAAACTGTGACGGATCTCAAGATGGCGTCACAGGGTAACCGCAGGGATGTAAACCAGTGCAACAGCATCAAAAAGAACCAAACAGGTGTGCTGCTGAGTGTCATTATGTCCTCAAACTCCCTACTGTTTTGAAGGCAATTATGCTAACACACAACACGTGCAGGCCAATCTGAATGTTTATACCTTGAAATCTCCCCCTGAACTTTCTTAGCTGATGGTGAAAATGAGGAGTTCTATAAATCCCATCTGGACTTAATTTTCAGTGGGGCAAGAACAGCTGCACCACTTGGCCATGGAAGCTGTTTATAACAGTGTCAGCACCGCTGTTGAGCGTGGTCATGTTGATCTATGCAACAACAGTGGATTTTTATTTGTTTAGGTTTGTTAGTATGCATGCTGCCTTCTCTCTAGCTGTTTGAATCAATACTTTGGAAGATATTTCAGGCTCTTTGCTATAATTAACCACTCTCCTCTGTTCTGGGACTGTGGGTTAACCAAGATTAATTTACCTGTTACTTTTATCAGCATTCTTCCTCAATCAAAGTAGTTTTATAATCCATGTGAACTATATGTCTTATCTGGAAGTGCTGATCAGCATTAAACTGCTGAATCTATCCTTTCTCTTAACAAAATAAAAACCTGGTTATTGAACCCATAAGAGTGTGCCAGGGATGTAGTTAGCAAGAGATAATCACACCACTGGGATACCAGAGACACTCAGCTGCATATCTTGCCTTACTATGTCCCATGACAGATACTCTCCATCGCACTTTTCCATCGGGGACAGGGAGCCAGAGAGATCACACTGAGAAAGGTTCTCAACTGAGCACGCCACCTTTAGGAAAAGGTATTTTCTGCAACAGACTACTACTTCTATTCATAAAGTTCCCAGGATATCACTCTGAAGCACGAGGCTTTGGATCCTTTCTTTCTAGCCCCTGAATGGAGGCCCAGAATCCAGCTTTCAGTCCGAGCAGCTCCCCGACACTGAAATAGCCTCACTCCTGTCAGCAGGCGAGCCGTGCAAGGCACCAGGCAGTGTCACCCTGGCAGAGTTTTCCCTTCCCCAGGTTGTAGCTACTTAGCAGGGGAACCAGGGGCACTCTCAGAAGTTTCTGTTGGCAACCTCAACCTATACATGATGCAAACTGCCACAGACCAGAAGAGGAGGAGAGCAAGGGAAGAGCGGGCACTTGGGGTGCAGGAGGTTTATACCACTTGAAACCCCCCTGAACTTTCTTAGCAGATGACAAGGGTGAAAAGCTTTATTAACACCACAGCTCTGTGCTGCTGGTGTTACACCACCTCTGATGACAGAGCAATAAAGACCACATTTGCCATAGTCTGTGGTACCTATACAGACTCAGAAGACCCTTCCTAGAAACACCAAAGTAAACAGACTTTATCTGCTTTTCCCTTCTCAAGCAAAGCTCAGTTTTGTAATCTCGATTTCAGCTTTCCTTCCTAACCCATGTGGTGTCTAATTCACACCTGACCTAACTCCCAAACACTCTTTCCTACAATTCTGATCTCCAGTTCCTATCAAGATGATCCTGCATGGATGCAAGCTTTGTTGTTTTTCCTATGGAGAACTCTGGATACTTCATTTAAAAGAACACTGCCTTTTTTCTACAAATCCCATTTCTGGAGTCATATTACTGAAAAGGAAAAAAAAAAAAGCCAAACAAAAAAAGGTGTCTAGCCCCTCCCTGGTTATGATAAAATATTGAAACAATTACCCAAAATACTCAGAAGCCCAGGGGCAAGGAAATCTATTTGATTTTTTTTCAACTCTTATGCCAATCTTTCAATGTGCTTTGATGAGGACAGAAACTTGGGCTTAACATAAGACTGTCCTGGAATGTAATTTAAGCCCTTGCAGACATTTTAATGTTGTTTGAGAAAAATTAAGCATTAAGCAGAGACAAAGGAAGCATGTTCCCTTGAGGTTCATCCAGCCCCGTACTGAATACCCAGCATCCATTCCAAGAAAGCATGGGATCTCACAGGGATGTTTATCTGCCTGAAGCCAGCCACCTGCTTCACACATTGTCAATTATGACCAGCACGTCACCTCTTACATCTGACTTAAGATCTCAAAGAGAGTATTCAATATCTAAAGTAGTTTTTGCCAGGTAAAAACATTTCCTGACTGTTAAAGAATGATTTAGCGAGGGAAAAAACAAAGGACAAGTTTCCAAGCTATTATAACCTGGCACAACTCTCATGGAATTACCACCAGATGATCTAACCAGTGTACATGTGCAGATTACATATTGCTGTTCTGATACAATAGTCCCTCAGATCTGCCAGAGGTCATACTATGCATCTACCAAAGCACTGATAATCCACACAGACCGACAGATGCCTCATGGGGAAAAAACCCAACATTGAAAATATCCCATTTAGAGATGCTTCTGCTTAAAGCACATTGTTTGTTCCCTCTTCCTGGAGGTTCTTTATCAGGGCTATCCATAGGAATAAAAAGGATTTAATTACACTTTTAAAATGTATTAAAGCTAAAAAACATTGCAAATATGCTGCTGCAATTCTGCATCCTGTTTTCCCATTACCTTTTCCATTCATTAACTATGTAAAAGAACATTTTCTTTCCTAGTAGAGCTATGCTTGAGGGAATTAAGAAACTCAACATACCTAAGCTCATCAAGTCCAGATTTCTCCCTCACTATGACACCACTAAACTCAGCTAAATTATATCAGAGAAAGAGCAGGATGTACACAGTTCCAAGAAATTAGGGTCCTACCTTGAAGTGTTGGATTTTTCCCCAAAAGCCACCTAAAAAAGCAAGTGTACATCACAGCTATCTGCACACATCCTGTGTCATCTCAATGGCTCAATTGGCTTCACAATGCTGTATCATCTCCACTTGGCTTTCTACTGAACTTCCCTGGTGGCTTCCTTGCCCATTTTCTTTTCATGAGGGGACACTCAACCACAGCAGAGAATAAGGAAAGTTCTGTGTCAGAAATCAAAGTTCATCTCTCCCCACTCTTCCGATGAAAATGGGAAAGTGGGAATAACTTATTGGTGGGAAAGCCTGCTTCATCTACTACTATGCCACAAACTTCAACCATAGCCACTGCTGCAACACGTTGCATATTCTTAAAGATTCAGACTGGAGTTAGGTGATCACATGAGGACCTCGGCTTTCACTGAAAAAAAAGTAAAACTTTAAATTAAGCTAAAAAATCCCAAAGCAAAAATCAGGTCTTTGTGGTTCCAGATTCAAACTCTAAGGTTTCTCAGATCATGATATATCTCAAGAGAGCGAGATGTCAAGAGCAAGAAAGGGTTTGTTTGCCTACAAAATCTCGATATTCTTAGGTCGGTCTTATGTTTGGTAGAGAGTAGAATTACTCCTGATGTTTGCAAATATGTATTTGATTGTGCTCCTCTCCACTAACTGCAGGAACAGGTAGTGCCTTCTCCTCTTCTCTTACATAAAGTCAACACAACTGCCAACATGTGATGCCTAGATTACTTCCTTGCCCAGAGAGTGATGCCACACACTGCGGTTTCCTCGCTAGCCACAAAGGAAGGCAGCTCTGTGACAAAAAAACACAGTCACTGACAGCAGCCTGAATACTGCACATTCTCTCTTTGTCACTTTAAATAACCAGACTGCAAATTTGGACTCATTCATCAAACTATCAATATTGAAACAATTCCAGAAGCAAAGACTTCAAACCCACCTCTATTGGCTCTTCTCCCCCTTTGGTTTGATTGTCGCCCACCTCTCCACTCTCATAATTGCTGCTCTTCTCAACCCACAACTCTGATTTCTCTACTGTCAGGCGTAGCTGATCAAGATCAGCCTTGATTTGCTTGTAGTTATCAACATCTTGATTAGACACCAGCAACTGAACCTGGAAGTACAGAAAATTGTGAAGCTATTACAGCAGCAGCACCAGCACTTATGCCTGGGTAATTTGCTTGACTGTTTCCAGTCTAAGCTTTTTTCAGGACCTTTATGGAACCTCCCCTATGAAACTGAAACATGGCACATGCAGGCATTTTAGCCCCCATTCATCAAAACGTTTTAACAGAGCAAGAGACTGCAGTTGCCCAAAACAGGATAGTTACAACGTTCACAATATTCTCCTGCCTTCTTTAACACACTGCTCATTAATACACAAACACAATGTTGCTGTACAAGCTCTTGAAGAGTTAGCTCAGATGCAATGATTTTGATCCTCGTGGTACTAAAACAATAGTTAGAAATAGCTTATCCCATCAGTACAGTACTTCACAAGAGGAGGGGCAAAAAAAGATATGACAAGGAATCGGGACATCCAAATGAAAGTCAGAATGGCCAGCAAATTTAGCAATCACCTGCATCACCATAATCAAATATTGGAAAATAACATATTTTCAAGACTGTTAGGCCAGCTTAGAAAAGCTTGTTTGAGTAGAGCTCATTGCTACAAGGGTTCATGTCGTTTCCCACCATTTGAGTAGTTGCCTCTACTAAGATTAATTCAACTTTTAAAACTTTTTTTTCTTTTCTTCTTATTTCCTTTTTTTTTTTGTAGTGCTGAAACTGATCTGGTTGGTTGGGTTTTTTTTCCACTGTTACTTGCAGTTCTTGATTTAGCATGTTCTATACGCTTCCTTTCTTTGTAATGCTCTTTGCTCTCCCAAGATTATTAATGTAGATAATACACAAAAAGCCTAACCACAATCTTTACAGTAAATCAATAAGCACTATTAAGGTATCACACTTATGTAAAAGATTATGGTCACATGGCAGATAAGAGCACTGATAAGGACATTCTTTGAAAAAAACAAACCAACCTAGATGCAGGCAAATATTCGCTATTTTGTAATATAATGTTTTCATCATCTCCTCTCTTAGCTTAATAAACCCTTGTTATTTTAGTTACGAATGCTGCTCGTCCACAGACATTCATATCCCATGTACTCTACAGCCTTTTCTGTTTACTTGACAATTAGCCTTTTCCTTCCTTTATGAAAACACGTTAAGTTACCCAACCCTTGCTCACCTGGGAACAACAGCTATTTATGCAACTAACCAGCCTGGCCTAACTTTATCAATCTGGTTGGAGGCCATTATGCTACACTGCAATACACATTAAACAACAGCTTTATCATTCATCTGTTTTTAAACATGAGAAACCTCCCCATCTTACATAACGATGAGACAACGCGTTATCAAACTCCTGAAATAAGCATCAGATGGTCTTATCAACATATGTTATATAGGGTTATGTAACAGGCATGTCTCTGTCATCCAGCCCCATGACATCAGATCTCCCCATCCTAATCCACTGACACATGGAGCCTGCACATGCACCCTTATCAAGAAGAAAGAATAAAAGCTGAAAACAGGCTTGGCTCTATTAATCCCTTCCTGTTACTTGGGTGTATCTGTATCACGCAGTGGAGCACAACGCAGAGACACCTGAATTAGAACTAGAAACACCACATGAATAACAAGAGAACTTTATAACCAGCCTAAGTAACCCTTAAAGACAGGAAGGTCTTACTGCTGACACCAGTACACTGCTTGCAAAACATGAGCTAACAGCTCTGTCTCTGAGGGACCGCTACGTGATGTCTCGCTGTGAGATGCGTGTGTCCCAGCTGTCACCACGGACCTACGCTTTTAGTAATAAACACAATGCCAGAAATAACTATTTCTGGGTGCACAACTACCATATACACTAGTGAAAAGACAAAAAAACCCCATAAAATCTCTGCTGAACTTGAATCCTTAAGGAAATAAAACTGTCATACTACATACAGCAATTTGGGTAAGTAAAGCAGCCTTTGGAAAGACTTTCCACATGGTCTGTTTCCTGGAGTAAAGCTCTGGCCATCCCTACCTGTTTAAATGCTTGCAGAACTTCTGCTCTCTGGCTGAAGTGCTTAAACAGCAGGTGCAGAGCACCAGAGAGCAAAGGGGGGTAGTCATGCATGATGAGGTGAACGAGGACCCGTAAAAAAGTTCTGCCCCCTTCATCATCAAGCTGGACTGCATTCTTCTCCTTTCTGCAATAGAAATGGGTAAAAAGGGACCAAATAAAGTAAAATAAAGAGAAAAAGTGAAAGCTTTTGACGTAAATGTGCTTGTACACACAATCTTCATTTGACAGAGCTCTTAAAACCAAATCAAATATGCCGCAGGATGTAAACTATGAGCATTGCTTTAACGTATTTTGTGTGTTAAACTTCAATCTGACAGTTAGATGCTGCTGCAGAATGGACACTACAGAAGGACAGTAAGTACACAGGAAACGTCAAATATTGTGATTAAAATCCATACTGCAAAAACATCCCTTTATGTCTTGGATAAGTTATCCCGAGCTCATTCCAAATCCAAATTAATTGAAGTAAACAGCATTTCATCAGAGACTAATTTGGCCCTTTCCTTTTCACTTCTTCCCTTTTCAGCTGCTATTAAAATTTCATTTAAGAAAAAATAAGCTCAAAAATAGTAAAAGTTGCCAAAAGCGGCATATTTCTGGAATCGTATTTCTAATCTGGAACGGCAGAAAGCAGATTTACACTTAACATATCAAAGGAGAAATAATGTTTCCAAGAAACCACTCGGTCTCTCTGTTCAGTTTAAAGATGCAGATGCCAAGGGCTGTGTGTTGTTTTACATTCTGGGAGTTCAGGGAGAGGATTGGAGGCATCGCTCTCACTGGTGGAGATTGAGAATGCATAAGGGACAGAGAGAGGAAAGATCAGAATGCCTGTATTGCAGATTCTTCTCCCTAGCTCCAAGAAAGAAAAAAATTAAAGTCTACAGCCTTGTCTAAATGGAATTCATTTTTACTGGTACAATTATAACTGTACCCATAACATTAAACCAATATAGTGATAATGGTAATAACTCTCCAGTGTGGATATTTTCCTTGCTTTTTTTTTCTTGATCATGGAGTAGCTGAAACCACTTCCAAAAATCTGCAAGCATAAACTTGGGATCTACAGGCCTCTGGTGGTCCCAAAGATCACGGCCAGCACTCCACAGCTGATGTGAGGACTCATGAAAGATTACTGTTGGCATAACTTTCTTTGTAAGTTCAGAGACAAGGTGTAATGACAACTGGTCATGTAATCTATGGGAAATACTGAGGGTCAAGAGCAACCTCCTGATACAAGTAATTTGGGGCTACAGCCATAAGGTACACCAAGTAAAGGTCTTTCTGCAAAAGCACCCAAAGGAGATGTATCAAAGAAATAAATCATTAGTGCATTTTTGTCCAATGCACCTGTACACCATTCCCCAGCTGCCTCTGCAGACGAGGCAAAAACTTTCTACCAACTCTTAGGACTAAAAGGGGAGTCATTTCCCATCCCACAGCCACCCATACCAACTGGGCTGTCTGCTTGTTTGAAACCCAGGTCTCTCCTGGCACTTTCCTAAGTAAGTAGTTGTCAAAGGAAGAGAAAGAGATATGAAAACACACATGGAACAAACAGAGACTGTCCAGTAGAAATATCAACATGAACAAAGAAATATCAACATGCACAAAGAGATAAAACTTCAGATCACATACCTGCCAGCAAACATGGTTTCAGCCTGAGCCGCAATTTCATCTATATCAGGAACAATTGCTGTAAAGCAATAAAAGTAGATTTTAAAAGGGCAGTGATAATTGTTTAATCTGCACAGCAAAAAATAACTCTGTCCCTCCCTAAAGCAGAGGTTATCAAGTAAAGGTCTAACTACACAGTCTTCAACTAAGCAAAATTCATGGTCTGCAGGAATAGTAGGGAAGAAACGGGACAAGTGGCAGAACTAAGCTGTGGATTACTATTACTGAGGGAGAGCCAAACTGCAGTGATGAACCAGAGCCCTGTGGTGCTAGAGGGCATGCAAGCCACCAACAGTGATCCATAAATGACAGAGGATATGAACCTTACGGTTTTTTAAGATGAACCAACCCCCACAAAAAAAAGGTAAATGAGACTCAGGAACAATAGAATATTTATCATAAGCCAAATTGTTTACCATATCATCATTTTTCTTTAGAATAGCTTTAATATACCTTATTAAAGATTTTAGTACTGCTAGCCACCCCTCTGATATACAGCACCTCCAATTAAAGCAATTCTCCCCTCCTTGCAGGTGGTCACACAGACAGCTGTCAGCCTTTGGAGCACTTCTGCGTGCACAGGAATGCTCCCTGGAAAGCCACTCCGTCCCCATACCACCTTCACCTCACTTAAACCTCTTCTCATCCAACCCAAATAATTTTTTCACAATCTGCTGTCTACTGCATTTGTCATTGCACAGTGTTTTGGGAAGAGTGCAAACAAGAGAATAAATTCTCATCATGGAAAAAGGAATCATGTTTTTGTTAAAGGAGGAAAGGCCAACAAAAATCTTATTTTTAAGGGATCCCTTATGATTTTCTCTTTTCCACAAGCTTTTCAACTTTAAGCAGCATGCATCCTCCTGATGCAGTGGAGTTCACTGTTTGGGGTAGTCTACACAGATTTATTTTACGTTGCAATACGATACTGACATTTACCTGAGGCAATCCCTGGGGTGTCAGGTGGGGATGTCATAGAGCTATCGACGTTTTCATTGTTTTCCCCAAACTCCCTCTTATAAATAGACAGCATGTAGGATATTCTATAGTCCAGTCTAACACTGAGAATAAACTACAAGAAACAAACATTTAAAATAAGACTTTGGTAACACAGGTTAGAATTTTTCTGTGGTGGAACCTATAGGGATGCATTATTATTATTTAAAGTACATATGTCCACTACAAAACAAGAACACACTACATTCATCAGCTTTCTTTGATTTCTTTCTTCCCTCCAACCATCCTGAGACATACTGAACTCTACCTTATCGACTCCTGAATGCTAAGAGGCAGACTGGATTTGTCCAGGGGCTCCAGCACGCTGCCTCGTCCTCACCGCCTGCGAGCCACATCAGTACAATCAAACCCATGCTGAATCCAATTATTTCATATTTCAGCTGGACCTCTAATGCCCCATGAAGATAAGAAATGGAGTGGGGTTGAGAGTAAAGACAACAGGCTGGAGGCTCACCCTCTCAGATGTCTCACAGCCAAGGGCAGCGATGTTGCAGTGACCTCAGGTGCCCATGAAGTGAAGCACAAGCATGGTGGTGGGGCTTTTTGGGGTGGTTTGCTTGTATGTTTGCTTTTGGGGTTTTTTTAATGTTACTAGTGATTAGCTGAGGAAATCAGGACCAAACAGCATGTCCTTCATGAGCTCCTAGCAGTGTTGCCAGCATGAGGCAAAAACCCCTTTGGCTTTGGAAGCTACCACTGTAATGGTAGCAAAGATTCTCCCTCCCTCAACGCTCCACTTTTTCAATTGCTGGTTCCTTCTGCTCCTCAGCCATGTCATCAGAAATTCATACTGCAAAAATCCTACTTCAAACCTGGAAGCACTGCTTTTATATAGAAATAATGAGGAAAATAACTGGGCTGGAGACATTAGAACCAATTTAAGGACTGACACGTATACAGCTGATGCTTCACCAACTGAATGCTCATCAACTGAGCTTCTTCCCCACAGTAAATGTAAGTGTAGAGTGATGGAGGTTTAAGATCACTTAACATATTCTACAGTCGGTGGGGATGAAAGCACACATGTTAAGTTACCAAGACTCAGGGGACTTGTGATGACTTAGCAAATGGTGGCAACCTGTTTCTTTGATCTCTAACCAAACCCAGACAGGCTTCCCAAAGCCAGAGTACTGTAACAGGATTTGATTGGCTAACTAGGACTATACCATCTAAAAGCAAATTAAATGTCAATTTAAGAAACCGTATCTTTTCTTTACAATCTTCTAACAAAAAATCCCCAAACAACAAACAAATAAACAAACAAACAAACAAACTAGAAGCTTTATTTTGGTTTTGTGATCAATTTACCCTATGATTGTACAAACAAGATTTTTAAAAGTAAAAATTTCCCAAGTCCATGCATAGCCAACTAAGTCTATCAGGCCACCTGTTTCATTCTGGCTGATGACAGAATGGAAACCATTAAGTAAAAATACCTTTACTTAAAGGAATAAGAGGATATATTGAGAATTAAATTCTTATAAACTCAAGTATTTCTTAGAATAGAATAGTTTTAATCACTACTGTACTAGCTTTGCATGGTAATACAGCAAGTCTAAAATATTCTTAACTTGCCTTTTAGGGTAATAGCACAGTAATGAAAGATAACATGATTTAAATTAATCCTTCTTCATTGCACATTAAACAGAACTGTATTATTTTGTATTTCTTGTGAACTAAGGTCATATATATGCACATTTACTGCCATTCACCCAACATATAACAACGTGCCAATTTGCAATAATTTGACCAGGGGACTAAACCCTAACTACCAGGCCACAGATTAAGTATCAAATTAGGATTGAATGCTCTCCAATCCCAGGTGCTCTTGCACTGGAAATGCTGCAAAAAAGGGAAAGGATGACACAAAACGTGATTCTCTTGCCTGTGAGCGAACAGGGAACACACAGGACGAGGTGAATGCACTGGACAAGGCTGGTGCCCTGGAATCATTCTTCTAGGCACCAACCAGTAAAGCAAGACAGTATGGAGAGAGAGTCAAGTCAAGAAACAAATGAAAATGAGAAACAATACACATGAAAGGTACTATTTAGGTGATGTAACTTCATAACACTCAGTCCTTCACCAAACGCCTTAAACTAAAGGAGCTCTAGCTATCAATAGTCTTTCAGCTGATGAGTAATTAAGGTAATCTGAATCATTTATAAGCAGTCAAAACAAATTGAATCCTTCAAAAGTGCTGATGGTGCCAGCAGATCTGCAGAATTTATAGAACACCAGAAGATTCCTTTAGGGCATAAGTATTGCAGGAACTGGGATTTGATGCGAGCCACTTCAACTCACTAATGGCACAATGTGAAAATCATATCTCAGGAGGCATTCTAGTGTCTTACAGCTGGGAGAAAGTCATAGCAGCTCACAGACTATTCTCAATCTAACAGTGGAAACTTGAAATGGACTTCAAAATTGCATGGCCCTGCATGACTTCTGCAGCCTAGGTCCAATTCTGCCCTTCACCAAACTACAGTAAAGTAAGAGTCAAATAATCTACCCCAGTGTAAAATGGGTGTTAATAAGACTGGAAACACACATTGTCTTCAGAAAACTTTAGAGATTAACGGACAAGTTCTGTCTTTTCACAGTTATAGTGAGACAGCTTCTACAGCATCTACTTCCTTCGGCAGTGAAGTAGGTGTAACAGAATGAGGAACACAACTGTGCTGTTTTTCACACAGAGGAATATTCTTCCTTATATTTCTACACTGATCAGCCCAGTGAACAGTAAGGAGACAGGTAACAGAACTTGCTACTACCTGACTAAGTAAATAACTGTGAAATGTCTGCCATGTCTGCCCCACCAACCATTATTACCTGCAAAATCTCAATGATTTTCAGTTTGGTGTCCATTACAATCACATCTTCGCTGTCTGAAGTGCTGGGTTGCTTGCTGGGGTGAATGCTTGGCTGTACATCAGGGGCACTGATGGGAAATATAGATCCCCTGCTCAGTACCATTTGGGTCATCATCTCTCCTACACCATGGATGGTCCTCATAACGTTGTTTCCTATTCATTAAACACAAACACACACATATTTGCCATCAGTAATGCTTACTTGCAAAGCTATGTATCACACGTACAACCATGTCATCAAACCCCTCTGCAGTCTTCACAGGCATACTGGAAAAAAAGTTTTCTATTCCTGATCAGAAACCCGGAGAAGGAATTCACTCAAATTACCCAAGGGTTTGGGGATAAGAATTTGTTCAAATTATGGGTTGGGGACAATTTTCAATGCTGATTTTCCAAAAGATTATTCCTTACATGGCAACAGAAGGTAAAGATGCCAAAAGCTTTCCACAGCTCTGTTAATATGTTCAAGAAATCATAAAAAGCAGAGCAAAAGGAATCTCAGTAGTTACCTAATCCATTCCTTTGTCTGAAGGCTTATTATCTTATATCTAAAACCATTCTGAAAGGGTTTCATTTAACCTGTTTTTAAGAATATTTGTTGTCACATATCCCACATTGCATAGTGCCCCATGGCAAATAATTCCAATCCTCGATTATGTCTATCGATAGAAAACTTTAATCTGTGTGCCATTTGTATCTTCCATTTCTGCAATGTATGCAATTGCTGACCTTGCTGTGTACACACATGGGAGGAGTTAATTTTTCATGCCTACTCCCACTAACGTCTTTGTCATGAAGACTGGACATAGTACATGTGCTTGACAGTAAGGTTGCTTTTAGCACTGCAGAAGCTGGAAGGAGACTATTCAAGTATCTTGTATGTCACACTAAGAGAAAGTAAAGATTTGAGGCTGTGGACATCGGATCGAATCTCAGCCTGTGGTCCAAACGACAGGCCACAAACCAAAACCAACTCACACAACTAGACAGCCATCCCCCTTTAAAAAAGTCCCAGAGAATGTCAAGCCCTGAAGGTCAAACTAGTATCTGTAATCACAGTGCCCTTCATAAGCTATACCTGCGGGAAAGAAATATTTTACATTCTGTGCTGGTTTTGGCTGGAATAGATTTACTTTTCTTCATAGCAGCTACTATGGGGCTATGGTTTGGGTTTATGCTGGAAACAGCATTGATAACACAGGGATGTTTTAGTTACTGCTCAGCAGTGCTTGCAGAGCCAAGGGCTCTTCCGTTTCTCACCCTACCCCACCAGCAAGCAGGCAGAGGGTGCACAAGGAGTTGGAGGGACACAGCCAGGACAGCTGACCCCCACTGACCAAAGGCATATTCCATACAGTACGGTGTCATGTTCATCTTATAAAGCTGGAGGAAGGAGGAGGATGGGGGTACATTCAGAGTGGTGGCATTTGTCTTCCCAGGTAACTGTTACATGTGTGATGGAGCCCTGCTTTTTAGGGGGGTGGCTGAACATTTGCCTGCCCATGGGAAGGGGTGAATGAATTCCTTGTCTTGCTTTGCTTGCACACGCCGCTTTTGCTTTCCCTATTAAACTGTCTTTATCTCAACCCACGGGTTTTCTCACTTTCACTCTTCTGATTGTCTCCTGCTTCCCACAGTGGGCAGCTGAATAATGCTTAGCTGCTGGCTGGTGCAAAAAACTTCAGTCCAGGCTAGTTGTAACAGTATCTATCACTGATGCCAGTTCAACAAAAATCTATGAAACAATACCATCTGGTTGGTCTTTATAGTGAATTTTGACATGTAAAGCATCTCAGTGAATCCAACAATATCTTCTTCCAAAGGTGGAGAGCAGAAGGAACGATTGTACCATGCTACCTCCCTACATGAATTAGTTTCCTTTCTTGCAAAGCACAGATCTGAATGGATGGAGGAAAGAAAAGGGAATGACACCACCTCTTTGCAGAAAGAGTGCCAAGATCTACACTGCACCAAAGGCAAACAAAAGAATGGAGGAAACATGGCTTTTCTGAGGAAAGCCCAAACAGTTCTCCCACACTGTTTAGAATGCTTTAATCACCACGCAGCTGACCAGCTTTACTCACACTGAAGAGACCCTCTTCCCAGATAATCTGCTGTAAAAAGCCAAAGCTGCATTTTATTTTGTTAGCAATATCCTCGTCTCATGCCCTTCTTTCTTCAATCCACAGAGCTCAAGTACTGCATGCAGGGAAAGAGGATGCCTTCAACCCTGACTTTAAAAAGAAAACACACAAAGAATTTGCCTTTTCAAAGTGAATGAGGCAGATTAGTGTCATGTTTGAGGTCCCATTCAGCATCCAGTCTGGTGTGCAATCACTCTGAATTGGTCTTTTGAAAATAATAGTTCAAGTCCCTACAGAGGAGGGGAAAAATTGTATTTCTGCCTTTGCATGTTAGGAAAAAAAGCTAGAAAGTCAAACTAAGAGTTAGAACCTCACATTAGACAGGCATAGAAAGTTCTCCTAACTGCTTACACCAGCACAAAGCAAATAAAATAATTCCAAATACCATCTTGCTGCGAAATGAAAATGATGCATTTTCCTTTCAAGTCAAATCAAACAGCTGGGGAATAACACAGTATGGGTATCTCTCTCTCTCTCTCCCCCTTCCCACCCACTTTCTCCCAGTGTGCTAAACATTTACTTACGCTGACCATCATTCAGTACACCCATGCAAAGCTACACTCCTAAGTGGAGGACCTTCAACCCTTCAAGGTCGGTTGAAAGGTTGAGTGAGCTGGGGCTGTTCAGCCTGGAGAAAAGAAGACTGAGAGGCGATCTGATCAATGTTTATAAATATCTCAAGTGTGGGAGACAAAGGGAAATGGCCAGCCTCTTTTCAGTGGTCTGTGGGGACAGGACAAGGGGCAATGGCTGCAAGTTGGAGCACAGGAAGTTCCGCACCAACATGGAGAAGAACTTTTTCACAGTGAGGGTGACAGAGCCCTGGGACAGGCTGCCCAGGGGGGTGGTGGAGTGTCCTTCTCTGGAGATATTCAAGACCCGTCTGGATACAGACCTGTGTGACCTGTCCTAGGGAACCTGCTTTGGCAGGGGAGTTGGACTCAATGATCTCTGTATGTCCCTTCCAACCCCTATGATTCTGTGAAGCAGTAGTTTCAGTTAAACTGAAATAAATGACCTCATTCATATCATCCTACCCTTAAAGCTGACTGATAAGCCCACAACAAGACCTATAGGTTGTGCAGCCTCTTCATAGCTTGTGATACGCTTGCTCTACATCTCAGCTGCAAAGTCATCATCCTCTCTCTCACAACATGCTTTCAAAATCTTTTCACTCGGTTGTAGAGAGGTGAATATACAGAGAGGCAGAGCTATTTGGAAAGCTCAGGCATTCTTTATAAAACAACTTGAGTCAATGGGGTTACCAGCTGATCATTAAATTAGTTAAGACTAAGACAAGTCCGAAAGACATTCTTTTCAAAAACTAGAGACAACTGCAGTTTGTCCCAAATGAGGCAGAAGAATTCCACTTTGTGTTGAAAAGTTCCTGCCCACCCTTCAAGACTTCAAGTCCACTCAGTGTAAAGTTAAAAAATGTAGTGTCTTTTAGAAAAGGAGTGAGACAATGTCTTGGGTGGGCCTTGTTCTGGGAGAAAGCAAGGTAGGATTTTGCCTAGAGCATACATCCTGCTTACTTCAGGCACCACAGGGGATGGGATTCAACTCCCTCTGTGACCAAGGAATTAGTCATTGTCTCTACATTTCAGGACCACCTCCATAAGTGAGCAGACTTTCTCCATCTCTAAAAGGGACAGAGAGAGGCCTAATGTGACAAAAACTGGCACTCAGCTAATGTGATGATGGAGCCTGCACAAGCATCTAGGAAATAAAAAGAAATGAGATGACCATTGTCCTTTCCCCCTTACCCACAGAACACCAGTGACAAAAGGTAACACAAACCAGTGAGCAGTATCTATGAAGTTGCTTCCCAACAGCACCAGGAACAAGGACAAACCCTCTGTCCACAACATCCCTTTACTACTGACCTTTATGCAACCGATCTAAACAGAGGCAGGAGAGCAAAGGAGGACTCAGGTGGTACATATTATCATTGCCATGTCACACTGTACTTCATTAATGGATAGGAGAGGATTTTAGCAAGAGAAAAGTTTACATAATTCAGCTGAGTATTTACCGTTGAAATGGGTAGTGACTCAATACCGTATCATTTCTGTCAGTAACAGCAGTGAGACAAGGTGTCATGGGTAAACCCATCTTGAAAACTTTTTAACTGCCTGGTACTGACTATTACTTTGAATTAACTTAGAGCAGGCTTGGGGAGAACATTCACCGAGTGAAAGCAATACAGCAACTGGAGCAATTCGGCATTATTTTTGGGAAAGATATTTTAACAACTATGTTTTGTAGGGTGCTGATGAAATGTAACTATGTCTTAGATGAAACATAACTATTTCTTAGGAGTAGACAGCAGTCACCCAGCACATTCATGCATGGCAATGAAGCAGCTGAAAGCTTCAACGCTGGAAGGAACCGCCCTATTTTTCAAAACAAGCCATGAGGATCATTCATGT
The DNA here is from genome assembly GCA_020800305.1 of Porphyrio hochstetteri. NCBI lineage: Eukaryota > Metazoa > Chordata > Aves > Gruiformes > Rallidae > Porphyrio > Porphyrio hochstetteri. The sequence continues at coordinate 77,118,755 of CM036905.1, read as the reverse complement.
ACACAAAGAGTGGGCAGCAGCTTCTCTTCCAAGAGATCCCCCAGCAATCAGCACTTATGGTGCTCATTGTTACCTGTCCAACTTTGGAAGTCTAGACCATGTTCAGCATGGATTTCAATCTGCCACTCACAAACATCAGGGGCCAGCAGCAGCCTTGCCAGCAAGTTGTTTCTTCTTGCTATGCTTTTGTGTTCTCTTGGCTTTAATACAGTTATCTCAGCAGGAAAGGGTATGAGTCTCTGAGGTAAGGCACGCAGAAAGGTTACTGAGGCTTAAAAAGTGACTGACTGCACGTCAGCTAAGTCTGCAACAATGCAAGGCAACATACACTGGCTCAATAAAAGAGATTTAAGTTCTTAGTACATATGCACACAATGACTAAAATAATGGAGCTCTGATCTTAGTTACAGCTCCAAAGTGCTTCCTGAATACCAATGCCCAAGGAAAAATCAGCTTACCGCCTCAGCTACCTAACTAAGCTCAATCAGGAGAGATAGCAAGTAGATATCAACCCTGATTACTTTTGTGTCCACTTTGCTAGAAATAAGTGCAGAGAAGCCTGAGCTCTGCCTTCATATGGTGCTGCCACCCTTAACCCGCTGACCTCCATCTTTTGTTGTCCTCTTTGAGGTCGCTGTATTAGTATTTATGTCTGAAAAGCGTGGCTGGGAGAGAATGGTCACTGCCATACTGCAAGCTGCTAGTGTGTGCAACCAGCCACTTCTCTCACCAGCAACCCACAGCGACAGTGCCCAGAGCTGTGACTGACCAACAGAGAAAAAGAACACAAAGCAATCTCCATGAATCTTCTTTCTTTTTTTCCAGTTTTCCCTTCCTCTCCCAATTCTTCCCTTTGCCAGGACAGGTCAGATGCCAAGAACCTTCCCTAAGTGGTGGGCCCACTAGAAATGCCTCCTGTTGAACGTACAGTCTCACACGGTTAGCCAATGGAAGACTGAAATCCCTGTATGCACGAGTGGTAATTTAAAGGAGCTCCAGACTGACAGGCACTGAGAGAAGAGGAAAGAAGAGAATGCTTGTCATGTTTTGAAAAAGACAACTGTGCATCTCCTTTTCATTACTTTTTATTACAGTGATCACAACTTCCTAATGAATATCAGTTTCTGTCACAAAACTGTGGCACATAATCTCATGCAATTTGGCACGATTGACAACACAGCGGCCTCTCCGAGAAGAAAGACTCTTCAGAGGAGTCAATTATGGGAAAAAAATAACAACCACCCAAGTAATCGAAACACTGGATAATTTGACACTTCATTTTCTACATAAACATATTTTCTTGATAAGTCATTTACTGGTTGCAAAAATTCTAAAAGCAGAGTATAAAAGTAAATAACAATCTGCTACGTAATACAGTATGGATGGGAAGTGACAAAATACGATATTCAGAAAGAAAAACAACTGTCAAAGGCAGCTGGCAATTCATGCCTTTTCTCCAAATCATTCCCAGACAATTGCTACGCCGTGTCCTCAGTTTGCTCTCCAGTACCCATGACATTTTAGGTATTTCACAAACAGTGCAGGGAACCCTGCGGTAGCTGGATGTGAAAACACAACGGTCTGCCTCATGGCTGGCAGGTACCCTTATGGTGAGTAGCCCTCCACTCCACAGATACCCCCAAGGCCCCACCTGGAGTACTGTGTCCAGTTCTGGGCTCCCTGGTATAAAAAAGACAGGGATCTCCTGGAGAGAGTCCAGAGAAGGGCTACGAAGATGATTAAAGGCCTGGAGCAGCTCCCCTATGAGGAAAGGCTGAATGAGCTGGGGCTGTTCAGCCTGGAGAAAAGAAGACTGAGGGGGGACCTTATTAATGTTTATAAATCTCTCAAGTATGGGACACGGGGGAAATGGCCAGCCCCTTTTCAGTGGTCTGTGGGGACAGGACAAGGGGCAATGGCTTCAAGTTGGAGGATAGGGTGTTCCGCACCAATATGCAGAACTTTTTCACAGGGAGGGTGACAGAGCCCTGGCACAGGCTGCCCAGGGGGGTGTGGAGTCTCCTTCTCTGGAGATATTCAAGACCCATCTGGATACAGACCTGTGTGACCTGTCCTAGGGAACCTGCTTTAGCAGGGGAGTTGGACTCAATGATCTCTTGAGGTCCCTTCCAACCCCTACAATTCTGTGATTCTGAGAACTGTCTTGCCACCTTGTTTATTTTAAAATTAGCTATATGCACCTGATCTGTTCCCTACTGCCATGAAGGAACAGAGGCTGCTCTTCATAACATATTGTTCAGCCTTCTTCAGCACGGATATCGGACAGATGGATTCCTAAGACAGAAAACTGCTCAGCCATTTTTTTATCTTGTGCAGTTTTTCCACAGTGCTCATCTTCCTACTCAGAAATGTAAAATGCACCTATACTTCTAGAGGGATTTTAAATTCCCAGCAGCTCTCACTAGGGACTGAAGAAGCTGGACATGCAGTGTTTCTGGAAACTAAGTACCTAAACAGGAGCTGCCATATGATGGGTTCTTCGAGAACTTTGGTACAGGCATCCTTTGCTGCAAAAACTTCATTAACCTGCCCATAAAATCTCAACACATTGTCCAATCTTGCCTATACAAGAAAGGGGAGAGGGGACAGGAGACGCATGAAAGTTTTTGCAAAAATGTGGCATTTCTTGCATTGTCTGTGTAATTATGAAGTTAGAGAGACAAATCTCTGATTTCATCATACTTGAGCATACTTTTGACTAGGACTTCTGAAGGACCTGATGTTTCAACTCCTTCCAAATGCCTTGTGGAAAACACTTCCCTTCCAATGCAGTAGGACACAAGCCAGACAGCATGTGCTAACACAAAAGCCATTAACTCCTCGAACAAATGCTGAAGGACTGCACAGAATAAGCTGCCCTGTGACCCTCTCACACACCTCTCTGAAACTACTTCTCTTCTAAATTTGGGAATTATCCACTTCTAGGCCAGAGCATTCCCACAGAATGCATCAGCTCCCAACAGGAAAGATATCAGAATTCAGAAGCCTCTGAAAGCCATCTTTCCTCAACAAACTCAGAAGATGGCCCATCCTCAGTTCCTCCTGCTTTCCCCATCATCCCCAAAGGAAACCTTTTGGTAACATTCAGCTGTGGATTGAATCCCCAGGTAAGAAGTAACACCAGTCCCACCTGTATGATGCACTGGCAGTCACAAGAAGCACTTTATCCGAGGTTTACCCATTCCACTAAGCATGAGCCTTCCTTTCACTTGCCAAAATATTCTACAGGACTGCAACAATCCTAAGCAACCTTCCCATGTCCTGTCCCAAGCACCTCAACTGGTGGGACAAGGGTGCTACCCCTTGCAGTCTTGGTCAAAGTTGCTGATAGGCCCTAAGGAAGTGAAGCTCTAAGCAGAAAAGATGGCTGAGCTATACCTAATATTTTAAAATTAAGATCACGCATCAACTCTGATCTGCCATCACCACAACTCCATTAAAACAAAACTCTATCTTCTCTCTCTCACAGTGCACAACTCATTCAGAGATGATTCAATGCTTAGCCAAGCCTTGTGTAGCAATACAATGGAGTTTGGCCTGCCCCCCAGTGAGCCTCCTCTGCCTTCAGTGCTGCTGAGGAAGAAAGGAGGAAGACAACTGTGTCAGAAGCGTGCACTCAGAGCCCCCTCAGTTCTCACAGTCTGAAGCCCGTTACTTCCCACCACCACCCAGAGCACCCCCACCCGACTGACAACACTTATTTGTACTTCCCCACAGGCACCAACACACTTAGTCCCGCTCTGCCACACCAACTTCTTTCACCATAGCTCTCCAGGCCTCCTTCTTCATCCACCTGATGAAGTTCCAAATCCTCCTCAGTCCTCTCCTCGGCCAGTCTTATTATTCCCCATGAAAATTAACTTTTGACAGCTGTATCCCTGCTATAGCAAAACTCAATTTTGCCAGTGCTCTGAAGAAGCTTTAGGCTGGTTTCCAAGCTCACTGCTACATCAGGAGAGGTGTAACATGTTGCTGAAAATTCCACTCTCTTACCACCACCAAAGCGAGCCCTTCAGCAAGCCTGACCTTGTCTTAACCCATGCCTCAGCGTCTGCACATTTAGCCAGGGTTTAAGACGGTGCTTAGCACAGCAACTCCCTTTCCCAATGACTGCTGAAACAGGAGCCCTGACTCCAAATGGCTTTGACTTTGTGGATTTCAGTGAGACCTATGCTACTGCTCCACGGCAATCTGCTTAAAGTTTGAGTGCCATCTTAAAGCATGCAGCACTGCCAGCCCCTGGGGACCCTCTGGCAGGGAACCGCACGCACAGCAGTGCCTCCTTACCAAGGGCTAAATTAAAACCCAACGGCAGCTTTAATTCTCTGTTTCTTTGCCTTTGTTGATTTAGCTACATTGCTTCATGCAATTTAATTTTTCCTGAGTGAAACGTTATAGCCATTTTTAAGACATATAATAACAACACTTCAGTACCTAAAGGAACACATTTTATTTCAAACCCTTTAGAGCTATATATTATTTGCCAGAAGCATTAAGCCTTACAGCTCTGTTTATGAAAGAGGTATTAATTTTTACAGGTTTCCTAAAGAATTTGCTCATAAAGACTGCAGAACCTACCATAAACAGGCCAAGAATCACACTTTATTTCTTCATTAAACCATTTTTCATCGCTCAATAACTAGCTGACCTCAGGTAAGCCTTGCAGAAAACCTAATGCATGGCATTAAGGGCAGAAGGTGAAGCCACTTACAGATTTTACACAGCCCTTGGAACTAACAAGGTAAAACAAGGAGACAAAACCAACCCACAGTATGCAATTCACATACATTTGGTATCCACTACCTGAATGGATCTGGCCACCCCAGCCTCCACTTACCTACAGCATATCCACAAGCCCTCCCTTTTTGCGTGCAAACTCACCACTGCCCAGCCATGGTGAAACTCTACCAAAACTGACTTTCTCCTGACCTTCTGCAGTTTCTGTTGATGCTGTCTATCCCCCAAAACCATGAAGCAGTATCAAAAAAACAGCTTTCCAAACAATGGAAAAAATACATACATCAGCATGCTGGCCTTGAAGGTAAAAAGCATCATGGGAATCAAGCCTTCTAGCCACGCTACATCTATGAAATGGATATCGATTCCTAGAAGAGCAATGGTCTCTGGAATCACTTTAATGCACAGGTCTCATGATGAAGGAAAGAATAAGGAAGAAAAAGAAGTGATCTGTGCCAGAGAATTAAACTCTCAGACTGACCTCCCCTTTGGTCTGACAAATTCTGCACTGAACAGCAGTTGCTTCATGGTAGATGTCTGTGACTAACACAGCTAACTTTCCTAAGGGTTACACCTTCTTCCTCTTGTAAACTCCTTTTTTTTTTTTTTTTTTTTTTTTTTTTGTAAACTGCTGGCATAAATTATTGCTCAGTCTGCCAGGCAGCCACTGCCTCATTAGCTCTGATAATCGAAGTATGCCTCAAGAACTAGACAAAAGAGCAGCTAACAGTCACAGATGAAAGGCTGAGAAACAATATAGTCTTTTCTAATAGTCCTGGATGAAATCTGGTCCTTCTTGGTCACAAAGGACCCACAAGAACAAAAGAAATGGCAGGCCCAACCTTGTTCTCAACTCTGTCCTAGTAGCAGTCTCACAACTGGTGCTTCTAAGCAGCATGCATCCCTACGTGCAGCCAAGAGTGCCAGAAGATGATACTATCTGTCTTCTCTCTCAGCTTCAGCTGAGAGACTAAGGAGACTATCAGGATGTATCAAAGGAGCAGAAGACTAGACCAGAGTCTCCTGATACATGGATACACAAAGTACTTCTTTGCAGAGACAGGGTAGCCCACCAGGGCTGGTCTTCAGGAGAGAGTGAAGGTTTTCCCATTCTGACCCCTGCAAGGGTTGAACCCTTTGGGGTACATCCCAACAAAGCAGCAAAGCCTACAGCAGGATGTAGGGGTGAGGCTTTTCAGGGTACATTTCAAATAAATATTTCATAATCTCAGGACAGCTATGGGCAGGTCTTTACTCCCTTCAGTCTACAGGAGGGATACCCTACCAAGCTAAAGACCCATACATAACGTGAAGGAGCTGGGATATCTGACTACCAGTTTGAACAGGTAGAAGGAGGCATCTGTTGGGCCAGTCATGAGCAACACATCTCACGTGAGAATCACAGAGGCAGGAGCTATTGGAGCTTATTATAGCTAGTTTTTAAAGCTTGTTTTTCAAAAAGACTGAACATAGTCTTCCTTTGTGGAAGCCAAGGGAACTGAAAGACTGATGGCAGTGGACACTAGGTCAGGAATATTGCAGTCATTTATGTAGAGGGAAAGACACACTCTGCAGACAATCTAAGCTTTGTCCCACCAATTTTCAAACTGGTGCCCAGCACCAAGACACATCCCAAGACATATGCAGCCTAAACTGAGGGGTGAATTTCCTTGCATGCCATTATTCCCAAACCACATTAACTAAATAGCACCGAGCTGCATGCCAAATGTGTAGCTTGCCTGCTAATACTACCATGTCATTTAATCTTTCAGGCCTGACATATGCTCTAGCTGCATGGTTTGACTAAAATCAGCTATTTGAAAGATCAATCGCACCTAGAGAAAGATGTGCATTTTAATTCACAGAGAATAAATAACCAGTATTGGACAAGGCAGACTGGCTCCTGACTCTGGAATGATACAGCAGGGTGCACTTATTAGGCAAGCAATGATTTCACTGGTTTAATTAAAATGGCGAGAGATGATAATGTTCTTGAAAGGTGCCAGAATAACAGCAGCACCAAATGAAGTCCTCACTTTCTCCTTAAGGAAAAAAAATGCCTCTTTAGGATACAAGTAGTATATTTTGTAAACTTTTTTTTTTTTTAATAGAATCTAAAAGGGAAAAACAAAACAGAAAAAAAGCTTCAAATAGCCTCAAAAAATGATTCAAAGACACTGAAAAAAAGAGTTGGTTGCAAGATTTTCAAGTCAACTAATTTTTAGGATGTGATCCAGGTAAGAAGCATTTCCAAAAATATACATATTTTCCCTTTCCAGGATCCTACCTCACAAATGTTTCTAGACAACTTTCCCCAATCTGTCCTCATCAAATAAGGTCACATCTGAAATCTACATGCACACTAATTTAATTCTGGCTAAGGTAACTGACAGTGGCATTAAAATCAAGCTTTTTAACAGAAGCAGGGCATAACATTAACAGCAATGTAAGGCTCTTCTCGGAACCTTTGCAGAACCAACACAGAGAAACTCCCACAGAACATCAAGGACTACTTCAGCCATCAACGTGAGTCAAAATTTAAGCAAAAGATGGAAAAGGACATCTTGAGGTAAAAGGTTAATTAAGTTTTCATGCAGTTCCCACTAAGCCTAAAAATACATGTCATTTTGCAGATCTGCTTCAACAGTTCACCACTTGTCATGTGTACTTCCTTACTTAATGAATGGTTTTACTGAAATAAGTGGGTCTATTCAAGAAATAAATATTAAACAGGGAAGAATATTCCAGAATGCCGGTTGCAAATTTGGTTGTTTCAATTTTGAGGTGTGCAACTCCAGTCAGGCTTCCCCCAGCCAAGACTCACCTCATTCTTCCTCTCACCATTAATCTATTTCTGCCCATTCCTAAAATCCTGACTACAGACTTCACGACACGGAGCAGTTGCCAAACCAGCAGAGACCCAAGCTCACCAGGACCCTACAACTCCACATTAGAGGAATCAGATGCTGGAAGCTTTTGCTGCTACTGACCTGAAACAAATCAATGCATATAATGGAAAGGCTGTATACCCTATCTGTCCCCAAATTTATTCAATGAGTTTCCCATAGAAATCAATACTTTTTAACAAAACTTAAATGCAAGACCTATCATGAAAAATTAATAACTTCTTAGCTTCTGCAGAGCTGCCACCTTGGATCTATTACAGCTGCAGAATAGGAACTACATGAATTTTCTGTTTGGTCAAGCCTCTTCTTGAGTCACTTGTCCTAGAACCTGAAAATCAACTGCATTTCTGAACAGTCATACTTGTTGACAAATTATTGCTGTTAAATATCCATTTAATATTAACCTATGTAAATCTACAGTAAGATGGTGATGAAAATGAAAATATACAGAGTCAAGCTGGTATTCAGTAGCACCTTCCCACATTAGAGTCACAAGATCAGGACCCTATTTAAAGACATTGGTTTATACCAATGAACCATCAGTCCCAGGCATCACAGCTCGCTTTCAGGGTTAATCTAAATTGGGTTTTAGAGCTACACTTCTAAGCTGTAAGCTCAAAGTATGAAATACATGTTCTTACTGAATCAAGCTAATGCCCAGACATTTGTGATGACTGGCTGGATACAGCTTTGCCCAGTGAACAATCCTACTGTCAGAGTGAGGGGATATACCAAGATGAAATTCCTGAAACAAATTTCTCTGTTGGGCTGTTCATTCCTGAGGATCCCCAGTGGACCCTGGACAAGGTGGGTCCAGTCTCCACAGTCTTAGTAACACCAGTACCTTTGGGGACAAACTTGTTTGGCTAGCAGTACCTGCACAAGATGCAAAGCATTGTAGAATGAGACACCTGGTCTTTCACTTCCTCCGGAAGATAAAAAGTACAAGATCATTAAGACACATGATCATCTCACACACAGGCCTGTTCCATCAACCCTAATACAGCAAGGTCTCCCTGTCAAACACAGACACAAACCCAGTCTCAAGTCAGAACTCACTTACTTATCCTTTGCATCATCTACAGTCCAACACATGCAGAGGGACGTAAGTCCCAGCCCACCACCACTCAGACAGAAAACATAAGGCCTTTCTGCACCTTACTGTGGGCTCAAGCACAAGTTCATGAAGTCTGAAAAGACTGGACACAGAAGCAACCAACACCGCTACAGCACAAGCCAGCAAATCCCCTGAGCTCCCGTCTCTTGAGCTCAGCGTGGACACACCTCAGCTGTGGCTAAGTGATACACAGCAAGGCTGAGAGCACACAAGCAGGTCAAGGGCTCAGCGTGTTTAGGGCCTCATTCAAACCTCCTCGCTACCTTGTAGCAAAGATATGATCAGGATGTGGGTGCAAGGTGACCACAGAGCTGAATTTAAATGATTGATACACAACAACAGATTTGGAAAAAAGCCAAACCAACACCAACCCCCCCCAAAAAAACCAAAACCCCACCACAAAATCCCAGGAGAGAAAGGAAAAAAAGAGTGATGCTAACACTCAGCTGCCTTAGAGCCTTGGGAACTATAGCAACTTATGACAGGGAAACTCCCATCCCTCTGGCCTGATTCATTCCTCAGCAGCAGGCTTCCACACCTAACATAGACAGAAGTTGTGAATATTGACATTCAGCCACAGTAGTAGCATCCAGAACGTCAACAACTACAGTACCTGGGGGCTTTCTTCTTGAGCTCCCTCTGCAATTTCAATATGCATCTGAAGTTAATGCTGTTTGGGTCTTGTATGGTTTTTCTTTATGAGAAGCACTCCCCTGGTTTGCTTGAGTAGTATGTTTTCTTCAGGCATGAAGTTCTATGAGTTGGGTGCTCAAAAACAGAGACTAGGAGTTACAAAACTGCTTAAACTGCTTCTAAACTATGTGTCTTTGTGAGATATCCATCTTCATAGCCTAATATTGCCCGTGGGCAGCTAAGTATGAGCCTCCAGAGAAAGAAGGAGGAATAGTAATATGCTTGGGCATAGCAGTTCAACATTGGGGATCATTCTGTCTCAACTGTCAAGCGAACACAGAGTTGACGTGTGTTATGACCTGTCAATAAGAAAAGAAGAAAGAGGCTGAAGACAAGAAGATATGACCATCCAAAGGCAGGCATCCCTTTCTTTTGCCCAAGACTGCAGAAGGCCTCTCCAGAAAATCTTACAGCTATTTCAGCATAAGAACACCTGTGTCTCTGCAGCAAAATTTCAATGCCTGTTTTTAAGCCTAGACAGCACAGCCAGTATCTCTATCTCTGGTGTCCCTTGAGATCACAGACACAATTTACAATGGTCAGAACTAGCAAAAAACCCTCTCTAAAGCCATGGGCTTTCTAGTCATATAGTTAGCAGGAAAAGGGGAACAACAACAACAGCAGCAACAAAAACCCCCAAAAACCCAACAAATCAACCCACAGTTCCTTTCCAAATGAACATCAGCAGAATGTCAAATCCTGACCTAAACTGGTCTAGTGTAGATAGATATCCATGGAGACAACTACAGCTAAGAAGGAGGTTTAAAGAATCTGTACAAAGGCAGAAGCTAATCAAAGACATATAAAAAAATCAGACTTTTCTGCTGAAGGAATAAGAGACAAAACCAGATGTGTGACAAAAGTTTCCAACAAGGCTCTGGTCAATGGCTGAGCATTACTAACAAGGCCACCGAGCTTCCATTTGCATAGTGGTGACATTTTCTGCATTCCTTCACACTCATTTATTTCAGAGTAAACAAATTGATTTGCATGGAATTGCTAGAGAAAGTAGTATAATGGAAAGCAGGTCTGTCTGCACTTAATGGGTGGTTCTTTCCTCTTGTATAAAGCCTGAAAGGAAATCCTTCAACAGAAATAAAAGGGAATTAAGGATGAAACACAATTTTCTTGGTAATGAAGGTGAGTTAAAACATTGAACGAGATGTACAACCAGGATTAAAGACTTGAGCAGAGAGAGAACTAAACAGAAGAACCACGGCTGCATGTTCCATCTTGCCAATGTGCCAAGATCTTATCAAGAGTCAAACAGTGTCCAGAGCCATTTAAGAGGAGAGTCTGCAATGCAGTATTTCAGGGACAAAAAAAGAAAACATAATTCCAAGTGTCTGAACATACAGTCTTTCTCTAGTGCTGTAGAGGGACTGCAGCCAGCTATAGCATGCCTTAGTGTGCACAGCACTGCAGGAAAGACTTGCAGGGGCTTTCTAGTAAAGTACACTGGCAGCAGTGGAGGAAAGATCAAGAGAACCAAGCACAATACTTCTTGACTTGGAGATGACAATGGCAGTCTGCACTTCTCCAGAGCCTGTGAACCTCAGAAAAGAAAAAATCTACAAAGGATGGCACACTCATGCCAGGCACCCATAGGGGTGACCGAGCAAAACAATGATTTAGGGAAACTCAAGGCTGGAAAATGCTTCCCAGAGAAAGTCACAGAATACAAAATAATTGTTGTTGCAGATGAGGCAGCTCACCCTTTTTGGTGCTGTGGGCCAGCTAGCAGTGCAATGACACACCAGCCACTCAGTAAAACAGAATATGCCACCAGCCAGTCTCCTGGACCCTCAGCCCACGACTGTCACACCCCCCTTCCACACACAGAGGAAAACTACACTGCTAAGTTTCAGCACCCTCGTGGCATGCTCATTCTTCAACCCAGTTTTAAGCCACGGTAGAAAGGGCAGTGGGACATACAGTGCTGTCCCGGGGTTGTCAGACAGGCACTCTGGTCTGGGTTGAAAAAAGATTCTGCACTGACCAACACATACAGAGGATGGTCTCATCTGGATTTCCATCTGGTGCTTCTGCAGTCATGGGACCAGCAACATCTTATTTTCCCTTTAGGTGAAGAGCTGAGACAACTAATAAACACTTGGGCTGCATATGAGCCACCATACTTGCCGTGCCCAGGCAAATGCTACCTGCAGTTGCTTGGGATGTTCAGCACAAGGGATACTGGAAGCTTAGATCTGGATTTGAACATTCAGTTCCAAAAAAGCAAAGGAGGAGCAGCTCAACTAACTCAACACAGTAACCACAAGTCATGAAATCTGCCACTCTGTTCAAAAAGGTTCCTTTTTAGATGACTGTCTTAATGTATTGTGCAGTACATTCCTATAGGCAGGTTTGTGTGTGAATAAAGAACCTGGAAAGATCAATGACACGTTCTGTAAATCATTCCCAACCTAAATAGTGAACTACACACTGGAGTAACAGTCTTTGGCTGCTTCTCTCACCTCCATCCTGAAATTTGCTCAACCTTTCGAAGTATGACGATATAGGAACTTGAACAATATCTAGGATTGCCAGCAGTGTCCGGGTCAGTCTGAGAAGCTCACTAAAACTATAAAAGCCAAAGTATATGAGGTTTCGAGCCAGATGTACCACCTATGAGAAAAAGAAATTAAAAATGAAGAAAGAATTGGCAACCATTGTGGTATTTGGCTGTGCAAGACAGGTGCATTTCAAGCAGCAATCACAGAGTCTCTCTTTCATGGAGATCCAGACCTAGAATGCATTCAAATTAGTACAAGTCTTTCCACTGGCCTTAGACTAAGTTCCAAAACTAAGTCTAAGTTCCTTAGACTAAGGCCAGTGACATTAAATGTTCTTTCAGCATTAGACAAAACAATTGGTCAGACAAATTGCAACAGAGAACAAAACCAATATCAGATTTAGGGAGGCGTGAAAGGATACAACTGTATCTGGGAAAATATATAAGATTGAGAAGAAAGACTCCAGGAATTTGTTTAAAGAGGCAGCAGCTGCAGGGAAGATGGAAGTCAGAAGAGTAAGCAACTCTGGTAAGTTCGAATGGAGGTGATTTCAGATGATGAGAGGCAAGAGTGACAAAGGTTTTGGTGGTAGGTTGGAGAAAAAGCAGTAAGAGCTGTAAGCATTCCCCCTTTATTTAATGTTATCTGAATCTGGAAGACTCAGGCCCATCTAAAGTTTCAAACAATATTTAAAACACAGGACTAGGTTATTTCTGAAGGCATTTCCTTCAGGGTCAGATCTTAACACAGAGAATGGTATTTATGTCGAAGAATCCCTGCAGGCTAATTCATTAATGTGGAGAAAAAGGTCATACGGCCACTCACCCACACACGTATCCATCCCTGAATGGAGCCTCTGAAATGCAACCATCTCAGGAGAAGGAAGGAAGGATACAGCTGTTTGACAGCAGACAGTAATATTGTTTTCTGCAGTAACAGTCATCACTGGAATTAGGAACTGGTGCTTCTTTAGGTCATTTTACACCAACATTTATTCTACCAGTTGTTGTTTGGTTGGGTTTTTTTTTGAAAGAGCCAATTGTCAACTCAGCTAAAATGAGGAGGAATACCAGAACTAGGATGCAGATAGACGAGAAGTACCTCAAATGTAAGTTTATTTTTCTCTTTGTCTCCAAAAGGAAAGGGCTGATTTACAACTTCTTTCAAGTACTCTTCTACAAATTCCATAGTGAGAGCAAACTTCCTCTTCATTTCATTTCTCGAAGAGTCTGTGAAAGAATCGTACCTACAATGCAAGGCACAGAGGTGTTTAATATTCCTTCCTTCCAATATCAGGATCAGCTGTCACCAAACTAAAGAAAAAAAAGAACCCAAACAATCACAATGCTGTAAAATTACTGTTGGTTCTCTGTAAGGAAAAGGGGTAGTGGTCAACCAATTCTGCACAGATAAGCAAAGAGGATGCACAAACCTCCCCCCCAACAGTACCAGGAAGGGTTACAGTGAACGGGAATAACAGAGACAGGAATATACTACTGTTCTGGCAGGTCCACTCTTAATTCAATAATCACTAAGTCTCAGCTGCCCTCTCTGCCCATCAGCCAGAGTTTACTATTTCTGCAAGGAAGACAGCAGATCAGGAAAGCAGCTTGGGACAGACAACCTCCTCTTTTGCACCACCAGCTAGGACTGATTCATATACATAAACCAGTCCTTCATCTCACTAGCAGAAGCAGCACCCTCTGCAGCACTGCTATACTTCTTCCTCTGTTCCTTCAGCCAGATAATCTCTGCCTAGGTCTAGCCCAGTGGTGCTGCTCCATCAAATCAATTAAGCCAGAGAGGGTTTCCACTGAAGTCAATGGGCCCTTCTCCCACACTTAAATTTAACATATGCTTAAGTATTTTGCTGAAGGAGGCCAAAGCCTCTGAACTGTTTCTGGGGCAACAGATGTACCTAACTCCAAGTTCTGGTTTTCCACTGTGGCTTTCAGTTGAGCTTGAAGCATAAAACTGAGCCCCAGCCTAGTGAACGTGTAAAGTTAGACACAATTAGATTACTTCAAGTTCAGCTGGAAAGGCCATTTCCATTTTCCCCCAGTTTGTTCCCTAGAAGAACACAGTGAAAACCAAAATCAAATTATTTTCATGTGAAGCTACCCAAGGAAGTTTCCAAGAGTGACTAATTAACAGCTCCGTGTTCTGCAACCAAATACCTTTTTACGTACACCTTGTGCTGACATTACACATCTACAACCATTTTGTTCTGAGACTAACGCCTACAAAATGCTTTTGCACTTCAGCCTGTAACACTTCCAACTCACTCATGAATTGTGATCTTAGTAGGAATTTCAGTCCACAGTCTGGCGTATCTGACAGGTACCACAGATTCCTGAGGGTCTCTGTCCACGTGCATGTGTAACATCAGCCGACAAAAGGAAGCCCGGAGGTCGTAAGGGAGGCTCTCATCAGACATGCATCGTAGGATCAAGTCTACTGAGAGCTGTGCAGAAATCTGGTTGATGGCCAGATACTGGCGGTCCAGGCACATTCTTGCAAAGAGGTTCAGTTGGTACCTTAAAGAAAAATAGCAATGTATTTCCAAATGATTTCTTCAAATATGATGAAACAGCAAACTCACTTTACAAACCTGAGTCAGCCTTTCTGCTCTAAGTGCTAAAAAGTGACAAGAGTGACTTTGCTAACCAAGGGACCAACTTTCCATTAAAAATGCTAATGGCAGGCACCAACCCCCATGAAGACAGGGCGCCCTTTGAAACTCAAAGGGAGCATTGTTCAGTGGAAGGCAAAAGCATTTCGACTATTTGTTTTCAATCTGTGTAAGACACACTTCCATGATCCCATCTCCCCTCTAAGGTTCAGGACACTCCTTCCTTGGAGCATGTCATGCTTCCAGAGCTGAACAAGCTAAAAATACAGCCCAATAAATAGAAGGTGTCCTGGTTTCAGCTATGATGGAGTTAAACTTTTTTTAGCAGTGAATGGAATGCCATGTTTGGGTGTTAGCATGAGAATAGTGCTGATAGCACCCTGATGTCTCCGATTTGTTGCCGGGCAATCAAGGACCTTTCTCAGCTCTGCATACTTCCTTACTAGTGAGAAAGGAGGGGACGCAGCCAGGACAGGTGACTCGAATTGGCCAAAGAGCATATTCCATGCCAGTTACGTCATGCTCAGTTTAAGGGGGGACTGGGGGGGAAGAGGGGGAGACAACGCCAGGACGTGCGGTTTCTGGGGCGGTCGGGTTGTCCGGGACGGGCTCTAAGCTGTGCGGCCTGAGTTGTGTGGTTTGGTGAGAAATTGCATTGTGTATCACCAGTTTCATCTATTTTGTGCTTTAAACTTATGTTATTGTTATATCTAGTTTTCTGTTATTGTTTAGTAAACTATCCTTATCCCAACCTGCGTGGTTCTGGTTTCTAGGTTGTGGTTTCTTTTCCTCCTTTCTTCCTTCCCTTTTCCCCCTCCCCCAACTCTCCTTCCCCCTTCCTTTTAAAAGTACAAGCGACTGTGTGGGGTGCGGCCCTCGGCCGGGGCAAAACCACGACAGTTATTTTGGCGCCCAACGTGGGGCACGAACGGTTGGGATAACGGTAGATCTGACCCTAACTATCGCAATTGAGGTAAGCACTGTTGTTTAAGCAATCTCTGGTCACGATGTTGTGGTATTTATTTACAAGGCTGTGGCAGCAAAACCACCGCATGCTGTATACAATCCTGGCAGGATTCTTTACTCTCTCAGGTCTGTGGCTCCCGTATTTGTTCCCATACTTCATTATAGTGTATTTTATGATATCGGTCTATGATACAATAATATCGATGATCATGAGCTTAAGCTGGTACCTGTATGAGGTTTTGCTGTCCTGTCCATTCTTTGGACAGGGAGGGGTTAATAACAGCAGCCGGTATGGTGGGGGCACTGCTTTCTTTTCCTTTGGGCTAAATACAACAGCTCTTAGGGCAGTTTTTGAAAACCTTCAATATCTCTGGGATATTCAAACTAGCATTTTGCTATTGGTAGGTTTGGTGCAGATGGTTCAGTTTTTGTTATATATCAAGCATAGGTTTATGAATACCACTGAAGAGCTTTCTCCGAGACAGAATAATCACGAGTGGCAGGGCATGTGGCAAAGTATGGGCGAGTACCTAGGTACTTTCTCACGCCCGATGGTTTGGAATTTCACTCCTGAACAGCTACAAGACCCCGATCAAGTGACTGCATACCTAAGGAAAAATTGCTGTAGGTTTCCCAGAGATGGACACCTTACTGCACTGTGCTGGGCTCTGGCAACTATTTATCAAACACTGCTTGATAGCAGGCAGCACTGTCAGCACTGTCAGCACTGTCAGGGAGAAGGGAAAGGAAACAGACTGGCAGATACTATAGCTGCTGCAACCACTGGGGCTGACACTGCAGCTACTGCAACCCCTGTGACCGACACTGCAGCTACTGTAATCTCTACAGCAGACACTGCAGATGATCCGAAAAACCAACCCACGCCAGTGTCTGTTGCTCCCGTACAAAAGAGGAAAGGCACAAAGAAATCAGTTCGCATAGTGATGGATAAGGATGATGATCAACCGGGATCATCTCAAGGATATCAGGATGAGGCAGAACCAGAGATTGTTACCCGATCCCTGACTCTGAGTGAGCTGCGTGAGGTTCGAAAAGATTTCACTCGCCACCCAAGTGAGCACATTATCACTTGGTTGCTCCGATGTTGGGATCACGGGGCCAGTAGTTTGGAATTAGAAAGCAGAGAGGCCAAGCAGTTGGGATCCCTAGCTAGAGAAGGAGGAATTGACAAAGCAATTGGGAGGAGGCCGGAAATCCTCAGCCTCTGGAGGCGACTACTGTCAAGTGTGAAGGAAAGATATCCCATAAAGGAATATATTACATGCCAGACACCTAAGTGTAACAGCATAGAGACATCTGTCCAGCACCTGAGAGAATTAGCTGTACGGGAGATAATTTATTATGATCTGGACAATTCACGGCTTCCCTCTGATCCCGATGAAGTCCTATGCACTCCAGATATGTGGCGTAAGGTTGTACGAAGTGCACCAGCAGGGTATACCAATTCACTGGCAGCAATTGACTGGGATGATACGAATCCGCCAACCGTAAATGAGGTGGCCTGCCGACTCCGGAAATACCAAGACAATGTTTCCCTCTCCGTCATTGCAGCAGTAGAGAAACTGGTTCAACGACTTGACAACAATGTGTCCAACTCCCAACCCGTATGGAGCAATGTTGCAGCTACTGGGAGAAAGCGTCCATCGTTCCAAGAGGGAGAATACACACCACGACGTACATTGTGGTTTTACCTGCTTGATCATGGAGAGGACATGAGGAAATGGGATATGCAGCCCACCTCAGCCCTTCGAGCACGAGTAAATGAGCTGCGGGGTAAAACATTCCCACAACGAGATTTTGCCAGGAAGAAGGCTGCACCAGTTTCTACTGGGCAGTTCCCTAGACCAACTGGAAGGCCTACCTATATGTCTGATGTGCCTGATCCTTTTGAAGGGACCTCTAAGTCCTTTATGCAACCAGTGGAAAACAAATATGATCAGCAGCAATAGAGGGGCCCTGCCTCCAGCCAGGTGGAGGAGAGGGATAATCGGGTTTATTGGACTGTGTGGATCCGATGGCCTGGCACATCAGACCCACAAGAGTACAAAGCTCTGGTGGATACTGGTGCCCAGTGTACTCTAATGCCATCGAATCATGAAGGGGTAGAACCTGTTTGTATTTCTGGAGTGACAGGGGGATCCCAACAACTAACTGTGCTAGAGGCTGAGGTGAGCCTAACTGGGAAGGACTGGGAAAAACACCCCATTGTGACTGGTCCAGAAGCTCCGTGCATTTTAGGTATAGATTATCTACGTAGAGGGTATTTTAAAGACCCAAAAGGGTACCGATGGGCTTTTGGAATAGCTGCTTTGGAAACAGAAGAAATTGAACAATTGTGTGCCTTGCCTGGACTCTCGGAGGATTCTGCTGTTGTGGGGTTGTTGAAGGGTGAAGAACAGCAAGTGCCAGTTGCTACGATGACGGTGCACAGACGACAATACCGTACTAACCGAGATTCCCTGATTCCCATCCATAAGCTGATTCGTCAACTGGAGGATCAGGGAGTGATCAGCCGAACCCACTCACCCTTTAATAGTCCCATATGGCCAGTGAGGAAGTCCAATGGAGAGTGGAGGCTGACAGTAGATTATCGTGGCCTAAATGAAGTCACTCCAGGTATGAGTGCTGCTGTGCCAGACATGTTAGAGCTCCAGTATGAATTGGAATCGAAGGCAGCCAAGTGGTACGCCACAATCGACATTGCGAACGCTTTCTTCTCGATCCCACTGGCGCCAGAGTGCAGGCCACAGTTTGCTTTCACTTGGAGAGGCATCCAATACACGTGGAATCGTCTGCCCCAGGGGTGGAAACATAGCCCCACCATCTGCCATGGACTAATCCAGAATACACTGGAAAAGGGTGAAGCACCAGAGCACCTGCAGTATATTGATGACATCATTGTATGGGGCAACACAGCAGAGGAAGTTTTTGAAAAAGGAAACAGGGTAATTAAAATCCTTTTAGAAGCCGGTTTTGCTATAAAACGAAGTAAAGTCAAGGGGCCTACGCGAGAAATTCAGTTTTTAGGAATAAAATGGCAGGATGGGCGTCGTCACATCCCAATGGACATTATTAATAAAATAGCAGCTATGTCTCCACCAAGCAACAAAAAGGAAACACAAGCTTTCTTAGGTGTTATAGGTTTTTGGCGACTGCATGTCCCAAACTACAGTCTCATTGTGAGCCCACTCTACCATGTAACTCGAAAGAAGAATGATTTCCAATGGGGCCCTGAGCAACAGCAAGCCTTTGAGCAGATCAAACGCGAGATAGTCCATGCAGTGGCCCTTGGGCCTGTCCGGACAGGGACAGATATTAAAAATGTGCTCTACACTGCAGCTGGGGAGAACGGCCCGACCTGGAGTCTCTGGCAGAAAGCACAAGGGGAGACTCGAGGTCGACCGTTGGGGTTTTGGAGTCGGGCCTACAAAGGATCTGAGGCCAATTATACTCCAACAGAAAAGGAAATACTGGCCGCCTATGAAGGGGTTCGAGCCGCCTCAGAAGTGATTGGAACTGAAGCCCAGCTCCTCCTGGCACCCCGACTGCCGGTGCTGGGCTGGATGTTCAAAGGGAAGGTTCCTTCTACACACCATGCCACTGATGCTACGTGGAGCAAGTGGGTTGCACTAATTACACAGCGGGCTCGAATAGGAAACCCCAATCGCCCAGGAATCTTGGAGGTGATCACAGACTGGCCAGAAGGCAAAGATTTTGGGATGTCACCAGAGGATGAGGAGGTAACACGCGCTGAAGAAGCCCCACCCTACAACGAACTGCCAGAGAATGAGAAGCGATATGCCCTGTTCACTGATGGGTCTTGTCGCATTGTGGGTAAGCATCGGAGATGGAAAGCCGCTGTATGGAATCCTATAAGAAGAGTAGCAGAAGCCACTGAAGGAAAAGGTGAATCAAGCCAGTTCGCTGAGGTGAAGGCCATCCAGTTAGCCCTGGACATTGCTGAGAGAGAAAAGTGGCCAAGGCTCTACCTTTATACTGATTCATGGATGGTGGCGAATGCCCTGTGGGGGTGGTTGCAGCAGTGGAAAAAGAACAGCTGGCAGCGTAGAGGCAAACCTATATGGGCTGGTGACTTATGGCAAGATATCTCTGCTCGGTTAGAGAAACTTGTTGTAAAGGTACGTCATGTTGACGCCCATGTACCTAAGAGTCGGGCCATGGAGGAACATGAAAACAACCATCAGGTAGATAAGGCTGCTAGGATTAAAGTGGCTCAGGTAGATCTAGACTGGCAACATAAGGGTGAATTATTCCTAGCTCGATGGGCTCATGATACCTCGGGTCATCAAGGGAGAGATGCAACATATAGATGGGCTCGGGATCGAGGGGTGGACTTGACCATGGACGCCATCGCACAAGTTGTCCACGAATGTGAGACATGTGCTGCAATCAAGCAAGCTAAGCGGTTAAAGCCCCTTTGGTATGGAGGACGGTGGATGAAATATAAATATGGGGAGGCTTGGCAGATTGATTACATCACCCTCCCACAAACCCGCCATGGCAAACGTTATGTGCTTACAATGGTGGAGGCAACTACCGGCTGGCTAGAAACATATCCCGTACCCCATGCCACTGCTCGAAATACAATTCTAGGCCTTGAAAGGCAAGTCCTCTGGCGACATGGTACTCCAGAAAGAATCGAGTCAGACAATGGGACTCATTTCCGAAACACTCTTATAGACACCTGGGCCAAAGAGCATGGCATTGAGTGGGTGTACCACATTCCTTATCATGCACCGGCCTCTGGGAAAATTGAACGATATAATGGACTTTTAAAAACTACACTGAAAGCAATGTGTGGTGGGACATTCAAGCATTGGGATACACATTTGGCCCAAGCCACGTGGTTAGTTAACTCTAGGGGATCTACCAATCGGGCTGGCCCTGCCCAGTCAAAATTTCCACGTACTGTAGAGGGAGACAGAGTGCCAGTAGTGCATATGAAGAGTGTATTGGGAAAGAGAGTTTGGGTCATTCCTGCTTCAGGCAAAGGTAAACCCATGTCTGGAATTGTTTTTGCTCAAGGACCTGGCTGTACTTGGTGGGTAATGCAGAGGGATGGAGAAGTTCGATGTGTACCTCAAGGGGATTTAATTTTGGGTGAGAATAGCCAATATAATTAATGAAGTAGAAATTGTAATAATTGCCAAATAACCCATTATTGTATATTTCATTATTGTTATGATTGCTGTATGTTGTACCATAGCATTATAGCTGGAGTCATACAAGTTAATGAAGAATGAGTGCCATGATGATGGAACTAAAGCCTGGCCTCTCAAGAACTTTTTTCTCCCTTTGAAAATAAACTCTGACCCACAGACTATGAGCATGGACCATGCCAGGTGTATCAGTCAAGAGCCTGAGATGCAGCATGCAACGAGCCAATGGAACATACAACTATCCTGAGAAACTTTTACGACAAATGGAGCCTGAAAATCATGAACTAAATGAACTCAACAACTTCAGAGGGATGATTCACAGACTGAGGGAATAAGATCTGTATGCACGTATGTGTGCATACATGTGTACATACATATATGGGTGTGTGAAACACGAAACTGGTTGTACCCAAAGAAAATTGTTGGATCTGGTCATGACGTAAATGGTATGGAATAAGGGGTGGATAATGTCCTGGTTTCAGCTATGATGGAGTTAAACTTTTTTTAGCAGTGAATGGAATGCCATGTTTGGGTGTTAGCATGAGAATAGTGCTGATAGCACCCTGATGTCTCCGATTTGTTGCCGGGCAATCAAGGACCTTTCTCAGCTCTGCATACTTCCTTACTAGTGAGAAAGGAGGGGACGCAGCCAGGACAGGTGACTCGAATTGGCCAAAGAGCATATTCCATGCCAGTTACGTCATGCTCAGTTTAAGGGGGGACTGGGGGGGAAGAGGGGGAGACAACGCCAGGACGTGCGGTTTCTGGGGCGGTCGGGTTGTCCGGGACGGGCTCTAAGCTGTGCGGCCTGAGTTGTGTGGTTTGGTGAGAAATTGCATTGTGTATCACCAGTTTCATCTATTTTGTGCTTTAAACTTATGTTATTGTTATATCTAGTTTTCTGTTATTGTTTAGTAAACTATCCTTATCCCAACCTGCGTGGTTCTGGTTTCTAGGTTGTGGTTTCTTTTCCTCCTTTCTTCCTTCCCTTTTCCCCCTCCCCCAACTCTCCTTCCCCCTTCCTTTTAAAAGTACAAGCGACTGTGTGGGGTGCGGCCCTCGGCCGGGGCAAAACCACGACAGAAGGTAAGTGGCAAAATTATAAGACGACACAAAGAGTTGTCATGAGCAAAGGAAACTCAAGATTTGTCTGGAATAGATAGCAGAGAATGTGACGCTCCCACAGGAGAAACTTTGAAACAAACTTTTAATCCCAGTTTCTGGCATGACCTGGTTTTCTTTTTTGATATTAGCAATTGATCCAGATAAGAAAAGCTCATGCTCTCTGGAGAGATTGCATTTCCTTCCATTTGAATAAGCAGTTTTACCTGTAGTAGGTAAGAACTTCTAAATCAGCTTTTGTGCCCTCCTTCGCCTCCTGAGCCAGGTGCCTGATGGCTTTGCCATGAGGTTCCTTGTTACTGTCAATCCAGTAAAGCCACACTTCCTCTTCATCTATGTCATCTGAGATGACAGGGCATTCCAAGGGGTTGTCCATTTGTGTTGAAACCAGCCTGCAAACACAAATCATTCACAATGGAGCCACTAGCAAACTGCTGTGAATGTAACAACAGAGCAGATAACAAAAAGGTATGTTCTGATTGTGGGTGCTCACTTGGTCTGAATGAGAATGTCTGCATTTCCTGGGCTCAGCATAAATTTGCAGATGAGTTCCTGAGTTACTGGTATTGCTGTGGTGTTAGATACACACAGGTCTGATAGATAATCCAAGAACCTGCAGTAAAAAAACCCAATAGAACATGAGATTTAAAATGCTACCCAGAAACGTTGTAGCAGAAGTCTTTAGCATCCATCACTAACATACTCAAGGGAGCATATATGGTGAGTTTTATCAACATAGGATCTCTGTCAATTCCTACTATTGCAACTCACAACAGATGATGAGTAATAGCTTTGAGAGCCACCCTGAGCGGAGCTGAACAATCAGTCAGGGAGAGAAAAGAAAAATATCCCAAGTGTGACACTTCTCAGCAAAAGATTTGTGCCAGACCTTAAAAGCAGCCTGAGGCTGTGTTAAGCTTGGCGAGCAGGGGAGCTCCAGTGAAGGCCCTAGTCCTTGTCAGGAACCAAAAGCAAGAAAACACATTCTTACCCATCTTCCCCACCAGGTAACATATGTCTCCCTAACCTAAGGAGCAAGGAGAAGTTACTTGTGCTGGAGATAACCACGTGCCCTCTGAGGAACTCCACTGCACCGAAGGAGTCCACACCTCCACCCTTCAAAGATGCCTGATAAAAATCTCTGAAGTGACACAGTCAACAAGTAGCGAAGGTCTGGCAGGACCTGAAGACAAGACCTCTGTAATCAAAGATGTTGTTCCACATAATGAAGAAACAAATAACAAAGCTTTGCCTGGAAATCATTTTCCTATGAATTTGTCTCTTGAATTTAGGTCTTCTGATGTTTAACAAGGTTCAGGCTGAGGCTTTCCTCACAACTGGGACATATATTAGGTATCTGCTTCTTGCATATTTCATGGATTCCTCTGTGTGTATTAACAGCAGCCCATACATTTTTTCTCTGGAATATAAAAGGGGCCTCTTTCCCCTATGTAGCTGCTTCTTTTCATGACATTTGTAGGAACTGCAGATCTCTGAGCCCACCACTGTAGTACACATAGCTAAATGTAGGTGAGAGGCTGAAAAGCTGGCGGGGGAGCACATATGAGCAGGCACACACACAGAGATCATATACTCCACTTCTTTAGAAATCCAGCTTAAAACATTGACCATCTACTACCAGCTGTTCAAGGACCCAGTAGTTTGAACCTCTACAGGTGGTCACCCTGCCAGAGGGAATCAGAAAATAATTTCTGTGTTAGCACAGACCACACCCCTTGCAGAAACCTGGGAACTGCAAGGGATGGGTATGGAGAGTATTTTTAAGCTACACTTAGCAACAATTTTACCCATCACTGCGATGAAGCAACAGGTAATAGTGCACAGCAATACTGCTTCACAAAGATAATATTAAACAAATAGCATATAATTACACAGGATTCTGAGAGAGTTACCTCTCTGAAGCTAAAATTTGGGAAAATTTTGTAGCTCTCTTGTTTTAGAGCATACAGCCACCCTTCTTACACAACCAGTGCTGCAAAAGTCTACAAGGCTCTCTATGAAAATAAGTGTCTTCACTATGCAGGTTGCACCATCTTGCAAGTTGTGTTTTTCAAACATTTATTGCTCTTGGACTTCAACCTTAAAGAAGTGAATGTGTATTTTAATGCACAGCGAGCACACAATACTATGCCATCTTCCTCCACAAAGTGACATGAGACTGTCAATTAATGCCAGGACCTTTCAGCACTGAGAAGAAGCTGATCTCATGTGGTTTCCTCTTAGTACTGACCAAAGCCAACCCAGTTTAGCGTAAGAGAGGCAACGAGCTTACAGAATGAGGCATAACAGCTGCAGACACACAGAGAATAATTGAAGCAGTGAAGCACCAGGGCCTTGAGCAATATATCCTTAATCGTTAACAGAAAAATGGTATTCACAATTACAGGGGATATTACTTGGCCTTTAGTATATTAATTTCTTATATTTGCATTACTTTGGTAATTTTACAGCTGAAAAGCCAATGAAAAAAAAAAGATCTATTTTTTCCATTAAAAAAATAAAATCCATTTCCTTTATATTCTGACCTAAAGCTAATCAAAAAAACGTCAAAAGTGAATGAAGTTCAAGACCAGAGTTTTTTGTTTGGAACAAGATCTGGTCTAGGACACATGTTCACTGGGATCTTCTCTGTCCTAGGGCTCTTTCAGGTCTGACCTGGAATCAGAACCTGCAGGAAAACTGTTCTTAATAAAAACTTGACACATGTAATTTGCACCAAAAATATTAGCAGGGGAACTGACACATGTGGCAGTTTCACAGAGGACCTGCAAAGTTATGAGAAATTTCAATTTCTGTCCTTTTGTCCCAATCTGAACTAAAACCATATTTTCAAAATTATCCTGTAAA
Source organism: Porphyrio hochstetteri (assembly GCA_020800305.1). Classification (NCBI taxonomy): domain Eukaryota; kingdom Metazoa; phylum Chordata; class Aves; order Gruiformes; family Rallidae; genus Porphyrio; species Porphyrio hochstetteri. The sequence continues at coordinate 77,093,976 of CM036905.1, read as the reverse complement.
GTATAAATAATCTTTTCAGTAAGCTCTAGTTCTGGAACACAGATATGGCCAGATCCCAAGTATTACAGCAAGTTCTAATATTTTCTAGCGTGACATTGTACATGTGGGTTTTTGTCTGCCAGGTCAAAAGAAATATAAATTTAAGCTGGGAGAAAAAAAGACAACAAAACTATGAATAGTAGGCAGATTCACAGCTACTGCAATATAAAAGCCTATCAATACAGAAAAAAAATATTACATGAACCACTTCAAACCTTGGCTCTCGATTTCTCCTGAGTAAATTAACAAACGTCTCTATTTCTTTAGCTGTGATGTGTTTCTCTAGCAGTTTTCTGTTGTTGTGCAACAAAGCTGTGATGGTGTCTTCTGCCAGAATATCATAACCAATCTGGGACTGCATGATGCAGAAGTTCTTAGCAATGTATTCCTGAAAAAAAAAAAGAAAACTCCCATTATGACCTGTTAAGCAGTAACCTTCTTTTAGAACCACAAGCATTCAGCTCTATTAGCAATCATAATAACCCTCAAAATTTTCCTCTCTGAACCGGCCCAAACAAAAGAACATCTGAACGCCTAAAATATGTACCCCAAGAAACAGCTTCACTATTAGGGATGACAAACTCTTCTGATTCTTTTATAAACGAAGGAAAAAAGAATCCATGAAAATTTATATAACACTCAAGAAATGGCAACCCAATTTTTTAAGAGGGGAAAACCAAAAGGTTTTTGTAGTATTTAAGAAGCTTTCTTTCCTGAGTCCTCCCTTTCTCTCCCTCCAAGGCAGAATTATTTCTGCAAAGCATTAGAAAGAAAACAAAAAAAATTTCACACATAGCAGTTCAATCTTTTATCTCTAGTCCCTTTAGCCCTATAAAGTTAGTGCAGTTTTTCCCTGCTGTAACGTGCAAACCATTCAACACCATGTTCTGAAATGCTTTTGCTCACGGGGAGTCTCCAGCAGGAGGAAATCAGGCTACCTGCTAGAATAACCTCGGCTCTGATTCACTGCCATCCCTCTACAGACAAATGAGCAACAGCAACAGACAGTTTTGCAGGCTTCCCACTTTACAATACAGAGTCCAAGAGCATAATTTTAATAAAACTTCATGGACGAAGCAATGGACCTCAATCTCAGTCTGAGCCTGTCAAAGTATAAGGTCAACCTATGATGTTCGTTACTGACCATCCAGTTGATACACAAACGCCTACAAAACCAAACCAGTGCTCCTCAGCATGAGGCAGCACACAACAGCGACTTCTTCCTACTAAACTACACAAGCCACAGTCCTTTCACCACCCCCACAGAATCCCACTTGTAAGTGCAGAGAGAGATGTCAAACACAGGATGAAGAATTATAGAAATCAGAAGGAAAAATACATCTTGGATTCCACTGACCTGGTTCTTCCTATAGTCCTGTTGGGAATGTCTGAGAACTCTGTAACATAACCTTAACATGTATTTGTATGGAGCATATCTCTGGTCACCTAGGTCTTCAAGTCTCAGCATTGATCCTTCACCTTTGTCCTTAAATGGAGCTTTCAGGATGCCAAATATCTGTTCAAAATCAGCATCACCGAGAATGAAAATCACAGAACCACAGAATGGTCAGGGCTGGAAGGGACCTTAAAGATCATCAAGTTCCACCCCACCCCCACCCCCACCAGGTTTTTGCTTAATTTATAGCAGTCAATGGAAACGTCTTCTGACAGGATCAGCACATGGGTCTTACTGACCAAACTCAGCAGTGGATCACTGCACTTACCTACATATGACTAAATAGAAGTGGAGGCACCATCTCAGACATGGCAGCTTTATGCCGAGCCTCAACCTAGTGCCATATCTATCCAACCCAACCAGACACAAACCCGACATGGCATAAACCAAGTTACCTAAAAATAACATTTTCTCAAACCACACTCTCCTACAATCTGTTTGTAGAAACAAGCAAGTTACTAATAGGGTAGGACATACCTGGGCCAATATGTTTTGCTCCCTCATTAACTTTTGCCGTTCCCGGTTTGGCTTGGTAACAACCACATCCAAAACTTCCTGCCCGTTATTAGGCACATCAGCAACAAAGAAAATGAGATCTTCTAGTAACTTGGTTACAAACCTAGAATGGATAGACAAATTATTATGACATCCAGTCACTCAACACTTGTTAGGATTCATTAAGAAAGCAAATCACCTTTTAGAACAAGCTTTACCTAGCGCAATGGAACTTCAATCACTACAAAGTTAAGTTTGACATGTACTTAAGGATTCCAGACCTTGACTCAGCAGAGGCTTAAATCCATCACAGGGATGTTTACCAAGGCATTAAACAACAACCAGAGGGAAAAGGGGAGAAAAATACAGGATGCTGTATTGACGCAGAGTATTCAGAAATACAAAATCCATACCAGCTGGCCTCAAGGCCCAGGAGCAGTGGAAAGACACTCTTACTCAGCCTAACAAGGATTTTCATACTTTATCATGGACATGGGTCAGTGAAACAAGATGATGGACTTACTGAAGGAATAAAAACACTGCCACTAGACTATTTCCCTATTGACCCAAGAAACTATTGACAAATGACTGTATTTGTTTCACTCTTTGCTACACAAAAGAATATTTAGTGGAAGCAAGTGCTAAAACAGACAGAGGCAGTAGTAATTCCTTCTCTCCCTACCTTCAGAAAATGCAAAAGACCGTGGTCATTGCACCTTTGTTACTAACACATCTTGCCAGGTGTGCACAGAGGGAAGAACAGACGCCCACAAATTTCACTGACTCTCCCTTAAAAGAACTGGCAATCTTTTACAAACAAAACCCAGCATGTCTCCTACCCTGGAGAAGCTTCATCTGAATTTGGACATCTAGCCTGTAATTACTAAACCTGCAGGCATGCTATGAAAGTGGCAGGAAGATACCCAGTAGGTTTTTAAAGTCACCTCCGGGAGCCTGACACGACACTGCCATTCCACACGAGAGGGCTGGGCTCTTCAGCTGAACCCTCTGAGGAGGCCTTAGCTATCCAGGTCTGCTGGTGGAGAACAGCGAGGTTCCCCCCAACAGAAAAAGTAGAGAAGGCAGATGTAGGATGAAGCAGCCAGGAATAAACTGTTAGGACCCCTACTTACTGAAGCAGGAAGGTGGTAAGACAGGGAAAAGAGGTTTTTGGTTGGTTTTCTTTTTTTTCCTAAAGGAAATCACAGGAACAAACCAATCACGGCACCATTCTGAAACCACTCTGAAATGTTTTATGTGTGTGTTGTACCAATCTGTCAGCATCAAGACTTGACAATACTGGGTCAGAGTAACACAGAAATGCAAGGTTAATACAGGGATGTCACACCTTGATTATGTTGTATCCCTCTCTCTGGTTCATCTCAATCATGAAATGGCCCATCAGCTTCCCAAGGCTGAGTACCAACACCCAGGCTATTACAGACCTGCCTGTGGCAATAAATCCTCCACCTGATATAAAACCATCTGGACTAATTGCTGCTGACAACTGACAGCAAGAACTCAGTTTTATCACTGAAAACAAACATTTTCAGCAAAAAGCTGTGTATGATGCATGGTGGAATAGGAGCCAGAAATTAACACCACCAGAGATGCTGTCTCATTTTCAGTGTAACCACAGACAGCTGAAAACAGTGAACTACATCATTGGCAGTGGGATATATTTGACTAGACTGTACAACAAAACCCCTTAATTCAGGGGCGGGTGTGAAGAAGAGACATTCTAAGAGCGCTACAGCTGAAACACAGATGAATACATAGGGTAAACACCAAAATGCCATAGAATAGGAAAGGAGAACAGGGAAAAAAAGAAGTAAGAAAAAAGTAAGAAAGGAAAAAGAAAGTAAGAAAAGAAAAAAAGAAAAGAAAAGAAGTAAGAAAGGAAAGGGATTATTGGGGCAGCTTCTCAGTCACTCTGAGACTGCTCTCACAGGATGAATGTGCAGTACAGTCAACTCCACGTCAATCAAGAGTCCTGCCATGTCGCCCACTGTATAGATGGATTTCTTGGAAACTGTAGAATCTTTAAGGTTGGGAAAGACCTCTAAGATCACACAACACCACCGTGTCCCAAAGTGCCACGTGTACCCGTTTTATGAATGCCTCCAGGTGACTCCACCACCTCTTTGGGCAGCCTGTTCCATTGCCTGACCACTCTTTTGGTGAAGAAATTTTTCCTAATATCCAATCTGAACTTCCCCTGATGCAACGTGAGGCAATTTCCTCTTGTCCTATCACTGGTTCCTTGGGAGAAGAGACCAACATCCACCTCACCACAACCTCCTTTGAGGCAGTTGTAGCAAGCATGAGAATCAGGGGCAATTGACCCTCCTATTACATCTCAGAAGTGGTTTATCCAAAGAAATTAAGACCAACACTTTGCATTTACCCATTTATTTATGTGCCCAGTGAGCTGGGGAAATGCTGTGTACCCCCAATTTACATAGACCAGGCTGAGGTGCAGCAAGGACACTCTGACAGAGATGGAATCTAATCCCAGGCTACCACCCTCAGTACTAAAGTGTCTTCTCCCAATTGCCTCTATGTCCACATGGATGTAACTAACTTGCCCATTACCGTGATGTCATGAATTCATGAGTAAGCAAACACAAATTTAGGAGGGGAAAAAAAATAAAGCTCACTAACCTCCTTTCATTCTGGGTTATTGTTCCATTCTCCAGCTTTTTAACAGTTGATGCCAGAACCTTGTTTGCGTCATTGGCAAAGTCCAAGTCTCTGACTTCAGACAGAGGAACTGATACAATGGCAAAAGCTTCCTTGTCCTCTTTTGTTTGGCACGTCCCAATCTGTAATAGTTTTTGGTTTAATACAGGCAAACAATCCTCTTACCTTCATCCTAATTATTTTGCATATTTTACATGTTACAAGCGAGACCACCAGCAGAGAACTTCAGGCGTGAGTTTGGGATTTCAGCCCCAAGATACACGTGATTACCTTTAACATCACAGGCCTCTCTTCATCAGTGTCTATTGGAATGCTGGTACTAGTGACCCAAGTGTTAGTGCATAAGTGCCTCAGTCGGACGTACGAGTTCCTAAAGGAGAACAAAGCAAACAACAGGTTAGATGGATCAGTCCTGCGCTGAAGTGGGCACAGTGGGACACAGTGCAACACATGACCATGACTTGAGGGCATAACAAGAGGGTGAGGGAGACCAAAAAGAAACAGCAGTACTCTTTTCCCTCGTCTTCTTTCTCACACAGAACAGAGCTGCAACAAGAACAAACAGCATTTCAGGATTATGCAGAATGCTGTTTTTAAGTATTTATATAAGCCTAGGAGCGAAGCATTCCTTAAAGGAAAAAAATTAAAGAGGAAGGTGTTATAAAATCCCATCTGAACAGAAATACATTTCATGAATAAAACCAATTCTTTTCTTTTTTTTTTTTTCTGCAAGGTAACAAACCCTTTTAACCTGTCACAGCACAAAAGCAAGAAAGTAAAACTGACCACGGTTTCACAGCTTCACCATTCTGATCTGCAAAGCCTTGTTCCAGGGAGCAAGCATTTACAGTACCAGTTCTCAACTGAAAATCAAGTGAACAATGAGCAGACAGGAGATACTTCCAAATTCTTTCCATATGATAATCTGTGGTCTTATCAAAAAAGCAGAGCTGAGAAATCAATTACAATTTTAACTCTGAATTCTACTTTTAAAATATATTCACTGTGGTGAATTCACGCTCTCCCTTTCATGCTGATGGGCTTTGAGTATTCAAGTAAGCAAATTATCTAGCAAAACTTAGCATAGCAAACACACTTCAAAGCTGCATACATCAGTATTTGCGGGTACCCAGCTTTAAAAATCCACTCTCGTAACAACTAGCCCCGAGTGCCTGCACGCCCATTCAGTCACAACCAACACTGTGCGACTTATCTAGCCAACCTCAGCTAAGCAACACAGTTGAAATTTCAAATATTCACAATTAAAACCCAGAAGCTCACTTGCTGAATTCATCTGAATAACAAATGCGTACAGTGGCACCGCGATCTGTCAGGGAAACAGAAGCCCAGTTCACCACACGTTATTTGCTGGGAACAATGCAGTTAGATCTATTAGCAGTACAGTTTTTTCAAACAGCGCATGGGGCTCAATTCTGTCCTCCTATATATCTGCACAATATTTAGCCCATTATTTTTCTCTTCACTGACTCTCTTTAAGTGTCACTTGTTTTATCCTTATAATTATTTTACCCAGTCGCAGCAGCAGTATCATGTTTTATACATCCCTTGTTTATCCATGAACACTCCTCAAATTTTAACTGAAGGATAATACTTGCTCGTGTTTGATTTTTTTCCTGCTTTGCTCCCCAGCATAATGCCAGGAAGAAACCCTGTCAATGCAGCACTATTTTTTTTACTATTTCTTTTTTACCTTGGAACCAGGCAATCAGCTCTCTGAAGAGTGGTGGCATCCAGTTCAAAGAGAGATGCGATGTCATTTCCATGTGGCACAGAGACCAAAGTATACATAATCTTCTCCCCTGCTTGGCGTTTCTTCTTTGAAGCAGGAAGGTTGCCGTCTCTCTGCTGATTAGGCACAAGGGTTATTTGCTTGCATCAGGGCCCATTATAAATTCTCCAATTACCTTGTGGACAAGTAATACATCTGAATTGGGCTCTTTTTTTAAAAAAAATATTCTAGTAAGAATGTATCGTGACTGGCTTTGGAGTGTGTAACACAAAGGATGCACTTTGCCCCAGGCACACGGGGTCTCAGACAGTCATTAGAACAACAGAGGTCACAAGCTACAGAGAGAACTGCAGTTCTGTATACATTATTACTTGACACCTACAACTTCAAAAAACCTGCGGCAGTTGCAGACCCTTCACTCCCAACGGATGCAACTGCACAGTGCTGGTTTGGAAAGGGCCAAAGTCAAGAGAACTAATGAAAACCAGATTTTTTTTTAAAGGGGGGAAGGGATTTTAAAAGTAAGCAATTTGCCTAATTCCACTGGGACTTTTTATTTGCTCATTTTTTACTCTCATATCACAGCAGCACACTTATCAAGCAGCAGGAGCCAGACTATCTGCTTCACTAAGATCAACTTGGCATGGTAAAGGGGACGCACGCAAAGCACCAGCTAGATGGTACAGGAAATCCCAGCACAGTCTGAGAATGCATTAGAGGCTGGATCCAGCCTAGGTCTGTCTGAGTGCGCCCACTGAAACACTGGAGAAGTTCGCTCCCTTCAAGGAGCCTAGCTTTCAAGTCTACAGATCGATGTTGTGTTGGTGCCTCAAAAGAGGCGTGCAAATCTAAGGTGGCAATCTTCTTCTACTGAAGGTCCGTGGGAATTTTGTGACCCAGCATGACTAAGCAGTCATCTTCATCTTTAGTTACCCACACACCTTTGTCTTCACAGGAGCCAAATCCTACGTTTCCGAAGCAAGTATCTTTGCTCAGAGGAGTAATTCAGAGTCTGTGCCCGTAACCATGCAGCAACCAACAGAATTACTGGCACAAGTAAAAGCTGCTCCTCTGGGGTGTTGAGTTACACATATTACAAAAGACTAATAACCAATTAAGAGACTGGCAGCCCAGGGCCCTTCATGTACACAAAATACATCATGCAGGGGGAAAAGGAAAAGAGGAATGAAGAAAGGCAAAGGAGAAAAATCAAGCGCCGGAAACCTGAAATACTATTATAATGATTTATAGTGCACCACTGGGGAAGAGATGTACAAAGCAATGTAAAGAGGTGGCTAGACTGTACTCTGGTCGCATTAGTGCCTTGATTAAAGCCAAATTGTAAGGGATAATCAAGGGGAAAGCTTTGATTATCCATATCTCCAATTGATTAAGCAACAAAATCAAGGAAGAATGAAACTATGTAAGAAAGAGCTAGTTATTATCTCATTTCAAGGCACTTTTTGAATCCTTCCAAAACATCCTTTTTTTTTTTTTTCATTATCAAGCCTAAAGAAAAGGCTGGCTTTCCACCCCATTACTTATACGAAGGGCAGCGACAGCAGGAAAAAAACCAGAAAGAAATCCCCTCAGAAACTTTTCTTAAGCTCACCTAGCAATTAGAGTATCATCACTAGTTTTTTGAAAGGAGGGCAAGACAAAGGGGAACCATCTCCCGTGTCTCACACAAGAGAATACTCTTATCTGGCAGTCCTCACAACCTTCCATACTCCGTGCTCAAAAATATGAAAAAAAATTGCACATAAAAACTTAACCTGTATGCCAAGTTAAAATTCAAGAGGTCTGTAAAAATGTGAACGGCACAGAAGAGTTCAGAACAGCATCCAGACGTTTTTGGTATTTCCCCTAAGCGACATTCAAATCTAGGTAGGGATTCCCCAGAAACTACTCACTCTACGGTAATTTCCCAGCCAAAAAGGCTGGTACACAAAAAAGCAGGCCACTTCATGATTTTATGCTTTATTTTTTTTCCCCTGGGGCTCTGGGAAAAATACAGACCAAAAATATGAAACCATATTCTGCTCTGTGTTATGAAGGGGGTTTTTACACCCTCGTGACATAATAATGTACCATCATCTCCAACAGGTCATTAAGCACGAGCACACATGCACGTGCACAGGGTTCTGTGACAGGAGGTAACCCGCTAGCTCTGTGCAGAAGTTCATTCTGCAGCCTGGGGCTGACTCCACGCACTGGCTGGTCTCCCCAGCAATTGTGTAGGCACTACTGAGCAACAGAGTTGGCTCGTCAGGACTAAATCACATCAACCAGGCTTGGCACCTGTCAAATCAGACCTGGCGTATGAGCAAGAGCTGGCTTTCTAAAGAGAAAGTCCACTTCAGCAAGGGCTGAGGCATATCTGTAACACTGGTAACTGCAGTGCAAGGCTTAGCTGTGCAAGATCAGCCCTACACCAGACCTGCAACAGTAGCTTCAGACTGGACTCCAGCACAAGCCGCAGATCTCTCCTTACAATGTCATTTTAAGATCTCAGACACACCTCACAGCCCAACCTGGATTGTGGGTGATAAGCACTAGTCAGTGAAAAAAAAGGAACGAGAAGTGACCTCAAAACTTGACAGCTCTGAAAACAGCTTACACATAAGGACTGCATGAGAGACAGAGCAAAAGCCATCACGTATGAACATGCATGGATTTAGGTCTGAGTTCATGTCTGAGCGCTCGTGCCTCTGTGTGTGTGAGAAAGAGAGAACTCACACACACTCAAACACAGAAAGTTCCCTATGATTAATTTAATTTCATAAGCAGTCATCAGAATCTGCCCTTAACCTAGCCATTACTGAATCAGCAGATGAGTCTATGTGAGGACGTGGAAAGAAGTGAAAGTATTAGGCTATTTCAAACTAATTAGACAACGTGATCAGCTCAGGAGAAGCACTGCATTCCTAAGCAGATGAAAACATGATGACATTTGCTCAGGTAAGAAACTGGCATATGAGCAGATGCAGCCAGCAAAACCAGATTCAGTGCAGAAAAGGGAGGAAAAGAACTGTAAAAGGTCTCAAATGTAGACAGAAGAAAATTCAACTTAAAGCAGTAAGAAGCCAATTAACAGTTTCTGAGGCGTTGGTGATGTGGTCAGTGACCGCCAAGGAAAGCACTCCCAAGACTTCTTTAAATAAATAAATTTACAAAAAAAAACCCCCACAACCAAAACCCCCAGGTGAATTCCACACTAGGAGTAAAGAGAAATGCAAGAACTGTGGGTAAAACAATATTAGCAAATAGTAAATTCACTGAGGGGAAAAAAAAAGGTTTGATTGTCCCAAACTACTGGCAAACTAGTGACAGGCTGTCACAAGTCAAATCAGATGCATATCCAAGGGGAAGAAAATGTAATCACCTCACTCTCTCACGGTAAATCACTCACGAGGACGAAGGAAACACACGTTCAGCTCCAATTTTGTCTGACAGGAGTTGGACCTATACCTTCCAAAAGAATGACCCAGTCCAAATACTGGGTGGCATGACGAGCAGGGTCAGCCCACTCCGTCCAACAAAATCTAAGCATTTCTTGGACTAGAGGGCTGTTAGTAGCCCCAAGTCACCAGCCTCATTCAGGAAAAAAGCAAAGCACACTACTCACATGTGCAACAGGGCTTTGCCAGGATGGGGAATTGAAAACGCTTCTACCATACAGCCAGCACTCAGGCCAGGTCTGTTTAATGTCTTTATAAATGCCATGGACGAGGGAGTCACAGAATCACAGAATAATAAGGTTGGAAAAGACCTTTAAGATCATCGAGTCCAACCATCCACATACTAAACTAAACCATATCCCTAAGTACTTCATCTACCCTTTTTTTGAACACATCCAGGGAAGGTGACTCAACCACCTCCCTGGGCAGCCTGTTCCAGGCCCTGACAACTCTTTCAGTAAAAAATTTTTTCCTAACATCCAATCTAAACCTGCCCTGGCACAGCTTCATGCCATTCCCCCTTGTCCTATCACCTGTCACCTGGCTGAAGAGACCATCACCTACCTCTCTATAACCTCCCTTCAGGTAATTGTAGGCGGTGATAAGGTCTCCCCTCAGCCTCCTCTTCTCCAAGCTAAACAGCCCCAGCTCCCTCAGACGCTCCTCATAGGATTTGCCCTCCAGCCCCTGCACCAGCCTGGTTGCCTGCCCTTCTCTGGACTCGCTCCAGGACCTCCATGTCCTTCTTGTGGTGAGGAGCCCAGAACTGGACACAGTACTCGAGGTGCGGCCTCAGCAATGCCGAGTACAGGGGCACAATCACCTCCCTAGACCTACTGGCCACACTGTTTTTGATACAAGCCAAGATGCCATTGGCCTTCTTGGCCGCCTGAGCACACACTGCTGACTCATATTCAGTCTGCAGTCAACCAACACCCCCAGGTCCTTCTCTGCCTGACAGCTCTCCAGCCAGTCTCCCCCAGCCTGTAGCGCTGCATGGGGTTATTATGTCCCATGTGCAGCACTCTACACTTGGCCTTGTTAAACTTCATCCCATTGGACTCAGCCCATCGGTCCAGTCTGTTCAGATCCCTCTGAAGAGCCTCCCTACACTCAGGCAGATCAACACTTCCTCCTAGTTTAGTGTCATCTGCAAACTTAGTGAGGGAGCATTCAATCCCTTCGTCGAGATCATTGATAAAGATGTTGGACAAGACTGGACCCAGGACTGAGCCCTGGGGGACGCCACTCGTGACCGGCCTCCAGCTGGATTTTGTTCCATTCACCACCACCCTCTGGGCTCGGCCATCCAGCCAGTTTTTAACCCAGCTGAGGGTCCACCTGTCCAGGCCAGTGGCAGCCAGTTTCTCAGTCAGAATGCTGTGAGAAACTGTGTCAAAGGCTTTACCAAAGTCCAGGTAGATCACATCCACAGCCTTACCCTCATCCATTAAGCGGGTCACCTTGTCATAGAAGGTGATCAGGTTAGTTTGACAGGATCTACCTCTTGTAAACCCATGTTGACGAGGCCTGATCCCCTGGCCATCGTGCATGTGCTGCATGATAGCTCCCAAGATGACCCTCTCCATGATCTTCCCTGGGACTGAGGTCAGACTGACAGGCCTGTAGTTCCCTGGATCCTCCTTCCGACCCTTCTTGTATATGGGTGTAACATCTGCCAGCCTCCAGTCGACTGGAACTTCCCCAGTCTGCCAGGATTGCTGATAGATGATGGAAAGGGGTTTGGCAAGCACATCTGACAGCTCCCTCAGTACCCTTGGGTGAATCCCATCTGGCCCCATTGACTTGTGGGTATCTAACTGGCCAAGTAGGTCGCTAATCATTTCCTCCTGAACCATGGGAACTTTGTTATTCTTCCCCTCCCTGTCAGCCAGTTCCTGAGGATGAGTACTCAGGGAATATCCTTCATTACTGTTAAAGACTGAGGCAAAGAAGGAATTAAGGACCTCAGCCTTGTCCTCATCCCTTGCCACTAATGTGCCATCAGCATCCAATAAGGGCTGGAGATTCTTCTTGAACCTCCTTTTACTATTAATATACCTATACAAGGACTCAGTAAATCTGCAGCTGATACTATGATTGGTGGGAGTGTTGATCTGCCAGAGGGTAGGCAGGCTCTACAGAGGGACCTGGACAGGCTGGATCTATGGGCTGAGGCCAATTGCATGAGGTTCAACAAGACCAAGTGCCGGATCCTGCACTTGGGTTGCAACCCTATACAAAGCTACAGGCTTGGAGAGGAGCAGCTGCAGTGCTGTCTGGAGGAGAGACACCTAAGGGTGTTGACCAACAGCTGGCTGAAAATGAATCAGCAGTGTGCCCAGGTGGCCAAGGCCAATGGTGTCCTGGCCAGCATCAGGAACAGTGTGGCCAGCAGGAGCAGGGAAGTGATCCTTCCCCTGTACTCAGTGCTGGTGAGGCCCCACCTGGAGTACTGGGTTCAGTTTTGGGCCACTCACTATAAGAAGGACATCAAGATGCTTGAGCCTGTCCAGAGAAGGGCTGCAAAGCTAGTGAAGGGTTTGGAAGACAAATCTTATGAGGAGCAGCTGAGGGAGCTGGGATTGCTTAGTTTGGAGAAAGGGAGACTGAGGGGAGACCTCATTGCTCTCTACAACTACCAAAAAGGTGGTTGTAGCGAGGTGGGGGTCAGTCTCTTCTCCCTGGTAGCCAGTGACAGGACAAGGGGAAACGGTCTGAAGTTGCATCAGGGGAAGTGTTTAGGTTGGACATTAGGAAACATTCCTTTACTGAAAGGGTTGTTAGATATTGGAACAGGCTGCCCAGGGAGGTGTTGGAGTCACCATTCCTGGAGGTGTTTAAAAGAGGAGTAGATGTACTTGGTAACATTGTCTAGCGTTGGTTCTAGTAGGGCTGGATAGATGGCTGGACTCAATGATCTTGAAGGTCTTTTCCAACCAAAACTATTCTATGATTCTATGAACAGCTCTGGTACTTACTCTTCCAGGAGGGATTCATCTAGGAAAGGGAAGGCTGAGAGATCAAAAAAGAGGTCCTAGCTACTGGTGAGGAGTGGGAATACTGAAACAGGCTCACAGCAAAGTCCATAACTGCTGGGCCACTACCGCTGACTTGTGGTGCATCATACGAACTTAAGAAGCAGCTCAACAACAGCAAAAGATTCCAAACCAAAGTAGCAGACAGAATATGGTGTTTGCAATTTGAAGGGCAAATTTAATGTAACTGGAGACAAATCCCATATTCTAATCAGAGACAAAATAATCAGATACAATCAGATTTGTCTTTCTTGAGCCCAGCAGATAACCCTTCGTCACAGCTCTTTCGTATAATTTGTTGGTAATTGTGACCTACGTCAAATCCCCGCTATTCACCTCAGCTGGGTATCATACCTGAAACTTTGAGGCTTAACAGGAGTTTTACTTATGGAGGGGCCTTCCTCTCAACTGCAAAAAGCAATACAAAAACATGACATACCCAAAACACCTCTTCTTTTAGAAACCCAATCTACAATTCCAATTGGTAAGGACATCTCTCATGGCATAGAGACAGACAAGGATAATGCCCTGCTCCTGAATGAATACATTAAGCTGCACTACAGATTTCAGCAGAAATTAAATTTAATAGCAGCCAGAGTTCTGAAAATGCCTGTTAAATCCAGTACAATGTGATATCTCAATATGTTAACCCAGTTTAGGAGGCTCTTAGAAAACCAGGATTTCCAGAGAGCCGTAATGTGAGCAGAACTCCATAGGTTAGATGATTTTTAAAAATTCTGTATGAAAAGAAAGTTGAGTAAATTAACGTCCAGCCTTGCTCCTGCATGTTAGGAAGCCCTGGCAGACAGCACAGCAGTTAGCCTCCTCTAACACCTTCACTGTTGACTCATTTGTGAGTCATCACAGTTTTAGCAGAGACATCACGTTGCAATTCTGTTGTTAGGAGCCAGAGACATTCTGTAAGAAACAATGTATGCACTTTCAGAGCTGATTCAGACCTGTGTGCAGCAGCAGAATAATAATAATGTGCCGGCATCCGTGTCCCCCCCTTCTCCCCCCCAGCCTATCAAGCAGTCTGACTCCTGGCTTTATATAAGCACAGACACTGCCATTTTAAAGGTGATGATTTCTAATCTTTTTAAAATTGGTTTCCTTAGATTGCTTATTGCCAGGTTAATTCCTAACCAAGCCTTTAAAAAATAAAACACAATAAATTCCCCAAGCCTATTCTACTCAGTTAAACTGCACCAGCTGGGTCCCATATTTTAATTAAACAAACTTAATTGCTGGAAGGTAAAAGAAATTTTAAAAATTTACAGTGTTTTAAGGAAAGAAAAAATACCACTTTTGTTAGAAACAAGAAAGAAAACTTTGAATGGCAAAGTTGTCCAGAATTCATAAATATAGATAAGCAAAAGTCAAAGGAGGTAAGTCAAATTGCACCTAGACGTCCATGGTAGAACTATCCAACTTCTTTACAGGAAAAGTAAATGCAGACCAGCCTCAATCCTAAGAAAAATCTCAACAATAAAAGCCAGTTTGGAACACGTTAGCATTAGTACTTTCTCATGAAAATGCAGACAAATGGAGTTAAGGTACCTATCCAAAGACAGCCTTTAATACGACGACGTTAACAAATGCCAGGTTCCCAGCTGCTCTTGACATTTTACCAACGTTTATAGCATTCTTTTGGATGCTGTACATTTCTGTGATTAGAAATAATAGACTACTTTGTGGCATAAAACACACCGATTTTGGCTTTAATGGGAGCTGTAATGCAGAGCACTGTACTGTGTTGCATGATACACTACAATCTCTTAAGACTTCAAGAGATGAAGAAGCCTTTTTTGATAAGGTCTTTAAATCACAGAAAGGTCTTCCCATTTAAAAAAAAAAATCAAAACTTTTTTTCTGGAATCTAGATGAGAGAAAAATATGTGTAAGGCCAAATTCTACCAGAATTAAAAGCAGTGTTTCACAAGACAATTTGGCTGGATTCTCAAGAAGCAGCCCATAAATGAGCAATGAACCGCAGTCCAAAAGCTGCTTTAATGCTTAGGAACAAAAATCCTGGTGACTTCCAGTAATATTTACGTTTTCCAGAGCCAAAACTCTTGCAAACTTTTAAGTCGCTTAAGGCAAAGCAAAGGAAAGAGGCACTTAGGCAGAACCCAGGCACCTTAGGCCTGCTACTGCACCATAGGCAGAACCCAGGCACCTTAGGCCCACTACTGTACCACAGAAAATCCTTCTCCACTGTTCCTTCCTAAAATCCAGTTGCCTAAGCAACTGCTATTTGGACTCGTAAACCAGGCAGCGAACATGCACAAGAAGGCCTATCGCACATTTAGGAGTTAAGGGTTGGCACAAAACGTGCAGATGGCTGTGCTGCCTTTAAAACCCAGAAGACAGAGCAGGAGCTTGTCCCCTTTTATCCAACAGACTAGCATGGAAAAGAAAAACATAGGCTGTAAGGCTCAGATCCTTTCTTCAGTTGCAAGGATCTGAGCATGTCTCCCATTTCCCTGCTACTGAGACTTCAGATATCCCTGTGACAGGTCCGCTTCCACCTTCCCCTCTAGAGAAGATTTACCTCCCAGGCCATATTTCAAAACCAATTGCTTCGAAAGCTGAAAAAGAAGATGTCTTTGCAGTGAACCAGTAAGGAAGAAGTCACCTAGCAGAAGAAACACCAGATGAAAACCATGAGGCAAAGAAAAGTATGTTTGTTCTAGGTTATGTGCACAGTGGATACAAGACTGACATAACAAGCCCTTAAAGGGTTCCAAAGACTCTTGAACTTTTGAGGGACAATTTGAATCACTGCATCACTGCAACACAAAAGACATCTCTCCACAGGGATGTGAAGCCTTTCTGCTCAGCTGCTCAAGACC
The DNA here is from genome assembly GCA_020800305.1 of Porphyrio hochstetteri. NCBI lineage: Eukaryota > Metazoa > Chordata > Aves > Gruiformes > Rallidae > Porphyrio > Porphyrio hochstetteri. The sequence goes on along the minus strand of CM036905.1, from coordinate 77,078,179 downwards.
AGAATGAAGGCCCAGTATAGCCATTGCTGACTCACGCTATTCCCAACAAGACTATCAAAGGGGTGAAGGATCCAAATGGATTTTTACTGTGCTAAAAGTGCCTGAAGACTTGGATTTACATGGAGGTGTTACCAAACACTGTCAGGAGTTATTTCACAATACATTTTTCACAAGCAAGTGCTGACTGCATAAACTGAAATTTCCACAGAGACATAAGTTTTGATCATCAATCAGTTTTGATTAAATTTTCATTGGAAGTATTTGTCTAATCTGATTTATCTGATCTGGATTTTCAATTGAAACCAATACCCAGAAGGATTAAGCCAAACTGCTAGAGAACTCACCTTTAACATTCATGTTCAGATTACTCTTGTGCTTTCTTCATTACCCAGTCCAGTGAATATTTAACTATTTAGATGAACTTGAATTGCTACCACAAACTATATCTAAATTTATATATATTGTGCGACAACAGGATTGGATCCTTGGTGATGATGACTTAACATCTACCCTATACATGTTTTCATAGGTCTTACTTCTAACTAGTTGTAGTCTGGTTTTCTGGGCTGGGCACTCATGAAAGTTTGGAGCTCAGCAGACACATAACAGAAATGTTTGCGTCTCTTTACTTTCATCGAACAGAACACAACTTTACATGTTCTCAGATTGCTCTGCAAAGTGCACTGGAGTGTCTTTAATAGGGAATAATCAGGAGTTTTGATTCAGAAATGCCATCATGGTGTGATCTACAATGCTACTGCACATGCAGGTCTGTAAGACAGCTCAACTCTTTGCAGAGCAAGTCATGGACCCAAGCATTGCAAGCAAGCACCCTACTTACCAGAGTATTCTAGACCTTACCTCAATTTCCATTCAAAAGCTTCAAGGGCCTCAAGTGTCATTCCAACAAAAAAGAGAAACAACTGGTGGAAATTCCATATTTTCATGAGAGATAATTCTCATTTCTCTGGACAGCATAGCTGCTACCACTGTGTTACCATTAATACCAAATACCAGGGGAACATGGAAAACCAATGTTGCCAGCTCCTACAAAAGTCTCCATTTTTATTAAAATTGCACTCCTGAAGGCAGTAATTATGTAAGGATCTTGGGTTTCATTTAATGAGAAATAAAAAGTTCTTCCCCATGTAGCGAAAAACTTGAAAATGTGTCCTCTAAAAAAACAAAAGCCAGAAGGCAAACAGAAAGAAATTAAACTGAATTTTTTTGAGAAGATCTCAGCATTTTCAAAGCAATCTCATGAATTTGATGGAGGGATGATTCTTTTTTGGACTATTTGTTGTCTCAGTAAACCCCAGGGGTTTAACTCCACTTCCTTCACACACTATAAACTACAACATGTCTGGCCTTGCCTCGTTAGTCACAACTAGCTAGCATGATCTTGGCATTGTACAAGGCAAAGGCTGTTGCCTCCTAGGCAAAGGGCATAAGGCCTTTGTCCAGCCCACACACGCAGCAAGGACAACTCGGATCTTCATGAAGACATCACGCTAGCATTACCTGAAGCGTGGCAAGGCACAGACTAAGCCTGGGCCTGAATATCTGCTTGCACATACTCGATACAGGGAATAAAAGGAGTGTCGACGTGTCTCAGATTTAGAGTCACACTTGACTAACAAACACACCCCCCAAGGGGGCTTGTCTCTACCAGCAAAGCCTCTGGACTGGTACTGGCACATAAGTAACCTGACTCCTTTGTCCCTTGTTTCTTGCTCAAGAGGGTTTTGCATACATGTGATTTGAGATGAATCAAAATGCTTCCTATCTGCAGTCACCAAGCAGAACAGCTTCCAACTAATGCCAACTTGATGCAGAATTTGAGTAAGTTTCTTACCATTTGCCTTACACAAGGGAAAACTTTCTGTAATGCCAGTTCTGAGTTGCACCCTAGCTTACACAGCATACAGAAAACAATCCCAGTGGCCATGACACACAAGTAAAAGGAAAGCTGTGAAGGACTTCCATATGTTGGGCTGTATTGGGTTAGGGATACAGTATTTTCTAGATTACAGGCAACATAAATTCCACTTACCAAAGCTTTTCCTTCATTATTACCTTCTGGATAGTGTGGGTTAAGCTGGAAAAGAAAAGAAGTCATCATGACAGCTATCATGACAGCTTTTAGACATTTCAGAATACGGGGAGAGGAGTTGGTTTGGTTCGCTATTATGTATCCATCCTGCAAAAGGACAGTGGAGCATTTGAGAAGCAGTATGAGAATGAGAGCATAAGAATTAGCAATGTCTGACTGAATTAGCTAGGTCCTTGCTTTGAAAAAAAGTGCATCTTGAAATCACGCTTGTTAACTCAAGAGAGGAACCTCAAACAACAAAAATGAGTGACAGAGAAAGCACAGATAGTTACTAATCTAAACACAGCAAGCTACAGTCACCCACACACATACAGACACGGCCACTTCCAGGATTGACCTTAAGCAGATCTACTGAGATAACAACTAACATGCTTCATGTCTACTGAGATGTCACAGGAAGACAGTGAACTCCAAATAAACGCATCCTTGAAACAGAAATGGCAATGACAGTATAGACAACTGTTTACTTGCCCTGTGATTCTGTTTAACCATAATTAACAGGGATAATTCCTGTGTCACAGCAGGACTATCGAGCATTAATTAATTACTAAAGCCGTATAAGGAACCTGGATGAAAGACACATAATAATAAATGTGAAGTATTACTACCTAACAGCGTTTAACATGATTTTACTTTAGACAAGGGAAATATGTAAGCTAGAATATGAGAGATTATGTAGGCAGATAGATACTCAAATAAACAAACACACATAACACCCACACACTGACTGCACATGAAACCTTTCAAGAATTGACTTACATAATGAAACAATTTTGCCTTGATATTTACCATATTCCCTGATATAGGATATGCCTTTGAAGCTCTAAAAATGCTGTAGCGAAATTATTGGTTATATATGGTAAATTAGTTTTTAAGTAATGGCATTTAAGTATGTACATCTTACGGATAAGTACAGTCATTTTCTTAGCTTGAATTTGGCATTACCAGTGGAGAAGAGCCAGAAGTGAATTGCACAGGGCAAGCCAAATGAATCCCAGTAAAACTTTTCAATATCACATTATCATCTATATAACATTACACAGACAACTACTGTGAAGAGTTTTTCTTAACTTTATATGTTTTGTATTAATACTGTGCCATTTATATCCCTTTACCAAAAAAAAGCCAGCTCCTCTCCACATCATGAGCATGAAGAAAGGAGGAAAAATTTTAGATGTTCCCAAAATTGCTGAAAATACCTTCCCTTTATGTCATGACTTGATGTGCAAACACAGAAACGACAAAAAGTTTGTTTATTCTCCCGTCCTCATTTCAGTATTTATGTTAGCCATCGTGTTACCCTCACAAATCTAATTTAGAGAGCCTGCTTTCCTCCCTGCATTGACACCTATCCCAAATCTCGCATTTTGCTCCTCCATGAACATTCTCAGTCTCCTGGCTCCAACTCCCACCTACTTCTGTTACACAGCAGCAGGAATGGGAGATAGACACTAAATAACAGACAACTAGAAGATATACATACACGTACATATATATACACGTCACTGTTTGCATATAGGTTTAGTTTCTTCCTAAGTTCTCACACCTCCTTCAGCATTACCTTTGTTCTAACAGCCAAGGTCCAGTCCCTGGACCTTTGGTCCTCCATCAAGAAGAGAGAACTTGGTCAGGCAGTGGTCCTTAGTCACAGCCGCACGCAACGAGTGGCCTTTCAGCACAGGTGCTGAGAAGGTGCACTAAGGTTAAACTCGATCCTACCTTCAGATTCTGCTGGTTGTAAGGGAGAGAGAAAAAGTTGGGGGCATCTCAGGTTTGTCACTAGACTCAGCTGAGAGGACTGATCTTCAAATGGAATAAATCTGTGATGTTTCATTGAAGGGTCTACCTAGTATGAATTTGGCCTTGAATTATGAGATTCTTCAGCTGTTCCCTTTCAACATAATGATGCTTTAAAAAGAAAAATATATAGCAACAAGGAGCTAGGAAAATCTCTCTCCCACGCCACTTCTCGCTTACTTTAAAAATCACTAAACAGATTGCCCTCAAGTTTCCAAAATAGTTCACTTGTGGACAGAGGCTGAGGGAGACAGAAGGCTCAAATATAAAGTGATGTTTTTTCTTGTCCCACCATACAGAAATAAAAACCCCTAAAAAGATGTTGTTTAGAGAAAGTGACACTAAAGAGATGTGGACACTAAGCAGTAGGCACAATGGAATGCAGTGCTAGGGTGGACGTTCATGGCCCCGTTTTTTAGCTGCGGTTCATGGCCCCGTTTTTAGCTGCGCTGAGCAGCTGCCACTTTCATTTTCATTTCAGCTGAGGCTACTGCTGCTGAGCACCTCTGAAGATCAGACTATTAGCTATTATCCCTTACTGTATTCTCTAGGTAGAGGGACATAAATCGTGTAAGGTTGTATGTCATACTACACCTGCTCCGAGTCCTTTTCGAGATCCAAGTACAGCTGAATGAGTTAAGGACACAGTGACACTCCTAAGACTCCAAAATCTGTGCTTTTTCTGATTTATGTAAGATCACCTCCATGCTCTTCAGTAAGCCTCCAAACCAAAAGAATCCTTGAAAATAACAACTTTTTTCCCCATTGTTGCTAATGAAATCAAGTGTAATTCTTACAGGTGTTCCGAAAGTAAGAACACTATGCTAAAATAGGCCTCGCTGAAGCTCAACCATCTTCAAGCTTTTTTGTGTCACTGGATGTGCTGCAGTTGCAATGTTACTGAAGTGTAGCTGAAATACAGCACTACTTCTGCAAAATGCCACCGGAAGGCGCATTACAGTCAATACACAGTAAGGATATGATGCACTGTAAACTGCAGGGCTCAAACAAGGGTGATTGTATAAGTCATTATTGTAACAGCTTCATTATCTGTCTGGGGGGTTTTTTAGAGTGTAACACCAACAGCTTCTTTTCCAACACAGAATAATCCAGAAATCCTAATCCTCTGCTACTTGTTTTTTTAACAAACTTAGGTACGGCCATCTTTCACTTTTCCAGGGATGGGAGAGAAAAAGGTATCACAAAATGAGAGTTCTGCTTCCTCATGGCTGAAAACTAAATACCATCGAGGACAGTGAAACTCATTGCATGTTATGGCACACTCATGAGTCTCAAAGCTCCTCCATTACACCAGGCCACACAACAGAAGCACGTGAGTAAACAGCAGTCGCTGTATGGTGGTAAGGGAGATGCAATCTACATCAAGTAACACAGACTGCATTAGTAGAGAATAACTAGGAAAGGGCAGAGACTTCACATCAGCGAGGCATTGAACTGGCCACCTGGCAGCAGTTGTGCTCATCCTTCGCTCCACTGCCACGTAGGCGGCCAGCTCTATTGTGGGGATCTTCCAGTTGGGCGAGGCTAAGGTAATCAGCTCTCCCAGCTCCGGTAACAATGATGGATGTCACCACAGAATCACTAGGCTGGAAAAGACCTTTGAGATCATCAAGTCCAACCACACCTGTCCTCTAAGGAATCATATCCCTAAGCACCTCATCTACACATCTTTTAAATACATCCAGGTTGCCTCCCTGGGCAGCCTGTTCTAATGCCCAACAACCCTTTTTTTCCTAATGTCTGATCTGAACCTGCCCTGGAGCAGCTTGAGGCTGCTGGTATTTGGTGCTCAGAGAATTCAAGTGCCCTGCTAATCCCAAGAGGTATCCTGTGAGACCGAGTGCCAGAAGTCCCATCTCTACTGATGACATCTGTACTGATGAAAGCTAGTCAAAGTTATACCTTCACGTTTTCAATACATAGGATTTTAATGCTGCAGAATCTCCCAAGGTTTTACTACCGAGCAGAACAACTTCTCACTAGTATGTTATTCCTGGTTTTAATTTTAATTTTTGCATCTTCACATAGTAAGATACACTTTATGGTCCAACAAGTGAATTATAATATCTTGGTCCATACTGTGGACAGTTTGACATTTCACCTTTATAATGAATGCTGCTTTCCTAGACAGTGGAATGCACGGAAAGTACCCAAAAAGGCTATTTTTGGACACTCTTAATTAAGGAGTGCAAGCAGTTTGGGGAAAGAAACACCCATGTTGATTGTAATCAAATTTTGTTGACTAGGTGAAGGATATTTAAAAAACTCGTTAGGGAAAGAATTAGGTTGCCAAGTTTCAGCTAAACAAGTGTTTTAATGACTTGGTTAAAACTCACAGTTATGAAGGAAACTCTGACAGACAAAGACTAAAAGGATTTAATTCAACACCTGTAAACAGTTCCCATTTCATTTGATAACCAGCCTGTTAACACACAGCCCGTTACCCAATCAACAAGGGCAAGTGTTTCATAAAAAAAAAAAAAAGAAAAAAAGCCGCCACAAAAGAAAAAAAAAATCCACTTCTCAAATCTTTCATCCTCATTAGGCTTGCTTTGTTCTTTGCTAATGTCATACTGATTAGCTTTCGATAAATCTAAAGGACTTTTGCACAATTTCAAAGACTTCAGTGGTATTCAAAGGGCTTTTGTCGACTTATTAACTTGCTGGAGAAAGACTGGCTACGATTCTACCTCGATAAACCCCATTCACCACTGCAACAGCATCAGCACCGACTTCCTGATAATCACCATCTGAGGAAAGTTTATAAACAAAAAAAGAATCTTTAAAAGGCCAATTATTTCAGGATTGCATTTTGCTGCTGTTCTGCTTATGAGCTGTGTCTCCACGGATCAGATGAGTTTCCAGGGAGCACTGGGAGAGCTCAATCTTTTTGCCTGCTTCAGTCCCCCAGCGCAGCACAAGCAGAGCAAAGCAGGCAAGGACAGCCATCCCTGTGTGGGAGAACTACCTGCTAGGCAAGAACTGGGATGAGAATCAGCTCTGACACCTTCCTGTCCTAACTGTTCAGCCTCATCATAAGAGGAAAGGATAGCTGGCCTTGATGGCATTTTTAGCTGCTGTAAAAGCAATGGCGGGCCAGTGCTTCGGTAGGCCTACATCACCACGGGTTCAAAAATCTCACATCAGCTGGAGTCACCACAACATGTAGCTCCACGCAAGGCTGGGAGAGAGTGGTGACTGGGATATTCCTTTGCCTCTACTGTGATCAAAGGCAGAGAACCCAACCACCCACCAACGCACGGTGCTCAGCCCTGCACAGCCATATCCCATTCTGCAGAAGAAATCAAAACGGACAGAAAAATGTCTAGCAGACATTTACTCTAACTTGAGTGCTAGGACACAACCTCAGTACGAGCTTCAGCAGCCCCATGCCAACACATGCTCTATGAAAACGCATCTTCATCTTTTCAAGGGTTATGTTCTAAATATTAATATCCTCTATGCTTTCAGTGGTTCTCCCCAAAATAACTTGGGATGATTGGATTAGACATTACTGAAATTTCTACTGTTAAAAAACCAAAAATACCCCCCATGCACCCCCTCAAAAAAAAGGGGGAAAGCCTTCTAAACCTCCATCAAGTATCAAAAATAAAGGTTCAAATTATAATTGAATAAATGCTTGTAAAGTAATCTTGAAATAATAAGTAAAATATATATATACATAAAAATGCACTAACAAACAAACCACATGTCTACATTTGCTGTTTTGGAACATATCAAAATGCAATGCCAGCATATCTTGTCTTTTTAACAACGGAAGTAGTCCTTACAATGACTAATGACAATAAATCTACGTTAATGGCTTCACGCTTCCCTTCCTCCCAAAGCTTGTATGTATAGAAATATGGCTCAAACACAGCCAACTACAGACAGGACTGAAAAAGCCCAGCTGACGACAGGCTCACAGATCACTACTGCAAAACTAGTTGCCGGGGTAGGGGGGTGGGGAACCTGAGGCCCTGATTTCGGAAGATATCTGCACATGCCCAGGTGCAGATGTTGTTCTTAACTTCAACCAAAGTCAAGACAAATCAGGTCAGGAAACTGCACTCCCAAGATTCACTAAATCCTTAGAAAAATCTTTTTTCTTCCTTTCTGGGGTTTGGTTTTTTTGGGGGTTTTTTTTGGTGCTAAATGGACAACTTCTGTCACTTTAAAAAGCCACATCCAAGTCTGCGGAACAGGTCAGACTGGCTCTGTAAATCAGTAATCCAACGTCCTCCTCCTCTAGTCTCTGGATCTCTTCCACCTCTTCACACATAGCTGTGAATTATCCTTCTCTCCTTATAGAGCTTTAAAATAAAGCTGCACTCCCCTCCTTTGAGACCGTGAAAAAATAGAAATCAAGCTTACACTGCTGAGTTCACCCTGTCACCTTGGCAAGCCCTTTTTCTTACAAGAACCTTTAATCACTGAGCCCAACAGAAAGAAACTAATCAGAATGCTGTATTAGCATTTAACGAAGAGACTGGAAAAACACAACTCAAACGGAAGATTTTGAAGCAATCTCCAGGTAAGGAGGTCCCACAGTACCAACATATCAAACGTGTGAGCAGATGCGTGAAGGCCTTGGTGGATGCTGCCATCTCCTGGTACCTTCTCTGTTTTACAAACTGTTACCCTTGAGCACATCTTAAACATGGCCATTTTTATCCATATAAAAATATACAGATATTTATTTGCTTTACTGTTTCTAAAGGCATAAGGAACCGCCAAGCTTTTATTGCTGTGCTCTCCTCCCTCTGCATGAGCTGTATGATCAGTGGATAAATACATTTTTCTGCAAATGCTTGCTTCTGTATCACCTTCAAAAATACCACTGGCAAACAGCAGGCCCTTTTTGCTTCCTGGACACAAAAGATGTCTGTCATTACTCCAATTTCCAAAAATTGGATATCAAAATTATGGCCTTCAAATGTTCAATCTCATTTGCCTTAATAAAACACCCCATGCACTACTCCATTTTCCACAGGAGTTTAAGAAGGTGAAAGAAAAATAAGTCCTGAAAACTATAGAGAAAGTTTATGCAAGGGCTTAATCCTGGTTTATAGCCTCCAGTTTAAAAGCTGATTTCCCTTTTACATTTTTTCTTATCTCAGCTAATGCTGAGTATATAATTACTCATACAAATACATGTTTCTTAAAATCTCATTAAATGCCTTCTTTTCTATCCTTGTGGCAACAAGTTCTGCTACTTTACTATGTCCTATTCAGAAGGCAGAAGAGGATTAATTTTTATCAATATTAACTTGAACATGCACTCGACTACCTTCACCAGGATCCAAATCAAGTGATTATTACAACAGGATTAAATCTATTATGAACCACATGGCTCTGTCCACCTAGACAAATGCATATTATATTAATATATACTGTATGGCAGGCTAATATTTTTAATACAGAGACATGGCAAAAATCCATTTAAAATAATTCAAACCGAGATTACCAGCAGTTCTCAGTATAAAGTGAGCAATGAACATAAGCTTCTCTGAAAAGAAATCTGGGCAGTTTTGACAGAAAAGTACGGTGAGATAATATGGGAAGAAATAACTCAGGATGAGAGAATTAAGAGTAACTTCTATTGGCCATTGATTCAAGGGTTCTCAACAAGTGAGGTGAAATGAAGCTGACAGTCCCACAAGGCAAGGTCTCTGACACTGGCTTCAGCAGCTCCTGTCAACTCACCCCTAACCACCTGTGCCCCCAATGCCTTATCTCAGTGACCTGGTTTTACAGGGCAATCCATTCCCTCTTCCCTGCACCCTGGAATCTGTACAACACCACCTTGGGATCAGCACTCTGTGTTGCAGGAATGCAATCAAGTGTCTGTGGTAAAACATTTCTGCATCGCCACTGAAGCAGCCTTACCACTGAGCTGCAGCCTTGGTGAGCTGGACCAGGCTTCCTGTTCAAGTCGGAATACTCACATACTTGCCATTTCACCTCATGCACATGTAACCCTGAGCTCCTCAGACAAACAGGTTTCAATCATTCCTACCTTCAAAAGAGACTCCATTGAGCATCTACTGCTAAAATAACCCCAAAGCTGGAAGCATGTTTCACGTGGGATTTTAACAAAAGTGTTTAGAACAAAACTCTGATCAGAGATGTTCCATTTTACAGCTTAAACCCTGTGCTTCCACTCCTGCAGAAAAAAGAAAGCAAACCCTGCAATATAAAATCAGAGGAGTTTTCCAGTGGGACAAGCACCAGGGATGCACATCAGATCGCTGCTTCTGCCCAAAGCAGCTGGCTAGTAGGCAGCTTTATCTCTGCGACTTGTCCATCACAAGAATATGTGCTAAAGAGCTTGCCATCCTAATTACTCTGTACAAGCCCTTTATGAAGCATATTCACACGCAGAAGTTAAAAAGTAACTGTTGTGGAGGCTTCAGTCCCAGAAGTCCACGGGGTGTGGCTGCACAAGTGAAACATCTCAGAGCAAAGTCCAAACCCATGAAACCTCTCAGAGAAAAGTCCAAACCCATCAGGTCAGTAGCTGAGACAACTCTGACGCCTCAGCACACAAATACTCATGTGCCACTACTAAAAAAAAGTACTGACAATTTAGCAACCCCCAAAAGCTTTACCGAAGGAAGGTCTCTGTAAGAGCAAAAGTTTGGTTGAGTGAATGAAGCCAGAAAAAAGTACATTTGGTTCTGCCACTACCACTGAGCTCACTGCTTCAACCTACCACATTAGCCAGCCTGCTCCCACTCTTCTCTCTTGTCTAGAACACCATCAGGGCAAAGATCACCTTTTGAAGCAACACCAGTACTCTATGCACTACCTTGGAAGACACAGTAATAATTTTTAAAATAAAATAAAATAAAATAAAATTCTGAAAAGTTTTTCAAACTTTACTACCTTGACACATTTGATTCTCACCTCACTCTTGTTTATGGCCACAACTGTATAGAATCACAGAAAGTAAACATTAAGGCTGCCATCTTACCTGCATTATCTTAATTCACTTAGTATGGTATAGTTAATCCAGTGTTGAAGACAATTACCTCAGCAGATTTACTGTCATCTCTTGGCCAAGGTAACCAGTAAGTGCAGTTTAGCCTATTTAACTAAATAAAACAGAATTGCCATGGATTTGTCCTTACAACTTCTGCATTAACCACATGTTCACAATATTTCACAAGTAATGTACTGTGGTTTATCTATTGTCTACTGAATATCTGACACTGGCATGTGATTGGATTATTTGCATATATATATATACATATATAGTGATTATTTTAGCAGTATTCATCTCGCCTGAGAAGTTGAATATGAAATGACAGTCTCATCCTGCATTTCTTGCGTGTGCACATACGCAGACACGGGCACACATACATCTATTTAACATCCCCGTGCAGCAAGTGTAAAGAGCTTTGGTACAGATCCTCCAGTTTAGAAATCACAGAACTGGAGCCACTACACACACAGAGAACAACATTAAAGGTGCATGTTTTGGTTCAGCACAATCAATAAGCTGATATCCACTTCAAAGAGACTTTTATCCTGGCGATTAGAATATTGAAAAGGTTAGGTGTGTCCATGAGAAAGGCACAGCTGTGTGGTCCCCAACCTGCACCATTTGAGAGGCTGTTCAAGTAAATGGCAGCTCACTCCCACACAGATAGATTTGGGTGGTTCCACACGTGGTACATGCACTGAAAGATGTTAAAATAACATTTCAGAAAGTCTTTGCTACTTTGAAACATTCAATTTTCACCTAACCTTACAGACTCTCTTTATAAATATAAAACTTCAAAGTAACTCGGGTCATTTTGCTGTAACCAGGGCTAAATACAGAATCTTCTACAGAACTTTTTCTAAAAGACCTATGACTCTGTGAAGATGAGAATAAAACTTGACAGCCTGGATCTTAGCCGGTGGCTTCATGTCTAAATCTCCTGCTAAGGATCTGGATCAGCTCTTTTGGGTGAAATCAAGCCCTTCTGACACTAACAGCAGAACTCCCACTGTCTCCAAAGAAGAGAACTTCTCTTTCCAATTTTTCAGCTGGGTATTTTGTTCCACTTTTTTCCTGATTTCAATGTTTTGGGAATGTCTAAGCCAGTGGTTTCAAGTTTCCAAATGCCAGATGTGTAAGAGATGTTACCAGGTATTGCCACCTATCCAGATTTCTCATATCCAAAATCTTATCACCAAACATGAAACCTTTTCTTCAGCACATCCTTCCTCTACCTTAAGTAACTGTGTGAGAGCATACACTCACCCAATGCATCGGACTGCGTCCCCAGGGAGGTGCATAGCAGTAGGGGAATGACAATGCAGCTATCCACAGGGTTTCCTTTAGCAGTGAGTCTTGCAGGGTGGCTCTCCTTCAGCCCATAGTCTGATAGTAGGGACTGGGTTGTTTTATGGGATTAGTTGGTGTTAAGCAACTTCAAGCTATATTAATGAAAGTTAGCCTAAGTAATGCCAAGGGAAAAGAGGATCAAAGGCAATAGCACTACTTCAGACCATGTCAGAAATCAGAGGTATCAGAGGACCCTTAGTCTTTCAAAGGTAACAAAAGCTGAATGACTCATTGTGATGCTTAGGAACATGGAATTTAGGACTTACACATCCTGATTTCATTCTCTACAGTTTCTAAAAATTAGATTTAAAAGTACTCACCTATATGTTTTGTATACAGGACAACTGTATAGCCTCACTTTTTTAAAAAAAAAAAAAACCCAAACACCCAAATTATTTACTGTATTTATTGTTTCAATACTCAAGTATTGAAACACCTTTAATTTTTTTTAAATTCCTGAATTCTCTGGGGCAAGTGTCTTGAATTTTCCATGTCTGGATCATTCACTGGCTTTAACAAGCTCCAGTAGCATTCCTTCACTATGTGGCTCCGACCCTCTGAGTCACAAATCTGACCACATTATATGCGTCACAGTAAGCCTCAAAGGAAAAGAGAAGGTACAGCACTGCTCACACAAGGTACAAGCCTAGCTACAGAGGAGCAAAAGGAGACACCCAGGTGAGGGACACTTCTACTCATCGTGAAACTTGACCCATACAAGATGGCTCTGCAGAAGTCTCCATGGTACACACCAAACTGATTTACAGAAGGATGAAGGAAGGAAAAGATGGATATAAGCAGTGATTATTCCTGATTTACAATAGGTCACACTGGCAGAAATTGTATCATTAGCCAACAACAGAATGCTTAAAAGATTTGTGAATTTTGTTTATGTGTTTGTACTTATTCCACTCTAGACATCTTCATCATGGAAGCGTAATCAAAATCAGGTCATGGCAATATGTGACATTGTTGAGAATCTATACCATGAGTAATCTTTCTGTGCTGCCAGGGCTCAGACAAATGATTAGTAAGCTTTGCCCAAACGATCTAAAGTTAGCTCACGCACATTAGGTGTCTGCCTGCCTGTTCATGTATCTTTGGCCTGTATGTCTGGCTGGTGTGTTGTGCCTGACATGTGCACTGTGTAAAACACAGTTCACAGGTTTTTATTACAGCAGTAGCTGCAATATCTCCACCAGCAGGTCTTTTACACTTCACAGATACAGCAGCTAATGGGGCTCTCCAGTCACAGTGCATCACCTCTGTTCAACCCAAACACTCCTCCAGTTCTCATTATACTGTGTCAATTGTACTGTCCGTATCACGAGTCTTCCTGCTGAGGAGCTCTATTCCAGAGGCAAAAGGGACCTAAGGTCAGGTTCAATACTCAGGGTAGCGTGACACCGCTTCACCTGAAGATTTTTCTCCTGAAAATCCCTGAGCAGATGAAGTGTGGTGGGAAAAGAACTTGATGCCTTTCCTGACTCTCCCTCAGCCCAGCTAGTCTGAATAAAATCTTTCTCCTAGGAGCAACTCTCACCGTAAGCAGAGAGGAAAAGAGAATCACCTCTTCGGTGGGCATACTGATTGCCACTTCAAGTTAGCTATTATTCGCCAATTTTAACTACACAACAAAGCCAGCTGGCTTCAGCCAAGCCCAAGTATTGCTGCAGCACAGAGGCAGCAGTGTAGAGCAGAGCACTTCAGGCATGTTGGCCCACTGCCTTTCAAGGGATGATGCTCTTCACCCCTCATGCCTATCAGGCTTCTCACGCTGCAAGATGCTGCTAAAGCCAAGGAAAAGATCCAAATTACATTCAGTCCTAGATGGAAAATACTATCAGCATCATCCTGGTCGCCCACTCTTTACATTTTAGACATTGTTTTTGACATGATTAGAACTAAGTAATGGTCTGATAGCTCCTGTTTGCTCTTCTTCTGAAATCAGTGCAGGCTGTGACAGGAGCTGGAAAGTGAAATCAGAATCCTGGGAATACTAATAACTTGTCTGCCCAAGGAAGTTGCGCTGCTGTAAACATAACTCAAAGCCCAGTTAGAGCAAGTCTTAGGGATTCCCTAACACATGGTGATTTATAACTGACTCCTGTAGTTGTGAATGTTTACACTTGTGCTTGGAAGCATAAGTCGGAGGCAATCCCTGAGCTAAATCAGTGAGAAAATAACTGCTTTTCATTCTAGTGATAGAACTTGGACACAGGTCACTTCTAATATGGATTAGATACAACTTAAGTAGTTCATGGCTTCTTGCAACCAGGGAAAAACCCAAGGCTCTCCCATTTCATAAAGCTGGTATTATCTGTTCTCTCCCAGATCAAGAGCCCTATTTTACTTTTAAAGGCAACCTCGGGTCTTTAAGTCAAGAGTGCAACAGCAGAAGGCTGCAACCTGCTCTATTCACAATGCATTATCATGACATCAAAAGTCACAGCTCCCATACACAAAAAGTTTGCCCTTCCCCAAGTTTCTGTAGAACACACGGGTGCCTTGGACCGCGTGCTGGCTGGCAGAGGTCAGTATACTGAAATTAGCACTGTAAGAAACAGTTCTTCAAGATGACTGGAACCTGTAGGAATGACAACTCCTGAATTAGAGTGGCCTGGAGCTTCCATCCCAGTGCCTGCACACAGACTTCTCCAATGAAGGTCAATCAGTACCTTACATTCAGTTCTACTCTAAAAGCTTTAGTCTGCATGTGGATGCCTGAGCCAGCAAAGAATACCTGGCTGATTACAACATTACTCAAAAAATCAAGGGAAAACAAGAACAGCATGATAAATGAATCCAAGGCTTTTCAGTGTAAATATGATGGATATTTAATAGTGGTGTTTGCTCTGGCTGCCACGACAAGGAGATTCAAGATTTAACAGCAAAGCTGAAGTTAAGGTTAGATGTTGTATTGAGCTGACCTACTAGCATCCTGTAAGTTCAAAAATTTTCCTTGCAACCCTTGGATAGAGCAATACAGCATGACACAGCAGCACACATCGAGTTCTCCCCTGACCTGGTGTGGGAATTTTTCAACGACCTACATCATGGACCTGCCTACTGTAGCATTTCTGAATTAGCAGGACACTTACAGTACTTGGTTAGGCAGCACACAACCACTTTTTTAATTCACATCCTTACCTCTGCAGCTAAGTAGTTTCCAGTTGCCAAATGCTTAAATCTAAACAAGCTATTCCACTGTCCTGCCCCTCCCCGGCAAGGGTCATGATGGACAACCTAAAAGAAAAAAATACAGATTTTAGTCACGCTCCTCAAGATCATACTTTGATCACTGACATTTCCTACTGCTGATTCCAAATAAAAACATGTAAAATACATAATTACAAATAATCTACCACAGAGAGGATTTTTAACACCTAATTAAGTAGGGGGTTTTTTGCCAGGTGCCAAGAGATAATCCTCCTATTATTTTCCATGCTTTCATTAATCTACTCCCTGTGAACATGAAGAGCCACCTTCACCTGTGTGAATCTGGAGCTCAACAAAATAAATGTTGCTGCTCTCCACTTACATGGGCACTTCTTAAAAGCAAAACTCAAAGCCTGTTACATTATTTCACCACTTCCACCAGCTCTATTTTGAAGAACACTGTGGGCTTCTGGTAAATTTTCTTTCATATGATTAGACAGCCCCATATCATTTCAAATATCCTGTGTTATTTCTTTTCCCCTTGAGTGAGCTGTAGGTCATTTGCGACTTTCAAACCAAGCAGAGCTTGTCTCTCTTAGGGAGCTATAACTAGTGTCAGGTAATTACAAGTACAATATATTCTATTCAATACAGTCCTCCTGAGTGAGGAGCCCTGTTTTAAATGCACAAAGTTTCTTCAGCACGTAAGAACTTTTGGATGTGGGAGTTAAATTACTGTAACAGCAAGGGTTTGAAACATACTAATCAATGTTCCTCAGTTAATCAGAAATATATCTGCTAGTCATCCTCTCAAAATCTCTCCCATTGAGCAACACCACCTTTGTTCAGTCTAACTTTACACAGATGTTAACATGCCCTGTTGCAGTAGAATGTTTGTGAGATTTCTGGTCAGTCATGAATTTCCATTTCCTATAGTGCACGTGAAGTCAAACACAGAACTCAGGACACATGAGCATTACTTGACCGCCCTGGATAGAACTGCACCATTTACGTCACGTTTGAATTCGACCCTTTGCCATTTTAGTGCAGGGAAATACAGTAAGAAAACATCCTCTCTCCACACCTGCTTCGAAATAAAGCACCTCTTCAATGTTCATCCTACACAAATGGCTTCATAAAATAGTAATAGTTTCGGGGAGGTGTATGATGATATCAAAATGCTATGAATGATTCATGTTGTGGTAAAGTATATGTACTGAACTCCGGCCTTCAGGTCCTAAAATATTTATAACAAGAAAAAAATACCTCTATTTCCCACAGTGCTTTAGAACTCGTTGCAGAAGTGGCTGACTGACGCAACGTAGTACGAAGGAAAATATGTTGTTTCTTCTCATATTCGTCACAGGTCAGAAATTTCTCTTGCTCTGCGTGAAACAGCCGAACAACATCTCCCTAGAGTAATAGGAAAAAAGAAGCATTGTTAAGTGGTAGGCAAAGCTGATAGACTCATCACAGCATCACAGAATTGTCTTGGTTAGAAGGGACTCTTTAGATCACCAAGTCCAACCATCACCCTCACTAAACTAAACCAGGTCCCTCAGCACCACATCTAACAGTCTTTTAAATACCTCCAGGGATGAAGACTCCACCACTTCTCTGGGCAGCCCATTCCAATGCCTAGCAACCATCCCCCTGAGTAAGTTTTTCCAAATATCCCATCTAAATCTCCCTGGTGTAACTTGATGCCATTTCCTCTCATCCTGTCACTTGTCACTAGGGAGAAAAGGTCAGCCCCGGCCTCTCCACAACCTCCTTTCAGAGAGTTGTAGAGAGTAATTAGGTCTCCCCTCTGTATCTGTACTAGCTCCAGTGATGTCAACATAGCTGATGTGAAGAAACCATTTATTACTTTCCCATCACTGGAGCAGGTACCA
The DNA here is from genome assembly GCA_020800305.1 of Porphyrio hochstetteri. Lineage (NCBI taxonomy): Eukaryota > Metazoa > Chordata > Aves > Gruiformes > Rallidae > Porphyrio > Porphyrio hochstetteri. The sequence goes on along the minus strand of CM036905.1, from coordinate 77,060,856 downwards.
AATGCCGAGCATGCAACCTCGTCACTGAGCCTAGAGATGAGATGGGAGCATTTAGTCCTGCAGGAGACCCACACACTTTTGTGGACACAACATGTCTCAGAGTACTGCAATGAACAGCAGGCAATAATTAACATAAAGATGACTTCTAATTCTAGCTAACTTTACTAAATTGATATTTTTATTCCTGGCCTCTTTTAGTATTTAGGACAAGTGAACAGATTTCTCATTTCTCATTTCTTTTACTCTACAACCAACACCAATGCCCTCTTTCTATTTCTCCTGCCATCACTGTTGCTTCCTTCAGCCTCTCCCCAAGGCTTAAAACAGTGTCCAAATGGGTCTACACAGATAAAAGATTTTCCCTTTCAAATTCTTCCTCAATAACTGCTGTCACCTTGATACGTACCAAAAAAACAAATAGCCAGTTGATAATGACTTATCAAGGTATAAACCAGGACAAATAAAATTTATATATTTGAAAGGAAAACATAAGCGATCTCCAGAGTGTGATCTAGAAGCATGAAGCTGTGCAAACCATGAGCATTTAAAGCTACATTGTTTTAATATGGCTATTGTCATCTTTCATGCCTCTGTCCCTTCTGTAAGCTTGTTATAGCCACGTTAGCATCTCGCCATAAACTGAGACATCACAGCTATTGTGTACAGAGCCACTCATCACTCTGGGCTTGAATTTCATCTTTTCTCATGGATCCTCAGTTGTCCCTGCAGGTGGAAAGGGGCTGGAAACTATCACAATCCAGACATTTTCACTCAGTAAGAGAATAACACGAAGGACAAATCCTCTGGTTGTTGAAGGACACTAGATCCTCAACAGCTCCATAAACTCCTCATTTCTTTTATTCACTACTACGTAATAGTTCTCTCCAGTAAAACATGCAACGATTTTTCAAATTCAAAAAATAATTTAAAAAAAATTATACTCACCCCTTTCAGTACATCATCTCGGTAACTACTGAATTTCATGAACAGAGTTATTTTCCAGCTTGTGTTACAGTTTACAGCATTTACCTTTGGGAAAAAGACCCACAGTTACACTATTAAGGGTTGTTTTCTTTTAGAGACATTCTGTTCTTCTAAAAGATCACACCACATCTAGGGTGGTAGGGGACATGGCTTGCCTACAAATTTATACAATTCCTAGCATGGGTCCCAAAGCCCTCAAGTGTTAATAAAACAGTGTTGATGTTGGCAAAATGATACTCTTTACAGCCTACCAAAGATGACCCAAAGAGCTGTAGGAAGAGCACTTACTCTTACATTAGTGAGGGTTTCAGATACTCAAGTGAACCTCGCAAAGCTTTCAGTGCCAGGCAGAACCATGCCAAGAATATACTTGATTCTGGCTGTTTGAGGCCAAGCTGGAACCAATGTTTAATACTGGAATCCAGACCACAGTGGGTTTCTTGTTACCAGTGAAAAACAACATGTAATACCCCTCAGATCAGCCATTACCCCTCCTCTCTTCACCAAACTCACCTCTTTGCAGCCAGGGTTATCTAGAAGCTCAATGTTGCTGGCATGTAGAGGCTGCCCTGCGTTAACTGGCATCAGTACAACTTTATCTCCCACAACCACCTGGAAGTCAGAAATAAAATACAATTTAGGCTTATGTAATTACCCAATAAAATGAACTAATGTTATGCTTTTAGAAAATTACTCAAATGCATGCTCTAGGAATGGCGCTCGGTGAATCTATCTGCAGACAATTCACATACCAGCTCTGTGCCTGTGCCTCTACAATTCATGGGTTCAAGATTTCACAGTAATGAATCTTCACATTCTCAGTAAGCATGTCACCCAGTGCAACAGATCACTGAACAGATATGAACCTATGAATTCCAAGAGCAGGTCAGTTCATCTAAAAGTTTCATTAACTACTCTTTATCCCATATATACTGCCAGGCAAAAGACAGAAAAAGCTTAGCAAATAATCTATAGTCAGACAGCAGGATGCTTTTCCCTCCACTGCTGTCAGTCAACCTTCTCCCATCAATGTGTCTTTCATTTCACAAAGCTTTAAAAATTTGCCTGTAAGAAAACTTCTTTAACCCAGGGACTCCTCAACTCTGTGGACCATCTTCTAGAGTATGTCAGGACAGGATCAGAAGTGCTCCAGCTTAGACTGTATGACTTCAATCTAGAAAGGAGCATAAACCACTGAGAATTCAGAGAGGTGAGCAGAAACAACCCCCGCTGTTGTTACACCCGAAATGGTGTTTGGAGCTCAGTGCAGGCAGCAGGTCTATCAGCTGAGAGACCATCTTTCTACACAAAGAATTCCTAGCTGACTCCCTGGAAACAAAATTCCCATGCCTTTGCAATTCTTTACCTATACAGACAGGGAAAAAGTAATATATGAGAATGTCTTTGACCAAAAAAGTGCTTGAGACATGCATACAGAGAATTCAATTCATAGCTGAGAGGTAGAAAAAAAGTAATTTTAAAAAAAATAATTGAATCCACATAGATTGGTTGGCACTGGGTTTGGTTTATGTTGTTGACAGCAATTTTATAAACACACACACACAAAGACAAGTGGCTACATGTGGTCTTTGCTACATGAGATGTTGCACAAGCCATGCTTTCTTTGGGAACACAAACAAACAAAAACGCTTTCGGTGCTGGTCAGCACATTTCCTATGAGAGAGCAGAGCCCCGTTCAGCCCCATGTAACTTCAACGCAGGTGAATTTGGCTCACTTATTGCAGAGGTTAAAAAGGAGGTTGCCTGTTTTTACCAACACAGCTAAAATAAAACAGTAGCAAAAGACAGTGTCATCATGCTCTGACTACACGTAGGAATCCTACTCGACCCCAGTAATGAGAAAAAGGTTCACTAATGGAACCGAAATAATGACAAGATGCCTTTAAGATACATTACTTATGCAATACATTCCTGCATGCCATGCTTCACACAGACATTACTTACAGCCCATTTTAAGAAGTTATGACCAGACAATTCATTAATCAAAAAACCACCAGGCTTGCATCCTGCAAAGTGGAATCAGGACTTCAAAACTATTGCAAGTAAACCAGAACTGTAACAACTTCAGTGGTAAGAGAACACACACAAAAAGAAAAAAAAGGAGGTATAAGAAGGTATCTTTTGACAAGCTTGTGATTATCACAGAAGTAACCAGAGGAAAAAGAGGTGTATGCAGCTACTCCACTGAAGGCACACATCTGAGGGAGGACGGTTATGTGGGGTCACGGTTTCTGCCTCAGTCTCCTCCCCTGCTCCAAGTCCACATCAGTAACCTGCCCTCAATCCCGATCAGCTCTCTCAGCTGCCACAGATACCCATCTGAAACAAGATACCTATCCCATGTTCTTTCATTTTCCCTCTTTTTCTTGCTTTTAACCTCCATCAGCAGTTGGGAAGAAAGGGATAGAGACTTCACAGCACTTGTTTCTAATATATCCTCTACCAGTGATGCAGAAAATTCAAGCGAACTAAAGAGGGAAACTTGTTTTCTTACACAAGGCTGCCTTGGGCTGGCTGCAGGTCTGTTCTTTCTAGTTCCTCCCATCCCCTGCCCGGTTTGTTTCCAACTCCAAATACTGCCGCAGCATGCCCAAAGCACTGGAAGTAGAGCATGCATATGCTCATGTGCCCAGATTCCTGCCTCTAGGATTGTACTAGATGGAGATTATAGGAGACAGGGCAATGTATTTCCAAGGTTAAAACTGACACCTCTGTCCTCTTCCTTGCGTAGCCCTGGGCTCAGCTGGCACAGCATGCTGCAGGCCGGCAGCAGGTAATGGTTTAATGGGACATACAGACATCAATACGCTGAAGATGCATTAGATACACAGCTTTTGAGGATTTCATTCCCAATTCCTTTTATGAAACGCTTCACCCTTTCTGGTCGAGATAAGAAACTTCAAGAGAACAATTAAATTCACAGAGAATCCAGCTTTTGAATTCAAGATAAAACCTACAAGGCCCTTTGGTCTTGGATGCTCAGAGTTATTCCTGCACAAGGTAATTTCTAAATTCATGCAGCCCTACTTGTCCATGTCTTGGTGGAGACGGGGAAAACCCACATGCAAGTCTGACTGTGTTCTGTCTTCTGAGTGGGGGACCAGCACTGATATCACTAAGAGCAACTCTGTGGTTGCATATAAACCCAAGAAGTCCAGCTGACAGCTACATCTACACCGCAAGAAGTCAGATCAAATACCCTGGCATAGGTGTAGTATCTCACAAAGACTGGCTGTTGCAGGAGATTATATTAGCTGTAAAGATGCAGTAGTGGTGGTTTCAGTTGGATTAACTATCCAAGTAGGTTACCTGGCACATCAAATGCTCTGCTACTCCATCTCCACATTGCCTTTACATTATAACCACATCTGCTAGTCTCAGTGCTGACACACTTCAAAGGTCAGGAGGATTAACTTAACTTTCCCACAGATGGTTGGGCATTCCCTAAGACCACCTTCCTCAGCATGCTGCAGGATCAAGCTTTCAAAGAGCTAAAATGGCAAGCAACCAAACACGCAGTCCAGACAGAGGTAATCCTGCCAGCAGTGCTCATTTTGCTATTTGGTCAAACTGGAACCAGCTCTTACCTTAATCAGTCACATCTCCCATGTGAAGGAGAGCTGAGAGATGCTTAATAACAGCCTACATGCGACACTGCAGAGCTATGCCAACTGCTGCAAATTTTCAGCACTATTTTTTTTTTAATTACTTCCATTAACTTGCATAACTAAGCAGTTGTTAATGAAGTTCAGCTAACCCTCCTTCAGAAAAATATTTTTTTAAATCTTTCACAGGGCTAAACAAACTTGATGACTGACCACAGAAGTCACACACGTGACTTCCTATATCACAGCTTGAGCTTGTTTGGGGTTTGGTTTTTTTTGGATACATGGCATATTTGGATCCACCTTGCCTGGGATATCTGACAGTCCCAGTCATCCAGCAGTAACTCAATACTCACTTCTACTGTCCTAAAGAATTTCTAAAACGTATTTTCTTAGGGAATTTCCTTGTTGTAGCTCAGAAACCAAAAATAATAATAATTTTTTTAAAAAGTTTCAGAACAGAGTCATTACCTGATATACCAAACTCACTCCATGCACTGAGAGGTCAGAAGAACAAAAGTTTTGGGGTTTTTTGTTTGGTTGGTTGGTTGGTTTTTGTTTGTTTGTTTTTTTAAAGAAAGTCCTTTAGAAGCTAACCTAGCAAGCAGGTAAAGCCCCAGCTTAGGTGGTGCCAGGTGCTTTGTAGACGAGTTGCCCAGAAACTAGCCTTTTAATGGGCACATGCCTGGGAGTAACTGAGAGGGAAGGAAAGGGTGTAAGGCTGGAGACCCTCTCTACTTGCAAGAGCCAAGGGTTTCCCCCATGGCTTGTTACCCCTGTCCCCCTTATAAACAACTGCAGAAACTAGGCAGCTGTTAAGGGGTGGAAATCTGCCAGAGCAGTTACAAGAAGGCTACCAAAGGACTGATACTCAGCTCCGGAAGTCTGCAAAGAATATTGTCAGATTTATTTGGGCCTGGAAGAAAGAAGAAAAAACTCTGGTCTTGAGACTTCCCTTCTGTAAAATATAATGGCAAGCTCCCAGCTCTGCAAGGAAATGTGGGGTGACAGAAAATGAGCAGCAGGCAGGTTCCAAAAGAGGTCATTAGGTTAGGAGAAGACCTGACAGTTTCCCACACAGCCTTTGTAGCACAGAGCCTGTCAGACACGGCCCCATAGGGAACAGAGCAGGAGAGGGGCCTGCAGACAGGGATGTCACTGCAATCCACAGGCTTTGCGGAGCAGCAAACAAGCTTCTGAACTCTTGCATTTCTCACGTGCCCACAACAGTGTCAAACCAAATCAAAAGCTCTACAGTACTGAGGGTGACTTTCAAGGCTTACCATCATTCTGCTGCCCTCAGCTGTGAGGGCTCCACAATGGCTTCACAGACCACAACCTGGCATCCCCAGGTCCTCACTCTGGAGAGCGTGACATGTACTTATTTCTCAGGCACAAGAGCATGAGAAATTAAGATGATGCCAACCAAATGTTATTCAAAGAAATTAAGTCAAAATCTTAAAGCAGTAAGTTACTTTTTATTTCTTTCCAAAGAGGGAGAGAGATGTTTTGAACCACAACACTTCTTCCTCCTAGTTGAAAAGCCATGCAGAGGTTCCCCAGAGGACTACTCATGTTTGCTGCTTCTCTCTGCAACAGGCTTGTGGAAAAGGGGAGCTTTTCACATACCCTTTGATCACGGCACGGAGAGCAGGGAAAGACTATGACTTTTAGGGGGTCTGACCAGGAGCTGGGAATACAATCCTCCCCCCTCCCCGCAACAGACTGCCAAAAGGAACTTAAAGTAACCACACTTATCCTGGACAGCATCCCAAGAGCCAGGTAACCACAAAGTTAATGAGAGAAAAAACACGCAAAAACAGGCATTCCTGTCTGCGATCCTGAGAGGGCTCTTTCAACTGAGTACTTCACAGGGAAGAGTGGTCAAACATTCCCAGCCAGGTCTACAGTATAAAACCATGCCAGCTCATCATGTGGCCTTCCCAGAGGCAGATCTGAATTTTCCACAGCGGGCACCTAACCAAGCCACAGCCGACTGAATGAAAAACCAAAGTTTTGATCTTGTGGCACAACTCTCAGATACCCAGCAAAGAGCTCTCCTATGTATTCCTCCTCTTACCAATATGCAAAACTCCTACTGAAACCTACACAGAAAAGGCACACCATACTATCCAATCCAATTCCAGTCATAGATGTCACTCTCATACAGGGGGGAGATATATTCTCTGTTGTCCTTCTGAAAACAATTTTGTCAGAATACTTAAAAAAACCAAAATTTTTAAAAAAATATTTTTACTTTGGTGTAAACTATGACTTATATTAGCTTTGTAAAACTGCACACAACAGGTAGACTCAGCAAATGACATCCCAATACAGGTCAGCAGAAGCTCAGATGAACGTGGCAATATTTCAGATTCCAGACTGTATCATTTGGTAACACTTTCTAGTCACAAATAAAAGCTAATAGTCCCAAGCACCACTTAAAATACTTTTATTTTAATCCATTGTGATTTATGCCAGTAGCAAAGACATCACGTGTCTCGTGGAAAATTTCTACCTTCTCCCTCTTGCACTTTCAGTATGTCTACTTACATTGTCACCTTCACTCCTCAGCTTCCAGAATGGCTGGATATAAAACCAGGATCCCTCGTTCCCTGCAGCATCCAGAGACACCCGCATAGCATTTTTCTCTAGCAGAGCTGGCAATCTCTTATTGACCGTGAGGTACTTGTTACTTTTTATGTGCAGTAGCTGTGAAAAAATAATAGTTAAAAAAATTAATACAGCTCTTGGGTGTTTTTCTCCCTTTAGCCAAAAATGGTGGCACAGGCTTTTCACAATGAGGTGGTTTTTCATAGTATAAATAAAAATGAAATAAAACTAGAAGAGAGTTATCAAAGTATACTACAGTTTAGGAAAACAGATGCTGTATCTCAGGCTGAGAGCAATGTATCAGCCATCAACTTTACAGCAGACACTACAGGTAGGGCAAGGGTCCATTAACAGTGTTACCTTCAGGAATGTCATCCATTACTGGAAAGTTGTACTGCACTTAAGAACATAACTTTGGTCTCACTTACATGTCATGAAGTACAAATTACTTCAGTGATTTAAAAGGAGCTGCACAGCACCTCTATAATATGATTTGGAAATAAATCTTGAAAATAAGAGACACATATTTACATTCAGATTCTAAACCGCAGCAGCAGCAGAAAAAAAATAAAATCACACATAAAATTTTATTATGACATATTATTTAAACATGAATATGCAGCACTTCTGGTAGGCTTTAAAACAGACAGAAAAACACAATATTGTAAACTTCACCAAGTTCTGTTTACCTGACCCTTGACAATACAGATTAGAGTGGTTAGTTTCATTTTCACCATAACCTTGAAATGAAACAACTGTTTCCTTTCCAGCTCTGAGAGAGGGCAGATGTATTTCAATAGTTTACCTGTATGACATTGCTATATTTTACAATTTCACCCAACAGCTTTCTGTTCTCGCTTTCGTTCTGCTTTTGTTCCAGTTCTGCTGCATGCTGCAAGAGAAGGAGTCTTTCTTTAAACTCTACAAAGTCAGTACCTGCATTCAGCTACAGAAACAGATAGTATAAAAATAAAATGGGATCACATTTAAAACACTTCCTCCAACCTGCAGGCAAAAAAATATTTGCACCCAAACCCTGTTGCAGGATGACTTTCTGAACTATTATCACCCAGACCCTGTGTAATGATTCTGACTTTTTTTATTACCCAGAGTAGAAACTCGGTCACATTTTATGATCCCACCTGAAAAGTGTGCTAGTTTAAAAAATTTCAAGCATGAAAAGTAATTCCAGGTGCTTTATTTCATCCTGAAGGAGGAAACAGAAAGGCCTGTGGTGGCTCTGTCACCATTCCTTTTACTTGTTGGTTTTCAATTGCATACAAATATATTTACTTTATATGTAACCAAAACTAGTAGGTCACACATTGCAAAACCAAGGCTAAGCAGAGTAGTCTGGGTCAAACACAGCGACAGAACAAACCCTCAGTACCTAGCTGTAATTGCTGTGCAGCCACACACCATGTGCCTTCATCGATGTTTTTAACTGTTAGCTTCTCCACTGCATGTGAAACTATCAACCAGGTTTGATATGACCTTGTTTTCACTTAGTCTTATGCATCCAATTATAACACCAGGCCAGCTCTTTTTCAGAGATAGAGGAGTTGCTCCATCCACACTGTATTTGATGCAAAATAGGACCTGCCCAATGATTCAGAGAAGAGTCGCCTGGACTGCAAGCAAGGACTACCTGCAATTCTGAGTAGTTCTAGACAAAATGTGGAAAACATGTCTTTGTCCACCCCTCTGCCTATCTCCTGAAAAGGACTTCTAAAATAACAGCATGATTTAAAGCAGGGCCCACTCCTGATTGTAACAACTCTATTTTTACTTTATAAAACTTGTGAAAGCAGTATTTGCTTATAGCAAAGGGACAACCCCCAGCCTAAAGCAAGATAAAAACCAGGGCAGGAACAATAAATGCCAGTCAGGAGGTAGAAGAGCTAAGAAGAATATGAAGTTGCTATGGTGGCATAATACTACCCATCACGGTTGTTCCCAAGGCCCTCAGTATTATTATTCTTTCTCATTCTATTGTAATTCTACAGCCTGCAGATTGAGATAAGATTACAAATACAGATGTCTCTTACTTGAAGTTTCTTCAGCAGCGCTGCTTCTGTATGGTTTCCTTGTTTGGCTTGCTTGGCTTTCCAGTACTGCTTCTGGGCTGAGTATCGGTTCATAGGACACACCTTGAAAAGGCAGTCTGGGGAAGATTGAAAGAAATAGTCGTAAAATACGTTGAAAGACACTTCCTTCATTTGTCAGTATGCTTTGGTTGGTTTTCTTTTCCCAGAAATGCCTGGATACCAGTGTTTAAACACAGTCAAACAGCTTGACAACAATGGCACCATCAACAGGGCAGCAGAACATCTGAGTTGAACCTGAAGCTTTCGACACCCCACACATGCCTACTCTGTGCAACCTCTCTGTAACCTCCACAAGAGTCCCAGGCTGTGAGCCTGCTGCTTCCAAAACTGCTTGCTGCTTTATTAACCCTGTTTGCTGCAGCACAGTGTGAAGAAACATGAAACCATGGGAAAAAAAAGAAAAACCCAAAACCAGTCCTGCTTTCTGTTCACCTTAAATCTGGCTGCCCTGCTGAAACAAAGGACTGCACGGGCATTCAGCTGCAAGCCACCAAAGAGGTTAAACAAGAGTGTGCAGGTCTACATGCATCTTCAATAAGATCGATTTTTTTTTTAAAAAAAACCTCTAACAGTATAAACAACAAAGTGACTCAAACTGAACAGCAGTGCCATCCAGTCGCAAGGCACCAACCTCCGTTCCCTCCCTGTGGGACCAGGAAGGGGGAGAGATGTGTCCAGAGGTGCACCAATGGGTGCTTCTCTAAGTGCTTGTTCAGTTGCTCATCTTTATTTCCCAAAACCGGTATTAATAATTGAAAGTTAAATGTTAATTTGCAATAAATTCAATTTTGTTAAAATCCCTGACTCAAGACTTTTTTTGGGCTAGTGACACTGGAAATAGAGGCTCAGGATTCATCCAAATCCAACTAGTTTAGAATGATAAATGATACCTAGCCTTGTGTAGTCCCAATCATCAACAGCTCTAAAAGCTAGGCTTAAAAGATGTTTTACTAAACAAATGTTGCCAACTGTCCTTTTACACCCCACATGTATCAACACGCAAGAGGAAGGGATGGAACACCATTAATTAGCAACCCTGAGTTTTGCTGAGACCAGAAGAACAGACAGTACTGCGTATGTATTACAGCATGAAACTCCTCCCCAGCATAGGCTGTGACTTACAGATATCAAAGGAAGGACTCTGTCCCAAATTAGCAGCTCTCCACATTTAACCATCAAAGACGGCCAAGCACCCTGAGGACTGATCAACCTCCGGAGGAGAAAGACCTCTGAAGAGTTTCCTCACTCCTCCGTGTCTGGGTCTCAGGAAGGTAGCAACGGAAGGAAAGCGATTATTCCCACCTGACTCCTAGCCACCTGACCGCAGCACAAGCTAGAGCCAAGGAATAGCAGCAACATGTCCTTCTTAGAGGAGGTTTTGCCCCAGGGCAGGATTAAGAATAAAAAAATTCCTCTTTTGATCCCACAAGCACATCTTGCAGGCACTTACACCCCAGTTTGGCCAGAATCAGCAACATCACTTCTCTACCAGGCATCAGGCAGCTTTCCCGGGGGAAGAGGCTCTGTACCACCACCAGAAAGCCACACTGCACAGACAGCACTGCATGGGCATTGCTCTTCGCAGCCATACAGGAAAGAGGAGAACCGACAAACGTGCAAGCTCCACCTGAGCAATGCTGAGTGCTTATTTACCACTGTTCTCAACACAGATTATTGCATACACATCCCATAGGACAGCATAATTTGAAAACAGCACTCTCTACCTTCAGCTCTCCTGCTCCCTTCATGGAAAAGAGTCCCTTTCCAACAGCACTACATATACACATACACCTATTCAACCTGACCTCCATTATCAAAGGTGCTGCCATATGAAAGAGCAACCACTATGTGCACATGCCAGTTACACACTGGATCAGCATCTAAGCGACCCTGTTGAATTTACCAACCTTGTGTGTAATTTTTAAATACCGTGGAATCCAGTCATTCACCCATTACTGTCACAAAAATGTCAGCAAGGAGAAGCTATAGGGAACCATCTTGAAGTCATGGTTCTTAACCACTGAGTCGAGTCAGCAGCAGTTTGTGTTTTACAGTGCTGCCTACTCACTATCTACCTCCCAGACCAAGTTCAGTATCTGCAGTTGCTAACTACTTAGAACTAATTCCAGCCCACTGATCCACAACAGCACACGTGGGAAGCTGTATCGACCATACATGTGGCAAGAAAAGCTTCCTAACTCTTTTCCACCCTTATGAGTGGAAATTAGAGTCAAACTCACACCTTCTCTGTAGAAGATGCTAGATACCAAGGCAGATCCTATTCTTGTTTTCAACACCACCAATCCAATGGTATTGCTCTTTCATGAACGGAGAATGAGGAGGTGATGTAACTCCTCTGAGATATACCCTCCCTATATCCTCAGACATCCCCACCACTTCTCAGTCCGTGAGGAGTACCTAAAACCATGTTTCACGAGGAGCAGCTCCCCTAACACAACAGAGGAGGGAAGGGAAATCTAGCGTGAAAGATGGCCTTGGTAAAAATGAACTGTCATTACTTAACAAAATACAACAGGCAGCATCCTGAGCTGCAACCAGGCCCAGCTAAGCGTAGCTATCTGATGTCAGCGCTGCCAAAACCACTAGGAAAGGCTGTGCCACACGTTCCTCCCACTGCCTGCACCCCCAGAGCTAGCAGTCTGCAGCACTGCTGCCCCCGAGCCACAAATTTAAGCTGCAATGCTTTTAGTTCTGCAAATACACCATCTGGTCTGTCACACATTGGCCATCATGGTATCAAGCTTTCCACTGCACTGCCTCTTCCCTTCACAGCAAGTGATCTTTCTTTTACATTTGCAGGGGCAAAGCTTGCTCAGATAAAGAAATCACCAACTGTGGTAGAACTTTCCTTGGCACCGACCCAAAGCCGTCACAGATTTGCTCCCTAATCACAGCCCTGAGTCGCTGTTCCTAGGAGAAAGTGTTGCAAATCCTTATCAAAGCACACTCAGCCACTTCGCAGAGCTGGTTACTTTCATTTCAAAGGGGAGCATTTGCAATGAGCACTGCATCACACAGCCCACAGTACATAGTAACTCCCAGGTAACTTTTACAGTACCCTGGACACTGAGAAGGAAAACAAAGCAAAAACCAAAATAAAAACAATTACAAAATGCTGGGTACTGTTAAATCATATCATATGCTGTGGAGATTTTACTGTCAGTGTTGGGATTTTAGCTTGGAAGACAAAAGTCAGCTATTATTTTCCTTAACACTCCATAATTAATGTGCCTTCTCAGAAGACTTCATGAAACATTTATTTCTCTGAAGTAACAATACCTTCTTTTTATAGGACCAGTCTTCAATTTTCAGTTACTCCCCACACATCCTGCTACTTGAGTAAACACGCCGCTTCCCATCCTCACGCAGCGTCTCAAAGCTCAGCGCTACCGCGCCGCAGAGCACCGCAAGGCCTGCGCAGGGACACACACTCACTGCTGGGTGGGTCTGTCTCCCAGAGGCCAGAGAGTTTCTCTAATGACAGTCCTCAAAGGAAAGGAAACGGAGAGCAGGCGCTTACACCACCTCAGCCTCACAGCTCCATCTGTAGCCATGCTGCACAACACAGCTCTCCTGACTCCCAGGCTAGTGCTCTGGAAGTTGACCTACTGAGGACTTTTTAAAAATCAGTATTTCAATTTTATTTGCCTCTATTTATAGGCACACACACAAACAAAAAAAAAAAAAACCTCATTTTCTGTTTCCAGACATGCTTTTCCCTGGCTGGTTTTGGTTTTGTTAAGAATCACAGACCAGTTTGTGTTGGAAGGGACCCCAAAGACCATCAAGTTCCAAGCCCCTTCCACGGTCAGGGACACCCTCCACTAGCCCAGGCTGCCCAAAGCCCCGTCCAGCCTGGCCTTGAGCACTGCCAGGGAGGGGGCAGCCACAGCTTCTCTGGGCAGCCTATGCCAGCACTCACCACCCACACAGGGAAGAATTTCCCCCTAATACCTAATCTAAATCTACTCTCTCAGTTTAAAGCCATCATACCCTGTCCTATCACTACACTCCCTGATAAACAGTCTGTCCACATCTTTCCTGTAGGCCCACTTTTGGTGGTTTTTTTTCTGGTCAGGGGGTAAAAAAAGCATCCCCTGCCCTATAGAAGGTATAGTTTAAACAGGAGAAAAGAGAAACTGAGGCATAATATTATATAGCAACTTTCTAGCACACGCAGTAGATGACAAGCTCAGCCCAGCAACCCATTCATGAGACAGACTGTCTCTTTTATAACTCCTTCAGACATTCATTTTTGCAGAGTCCTAACTCGTTAAACTTTATGGAGTTTTACATAAATGCTTCTCTTCCTCAGGACACTAATTAAGTAAGCACTATCAAAGGTAAACAAACAGCTTTTAAGTAGCTTAAAAGTATCAGCCAGTTTCACCTACTAAACTTTTATGCATTCAACTTCTGCAGTTTCATCAATTTTCTCATACCCACAAAATCTTCTAGGCAAAATTCCAACTACTGGTGCCTGAAGAGAAGATGGAGAAAATGTAAAACACTGCCCACCTCAGCCCACACACGCATTTTTAAAACAATTAAAAAAAAAAAAAATCACTTAAAGTTTTCTTTACAAAATGGAAAAGAAAGGGGAAGAAGCTCTGCCTGGTCACACTCCAGGCTTAACCTCCTACGCTACACCTTGGGTTAATTAGGAAGTAAGAAAATATGACAAATAATGAGTTCTGAAACACATATCAATTACTTTGGGGGGGGAGGGGGAGGGAGCTATTTATTAATCAGATCAAAAGACAGAAAGCAACAACTCCCTGGATGCAGGAGATGATCCACAGAGGATGCAGCTGGCACCGAACTGCCCGTCTGCCCGAGCCTGTGAGCATGCACCAAACACTCTCCACAAAAGGCAGCGGTGGGTGGAATAACCCCACGCAGCACATCCTCTGAGCAAAAAGCAACTACACTCAGGAAGTCTGAAAAGGAAAATAACTCATATTATGAGTTTCTCAATATTGGATAAAGATGGTTTAGAACAGTATGTGTCAGGCTCTTTCTCTCCGCATCCGCCCCCTCCATTTTGGGGGGTTTTCTTAAGTGTTAGAAATTCAACTCTCCCCCATCAGGAAGATTTACACAGCTTGCAGAGCTAGAGAAATCATCACATGGCTTTACTTAAAGCATCAAGCTGACCAACAGGCAAGTGGAAGAGACAGGGCTGTTGACTCACAGCATCGACTGTTTTGAAAAATAAAAACACAGAAAGGTAAAAAAGAGCTGAAGTGAGAAGCAGAGGGAAGTCTAAATCAGTTTAAGAACTTGGGTCATTTTACTTTTAAAACAGAAGAGAGAGACTTGTGCTCCTTTCTTCAGAGCTGCTGAATTTGACCAACAAGCAGGTCTTATGGTTTACACCTCAGAAGCTAGAAGTGTTTCCCACTGGAGAGAGCAGCACGGAGCTGAAGTGTGTTTAAGGTCACAGCCTAAGGAACCCTGCAGTTCTGTTGCTCGCAATGTGACTTTTCTTCAGAGGTTCAGGGCTTCTGGCACACACTGTTCTTCCCAATCTCTGAGAAGCTGACCCTGCAGCCCAGTAAGCCTTTCCATCACAACTCTAAGTGCTCTCACTCGCTTCAGTTAGAATCAGGACAAGAAGCACCTGGCTTGACCAGTCCCTTAAATTTGGCTGCAAAAGAGTAAATGCTTTTTTTTTATTTTTATTTTTCCCCCTTTCAACAGACTTCAGGAAACACATGTGGGACCAGTTCTGCCCTCCTCTGCATCGATGCTAATCTGGATACACACACTGATGAACGCAAAGCCACTCCAGGTTTGTTCCCGTGTGACTGTAGGGGAAATCTGGACCACAGGTTCTTCGTATGGGTGCAAAACAAAAAAACAACCACAGCTTTCCTTAGCTTAACAATACTCCATTTTGTGGGATGTTCTGAAACAACTAGAATAGCTACCACCCACTCAATAAAAAAAAGAAAGTAAACACATAACAAAAATGAAACTGCTATTTTGAGACACCTCTTTACATAGGCTTTCAGTTCAGGCCAACAGCTCGGTACCTAAATTCGATACCCGAGTGATCTCTGTAGGAGGGATGCAAGTAGTTAGAAAACACACATTTTATTTTCTTTTTCTTTGCTGTTGGGAAAAGAGTTCAAAAAATATTACCAAAACATAGCAAACATAGTCTTCTGATATTAATTTTCAGAGTTGGTCCTTGGAATCTAAACATCTTGTTAGAAACATGCCTTTCTCATACTTCTTTGACTCTTAGGTCGTGCTCTAACCTCAAATCAACGCCAGTTCAGCTATCAGTGATAAAAACATTGTAAACCATACAGACAGCAGTTCCTATTACTGGAGGGGCCCTACTCTTCCTGCTGTTAGATGCTATTTTTAGTTGCTTATGTCTAATCATTCAATTAATCATTCATGCCTTAGTCTTCTTTTTATGTCAAGAACCTACTTCAAGCAGTTTTGTTTAACTTTGCTATTTTAATTGAATGATATTTCCCACAAGATTCTTGAGGGGGGAAAAGATGGGTTTTGTTTACATTTCTTGATTATAAGAACAACATTTAGCAACTCTTTTGCCTCAGTGTTCTTGAGAAGAGCTAAGAAATTTAACAACACATGGTAGAGATGTGCTTTTGGTTGCTCTCGTAACACAGACACCTCTGTGGTACTGGGCGCTAAATCCCAATTTACTCAGCAAAACTCTTGCTATTCCCACACTTAGAATTTGACTTGTAAGATGAAGGAGAAAACAACCTAATGATGGTTTTAATTGTATATTATTTTATATATCTTTTATATTTTAATCTCCTGAATGCCACAGACCTGAAGCAGCACGAAAACAGTGTGAGATGTGGCCCCGTAACAACACAGCCGTGATGTTTTAGCACAGTGGGTTGCACCAATTAAGGTGACAAAACTCATTTTTCCACTAATTTAGCTTCTCCTACAGATGCTGCAGTTCACCCAAATTTGCATGCTACCACTATGCTAGCAATAACTAAGCAAGCCATTCCAAAATTCAGTCAGTTATAGATGCACCCTAAATCAGAAAGAGGTAAGGAATAACAGAAAGGGAGGTTGCTGGGGCCAAAGGGAGCTACCAAGCAGCAGTGAGGAGGAGGAAAGCACCTAGTAACAAGTTTTGGGGTAGGGAGGGAAAGGGAGAAGAGGGGATCCCCAAGAATTGCAAGATCTCAGGAAAGGTTAGATGCTGTGGGGAAGAGGGAGCAGAGGTAGCCAGAGAGAAAGGGATGCGTTATGCAAGCAGCAGACAGAGGTTGCAATAGGGACCAGAGCCAAAGCTGTCTATAACTAATAGAAAACATTCCCCTGCAGAAGCTGGGATGTTACTCAGGAGTACAGTCCCTGCGTTCCCCCAGCAGCAGAAAACATCTGTATGCCCTGTCTGTCTCTCATCCCCTTCTGACATCCAATCTACAGACACATGCACTACTGCCACCATGCCATTAGCATCCAAAGTTTCCTGCACCCTGAATCAATGTGCCCAGACCTTCCTGATGCTGCTGAAATAACTTTTTGTTTGTTTTTAAAAAACTCAAACAGAACACTATCAACATTTTCCTTCTTTGCCTTTTCAAGTTAGGAAAGAACATCACTGAACTGCAAAAAAAAAACCAAACCAAACACAAAAATCTAACTCTGCTGTACGGAAGTTATAAAAATCAAGCTCTCAAACATCAGACAATGAAAAAAATAAGGCTGCCTTTTTAATCTCTCTTCAGCTCCTTGAGCATAGCAATTCAGATATATTCTACAATCACATACAAATCTTTTCCAGTCACCTCTGTCCCCATCTAGAAACCTGGATACATTCTACTTTAGGAGCACATCAGGATGGTGAAGTGACAGAAACACCAACCAAAGAATCCCCACCTGAAATTTCCTGCAACCTGGGAGCTGTGAGCTAAACGTGTACTTGCAGGCAGCGAGAGGATGAAACCACAGTTAGGTAGACCTAAAGCCACACTAGAGAACTAGATGCTATCCCCATTGCTGCTATAGTTATTCTGTGATATCCCACAAGTGACTGAAATTTATTGCTATTAGTTTCTAAGTATACATCCTCACACTCTCAGTTTCCAAGATCTGCCGATGTGCTGAATGCTCACAGCTGGAACTGGAACCAACTGCTGATGTTTCCTGAATATATAATGGCAGGAAAAAAAATCTTGAATACTCTGGGAAAGCAGACCTTCAGTCTCTCAACGTTTTAAACATAACTTTTATGCAGTACTACAGTATAATAAACACTGGAAATAATGTCAGAGCAACCCCTCGACAGAGACACAAGTAGCCATGAAACGTGTTTCCCTTGCTCTAAAACAGGCAAGTCACAACTGTCTTTATCTCCTAATGGGTGTGAATCCGAGACCACTTAAGCCAAAAGATCAGGCTAGTACATCTCTACTTTGGCACAGCCAGAGCAAATGGCTTAAATCAAGTACAGACATGACTAAGAGGTTTTATCTCCTTCCGTGTGTATAAACACGCAGAACTTCTGATACCACAGGAGTATTTTTTTAGCATTCAAGTAGAAGAAAACATGTTGTCAGTGCACTGCTAATTTTTTCCAATAAGCAAACCAGCAGAATTATCCAAATCTACAAGGTCATGAATGCCTATGAAAGTTGAGGAAAAAAAAAAAATCAGACGTGGTTTTAAGCAAAAGCAAAACAAAAAGCTGACAAAATAACTGAGCGTGCTCCTTAAAATGTTTTTGTATATTAAAAAAAACCAAAACAAAACAAAAACTATCTCAGCAACTCAAGTAATTTTGAATCTCACCAGCTTATTTCCCATTTACGGTAAAAGCAGGCTTGGAGCAAGGAGGTGGTCACTCAGTGGGTAAACCACATTCAGTGTACAGAACAGAGCACCCACGTCTCGGGACTACAAGCAAATTAGTCCCTACTCCCATGCTTTCCACCTACCCCTCGTGCCTCTGTTGATTTGGTATTTAGTTCTCAAAATCTGTCATTCAGATCCCAGTTTGAAACTTCAGCAAGTGTTCACAAGCCATGAAGGGATCTGGGAAGTTACGTGTCCAGTAAGGCAAAGTGCCCATGGAGTTAGAACATGCTTCACTTGATTATTAAAAAAAAATAATTATACATATATATAACCCCAGTTACTGACCTCTGAACTTCTTTGGAGGATTAGCAAGGTCACCAGCCTCTGGCTGAACCACACACCGGTCATCTACTAACCTAGAAAAACAAAAGTTATTACACTTACTAAATCATACCTTTGACATCAGTGTATATAAATGCAGAGACAAACTTGTCACACCATAGATACAGAAACTGACACATTTCTCTAGTTCAAAAAGTACCTTAGAAATTCTATTATTCGGTTACTAAGCATAAGCAAGAAAAAACTCTACATTTTCCTTCAAGAAAGAGCATTTCTTCTATTCCACTAAATTACAGCATATGCTTCACATCCCACTTAATTTAAATCCAGTTAAAGATCCTTTTGTTACACCATGTACACAGATGCTAAAATTCTTGCTTTCTTTCATTAGACCCCATTAACCCTGAACCAGAAACAGCTTGTTTTTCTGCAGCAGTCACAGCCATTCCCTAGGGCATAATCCAAAATTCATCAAAATCAACGGGGAGACTCTGAGCCACTTTAAAAAGCCTTGGAAAAACACCTCAAAGAGAAATATTGGGAAGGCACCCTTGTATCTGACAGGAGAAAGGAGGTTTAAAGCCCAGCAGCTTAGCTTGGCCCTGCACTTGCAGGCTGTCCGGTGCTTGCAGATTCCTGCATCCCCACTGAAGACCTTCGAGAGGATGCGTGTTAAGCGGCCTTCACGTGGGTACAAGAGTGTGTGTGGATTGGCTCACACCATCCAGACACGTAGGGGGGTTTCTCCAGCGACTTCCCATTTCATAATACACTTTTAGAATTTGAATCCAGAATCCAATAAAGCACTTGGATTTTAGTCTTTAAACATTCTGTTACTCTTCTTCACCATTTCCAATCTTTCTCTTCTGAGGGGCATGTGGCACTAGGATTCAGCTCTGCTCAAAACTCACAGGACCACATTTTCCTTCGCTAAAATGAATAAACTTTTATTTAATCCACTGCAGATTAAGTAACAAACCAAATACATTTCTCACAATATTTTTGAAGCTAAATAAACAATAAAATTCAAAAATATAACTTGTTAGCCTTATCACAGAACTTCCTAAACATAAATTCAGCTTCCTTTCAGGAAGCATCCCGTAAATAATCTGCCTGCTTCAAACAATTATTCAGGAAAATCGTATTTAAGGACACACTACTGCCCTGCCACTTCACAACAGTCTCAGCAGCATTTTCTGTGGGAAATTGCCAGAAAAAGCACAAGTTGCATTCATCCAAGTTACACAATAGATGCATTCAGTTTTCACGCAAGTCGGTGAAGGCTTCGCTTCTAGCTATGAGCACAGCAAGGCCGATCCCCCAGCATGCCCATGAATTTTCTACCTCTAGCAAGCTGACTGCTGACGAGCTGCCCACTGTGACTGCAGTCCCAGAATCAGAAGCAAAAATGATAAAAGCATCTTGGAAGTCAGCAGCTCAGATCTCGTAACGTACATGAATGCAAACGTGAGGCATCAGTGAGGAACGAGAACTGAGGTAACAGGTCCAGGAGTTGTGTTTTTCAGAGCCTTGGTTAGGCCAGGCTTAACAAGAACAAAGTGAGGTTTGCAAAACAGGATTTAGGATGAGTCAGTCCTGCAAGATGCCCTTTGTCTATGATGTAGTGCTTCCTATAACAGCGCCTAAAGACCTGGAGTCGCAGAAGAAACGGAGTTGGAAAGGAATACCTTAACAGAAGCTTTGCCAAAGGATTTTAAAGCCAAGAAGTACTTCCCCTCAACAACATCCCTCAATGGGTTTCTGAATGAACCCATAGGTTTGACCCTGAAGCACTGTCAGGACTGAGGACAGTATGTTGGAAGCTGAGCACAATTCACAAGTAACATCTGGTGCTCTTTGGTGACAACTCGTGCACCCTGGTGACAACTACAACTGTGGATGAAATACAAAACTTGCATCATGCAGCCCCATAAGAAAAGCCATATATATGAGCCAGTTAGCTGCACTGTTCAAACACCCTGGACTCATGAGGTTCAGAAAATAACCATTAAACAATTAATAACAGTCACTTT
This sequence comes from Porphyrio hochstetteri, assembly GCA_020800305.1. Classification (NCBI taxonomy): domain Eukaryota; kingdom Metazoa; phylum Chordata; class Aves; order Gruiformes; family Rallidae; genus Porphyrio; species Porphyrio hochstetteri. The sequence goes on along the minus strand of CM036905.1, from coordinate 77,040,321 downwards.
CATTTAAGTGTTCTCTAAAGGCCCAGAGGACCATAAGTGAGTACTGCAGTCATTATGAACCAAAGACATATGACAGAAGAGAAAGGAACTGCTGCTACTCCCTTCCTACAGACACACCATGGCAGCATGGAAAGATTCACTGACTTATGGCAGGGCAGTGGCACAACAGACCAGAAACATCACCTCCTGAGCCCTTGCTCAGTGCCTCAGCTCCTGACACCTTTCATATCCTACGAGGTGTATTACAACACAGGACAAAAATCTGCATGAAGTATTGCTCTGTCTATGTAACAGTCTGGCTACAATTTAACCCCCCCACAACTTCCATATCATGACATCCATCCTGTGTTAGTGTAGCTTGTCCTTCAAAGAGCTGAGCAGCTTGTTTACTGCGGAGATGCTTGTTATGGCACTGTAGTGAGAGCCGAGCCGCACGCTGCACACGATGCAAGGCTTCAGCCTGTTGACTGGGAAAGAAGAGGCTCTTCAAACACAGACCACCATCAACACAAACATCATCTTCCTCTGAGGCACAGCTCATAATATTCAAATTCCACTTTTTATACCAAGCTAAAGGCAGCTGTTGGTTACTGAAGCCTGCTGGGTGGCTGCAGTAAACCACCAGTAATTTGTGACCTTTGTAACCTGCAAACAATCCGCTTGAGATGTGTGAAACCAAACAGCAGCCTTGACTACAAAAGATCATGGGCACCTGCAGCTTCTGCCAGACCACATTTTAAGATCACTCACCTGCTGGTTTGCATAGGAGGCCAAAGTGCACAGGAGAAGACTTTTCTGATAAAGGCCGAATTTACTATACTGTACCACCAAATTTGCTAGCTATTTAAATACTGACTTCAATGATTATGCTGATATTCAAGCCTCTGTATCATCAACGGAGCTCTGGCAAACTTCAAAGGGTTTTCACTTTCCAGTGGGACCAAGAACAAGTGATAACGCTTTGTGCCCTCTGTTGTCATTCGGTACCCATCAGATATGACTGCATTTCAGGTTTCCCTATGTTGGCAGCACATGAACGACACAGGAGTTTCCCAGCACACGCATGATATGATTTTTATTTCTGCAAGTTCTTGCCCGAACACAATAAACACCTGGTTTATGCACAACACCTCCAAGAAATTGTTGCACTGCTGCAGTAATTAAGTTGTACAGTAGTTCACTGGTGCCTAAGATAAATCATCAGAAAAGTCAAAATAATAATTACGGCCCTGGTCTTTACACATCCCCCTTTGTATTCAGTAACTGCAGAATTAGTGTCTGAAAGTAACGACATTCAGGGGACTGATTGTCTCGGATGCCCAGTCATTCTCCCACTGAAGGCAGCAGAAGTTTTTCCACTAGCCGGAGGGGAAGCAAGGGCCGTTCCTTGCCATGCCACCACACACAGACCAGCAGGTGTTAAAGCCACTGAGACCTCACACTACAGCGTACAAAGCCACACTAAGCAAGAACTGCAACTGTCTAAAGCAGTGCCTAGGAGTTAAGGCATGCTTCTCAGCAAGAGGAGGGGAAAAAGTCAAGGCAGCTTTCGCCTCCATTAGCATTAGCCACGATGGTGCACCCTATCACGTGAAGCAGGCAAAGCATGAACCTGTATGGAGTCCCACACCTGCCGTGCTCTCCTTTCATTTTCCCCCATCGTTCGGTGGGGTTAAAGCCGTCCATGCTCACCACAAGTAAAACCAAACGTGTAGAAGCAGTCGATCTAGCAGTATCTTGCAGCAATCAGTTTCATGTATTAGGTGGCACCTGTATCAAAATATTTACAAGCAGTTTCAAATACAGTCCCTCTCATTCTTGTTCTTCCAGCAGCCAAAGGACCAGATCAACTTCTCCCAATACTATTTATATAAACTCGGATAATATAAACTTCAAACTTCTCATACAGCTTTGATTATTGCTCTGCTCCCTAGGCACTGGGAAGAAGCAGGGAAAGAATCAACGATCACTTGTGGTAATTCCCACTAAATCTTTTTATTGGGCCGAGCAAGAGCCTTTGCAGGGGTTTTCACTGTAAGGAAAAAAACAGAGTGAGTGTGAGAAGAACATGTGGGGACTCCCTGCGTATGTGGGGAAACAGGAGGAAGGATGAACGGATGGGAGGAGCAGGACTAAACAGTCACAGTGTAACTGATAAGGTAGGTGTTGGCAGGAAATACTAACAGTACCCAGGTTTCCAGGTACAAAACATATGTGCTGGATGAATCTTCATGTTCTACAAGCTTCTCTGATTACCTAACACAGGCTGTAGGTAAATGCACCAAAGGTGCAATCTAGGAACTCGCAGATGTAGCGTGAGGGTCAAGGAATAACTGTATGGAGACAGTCCTAGGAAAACTTTTCACAAAGATGAATTATTTTAAATTTACTACTGAGATACAGCTGCATTCTGGAAGAACAAATGTAATTAAGAAAAACAATTAGAAAAGGAATGACGATGATGAATCTTATGGCTCTACCATAACGTAAGATGCTTTTTAGGCTGTCCAAGAAAACAGCCACATAATATTAATTTATCCCAGGTTTCTGCCTTCAGTTAAAAAAAAAAAAATCTCTCTTCCTACCAACAGAGGCTTTCATTTTTCATAGCTAATATTACTCATCAAAATGACACTGAAACAAACACACAAGACAAAGCACACAGATTCTCTCTTACACGTAAGTACACATACATGGCATGTGTGTTTGTGTAACTTGTTAAAAAATACAAGAGCCAGCTTCTGAAGTCTAACTATCACAACAGAGACAAGCAGAACTCAGCTTGGTACTCTAAAATACATAAGAGTATTTTACTCCTCGAAAAGCTGAATAAATTAAGCTAGAGGCAATGTCTTCAATCTAAGACACTCTCAGTTGCTCAGCTTTCACAGTCCCAATGGTATCATCATTTCACTGACTTTATAAGCAGCATAAGGCCTGACCGCAGCAGGAAGAGGGGGCAACGTTGACAATGGACATCAGTAAGAGGACCGGAACCTTTTAATTGCAAGTGCAGCCAAGCAATATCTTTGTTCAACATCAGTTCACAAATCATGCTGAGGTTACATCCCAAAGACACATAACCTCAACAACCCCTGGTGAACAAAGGATGAGCTCTCAAAGTCTCCCTTCCTTTGCTCCACAGACGTCTCTTCACATACACAACCTCCTTACCATAACCACGACTGAACACCTTTCCACCCAACACATTCCTTTACTTCCTAACAACAGCTCCCACATACACTGCCTCTCCCACATCCACACACCACAGCACACGAAGAGAGGTGCTAGTTATAGAGCCACAACATGGTCAGGGTTGGAAAGGACCTCTGGAGATCTTCTAGTCCAACCGCCCTGCTAAAGCAGGATCATCGACAGCAGGTGGCACAGGATCACATCCAGGCAGCTTTTGAATGTCTGCAGAGAAGGAGAGACTCCACAGCCTCTCTGGGCAGCCTGTGCCAGCGCTCCGTCACCCTCATGGTAAAGAGGCTTTTCCTCATGTTCAGATCCTCCTGTGTTCCAGTTAGTGCCCAGCTTGTCCTGTCACTGGGCACCACTTAGAAGAGTCTGGCCCCATCCTCTGGACATTCACCCTTTAGATATTTATAAGCATTAATCAAATGCCCTCTCAGTCTTCTCCAGTCATATCACTAAGAAGCCAACCAATAACAAACAATAGGTTATTAAATTTTGCTGCCCTGGAAATCAATCATCAAGTACCTAAGTGCCAAAACAATCAGGTCCACCCAGTCCTTCTCCAGGTCCACCCACTTTTCATTTCATTAAGCCTCTTATCAGGCATCTAGGTCAGCCCACTTCTTGCTTGCTTCAAGCAGTCTCCTGCCAAAAATCCACAATCATACCTCACCCTTCCCAAAACGTGAGTTCATACTCCTTTCTGACTACCAGACCCAATTCAAATTATTAACAGCTCTGATTTAGTGCCACAGTATAGAATTTGTCCCTTTTCCTGTCTCCTTCCTTTCCAAAGCCCAATTTTTCATCACAACCTTTTCTGCATCTTTCAAGGTCTCCAACTTTAACCCCAGCTTGCACAGACAACAAGAAGGACCTTCCTTGCACTTACAGCAGAGCTACTAAGCCTCTGTAGCATTTAGGAAGATCCCACACTAAAAAAGCCTTTTGACAGACAGGAGGATTGCAGTACTCGGTGCTTGAACAAGAACTGCACCACATGCAGCAGCACAGAGGAAGACTAGCAAGTGTGACTGCTGTCTGCAGCAAACTTGAGCGATTTTATCTTTTCCCTTCTGAACAAATTTTAATTGCTACAAACACAAAGCATAACACAGGTCAAAAGCAGCTGTTAAATTACTACCCCTACTCTGGGAAAATAAACTTCTATGTGTCTCAAATACTCCAAAATTCTCAAAATGTCTTAAACACCAGACAAATTTCACTATAAACCATCCTCAGTGTAAAACAAGAACGTGGGTGCATTTTATCTCAACCACACCGATTAGGAACACTCAGCCATTCTCACCATGCTGAAAAATGCTTGCATAGGGCACTATGAATTGCATCATCAAGTGCCAAGGAGACAGAAGGGCAGAAAGCAAGATCCCAAGCATATGTGGGGAAATAAAACAACAGCATGCAAGTAGGCAGCTCCACATTTGCACTAATGGTTGCACTAATAATCAGTCTTCAAGTTTTTTTCTTTATCCGATAGCACATTCATATATGCTTGTAATTGTACCTGCAGGCTTGCATTGGGGGGTGGGGGGAAGCAGAAGTTTTGCCTGTTCACTTAGTCCAGCTATAAATCCTGAATTTCACTTGGTTATTCTTCAGAATTGTATTCTATCTGGTCATGCCTTTAGCCTGTAAAAGCTTCAGAAACCTGTTCAAGTGGAGTTTGTTTTCCCATTTTTATGGTTAGAGTTACATTTAAAACACTGTGCAAATAAATTATAAGAATAGAGTTAAAACAAATTACAATAAAATGTTGCCTGGAGATCATAATAGATGGGAGAAAACATGTTACTTTGAAGATTTTAGTCTCAGCTTTGCAACTTCTGTGGCCTGCTTAATAGGCGAGTCATTTACGTGCAGGGAAAATGATACTGAGCTTAGCTTGTGCATAGCAATGTTTGCCAAGCAAATAAACATTCACACAGTATTTCGAGATCTTCGCATCAATACAACCCACATTAAGTCACTTTTCAGTGGTGCCAAGGATACCTACTTTCTGCTGTCCAAAAGGGGACTTGGGCACTGGCAATGGGAGGAGTTGTGCCAGCCTGCACCAGCCAGCTCACTCCCCAATTGCACAAATTCCTGCTGCGCTTCTCTCTCAGAAACACTGGTGCTCTGCTCCCAGGCTTTTTTTGGCTTCAGTCTCTCTCAGTACTTTGAAAAACAAATTACATTCCTATAAAACCAAGGAAATGTCTGACTTCTCCCTTTTTTTTTTTTAAATATGAAAAGTAAAATTATCATACAAGGATGCTGTGATAGCCTGAAGGTATTTGATAGAAGAAAATCTTGCACAGGAAAACATATTCTTTTGGATTACATTTGTATTGAGACCTTCTTTTAAAGCTAAGAAATGGAGAGGATAAAATGAGTATTAGGATAAATTTCTGAAAGCAGTAGTGGCTTGCAGAACATAGACCCACTAACTGTACTCATCACCTAGAAGACTGGACAATTTTTCCATTATTAAAATTTTCTTTTTTGGTTGCACAGCTATATAGGAGACTCTTTAAATGGAGAGAGCTCACCACCACCACCAAAGATCTCACCAATTTCACCTGGAGATGGGATGGAGCCAAGTATGTGTAAGGGGTCTAGCTCAAATCTATCACCCGAGATACTTTTTAAGTCAAGATTGAGAGACAGGCACCTCCACGTGACAATAACAACCTACTCTAGAGCAGATGTGTATAACAGGAGGACGAAACATCCCCTGGATATGGCCTTCCTTTTCCCCCTTGTCTATTAGCTACTCATGTAACTTTGAGATGACTACACTTTGGAAAAACGTGTTGAGACTCTCAACCCTCTCAGGATGGAGGTTCTAGCTTTCTGCAGTGCTTTCCCCCCTAGTTCAACCTGAACACCTGGCTGAGCTGCAGATGAGAAACCCAGGTGGACCTGGTTGAGGTATTCCTCCTCCCCTCATCCACCTTCCTCCTGTGCATCCCTCAGCAAAACAGGGCTGATACCACCACACTCTTGGAGGTGCATGTTCACTGCCAAGTTTCAAACAACCTGAGAAAAACATTATGTTAAGGTGCCTAGACATAGGGTACAAAGGACATGCATCTCTTGAAGTCTGCAAAATCAGATATGTTTTTGGTTTATAAGATTGTCAGCATGTCCCACAGTATAAGTTCAAGGGTGAGGATGTGGTGGTACAAAAGAGAAAAACCTTGCTTTGGTTTCAATTAAGCTCGCTTAATTACTGCTGACGAGGACAGTTGTGAAGGACCGTTGTAGTTAATTGTACTCAAAATGAAGAAGGTAAAGCAAGCTGTATCAATTACTATGATTTTGTTAAAACTGAAAATTTCATCATTTGTTGTAGAAGTGAACATATATATTAAAATCTTGTAGTTCTTTGAGCATATCATCATACAGGAACATTCAAAGATGTCATCATCTCTCCCTCAGCTGCTCAATGGTCTGTTTGAAGTTTTATCCTGCATCCAGCATTCAAGTGAGACTTCATGTTCATGTTCTTTGGGGCAGCGGCCACATACCACAAATATCCATGACAATATCCAAACATTCCCTTTATTTTCCAAGCATCTGAGGCATCCTTCATCCAACTTTTTAAGTGCAATCTAACTTCTGCAGCTCTTCTACTTAATCCTTACTCCAACTAGCTACATACTGAATGCAAATACTGTAACAAGTGTAGGATTTGGCCCAACACAAACACAATACTTACTTCGAAATAATCTAACACGTCACTTTAACTCTGCTCACTTGTACCTTACAACTACCTGTAGCAGGTCTGCCACTCAGCTCTACCTAGCAGAATTACTAGGTGTGGACATTAGAAATCATTAGAAACACTGACACCACGACCACTGCTAACTAAAAATGGGATTTTCAGAACTACACCAGCCCACATCTTTACGTGACTTTTAGGCATGTGGTAATCAGACTGGTACATAGTGACTTCAGAAAAGAAGTGCTATTAATAGCATCACTGGTCTCTAAAACAAGTAGGCACGCAGTACTTACCGCAGGGTTACCTGGTCAGCCAGAGACAGCAAAGCCAAGCCAGCAGTAGAGAGAAAGAAGATAACCACAATCAAAAGAAATCCTGCGTTCAGCTTGCACTGAAAGAATTTTTTTTGCTTGGCTTTGTCTATAGCTACTTTGCACATAGTTGGGAGCATCCACTTGAAAGGAATGTTTTGAAGAACGGTGTGTTAATGAAAGGCCTTGGAAAGGCTGCATTTGCCACTGTTAGCACCATTTAATGAAAACAGAGAGAGCGCTTTACCCAGAAAAAGTGTGTTCAAAATACCAGTATCTGTCCAGTAATCAAAAAAGTGACTTCATCACCGAGAATGGTAATGAAGGCTCCCACACCTACACATCAGAACAGCAACCCTTATTGTATAAAGGAAGCAAATGCAAAAGGAGAGAATTAGGAAACTTACATTTGGCTAAAATAGCACCAGGTAAAAATATTGTTTAAGTAGGCAAACCAGCCTGAAATGCTACTGCCAGGCTGCAAGGTCTCTAAAGAACCTCAATAGCTCTGGGTCAAAAATATACACACACACCACCACATACATACTCAAATATATACATACACAAAAATTACCAATCCTGCAAACACCGCTTGGAATCTAGATCCTGAAAATCAAACCAAGTTCTTTTGCCTTTCTGTAACAAAACCAGCAATAATCTGGCAGACTAACTGACGTCCCATTATGTAAAAATGTATGAGGAAAACCTTTCTTAAATCAAAACACTGACATTTTACACATCTTGCAGTGTTTGTTTCACACAGCAACGGCAAACCTTACACACCTAACTTTTTCACTAAGGTAAAAGAAATTCCCCTCCTTTAGACAACACAGATAGCAAAACACTTTATATCACAAACTCTGATATATGTCAGGACACCAAGACAAGAAATAACCTGCCTCATTTTAGAGGCCTTCAAAGGGTGGCGAGTCCTGAGCTAGCATGAACACATGTGATTCCACCGAAGTCAGTTGAACAGCCCTTCCCAGCAGCAACCAAGCACCTGACCCAGAGCTTTTTATATTGTTTCTTTACTGTGCCATGCAGCACCCACCAGCCGCAGCCCCTGTCCACGCTCTGTATATCCTGGCATGGGGGACAAATTTGGGCTTTACACCAGAACCACAAGCCTTCCCCAACCACCTTCCTGCTGAGGCATCGCTCAACACACAGCTCTACCTGGTTCTGCTTTCAGATAAAACGCTCTCCCCATCTAACTCTGTAACCACCATCAAGCTTCTACCCAACACTTACAACCCTGCTGCTGGTTTCATTTACTTCTGCCTCCGGGGACAATGACTTGGTTTGCAGGAATTCACCGAATGAGGTCTGCTCACCCTTTGATATGTGTCCAGCTCTCAGTGATGGTAATGAGAACTATGCACAGTTACTGAAGGATAGGAGAGCGCTTCCTATCAACACATGTTCCTATTATCTCAATAGAAGATTTTAAAATATTTTCCCCCATTTTGCAATGATAAATCTTTACAAATTTTTGCATATTCTCTTGCCTTTTCTGCTTCTGCAGAAAGTTAAAAAATACCTTTCAAACAAAAAAAAACCACCCAACACACCAGCTGAAAAATTACAGTGACACTATTTACTTGTTCTTAAACTAAGCAGAGCCAGTTTCCTACTGGGCTAGATCATTTTGGGAGCTGTTCCAGATTCCCTCGGAGCTGCTCTCCCAGTAGCTGGGAGCAGCTCTCGGAGCCTTTTGCCACACCTACACCTAACCTGTATGCGCTCGCTTGGGAGAGCTGCATGGACCAGCGCCAAGAAGCAACCTGGACAGGAAATGCTTGGGAACGCTCCTTCCACAGGGAAAGGAACTGGGAGGCAGGAGAGGTAGGAAACAGTAGCCATGAGCAAAACAGCAAAATCATGGCTTCTGCGCAGGTCTACAGGCACGAAGGCGAAGGCAGAAAAAGAACCAATGCGCTGCTGCGCTACTTGAGGGAATCTTTCATAGCCAGTATTTAAAAAACCCCACTGTAATAAGCTGTTTCAAACCTCAAAATTGCTTCAGATCTTTCTCAGACTGACCACAACGCAGGTTGGCATCCTCTCTGGTTTTAACACAGCGAGGCAACGCTCACAACAGCAAACTTCACATGCCCATGAACGCTTTGAGGCCAAGCAGCACGGAAAATCCCACGTCTGCCTCAACAGACCTCAGTGCCGAAGCTGGGGCAGCTGTGTGCTCCAGGAGGAGCTTCCAGGAACGCTCAGCCTTGTCCCTGTGCAGGATCTGGAGGCAGCTTTAGTGCCAGTACGGCACCAGGAAATGCTGTCAGCAGTTTGCTGGGATAGACCGTCACCCCAGCATGCCAGGGGACATGTGAGCGCGTGTTTATCGATAGGGACATAGCAGAAAGCTTTTTGAAAATGGTCCCATCCCCGACCTAGTACTTCCACGTGTCAGTACTGACATTCCCCTGAACTGGGATGAGGGGGCTTTTTAATCTCGACACAAATATCAGAGCAACAACTCTGCTGAACGCTGAAGAGCGCTGACTCTCAGGCTTTGCTGTCAGTTGTCCAAATGTTATATCACCCACTAAGGTGTGTCTTAACAACAAGCTCTGTTACAAAGAGATGAGTTTGGCCTTTTATGTGAAGGCCCTCGAGTTCTGCAGCATTCTTTTCAGCTGAAGGAAATGCTTCCCAGGTCTCCTCATACAATTTATCCTGATATTGTAACAGAGGGGGAAAAAAAAGGTTGCAAGTAATCACTTTCTATTTGGAGAGTTGGAGTCCTTTATCACTTACATACACTTTGTAGGAACTAACTGGCAGACAAACAAAGAAATCATGACTTCTAGAAAAGCCTGCACTTCAGTGATACCATAAGGGGAAGAATGGCATCCACTTCATTTTTCCTTTTAAGCACATTACTGGCATACATTCACTTACTAACACCCATGTTACAACCCTATAAAATCTGTGGATTTTAAAGATGCAAACTGTGTTTTACCTGGGGAAAAGGAGCAAGGTTCCTCCTCCTGGATCAGCGAGTACAATGCACTGTTATTCTCAAATGGGATCCAGGCACACACAACACACCTTCTCCCTCCTGTGCCAAAGTATATACCTCACAAAGCAAGAGCAAATTCAGCTTGAGGGATACAACTTACTTTTCAAGTCAAAGCAATCAGCTTGAGAAGAACTGCATTGGTATCACAGATTTTATTCCACATCTTGTGATATTCGGTGTCTTTTCTATTGGCCTACTTCCTCATGCTGCACAAAGATAAATTAAAATACCCACTTTCATTGAAGAGGAAAAGAGGATGTTTTCCTTGCTGTCACCACAGCTCAGAGAAAGGTGACAAACAGCCTCTGGCTGTGAAAGCTCAAAAGACAGAAGACCAAGAGAACAAACCCATGCACGATGACTTTTTTTAAAATCTCACAATTTTTCAAACCCCTCTCTCCTGTTTCTGGGGGATCTGACTCATAATTTTCAGAAGCAAACAGGAAGCACTGCAGACATCTCCAAATATTTCCTCTCTCCACCCTCCTAACCCTCTTGTCTTTTACTTAACTTCTGGATACTTTATTATTCCTTTTGCTACGTCAGCAATGAAACTGCACTGTGCTCTACACCAGCTCCAACGTGCTAAGGTATGGCAAGACCTTCCCTTCTTTTGCCCAGACCAAAGGGAAAGGTGCCCTTCCCTCCCCTTGACACAGTGAAGCGAGGCTTTCACACAGCCTCCCTCTATGCCAGCTGAGAAAGCGAAGCCCCTCCACCGTGATTCACCTCAGCTGCAGCCAAGGCAACCTACAGCATCACACTGGAAGCCCCTTCTCTGCAGCAAAGGCTCCCTGGACACTCTGCCTTGAGGACTGGCAGAGGCAGAAGCTGGCTGTCAGCAGCCAAGCACTGGACATGACCCTCCCCAGTGCCTCCCCGACAGGGGAATCCCACCAAGTGGGACATGAACCAGAGAAACAGGATGAAGAAGTGTTAGAAGGTAACATGCCGGGAAAGCTTTACCTCACTCAGTTTATTACAGTGCTTCCTTTCATTGTATACAATGGAAAAGAATCATTTCCCCTTCTCCATTCACCACCAAGATCCGTCACAACACTGGGCAAGTGGCTGCTTAGTGCTGGCTGGCAGGAGGCACTGTGGAGCGAGGATGTCAGCGTCAGCTCCTCTGCACCCAGAGCAGAGCCTTGACTGAACCCTGCGAGGAACCTCTGGGGGTGTTTTATCTTGCTCTGCTACAGCAGTTTGTGAACGACCATGGGTGCATAACACAGCCCTCAGCCAACAGGCAGGAAGGGAAGGGGCTAAACCCAACATGTGAGAAAGGCAGGTGGTGGGACCACACGCCGTTCAAGCTCCAAGACCTCAGGAAGAGGAGGGGCAGGAGTCCTGCACCTGCTGGAATGAAAGGTGGGGGGAACAATATGAGCACTGACAGGAGAGAAGAAAGGACCTGGTTTGAAAGAGACCATGCAGTTCCTACAAGGAACTGAAGCAAGGTGAGAATGTGGTGGGTGATGGAGTAAGTAGTCATCATTACTCACTGCTGCTAGACCAACTCTCAACCAGCGTGGCAAGGACCGCGGAGGCACGCAATAGCAAGCTACCAGCTTCCCTTTTCGGAGATGTCAGTTCTCTTGGGCTACTCTTTTTTACTTTTTTTTTTCCCATTAAGAAAATAAAAAGTAAAAACAAGTGGGATACATGTTAGCAGCTCTTCCCAGGAAGAACAGATTCCACCTTTCAGGGTACTTTGTGTATTCCACCTCTTTGTGTCAGCAAAGGGTCTGAAATGCAATTACAGGCCAGCCTGAGATCCTGAGGTTTATATCCATGCCACCCTGGTTCCCATAGTGACTTTGGCTGTAGCAGCCAGGCTGCTCTGCTAGGGGAAACGGAGCACAAAAATAAGAGTACCAAAGTTCACATCTAGTTTCAAGTTAAAAAAACTAATTGGTGTACACAACCCCCATTCAAAAAGTCCTCCTAAAGTCAATCTAACATTGTGCAAGGATATTCAGCAAAGTAAAACTATTCTAATCTTTTTCTTATCACTCCACAACCCTCTCGGACTGCTACCCATTATCACAAGAAGTTAACCCACTGCCTGGCACATTAAGATTAAAAACTTGCTCGCTGCCTCAGCTACAATTCCCTATTCATTTCTGCACTGTTAATAATACAACTCAACTACAAACTGAGCTGAAAAGATAGTACAGTGGCCCACCCAAAAATCAGCTTCATTTTTGTCACCTTTCCTGATTTTATTACATAGTCATAAAGCAAATCAACTGTCTCTGTGGTGCAGCTCTGTGTATGGTTACACAGTTCTTTCCCCAAGTCAAACAGGACCACACTGTCTGGGATAATCTCACTCACTCACTCACATAAACAATTAGTCTGGTATATTTTGATTAACACTTCCGTTTAAGAGGACATCGAAACGCTTCAGGCCAAGTGGCAGAAGGTCTGGCCTCCTGCTAAAACAGACATGCTCTTCTCAAGCTTGTTCTCAGGTTGGAAATCTTAGCTGCCAGCCTTGCTCCAAGAACCTCTCTGAAGCAAAACTCTCTATTATTTGACAGACTGAAATAAACCAGCATTGGTTTAGGTGATGCCCAACAGGTTTCTTTAAGTTACAAGACCACAACATTTAATAAAAGGACTAAGCTGACCCAAATGCAGGAACAGGCAAAAGTAAACATTGGGCTAGTTCATTCATTCCACGTTTCCAAGCCTGACGGATGCTAAGCCACAGTCAAGTCCATTAGCACAGACTACGTTGTGTAGGTATATGAACTCGGATTGCTTAGAGAGAGCTAAGAAGCACTCACATAAACTGTTTTGATGATGAACACTAGCGCACAGTCAACGATAAAAAAATAGCTTGCAGAGTACATGTATACCCACAGCCTCAGTGGTTTGAAAAGCTATTCAAAAAGTCAAAGGCGTGATCCCCTACCTCTGATACTGCAGGTTTCTCACATACGGTATCAAAGGTTTGGCTTGGAATACAAACTGTTCCCTCAGTACAGTGCCCTAAAGAAGACACCTAAAGTTAACCGTTCTCCTGGGATCCATTAAGATATGAACAGATATTGGTTAAACCTAAATGAATAATCTTTCCTAGAAAAATGGGAAGCGGAGACAAGGATTTATTCCACTGCATGAACATCGATGCTCGCTACTCTGGCAACTTAAAAGGAGTACAAATTGTTCCTGCACTTCACAATGTGCAGTTCATCTGGTTGGTCTTCAGCTTTGTTCTAGCAATCATGTGAGTTGGAAGGAAGCTTCAGACTTTGTTGTTTCTTTTTTTCTAATCCTCAAACTGAAGAGGTTTTAGAACATATTTTTGTTTATTTTTACCTTTCAAGTTGGTTTGGGTTTTTTTTTCTAGGAAATGAGCACTGAAAATAGCTATTTGTTTGTACATAAGGTTCTTTGTTTATACAATATAAAAGTTTGTATCTAACTTGTCATCCTGAAATTAGAAGTATCACAACAGTTCTACTCACCAAGGCAGTATGTAAGTTCCTGCCAACTAACTTTGTACAGATCTTGTCATAGCTGCTGAGCAGACTTTCAACCAGCATTTGGATCAGACCCTCTGCCGACTTACTCTGGCAACCCAAGTGCCCAGAAAACACCCGAGCAGCAAAGGCTCAATTCACACCCTGCAACGGATGGCACAGCTATCCCACTGCTCCCTCCCTCAACACAGGGTGGCAAAGGTGGCAGAAGTAAAGTAAGATTTCCCAGTGCCTCCACACAATCCTCTCTGGCCAAGACCCATTTGAAAGCAGTTGCTTCCACATTAGGGCTAATAGGGATCAGAAATCCAAGCACACAGGAATTCATCTGGCCGTTCAAGTGCCAGTTTACGTGTGGGAACACCAGCCTCCTAAAGGAAAAATCCAACATTTCCACAAGGCAAAGAGCCACTAGCCAGCTGGGGCAGCGTTGAAGTCCTGTCCATTGCCCCTCCTTGGAGAGTTCAGCATTTACATCTATACTATTATAAAGAACCATCTTCCAGGCAATCATCAGTCCCTTCACATGCACCACCTATCCCAAAAGATCCCACTTTCAATCCAGGGACAGGCTAGTGGAAGAGTCATCAGCCTCCTGAGGTAACTCCCTAACCTGGGCAAAGATCAGAGCACCTCCTTCCTCCTGCAAACTAATGGGAAATCAAAACTCATTGGCATCCTGACACTGGAACTCTCTTAATTTTTCAAACTACCCTAGAAGCAGAAACTGCATAATAAGATTGCCTCTTTAGCGACAACAGATAATCACTTGTTATCTACTGTTTGGGTTGTGCGGACACCCTACTGCTCAAATTTTCCCTTCAACATCCTCCTGCCAACCACACAAACAGCAAGTGCCTTGGCAGCAGCAGTGCCCGTGGTCAAAACAGACCCCGAAGTGTGCCACTGCCAGCACCAACTGCTCTTTCAGGACACTGGAGCTCACTAATGGGGACAAAATGAGCTACCTGTTCCTCCACAGTAGATCAAATGCTGGAAATGGGAAACTACCACAAACCACCTGAGGCTGCATAGCCCAGAGAGCAGGAGCAACCACCACACAGAGTGAGCTACCAATATACTTCACTGAGTGCATAGGAAAACCATCCTCCCTCATCTCCTCTGCAACTAGGCTAAATAACCTACCTCATTTCACTCAGAAGAATTCAGTCTTATATGGAGAAGGACTGAGAACTTGTGGAAGGTGTTTAAGGTCCAGCTTACAAAACAGATTTATATTCCTTCTTCCCCCAAAAGTCAGGGAGACAAAATCTGTGCCTGATTTTCAGTAGAAATAATGCATGTCTTCATCAATCCTTAGGGAACAAACACTCAGATCTGATCCCTCAAGCTACCATCACATAAAAACATCCTGCTTTTGAGCAAAGCCAGACAGAACAAAGAAAATCCAAAGCTCCTTCAACAAGCAACATCAACCATCAACAAGGAACAGCATCCATCAACCTAGGTACCCACAGCCAAGGCACAGAGACTACTCTGACAGCACTGGAAGACCCTCGAAGACATTTCATCACTCAGGCAAGTCTGACAATATAGTTATTTTCTTGAGTCTATAAAATAAGGCAGTTTAAGGTATGAGTCTACAATGACCCTTTCTACAACAGCCATCAGACTGTGGACACACTGGGATAATGCATCTTCTACAGAAACCTACAAGCTCAAAAACCTGGCAAAACACTTGGAATTTAAAATTTTCCTTTGATCCACAGATGGCTTACTCTTGACTCTAAATCTACAAAAATCATTTAGCAAAGTCTCTTCTATTTCCAGGACCTTCTGGTCAGATGATTTTGGGAAAAAAGTCAATGTCAATGGACAGTCTATCAATTCTCTGGCAGAAAAAAAAAAAAAAAAAAGCTCTTCAGAAACATAGTCCACTGATGTCCCCACAAGATACTGTTGCCCTGGGGCTCTCTGTCTTAGCTATCTTGCAAACATCACATTTCCTGCACCATTTTCCACATCCTGCTTACACTTCACCAAATCATACTTTTTTTCAAATCTGCTATGACACTTGCAGCCCCCCAGTTTTGGCAGTTTCAAAGCCATGACACAATTTCTGAACAAATATAAGCTCCTATGTACTATGTCGTTTCTAAACTCCAAGCTTCTCTGATGTGACGAGAAAACCTTGATCTTGCCGCTCTGAGAGTATGCTACACTAAGATGATTGCAAGAGCCAATTAGCTCCCCAAATGCTCTCCTGGGAAAGCTTTTGGCTGCTTCTGAAGTCCATTCCAGGAACAATACATTCTTCAAGTGGATGATTCAGGAGGTTCTGCATCTGATTCAGGAGGCCTTGCAAGTTGCAGGAAAGGAAGGAAAGAAAAAATGGTATTTTCAGCAGTCATTCCTTGAAACAATCCTTTGATGTTCTGCCTAAGGCAGCACCTGCAACTAGCTTCCAGAGAGTTCATTTGGGTGAGGCATGAAGGTCACCCTACTGCTCTCAGATCTGTAAAAGAACAGCCCTATTAATTCCTACAACCACACAGCGAGTTATCCTCAAGATGCCTCAGCATAGCCTGTCCTAACCATTTCCAGATCATGAAAATGTCTGAAATTCTAAGCACCAGTGGGAATTCTCCCCAGGTAGTTAAAAACTTTTACCGTACCTCCTGACCTCCTTTGTCACCTCCTGAACTCTAATACACAGGTTTCCACACTTGGATAACTGATGCAAGATAGTGTCTAAAGACAAGTCTTTGCTGAAGCTCACACTCAAAGCAATTGAAAGCTTTCCTCATCTATATTTTGTGGAAAACTGAATCAGAATCACAGCAAGTATATTTTTAACCATCCCATTGACCCACCTTGCTGTTTGAGAGTGGGTATATTGCTTGCTCATTTCACAAACTTGACCAGACAGTTTTTAACTGTTGCTCATAAAAGGTTTCACTTTCACCTGCAAATCATCATTCAAAGTGTTCACTGGGAAACCTCTTTGCTTTGACTCCAGATGCACCCAGTTCTTTTTTTTCAGATGGCATGTTTAGTTAGTCTTGCTTTAACTCCATCTGTAAGGCTTCCAGCTCCTGCATTAGAAAATGTAACAATTCTTTCTGGTCTTTTTGAGACGAGAATGCCAGGCACAGATTTCCATTCTGGAAGTTGGATCCATCTCATGATGCAAGGTTATTGTTAGACACAAGCAATGTCAACAGGGCTGGAGATTTAAGGGCTGTTTCCAACGTCAAGACAAGTTTGAGGTGGTGTTGGGTATTTTCTTGCTTATTTCTTTGGCAATAAGAATTTATAAATTCTTGTTTTCATGGAGACAAGAGAAATCAAACAGCAGAAGTTTCTTTGATGACAGCTTCCAGAGAGAACAGCGCTCAATAGCAGCCTCATTTTTATTTTCCTCAGGTCAATGTAGCAGGTATTCTCTGCCTATGACTGAGTTCTTGTCCTACGTTCTTTGTACTTCTACTCAGGCCTATATAGCTTACCCTGTCAATGCAGAACTTCTAAGAAGCTTCCTGGGTAACACAACTCAGCTTTTAGTCAGGCCATACTGAGTGTATGAGCTTTGGGTGATGACTTGTATTGCTTCAGCTGGTTACAGAAAGGAAGAAGGATTTTATCTCACACCTCCATTACAAATGAAGAACAGTAATTATACTTAGCAGTGTCAATGAGGTTCCACCCAACATATGAGCACGACAGTAATGCCAGCAAGAGTAGAACTCTTTTCAGCACTTTTTTTTCTTGCAATGACAGAGATCCTTCTGCATCTTTAGATATAGACTTAAAAACATGCTTGACACATGGACACTTTAATAAACTACCTATTTTTGTCACAGCTGGCTTACTCCCAAGGCTTACCATGAGATAAGCCAACATAAAACAATCTGTGTACACTGAACATCTTACTAGATTCGCATTTATAAAAAGAGCATTGATGTGGAACTGGGGAGACTTCAGTTATATTCTACAATTTGTTAACAACCCTGTGCAAGTCACTCCTCTGCTTGTGTACCATCCCTTACTACAGTAATTCCCTTCAAACATACTTTAGATCCATGGTTGAAAATTCAGACCAGCAACTGTTCTACTTCCAGCTCTAGTCAAGTATTTAAAATTACTCTATTAAGAGCAGCCTAATGACAGTAGATGGTTTAATCTGCCATGGAAAGGAAATTGAACGGATTAAATGGTCCTGCAGACCAGGAGTTTGACTCCACCAGTCTAACACACAGCACTGCTTCAAATGAGAACAGAGATTTAAAATCTAGGGGTTTACCATATCCCAGATATTGGGGGGTGGGAAATTACAGTAACTGGTCCTTACATTCAATGGCAGAAAAACCTGTTCAACTACAAAGTTTAATACAGACAGGGCTTATTGCCTGCCAGGTCCTGACCTTGTTTTGTTTTTGCAAGAGAAGCCATTGCTAACACAAACTGAGCACACCTCTAACCCAAATCCTGAACCTGCCCAGGGTCCATAGCAGTGCCCTCTCTGAAGAGCCGGATGCCCACCTCTGAATGGATTCATGACCAAATCTTAATCTAGTTATTGATACTCCTGAAAATCTATCCCAAGAAATAAAAATCTTTACTGGAATTCTCTTCAGCATCTTTTTTCTTGGTTTTTTTTTAAATGCCTCTTGACATTTGCAGTCCATAAATCTACAAATTTGCAGGCGTAGGACCTACACCTCAGACCATCTATACAGGAAATAATGTTATGAATCTTTGCCCCTATTTTGTTAGTTACTTCTTCTGAAGAAAAGAATGCGTAGTGTGTAACAAACATACAGCCTGACAAATAAATTATTACCTCCTCCTCAACAAAAAGAAAAAATGAACGAGCACACAATATCCACTAAATTTTCTGCATGTTATTTTGTACTTTTATCATTAAGGGCAAGGATTATTTATTTTTTCCTGTATTCTAATACTCTTAATGTGGTCTATAAATAACATGCTGCACTAACAGCAGTGATATGAAAAGATATCTGTAAAGATACGTGAAAATCTTACTCAAAATCTGAGCTTCTGGTATTCACTGAAGTACTCAACTTCACTGTTGTTACAGCAACACTAAAATCCAAAATATTTATTACATCAGTTCCTTACTTAGGGAACCTGTTCAACCTTAAAGCTCCGCTGAATTCTGTCTTCAGCCTGAGAAGCATTACAGACATGGCCCTACCTGATTTTTACATCAGCAAACCTGACTTAAAACTTCCTTTTAAAACAATGAAGTCCCACCAAACTCCTCACTGAACCCTGACTTTTTAGCAGTCTGCAAAGAGTCAAGCTCACCAGGCCCTGTTTGTCCAATTTGGAGCAGGGGTGAAGTCCACAGGCTGGCACCCCCACAAGTGCGAGGGAGGGGGACGGTGCCTTCAGCTGAAACCAAGCCTACCTTGGCAAAAGGCAATACTTTAAGTAGGAAATGGTCCAAGATGTCAAAGATGTCAAAACAAATATTACTAACAGTATTGCCAACATTGTCACTTGGGACAGGGGTTTTTTATTATTATTTTTTAAAATGAAGGATTTTTTTTAACTTTCTAGGCAGCCTTAAAACTTTCACTCTTCGGTTGGGAAAACGAAACTTGCTTAGTGATGCATCTCAACATTTTCACCACTCAAACGTACAAAGGTCTGCTCTCAGTGTTTTCAAAACTGCTATCCAGTCTTGCCCTCTATATTTACTGTTTCTGAATGATTAAAAAAATATTAGCTAGATTTAGAAGGTGACTTGGAATATTTTAGCAAAGCACACTACTGATTCAGTTATCTGGAGCAACTGGTGAGCCAATCAGAAATGCAAACCCAGCTAACTTTAAAATTACATCAACAAGGTCACGCAAAAAGCCCTGTTTGCAGCCTCAAGCACTTGCATGCCATTAGTTAGTCTTCCTTCCCCCAATCTACACACCATGTGCTTGGATTGAAACTTAGCAGAAGAAAACTCAGGGCACTCCTTATACACCTTTCATTTGTGAACATTCCTATTTTCAAGCTTTTTCCCACATCCATGAGGGAGAGCAACTCACTTTTTCTTAAATCAAAGCTGAGGATATCTGAAATTCATAGAGCCTTGGGAGTTGGGATTTACTAATAATGCCAGGTATTGTGAGATTTAGGATAAAACTACACTGGTAACATTCCACTTCACTGCCCTCTAAAGCTGCCTAGTTACATTTTCTACATCACAGCACTCAAGATTACACAACTACACAAAATCTCCCAGGCAGCAGGATGTAGATGCACACTGGAGCCAGGCAAAATTCCCCACAGTGAAATGAAACCTGTCCTGCCGGGGTGGCTGGGGATGCTCAGGTGGCTTGTGCGTGCTGCTCCTCAGGCTTGCATCCAAAGCAGCGTCAGAAGGCAGGCAGGCAGCTGGGTGCCTGGGAGCCTCCTGTGCTTGGCCTGCCTCTGCTCTACAAGCAGCAATACCAGCACACATTTACACCAAAAAAGAAGAAAATCCCTAAGAACCAGGTTGCTGTCTTTTAACTGTGGGCAGTAGGTATAAAAATGTGGAGCTTGCTATGAGCCTACATAGTTGCTTTCCTAATCGTGCAACTGGGTGACTTCAGCTGCCTCTGCAATGTTCATTAACTTGTCTGTGTCAAGTGCAGGAAAAGAAAAACTTGTTTGAAATTCAAACAAGCCTCTAAAAGTAAATCTAGATAAGCCGCCCAAGCACTGGATCATAACAAGTTTCTGTATTCTGAGATTCACATAAAAACCCTTGTCTTGGGGTTTGTTTGTTGACTTTATTTTAATGACATTGATTTTTATCTCCCAGGGGTCAAAGAACAAAAACTTCATTACTGTTTTAATACCAATTCTTTGTGCTGAGAAGAGCTGCAGTAAGCTTAATAGCAGTGTCTTAACTTACAATGTCAAACAATAACAACCACACTTGGATATGTTCTTATAACCTTCTTCTGTAGAGTAATTTCAAATACATTTCAACTCCATGCCCTCACTCCTGTGGTAGCAACAAGCCAAAAGAGCATTCAAATGAAAGAAGATTTCTGGAGTACTGCAATTCTTCATACATAACCTTAGTTCTTATTAGAGGCATTGGACGTTGCCTGCACTTAGCAAGTCAGCCACATCCACGACCACATCAGCAAGGACTGTTGTGCTTTTACACAAACAATTGCATAACGTACCACAGACAATCTTAAAACTGCTATTTCTTCCTGAGGAACTGACTTCCTAACTCAGCCATTCTCTTGGAGAAGGGTGCATCATTGATGCATTCTCCTAAACATCAAAAACCCTGGGGGGAGAAAAAGAAATCAAATATTCAACTGTTTGAGATCATACCAGCCTCAGCACAGAGCTCCACCATTTGCAATATCAAAGTACTCAGTGGCAGTGACAAGCTGCTTTCTTCCACATGCAGTGATTTGAAAAGAAGGAAGACAGTTTGCCAGTAGCTTTCATAGCTATTTTCTGTCAGCAGGGGACTCCCAGAAGCAACTGTCCATCTTCTGTTCCTCTTCAGCCCTACTTCCCCTCTAACACGTGTTGCCTTTTAGACCATGCACAGCAGTTACCACCCCACCACACACACCTACCTCTTTCCATGCACCCTCGCTCTGCTGATTTCTCACCCTACATTCACCAACATAGCTCTTTGTACCCATCTCCCTTCTCTGCTCTCCATCATCCAGAGGCCAGGGAGGGAGACCGCTGAAAGGACAGGGAGACCATTTTCCCTGCTTTCCTTTCTGCAACCTATAGCAACCTCGTGGACACTCATCAGGCAGCGGAAGCAGTGCAAGGAAAATCCTGCTCAGGTGATGTGATGTACCTGTGAAGGCCATGAAGGGCTGGGGCAGCTCCCATCTCAAGTTGCTGAGTTCCTAAACATTCCCACTCCCATGAAAGGGCTCCCCAAACCTGAGACGCAGAAAGAAGAGGGGCAAAAGCACTCATGGACATGGTTTGCAACATCTGCCCAAAGTTTAGAATGACAGTTCAGTAAGCATGCTAAGTCAGAGGTAAACCTGAGCAGAAGAGCCAGCGCTGTGGGAGCTCTAAAAGGGGTGGCCCGTGCTCAGGCACACTGCAGGCCACTGTAGCAGCACCCACTCAGACTCCAGGCAGCTCAGCCCACTTAACACTTTAGGGTCCTCTTCCCTTTATTATGAAGCTATAAATAAGACATGTTTTTAAATTATGTGCTTTGGATGAAGCTTTGCTGCTATTCAATCAAAAATTGCAAAGAAGCGTAAGAAGTGGACAGGGGTTTGGGCACAGGATGACAGCTGGAAAGACAGCACTAGAGTGACAACAGTACTTCTGACAATCTTTTGGCTACCACAGCCAAAACAGTCCCCAAAAACCTCAATCAATACCTAATGCAAGTCATAAACGAGTAGGTTTTAAGCCTGTGTTTCCTCTGTCTTCTGTTTCTCCTGTTTTAACTGTTTCCACTTTTGTGATCAGAACCATTACCTTGCTAGAATGTAATTTCTTGGTTTAAGTCTGTTTCACATTTGAAGTCAACTGAGGTAGCAAAACCAGAAATTACTTTTACTTCTCCAGAGACCAGGAGAACAAAGTGATTGGACAACCAAAGCTGCCCTGTGCCCCCCAGAAAAAGAATCAGGAAATCCTGGGAACAGGGATTCACTTCCCACCCAGCTGCAGGTCAGGCGGGGGGACCTCTTGGTGCCCACTGCCAGCAGAGAGGAGAAGCTGCCCCTGCCACATAACACCCACTGCTCTCCAGCAAGATGCAGGTACTGAGACAGCCCACAGGGTTGTATGGACCTGTATGAGATTCTTCCCTAACTCACTGCCCTGTCAAACCCTGTGCAAGTCTCCAAAGGAGCAGGGAAGGAGAAGCCCTCTGTGCTGGAGGAGAAGAGTGTCTCAAGACCACGCTGCAGCTCAGGGAGGCTCTCGACACAGAGCTGCAAGATCCCTTTTTTTAAACAAAACAAAACAAAACAAAAGCAAAGCAAAACGAACAAAAAAAAGCCCCCAAAAACAAACAAAAAATTTAACACACATTTTTGCTTGTCTTCTTCTCAGAAATGCCATGCTACGTGAAACTTTCCCCACAAGAACATTCAGCCCCAGGCATATGCCTTGGGTCCAAAAACCCAAGGTTTAGCATCACTATAAACAGGTGAAACCAGGACAGCATCTACAGATCTATGTAGAGGTAGAAGTACTAATTCAAGTAATTAGATGGAATACCACACAAACAACAAACAAAGGTTTAAAAGAAACAGCTATAATGGAGTTTAGGTCCTTAACATAAAACACGCATCTCTGAATAGGTGATAAAATACAACACAGACAAGGAAAGAAGTAAAACCCTGAACTATCATTCATTTTCCTTTCTCCTTTTTCCCCATAAACATCCCTATTCAAGTACATCAAGGTCTCACTTGAACTTCACCCGTCTTCTTTGCGTACAAGAAGTAACAGGCCTTCCAAAGCAAGCAAAAAAACAGACTCTGGAGTACACTAAATACACGTGCAGGGGACGTGGCTTTGTGCTGTTGCCCAGCAAACAGGTTTGCGCTTCAGCCAAGCAGCAGCACCAGCCTGCACCACGAACACCCAAGGGCAGCGGGCTTCACACACCTCACCGTGCAGCCAAACACCTGGCTGAGCCAAGGTGCACGTGCTTCTTACAAGATGGTGCTCCAAGCTGGGGAAGCCAAGGACTGATCCGACTCTTCTGTGGCACCATTAAAATACAGGATAGCCTTTATTTCTAGCGAGTCCGAGAACCATATAAAGACCGTTTAGTTAATCCCCTCGTTATGTAAAAGGAAGTTAAATCAGACTTAAAGTCATGCGAGTTAAACAATCTCCCCATTCTTTCCCAACTACTCCCCACACTACCCGTAGCCCAAGCTGAGAACTGCAGAGGTTGTAAGAGCTACACCGCTTCCCTCCATTTAAAATTCCAGTCCTCCCTTAACCCCATTACTACCACACAGCTTACGGGTAAACTCGCTTTTACATTAAACCAATTGGTCCCACCCCTAACCCAAATTTTCTCTCCACTTCTGTTTGATACTGAGCTCTTTGAACCGAGGATATTACACTTTAGCGTACAGCCTCATAAATCATAATGCTGTAATTAAGCCTAATCCTTGGGTCCTTCACACCCAAGCTGTGCTCCGTGCGCGGGTTCAAACGTCTGAAACAAACAAACCCCCTCCGGGGCTCATTACTTGCTGCACTCCCATCAGGGCGCTTTGTGGAAAGCTTTGTCTCATTGTTTATTTAAAGGCAGCGCTGTTGTTGGGATATTTGAGATGAGCATCAAAATAAGTTCATTATAAATGGCAAAGCTGGAGCGGTGCCTAATTGCTAATGTGAGTGGATAATTACAGAGGATATAAGCTTTGATACATGCATTGAACTGCAAGGTACACGAGGCACAGGGTTGTACTTATACGTCTACATCTCCGCTTACGTGGCGTTTATTGTAAGATCAATGAAGGAATTTAATAATGCATACAGGATGGCTCATGCTTAACAAAATTATCACAGAAAAGAAACATGTCATATAGCTGAAAAGTGTCACATAATGGGCCAAATTAGGTTCCCCAGGTACATTAGCATACAGTCAAAGTAGCTGCAGAATTGAGGCCAGTGCTTTTCGCATTAGGAAGATGAGCAAGAGAACGTATTTCTCAAAATGCTCATCCTACACAGTATTATAAAATAATTTTTTAAAGTATAAAGAAACACACAATCAAAACTGTGAAATCTCAATTGTACCACCAGTCAGGAGGATAAAGTATCTCAGTAATAAAACATACAAGTACTTTTGCCCACAGGAAAGCTGAATTTTGTTTTCCCTTCCCTCTTCCACATATTATTTGATTCTGTATCAGAGTTCAATTATGAGTAATTCTAATTATGCCACTCACACTTTCTTCAGATTTTTTATTCTTTCCTAATTACTTACATTTTGTTAGCTAGCACAAGAAAGAACAATTCACTATTGCAGGACATATATGCTGTTCTTTAGGTATAGCCTACAGTAGGGGAGAGGGGTGGGGGAAAAGTGCATCAGTTCAAACAGTACATTAATGTTTTGAAGCATCATCAGTCACTACATCTTTTCTCATAGCACCATTCCTGAGAATACCAAGATGACACCTTTTAGCCTTGGTGGTATTTGTAATGGTTTGGTTTATGCTGTTCCACAGGCATTTTACTCGACCTTGCCTCTTCACAAAGTACAGCTGATTCAGCCTCTGTGTGAAGTCCAAATTCAGGAAGATAACTAATGTACAAAAGCTTAATGAAGGAGCCCAAACAAAACTTGTGATACTAATTTCAAACCAGAAAGTTCTGGCACACACTTCCACAAATTTAAAAAAAGAAAAAAAAAGAAAAAAAAAAAAAAGAAGAAAGAGAGAAGTTATTCAAGAGAAATCAACATTAAATGCTAGAAAATGAGTCTGAATACAGCACACTTTTTGCTGCTAATTAGAAATCAGTTGCAGCCTTCTCGTCATCCATGGCCATATATTACCTAGGAGGCAGCTCTGGCTGCATGCTCCATTAATTATGTTCCATGAGGTTTCTTGCCACTACGGCACAGAACCGCATTTATGGAGGTGAGACAGGAATGCAGCTGGTGATGGTGACTAACAGGCCCATCGTCAAACTTTCCAACAGCTGATGTTGGCCACTGTTACTTTTTTTCCACCTCTCCAACTAAGAATACTTTTTTCCCCTCACTATACTGATAGGTGATTAACAGCAGCTCTAATTCCCAGCATACCTCATTACCAACATTTACAGCCCAAGTACTGGGGAAGGTGGTCTCAAGGCTCAGATGCAGGTCTAGGAGAACTTAACGCAGATACCTGGATTCATTGCCTTAGCTCTGCCACATACCTCCCATAAGACACAAAGCCTCCAACTGCACAGAACCTAAAACAAACTAAAAGCTCAAAAATGGGGGATGGGGCGAAACAACCTCACATTATTATCACAGCTCAATATAATCCAGTAACAAATACATCTCGAAATGACAGACAACTTCCCATGGATGTAAATTCCTTTCCACAAACATTTTCTTCTCTGAATGGGACTGTAAGTATCAGTTGATATACATTCAAAAGCGTTCACCTTTTTTAAAAAGGAAGTGGAGGGTGGAGAAGCTCAGAGCACCCTGAGATTGGAAAAACCAGATTGCACATCACCAAACCCAGCATGAGCCCAAAGCCAAGCAGAAAGAAGAGCAAGGGGTTGCTTGGACTCTGAAGTACATCAACTATCCACAGCCTGCAGCAGCCAATGGAGCATGCTGAGCCCTACCTAAAACCCTCTCCTGTACCATTACCTAGAGATGTCCCCCTTCACTCAGGATCCACAGCCTGGAACATCCTCCTGGAGACAGGCAGTTAGACCCCTGCTTCCAAAAACTGAGCACAACGGCTCTCCTTTAAAACACAGATACAGGATGAAGAATTGAGCAGCGCTGCCTGACTTCCCTGCCCCCATCCCACACTACAGCACTTAACCCCAGATGCGGAAGCGAGGTTCAGTTTCCTCTTCTGACTGAGAGGGATCAAATCTAAAAGTCGAGCTTTCACGCTCACGTTCAACAGCTGTTTAAAGAAACGGTTCAGAAACAAGGACGGCAGCACACAGCTCACAGAAGTGCCCAGACCTTTTGGGTCCCGTTTACAGCATCTCGTTGCTCCAGCAACCCTCAAACCCTTTTCATAGAGGAAGGTGTGGCAAGGCACTCCCGCCTTCCCCCTCCACCACTCAGTGCTCTCACCCAGACACTGGGCCAGGGGGCATGGATGCCCCATCTCCTGAACAGGAGGACAGACTTCCTAGACTAGGAGGTCCTTGCTGCGTGAGAGGAAGATTCCACATTCAGGCTCTAGTAGATATTAACCTGAGCCTACACTTGATCTGAATAGCTCAACCTTTCTCCTGGCTTTAGGTTTCCTAAACTGAGCATGTGAAAATTTCTGCACTAGCAAGTGAGCAAAAGAAATTCTAAAAAGTGTGAAACAGCCTTTGCTTGGAAATCTCCACCTCGAAGCTCATCTGCTGAGCTGGTTCAACTCCTCAAGGCGTAAGGTCCGCTGACGTGACAGACCTCCCCCGCCTGAAGAGGTGCTGTGCACTTTTTAATCTTATTTATAGAATGGCCTCACTCACGCTTTGTTTAAGAAACAATTAGGCTTTGACAGTTTAAAATAAACAGGACTCTCCCTGCTGCGGAGTCACTAGACCTGAGCTGGATTTCAAGACCTCACAACCGCACAAAACTGCCCAATGGACTAAATGGCACAAAAGCAACAAATTTATTTGCCCAGCACCGTTCAAAACAGCACCCTAAGCCACATGGGCAAAACAAGGACCCGCATCAGCCAAATGAGGTGAGCAAGCCATCATTCCTGCTTCTACCTCACTTTGTCTTCACCAACAAGAGCCACCACAAGCACCTGAGCAGAGGACCTGTGGGAATGCAGGAGATGCAGGAGTTTAGCAATGGCTGCACACCAAGCATGAAGCTGGGCAAGCATCTTCCCTGAACATACAGTTGAGGGTTTTGGAGCAGTTGCAGCAACACAAGAGGCAGAAGGCAGTAATTGCTATAGCTGGCACAGATAACAGGACTTGGCATCGTAACTTTAAATTTCAGTTCAAGCTCTTGTACCACCAGCAGAGGAGACAGCATTCCCACTGGTGATTTCTCCTTTAGGGCCTTCAGCTCCTCAACTCCAGCTTCCCAGCTCCGCAGCTGCCTTGTGCCCTGCTCCCTGGCAGGGCAAAGACAACTATTACACTGGAAAACAGCTACATCAGCATCCCTGGCCTGCTTCGGAACAAGAGATGCACCCAGGAGTCCCACCTCATCCCAGGTAGTTTTCCTGAGCTGGATTAGCTGGCTCTTACTAAAAGAGAGCCTGGACGGCCTGTTAGTTCGCGTGTTGGCTTGAATTCAATTATTTCTCCTTGTAAAAAACTCCCATGTGCCTTAGGCAAGCTTTGATCTTGGCTTCCCATCAATAAAACCAGGGGCAAACGCCCTGCCCTAGCTCTGAGGGATGAGGAGAGGCTCAGCGGTCCCAAGACTGCGATACAAGAACGCCAACACGTATTCAAGCAACGCGCAGTTGTACAAGCGTCAGTCACAGCAGAAACGTTTATGACTCCAGACAAGCAGATGTTCTGTGAAACGAGGAACATTTCTCAGCATAATGAAAAGTAAAAGAAAAGTACAGCAAATTGAGCTTGCCCCAGATAACAGAACACAGCAATGAGGCAAAAGCACAAAACCAAACAACTCGACAACAAACTGTGCCAATGAAGAAGCAGCGCTGGGGTTACAAGAAGCCGAAATCCAGTTGCAGAAAGCAAGCGATTGCAGAGAGGGTTTAAAATTACTCGAGTCAGCAAAACAAAAGGAGATCTGAGGCAAAATAGTCACAGAGAAGGTGCAAGATTAACAAATAGAGGAACAAACCATGGAATAAACACTTGTCAAGAGATGAATTAAGTGAACAGCATGGGTAGGAAATAATAATAAGATAAAAAAATAGAAAGGACCTCAAACGCTGTCTTTTTTCCAATAACAGTACCCCGATGATTGACTTAGTCATTTAATGTCAGTATTTTAATACTGACGTTACATGGCCCTACAGTCCCCCACTGAAGCCACCTCAGGACACAGGCAGGCTGACACAACATACGGGAGCGATACCCAGGTGCACGGTAGTTCGCAGTGGATCGGCCTTTGCAAGGTTGAGTTCTTGTTCTGAAGGCACAGCTAACATTCAAGCAGTGAACGACACAGCCACCTCATGAAGGAGAGATCACCACGCTTCAAGCAGCGCAGGAGATGCTTCCATTGACAAAGGTTTGAGGACACACTTACTTTGGGCATGCCACAGTCACCCATACTAGTGCAGCTCTCCTACCAACATCAGAGGGAACCACTGCACCCTTGTCACATATTGCTACAGCCGTATTACATCATACCGATGCATTCCTAACGTCATTCGCTGTGGTTTTCTGTCCCCGATTCCAAAAAGGTGATTTAAAGTGGTCAAGGTTAATAAAAAACCCAAGCAGGCAGGAGTAGCTCAGCAAAGCAGACACGGCTACACGACAGCTCTTCACCCCACAGAGAGAAAAGGCGGCTCGTGGAAAAAAAGCATCCCCATGAAATTAAATATCTGATTACTAACGACCGCAGATAAGGCTGCAGGCAAACGCAAACCAGAAGGAAGAGGGATACACGTTTAACGAGCCGATTACCGCGATGAGCAAGAAAGCAAAGTTTCGGTCTTTTACATCTTTCTCAGAAATTCCCGGTGAAATGAAGCCCTCCCCAGAAAACCCCACCCGAGGGAGCCAGCTGGAAATAACGAATGCATTAACGCGTCTGGGTCCGGCACAGGACGACTTCTACAGAGCGGGTACTGGCAAACGCTGGGTATTCCGGTTTGGGCTGGCCCGGAGGTGCAGCCCCGGCAGGAGCCGAGCGGGGAAGCGAGGAGCGCGGCCAGCCCCACACGGAGCCGCCGCCGGGCACTGCCGCCTGCCTGCCCGCCCCGCCCCGCCGGTACCGCCGCCGTCCGGGCCCGTCTGCCCCAGGCCTGTGCGACAACCTCGCTCATTCCTGCCTTCTCCCCCGCTCATCACTTCCTACTTTCCCCTCTCCGCCACCGAGGTCGCGGCGGCAGCGCGCTGCCGGCCGCTTCCTGTGCTGCAGCCGGCGCTGCCCTCACCGGGCACGGCACAGAACGGCACGGCCGCCACCCGCCTTCCCTTCTCCCCCCGCCCCGCGGCTCACACAGCCCCCGAACCCTCACTCCCTCACTCACCCCAGCGTGCTGATGAAGCCGTTGACAGAGCCCTCCGCGTACAGGGACACGATGTCCCCGATGTACAGAAAGCTGGACATTTTCTCAGACATTTTGGCTCATTTTTAGTTGATTTCGCACTCCTCCCCTTCCATTTAAAAACAAAAATGAAAAATAAAAGGAATAAAATCAACCAAAATAAAACCGATGGGGGGGCGGGGGGAGGGGGGAAAGGCCGAAGAGACGAGGCGCGGGAGCGGGCCGGGCGCTCAACGCGGCCCCTGAGGCGCTGCGCTTCGGCGGGCGCGGGCTGACATGAGCTCGGCGCCGCTGCCCTCCGCGGACCGCCACGGCTCGGCCGTCCCGCCGCACCGCCTCCTGCGCCTCCGCCCGCCTCCGCCTCCCGGGACCGCCCATCCCCGCCGCTGCCACCCCCGGCCAGGGGGTCGTAAACCCACGAAGGGGAGCCGTTGCCTCGGGCTGAAGGATCGGGCCTCTTTTGCTCGCCCGCCAGCCGGGAGAGCGGCTCCAGAGCCTTTCCTCCGTAACTCCTCGGTACCTTCCTGCCACCCTCGACCGCGGGGTTGGAAACGGCTGCCCGGGGCTGTAACCCGAGGGAGGGAGTGGGGCAGGGGCGCGGAGCGGAAAAGCCGGATGAGGGGTGGGGGGGTGGGATGGTGTCCCTGCCCCGTGGCCGCCCCCTCGCCAAGAGGGCACCGTGGCACTCCGCTTAGTTCAGTCACTAGCTTACGACAAACGCTCTGTTTTATGGCTTACAAACTTTAGGAACCACAACGTCTTTATTTTCTTAACTCAAAAGCTAATCTTGGCAAAACCCTGTGCAGGGATTCCCACAGCAGCTATTTCCATTAAAAAAAAGAGAAAAAAAAAAAAATCAGCAAAAGTGCCAGCAATTTAACAATCAAAAAAAACACCCTAAACTAACCACTTCAAAATACCACTCTGGAAGATTTGTCTCCGAGGAAAGGGGGGAGATGGCAGCCTCCCTGTGCTCACTGGAGCAGGGGCTGCCAGCCCACACAGCACCCTGGAAGAGGGCTGCAGAGAGAGCCAGAGGGACAGGGCTATGTGTGGATCCCTGTCCCCTCAGTACACCGCACCAGTCCCAGCACAGGCCTGTGAAACCACCCGTCCAGCCGTGGATGGAAGTGCTTAGTTCAAAGGAAAGGCTACTGCCAGCATGGGATTCTTATTCTTCAAAATCATCATGCATTCTTTAAATAAAAATGTAATTTCCACAAAGTCTTATATGAAACAAAACATTTCCACTCCTTCCAAATTTTCAGCCATCTTAGACCTCCCCGAGACAACTCTCCTCATTACAGGCAAATTCAGCAGTAGCATTGGTTGCCCACTGTATTTTCCCATCAAATTGTGTGGATTAAAAAAAACCAACCACCACCTCACCCAGGTCTAACAGCCCGATCAAATACTAACTCACACAATAAGAATATAATCTGGTTACAGGAATGTGCAGAGTGCTGGAAGTAATAGGCTGAGGGTTTCTTACTTGCATTTCATTTCCCACATCTACAGCTTCAAGCCTTATCTTATTTCTTCTGAACGTAAATTCCTGACATCAGAAATGCTGAGTTGTCAAAGGAAAAAAGTTTTACCATCTACACATACAGAAAATCCTGCCACACCATTCTAGAGTTCACCCTTGTGCTCTTTTATGCTGAATATTTCAGACTTGTCTCTTCTTTGGACCCACCAGGATACAAAGCTGCCAGAGATTTGTGCTTGCATTCTGCTTACATACGTGTGTATGTACCCAGGCCCTACACCTGACACTGTACCAAACTCTTTCAATTCAGTCTCCCAGAGTAACCACAAATAGTAACACATTTCTCAAAAAGAAATATGAAGAGGTGCCAGAGCCCTTGTTCTGGAACCAGCCCCTGCCCAGGAAAACCAAAGATGAGGTGTTTCAAACTTCCCAAAACATGCATATTCAATCCCAAAATTTTAATTATTAATTCAATCCCAAATGAAAGTTTACCAGAATTAGAAAGTCAGAGCAAGCACAAGGCAGTGAAGGGGGTGAGAAGCTAGAGCACCATGCCCACACACTGTGCCCACGCACCGACAAAGCACAAGGCCTTGATCCAGGGTCCCTCCAGGAGCCACCAGGCAGAGAGCTCAGGTGGTTAATTTTGTGAAAACCTGGTTTGGGGCAGTTTGAATCCAGGGCTGATCAGCAAAGGCTTTATAAGGCACTGACAATATTATTTGCCCTCCTGACCCTGTTTATCGCAGCCATTTTATACCAGGCTTTAATGGCCTAATTAAGATACTTTAGCTAGTGAGGTTTCAGGTTTCCCAGCAGCACAAGAAATCCTGGCGTGCCTTAGATCAGTGGGAGTTTTCCTGAAGATGGACTTAAAAAACTTAGCCAAGCAGCAAATTTGCCTGTCCTTTGTATGCCTGGGAGCAAATCCTCCTTTGGGACCATTCACAGCCGGGAAGGTTCAACCTCTGCAGCCTAAACACAGCTTACTGAGACCTTCTGAAGTGTCTTTTGATACCCAGGAAGACATGGCTGCAGGTTATCAGCAGTGAAGCAGGACTGCTATGCCCTTGATAGATCTGCCTGCGGGCAGCTAGAAGGTTAATTCAGGTCATTTTAGTAAACATTTAGCACTTGCTTGCTGTGGCAAAACTACAACCCGTCAATTTGCAGTTGCCTGCACCTCTTCCCTCCCAAGGAAATCAAGGCATGAGGCTGCTTCATCTTGAGTCAGGCTAGAGCACGCCAGCCGCTGAAAGCTGGTACAGCCTCACAGCTCTCTAGCAACATATATGAATTTACCTAGAAATCTTGATCCAGTTCTGAGCAGTGATGGCTATTAAGTAGAAATTAAAATCCTTAAATCAGCATTTTGGGGGTGAGGGGAAAGTCAAATTCTGAAGGCATCCAAGTATTTAAGCAAATACTTTATTTTAAACATTTTGCTGAAACAGCCCAACAATCTTACTGACGTTACTAAGTTATCTGTATGCTGAAAACAAGCAAGCACTTACGCACTTTTGTAGATTGGGTCTTAAATCGGCACGGAGATGACCCTGGAGAAGCAGATCTGAGGAATCCTTGCTGATCTTCTCCTTGCAGATAAAAAACTTAAGCAGTGATGAATGCTCCTCTGGCATTTTTAACAAGTATTAACCTTCTTCTATTAAAAACAATGATTGTGCCTCTCCGAGTGCTAGTTTTATGAAGATAGTATCAGGAAAAATTTAATTAAAATGGAAGAGATTCTGTCGTAACAAGTCTACCTAGAAAAAAATAAAGCATGGTCAGAGATGGTAATGGAATATTGCTTTGTCTGGGGAAGATATAAACCCAATTTGTTGATAAATATGGACACTTTTACTACAGTTTTTAACCTTGCAGTTAGCTGCAGGGTGAAGGTGAGGCTGCTTAGCCAATAGCTGGAATATGTTTTCCACCAGTTATCTCCAGTAATCTTTTGTTCCAAGGCGAGGAATACAGGCTTCTCCATGAAACAGGACCCAGATGCAGAAATCATCAGCTCGTGCTGACAGGCTGCCCCAGCACATGTATTGCCCCGTACATTGTAAAAGCAAAGAAGCCTTTCTTACTCAACTTTCATTTCTAACCTATTATTTACTTTCAGAGAGTAAAATATTTCTAGCAATGTTTGCAGTGGTATTCTAAAATTCAGTCTCTACATGAAAGTATTCGGCAGTATTTTAATACAGGGAAATTTCAGCATGATCTCTGCATCCTACACTTTGATGCTCATTCTAGTGCTGAGGCATAGAAGTAGTTTATCCACAAAGAGGTTGGTCAATAGAAACACCACATTGCATCTAAAATGGATGCTCAGTGCTGCAAAAACACACAATATTAAAATGATCTCAGACTCAACTCACCAAGGAAATAGGCCGATGTCATTATATTCCTGCTCCTTTTCTACCCCTCATGTCTTAGGAAGATGTCTGAATTTCATACTCATCTTGTCTAAGCAGGGGAGGCTCCTGACAGGGGTTGAGGTTTTTATAGATTTGAAGATTGGAAAGACTTTAATCCCACACCTACATAACCTACCTCTTGTATGAAGTTGCAGATAAATAGGCCACTTCAGTGACAGCGAAGTGGACCAAATAGAGGCTTACACAACAGGCAGCACTGATGTTTGTTTTCTTGAAGGCAGAGGATAGGATAGCAGGGGAAAAGGGGGAAAGAGAAGACTGCTTTTAATTATTTTAATACTGCAGGTATAGAAGGGACCAGGATAAAACCCAGGCAGGTACTCGCATGCTAAAGCTCTGGGGTATGTGAGAGTTTGGACCCAAAGCCTTGCATTTGTTTCTCATCTTTCTAATGGGGACACGAAAAATAATAATAATAATAATAATAATAAAAAGTCATCAGACCATTCCAGACATTTTGATATTCAAAATCCAACTCTGATTTTAAAGCCCATCTGTAGATGGAATATTTTTAATATACTTTTCCCAAGCAACGCACAATTAACAGCTTACCTGAGGAAGGCCTGGCTTTTGAAGGCACCTAACAAAGTTTCCCACACAAGCTGGAGACACCCATTACCTTGTGGATATTAATATTTGAGACAGCCTAGCTCTTCCTTGAGCACAATGGCATTTCAAAACTCTGGGATGTAGCAAAGACAGCATTACTTGGCCTACAAGCTGGATCAGAGCGCGCCAGAACAGCTTATTTTGACAGTACCCGCACACAAGGATTGATTTATTGCTGGTGGTGCTTTGTTTTATTTTGCCTATAGCAAACGTCAGAGTACTAGATGATTTCTTGATAGATAGCTGCTACCTGTGGGGACTCATTTTGCCTTCTTTTCTCTCCTCGTGGGAGTTAACTCTTTACTGATGCTGTTTCAAACAACATGTTGGTGTTGGTGCCATACAAAATATTAAGCATCTGGTTAAAAAAAAACCAAAACACCCCAAACCAGAATACCCTGGGGAAAAAGAGGCCTGACAGAGATAAATGTGATTAAGTAACATAATAAAGTGTAGTGGATCATGCAGAATAAGCGTCATAATTTGCTTGAGAATGAGAAACCCAGAATATGGAGCATTCAGTGCTGGCCTACCCACTTGATCCAACCTGGTGCAGCAGGAACGGGAAATTCCAGCTAAAGACATACCACCCAGTTTTAAAAAGGACTTTCACTGGAGTGAAGCACAGGTTTTCTCAACATTTGAGGTGGCCCTGAAAATGAACAGCTCTCACAGGTGTGCACTAGGTTTCACCAGGATGTGGGCAGGAGCTTTGCATCCTCACTACCCGGGCACACTCGTGTGCATTACGGTGTGCACGCACAGACAGGAGCCGGCTGACTTGCTGCTCACTACACCTGGATTTGTAAGAGTTAATATATTTATTAATTCAAGTATTTAAATAATCACTGGTTTGCTACAGCAATCTCTTGAAAGAAACAGACTTAGAAATAATGAAAACTGAAGTTACTTGTGAATTAATTATTTAAGCAAAAGGAGTTTAGATTAAAGAGGAAGCCTGGATGCCCTTCAAACTGTGGCACTATACAACAGCTATGTAAATAAACTTCTGAGAGCAGCTCCAAGCCATTCAAGTGAAGATATTTTTCCTTGTGATACATTCGAGCCTTTTGAAGTAAGTTTCCAACTGTTTAACGACCAAAGTTGCTCATTCAAAGAGCCAAATATGAAAACTCAACCAAAGCAGAAAGTACAATGTGCCTTTCTTTGAAGGCCTCTATATGAAAAGGATGCTTTATTTAGAGGATTCAGGAAGTCGAAGCGTTGCCTTCTATCAGCTCACAAACACAGAGCAAGCATCAGGAAGTGCACAAAAATGAACTTACTATTCCTACGTGGAACAAGTGCCAATGGTTACACCAAGTTTGCTTTCAACCTTGCAGAACTCCTTGCCAGCCCCTGCAGACTTGTTAATCAGGCAGCGTCTCCTGGGGTTTCTTTTCTGTTTGGCTGCCTAAAAATGAAGCCTTTTCCCTACAGAACAGACACACTTACATCGTTTGAATTCTCCTCTTTTGCTGCCTGTCGTAAGATTTCTGAAGGTTCAAACCTGAAAATGGGGGGTGGGAGAAGGAAGTAAATCACCTTCATAGAAGGAAATTAATATAAATAGTCTCATTTTTCATCTGCCTTTTCTGCTTTTCAGTCCTAACCACAACCTGTGTAATAGAACTCTAAGCACATCTGTAAAACATAAGGACTGTGATTACACAGCAATTGTGTGGTTTGGGTCCTGTCATTAATACCCTATTACCAGCTGAGGGGCTGACCCTATGGCAGTGGCTGCAGCCTGGCTACAGCACAGTTAATATACAGCAGCTCTTTAAAATAATTATATATGAAACCATATAAATGAGGATGAGCATTTTGATGGTTACATCTCAGTCAAACTCGATTATCTTCATTTTGGAGTACAAAAAAAAAAAGGTTACAAAAGTTTCACCAAAACTTCCACAATGAGGAAAAGTCCAAGAAAATTAACAGCTCTAGGGAGATGCTTAAAAACACAACTATAGGATAAAGCAGCAGCTGTTAGCATCCCTGAAGAGCACAGCTGCTGGATTAAAATAAGCAGGAAAATCTCTGTCATTGGACTATAGCTGCAATTTAATTGCAAACACAAAAGTGTACCTGAGGAACATGTCCCTACCTTTCTTATTGATTTATTTTATCTTTTAGCTTGTTTTGTTTTGTTTCAAACACTCATAAGCTTTGCATTTTAGGGCTGCTTAAAAAGCCTTGCGCTTATGCTTCTCCAATCAGGGGGTTTTTTGTCCCTTATTGAAGAACTTTTCCAAAATTCAAAGACAAAAAAAGGCCTCTGCCAGTAAAAAGATAGATATGGAATTACAGACATCATTAAAATACTACTGTCTGTTTGGATTCCCAGACTGGAGTCTCTCTCTTCCTAGACCTCCAGAATGCAGTGAATTGAAGCAAAAATCTTATCTAAAAGCATGCTGAGTCCTGAACTGCTAAATTCACTTGGGACTTTAAAAGGAAAAAAAAGCCTAGATATTAATCACATGGAAATGCCTGATCTGCTTTTTCATTTAGGGATGCTTCGTGCACGTACCGCTGTCCCCCACCACCCATCAATATTTTATGTTCTACTAGTAGCATAAGTCACGAGTCACCAAACAGATGACACCAGAAAAGTCTGCATTAAGTTCATGCCTTGTCCCCGAGGAGTTGGAGTTTGTTTGGTTTTTTTACAATATGTTCCTCATTTGGGTATCTTCCTTAAATACTTCAAAAGTTAGCATAACACAGCTGAATCCTGGAAAGCTGAGACATGCAATTTCATATCCTCCAGCATGGCAACACTTAAATAGATAAGTGATGGGCATACTTCAAGAAAACCCTGTTTCAGTGCTATACAAAAACTAAATCAGTGGAATGACATCCTATTTCTCAGTAACTTGCAAAATGCTTTGCATCTTAGTAGTACACTTAGAAATACAGGCACATTTAGGAAATTAGATTTTTAACTAGTCTGTAGGCAACCACAAAGAAGCACATGAAAAAAAAAGCAGAAACATTACCCATCGTTTCCATTTTGTCAGTCTGAAAAAGGAACGTTAGCAGCAGGTTAAGTTATTCTGCTAGTGAAAGGGGTTTTTGTTTAAAGGGTACAGAAGAAATCACTGCATCACAGAGAATTTTTAGGGGTTGGAAGGGGCCTCAAGAGATCATCGAGTCCAAACCCCCTGCCAAAGCAGGTTCCCTAGCTCATATTGCACAGATAGGCATCCAGACGAGTCTTGAATATCTCCAGAGAAGCAGACTCCACCACCTCCCTGGGCAGCCTGTCCCAGGGCTCTGTCACCCTCACTGTGTCAAAGTTCTTCTGCATGTTGGTGCGGAACTTCCTGTGCTCCAGTTTACAGCCATTGCCCCTTGTCCTGTCTCCACAGACCACTGAAAAGGGGCTGGTCATTTCCCCCTGTCTCCCACACTTCAGATATTTATAAACATTGATCAGATCCCCTCTCAGTCTTCTTTTCCCAAGGCTGAACAGCCCCAGTTCATTCAGCCTTTCCTCATAGGGGAGATGCTCCAGGCATCATTGTAGCCATCATCCATCATCTTTGTAGCCCTCCACTGGACTCTTTCCAGGAGATCCCTGTCTTTTTTAATGAAGGGAGCCCAGAACTGGACACAATACTCCAGGTGGGGCCTGACAAGGACATAGTAGAGAGGGAGGATCACCTCCTTAGACCTGCTGGCCATGACCCTTTTGATGCATCCCAGGATCCCATTGGCTCTCTCAGCCACCAGGGCACACTGCTGGCTCATAGCCAACCTGTCATCAACCAGGACCCCTAGGTCCTTCTCCAGAGAGCTCTTCTCCAGCAGGTCATCCTCCAGCCTGTACTGATACAGATGGTTATTCCTCCCCAGGTGCAAGACTTTACACTTGCTTTTATTAAACCTCATCTGGTTTCTCCCTGCCCAGCTCTCCAGCCTGTCCAGGTCTCACTGGATGGCAGCGCAGTGTTCCTGCGTGTCAGCCACCCCTCCCAGCTTTGTATCATCAGGTACTTGCTGAGGGTGGATGCTATTCCCTCATCAAGGTCGTCGATGAAGATATTAAACAGGACTGGACCCAACACCGAGCCCTGGGGAACACTGCTAGTCACAGGCCTCCAGTCAGACTCTGCTCCACTGATCACCACCCTCTGAGCTCTGCCTGACAGCCAGTTCTCAACCCACCTCACTGTCAACACATCGTAGGCAAGGAAGTGGTGGGAATTAGCAAATAAGAATAAAATTTAAAAATGCATACATATACATTTAGGCACTGTACCTGACAGTGTCTCCTCAGTACACCCCAGTAACGTTAAACTGCTGGCTGAAAACAGGTAGGAAACAAAAGTCAAGCCTGGTATCTGAGATCAGCACTGTTGGCACCTCTGTTTCGCAACCATGACTCCACCTGTGGGAACTGCCGTCCTTTTCAGTGGCAGGGACATCTCTACCTATTTTCTCATCATGGTACAGTTTGGTCTCCAAGAGCTAGGAGAAAAACATACTTCATGTGGCAATCAGAGCCTCCAGAAATCCCCCAAACTGCACCCCTGCCAGCTGGAGCCATGGGGCAGCTGCCTGAGAATGCAAAAGGGGAGTATGCAGCTGCTTCCACAGATGCAGCAGAATGGAGCCTAGTGAAGATACTGCTGAACCACTCTCCAAGATCTTGAAGGTGGGAGATGTGGTTCATACTCAGTGTCACTTTTGCTAAAGTAATATGATACATCAAAAAAAAAAAAACCCAACCCAAAACTAAACCAACATTTCTGCAGAGTGCCAGTGCTGTGCTGAACCCACCCCTGCTCCCAGCACGTGCTGCAAAGCTACTTCTGATCTGCAGCACAATGGTGCCCCAAGCTTTCATTTGCCCCTCACCCATCTCTTCCTACCCACCACCCTTGTCTACCTCCTGCTTTCAGTCTCTAACAGCAAGGCCACTCCATCTTTCCATAGCAGGGACAGGTAATGTCTGTCTGCTGCTGCCTCATGATGTCCTTGGTTGCTCCTTGCCAGCCCCTGGCTCAGGCACACCACCTACAAACATCATGGAGCACAGAGAATTTTGGAAGCAGTGGAGAAAAGAAGCCCTCCTCCAGCATCAAGCATCTTTCAGTGCATTTTGATAGATAAAAGTTTCCTCTTGGCTGTCCCATCTGAAAAACTGGTTTATCCCCCATTCCCCCAGTATGTAAGCACCACGTTAATGAACATATCATGACAAATTCAAAGTGAGAAAGCAAAGTACTAGCTGAGGAGGGTTAGAGCACAGGGGAGGCACAGAAGGTACCTGAGAAGACATTTAGTCAGAGAAACGGTCATTTAGGAAGATTTAGTTATTTTGTGAACCAGCTGAGCTGTTGAACCACTTGCAGAGAAGAAGGAGACACCGGTGCTTAACCTGCCTAGTTACCTTGCAAAGTCTGAGAGGTACCTACCTGAATCTGAAACGCTATTATTGAAAAGAGTGTTACATGATACCTCCAGAAGAAGTGGCAATGCACAGTGGTGGCATCTCCAAGTGCCAAGTTGGTGCCTAAACCACCAAGAAGTTCTGGCACTAGAAGCCTGTCTGGATCTCGTATTTTAACCCCAAGGACACAACAAGGGGAGGTTGTTTTGTTTTAAATTCATCCTACAGAAAGAAAGAAAGAATGCAGACTTGATTGACTGGTGTTGTCCTCTACAGACAAACTGGAATTATTTGTGTTCCAGTTGCAGTGTCTGTTCATCAGAACAGATGCTCAGAAAGCATGCAGGATAAGAAGCAGACAGCCCAGAGGAGCCGGCTATGGCAGGTCAGGGACAGGATGTTCCTCCACAGTAAATATTCCCTCACCAAGGTCTGTGTGTGGGGCAGAACCATAGGAGGAGTGCCAGGATCGATGTGGTTTGTGTTCTGTGGTATGAGTTTTCATTTTTATTTTTACAGCTAGCATGGAAGTATGAGATATATATATTTGTTGTTGTTGATGATGCTTAAGTTCAGAGTTTATATTACAAGGTGGCAAACCCTAGAGAAAGGCTGTCATACACATGGCAGAGAATGACCTCCTGCATGGGGGAGGTGCCATGTTGGCTCAGCCAGGGCTTTGAAAACTGCCCTGTGTGCAGCATGTACTCACATCCCTCCCTTCCCTGGGTGAAGAAACCACAGGTTACTGTGCAGAAGAAGGAAGTTTGTTGCTTTTTCTTTGGCTGCCAAAGGAATACCTGGTATTTATTCTCCTCAGTGCAGTAGTACTTTGGAGCCCTTGTCAGTCATTATGACACTAGCATGCTGGACGCCGTGCAACCAGAGCAGGCAGCAATTCAGCCTCTACATAAACCTCAGGCAAGGATGAGGAAAGAGTAATGACAAACTGGTGATCAAGTGCCCGTATTGTTTAGTCCCTGACATACAGAAGAATTTTTACCATTTTCCATGGGCTTTTATTCAAGTTGCTCATGGGGGTGTGGTGCTCATGGGGGTGTGGTGCCCACGGGGCTGCCCCAAACACCCACATGCATGCACATACACAGCCTTACCTGCTGACAAATCTCTTTACATCTCCCCACATCAGGTTGCTGGCTTTACCTGGCCAAAATGTCCCCGAGCTCGCTGCAAAAGTCTTACACTTTATTTTCAGAAAAAAATACCAGTGCAACATAGGACTTTAACAGCAAAGAGAGATCTCCCCAAAAATGGAAAGTAGGATTCAAATTAAGGGGAACACCCAGCAAATAAAGGAGCCGGTTTCGGGGGTTTTAGCAAAGTTAAAGATTAATGGGAAACACCATAAAGAGAGAGCGTGAGGGCTCGTGTCTGGGTTTAGCTGGCTCTGCACCACATGAAGCTCCGAGTAAGTGAACTACACCAAGTTGCTGCTGGATGCTCTCAACTAGTAGCAAATCAGCTACGTTTCATTATTTCTCACTGATGCTCTTACTGGAAGTTCATTCATTCGACTCATTTTTAAGCAAAGTATTTTCTGTACCCAAATGGCAAACAAATCCCTGATTAAATGGAGAGATAGCGTACCCAGGCGATTTGCATCTATCTAACTGCACCTCAAGTCATATAATTAGGCATTGTAACACCATTGCAAAGGCCTTGAACTGAAATTCCCCCAAAGTCAAATCGAGTAATTGCTGGGAAATGAGGTTACTAATTTATTTTTTAATATTGCTCCCTGAGGGGTGCTGTGATGCCTGAAGGTCCCCGGTCTCCAAAACAGGTGTAAATTTAACACTAACCTTTTCCACATTATTTTACATTTACTGATATGAAAGCATGTTGCAGTGGGGAGTTTTTTCTCCCTCCCAAGTCTGTGTGCATGAGTCCACTTTCACTCCCTAGCTATGAAAACCAAGGGGCAGACAAGGCCAGAAGCAGAATGATGTCCCCTGAGTGCTCCTTGCTTGGCCTTCACAGTGAAACGCAACAACCCGCTGCTGACAACTGCGCTCCTGGCATCAGCGCTTGCATCCCAGCCCACGGGCTCTGCAGCATAGGTCCTCACTCCTAAGACCAGCAAAGTGATCCCATTTCCACATCCACAGAGGTCTCGCCTCTGCACTTCCTCCCAGAAGCGCTGGGGGTAAGGCAACAGCTCCAAACCTGCACAAGGCAGTGGCGGGCAGGACAGGCAAGCTGTGACTGCTCTTCGACAAGCATCAAAATGGGATTTATGTGGCAGTTACTTGGAAAAGGGAGGCATTACTAATCATGGCTTGGATTAGAGACAGGAAAAAAAGTGAAGTGAATAGGACTTGGAGTGGAAAATAGTTCAGTTTGTGGTGTGGCACATTTTTTTTTCTCCTCTCTCAACATTTATTGATGATCATTCAAAAACATTTGTTTCTAACTGCAGCATGTCCTCCAAAAGCACTCTGTGGTTAATAAGTCTCCCATTCCACTGACAACCTTCACCACTGCATTTGAGGAGCCAGCTTCCTTGGGTTTGCTGCCCAGTCTGCCCAAAAACACCTGGCCTTAGACTTGGGGAAACTAACTCCCAGCTGGGGGGCAACAGGCCTGACGTTGACAAGGGACGAATCATTCTGTACTCCATGCTGAACTGTTCTTACTTGCCACCTGCCTAACACGAGAGTCCTACATATGCAGACAAATAAACTAAACTTCTAGAAGAACAATTCCAAGGCATGCCTCAAAATGAAGCCCCTCCTCCTTCCCAGTTCCCACAAGCTTGTCTGTCTCCGACCAGTCCAGAATTACAAGCTGAGGTGTCTAAAAACAGGACTTCCCCCCCTCCAACTAGCATTTGCCCTGGGATGAGGGTTGGACTGCAGCCAGATAAACCACTGGAAGAGGGGGGGAACATTCTTTCCAGACCCTCCAAGAGTATGGTCCTAATGCTCACTAACAGAGTGGTACAGGGGTTGTTCAAGGGTTGACACTTTTCTCCTGTTTGGAGGAAAACAAGGAGCAAACCAGACAGTGGCTGTATTCCACTGCATAAACCTCAGATTGGCCCAGACCTCGTGTAGGGGTGCAGTTCTGTCCCTCCACTCCAAAATGATGTATTAGAATGCAAAGAGGATCAGAGAAGGGCAACAGCAGTACAAGAGTTTCCGTTAACAACGCTACGACATCAGAAATTCCACACTGAGCACACAAACATCCTTCAAGTTTAAAGATGACTGAGGGGGGCTGTGGTAGTCTGCCACATCAGGGTGGTGTGTGGAGAGCTTCCAGAGACTGATGTTTTCCCCTCTCCACTAGTACAACTACTAAGAGGTGCAGAGTGAAGCCCCATAAAGGAGCCAGACACAGAACAAAGGAAAGGCATGCGGTCCTTCGCACAAGAGGCAGTGCATCTGCAGAGCTCCTTCCCCAGGATACAGTGAGTTGCCAGAAGTTTATATAGGGTCACAGAGAGACCAAAAAAGTTCACAGAAATCTACCAAGAATTGCTGTAAACAGAAACATCTCGTCCG
The DNA here is from genome assembly GCA_020800305.1 of Porphyrio hochstetteri. Lineage (NCBI taxonomy): Eukaryota > Metazoa > Chordata > Aves > Gruiformes > Rallidae > Porphyrio > Porphyrio hochstetteri. Next base: position 76,997,209 of record CM036905.1, on the reverse strand, counting down.
GCTCATGGATTTTGTGAATTGGCTGGAGGAGCAAGCATCACTGCATACATACCTTATTCTTGCTCACCTGGCATCCACCTCTGGCCATTACTGGGGGAGGATGCTGAGCCAGGTGACTCACCTGAGTTGGTCACTGTTGAAGGCAATGGCTAAACTTTCACTTGTTTTAACAGCTCTGGACTTAAATACATGTAACTCACTTAGAAAGGTTAAGTTTATAAAGCAAGCTACAAAGATCATTTGGCATGCAGCTTGCAAAGCCAAGCCAACTATCATCAGCTGAACTTACCCAAAGAGAATCCACCAAGTTAAAAAATATCTATAGATATAGGAGAGACTCCCTCTACCTATATGGAGAGTGACTCTCATTCATACCAGAGGACAGAATTCTCTTTGGGATTTGCCCTCAGCCTCAGATGAAGCCTGGGAGGGAGCGATCAGGCTCTGCAGTACTGTTGAATGGTTTCATGCAGTGAGATTCAGACTGCTTTGTAACCTGCATGCCAAATTCTGTTCTCCATAATATCAGGCAATCCTGTTTGCTTTTAGCTGGGTTGTCTCCTGCTTTAAAAAACCAAACCAAAACAAAAAGACCAAAAAAACCCCACCATGGAAATAACTACACAGAGAGACTTAACTGCCTAAGAAATGCTTCCCATGCTGGAATTTCCTTGAGGCTAGTTGGAGGTATTGTCCTGTTCCAAGGGTTGGCTCTGAGCACAGAATCACAGAATTATCAAGGTTGGAAAAGACCTAGAAGATCATCCAGTCCAACCATTCACCTATTACTACTAGCTCCCACTAAACCATATCCCTCAATACAACATCCAGTCTTTCCTTGAACACCCCCAGGGTTGGTGACTCCACCACCTCCCTGGGCAGTGCATTCCAGTGCCTGACTACCCTTTCTGAGAAGTAGTGCTTCCTAATGTCGAGCCTGAATCTCCCCTGGCGCAGCTTGCTACCATTCCCTCTAGTTCTGTCACTGCCTACACGGGAGAAGAGGCCGACCCCCAGCTCACCACAACCTCCCTTCAGGAAGTTATAGAGAGCTATAAGGTCTCCCCTAAGCCTCCTCTTCTCCAGGCTGAACAATCCCAGCTTCCTCAGACGCTCCTCGTAAGGCCTGTGTTCCAGACCCCTCACCAGCTTAGTAGCCCTCCTCTGAACGCGTTCCAGAGCCTCAATGTCTTTCCTGTAGTGAGGGGCCCAAAACTGAACACAGTACTCGAGATGCGGCCTCACAAGTGCTGAGTACAGGGGGACAATTACCTCCCTGCTCCTACTAGTAACACTATTTTTGATGCAAGCCAGGATGCCGTTGGCCTTCTTGGCCACCCGCGCACACTGTCGGCTCATGTTCAGCCGTGCATCAATCAGTACCCCCAGGTCCATTTCCTCCACACAGTCCTCCAGCCACTCCGCCCCAAGCCTATAGCGCTGCCTGGGGTTGTTGTGGCCAAAGTGCAGGACTCGGCATTTGCTCTTGTTGAACCTCATGCCATTGGCTTCAGCCCAGCTCTCCAGCCTGTCCAGATCCCTCTGTAGGGCCTCGCTACCCCCAGGCAGATCCACACTCCCAGCCAATTTAGTGTCATCTGCAAACTTACTGAGGGTGCACTCAATGCCCTCATCTAGGTCATCAATAAAGATATTGAAGAGGACAGGCCCCAGCACCGACCCCTGGGGAACACCACTCGTGACCGGTCGCCAGCTGGATTTAACTCCATTTACTACCACTCTCTGAGCCCGGCCCTCCAGCCAGCTCCTTACCCAGCCGAGGGTGTACCCATCCAAGCCACGGGCTGCCAGCTTCTGCAGGAGAATACTGTGGGAGACAGTGTCAAAGGCTTTGCTGAAGTCTAGGTAGACCACATCAACAGCCTTTCCCTCATCCAGCAGATGGGTCACTAGATCATAGAAGGAGATCAGGTTGGTCAAACAGGACCTGCCCTTCATGAACCCATGCTGGCTAGGCCTGATCCCCCGGCCATCCCGCACATACCGCATGATCTCCCTCAAGACTATCTGTTCCATAACCTTCCCTGGAACCGAGGTCAGGCTAACAGGCCTGTAGTTCCCCGGATCCTCCTTACAACCTTTCTTGTAAATGGGAGTCACATTGGCAAGCCTCCAGTCTTCTGGGACCTCACCAGTCAGCAAGGAGGACTGATAGATAATGGAAAGCGGCTCGGCTACCACCTCTGCCAGTTCCCTCAGCACTCTCGGGTGGATCTCATCCGGCCCCATGGACTTGTGGCAGTCCAGTTGGAGTAGGAAGTCTCTGACTGTTTCTTCCAGAATCACAGGGGAGTTAGCATGCTCCCCAGCTGAGACTACCAGGTCAGAGAGAGGGGTACCCTGAGGATCTGTTTGACCTTTAAAGACAGCAAATATCTCATCATTGCCTGCAGCACCACCAGTGAGAAGTGACACTGAGGGCAGTGGCCTGCCAGCTCCCAAACCAAACCTGGGGTCTCAGGTGTGCTATGGGAAGGACTGCCTCATGAGTTTAGGTTGTGTGTACAAAATGGGTCTCAGAGCACTGCAGCAGAGCCAGTCCCCACCACCACCTCCTGCAAACCTTGGACAAAACTTTCCCTCACCCTTGAGTTGGAATTTAGATGGAGCAAAGACTGATGAATTTCATTTCTTGTAATCTCAATAAGGAGAAACACTCCTGATACCCTGGCAGGGCAAGCTTGCCTGCTCCTGTGTCACAGGAACCAGCTGTAGAGACAAGATGTTTCGCTCAGATTGTTCTCTGTAATTACCTAGGCTATCTCGTGTTTACCTTGGTGGAAACACCAGTACATGCAGAGCATGGAGCATACATCTCTCTTTTACCTGCACTGGCAAAAACACAGAGTGAAGATGGAGAGATTACAAAGAAAGCCTTTTCAGCGTTCTGCCTCTGCTGCTCTGAAAACCCTAGGAATTTGAGAGCAAGGATGTGCATAGACAGGTCTGGAGAGCTTTAAGCAGCTGCTGGCTTTGCCAGCTCACCACCTCCTTCCAGCTGCACCCAGCCAAGAGGGAGAATGTGGCATCATCAGTTTCCTTTTAAAAAAAAAAAAAAAATGGGTGATGAAAAAAAGCACAGCCTTGTTACCCTGCCACAGAGCAGCTCCTCAAGGAGCACAGCTCTTGAAAGCCAGGGCTGCAAACAGGGGACTGAGGGATGTGGTTTCTGCCATGCTGGGGATGAGGTTTCTGTCTCTGGGAAGTAGGGGTCCTTCCCTCACCTGCCTCTGGGTTCTCTTCAAAGCTGTAAGCTGCTGCATCATTTTCAGAGCCATTTTATCCTCTACCAGCAATGCTGGGCTGAGCCGTGGTGCACAGAGTCATCTGCAGACCTCTTCTCTCATCACTTGTCCCCAGGTGATCACGAGGCACTCGGTTTAGGGGTGGCACACTGTTGTGGGGAGAAAAAGACAAACCTCAGGGGTTGAGTAAGGATGGTACTGGGACTGCAAGGAGAGAGGGAAGTAACAACAATGGAACTTCTAACAGAACAAATTTAGCCTTAAAGAGGAGGCTGAGGGGAGACCTCATCACCACCTACAACTACCTGAAAGGAGGTTGTAGAGAGGTGGGTGATGATCTCTTCAGCCAGGTGACAGGACATAAGACAAGGGGAAATGGCACAAAGCTGTGCCAGGGCAGGGTCAGATTCGATGTTAGGAAAAAATTCTTCACTGAAAGAGTTGTCAGGGCCTGGAACAGGCTGCCCAGGGAGGGGGTTGAGTCACCATCCCTGAATGTGTTTAAAAGACGGATAGATGAGGTACTTCAGGATATGATTTATCATAGGACAGGAATGGTTGGACTTGATGATCTTAAAGGTCTTTTCCAACCTAGTGATTCTGTGTGTGTAATGTACAAGACTGGTGATACATGATGCAGTTTCTCACTGAACAATACAGCTCAGACCTGTCACAAAGCTGGATCGTTCCCAAACTGCACATACTGGAGCTGCACCACCCCTCCCTGACTAGGCCCCTTTTATACTGAGCATGATGTCATGTGATAGGAAACAGCCCTTTGGTTAGCTTCAGTCACCTGTCCAGGCTCTGTCCCATCCTAGCTTCTGAACATCATCCACACCTTATCCTATACCATCTATGTCATATACAGATCCAACAATTCCCTTAATCATCATTTTTCACTGCTTAAAGACAGATTTAAATATACACACACACACACACACACACACACAGAGCTATCATTCCCTTAGTCTATGAGCCATCCATCTAAAGTATTGCTGAGGCCAGTTCTAGCTCCATCATTGCAGCACTCATCCTTCATTAATTTGGGTGATTCCTACTGTAACACACCATTGATACAGCATATGGCAACTGTAGCATTGCTGACATACAATGGCAGGGTTGTTTAGCAATTGACCATTTCTACTTTATCAGCTGTTCTCACACAAAATCAGATCCCCTTGAGGTACATATCACCTTTCTCCATCCTTCCACATCAGCCACCAAGTACACTGGGTGCCCTGAGCAAAGGATGTTAGGAAATCCCATGGGTGGGTTTGCATTTGCCTGAATCAGGGATAACTCAGACTGTCTTCCCCACCACGCTCTTCATATACACTATGGAGACTTCATCTCCTTCAATTGGGCATGGCCAGCTTGATTGGTAGACCCTCTAAAGTTAAGTTACCAGGTGGCCTTTGCTACATATCCATGATAATTTCTAGAATTCCTGGGCAATTGGGGTTTCATATTTGAGCCCGTTGTGTAATCAGTGTGACCCACTTACTCCACATAGCATCAGACACACGATGTGTAGAGGGGAGCCTCCCTTTGAACAGCCACCCCAGCACCAGCAGTTGAGGTGCCAGAAGGAGCTGGACTTCAGTACCAATCATTTCTGAAGGGGATCAACCCCCCATCTGATGCTGCCAGTATTTCCTTTTCTGTTGGAGTGTAACGGGCCTCAGGTTCTCTGTGGCCCCAACTCCAAAACCCCAGCAGTCAGCCTCGAGTCTCCCTTGGGGTTTTCTGCCAGAGACTCCAGGTGGGGCCGTTCTCCCTGGCTGTGGTAGAACATGTTTCTTACATCTGGTCCTGCCCAGACTGGCCCAAGGGCTACTGCATGGACTGTCTCCTGTTTGATTTGTTTGAAGGCTTGTTGCTGCTCAGGGACCCACTGGAATTCGTTCTTCTTCCAGGTTACATGACAGAGAGGCTCTGCCTTCACCAGGAACTCACAGCATGAAAGGAAGCTCGTGTTTCCCTTCTGTTGGTCAGTGGAGACACAACTGCTGTTTTGTTGATCACACCCATTGCAATCTGATGTCCATCCTGCCATTTTATTCCTGAAAACTGGGTCTCCTGTGCAGGTCCCTTGACCTGACTTCATTTTATGGCAAAACCAGCTTTCAGAAGGATTTGGACTGTGTTCTTTCTCAGAAACTTCCTTTGCTGTCTTGCCCTATATGATGATGTCATCAATGTATTGTAGGTGCTCTGGGACTTCACCTTTTTCTGGTGCAGTCTGGATCAGCCTGTGGCAGATAGTGGGGCTGTGTTCCCACCCCTGGGGCAGTTGATTCCAGGTGTACTGGGCACCCCTCCCAGTGAAAGCAAACTGTGGTCTGCAACAGGGACTGAGAAAAATGCATTAGAGATACCAGTTGTGGTGTACCACTTGGCTGCCTTTGATTCTACTTTGTATGGAAGTTCTGGCATGTCTAGCACAGCAGCACTCACGGGTGACGTGACTTCAATTCAGGCTACAATAGTTTATTGTCAGCCTCAACTCTCTGTTGGACTTCTGCACTGGCCATATGGGACTGTTAAAGGGTGAGTGGGTTCTGCTGACCCCTCCATGACTCTCCAGTTGACAAATGAGCTTCTGGATGGGGATCAGGAGTCTCATTTTTTCTGTCTACCACTGTGGTAGCAATTGGCACCTGTTATCCTTCAGCAACCCCACAACAGATGAGTCCTTGTAGAGTCTGGGCAAAGACAACAATAGCTCAGTTTCCTCTATCTCCAAGCCAGCTATTCCAAAAGCCCACCAGTACCCTTTTGGGTCCTTAAAATGCCCTCTCCAGAGGAAGTCTATGCCCAGTACGCACAGAGCCTTTGGGCCAGTCACAATGGGGTGTTTTTCCCAGTCATTCCCAGTTAGACTCAATTCAGCCTCCAACAGAGTCAACTGTTGGGATTCCCCCATCACTCCAGAAATACAGATGGGTTCTGCCCCTTCATGGTTCCATGGCATTAGGGTACACCCTGCACTGGTGTCCACTAAAGCACTGTACTCCTGTGGGTCTGATGTGCCAGGCCATTAGATCCACACAGTCCAATAAACCTGGTTGTCCCTCTCTTCCACCTGATTGGAGGCAGGGCTCCTCTAATCCTGCTCATCCTATTCATTTCTCAGTTCTTGCAAAAAGGACTTAGAGGTCCCTTCACGAGGATCATGCATAGGATCAGGGCTTCCGCTTGGTCTGGAGAACTGTCCACTGAAAACTGGAGCAGCGTTTTTCCTGGAAGAATCCCTTTTTGTGACTGCTTTACCTTGCAACTCATGTGCCTGTAAGGCCAAGGTAGGCTATCCATTCCACTTCCTCATGTTCTCTCTGTGACCCCACAGGTAAAACCCCAGGGTGCCTCATGGTATGTACCCCTCTATACCCTGCCTCTTGACCAGAGGAACCCTTACTCCTAATAGCTGCAATACTGGTCTGTACAGGTGAGGAGTAGGACATGTCCTCTTTGAGTTGCTGGACTTCCTCGGACAGCTTCTCCACAGCTGAGATGAGGGAGGAAGACTTTCTCCATATTGCTGGAGTTAGCCAGCCTCTTCGGTTTTCCAGTCCATCACTGCCAGTGAGTTGCCATATAATGACAGTGTGCTCAGTACAATCTTATGCCACATGGGTTGGGTACGTCGGACTTCGTCAGGACCGGTGGGTAAGCGTGTGCTGTCCGGATTATAACCATCTACTTCATGGCCAAATCACAGGTACTGGATACCTCACTCCATAGTGGTCCACATGCCTGGCCACCATGCAGCATCTTCACTGATGAACACCTTTCCCTCACGCTTGACAGAAGTCACCTCCAGAGGCTGAGGGCTTGGGTCTTTTTCCCTTGTGAACTTGTGTCCTGGGTTTGTCTAGGATAGGGTTAATTTTCACTGGAATTTGGGATGAGACACAACTTGAACAGGTGACCTGGACCAGCCAAAGGGGGTAATCCAAACCAATGAAGACATGCTCACTATAAAAAGGGGCTATTAGGGGAGGGGCAGTGTGGCTCGAGGACATCCAAGGGACTTTGTCAATGCCCCTTTCCCTAGCCAGGGATCCAAGCAGATTAGCCTCCCTACCCTCTAATTCCAGGCTGCTGGCCCCGTTGTCCCAGCATTGGAGCAGCCAGGTGATAATGTGCTTGCCTGGAAGGCGGCTGAAATCTTTTCACAGCTCACTTGGGGACAGGAATATGATTATTAATCACATTAAAAAGATGTGGTCCAAAGTATGGACAGGACAGGAAGACACCATACAAACATTAGCTTAAGCTCACAACCACTGATGTTATCATATCCTAAGTTGATCCCACACAATAAAATGAGAATCCAGGCCCCTCTCCCAGAGATGATAAACTGCACCAGAAGGAGTACATACAGAGTACCGGTTTACATCCTGCAGCCACATGACCAAACACACCACTGCTCTGACCAAAGACCAGTTAAATAATACAATGAATGCTTCACACAGTTTTGGTTTTAACGTGATTGGGTCAGATCTGCTGTTATCCTGACATTTGGTGCCCAATGTGGGGCATGAGAAAGGACTGTCATGGTTCAGTCCCCGCTGGCAGCTAAGTACCCCGCAGCCACTCACTCACCCCCTCCCTGGCAGGATGGGGAGGAGAACGGGAAGACACAGGCAAGCCTCAAGGGTTGGGGTAAGGACAGTACTGTGACAGCAAGGGGAGGGGAAACAAAACCAGCGGGACTTAGAATATATAAGACTGGGGATATGCAATGCTGCTCCTCACCAAACTGCACCACCCATTCTGCATGCTTGAGACCTTCCCTCAAGCCAGACCATACCCAAGCCTCACATCCCCAAGCCACAGGTCCTAGAGCCACACTGCCCCTCCCCGAATAGCCCCCTTTTATAGTGAACTTGTCATCATTGGCATAGATTACCCCCTTTGGCTGGTCTGGGTCACCTGTTCAAGTTGTGTCTCATCCCAAATTCCGCTGAAAATTAACCCTCTCCTAGACAAACCCAGGACACACACGTTTACAGTCCAAATACCTCATTTGGCCTAGGGAAAATGCTGAGGATTTACATCCCAACTGAAGCAACTCCACTTTTTGTTTTCACAACAGCCACCTAAAGATTGCTTGGGGGATCTCTGGGAGCTCTCCAGCTTTGCTGAAGGGCAAAGAGAAAGTGGGTTCGTCTTGCTCAGCACATGTCTGACCCCCTCCAGCCAGCTGGTTCCATCAGCTCTCCCACCTCTGCATTTAGCTGCTCCAGTACCAGTCAGTCCTTGTATCACCCGTGTCCAGAAACAAGAGGTGGAGGTCTCAGTCTCTCCACACATGCCCATGCTCTACTGTGCATCACTGAGGCAAAACTGCAGTCCTCAGCTTTTCTCATCGCAAGTGATGTAATAGGGTTGACAGTAACTCATATGGAGGAGACAGAGTTCAATCAAACAGGCTGTGCCATTCAAAGCCAAAAATGCAGTTAGCAGAAAAAAAAAAGCAAGATTTCAACCTTTTACCTGTCTATATGCAGGTGGGGGAAGGGAAGGGGAGCACAGGAACTTCTGTAAAAGCACAAAGGGAATTTTTACAAGACAGTTTCTGAGGTTCAAAAGAAAGGAAAAAAAATAGTTTAATGTTAACAGACATTCTGTTCCCCAGGTAGCAGATGTTATTTAAATCATCAAATACTTAGAAAGAAAAAACTTTTAGCTGAAGCTGAAGTTGTCTCAGAACACAAGTTACAGTAGGGCAGACTATGACCACAGCATCTGCTACTCCACAGCAACTTTTGACTCTTCCAGTCTCTGTCCACTTCCCCTGCACTTTCTCAGTGGCATTTCCATGGTCTCATCACTTGCCTCTTTTCCACCCTGTGTGGCCACTGGAGTTTTCCTTCTCCATTCTCAGCTCCTGAGCTTGCTTCAGTGCAAGCAAAGCCACCAGCCAGGCTAGAGCAGATCAAAAAACCCAAGCTTTTCAGTATCCAAAATTACTCCAAAGTAGGGAAGAGCAGTTTGCCCATACTCTGCCAATGGCACGGACAGTGAAAGGTCGTTTCCCCAGAGTACTTCATTGGAAGAGTCACTGACAAGGTGAACAGCCCAGCAGAAAAACCTGATCCATCTTACAACATTATCTTCCTTATTTTCCGCCCTTTTCCAGTAAATCTGTTTGGAGACTACAGTGGAATAAACATTTCTGGAGAAGTCTTCAAACATGAAACCAGCACAAAGCCTACAGCAGCTCCTTAAGCTCTCAAAATAAAGTGTTTTGTTTACAGGTGTCAAATTCCCGAGGACAAATATTCATCTCACTTACTATTTAATTTCCTGAGCTGTAATTTATCTACTGAAAACAGAGCTGGTTTATTTCCATATATATCAGTTCTCCAAAAATATTTTTTCCCTCCTCCTTTTCTAAGAGGAGAACCAACACTGAGGATTTCAGACTGTTTTTCCACCCACAGTGTGAAACAAAACCTTAGGCCTGAAGACCACCAAGTTCTAAGGAAAAATCCTTGGCTCCCAACATTGCATCTAGGACAACTCTTCAAAGTTTTTTGAGGAAGCACATCCAACACCAGTATTTTCCTTTCTTTGACACGGGCAATCCTGTGACAACAAACATACATGTACTTTTCCCTCTTTGCAAGAGAGATGCCTTACATGGAAACGCACCACAAAAGTCATTTCTTCAAACACATGCTCCCAAGTTGACACTACCATTGTGATCCCAGGACTTAACTGGAGCCCCTGGCTGTTCCTGGCAAAGTAAGCAGGCTACAGTGCAGTTGGGCTGCTCCTGACATAGGCATAAACTGCTTCCCTGATCCTCCCTACCGGGGCAATCTCACCCTTTCCTTAAGTTACTCAGACAATAGCCCCCCCTTTGCTTGAGGCCACATTGGGCTGGGTTGTAGGGTATGACCATGTAGTAACAAAAATAAAATTTAATGTTGCTCTGGTTACCACAAAGAAAGTAGAAATATTTAAGACTGAAAAAACAAACGGTGCTTTCAGCAGAAATAAAAGCCTTTCCTTGACATACTCGTCAAATGCTGGTAACCACCCACCTCTAATGCCACTCAGCAACGACTTAGGGCTCCTTGTAAAAATATTCTGAGGGAGAGGACTGAAGAAAAAAAAAAGTTATCAGCAGGAATTCTGTTAATTGTCACCGAAAGCCTTTAGCTAAATCATTTCCTGCCCTGTGGATCCAGCTGGAAGCGCTGGCCAGCGAGAAGGCGGACGCACAATCGCGCAGCCCTGCCTGCCGCTCGCTGCCAGACAAACAGAGGAAACTGCATCCTATCATAAATCTGTCAGTCATGGACCAAATGGGTATCATAAGGGTTGGGTTTTTCTTCCCTCCCAATTATCACTTGGCAGACACACAGGAGCGGAGTCTGGAGATAAACTGTTTGTATTGTAGGCTTTTTTTTGGTGGCCCCGTCCCATAAATTCAACTTTTCACAGACCTGATGCCAGAGCAGTGAAAGAGGCTGATCCATCATCGAGGGGATCAGAGGCACCTCAGGAGACCTGTCTGTAGTCATGCTCCCAGACTGATCTGCAGGCTGAGCCTAAAAAGGTTTCTCCCTTAAAAACAAACAAACAAAACCCCAACAAAACTCAAACCAACAGTACTGCCCCTCTTTTTAGGGGCTTTCAATAGATGAACTAAAGATCAATGATAAAGAGCACTGGAATAGGCTGCCCAGGGGGGTGTGGAGTCTCCATCTCTGGAGATACTCAAGACCCATCTGGATGCCTATCCGTGCAATATGAGCTGGGGAGCTGCTTTGGCAGGGGGGTTAGAACCCCTTGAGATGATCTCTCGAGATCCCTTCCAACCCCTATGATTCTATAATATCAAGGAGTATGAAGCTAATTTGTTTAATGCAAGCTGACCATAATTGTTTTGATGTATTGAGGCCTATTCAAGAAACAGGTAATTAACGTAGTAAGAAAACAAAAGCACCCAAGAGTTTCAGCAAGACAAGAACCACAGCCAGACTCCTGTCTCCATACAGTTGGTCCTAAAAAAAAAAAAGGTCAACATTTGCCCAGTGGCCTGGTGCTTGGTTACAGATAAACAGAGGTACAGCCACAAAGTCAACAAACAACCTGGTGGAGTCCACAGGACAGACCAGGGGTCAGGAGAGAAATGGAAGCACCAAGAAGTAAATGGCAGGAGTAACAAAGGAATCTGGGGAAGCAGGGAGGTCTGGAGGCTATCTGGGCACGTTGGGAACGGGGATCGGGGCCAAGAGTGGACAGCAAGATGTGAGGAAAGCCCGTCATGCATGGGTGTGGAAACATTTTGGATGCTGGAGGTTCCCAGGCAGGATCTGGGTGGCTTCCCAACAACAGGCGTCCAAAAGAAAAATAATCACTGAAGCTCTCCATTGGCTGCTGCTGGGGCAAAGCAGGCAAAGGGCAACGCAGCCACAAAGGCAAACACCATCAGCCAAGGCGGGGCTGAAACCCGCCCCTCCTGGCTCTCCATCCAGCACCCAGGCAGGAGGTCACAGTGGTACTCTCACCCTGCTTTTAAAAGGAAACAACAGCAAACTCTGTTACCGTGACAACTTTTAGAGCTGTGACTGTTGCAGGAACAAACATTGTGTATGCAAATAAAAGCATCCAGGCACAACAGCCTGCAAGGAAAAAAAAAAAAAAAAGGCAGAATGCCAGACCAATAGTTGCAAAAATAAGAGCCTGAAGTGAGGTCCCTAGATCTACAGCTAATTCTTCATGGAGTTTTAGCTTCCAGAAGCTCTGAAGGACTTGAACATCTCCTAACAACTTAGCTAGTTTGTCTGATGCCTCATCAGAGGACGAAACCCTGATCTCGAGACCTGGCTCTGGAACTGCAGCCCCATAAAGGGCCGCTGCTGTCTCTTTCTAAGAGCAGTTCCTAAGCTCAGCTACAGGCTTTTTGCTTTGCTTTCCACATAATTTCCTTTCAGGCCAGAGGCATTTATACAAAGTCATTTGTTTTGGTTTTCTCCCATTCCCCAACTTTAACACAATGTATAGTCTAGGGCTGATTCTCATTGCACTGCACCTTACTCTCTGTGCGAGAGCCGTAAGAGTGAATGTGGGTCACACTATCCTTCCTGGCCTCATCTTACATCCAAAGGAATTTTTATAAAAATAAATCAAAATCCACCAACTAATGGGTGCTGATTTGTGCTTCTGGCCAGAGGAGCTCCCTTACCAGAGCACTGAGAACACATCAGTGGTATCATGCAAGGCTGCAGTGCATTGACAGGCCTGTAAGGAATGTGCATGCACAGCCCTTACCTTATGCTTCAGAAACTCACTTCCCTTAGTGTTAAATTCACTTGAAACTTCAAGAGCTGCCTTCCACCTCCCCATCCCCTCCCATTTTTTTTCTCCTATTAGACCGATAAGCCTCAATAAAGACCCTCAAACACCTCAAGTTGAGTTACACATGTACTCACCAGAGTCTTGGAGCAACCCTCAACCCACTCTAAATTCTGATAAGTGGTTTTTCTTTCATAGGAAATATTTAGGGATTAGATTCAATCCCCTATTGAATGTCCTAGCTTCATCACTGATAAATCCTGAGCTTCCTCAATGGCATGAAAGCAGGCTTGTAGCTGCCTCTCTGTAGAGACCTCAGTAACTCCTCAGTCGGTGGTTTCACACACAAGGCAACACTTTTCCCTCAGCTGCGGTTTCTGGAGCAACACCTGGTCTCATCTACAACAGGGAGAAGATTGGCATAAAAATGAAAACTAATAATAAATAAAAATAGTAAGGCAGAATCCCACAGGTAATCACGGGCCAGCCCAGTTGAAGGAAAGGCCAAAGGAAGCTGTCAATGTCATTATCAAATCAAGAATGTCTAGAAATACTACTTTTACCACAACTATCTGTTCTGGGTTTGCAACGATAAGAGTTCATTTTCTTTGTAGTAGCTGGTGTAGAGCTGTGTTTGGGAGTTGGGATGAGAATCATGTTGATAACACATGGGATCTCTTTTTCTTTTTTAAAGAGAAAATTCTTTTAAGCCATGTTGCACTTTTCTCCTACCCTTTTGCTGCTTCCTCAAGCTACCTCTGTTGCAGAGGGTTTTTTTGAAGATACAGATTTTTATCCAGCTCAAGAGCCCTGGGAAACAGCAGGAAGAGCTCACCTGCATGGCCTGGGGGGGGAGCTGAGTGGCACAGAGAACATACAGCCTTTTTAAAAAAAGAAAAAGGAAGGCTTCCAGGAACTGAACTTCCACCACCTTGGTGTCAGGGGGGAACGAAGCTTGTGCAACTGCAGCCCACCCATCCCCTCTGAGAGCCTGATCGTCTCCTCAGCCAAAACCACCTTGACCCTGTTGTTAGCCAGTTTAGAGCATTTGGAAGGGGAGGGGTCTCCAGGACACTTTGAAAAGTATGTACTTTCAAGGGGTTTTTTTGGGTAAAGGACAGAAATCCAAAAGCATGTCCCCACTGAGGAAGGGGAAAGCTGGCGTTGGTGGTGCTCAGCTCTGGCTCCTCACCACCCTTCCCCGCAGATGAGGTGGCAGAGGACAGAGCTGGGATCATTAAGAGAGAAGAAAGGGAACTTCAGAAAGGCCTGAAGGAAACCAGACTCCATTAGCTCTGCTGCTCAGACAGTAATTTGTTCAGTTAATTGCCAAAGTAAAACAAGGACAGAAAGACAAACATCTGAGAAGAAAAACTGGGGATCTTGCTGTAAATTCGCTTCCTACCCCCCATCATCCAGCAGCCTCTCGGTTACTGCAACACAAGAAAGGCACAGGGGCTTCAGCTCTTACCTGTCTGGGTTTGAGAGAGAGTGCACTAATTTAGAGGACTCACTTTAAGTGACACACGGGGTGAAGGAGGGCAGGCAGACCCGTTGCCCCATTTCCAACACCCCTGAAACCACAGTGTCCAAGGTACAGCGCACACCCTAAACCCAGCCAGCCTCTCCTGCGCTGGCAACGCTGCCGCTGCCATGTCCTCTGCCTCTTGATCCCCTCAGGCAGGCCCGAATCAACCCTCCCTATAAGAAAAAGATCCACATCTGATCACAGGGAAATGGGATTTATTATTTTTTTGCCTTCTTTCCAGCAGATAGGAGCCATCTAACATACAGACAGAGCGATGGGAACGGTGTCGGCGCCAGCAGAGGGACAGCAGCGCTGGATTTAGCGGAGTGCTTTGAGCCAAATTCAGGGCTGGTGCCAGGGGAAAGGAGCTCTGTCCCAAACTGTCACATCAACTAAGAGCAAGGCTAAATCAAGCCCATTGAGGGAGACAAAAGAACACTGCGAGGTTATTACAGTGACTCATTGGGAAGGCCGCTGTGGGAAGCCGGCAGCACCGGCTGAATGCAAAAGCTGAGCCTGGGAGCAGCAGCAGCAGCAATGGGCATCATAAATAAGGTTCTGTCAGCACATCCATTATCATAAACCTCATGTGCCCCATTTGATGTGTAACCCAACCCCTCAAATCACAGGAGGCTGGAACTTCACACAGCAGCCTCCGTCCTGCCCCCGTGTTTGTACAAAACTCAGCTCAGTCTCAGGCTCCTGCATCTGACCAAAAAAAGGGCAGAGGGGAAAAAAACACCCTGACAGTACATTGCTAAAGGGTTTCAGTCAGTAGCTCCATTTGCCACTGTCACGGTTTAACCCCAGCCAGCAGCTCAGCCCCACAGAGCCGCTCACTCATCCCCCCCACCAGTGGGATGGGGGAGAGAATTGGAAGAGTAAAAGCAAGAAAACCCCTGGGCTGAGATAAAGACAGATAATAGGGAAAGTGAAGGCACACACATGCAAGCAAAGCAAGACAAGGAATTCATTCACCCCTTCCTGCAGGCAGGCAGGCTTTCACCTGTCCCCAGGACAGCAGGGCTCTGTCCCACACCTAAGAGTTACAGGAGAAGACAAAACTCTATGACTCTAGGCATCCCCCCACTTCTTCCCCCAGCTTTACATGTTGATTTTTCATGTTCCATATGATATGGAATATCCCTTTGGTCAGTTGGGGTCAGCTGTCCCAGCTGTGTCCCCTCCCAAATGCTTCTGCACCCCCAACCAGCTTGATGAGAGGATGGTGTGAGAAGCAGGAGAGCCCTTGGCTCTGCAAGCACAGCTCAGCAGTACCTAAAACATCCCTGTGTTGTCACAACACTGTTTCCAGAACAGACCCAAACCGTAGCCCCCTTGTAGCTGCTATGAAGAAAATTAACTCCATCCCAGCCAAAGCCAGCAGTCAAAAAGGACACCTTCAAGCACTGTTTCAGGAATCCTGTCAGCGAACCCCTTTCAAATCCACGGCCCACGCTCTTATCAACAGCTAGAGCACACACAGGCAGACCTTATCACTGCCTACAACTACCTGAAGGGAGGTTGTAGAGAGGTGGGCGATGGTCTCTTCAGCCAGGTGACAGGAGATAGGACAAGGGGGAATGGCACAAAGCTGCACCAGGGCAGGGTCAGACTGGATGTTAGGAAAAAGTTCTTCACTGGAAGAGGTGTCTGGATGTGGAACAGGCTGCCCAGGGAGGGAGTTGAGTCACCATCCCTGGATGTGTTTAAAAGATGGGTAGGTGAGGTACTTAGGGATATGGTTTAGCACAGGACAGAATGGTTGGACTTGATGATCTTAAAGGTCTTTTCCAACCTTGTGATTCTGTGATTCTGTTAGAGATTTACAGGTCTCCCAACAAATTTAACAAAGGTGTAAAGCCCAAAGTCCTGTTTTATGGGCAGCTCTAGAACAGCCTCCTGCCTCTGACCCTGCAGAGCAGAACATTAAAACCAAAATCTGGATACAACAGAGCATCTTTTTTCAACTCAATCCAGCAACCTTCTCCTTATTAAATAGCTAATAACTTTGAAAAGTAAGAAAATTTATATAATTTTTCAAGTTTTATAAAAAAAATCTTTCATTAAAAAATGGAAACTTTAAATTTAAATTTTTGTTTTGTTTTCAAAGAAGTTGAAATGGAAAACAAAACAAAAAAAAAAAGGTACTTTAGAAAATGAAACCAGAGTAAATTCTTCTCAGTTTTTAACTCTCCCAGGGAGTGGGGAGGTGGGGAATCTAAGATGAAATAGCAAGGGCTTGCCTGAGCAGGTTTTATCTGTTAGATATGTTGCTATAACTACCTAAGTGCCTGATCCTTTTACTACAACCTCTTCCAGCTCAGTTTAAACAGTTTGCAGTGCCATAAGCTAAGCTTTAAAGAAGAAAATAAAACCATAATTTGGGAAAAAAAAATAATGTTTGTAGCAAGAGTGTTTACATGGTTAAAACCAAATTTAACTCTGGTATAAACTCAGACCTTGACTTTCATGTTTAAACTTTCCCACGTTGACAGTTTCTCAGAGGAAACATGAGGGTTTGGGAGGTAAGTGAAGTGGGAAGTGAAAACACTTTCCCAGTACAAAGCAGAATGAGAACTAGAAGCGACTAAAACCAAGGTTTAAAGAGCAGCTTTCCCTCAGATCTTGTTCCTTTGTCCTTTCCACTCTTTTTGCTACTTGCGTCAAAATAAGAGAAAGAAAACCTGAGACAGCAACTCAAAGATAAACACCAGCATGAGCATGCTTAAAATTCATTAAATGATGGGCAATTTATTTTGAAGAACAGGCACAAAAAGAAACCCAGCTCTTCCTGACCAAAACCTTGACTTTCTCCATCATTTACATTGCACCTTGCTACACATCTGTTGTCTGACCCCACCGAATAGGCAAGAGGGGGAAGCAACACCCCAGTGGTGACACTGGGCTTCCTCCCTTATCAAAAATAAAACGTGCATCCTCCTTAAATGCAGCCCTAGCTCTGGATAAAGGGGTGAGCTGTTAAAAATGATCCTACCTATAACGAAGGCTTCTTGGAAACAAGTGTGCCTTGTGCCCTGGGACTTTTTATCCCTGTGTGGAAAAGGTGTGTTACCACAATCCCACTAAATCTGGCTGGCCCATCACGCAGGAGGGACATCAGTTGAGACATACAGGAATATACAGGCTCCCTTCTTCCATTATGTGCATTTTGTCTTTCCCAATACCCAGTTACTGGGTTTCTGCCTTCCATAAACAGACAACATGTTTGTTGCAACAGCCCAAACAAAAACACCTCCCGCGTTTTGCATGAGACTCAGCACGCCGGCAGCCGATTTGCAGGCCTATCTCTACAGGTTACCAGGCAACTCCCAACACAAGAGCCCTTTCCTGGAATAGAAGGGAAGTCAGATGAAAAAGGGGGGAAAAACTGCACTGTGCCGAACAATTCAGCAGAAAATGCCCTACCACCAGGCTTCCTGTTACGTCAACACAAGCCATTCTGAAACCTCCTGGCAGAGCTGGCGAGGTGGGGACCCCAGGGCTGTCAGTGCTGCCAGCTTCAGGCATTCCAAAAAATAATGAATTGGACCCCCCGAGAGAACCCGAAAAATGATTTTTAAGTCACCCTCTGCTTGCTGAGTTTTCTGTGGGTCCTAAGAAAATGCTGCAATTTCCTTCGCAGCAGAGACAGCAGCTGGAATATCCATGTGTCTTGAAAGGAAGTTAAAATTGCCAAGCAATTACTCCATCCCAGGTGCCAAGGCTTTAACGGATATAAAAAGCAACCTCATAAACACATCCCCCTCCAACATCAGCTTTGTGGTAGAAGCCATAAAACTCAACCATTTTAGGATATCTGGGATGTTGCAGGAGTCCTTAAGCCCCCCTGAGCAGGCTTGCTAAACATCACGCAGAGGAACACACTAGACATCTGCCCCCCCCCCGCCTTTCCTCTAAGCAGGAGCGAGGAGAGAGCACCTTAGGCGGGGGCAGCACAGGGAAACAAGACAGCCACAACTTCATTTTTACAAGTTTGGGTTTCCCCTCCCTTGTTTGATCACTGAGTCGTCTTTAGAAAAAGAAAAGACGACAGAGAGTGTATCCCTCAGTTGTGTTCTTTGGTGCAAGATTTAGGGGTGGGTATTTTTCCAGGTTTAGAATCATATCTGGGTAAATCTAGTACAGACTTGTATGGAAAAGATGGTATCTACAGCTAGAAGTGAAGTAAAATAAGTTGTTTCTGTCTTTACAAGCACTTACGGGTGCCCTAAAAAGATCCTGTTGCACTGAGGTGAGCTTTGGATTGCACTCACCCACCTTTATGCACCTGGTTCAAATGTGGTCCCGCAATCACATGAGAATGAAATTATTCCATAAAACTTCTGGTATTTCTTCGCATTGGGGAATTAACAAGCCAGGGATCCTTGTTTCTATATGAGTTACATTATTTACTTTTTTTTTTTTACAAGTTTTCCTGCATTTAGCCATAGAGTGGCACTTCAGATAGGTAAATGCCTGTTGATAAAACCAAAAACTAACAGACTGTCATGTGCCTCGGCCACAATTTAGTTAGAAAAATTAATTAGGAGCTCAGTAATTTTACTACAGTGAGGATTACGTGAAGTGTCCAGAGAAGTTTTTAAAAAATTTTGAATTTTAAGCTTCCCTAACACATTCACGTGAAGCCTTAGTTAAGTTTATATCCAGAGCACCACAAGAGCAGGTGCTGTGAATATATTTTGCCTCACCTGGACGCTACAGAGCCAATACACAATATTTGCTGCTGTCAAAGCCCGTAGGTCAAAGTTTCCTAAGGAAGGATCCAAACAGACAAAACACCCACTGGCATTTCCCCACCCAAAATGCAGGTGGGTCCGTGGGCTCTGGATGCCTGAACTGGGGCAGATGTTGCACTTCTGGAGGTGGTTTTGACTACCTTCACCTCACAGCAACCAAGGGATCTCAGAGCATTCCCATCATTTTAGAGCCCGCTGATGACTCATACGTGGTTACATGGCAATATTTACCGAGCTCTCAGGAGGCAAATTCATTAGGAGAGATTAGTCAGCTGTCAAGCACCCAATCCCTTGCATAAGAATTATATTCTCTAAATAACAGTTGTCATCTCCAACTCGAACTTCCGCCCCACCACCTACTCACTCTTCTCATAGTTTCATAACCAGCGAATGAGGACATGCCATGATGTTTTGAGAGGCCACGGAAGGAAGAAAGGAACACAGGACACGCAGACTATATAACACGGAGATCTGAGCGTGGCTACTTGTTTCTCAGCATAACCGAGTGTAATCAAACAAACTCCAGTTTTGATCTGTTCAGAGGCAACTGCAACAGGAACAGACTCAGCTGGATACAGACTCATGTCTGCCCAGCAGCAGCCAACCACCTCATGCACGTTCACAGAGCTCTGGGCGCTGGGCAGCTGGGTTTCTGCCTTCTTCAGAGCACGCTTCCAGCAGGATACACCGCCAGCTCTAGTAAAACCACCGTGTATTGGAGATGCCACACAGCTTTTGTCTTTACACATGAATACTCAGAGGCATCGATTTATGTTACCATTTCTCACCCTGTCCACAGCATACACACCACTCATGGATAAAATGGAAGGGACCCGAGCAATGGAACCTGATGGAGAGGTCAGCAACTACTACAGAGCACACTGCCACACACAGGAGGAAAAAAATACTTGTTATAATGACCAGCAGAGCAGGACTTCATTCCTAGGTACATGGCCATTGAGTTTGCAGAGCCAATGCGAAGAGGGCCATGAATTTCAAGATGTCCTGTTGCAGGAGCTGTACCAAGAGGAGCGCTCCCAGCACTGCTGCTGCTGTCGGCTGCACACAAGATTTCCCGTGTTTTTCCAGCTGTATCAATTAGTTTAGTGAATGTTGTTGCTGCCGCCTACGGTTATTTTCTTCTTTCGTGCTTTTAAAGCCATCCTAAGCGGGACAGACGGACCATAGTGTCTGTCCTTCTCATCAAATAGCTGGAAGCCACTCAGAGGTTTATGAGAGCCCTGTATCTGTGGGAACTACGTTAGTACTTAGCGCTTTTACCTCCTCTCGAAAACCGAGCATCGCACGTCGCGAATGAGGAGTCCAGCCCTTGATGCGACAAGGCACAGGAAGTTGACTCTCAGCCCATCTCTGCCCTTGCAATTTGTTTGCCACGCACCCTACTTACCTTTCCCTTTGCTACGGCTGTACCACAAAATCCTGGCAGGTCAGGTTACCACGCTGTTTGCCTGGCTCTCCTCCCAGCCATATGTTGAAGGCCCCCCTGATGAGGCCCTAGCATAGCGTTTCATCTCCTAGAGATCAAGCGGGCTTTTATCGTGACAGAAGCAGACATGGGGACAACAGCAAGTTTGAAGGAAACTGGGTTAGAAAGCATTATGGACTGGCTTTGTGCTACATGGTGCTTTCCCAGGAAAACCCTTCAGCTGAACGGAGCAGTGATGGTAAGTACCGAGAGTTTTTGAAAGCCCAGAACCTGCCACAGACGCCACGGTGGCCCAAGCGCATCGGGGCTGTAAGGAATGCAGTGTGAAGCCTCACCATGTTTGATGGCTTGCCACTTCCCCTCCAAGACGAAGCTGACAGAAGTGTGTGTGCATACAGAGTTTGGGTTTTTATCTTTCCTCTACAGCCCTGAAGCACAATGAAGTAGCAGCACCCGGTTGCGGTGGTGCACAGACTCTACACCCGCCGGGTGAGGATGCACCGGTCAAGCACCCACAACAGGTTTCCTGCTTTGGGGTCCCCTTTGGTCCCGGGCACTCGAGTCTTGCCCCAGCTCCCTCTCTTCTTTGCGCTGATATCCATCTGTGTAAGCACACCCGCTGCGGTTGCCAAGGGATCAAGTAACAGCCGTGAAGAAACAAAGAGTCCACAAGGAATCCCAGATGCAACCATCCTTATGGGAAAAATATTCTATCATCCAGTGCCAGGATTTGCCTTTCAGGGAACAATAACTCAGTACAAGGTAACACCATTAAATGCTCCTTGGTACAACTCCTGCAGGAAACAGTCATTGGCTTTATGTTTAAAATGAACTTGTTAAACCTCTCCCTTCTAGAGAAAGGTCCTCAGAGCTGATAGCAAAAACCTCACCATCACTGCCAACGGAGCAGTTACGCACTAAGTAAACAAACAAAAGCCCCCCCCCCCCCCCCGAGGTGCGCTTTACCTGCCTGCAGCCTGGAGAGTGCAGGGTGGTAAGCGGGCAGCTGGCATTGCAGCTACCTGAGAAGGCGCCCAGAACAAGCGCCACGCAGGAGTCAAGGCGCTGCGGTTCCTAGGTTTATATAACGGGATCGCCTGGGGCTGTGTTCCTGGACTTCTGTCCAGTTAGAACCGGCAATGGGTAAAACTGGAGTAGCAATGCCATTTCCTATCGCTAACTCTGCTTACCCGCCACCCTCTCACGCAGCAGGTCACTTTAGCCAGTGGTGCAGATTTGCCAAAATGGTTGGACTTCGACCCCAGCACGAACACGCTGCAAGGGCTGCCGATGGCCAGGGAGAGTGGAGTGTACCAGCTGAACGTCGCTGCCTCGGGAAGGGCGCATGCCCAGGAAACACCAGGAGCTGCCAGAAATTTCACCATCCACGTTCAGGATGGCACCTTATTCCTGGGCATGGAGAGGAGCTCGAACCAGATGCCAAACGGCTACCGGTGAGCATGGACAGCTTCCAATGGCTTTTATCCTCATCGGGGTGGGGGGATTTTAAAGAAAAGAGAGATGGGTGCTCCCCAGCAGACACAGGGTGGGTTTTCCTACATGAGACACTGGGGAAACAAACATTAAAAAAAAAAGGAAAAAAACTCAAACCAAAACAAACCCCTCAAAATATTGAGTGAGCACATGCTGAACCTGAAAGCAGGAGGCTTTGTTGCCCCAGAGAGGTAAGTGTTGTCCCAAAAGTGGGATTTGTTTACCCACTGAACAGCAAGCATGGGCATGAAGACTGCAAGCCCAGCAGCATTGGGGCATTGATTCTCCAGGTGGACACCATATTGGTGGCACCAAGCATCCCTGCCCCAGTTAGGAACCAGACTTCTGTCAGTGGGGAGAGGGGCAGGCTCCCAGCGAGGCTCTGAAATGCCTCCACAAGACACTATTTTCACTGATGGTACTTTCTTAATGCAAGTACCTATATTTGATGTCTAATGGACAGTCCACACAATGGGATAGCGTTTGGTGAATCCAGACCGTGCCATCGTGTTCGGCACATGCATTGGGATCAAACTTAGAGCTTACCGAAATCAATGGAGTTGGGAACACTCATATATCCAGTGGGAGGAAGTTCTGGACTAAGAGGTAAAATTTTGAGTGATGCACACGTGTAAGATCACAGACTTACAGATTTCTTCCAAAAACCAGGGTAGCAGATATATGACTTTTAACCAAGGCAATTTTGGACTTTCAATATCAGGTGTGGGAAGGGAGCTGCCATCACTTCTGCTGAAATCATTCTCACTACTGAAGCAGAAACCCTGGGAGTATGGGAACGCCTCCACCTCGTGCACACGATGGCCGAGTATCTCCACCTGGATCCCTCCCTGCTAACCCTGCTGCAATACACAGATCCAGCACACAGAAGCTCACAGGGCCTGACTGTCCTGGCTGAAGACACTGCACACATCAACTTTACAGCGAACCACTACACAGGACTTTCCTGGCCTGTGACGTGCAGAGGGTTTGCCATGCTCCATGAATTCATCCAAGTGCTGCGACAAAACATCGGCTCACATCACCTCTCACAGCTGCTAGGGCATGAAATTGCAGGCTGGAGAATATTTAGGAGAGGTGATTATGAAAGAAAGTCTCCAAGACGACAACGTAGGCAATTAATGATCACACCAACCCCTACATTAAAACCCGTTAGAATTACCCAGAGACCAGCTGCAGGAGATGCTCCCAGGCCTTTGGCCTTTACTGTGCCAAGCCACTTACGCACACAGCTCATGGTATCGCTTACCCAGAGTTTATCACTGTTCTGTGAAGAAAGTACAATGCCAGCAAGTTACAAGATGCAGAATAATGCCCACCTTGCAAGCCAAGAAATGGAGCCAGCATGGGACATGCCAACCAACCCACCAGTACCTACTATGTTTGCAGACTCTGGATTTCCAGATCTTTCGCCTTCCCTGGCTACTAAATCAATGCTTTTCTTCTTCACTGAACTGGAAGTGGCGTCTACTAGAGTTTCTGGCACGTCCTTGCTGTTAGAACAGCTGGAGCATCACGTGCCTGAGACAGACTCTTATTTCCTTTCTAGTAAGCCAGGAGTATCTACATATCGTTTCCTACAGGACATCACTTCACACACAGACCAGCTTTCCAGGTCCATGTACACTTGGGTGACAAGCACTCTTCACAGCTCAGCAGAGGCATTTCCTTCCAAGACAGAATTTCATGTACTATTTTTGCCAGAAGCAATGTCAGTATCAGAAGCGCCAGATGACAGCAATGAGGCAAAAAGCCACTTTCCAGAACTTGAAACGCTTCCTAGTGCATCCTTCTCTCCAGAAACACTCCCTTCACCGTTCCCAAAAGCTTCAATAAGAGCCACAACTTTGTCTGACTTCATACTTCCCATCGATGACATGTTTCCAACTAGCGGTCTGAGCGAAGCGTTCGCTAGTGACTACAGGCAGTCATCTACACCTTTTATGACTATTCCACAGCCCAGTGGGTTTCCCTTTGCTGGAGGGAAAGGCACAGTTTCTGCTGTAACCCAGAGAGAAGCACAGACTGTCTATCCCAAACTGAATTTCAGTCCTGAATCCTTGGCCTCCATTTCTAGTATGTCATATGGCACCTTCCCTACTAGAGCTGAAGCATCTTATGAACCAAATCTAACCATTCTGTCCCATGCTGGTACCACTCCAGCTCTTACTCTGGCAGTAGCCTTTTCTAGCTTTGACATGTCTGATCTACCCAGGCCAAAAAACACACTTTGTTCTCCTTATGGTGGCAGCACGTTCAGAACAGAGGTGCAGTCTATAGCTATTTCACCGAGCAGCACAAATGAATTGCATTCGGACAGAGATGTGGGAACAGGGAGGACTTTGCCAACGGTCACTGAGCCTACCCTGGAGTCACAGAAAATCTCAGGCATCGAGTCAGATGCTATAGAAGTACCTCTGGTGACTTTATGGAATGCCAGTTCTCTTCTGTCCAGCAGCGTATCGGGTATGTTTGAGATCTGAATTTCCATTCATCTCTCCTGCCCTACAAGTCCCAACAGAGGAGCTCAATACAGCTACTGCTGCAAACCGCTCTAGGGATGTGTCAGCAGTGGTGTTCTTCACAAGGGAAAGTTATTTTTCTGCTCCACTTGGTATGGGTAACAGCTCAGCTGAACAACCAGACCCAGTTTTGGCCGTCCTATCTAAACAGAGATATGGACCCCCTGAAAAAGCTCTGAAGGAGCTCAGGGATGTTCAAAGGTCTGGCAAACAGCACAAACAAATAGTCAGAATAGAAGACTAAGGAAAGAGCACAGGTTTAACAGTTTGCTTAAAAGTATCCCCTGGAACTGAAGCAGTCCTAAAGACTTCCAATTGCAGTTAAAATGATTTAAATTAGATATCAGATAAACTTGCTCACAGTAAGGGTAATAAAACATTAGAGAAGGTGCTTATGGAGCATTGTGAAGGGCTTAAGAACAGAACAATAATTATTTATCAGAAATGACATATTAAGTGTACCCAATGGAGTAAAGAACTAGTACAGATGCCCTTCATAGTCCACCTTCTCCAACTGCATGAGTCTAAGATGCAGGTCTAAGTCTATACTAGCAAACAGAGATAGTGTGTTTGTAGGACCAGTGGGATAAGTTTGCAGGATTATGTTTGTTTCGGCTTATATTACATCTGTAATAAGGTACACACGGTACATCTCAAATACTTACTGAGCCACACATTCCTTCATTCTAGGAATGACCTGACTGCCCCTATTTTTAATGCACTGACCTTGTTCATGCCCATCAGAACAATTTTCTTCGTAAAGCTTCACCAGACCTACGTTAAGTCTCTACCCGTAGCACAAGACTGCAAACCTAAATATTTCAGACTATATTTCAATCAGGTGCCCGAGCATGCATCTGCCAAAGCCCACAGGTGGACAGCACAGCCCTAACACTATACTGTTATTAATGCTCTGGCAAAAACAGGCCACCTAGAGAAGTTAAAAAATCTCTTTCTGCCCCAGTGAGAGAAGCAGCTTGGGTGAAAAGTTCCCCCATCTTCCAAAGGGGAGGGTGAACTCTAGCTTCCTTCCCACGGTCCTTCCCACACGGGCAGACACCGGCAAAGACTTTCCAATCACATGCCATAAAAGCTTTTAAACTACATTCCCAAACCCACACTGAATTGTTAACATGAAGTCCCTTTCATGTCAATCTAAATGATCTTTCACCTTAAGCTCTACTGATCTTCTAATTTTCACAGAGATGATTCAGACACCACTGCCATCACATGCAGATCCAAGCACCTTGCTGTTTCCCACACCAGAAAGACTGCAGTCTGTGGAAAGTGCACGGACCCTCCCTCCGTGGTCTGTTTTACAAGGGCATCAGAATCTAACCCCAGGTAAAGAGTTTACTTCTAGCTTCTTACTTCCAAATACAGCTGTCATCAACCTTCTTATCCATCTGGCAAAGTCTCTCTGGTTTCCTATGCTAGAACCCATGCAGTTCCTCAAACTTATGTCCTAAAGGCCCACATCCTTCTGAATTAATCCCTCCCTATTACTTACATTAGGTAATATATAATGAAAGGGTAATATTAGGGCATGATTTTACTCAATTTTGCAAATTAGTCCCTATCCTACAGTGTAGAGAACACAAATAAATGAGATAAAAATATGCCTTCCTGCCATTTCTGTGTCGCAGGCTACAGAAACTCCTCATGTCCTCATCTTCTCCTTTATACAATGAGCCTGCCAGTAAACTTCACTTAACAGATTCCCTTTCAAATTTGTGGCTGTATTTTGTCATCCTACAGCTTGCTTGGTGTCCACTCACATATTCAAAGTGGGCAGATGCACAGCTTTCAGTGTAGCCCTGTCCCAGGCAGGGTGCCTGACACCTCCAGAAGGTGATGCTGAAACACCCACTGCTTGCTTGATTAATCCAAAATTATTCCTGATGCTAAACACAGTTCAGTGGTATTAAAAAAAAACCCCAACCCAAACTAAACATATTCTCATAAAACCCCCAAACAAAAAAAAATCCACAATTAGTACTGGAAATAAAAGATGTAACAGGTTTTAAGAATTACCTCATGCATGAGCTCCATTTCAGAATCTCATGACAGAGCACTGGGACCAATTTTTTGCAGAGTTAAGAGCTGTTTCTTCAGCAGCTGTGTCCATTTCCCAAGATGACACTTCATGTGGAAACATAATCACAAGCTTCTGCACTTTCTGAGGACCTCAGCCTGTGCAGGTACACTCCCAAGGCGTTCCTGCAGACTTAATGCTGGGAATGAAGGCAAATCAAGGTAATGTCTGATGACAGCCTTGCTAATGAGATATCTGTGCTAGAGTCTGCTAGGTAATGTACTGCAGCAGCACGCAGTCTCCTGCTGGGCAATGTCCAACTGTAATCCAAACTCAGATTTTAGTAGACCATCCAATCATGAAAGGATGAATCTTCTAAGCTTTCCCTAACACAAAATGAAAAAAAAACCAAACCGAAAAATATTAAAAGCAAGAAGTTTGCAATAATAGGAGGGAACACTGTCCTTATTCTTCAATAACTAAAGCATGAGAAATCAGACCAACTTAACTGCCACCAAGAAGTAAATTCATTACTAGAGAGCATATTGTGATAGTTCTGTGTAAGAGTTACTAGAAGATGCTACTATTTGGAAGTCTCAGGACCTGACTAATACATTAGACTAGGAAGAACAGTGTTGTGCAAATTTACCCCTCTTTAAATAGATACCTAAATACGCTGAAGCGAATGCAGTTGTTAAGATGTGATCAAGGACAAGGATCACAGCACTTGGCAGCGCTGTTACAAACTTAAGTTTCAGCAGAAGCGAGGTGAGTCCAGCATCTCCCTTCGCGGGTCTCAGCATCCGTCACTGTCATTCGCAGGTCAGAGCTGTGGGAGGCCACAGGCATGTGTCCATCAAGCAGGCACCATCCACTCAGTCCAGCACAGGCTAAGAAAGGACAACAGTTGGAAGTGGCTTGTTTCTGATTTACACAATATTAGCAGTTAGTTATTGCACAATGTAACGGAGATTTTTAAAGACCATTTATCTTTTCATTAGTTTTCCATAGTTTAGCTTTGGCTTAACGAGTTTGAGACTAAAATCTGAACTTCATAGAATCCGGGTTGGAAGGGACCCCACAGATCATACAGTTCCAGCCCCCCTGCCACAATCAGGGCCACCAACCTACAAGGCCTGGATCTACACAAGGTTGCCCAGGGCCCCATCCGAACTGGCCTTGAACACCTCCAGTGCAGGGATGGGGCGTCCACCACCTCTCTAGGCAGCCTGTTCCAGCACCTTGAACCTTTTTAATTGCATGTGAGATTATCTTCAGACAGTCCGATATACGTTGGTCTTGTTCATGCTGGGTTGGGAAAAAAGTACAGAGTAAAGAGTGCTTTATTGAATTGTATTGATTGCATTATCAGTCTAAGTCTCCCAAGGCCTAGGACATGATCCCCATTTAAGGATGCTACAGAAACTCTACCAACACATTTCCATCTTAATGCAGTCAGAGAGAGTGTTTTTTAATTAAAAAAAAAAATCTTCATCCTCCAAAATGCTGCTATAGCAAAGTGGTGGTGCTCAGCTACTTCACAGGTAAGAGTAACTTGTAATGTCCCTCACAAAGGGAAATAATGTAGGAAAAAGAGTGGGGAGTTCTGTTGACCCTAAATAAAATCCTTAAGTTCCTCAAAGTCTGGAGGGCAATGTAATCCTTCCAAAATGATGATAGAACAAAGGGCAATACCCAAATACCTCTCATGAGGTTCACCCATCAGAAAAACTTTTTTACTTAGATGTAATGCAGCAATGGAAGAAGTCACCCAGAGAGACTTGGGACCCTTCACCCTCAGATGTTTTTAAGACTCGACTAGAAAAAACCATGCTTGCACTCATTCCATCTTGGCTGCAGGTCTGCTTTGAGCAGGAGGTTGGCTAGATGACCTCTAGAGGTCCCTTCTAGCCAACATACTCCACAGCCCTAGGAGGCTGAGGAGATTTCTTTGCTTTCAGTATCGGACAGATATTTTTTCCTCATTCTTTCCTTTTCTTCCTCCTCTCTAAAGGGCAAGCAAACACTTCCCCAAAGGTGGTTCATTCCATTAAATTCCTAACAGCAACTATTGGACACCTCTTCTTTTTCCCTATACCTGCCAACGTGTTTTACGATGAGGAAGACGGCGACTCAACGCAGCTGTCTCTACAGATCATTCCAGCTGATGGCTCTCCATCAGGACCAGAAAGCTGGCTGCAATTTAACACTTCTCAGCAAACCATGCATGGCTATCCCCTGGATATTGACTTCCAGTACTCACCTCAGGAGTTTGTGCTGTCTGCCACAGATTCAGGAGGACTGACTGCCTGGGAATCCTTCACCATTGAGCTTCTGAAGCCCACCAACGTCCCGTGCCACCTTTACACCCTCAGAACAAAAAACAGCTACTACTCCTTCCTGAGAGAGAGGAAAAGGCTTAGTTTGTTTCTTGAGAAGCTCTCCCTCTATTTGAACTCCAGCAGTCCCAAAGACATAATGGTGACTGCCCTCAAACCAGGGTCCACAGTGATCTCGTGGTATAACAGCTCCCTGTGCACAAGTGCCAACAGATCCTCCAGTTGGTGTGCAAGAGATGAAATCCAGGAAGCACTAGAGAAATTAAGAGTGCCAGATGGGTACGTCAGCCCACACTTTGTCCAAGCAATGTTGCCAGAGTACAAAATTGATGTAGTTTTCAACGTTTCATATCTTGAAGTCTGCTTTCCCACTACAAAGCAATTCGATGGGTCTCTTGATAGTACCGTGCCAACGCTATCTGGCAAGAATGACTCCATGACCAGGAAGACCCCATATGCCTTAGTAAGCAGCCTCTGCATCACTGTTGGCCTGATTATGATAATACTGGTTTACTGGTTTTGCAAGTATGACAAGAAGATGATGTTTCAGATAAACTCCCAGTTACGCCACACTGATGTGGAACTGGATGTCCTGAAACCTCGCAAAGCACCTGTACACGAGTGCAGGGCTTCACCTGCATCTCAGTTATGGATACCACCTCTGGTGTCACTTACTCCCCAAGAGCAGTATTCAAGGTCACCAAGGCTGCCTCACACCATACCATCTTTCCAGCCGCCAAAATACCAACTCCCTCCCTGTTATCAAAAGGGTCTGACTACCCAGAAGGTCCAGGGCAGTATCCACAGATTTAAGTAAGATCTTCTAAACGATATTAAGAGCAAATCTACAAAGAGACAAATTTTATTGTTTTTCAATTTAAAACAGGACATACTTAACCTACCTCTGACACGGGTAGCAGCAAAATTGGAACCCTGAAAGTGAAGTTCTAGAACAAAATGCCAAATAAAGCCAAGTGAAGGGATCCATGGATGAGGTGAGTAGGGTGATACACCTGCACAAGCTGGAAAAAGAAAACATACACCAAACTTGATGCTGGTGGGAACAAGGGGTCCCAGCCAGCGCTGAGTAAAACGGACTGCGCTCCAACACCAATTCATAAATACACATTTTACGTAAGAAGAGGCAGAACTGTCAGAAGGACCAACACAAACCACCGTGTTTCCACTGAAATTCAAAGGCACTGCAGCCCTCGAGACTGTGTCACCTTGGAATTTTAATTAGTACTTCCAAAAAAATGCATCCAGCATCATCCCCCTCTCACCAGTGACATCATCTCTGTGCTCAGAGCTGCCAAAGCTTTTTCGAGTGTTGGTATTAAATACTTTGTACGTAGCAGCTATAAAGGCAACGGTAGCCACTTAAAATGAAGCTCTGCTAGGTAACTGTGTAATGTACTTTAAAAAAAATACATTTTACAGTTACAGGCTCGCTTTCTTACAGTAAAACCGTCTCTCAACTGCTTCCACCCATGACAGTTCAAGGACCATAAGGAAGAAAAACATGTACAAATTTCTAAAAGCTTCCCAAGTATTTTGAAGTCCTTTCAGTTTAATAGATTAACATATTAAAATTCAATCCATAATTAAATTGTGGATTAAAGAACTTAATCTATGACTTCCAATTTTAACCCATAAACTGATCAGAACTGAGACAATCTCCCTTGAACCTGAAAGCAGAGCGTGAAATAGGACCAAAGTACCCCCGCTACCACCACACAGAAAGGAAGGGAGATACATAGGGGATGCCCTTCCCAGAATTGCCACAAGACTTCACTGGAGAAGGTGGATGGCCAAGGAGCCTCAGACCACTGACGCTACAGCTCAGAAGACAGTTTCACCTGGCTGTTTAGGAAAAGAGCTCACAGGATAACCATCCTTTCATGGTGTGCACTTGCTGGCACAGTGCATAGCAGCTACCCGTTGTTCTGATGAAGTCTGATGGAGCACAAGATACAGAAGCCATCCTGTGCACAGGGCAGTCCACCCACCATAGGTGCTGCTCTAGCACAGTGAGCAGACACTAGAGAGCACCGAGCTCGCCAAATAGCTTTTGCTAGCTGAAGACCACAGGCAGAAACACCTACTCCTACCCTAAGGAAACCCAGCAGAACTGGATCCAGTTTGCAAGCAGGCTGCTGACCAGGCCAAAGGGAATCCAGCCCAGGAATAGATCTGGGAACGGTCATCCCGAAGATGAGAACAGCTCTCGAGTGGCACACTTTTATGTTGTAGTGTCAATGAATGGTTGCAAACCACCAGCACGAAGCACCAACACAGGTCCTGGCAGCCTCTGCTGGCTTGCTGTCTCTCCAAACTTCACTCTCACCACCCAGCAATCCCAACACCAGTACAGCTCAACCAGTGGTCACGGCAGAGAAAGAATCTGAACAGCTCGCTACCCATGGGTGTACCAAGAGCTACAGGACCGAAGTATTTGAACAGATTATATTTGTGTGTGCATTGTACATGTACAGCCCACCTCTAGTTACAACATACTTGTGGGAGCAGATGAATAACATGCACTGGTTACCTCTGTGTATGAAAAATGCTGCTATGGTGTCATGTTCTTTTTCTGGGACAGCAGTTGCTCTGTGAATGTGATGGTAGTGACAGAATTTATATCTTCTTGCATGAATGAGTAGCATTTGTATGGGTTTGCAAAGTTGGATAACTTTCTGGATAAATACAAATTCCTCTGGATGACTACTTCATTGCTTTCCAGAAGCCACCCAGCTATAAACCAGCTCTGCAGTTTGATGTGAAAGTCATCAAAGCAGCAGTAATTTGCTGTAGTCAGTAGTCTAGACATGAGATTGGTACAATATAAATCTAAAAGATTACTACAGGAAACCTCAGTCGTTGTAGTATTCTCGTGTCTCAGATTCTTCAAGTACTTCAAATACAGTCAGGCACCGTGAAGAATCAGGCCCCGTTCATTTAATCACTTAACAGTCTTACCTGGCAGATGTTCCAAAAGTGGAAAAATGTTTTGCTTGTTTACTAACTACAAATAAGTATTTTAATACCAGGTGCAGCATTCTTTTCCTCTAATCAAGTATTTAATCCCTGTGCATAGTTAAGGACTGATGTTAGAATACTAACATCACATCAGGAG
Source organism: Porphyrio hochstetteri (assembly GCA_020800305.1). Taxonomy (NCBI): domain Eukaryota; kingdom Metazoa; phylum Chordata; class Aves; order Gruiformes; family Rallidae; genus Porphyrio; species Porphyrio hochstetteri. The sequence goes on along the minus strand of CM036905.1, from coordinate 76,965,343 downwards.
AAGCAATGCACACGATCCCCCAAGGCACAGGGCAAGCTTTTCAGTTATAGTTCTCCAGACTAGCAACAAGTTGCAGAAAGCTGACATTCATGTGCTTCCCTAGGTTCCAGACTTTAAAACTCCGTTAGTAAACAAGAGGAATATCCAGACTGACATGCAGTACAACCTCATTAAAAAAAACCCACCAGAAACTTAAGAGAAACACTAATTCCATGGTAGTTTTCTCCATCAGAACATTTCAGATAGAGTATCAAGAGCCATGGTAATGCGGGGCATCCTATTTTCATTAAGTAGTGAAAATAGAAGTCTCCAGACTTTAAGATCTCCAAAAATGACACACTGCTTCAGTAAAAGCTATGGTAAGCTTTAAATAACAATTAAAAAAATGTTATCATGCAAGTACCCTTTAATCACAGTAAAAATGGTTCTAAAATTATTTAGCAGCAAACAGACCTGCATCACAGTTGCTCATCACCTTGAAACTACGCGTGGTACTTTAGCACAGCCGAAGGGACTCAGCTACCAAAGTAAGCATCCTCATGTGACATTTGTGTTCAGATCCAGTCATCACTAGTTCTGGTACTTTAAGTTTCAGGTGAAGAACTGTATTTAGTTTTAGAAAAGCTCGGTTTTAAATCCACTTAAGCTGTAATATATCAAGCCTGTGAGACCTTCAGTTGTTTATACAAGCTAGAATAAGGCAACGGACATGCATCAGAGGAAGGCTGATATACTTGGAGTGCTAAACTAGTCACCATTCCTTAGCCCACTCAAGTTGACTCCCTTCGGAAGCCAAGCTGAAATCTTACAAAGGAATGGATCACAGACATTGATCAAGTCTTCTTGTCAGACTTCTACCCTTCAGAGAGTACGAGGGTCTACTCAAAGAAATTGAAGACACATCATCATCTTTGCCATCTCACAGCCATTAATATTCAGAGTAAGCCTCCCCATGACATTCAGTAAGCTTAGACCTAAAACCACAGGTGTCTTACTTATTAAATCAAAAAAATAACATAATGATTAGCAAAAATTTTATTTTACTTCTGCTTACAAAGACTTAACTCCAGTAAAACAACCTGAAAAATCTGCTTTCTAAAGATCATTTCTAGTCAATTTTTAAGTCCTTAGCCCAACAACTTTTATCTGGAAACCAACTCCTCCTCCCACACCTTGGCTGAAAAAACAAAGACTGGCATTTTGTCTCAGCTCAGTGACTGGGTACTCAGTGCATGGTCTTTTCCGCAGTTCTGGACTCCTGAGGAAGTTTCATATAAATAAAAGTATTTGTGAACCAAAATTAACAATATTATTATCGATTACTTGATTTTTTTAAAAGCAGCCATCACTGATTTTAAAGTATTTAACAGTACTTATGGGAAAGAACTTTAAACTCTGACTAATGTTTTTGATTACTTGATTTAGTCCATGGCAGCACAGGTTTTCTTCATCCTAAAAACATGACTAAAATACTTCAGGACAGGGCCTATTTGCATACTATTTACTTTAATGTGATATGAGGATTTCTTATTTCATAGCAAAAATAAGAATAGAAAAATGTAAAAACCAAAAACAGAGCTATACAATTGTACTGAAATGGTGCCAACAGCAATTCCAGCATTCATTATTTTTATAGTTTGGCCAAGTTTTGTCCAAGGAAGCAAAATCAACCATCACTGCCGGCCTGTTTTTCCATTTTCTGTTGTTTCCATTCTGAAATGCAAGACAACAATTGGTAAGGCTTGTCAGTGGAAATAAGCAGGGGATTTAGAAAAAAAAAAAAAAAAAAAATCAGACAAGTATCTTTTTAATAAATATTTTTTCCTTCACAAACCATCCTGTCCTTCCCTGACCCCAACATACACAGTCTCATCTCTTCTTACAACGTCTTTAAGCAATCAGTTCATAAAGGAAAGGTTTCTTCAAAGAAACCATCCAGACACAACCAAAGAACTACCCATGCTCAATCTCACCAAAAGACAAAAGCTTATATTCATGTGACTACAGAGAATGCCTTTCTACAATTTGAGCTTTAGCAGTTTGTTTCAAGGTCTTCATATTCACTCTTCTTAAACTTATCGTTAACTACCACCATCTTATTTACTTCAGAGGATGCTGCTTTGGTTTTTCAGTACTTTCTGGACTATCAACTTCATTACAGCACAGCTTAAGATTCAACCACTTGCTTATCAATAACATTTTTATGTCAGCCATTCCTTTGGAAGCTAAAGCAAGCAGACTGACACAGGAAATCTCAACTTAACCTACCATGTTTAACCCCCTGAAGTTTAGTGAGAGTTTTGCTGCAAGGCAATCGCTAAGGCACAGGGAAGACCTCCTGTCAGCACTCCGGCTTGCTCAGTGCAGACACAAACAACTGAAAAGCTGAACTGCTGCAGTTCAACAACTCCGAGACACAAAGATATGTGTTTATCCATTTTAATCCTCAAAAGAGTAAGGAGTCTTTTCAAAGCTGTAAATTGAAGTATTCCTCCATACTGACTAGTGCCTAGGTATTTGTAATGATGCATTTACTGATACAAACCCATTTTCTTCTTTCAGATGTTGATATAGCTCAGCTTTATTGTTGACAGAGTTCAAACGCCCAATAAATTCCTGGTGCTTCCTTGAGTTGGCAGTATTAATCCTGTTGCTCCATAATGACAGCAAGGACATTGGCCCTAAAATTTCAAGTAGAAGGAGTCTAAGTGATTTACCTTTTGCATTCTTAAACATTACACCATTATAAAGACTTACAAGACATTACAGACAACAGCAGTACAAAGTATTGAACCCACTAATATTCAACAACCTTAGCGTGGAGGCAAAGCAAATACAAAATACACAAAGTGAGAACAGCTGAACAGTTGCTTCATCTAAGTGACTTTGTGTCAAATGCGGAATCTGAACATCAGCTCAGCCACTGCGGCAGATGGCAACAGCTCACACCAAGGAAGAGAAGTCAGAGAGCTCTGCCCATTCCAACTACTATACTGCTTAGGCAAGTTTAAGCTAGGTCAGCAGGAGTCAGTGATTTCTGATACCTGTCCTTAAAATAGCATTTCTGATATAACAGCAGGTCAGGTAACACCAGCAGAAATTTATCCAAACCCCTGCCAACCCAAGCCTATCAGTAGGCCCACACTGTATTGTCTATCTTTACAGACCTGTTAACTCATTGAGAATTTCTTGACTTTGACTGTTTAATTAAGTGATCCTCACTGACCTAGCTTTAACTGCAAGAAGATTCATCTCATTACTTTAGAAAATACAGTCTGACTCAACAACTTCTGTCTTTGAAAGAAATAATCTGTTGTAATTCTTCTGCCTTACCTTTTGCCTTTTCAACTGCGGGCATTTCATCCATTGTAATAAGAGGTTTCTTGTTGGGTGGCTCAGGAGAATCTGGGGAATCTTTGATAACTTCAGCTTCTGCTAGGTCTTCTTTTTCACGATCCAACAGACCTTTTAACCTTTTTGAGAGGGAAGGAAAGCAGTTAAGTAAAATGTGATAAAAAAAGCACATATGATTCTTGATACCATCCTGCACTCCTCAGTTACAGGCAACCCCTATTGTAAGAAAATTTCTTTTGACCCCTTGGAATGAATGAATGAATGAAAAACAACAGGGAAGACTAGCCAAATAACTATCTGGATAAAGCCTTACGTAAAGGGAAGGATCTTAAAATATGATTTCACTTTAGTTAGCAGTATTTATATTGTAGTTGTTGATCATTCTGAATTCTGAAAGACAGACTAAAAATGCATATACACCATCACCACCCACTTTCCTATTATCTTTTCTATGTGAATTCAGACCTGTTCTATACCAAATCCCTTTTAGCACAGTCCCTGTTTTGTTCCACACATGAAAGTAAAAACATTTGTAGGAATGGATTTGATCATAAACAGTAAGGCATGAATCGCCATCAGCACGGTGACAATAGCTTAAAAGTTCCTCCTACCCTAAATGATTGTAGCATGCACAAAACATAATATGGAACTTAAGCTTACTACCACGAGAGGCTTTTTGATCTCTTCAGAAGAGTAGTTTGAAAAGCAGAAGGGATTGATAGATACTTAGCACATAAGTTACAATAACAACATAAATTACAGACAGCAGGTATATGGACAATCAATCCCGATGCTCAGCTAAAGAGCCAAGCCAAATCAATCTCTATCATCTACCTGAACACTAAACTATCTACAGCTCAAGTAAAAATACCTGCTGGTTTTAGTTACACTTTACATTTCTATAAAGCAATTTAATGTCCAGTAGGTGCTGTGGTTGTGACAATAAGCCCACAGTGGTGGCTTCTCAAGCTGCAAAGCCCTGCTAAGTAGTCAACAACTTGTCCAAGAATCACACTGCTTGGAAAATATGTTCATCTGAAAAGTCTGAGAAGCAGGCACCATACTAAGATGCCCATTTCCCATGCTTGCTAATGGTGATTGATCCAAAAAACCCTGAGATCCACACTCATTGGTAGTAAGCCAAGGTTGCAAGCATGAACACAACAATTTGGAACCTGCAACTGTTTCACTGCAATTCTTCTCCCCTTCGAAGTAGGGCAAGATAAAATTTATTATGCTGTGAGTTTATTTCACTTTAGAAAACTGACCTTTCTGATTCTTGCCATGGCTTATCTGATTCATAGTCTTTGCCCAATTTCTCTGACTTGTCTTCTTTGTCTTCTCTCTTTCTCCCTCGTTTCTTGCGCTCCTCTTCTTCTGGGGGTTTGCTCCTGCAAGCCATCAAGCATTCTAAGACTCGCTGGTGTTTATCAGAGTTGTTTATGTGTGCTCGTACGAGGGTCTCCAACTCATTCCACATAATCCGGTACTGTTCATCTCTAAGCAAGGCCAGAAAAAAGGTATTACACACAGGATCACCCAATCACTAAACCACTGAATAAAATAAGGTTAAACACCAGCCCTTAAACAAAACGAAACCCAAATCCAAAACTCTCTGTCCTCATGTACTGGAGATCTATTCACCTGGGATGACTCCGTCCTTGAAACCACACTGCATGTAACATTTCCCAGTCAACACCCAGAGTTAAAGTTAAATTGAAATAGACTACGTCCACTGAAATAAGACTCTTAACTTCCAAAAGGCCTCACTGCCAAAAGGCACTTCTGAACCCTCTCAGGGATTTGCTAATTAAATATGCAACGTCAGGATACGCAGAGAACTACTCTCATACCGACACACACATTACTATTTAATTCTTTGGATAAAAAGATTAGAAGGAATTGTACCATGAGCTACTGTAAATAACATGTGGGCAAGTCTTCTGTAGATGAATTTCCTTGCAGCCAATTCTTGGAAATGCACCGCACATATCACAATGACTGAGATACCAGGATGCTTGTTTTAACTCATAGTTTAAGTAACTGTTTCAAAAGGACTTAACTACTGCAATATAACCCAAATTTAAATGGTTATTCACTTCTAATATGCTTAAGTTTTCCTTTACATTAATTTGAAATTATTCCACTTCCTCTGTCCTACCTTGTATCAATCTCCTATGCTTCTTGATGATTATCTCTGCTTTCATTTTTTTTAGCACACTCACAATTCTTGAGTAGTAAAATGATGTCTTTTTTTCCTAACATACAGCAGTATCAGTACTGTGGTAGTCCCTAAATGCTGCAGGCAAAGCATTCACAGCACATTTTGCATACATACAGCATTTTAGTTTACTACGTATTGCCTTTGGCCAAACTTTTAAAGTTTGGTGTGGAAACAATGTCAATAGAATATTTCTGAAACATGTCCAGCATCAACAAAGAGATATGCATGTAACCTTTTTGGACCCTTTCCTCTGGTACCAACTGTTGAAATTGGCAGCGGATCATTTTTCCTCTCCATGTCTACCAAATTGTATATTGTTTTTTGACAATTCAAAACATCCTCATCAGTCATTGCTTCTTTTACAATCACACTGGCTAATGGCACTACCTGCAAGACAAAACAGAAGTCAACCACCAGAAAAATCTGTGTACGTCGCAGGAGAGAAACAGGGAGAAGAAAGAGATCAAAGGCAGTGGAACCATGGAACAACACACAACAGAAACAGCCCCTCTTATCCTCAATTTAGTAGTAACTCTAAGCAGCTATTAGCAGATGCATGTTTTCTTTACCTGGCAGCACTGTAGCTGTCAGATGCAAATATTCCACCCTATTTAGATGGCACTCCAATAATCTACTGACATCAAATACAGAGTACTTAAAAATAATGCTGAAATTCAACTGATTTCGTGGCAAGTGATTTGTCATAAAATAGAGTTAGTATTTCATCAAGTTGCAAGATGAAACAATCTAGGAGATGATTAAAGGCTACAAACCCCAGGTTACTTACAGCTTGCATGTTGAAGATGGTAGTCTGAGAAATAATCATGGGCCAGTAACGAGTATGTTTCTCTAACTGATCTTTTGCACGTTCCAATGGAATTTCAAGACTTCCATCGATCTTATATCTGGGCTCTAGAAAAGGAGTTAATCGGTTTTCCCTCATAAATTCACCAAAATCCTAATGATAACCAAACAAGATACAATTAGGCATTTCTCTAACAAAGGAACTTTCATTGAACGGGTGAAACAGCAAAGTCTTGCTTATCATTAACCACGTACCATCCCCACTGCTAAATTTGATCCTAACAACTAGAGCCCTCTTATTAGCTTTCAGACACACATCATTTGGGGTGAACACAAAAGCAGTTGTATAAAAATATGGGTTAAAAAGTGATACAAGGTTTTAGATGAGAAGGCCTTCTGGATCTGCAAGGTACAGCACATATGTCAAGAGTTTTATCATGTTTTTCTGGAAGCCACTTCTGCTTGCTTACAACAGATACAAAGGATGCATTGGAAAAAATAAAGGAAGAAACTAAAATGAATGCCAGCTGATTGTCTGCTCCATATCCAGGGCTCAAAGCTGTTATCATTTCTATTTACATTACAAACCATTCATTCAATCAGTCTTCTGACAGTAAGCAGGATATAGTCCTATGTGTATCCAGCCCACAGGAAAAAACTCGACAAGAAAAATGTTGTTCTAGAATCAGAACAAAGTTTAAATACTCATAGTGGGTGAGGTGGCAAGTACTTCCTTGACATGGAGAGGATTCTATGAGGCAGGCATAACAGTAAGCAGGCACACTACTGCGTACCACAGATTTATCAGCAGCACAGAGAAAACCAGTTTGACCGTGCGATCCAGTCCAGCTCCCCAGAAAACATCCCAGCATTTCCTTTACACATCTGTCATGCCACTGCTTGTCACCTGACATAAGCAGTGACTGAAGAAAAAAAAAAGAAACACCCCAAAACATAGAGAGTCTTACTGTAATCCGGTAGTCAGTGACTCTTCCACCACACCCTTCGCTAATTGATGGGGGATCTTCTAGAATTGATCGTGAGCTGCTTAATACATGCAGAAAAATTTCTCCTCCATGGCTGCTGAGCATGTGACTAATTACTTTAGAGCCAGACTTGCGTGGCTGTTCCAACAAAACAGAACGGCCTGTTGGAAATCAGATCAGTTCCATTAGTGACTTTTAACTTTAAATTAAAAACTACGTATATACAACACAAGCTCGTACCTAGACAGCAAGACTCTGAATCCATTAAAGCTGTGTTTTCACCTAGCTGAACAAGAAATAGCTCTCTCCTTTGAGTATTTACTCTATGTATTTAGAGAGAACATAGTATATAATATCCTCTAAAATTTTACAGAAAGATCAAAAAGTGTCCCTCCTGGTCCAACCAATAATTTTCTCTGTAGGACATTATTCTTAGGTAAATACCTATTTGTAAAATTTTGAAGAGGCATAGTGTGAAGGCAGTTTGGTATTTTAAATTATTACAGATTATGCTGTATAATGAATTTATTTGGCTCTACGGCTCGTTAAAAGCAACTTCTAAAAAGTAACAAAAACACACGTATAGAAGTATCAATTGATATTATTTGTTAATGCTTACAACAGATACCATATTTCAGACAGAGAAATAAAACTGACTTTGTCTGATTTCCAGTAAAACACACTAAGCTTAAAAAAAGGTATTCTTCAAATAAGTTGCTTGTAGAGGAAGCAAAATAGAAAAAAAGCATTTTTACATGACACACACTATTAATTTTGGTTCTGTTTCTATAAATCAAAGTCCTTTTCCGGTACAGAATCTTTAGAGAAAAATACATAAAAATACAGTGTTTAATACAACCACTGCACATTTTTGTGCCTTAGAAGTCAAGTGACTTAAGTCACTTAAGACTTAAGTGATTAAAAGCATGTTTGTAATACAATTTTGTTTGCAAAAAAAAACCCACGTATAATTAACTGGACTACATATTAATTGTTTGGAAGAAACAGCCTTGGCTTAATTTTTTAACATGTATTTAAATTACAACCTCTTGTATCAAGATTATTCATGGCAAGAGGCAAGATCTAATGAATCCTTTTTTCTATGTCCAGATAGGCAGGCTCTTATCTTGACAGCTACTTTACACCTGGCAGTGTCAGCCAAAGTTTGGAGCCTCCTTATCTTCTCATTAACACACCTTGTGCACCTGCACTCACTGGCAGAACATGGAGAACTGAAGAGTCCCAGACTTGGGAATAACACTACCAAAACATAATTGTGATATCAAAACACCAATGTTTCCATAGTGTTTTCCCCAAAAAGGAGCATTAGGCACATAAAGTGGAGCGGATGCAATTGGAGCATTATCTGAACATTTTTTAGGGGCACTAGCCTCTGCTACTGCAAGCTTTAATTTTGGTGAGGACTCTTTCACCCTGCTCCTCTCCTGCGACAAATCATCCCAGTAACCCTTTTCTACCAGGAACCTATCTTCTGGGTGATGTCTCAGAAAGGTAAGCTTGTGTTGGTGAAAGGTGCCTTGCGGTGGCTGCTGTTCTGCCAGGTTTCCCTCTCTACTTATAGGTGGCCAGTCTTCTCAACATAAAACATCACTGTGTTTGGTGGTGTTGTAGCAAGAATCCTATTCCAATTTGGAGTGATTTCAGACAAGGGCAAGATCTGAGCCAGGTAAATTTCTCATCACTTTCTCCACACTGACCTGGCCATACAGCCAGCCCTTTCTTTTAGTGTGCTTCACACCAGCCACACACTCCCTGTGCCATTTACACTGGCCCAGCCATGCACCTTTGCAGCGCATTGGCATTTACTGCTACACACCCCAAAACGTGGTAAGTGCTCTATTCACAACGTCAGCAGTTAAATCATTAGCCAAGGACATATATTTACCATTAAGGAGAAAGTTAGTAAGGCATGAAGAAGGTCTGCTATTTACATCTACGGGTGAAATCCTGTACGCTCCAGTGCAGTAATGTAATTCTGAAAAATAAATGAGTAGAAAAGTTGAGAGCGTAGTCCCACAGAAAGAAAAAACATCACATGCAAAAGAAAAGTGGCTATTCCACAATAAGCAGAACTAAAAAGTCTGTCTTTCAATCTGCAAGTCTGCTCCTTTCACTACCTCCTTGCAATTGTTCCAGTACCCTCGACTCCAAAAACCTAATAGATTCCAAAGTCCTATTTCCAGCAGGACCTCCACTTCTTTATCTCCTACATTACTTCACTGTAGAGTCAGCCTCCTCTTCTTTCTCTTGCCTGTACTTTTGACCGGCTAGCTCAAAGAGTCAACGTATCTTGCTGACTGTCTACATGGTGCATGAGCTGAATGGATGGGTGGTTCCTATGTTACCCCAAATCTTCCTCATCTTTCTCCCCCTTACTCAGATTTGAAAGTTAACATAGAGGAACTAGTTTACCAATAGTGTCATTACATACATTTAGTTTCCTTACAAAGCACTCTAAGGATTACACTAAAGATAGTACTTTGATTCCCCCCACCCACAAAATAAGAATTAAAGCAAAAAAAAGATTCAGTGTCTGGAAGCTGCTATGTTAGAAAAACACCACTGTGGAACTGACAAGGTATACTTGGCCACGTGGGAGGGGCAAATAATTACCAAACATGATAGTTAAGTAATAACTTCAGGATATTTAACAGAGGATTGAAAAACATTACTACCCCTCTCACCTCATGCACAAACCAGTGATTAGCCGAGATCAGGAGAGCACCATATGATTGTTAGTAACATAGGGTGCAGTCAGCACAAAGGCTTATACAGCAAAGGTAAACCCAGCATTAATGATAGGCAAATCACCTCCTTGTTCAGATTCCTACCAGCACACAGAAGAAAAATGGTTTACATGAGTTAGAGTATCAGTTTGTAAGACACCATGTTACCTACCCACGCTATTTGTTCGTGGAGTACACCACTTTAATGTTACAGTTTCTTTAAACGTGCCTTCTCTGCTATTGCCACCTACATGATTATCACCTGCAACAAAGTCAGAAAGGTGTGTCATAACATGATCAACCATATTTTATTATAGGAAAAAACCTCTAAACTTCTAAGGCACAAAATATTTATAACATGAGCATGTACAAAGTGTAATTTAATTTTAAAAAGTGAGCAAAAAAGTTATCAGCAGTGGCAGTCGAAAAAATAACTTTTTAAAATCAGCAGCCTTTGCATACATTTTAAAAGACAATCTGGCAAACAAAATTGCAGGATAACCTATGTTCCAGAGGTTTGATTCAACATTTAGAAAATTATAGGTATGTTTTATCTGTAACAGCCAATTTTTCTTTTAAAATGCCTAAGAATTTAAGACAGTATCTTTTTAAGTTTTCCACACAGAAATCAAAACTCTTAGCAAATGTTAGAGCTTATAATTCCTTATATGAGTTACATCCCAAAGTCAAAATAAACTGGTCTAAAAGCACATTTGATAAGTTGGGCTTTTTGAGGAAAGAAGTATTTGGTCTCATCACCCAGTATCTTTGCCACAGCAGATTTAATTTTAGTATCTCAACGTGTTTTACTGGCCAAGATCATAGATGTTTCATCATTAAAATACGTTCCTATGTCTCCTCACTGGTAACTCCTCTGGCATTGAAACAGACATTATCAATGCTCCTTAATACATTAAATTACTTTCTATTAGAGAGTTTTGTGATTCGTTACAATTGTTGACTCACATTATCTCATGAAAGAATAAACTGAGTTTTGCATGAAGTGTCAGACTTCTGGTAGCAGAGTCACTGCGCTCAATTCCACCATAACTGGGGGGAATGAGATGCATACATCAACATGCATCACTGTATGTAACACCTTAGGTTTAGTGTAGTCTTTCATGTAAGTTTTCTTTCCTTTCATATCAAAGACATTTTCTCACAAAATATTTGTGTGATTTATCATGCAGGTAACTTGCAAAAGTTGATTTTTTTTTTTCCCAGTTAAAATAACTGGAATAATTTTAGAAACTCTCTCTCAGAATATCTACAGCCAAATTTATTGTATCTGAAAATTCTCTAGCAACCTTTCACAGATCAATGCAACTGAATTCCTACTTTCCTAGCACCAGGGCTGTTCAAGATGAAAGATTTATTTAAAAACAAATAAAAGAAACAAACATTTACAGAATCTAAGAACAGGCTCTGTCCCTTCCAATTTTCTAAGGAAAAAATCTGAAGAGGCACTGGAGTCAGAGTTTGCTTCTGGTATCTACTAGCAGACTTATTCCTTGAGACAATTAACTACTACAGAACTCTTTCTGAGGCCTTAAAATAAAGCATTATGCTTTTGTAGACTCATAGAATGCTTTGGGTTGGAAGGGACCTCAAAGCCCATCTAGTTCCAATCCCCTTGCCATGAGCAGGGACACCTTCACTAGGATCAGGCTGCCTCATCCAATCCGGCCTTGAACAGTGCCAGGGATGGGGTATTGTGGTATCACAAATTCAGGTAAGTCTGAATTCATTACTGTCACATCCTACTCTTTTTCCTCAACTTTTAATAACACTCCACTAAAATATGGAGCACAGTACTTGTGGATGATAAGGAGTTACCTCCTTTTCCTCACAGCAATGGTAACCCCCTTAAGAGAAAAAAAACCAAAAACATGAGCTCCCTAAAATGGCTACTTATGGACCTCCAGAAATATCCACTCTTGGGTAAATAACACAGACATAAATAACTCATTAGTTGAATTCTTCACTTCTTGGAAGTTAAACCACTACCAACTTTCTAATATGCTTTAAAATTATACAATACAGTTTTGGATAGTAAAACAAGTATCTACAGCCTATATCTAAATACATGTATTCTACACACAGAGGAGTATTTTCATGGCACTGAACCATACAGCAGAAGTTACAATCAATGCAGTAAAAGAAAACAAAGTATATTCAAATTCATGGGTTGTAAGAAATAATAAGAAATGTAACTGAAAATAAGCTAATTGTGCCTGAAATTTGAATCAATTGGAAGCTCACAATCTTGCTTTGCGGTTTTGTGTCTTTGAAGGCTGCTTGCAACCTTCCAGCAGGCTGATCCAAAGCCACCCTTAGATGACTATCTCTACTTACCACTCTTCAAAAAGTCAACGTGGGCCTCTTTGTGATGAAGCAGCTCCACATCATAGTTGGCTGATGTGTTAGCATGTTGTTCTTCCTTTAAAAGAGAAAGGCAGAAAGAATCAATACAATTATTTTAGCTAGAGGTCACTGTTTTTATAAATGATTCTACATTTACCTCTCCAGAAGAAAACAAAAAGTCTCCAAAGTGCATCAGACAACAATGGGATTACAATGCTGAGGAAACCACTTGCTCTCTGGCCTGTTTAAAGATGCAGCCATCTGCTTTTCCTCTTTTTATTTTTCATATTTGAAACCCTATAGTTTCCTCTTTATACAACAGGAAGCATTGTGTAAAACAAAGGTAAAAAAAGGCTTAGCTATTTTTGTTTAAATTAGTGACGTTAAGGACGCCTGTGCCATACTGAATACCACCAGCAGGAACAACTTAGTGAGCAGCAACAGTCACTGCACAACAGTGATTGAGAATTATTTTTCATAACTAAAAATCTCAAGTATCAAAACAGAAAAAACACACTTAATGGAACACCACTTTCTTGCATTTAAGATACATAAAAAGTGTACTCGCAGATGCAAGTCTACAATTTTAAAAAAAAGGATATTTGTAAAGAGCACACATCTTTAAACAGCTGCAGAGGAGTAGCAAAAAACAAAACAGTAATCTTGGTAATTTATTCCAAGTTAAAAAAAAAAAAAAGGGAAAAAACCCACAGAGAACCCAACATGGTCTATTACTATAAGGATGAAGGCAGAAGGGAGAGGCATACCAGCAGCACACAGGTCAGAAAGTTACAGACAAGGTATTTGCAAACTTAAGCCACATTTGTGCCATGACCCATGTCAAAGTTTCATTAAAGCTGTGAAGATACATTGATTTTTTTAATTTAATGTTTTAAAACTCATAAAATCCATAAATACTGCTATTTTTCAAAGATGCAAGTAATGACTCACAGTATTAGAACTCGATTTTTTAAAAATCTAGAAGTTTATCTGCTCCTGCCTTTTTTGTTTGAATACTGACATTTCTGTTTCAATTTTCTTGCTGCCTGATCAGAAAATTAATGTAAACTCAATACTTGAAATTCTTAGTTGCACTATTTTCCCTCTTAGTAACAATAAAAAAAATTTAAAAAATAGGGACAAACAGCTGAACAGAAGATGTTTAGTTGAATATTTTTAACTAGATATATCCCCTATCCCCCTGTTTCTGTTTTATGGCTCTTCAAACTGGAAAACCTACTGGAAAACCTTCAGTTGAAAATCAGCTATTAGTTACAAACACCTTTATGTTGGGTGGGCATGATAATGAAACAGAGGAAAAGGAGACTCACTATGCCACTAAAATGCACAAGGGTCAAGAATATCTAAACACAACTAGAAAAAGACAAAAGAATCACAGAAAAAGTAATCCAAGGTAAACAAGATTGTATTCATATAAAATAATACAAACAGAACTGAAATAACACTTGTATTGCTACATCAGAAATTGAGATTCAGCAATACAACATTTTGTTCTGTGATCCTTCTTTACTTTTTTTCCCCCTTCTTTATTTTTACTAACCTGGTCATTGAATGTGGGCTAATAAAAACAAAACAAACAAAAAAAAACAGAACAGAAAACATGATATGGAGAGAAAAACAATGTAAAAATTTCAATTAAAATAAATATTTTTAGCTTTCAAACGAATTTAGAAGTGATGCAAGCTAGTTAACACAAAACTACAGACACAGCATTACCTTCATAGGAATGTTAGTGATTGTGGTTGAAGCCAGATCAAAGTGCTGTTGTACTAAAACATTCAGTTTCGTAGCCAGATGTCTTCCAGCACGGACACTGTGCACTTCACTGGTTAAAACAGATGAAAGCTAAAATAAATTGACACAGAGTATATAGTATTAATGCATTAGGCTCTAGTATTGTGGAAAAAACTCAAAAATAAGCACATTTATGCTAAGTTCAACTGGAGGAAAAGCCACCACCCAAAAAACACACCATCGGAAGCTAAGAAAGAAGAAGAAAAAAATTAGGTCACATTTACAGTCCTGCCTGTTACGTCAGTTTTTTTATAGTTGCACTTGCTACAAACTGCCAAAACATTACAAGTGTGCTAAAAAACTTGAACCATTATCTGTTAACAGGAAGAACTAGTATCACAACATGGGGAAGAAACCCTCTTAACGGCAGCTCTGGGCCTCGATGTTCACTCTTTTAAAAACTTTCTGAACAGGAACAAAGTAATTTTAATATACTTACCTGTAAGCGCATCATATATGCAACAAGGGAAACCAACACAAAACATAAGATGCATCTGATTTTTCCCTAACCAACAAGTACATCAATTTTAGGCTTTGGGGGGAAAAAAAAACCCAAATAAACAACAAGAAAACCAGCACAAAAACACAACCCAGTGATAAAGGTGACTAACAGAAGAATACAGTAGTCAATTTATTATCTTCTGTTCACATTTGGGTTTTTTTTTAGCACAACCACTAGAGAATTTTGTAGGAAAAAAGCTCAGGAAGTTAGCTACTATAGTCCTTATTTACAAAATAATACTCGGGACTAGAAGCCTTTAACGTTAAGAATAAGGCTTTTCTTTACTTAGGTCTTTTCTCTTTTTTACAGACTGCTGTACTCTCTCCCACTAATTAAAATACTGACCAGACCGATAAAAAGCACAATATATCACAACATATTTATGCACTGTTTCAAACAGCCACCACTAAGCATCCAAGCCCACATACCATGTGTGCTTTTATTACTGAGCAACTGAAATGGTTACTATATAGAATAATTTCTTATATGCATCCTTTCACCTTTTTGCAAAATAAGCTTTAGAAATACCTGTAGGGTACTTCAGTATTTGATGAACTTCAAGGAGACTCCACGTTGGTAGAATATATTATCCCTTCACTTGGAGGCAGATTTGCTTTCTGTGGTTTTTTAATCAAAAAAAGCATTCTGCTTGCTAACAGTGGCACAACAGAATTCATATACAAAAGCTCGTTTTGGTTTTGTGAGAAAACCATTAAAGGGCTAAAAATGCTAATATGTTTGCTTGGGTAACATGGAACACATCGTGCTGAACAATACCCACATCATTCACTAACAGGGAAAACAGGGCCTGTACTAGCTCAAATGTCAGGAAAGTTGCTCAACAAACCTATTCAACACACCTAGTCGATACTTTTCCATTAGGTTCTGAAACACACATTTCCTTCTCAAAGAAAAGCCCACCAACACCAAACCCAAGACCTTCATTCTATGGCATTCACAGGCTTACTTCACAAAAAAAACAAAACCCTGAATCATGAATTATTGATGCAAGAAACGTAAGTAATGATGAGAAAAAAGGGGATACCGTATATGTATGAAGACTACAAAACAAGGAAGCAGAGCCACGCTTCAAATGGCAATGTGCTGACCGTCAGCATTTCAAAGGATCACCTGTATTTTTTCTTGCACCTTGCCAGAGACCAGAGGATCAAAATGTTATTGCTGAATTCTTAACATGCATTGTCTGTTTAGAGTCTGACACAGCTCCTAATCCATGGATAAACTTTCTCATTTTAAGCTCCTTACCTCTTTTTTAGGACGATCTGAAACAAGGCTGTCTTCACCAACTGGGTAGGTGTGGATTAAGACCAACTCACATTTCTGAATCTGCATTAGACTTTAAAAAGAAAAAAGCATTCCATTTAGCCTACAGCATGGCAGACAGTCCCCTAGAAATCACATCAATTCTCCCAAGATCCATCTGATTTCTAGAAGACAGAATCACAACGATGCATAACAACATACCATTTCTGGAAATGTTCTGTACATGCCACAACACATTAATTATTTTGAAAAGTACATACATCAAAATAAGTTTTTATCAGAATTAAAAAAGAAAAGCCATGTAACACTTCTAGCTCATAAGATGCCCTGAGTTTCTTTTCGGACATATGATGCCTTGGAAAGCCGGAATCAAAACTCAATAGCCTGGTGACTATGAAGCAGGTATCCTTTATTGCAGCGCTGGGCACACAGGGGATCGCTCCTCCAAATGTGTGTGCCTATTGTAGCCAAATTTCTCTTATTTATACAGATTAACTATACATATTCATTAAAATTTCTAAGAAAAGGCAGAGTTATGCTAATTATTTCTAAGAAGTCATTTACATTAACCCCTCCAAGATAGAGCATGCTCAGTGACACTCAGGGGGTCTTCCAGTGGTCTTCATGGATGAAAGCTGGACGTCTTCCTCGCTCTCAGTGCATGCTCTTTACGTTTCTCCTCCATGCTTATCTGGGCTCCCAACACCCGCACCGACTAGTCAGTGCTTCACTGAAAACAGGATATACTCTGTCTCCTAATTGGTCGTTAGTCTTATTATGTATGACTCCTCTATCTCCTGCTTCTTCTAGTTTCAAGGCTGTTGCACTGTTATGGCTGAGTTTTGTAGCCGCTTTCATGAAATTGCTGACGTGATGACTGCTAAAATCCAAAACTAATCTATTCCTAAAAACACACAAATTCTTACTTCTTTATCTTCAAGGCTGTTACCGTTGCATTGTTATGGTTAAGTTTTGTGGGTGCTCTCACAAGTAGCCTACACAGTTACAACTTTCTCCTAAACTAATCTATTCTTAAAACCATGAAAATTCTTATATTAAAGTTATATTAATTGTCTCTTGAGCTACACCTATATCAATCTATTAAGCATGATTACATTTCACTGAATCACATATCAATGGAAAAGATCCTTAACTGCTGTAACCTGTTCAGCTCCATTCAAAGGAAGATTGACACTACAGAGTATTTGTGTCTCCAAGCATGTGGGGGGGTATTAAAAAGGGGATTCCAGCAAACAATAGCATGCTTATCTCCTCATGTGGCTGGAAATTTAGACATCAGAGGCACTGTTCTCTACCTACAGGAATGACACTGCTCACCTCTTTACAGTGGATTTAGAACCTGATTCCTTGGGGCAGTACCCACTGTACCAACATGAAGTTGCAATTGCAGCAGGTCAAGAGTAGACTCCAGCTTTTGCTATTTAAGTGCCTAAGGAGCAACCAAGAATAGGATCTTAGCCTACTCTACATATAGCAATGCAATATGCAGTCCCTGGGTGTCCTGGTTTCAGCTAGGGTAAGAGTTAGTTTTCACAAGGAACCAGGACAGGTGAACAGAACTGGCCAAGGCTGTTTCCCATGCTCATGCTCCTCATGCTCACTACAAAAGGGGGCCGGGAAGGGAGAGGTGGCTCCAGGACAATCTGAGCATCTGGCCAGTCTTCAAGGTGCTGAAGTGCCTTGTGTTATAAGGAGAATGAGCAGGAGGAGTGAGAGAAGTCAGCAAGTGGTCCCTGGCGCTCAGCTGCCAGCTGGGGCTGAACCACAACATTGGGATAACGATAGATCTGACTGGAGCGCGTTAAGCAGCAAGCTGTGATGATAAGTATTTATCATGTTACTTAAACAGGCGCTGGTCACGTGGCTGTGGTACGTAAACCCGCACTCGCTCTCTATAATCCCTGCTGTGGTGTTTATCACCTCAGGAGAGGGGTCTGGATTTCCATTTAGTTGTACCATGTGACAGCGACTTACAGTAAGGTAACACCAGTAGTCATGAGCCTCAGCTGGTATTTGTATGTGGTATTTCTGTTGTGCCCATATCCTGGGCAACATCTCTCAGCACTGTTTAATAATCACATTCAGTGTATGGGGAAGACAGGGGGATACTTTCCCCCACTCTTTCACCTGCCCTTTTCCCTGGTTACAGCAGCTTTTGACAATTTTTAACACTGTTGGGATGTTCAGACTGGCATGTTCCTAGTGTGATGTCTCCTGAATGTGTTTAAAGTCCTGTTCAGGGTTAGAAAAAAGTTGTTGTAAAAATAGCACCCAGCTATCTTCACTGAGGCTGAATAGTTGGAGCGGGGTAAAGGGGGCACATGACAATGTATGGGCAGGTATGTGGAGACCTTCTCACCCCCAAAGGTTTGAAACTTCACCCCTCAACAGCTACAGATAAAGAGACAGACTATTTGAAAGGGAAATGCTGCTCCTATTCCAAGGAAGCACAATTCATTGCACTGTGCTGGACCCTGGCCACTATCTACCAAACCCTGATCAATGGTAGGTAATGCTATCGGGGGAAGAGAGGGAAAACAGACCTGCAGGCAGTGAGGCTACCCCAAACCCCATAACAGGCACTGGGGCTACTCAGACCAGAAAGCCAACCAGTACCGGCATGTCACCCCCACACAGAAGAAGAAATACACAAAGAAATCATTCCTATTGGTGAGGGACAATGATGAATGAGAACAGCAGCAAGAGGCAGAACCAGAGGTTAGCACCTGATCCCTGTCCCTGAGTGAGCTGTGAGATGTGAGAAAAGATTTCAGCCACCTTCCAGGCAAGCACATTATCACCTGGCTGCTCTGATGCTGGGATAACTAACAGGGCCAACAGCCTGGAATTAAGAGGGTAGGGAGTCCAAGCAGCTGGTATCCCTGGCTAGGGAAAGAGGCATTGACCAGGCTGTTGGAAAAAAGACCCAAGCCCTCAGCTTCTGTCAAGCGTGAGGGAAAGATGTCCCTTCAGTGAAGATGCTGCATGGTGGCCAGGCAAGCGGACAGCCATGGAGTGAGGTATCCAGTACCTGGGAATTGTCCATGTGGGAAATGGTTTATTATGATCCAGACAACACGCAGCTACACACCAATCCCAATGAAGTCCAACATACCTGACCTATGGGGCAGAAGCTTGTACTAAACCCACCACCATTGTACACCCACTCGCTGGCAGCAATGGACTGGAAAAACCAAGAGGCACCCACAGTGGATGAAGTGGCTGGCCAGCTCTGGCAATATAAGGAAGCTTCCCTTCCTCCCTCATCTCAGCAACCAGATGGAGGTCCAGCAACCCAGAGGGGACATGTCCTATTCCCCACCTGTACAGATCAGTATCACAGCTATTAGGAGTACGCGTTCCTTTGCTAGAGGCAGGGTATAGAGGGGTACATACCATAAGGCATCCTGGGTTTTTACCTGAGGAATCACAGAGAGGACATGAGGAAGTGGGATGGAAAGCCTACCTTGGCCCTACAGGCATGTGTAGGCCAAGTTGATTCTTCAGGAAAAATACTGCTCCAGTTTTCGGTGGGCAGCCCCACAGATTGAAGTGGAAGGCCTGATCATACAAATGATCCTCTTGAAGGGACCTCTAAGTCCTTTTTGCAAGGACTAAGCAGCAAATACGTAAAGCAGGATTAGAAGGTCTTGCCTCCAGTCAGGTGGAGAAGAACTATGTGGATCAGATGGCCTGGCACATCAGATCCACAGGAGTACAAAGCTCAAGTAGGGTGTACCCTAATGCCATTGAGCCATGAAGGGGCAGAACCCAGCTGTATTTCTAGAGTGACAGGGCCATCCCAACAGTTGAGTCTACTGGAGGCTGAAGCGAGTCTAACTAGGAAAAACATCCCATTATGACTGGCCCAGAGGCTCCATTGTGTCTTGGGCACAGACCTTCCTCCACTTAAGGACCCAAAAGGGTACTGGGTGGTGGACTGAATGAAGTCATGTCACCCATGAGTGCTGCTGTGCCAAGTGAGCCAGAACTTCCATACGAACTGGAATCAAAGGCAGCCAAGTGGTACACCACAACTGGTATCTCTAATGCATTTTTCTCAGTCCCTTTGTGCAGACCACAGTTTGCTTTCACTGGGAGGGGTGCCCAGTACATCTGGAATCAATCACCCCTGGGGTGGAAACACAGCCCCACTATCTGCCACAGGCTGATCCAGACTGCACCAGAAAAAGGTGAAGTCCCAGAGCACCTACAATATACTGGGGCAAGGTGCAATCATCATATGAGGCAACAAGGCAGAGGAAGTTTCTGAGGAAGAGAAGAACACAGTCCAAATCCTTCTGAAAGCTGGTTTTGCCATAAAATGAAGTCAGGTCAAGGGACCTGCACAGGAGACCCAGTTTTCAGGAATATAATGGCAGGATGGACATCAGATTGCAATGGGTGTGATCAACAAAACAGCAGTTGCGTCTCCACTGACCAACAGAAAGGAAACATGCTCTTCCTTAAGCGTTGTTTCTGGCCAATGCATATCCCAAATTACAGTCGCATCGTGAGCCCTCTCTACCATGTAACCAGGAAGAAGAACGATTTCCAAATGGGGGCCTGAGCAACGCTTGAGGTTTGTTTGCCTTTGTCTCCCCATCCCGCCAAGGGAGGAGTGAGCACCCAGCACACGGTGCTCAGCTGCCACCTGGGGCTGAACAGAGACACTGGGTCACAACAGTGAACTCTTTAATTAGACAAAGCATACAGTGGAAAAAGACTTCTCAGAGGAGATGCAATCTGTATTTCAACAGATTCCTTTACCTCAAGGGAAGTGTTAGGCAACACAGGTTAGAATTGAAAAACTAGTTTCAAGGAGTGAGCCATTTTAGTCAGAGAGATGAGTGTAAAATTAATCCAGGGTTATCAAGAAAAAAGCATCAGATGCATTACTGATTATAAATATACAGTATGTAACAAGGAAGTTACTTGTCTCATTTTGGAGCAGGATGTAGTAGGTAACAACCTCAAGAAATGCTGTTATATGAGGGTAAAAGATGATACAAACAAGCTAATGATTATACATCAGCTCTCAATCAACATCATTATGATTTAGTGCTATTTCTCATAGGAATTTATACAAACAGCTCATTAGAATAAGTTGTCAATGACAAAAATACATCCCTACTTTATAAAGGATTAACAGACGTGCAGTGTAAGAGAAATGACATTTATAAAAAGTATACTCACTGATCTGAATTGGCTGCAACCTTGTTATGCTCCTGAATGGTTTCCTGAACACAATCCTCAAGCATCCGAACATGACTGTCACTAGAAAGAAATTTTATTTTTATCTTTTTCTTAAATTCAGTATAATCAGTCCACCTGTTCAAAGCAAGATGCCACTAAGGGCTCTATTACAAGTGGGAATTTTTTGGTTTGTTACTGTAACAGACCTCAAGTCCTCTTAAGGCATTAAATGGTCTTACAAAGAATGCAAAAAAGCTAGGGCACTAATTCATGATAATCAATGAAAGACTTCCAAAATTGTATTAAATTACTTTTTTTTAAAAAAAAAGTGGTAGAAGCACATCATCATACCTACCTTTTTGCATTAGTAATGCAGATTATTCTTCCTCTGTTTCCAACACGTTCTGCGTTCTCCATGAGCGTGGTTCGAGCCTCATGCTGGTATTCTGTTATTTTGCAGAGTGCTTCAACTGCTGCAACCAAACCATGAAGTATGCTGCAGCACTCTGGATCTGCCCGAGGGTTAGGTGGCCCAACAGTTGCTAATGCTGCCATCAACTAGTTCAAAAGAAGTAAATTTTTATTGAAAAATACTTTTCTACCATTCATTAAAGTGATGGGTTAAGTCATCATTGTAACTTATTTTACATGCAAACTAATAATGTTGGGAGAAAACAAGACAGAGCAATTAAATACCATCATACACTGCTAGCCTTATAAAAAACATTTGGCCCTGAGTTACTCTTTGCAATTCATTTATTAATTATTATACTCTCAAGGCTTAGTAATATTTGCATTTATTATAGAAAACTACCTGGCTATAACAAGTTCTATCCAGTACCTAAACAGAATTCTAACATTATCAGGTGCCATCTGGTTTTATTTTCTGAGATTCTGGAAATTCAGTTCCTCCCCAAAGTAAATTTTTCAGAGGACAGGCCCATTGAATATGAAAGAAAAAAAGTGCAAAAACAGCATTTACCTCCCCCCCACCCACCCCACCCCAGTTTGTTTGCCTATGTTGCAGTTTTGTGTGGTTGGGTGCAGAAAGTGGCTGCTGCGAGGAGCTGCTGGAATTCTCCAGAGCTTCTAACTATAAACAATTCAAGGCCAGAATCATTGTTTACCAGGGCCAAGCCAATGAGAGATAGTCACAGCGCCTCTGAGAATCACACATAGGAGAAAACAACCTGGAAGCAGCTGCATTTTGCCACTGGAGAAGGGAGTGGAGATGTAATGAGCTGTGCAGACACCAAGGCCAGGGAAGATGGGGGAGGAGGTGCCCCAGGTGCCAGAAAGATGCCCCCTCGCAGCCCGTGGAGAAACCACCCCCATGGAAAAGGCCGAGACCCCACCTGTAGCCCGTGGAGGGGCTCCACGCTGGATGGAGCAGGTGGAGACATAGAGAAGATGCTGTGACCCTATGTTGTGACCCCCTGCCAGCACTTGCAGCCCATGAAGAGAAACAGAGACACAGAGATGAGCAGAGAGAGTTTTGTGACAAAACAGGTTTGCTTGGGGGAGGCTGGTGACCCCATGGAGGACTGGGACTGAGAGACATTGTGATTTATGACTGCCCGCCTCAGCAGTGATCCAGGCGGAGCAGCTGATGAAGAGATAAAGCCCTGGGGGAAGAGACTCACATTGGAGAAAGTTCATGGAGGACTGTCTCCCATGGGTGGGACCCACGGTGCAGCAGGGGGAAGGTGTGTGGAATAAATGCCCTCTCCCCAGCTGAGAAGGAAACCACTTGCAAGGAACTGACCGAAGCCCCATCTCCCAGTCCCTGTCCCCCTGTGCTGTGATCGGTGGAGGAAGGGAGTGAAATCATGACTAGAGTGAAGTCTGCTAAGAAGGGAGTGAGGGGGGGAGGTAGAGGTGTTTTAAGATCTGGGAAAGGAAACAGCTCATGAAGAAGTAACCGGGAACCCCATTATTTTTTCCTAGTCCCTGCCCCCTACCCCGTGCTGCAAGTGGGGAGGGAAGAAGGGAGTAAAATCATAGCTAAAGGGAAGTCTGCTTAGAATGGAGGGGTGGGGGGAAGGTGCTACCGAGAACCCCATTTTCCCCAGTCCCTGCCCCTCCTGTACTGCGAACGTGAGGGAAGAAGGGAGCAAATAAATCCTGACTAAAGTCTGCTAAGAAAGGAGTGGTGGGGGGAACGTGTGTTCAAGATCTGGTTGCATTTTGTTTAAGATTTGGTTGTGCTCCTGACTCCGGTTTTCACTTCTTTTTTAGTGTAGTGTAATAAATTAGAGTAGTTTCTTTCTTCATTCTGTGTTGAGTCTGTTTTGCCCGTCTCTCTGCTGATAAAATGATCTCTCCTTGTCCTTATCTGGACTCCTAAGCCTCTTGATATATATTTTCTCCCCTGTCCAACTAACAAGGGGAGCAATAGACTGATTTCAGTGGGCGTCCGGCCTCCAGCCAGGGCTAAACCACCACACCTATCATGCAAATATATTTTAAAAAATAAAATTCAAGACATACCACCAAATTACAGAAGAAATGCATAGGTAATTTCTCAATTTTCTCCAACATTTATAGCAGTGTATAGCTCTATGCTCAAAGCTACTGGATTCTTTTCAAATTATATAAAACTGCCTATAGAATACTCCAACTTCACAGATTGTTACTTAAAATTTTGCTATGCAATAATTGCAGACCGGATCCACCAACATATTAATTAACCAAAGTTATTTCATACTGAACATAGCAGCTTTTCACTATGTATTCTGCAACCAAACTCGATTTACAAACCACAAGAACAGTTACAAAGCATACCTCCTGCAAATTCTGATCTTCTTGAGTCCAAGAATTCAAGACACGAGCCCCAGAATCACTCACAATGAAATTCACCTAAAAGAATCAGAAAAGCACATGTAAGAGAACAGCCCATCCTGCAGATAACGGTCATCACGGCTGCCTCCCCAAACCCAAGCGAGCATGAGTTACACCCCTTTCTTCTGATTCTCTGATTAGCACCATGACAAGCCAAACTAAGACGAAAATGCCACAAAAAGCACCCACTCCTGCTATATTCAGTTACTTCATTAGCAACACTGTAATTAACAACTTATTACTCTATTTCTATTTTTAAGCTGTTAAATCAATCTCTAGACCTAATTAGCCCTGCAGGGTACTGTGAAGTATTTTCATAATTAGGCAATGTTTTCAGTAGAGTAGCTACAATATAATGTAAATTCTAATAGCGCAGTATTGCAAATCATTCTCCAAAGACTGCTAGAGTAGATCACAGGGTAACTATCTAGCAAGATTTAATAAACATCATATAGAAATATACTTTCTAAAGATGACAAAAAACTCAAGAGGAAGCACCACTTCCACTTCAACTTCAGTTTCTCATACCACATAAGCTCCAGTTCAGCCAACCGATTCAAACCCATTAAGCACACACTTGATATAATCCCATAATGGAACCTGACCGTATATTAAATGCTCTAAACTAGAGTTTAAATTAAACCTTTGTCTGAGAACCAGGATATGGTATCCATCAAGGCAGTGCCGCTGACATGTATCAAATCACTGAACTCCCAGAGGTATTTGTTAGTGCTTGGCCTCTGCTCTGACACAGCCAATATTCCACCACCGCTCCTTTGTGCCAGCATCGCTGTCACAAGGCTGCTTAACCTCCTTTTGTTTAACAGGTAACTAACCTTTAGGACCTTGCACAATGGTTTACTCAACAAAGAGTAAAACATCTAAAAATCCCAGGGATGAGTTACCTTAATTTATGTCACATAATTACTGAACCCACCAGGCATTTATTTTTCTAAACAAGGAGCTGTGTGCCAGGAAGCTGCGATCCCTACCTCTTCCTAGAGCCCAGAATTCCTCCAAAGCTGGCACCAAAAGCCTTATGAAGTGCCACCAAGCACGTTTGGAAACAAAATTCTATTTGGCACAATACCTCACACAAGGTTTTGTAAACTTACAGCTCGGGATATTGAATCTGTTAGTTGCCTTAAAGCACCTCTCCTGGTGTTTTGCACTGTGTTACAAAGTGACATTAAGACAACCAATGGTTCCAAAAATAACTATGTAATGGAATTCACGTACCACTCAAATTTCAATAGCTCTAAAGCCTATCAATAGCACAAAGTAGCTTTTGCATAATGAATTACATCTAACCTTTTAAATCTAATCAACAGGTCATGATATTAAAAGACTTGATTAAAATGGGAAAATAAACCTTAAGCTATCAATTATCATAGGCAGTATGGCAAGAACTTACCAGTTTCTTGAAGGGGAAAATATCATACATTATTCTACAGTACTCCATGGATGATTCCACTGAACAGGTCCATAGTGACTTTGATACAGGTGCTAGCGGTATAATTCCTTGGGCCCGATTCTTTATTAACATATCGAATTCAACATTCTGCCTGCAGGATTCTGCCATATATGGGCAGTGATCCACCACGAAAACAGTTTTATGAGACTCAGAAAAGATTTTCATTTTCTTCCTAAAAGAAAGAGATATTAAAAATCAGAAAGAAATTGTACAAGGGGGGGGGGAAATAATCACATAACAAGTTTACTGTGTGATTTATATTGCAAAAGTTAAAACTTCCATATTCTAGTTAGATAAAGAGGTTACCTCTTACTGCATTTAGATTACATATTCCATACATTAGTGCCTGCAAACATTACGTTTACAAAAATAAAAAACCAAAAAATTCCCATTTTAAGAATCTGTTTACATGGAGAAATACACTCTCTGGAAGTTACTAGTCTGCATATTTAGTATACCAGATTTTTAATCAGAAGAAACTATTTTTTCTCAGGAAGAAAACATACTGAAAGATGTGAAAGCATACTGTTGAAAAGGCAACAATGATGCACAGTACTACCCTCCTGCTTTTCTAATTAAGAGAAACTTAAGGAAAAAAGTACAGAAACTGCTTTCTATTTAAAGCTTATTTGCAAAAATAAGCAACGTGAAAAAACCCAACCATTATGATTAGGCAGCTATATAGACCCAGCATCAGAGTTTTAAGTAGACTTTCAGTCTTTGCTCTGCTAGTTGCATTTTTCTGTTTTTAAATCAATACTTGCATCAGTAGTTTGATGCCAAGCCTGAAACGGTAACGTGAACACTTCTTTATCCAGTAAGACCCACTGGAGCACCCGTAGCGTTCTTGCCAGCTAAGAAGCCCATGGACTCTGCAATGAAGCACGGGGCACCTTCCTGTTTCACGCCCACGGACTGCCTTACCCTCTCCTTTTGAAGCACCTGGGGCATCAGGCCCCTGCGTTAGGGTGGGCACCACAACGTGGGAGGCCCAAACTACAGGGGAAAATCAATCTCAGACTAGCGCTACCTTGGCCAAACGCTCCTCATTAAATTCGCCCAGTTTCTAGACGGTTCCGTAACGTTTTTAGTATAAACATTTTGCCCGCGCAAACGCTGCTCGAGTACAGAACACACAAAGGCACGCACACACAAATATATAGATATAGGAGCTCACTGGGAAAACCCAAGGATCAGAACAAGGCGTATTTACACAAGTCAGGCTGCGGGCCGCGCCTGACTCTGAGGGGAAAGGTTTCGCCCCCGTCCTCAGGAGCGGCTGCCGGGGCACACAGCGCACCCCGTTCGGTAGAAGCCAAGGCCAGCCAGGCGCCAGGGCCCGGCCCAGGGCCTCGCGTCCTATCTTTAGCCTGGCAGAGAGCCCGAGGGGCCAGGAAGTCGCGCTGGCTCCCCGGCGCCAGGCAAGAGGGACGCACGGCCGCAGACAACCGGCTGGGCCCAGAGGAAGAGATATCACCCCGGCTCGCCCCGGGGAGGCGGGGGGGAGGAAGCGCCTCTTACCTGGGCCGGCTCCTTCTCTGATGCAGAAGTCCCGGTCCTGCTCCGCGCCGTGCTCGGGCCCGGCCACGGGCTCGCTCCGAGGAGGAGGGATGAGGCCCGCGGGGCGGCCTAGACAGGGTCGGGCGCGGGCGCCTTCGTCCGGGCGACCTCCATGCCCCTCCGCTCGCTTCCTCCGCTGCCGGCTCCCCGGCGAGAGCGGGGCCCAGCTCCTGCCTCCGCGCCCGGCGCCCACGGGGGTGGGAGAAGCGGCCGAAGCTCCCCCCGCTCCGCCCACCCCTGAGGCCGCGAGACCCCCGCGCGGCCACTTACGCCGCTGGCACGACGGCTCCCCCAGCGCTGGCGGGGGGAGCGCCTCTCCCCTCCTCCCCTCCCGCTTCCCCGGCGGCGCCAGCCACCCGGGTCCCCGGCCGCCGGCCGGGCTCACTCGGCTTCCATGGCGGCCGCGGCCGCCCCGCTCGGCCCTCCGCCTGGGCGCGGGACCCCGCCGCGCCCTGCCCCGCCGCGAGACACGCAGGGCGCGAAGGAAGCAGCGCTCGAGGCCGGCGGTCTCGCGAGGCAGCGAACGGCTCCTCCCCAGCCTTCCCGCGAGCGCGAGGCGGGGCCTAGTGAGGCGAGGGGCGTCTCTCGCGAGGGCTGGCGGGGCGGGCCGGGCTGGGCCGAGCCACGGGCTCCTCTCGCGAGAGCGGCGGGCGCCCGCCTGCCCGCCCGGTGCCGCTGGCAGGTAGCGCGCCCGCCCTCGCCTCACGCCGACCCGCCCGCTGGCGGGGACGCTCTTCCTCCCCCTGCGGCCCGCCGCCATTTGACAGCGGGGCGGGCCGGTCGGGGCTTCAACCCCGGCGTCGGCTGCTGCCTGAGCCGCCGGTCATGAGTGAGTATCGCGAAGTGGGGAAGGGGCGTTTTGGGGGTAGCCTGGCCGGGGAGAGAAGCGGGACGGAGGGAGCGGCGGTGCCACCGCTGCCGGGCTCTTAGGAGCCCCTGGGCCGTGACGTCACGGCGGGTGTGAGGGGGGAGGAGGACGAGTCCCCCTTCATGCTTTTCTTTCCCCACTCCCCTCCTCCAGCGCTGCTGGCGGGGGTAGGCCGCTCGGCTGCGGCGGGGGATCCTGCATCGGCCCTCACCCTCACGCACCCGCCTTGTCACGGCAAGTGCCGGTGTCGCGACAGGGCTGGCGTGCCTCGGCATCCGTTCTCGGGGCGGCGGCGGGGAGAGGACGCTCCCTGCGAGCGAACTGTTCTCTTCCCCCCAACCCTCCTCCGCCTCGTCGGCCGCTCCCCTCCCGCTCCCCTTCTCCTGCGGAGAAACCGCAGGCCCGCTCCGCTCTGCGTGTAACTGGGCTGCGGCGGCGGCAGCAGCCCTTGCGGGCTGGGCCCGCTGCGCTGCGGGAGCCTTCATTGTTTGTTGCGCGCTGCTGGGAGCGGCGGTGGCGCCTGCTCAGCCCCTGGCACTCTCCTTTTCCTCCCAGAGTGCTAATGGACGTTTGTAGCCAGCCCAGTAACTCTTCAGAAACTGCAGCGTGGTTCAGCCTTGCAGAACTGGTGACTGTGGGGAGGAGGAGGAAAACCAAAAAACAAACCGCCACCCCTCCACAACCCCCGAGCGTTAAACTGTGGAAAAAGGTGGTTTTCAGTAAGGGTTTGAGAGAAAGAAGGAATAGAAAACTAGAGGAAGGCTATAGTTCCTGAGAAACTGTGTTCTTTGGCCGGGGGGCGGGGGTGTTAAGGGCAGCCAAATTTGATAATGAAACCAATTTAGTAAATAGCAGGAAGTGACAGGAAATGAATACGTAGCAGCGTATAGCTATGTTGTTTGAGCCGCTGCTCTTGCTACCTGTTGACCCTGTTGGTGAGATTGCAGACTTAACAAGTGTGTTTGCAACTGCGCATCTCATGTAGGGTAGAGTTCAGGAATTGCTACGTTCACTGACCTCTTATGCTTGCAATAATCTCTCCTTCAGCAAACAGCCTGGCTAAGAAATGGATTTACATGATTCTTTCCATACCATAGAAAGTTTCCTGAAACAAATATCAAGCCTTGTGTTAATAAGGCCTGTAACTCTAAGAAATCTCTGTCATTGCTGTCTGACAGACAGTCATTGCTGTCTGACGCTCAAGGAGTTTAAGTAGATTTCCTTTCCAGTAGAGAAAGCGTGAGGTTTCTTAAACACTTAGATTATTTGAAAATCTCAGTCTTGAAATTTAAATTTCAAGAATGAATATGAAAAACTTCAATGTAATGGCCAGTATTTTGGAAATGCTAATGTGTGCAAGCATTTTCCAACTTTAGCAACAGGTAATTTCTGCTAACAACTACAGCAATTAGATGGCTGGTATTTTAACTATGCAGTTGGTTCTTTTTCTCAGCTAAGTTGCTGCCTTCCTCTGTCCTGTTAAAAATTTTACAATTCCATTCCATGCAGTGATGTTTGTGTTCGTTTATAGACATGAAGGAAACTCAAGCCTTTGGCTTTCCGAATTTTCCACAAGTAATTTTCTTTACTCTGTCAGTTTGAGCTGTTCCTCCTCTGCTGATATAATTCGTCAAAGTCTTCCAGTCCACAGCAGTTATTTGGCATTCTCTTTTGTGCTGCATTTATACTTCTCAGATATCTTGAAGTACATCTGATTGGTAGGATGGCACATTAAAAATTAAAAAAAGGTAGTATTGAAAAATGAAACCATTAGTGTGTTTTTTCCCTCTGCTAGTTACAGAAGGACGTGTCCTGCTCAGCTTCAGTATGTTCAGTAGTCCTCTTGTGGCACCTAGTATATCGATAACTCCTCACAACACAAATTTACGTTCATTTCCTTGCTCTGATCTATGGTCTCAGCATCAGTTAAAAAGGAGGAAAAGGAAAAAGCACACTTTAGGGTATTCTTAAGATGGAGAAATTTTCCCTGTTCCTAAACCACAACAAAATATCTGGATGTTTCTAGAGAAGGGTTGTCTTCAGCTGCTTGAGAGTACAAATATGTATATATTTATATATATATATCTCACATGGCTAGCTGTTCTCTTTATAGCAGACAGGTGGCATTGTGAAAATAGTGCATTTCTGTTTTTTAGAAATGAGTTGCACAATTGAAAAAGCCCTAGCAGATGCGAAAGCACTGGTGGAGCGGCTGAGGGAACATGACAACGCAGCAGAAGCCCTGATTGAACAGACTACAGCTCTGAATAAGCGGGTCGAGGCAATGAAACAGGTTCGGTTTTCAACTTTTAGTCCATTCAACTTGCAAACAGAAGTTAAAATAACTTTTCTGTGTTAGTGTGCAACCTAGAATCAGGATGTTATTTGGTTAATCCTTTAATACCATACTAAGTATTTTTATTATAGGTGTGATGATGATTTAAAAATAGGTTGTTTATATATTCAGTTTGAGCCTGCTGCCTCTAGCCTTAACTGTTGAAAACTAGCATTTATTTGAAGAACACTAGTAGAAATAGGGTTGGTGTCTTAAAACCATTGTGTGATGCCTTGTGTTTTGCTCTTCTGCAAAATACTATTTATTTTATTAACTTAAAGATTTTTTAGAGAAGGCCCAGTCACGCTTTCAGAATAGTTTCTCTTTCCCCTGTTTCCTTTTGTTTCAAAGTAGCCTCTGAAGCTCATTGGTGATCATTTCCGTTCTGCTGTTAAACTGTGCAAGGCATGTTATCAGGCTGAGCATGACAACTGCTGCTAGAGAACTTCTGGAAAAACACAACCACCTCTCTATAAGGGAGTTGATCCTGTCATTTTAATAGAACACAGGACGAGCTAATGAGCCTGTAAAATAATCAAACCCTGCATGTGCTTCAGCCTGTAAAACTAGTTGTGCAGAGGCTCTGGGACTTCAAATGGAAGAGTCTTGTATTTACTCACTTGTGCAGAGTCAGGATCCACTCCTGTGCCTTGCACCCATACAACCTTGTGGTTTAAGGTACTGGGAAGCTGCAGTGCACATTTGAAGGTTAACACCCCAGGTTTTTTTCCTTGCCATATGTATATCCATTTTCAAGTACTTGATGGTGAATTTGACCTGTGTTAAATGAAGGTTAAATCATGCCCCACCACACACATCATCTGAGGTGTGAAATTTGTTTAATTACAAAGGTGAGAGTTTTGTTTTTCTGAAGGGCAGGATGTTAGCAAGGCCTTCAGAAGTGGTTTTGTTTGTATTATGTGTTTATCTAAAAATAAGCATTATCCTTGACTGACATGAGAACTGGTCCTCAGTGACTTGCCAAGTAATGCTTGTCTTCAGTTACTCACACATGTTGTTTTATTTTTCATAACTAGTACCAAGAAGAAATTCAAGAGCTCAATGAAGTAGCAAGACATCGTCCTCGGTCTACATTAGTGATGGGTATCCAACAAGAAAACAGACAGATTAGGGAATTGCAACAGGAGAATAAAGGTAAGCACTGGCTATTCTGTCCTTCTTAAGTTTCAGCCAGCGCTGTTGGAGTCAGGGAGACTTTTAACATTGGCCTATTCTCAGAAAATTATTGTAGGAGACTATTTTTCCTTCTAATCTGAATTTGTCCAACCACCAGGACTGCGATTAACAGTCAGCACAAGTGAGGCGATGAATAGAACTTAATTCTGCAATATAGGTATCTGTTTGGAAATGTGTTTTCCCAATGCTAAAAATAACTAATTTACGAGCAGTCAGAAGAAAGTGCAGTTTAACTGCAGTAGTATAATTCCTTCTGGAATTCTGTACACTAGGAATGTACTGTTTCTCCTGGAATACCCTGGGTATTCCAACAGTCAGCAAAGTCAGTGATCTCAATTTGTACAAATCTGGTATTATCTCAGGCATTATTTGCCATTTGACTTAGCAGATTGGGAACACAAGTGGCTTGTAGCACTTAATTTACCAAGCTGCAGATTGCAAAAAGTATCTGCAAACTTCTTCCCAGCTTTTGTGCAGTGTTGTTTATTGTGGCTAGAGCACAGCTCTCCTCTGCTACGTTCAGGACAGCTTCTATCAGCTCCAGGGATTAAACAGGAAGTCATATTAACTTCTGTTTCTGACCAAACATGAATTTTCCCAGGGCAGTCACCACTGAAGGTGGTTGCAGAGCCTACGTAGACTTTTATGGTACAAGAAGAGGGGACACTCGAGGGCTTATTTTGGTTTCCTCAAGCTGAAGTACTTCTGTGTTTTGTTTCAGTTCTTCTCTGTTAAACTTTAACTGAATTTAAAATTATGTTGGTAGAACTACGCACATCTCTTGAAGAACATCAGTCTGCCTTGGAACTCATAATGAGCAAGTACAGAGAACAGATGTTCAGGTTACTTATGGCAAGCAAAAAGGATGACCCAAGTATAATAATGAAGTTAAAAGAGCAACATTCCAAGGTAATTTATTTGCTTTTGCTTTTTTTTTTAGCTACTTAAGTTAGCTTGTAATGCACCAGTTCAAAGCTTAACTTGGTCTCAGCATTTTATAGCAACATAGTAACAAGGTTTAATTTTTATAATCCAGTCCATGAAACAGAATCAGGAAACTTGATCAGTCTAATAAGTCACCCTTACTAGCTTCTGATTTACTTAAGCTTTTATCTAGTAGTATTTCATTCCTGCACCTACTTAAATTTACTTCTGGTTTTGCCTAGGTCCTTAAGACAACTACTCTATTATGCTTCCAGATGCCTAGAGATGCATTTAGACTGGCTTTAACATAACACTTGTGAGCCCAACAAATAACTAGTAAACCTGTGCTCACTGGAGACAGTAGCAAGAATAAGTTTTTTCAATGTGATATTCAAATATTTTCACCCTAAATACCATACATTTGAAAACATAGATCATAAAAGCTCTTTTAAAATATTGAATAACTGAGCGTACACCTCTCCTCTTTCCTGCTTCAACCCTTGGTTCTTGTCTCAGTACTGATCAGGATTGCAAAATAGAATCCAGGGCAACCCGAGATGTTTGAAGGGTGAGGAAAGTTGCTGGTGGGAGGTGTGTTTCATCTTACGGCTTTTGAAACCTAGAAAAACAGAGTGTCATCAAGCAACATTTTTGTAAACTCATGAGTGAGGGGTGTGTATATATAGAGAGAGTATTGAGCAGCTTCTTAAGAGATCAGTGTAGGGGCATATAGCATTAATCCATAGTTTAGGCCTTTTTAATGTATTTTCAGGAAAATATGATTCCAAGTCACTAAGATCTATAAAGAAGCTTTCTAACAAAGTATTGCATCGCATTGAGAATGAAACTTAATCAGAGTGCAGTGTAACTGGGCAGAAAAACATTAGTTCAAAGCGTTTCATAAGCTTTGACCTCAACAAAATAAGCCTGCAAAACAGTTAGGATCTGCATACTGGGAAAACAAAGTGTAAGAATTCAATCCTTTCTTCTTACAAAATCCAGATATGCAGTTAGCACCACTGAAATGAATGAGACTACTGAAATCAATGTGAAAGAATTCATTGGATTAGCTATGTATCTGTTGCTTTTAGGAGTTTCTGTGAAAGATACAATTCCTCTTCTAAACAAGTTACCTTAGTGCAGAGTAGAACACAACATACCACTTCAGGAGAGAGTAAATTTATATCCAAGATAAAAAAGTAAAATTTTTATCTACCTTGAAAAGGACTTCAAAATTCCTATAGGAATACATCTATCAGTTAAAAGCTTGATCACAGAATCACAGAATAACAAGGTTGGAAAAGACCTTTAAGATCATCAAGTCCAACCATTCGCATCCTAAACTAAACCACATCCCTAAGTACCTCATCTACTTGGAGCACCTGCCCTACGAAGAGAGGCTGAGGGAGCTGGGCTTGTTCAGTCTGGAGAAGAGAAGGCTGCGGGGGGGACCTCATTGCAGCCTTCCAGTACCTGAAGGGAGCTTATAAGCAGGAGGGGATTCAACTTTTTGAAAAGATAGACAATGACAGGACAAGGGGGAATGGATTAAAACTAAAGGAAGGAAGGTTTAGATTAGATATTAGGGGGAAGTTTTTTACAGAAAGAGTGGTGAGGTGCTGGAACAGGCTGCCCAGAGCAGTAGTGGATGCCCCGTCCCTGGAAATGTTCAAGGCCAGGTTGGATGGGGCCCTGGGCAACCTTGTGTAGATCCAGGCCTGAGGTTGGTGGCCCTGCCTGTGGCAGGGGGGGTTGGAGCTCTGTGATCCTTGGGGTCCCTTCCAACTCATACCATTCTATGATTCTACCCTCTTTTTGAACATATCTAGGGAAGGTGACTCAACCACCTCCCTGGGCAGCCTGTTCCAGGCCCTCACAACTCTTTCAGTAAAAAATTTTTTTCTAACATCCAACCTAAACCTGCCCTGGCACAGCTTCATGCCATTCCCCCTTGTCCTATCACCTGTCACCTGGCTGAAGAGACCATCACCTACCTCTCTATAACCTCCCTTCAGATAGTTGTAGGTGGTGATAAGGTCTCCCCTCAGCCTCCTCTTCTCTAGGCTAAACAGCCCCAGCTCCCTCAGCCGCTCCTCAGAGGATTTGCCCTTCAGCCCCTTCACCAGCCTGGTTGCCCTTCTCTGGACTCGCTCCAGGACCTCCATGTCCTTCTTGTGGTGCGGAGCCCAGAACT
Organism: Porphyrio hochstetteri; assembly: GCA_020800305.1. NCBI lineage: Eukaryota > Metazoa > Chordata > Aves > Gruiformes > Rallidae > Porphyrio > Porphyrio hochstetteri. The sequence goes on along the minus strand of CM036905.1, from coordinate 76,930,653 downwards.
AGACACAGTACTCAAGGTGTGGCCTCACCAATGCCGAGTACAGGGGCACAATCACCTCCCTAGACCTACTGGCCACACTGTTTTTGATACAAGCCAAGATGCCATTGGCCTTCTTGGCCGCCTGGGCACACTGCTGACTCATATTCAGTTTGCAGTCAACCAACACCCCCAGGTCCTTCTCTGCCTGACAGCTCTCCAGCCAGTCTCCCCCAAGCCTGTAGCGCTGCATGGGGTTATTATGTCCCATGTGCAGCACTCTACACTTGGCCTTGTTAAACTTCATCCCATTGGACTCAGCCCATCGGTCCAGTCTGTTCAGATCCCTCTGAAGAGCCTCCCTACCCTCAGGCAGATCAACACTTCCTCCTTGATGTTACAAAAACCAAACAAACTAACAATGTGATTTAAACAGGAGATTTAGGCATCAATATTTTGGTTAAATCTGATCACCCAAGAATGCCTGATAAAGATTGATCACCCATATCCTGACATTTAAAATCTCTGGCATTTCATTATTTCTTCTTCTGATCAGCCATCACATTCAGTAAGATTGCACAGACTTTAAACACTTCTCTCCTGTTAACTAGGAAATCCATCACGCCTAAGGAATTCTCTCACCAGTAACTGCTGTTCTCTCAAGTGGCAGCTATTAACTTCAGTGCCTGTTTACAAAGATTAATGAAAAACAAAAAAATCATTGGTTTCTGCATATCAACAAGCACCTCCTTCAAATAGGAACACAGTTTCTCCTAACACCTTGTAGGCAAGAGGAAAGTATGTGTTGGTAGTAACAACCCCGATCTAAGAGTGCTGTTTGATTCACTCAAGGAGGCTTAAAAACATGTGTCCAAACATAGTAATGTGCGGCAAATAATAAGGAGGGATACAAAAAGTATATGGAGATGTTTGAGGCTATCTTTGTAAAGAAAGACTTTGAATTGCTCAATACTACAGCATCTGACTTCTACACATCTGCCTTCCAGGCAACAACCTTTTGGTTTTGACTTAGTACCTGACATAACGTTAGCAACCTTGGAATGGGCCCAGAACTGTATTGATGAAAGGGCCTGGTAAGCTGGCAAAATAGGAAGTAGGGAGGACAGCAGGATATCTAAAGACCAGTAACTCCTTCCCAGCCCTTCTCAAGGGTACCTCCGTGCCAACTCAGTCTTTTACCACTGATCACAGCTTCCTGTAAGCTAAATTTAGTTTTTTGTTGAAAAAAATGTTTCATATAATGACCTTTACGGGAAACTGAGAAGAAAATACTGCTTCACCACAGGTTCTTCCCCTCCCTGCCCCCTTTTCTCTCCCCTCTGTGCTTTGAGTGGCCATTTAACAAGTAAAGAGCTAAACCACAGCTTTGGCAGCTGGAACAGCAGATCAAGAAGGGTGGAGAACAATAGTCACTGAAAGTGTATTTGTTTTGATCAGGTAAAGCTCACAATTCCAAGTGAGGCAGTTCTTTGTGGTAGTCTAGTCATTTCTGGCAAACCAATCTCCTGCCAGATGTACAGATCTCCTGTCAAACTCATAATATAAAGGTGGGGTTTAACTTTAGTCTAAACTGTTCTTCATGTTTCAGTCCTACTGTTCTGCTTTTCCTGATACCAGCTGGTAACTACTGTGAATTTTGTCCGAGTCAGGTCAGACACGGATAGGCTGGCACGATAGCAGGGTTAGAACGAAAGACAAGTTGAAGAGAAGGCAATGAAAAATAAAAGCTTGTGGAAATACCTCTGAAATATCTGGCTTAACTCAGTATCAATGAATGCCAGTGGCATAGGATCTTTATCTGGAGCTGCAGGAAAAAGCAGCAGTGACCCTTTAAGAACTTCCTGATGGTGGTTTGGCCAGTGAGAAAGCAAGTTGTCACCTGAACCAACAAGGTCTGCAGCTAAGAGATCACTTCTCTGCAAACAGTGAAGATGACATCAAAGTCTAGCTTCCTTACAAAGGCTTTTATGCCTATGTAAGCAGCTCCTATCATCCCATGCTTGGCAGCAGGACAGGGCAGCAGCAAACCAAACTGCTGCTCCTTTTTCCTCCTCATTGAAGCTTTCAGGGAGATGGGGTAGTTAGTTATTTATAATAGGAAAGTACCCTGCCAGCATTAATGGATGGATGCAAATTTTGCTTGCAATTCAGCAAGGACAAGGACTTAGGGAGTCAGTCCCAGATCAGCTGGAATTGGATTCAAGCAGAAGTATCTAAAGATACGGGCTAAGGAGGGATACAACTTCCCTAACACATGACATAAAAAGATCAGGTGAAGCAGTCATCCTTACTAAGAGATAAAGGCCTACCCATAGGCTGGTACTGGCTGTATCAGACTTGAGACCAGACATCAAACAAACAGAAAGAAACTCTTAGATGAGTTTAGTCTTTCTGTATATCCAAACCTATACACCTCACCTCCTGCAACACAGGAAGGCCTTGTCAGAGCAAGCATGTGGCTAACTTATAGCTTCCATGACTCCAACCAGCCACATAGGCCAGTCATTTAAGCATACATGAGATTCTAATAAGAGGCATCGCCACGTGGCAGGATGAATTTATGTGTAAACAAACAGGACCACAGGGCTGCTCACGCTGTAAAGTCAGAGAGGACTCATATCCTCAAATTCAGGCCCACGCTCACGTTTTGAGGTGGCACAGCAGTTAAACTGCACAACTGCAAAGTGCTGGGCTTATGTTTAACATCACAGAAAATGTGTTACTAAAGCTGTTGGTATTTTATTCGTACATCTCAGGACCTTCAAGTGCACGTGGACCAAATCACAGAGATGGCAGCAGTAATGAGAAAAGCCATTGAAATCGATGAAAAGCATGGCTCTAAAGATCAGGAGAGGATCGTTCAGCTTGAGGTAAGAAAGAAATCAAACCAGCAGTGGCACAAATTGCAAGGGAGTGAAATTCAGCACATTTATTTCTGGTGAGTTCCTGTATCTCTTCTGAGTTACTCTACCATTCACTCACACTGCTGTTACACTTTCTTGTTGGGTGGGCTGTAGTTCAGTTTCCCCCACCACAGCTTGCTCTCAAGTCATCCACAGGTGATACTTCATCACCAGAATCAGTGATTTATATTTATATACTGGATTAAGCTTTCTTTTTTATGTTTCTGTAGCAAAGAGCTAGGAAATAATACAAATTCATCCTAATAAGACACTAGGATGCAAATAACCATACCCACACCTTTGGCTTTTAATTAACTTTTTAATTTGCAGTTTTGGGAGAGATTCTCAGTTGTTTGTTATTGGCAGATCAACACTATTGCTCTTGGCTCGGGTGCCAGCAGACCAGTTCATTGTGGGGCAGGGTGCATAAAGAGAACAGGAAAGGTTTTTGAAATGCAACTTTTGAACTTAATTACGTTTTCCTTGCCCATCTTTGTCTTTTGAGTTGCTTTGATGCTTTGTGCCCTTTCAAGAGGGTCAGAAACCTCATGTTCTTAGTCCTAGAAGATAACACATAGCACCACCTGCCTGGAAATCAGCGTGTTAGTCCTTAATGCCTGTGTTTGGAACAGAGGGGAGAGGAGATTGTTACCTTTACTTCTTTCTGGAGTTCTGTTAAAACACCTTTTTCTCTCTCTGGTTGTAGCAAGAAAACAAAGGCTTGAGAGAAATTCTACAGATAACTAGAGAATCATTCCTGAACCTCAAGAAAGAAGATGCATCAGAGAGCACGTCTCTGTCAGGATTAGTAACAAGCAGTGATTTGAGCCTGAGGAAGAGCTAAAGACTGTGGAAGTCCACAAGCTTCAATTGCACACTTTACAAACGGAATATCAGGGGTCACTTGTCAAGCACTTGTTACTGAATAGGGCACCAGCAAGCTAATGCATCTCTAACCCCAGTTCAGTGGCTGTCATACTGCGTGAGATCAATTGAGATGGGTATTCTGCAAAAACCTTAGCGACAGATTAATGGCCATAGATCTGACTTCAGTAGGAAATGGATTCATGCACTTACTGGAGGGGGAATTATTTTTATATTAAGTAATTTTACAGATTTCACATTATTTATATACAACTATTGCTCATGCAGAGTTTCGGCGCGCCTATTATATAATAAAGGTAAGCGGAAGTCTGATTGCTGGCTAAAAAGTAGTAACTTATGAATATGCTTTGTGCATGGGCCACATTAGGTATTTTTTTCCTTTTAGTAAGTTTTTTAAAAATGCACATTTTGCAACAACTCTCTTTCATGGGAAGGCTACACCGGCAGCATAACACTTGGGATTTCTGGTATATAGCCAGAGTATCCTGTTCAAATAGAACGTCAATGGTTTTAAGCCTAAGCAATGCTTTTGAGGTTGTTCAATTATGATTATTTCTTTTAGTTGAACAGGATTCTTTAAAGTACACATACTTAATTGTACTTTTGACACACAGGAAAAGCTGCTCCCCCTGTACTGCTTTCTGGAGCACGGGTAGCATAGCATCACTCTGCCATAGCTTTTCCTTTTCTGAAAGAAAACCAGGCGCTTTCCCCTGCAGGGAAGAAGCTGCGTTCATCCCATTGATTTCTTCTCTTGACTGCTCCACCCAAACTTCCTAAGTGGGAAAAGGCAACCTGGAAGCACCCAGGAAATAGCCATGGGAAGGGGGAAGGAGATGCTCTGTGGTGCAGTTGGCAGCCTGAGCACCTGCAATCAATACTCTTAAAGAAGAATTAGGTACTAAATAGTTATCAGGGAGGTTTTAAAGTAAGTTTCAGGTACATGGTAGGTTTGCACTAGAAGTTTCTATGCTGTACTGACAACTGCTATGCTGCTTGCTTTTAATCCCAAACACCTGCAGAAGCGACAAGGGGTGGGCTTTTCTAGGTTAAAGGTGCAGCTTGTATCGTATGCAGGTAAGAAGGAAGCGCTACCAAGGTGACAGGCCAAGAGAGCTGCCAAAAGAATTCATATTTGGCTGTTATCTTTCAAGACATCATTTCTTGGTCAAGGCAGCAAGAACACTCTCACTGTTGCTGTGTACCGCCACTTTTTGCCTAGCACGTTGACAGAGCACAGTCAGAGAAGCTGAGTGAGAGCTTTCAGCCACAGAAAGCTGTAGCTCTACAGCTGCCACCCACAGTGGAGTATTTCGTGTTGAGCTCCTACCCTGAAATAAACTGTTACTCAATCAAACAGTGATTTTTTCAGTTGCAACAATGTGAAAGGAAAAAAAAAAAAAAGCTAAGCACCCAGTGCTCCTAAGCGTCTCAGTTTTAAATATGACTTCCCTTGACCCAGCGCAGTTTCTGTGTCAAGGGGAGGTAAATGCCCCACAGGTCTCAGGGTGACCTTTCAGTTCCCAGTCAACTAATTTTTGGGAGTGCAGTATTTTTGTTTTGCTTCTGCCATTTGCTTCCCTCTTTCCCATAGTGCTTTCAGGAGAAGAAAGCAGGGTGGGAAAAGCATTTAGCAGAGAAAATACGTGCTAGTTTGCATTTAACTAATACATACCTGAGGAAATGCAGCTGAAAACAGACAGATTAGGCTCCCCCCATTTTCACAGCATTTTTTTTAATAAACAAGCTGCTATTTCTCTTCCCAGAGCATCTTAGCTTGGTTCCAGGCTTAAAAAAACCATTGAGAACATTTGTGCACATGGGAAAAAAAATCCCAAGTTTCCTAAACATCTGGCTGCAATTTTTTTGGTAACATTTGAGTTCATGCACAGGATACACTCGTCTGTTTTAGTTATCTGCAAAACTCTGCCAGTGCTTCTATAATTTTGATGTTTGCCTTTCTGCTGTAGCTTGCAGGCTGGTGACTTCTCAGAAGCAACTCTTTTGGGTGTTTGTTTTTTTTTTTCTTTTTAAATGAAGTGTGTTTTGTTGTTGCAAACTTACCAGAAATTTGGAGTTTGGTTGATGAAGTTATTCTTGATGCAAGTGTCTTTCCAGCCGTTGACTGGTGTCCGAGACGTTCATATCCACTTGATGCTGAATGCAGTTTCCTGGCCGACTTCCTGGGCTGTCTTTCAGTCGCCAGAGCTGTACAGCAGAGAAGGTCTGTTGGTCTGCGGCAGTTCTTTAAGGTTGCTCTATTACAAAATAATGCTTGATTAGTGTTTATTTTTGTAAATTAAAAAGAAATGTGACTTAATTTATCTACTCTTAGTCTCCACGTTTGATACGTTTCCCCTGTCGTTCCCCTGACCCGATGGCTTTAGGATTTTAAGAGAACCTTCACAGTGTGTGGAGTGACTATTTTTCATTGCGTACCCGTTATTTTTGTAATGCAGATGGCTTGAAAAGAATTTATGGCTAGAATTGTGTACTGTACAGTAAACTTATTTTATCAATAAAGTTGACTGAAAAAAAGTGGGAGTCTTTGTGATTCAAGCAAAGTCCTGAATCTGAAGCCAGCCTTGCTAGTAATGTCTCAGAAGAAAGTGACATTGTTTTGCCATTTACTCAGGTTAGTTTTTACTTTAAGGCAGGCCAGTCACTAGTGCTTTTATTCACTTTACTGTGTATAGCAAAAGAAAATAAATCCTCTAACACCTTCATTTTCTCTTGGAAAACCAGGTGGTTACTCATCCTCCAAACAAAGCACTGCAGCCACGTACTAACGCGGGGGAGCAGTGAGGATAACAAGCCAGTCCCACCGGGCTCTGATGTCTTAGACCAAAACATGGTTGGGTACAGATAAGATGAGACAGTTGTGGGTTTTTTCCTTGAAGATCAGAGAGAGTCCCTCTGACCTAGTTCAAGCCCCTGGTTCCTTTCCCTGTGATGTGTAAATGAGAATGTTGGTGGGTGAGGTGCAGAAGCTGCCAAGGGAAGGGTTTTGCCACTTCCCCATAATTTCTCATAAGAAAAACCTATTCTCAGTACCGTAAATTCTGTGTTTAAGTTCAGAAGCGTCAACAGTTCATAAATACACATAGCAGCCATTCAACTGAGGTAAAACTGAAGGGCAGCTTGAAAATGAGTTGGGGTGTTTTGTACAGCTAAAGGTTTTAAATAGCTTTGGCTTTTTAACAAACCCCCAGGAGGAGATTACGCTAAAACATGGAGCTAACAGCACTGTGTGCAGGCAGAGTGACCTGTATCTGTAGATACCTATACGAAGGTTTACAGCAGCTTAGGGAGTTTTCAGTTTTAGTTGGCAAACAAGCTTTCAAAGCACGACTGCCGATTGAGAACAGGGTTTGTAAGTCTCCTATTTGAGCATAAAAGATGTACTGGCTCTTTCTACAGATCATAATGTCTGAGAGGCGGCTAACAGCATGCCCTTAGTGCTGGTCCCAGCCTGACAGGGTGAATACAGCAACAGTGGGAAGATGAGACAGGAAAGCAAAAGAAATCCTAAGCTGGAACAGCAGATAACCTCTTTATCAGCCTTTTCAACATCGTGCAGAGGTGAGACCTGCACCTGGTGTCACACACACATACCTGCTAGGTAGAGGTCACGTTCAGCCTCACCATCACCCATCCCGCTTTGTCTTTCATTTGCGGTGCAGTTCCATTCCATACCGATGAGTTGCATATTGATTAGTAAAGTGGACTAATTAAAACAGGGTCATTTAGCTTCCCCATATTAAAGTGTCCTGCGAGAGAAAACCGATGCTATTTCAGTGGCTGTATGAGGACAGGCACCGATGCTCCTGCTGTCTGCAGCCACCTCCCTTCCCCAGGTGTAAAAAGGGCTGGTTGAGGAGGAGTGGGTTGGTGCAGCTCAGGGCAGTCCAAGTGCAGTTGGGCATTGGGTGGATTGTCACATTGGTGCAGTGCTCTTACCACTGCATCAGGTCAGTAAAGCGTCATCACCTCGTGTGTGTGTTTGAATTCTGCCAGGGGCTCGGTTGTTGTTCCCCTCTCACAGCACTGTGTCAGTAACTGTCCCTACCCCAACCTGCGGGGGATCTGTCTCTCTCTCCTCTGAGGAAAGGGTGAGTGAATGGTGTGGGGTGCTCAGCTGCTGCCTGGCACTGAACCACGACAGGGAACAAGCAGAACTCTAGATGCATCACCTTGTGCTGCTGTAAGGGGAAGCCTTACTTTTTTTGAAGAACAGCAGAGCAGATTATTTCCCTACAGCGTCCTCACCAGCAAAAACACCATAAGAAATGCATTTGAGGGTGGCTACTTCAGCAGTCAAAAGCCTTAGATAATGTTTCCAAAAATTCAGTTGCTGAAGCTCAACCAGCATGCCACACTAACGAAGGCAGGGTGGTCAGCATCTTGGGCTTTCCATTGCCGCAGTCAGGAACATCATAAACAAGGTAAATGAATCAGAACTCATTAAGTTACCGGCTCAGCAAGCAGCAGCTGCCTCCTACAACACATGCTGTGCTTCTCTCCCACATGTGGCTTTTCCCCCCAGAGCTTCCCCCATTACAGAAAAGAACCCAGCTCATTTTGAGCAGATCAGGCAGTCTATGGGAACACCAGATGGCACTAGGGGTAAGTTGCAAGGGGTGGGATTTTTGGACAAGGCAGACTTGTGAAACCCTGGTTCTGAAGCAGGTGGGTAAGTAAGCATATTATTCCTCCCACTCCCTCTCACCCCCAAAATGAGACAGTTTATTGCTCTGTCCTGAAGTTGTCTTCCCCCAGCGTGCACAGAGCCTTGCGCGCTCCAACAGGAGACAGCTGCCTGCCCAGAACTACGTGCTGGCAGACAGGGCCTGACATCGATGAACAGAACCACGATTATACGGACATGTAAGCATCTGCTCGACCAGCCAAAACCGGTATTTAGGCTACTGTTTCCACAGAAAACAGAAGCTTCAAAGCCTACTAACCAGAGACGTGGGAGGGGACAGCTTCACCAGATGAATGGTGACAGCATTCAAGCTAACAGGCCGGGATGTATCGCTGAGATCAGCACACATGTACTTAACACTTCCAGTACTCACCTGTAGGAGATACACTTACCCTAAGCTCAGCGCTTCCTGTTCTGAGTATTCTGGATAAACCGACCAGAAGCCAAAGTCACAGCAAAGCCCACCACAAGTACCGCTGCAAAGACCACACGCAAACCTGTAGCACGCTGCTGCCCTTTTTAAGAAGGGATGAAAAACCTTAAAGGCTTAGTGAAAAAAGTGCAGTTCAAAATGGGGCATATTTATTTCTCAGGAAGAGCTTCCTGTCCTTCAGAAGTGTTTTCAGATAAGAGGCAGCTCTAGGCAAGGACAGAATGAAAGCTGGAGTAAAAAGAGGAGACTAAAAAAATCCTCTAGGCCTCCTTACTTCTTTTGCTGTTGCCAAGAAAAGCAAAGGCTGCCTGAGGGTAACTCAGCACTAGTTAGGGAAGCAGAAGGAAGATGCCACGGATGAACAACAAGATCTGCAGTGCTAGAGGATGATTTTGGGGGACTTAACCCTGCCCACTGCCTGGGCACTACAAGGCAAAACACATAGATCTGGAACTCCAGGGTTAGGAGCAGGAATACGCTAACCTAGTCCCCTAAAAATTAGAGGAGTTACATACATTAGAACCTACTTAAGAAGACCTGTTAGACGAGGAGAAAGTTTTTTTTTGTGAGCATCTCCCCAGAAGCTCCAGCGCTGACAAGCTCTCCCGAGAACAGCAGCAAAGTACAGATCTTACATTGGACACAGGAGAGGCCAGAGCAGGGACACAGGGTCCCATTCTTCCTCTGCAGCACACAGCACTCTTAAGCTGGCAAGCACAAGCCACTTTCCTACCCAAACCTGGCACCACCGGAGGTCACTGCAGAGCTCGTGACTAGGCCCTGCTGGGCGCATCAGCAGTTTCATTTACCTGTTAGCCAAGTTCAGTCCTTAGCCTCTCATTAAAAATAAGAGCACTCTCCTGAAGAGTTACTGAGGTCTGTGCCACGGAACAGGATTCCTGGTCCTCGAGCAGTTTTAAACCGAGTATTGCTCTACCCTCTGTTTCAGTATCCAGCTGCTCAGGACAGTGTCATACAGTTGCGGCAACGCCTAAGCGCCTCCAACACAGGAAAACAAAGCAGCCTGAACACGAGGTGCTGAACAAGCCAGGGCACGTTACAGGCTCTGACAGCAACACCAGAAAGACACCAGCCAGCGCAGGTACCTCTCAGGACTGGGGCACTCCACAAAGTCTGCATTCTGCTGGGCTTTCCCAAAGCCAGGCTTGCAGCCACAGGTGGCAACAGTGGTAGGCAAAGACTACCTTCTCTCAAATCATCATAGGTGTTACACAATACCCAGCAGCTGGGGCCCCAAAGTTGTTCACGTGCTGTACAATTTGACACATGTAACATCTATACCACCTGGTTGAAAAGCCCCAAGAACAACTATTACCTTTTACTTCTTAAGAACTAGCAGCGTGGACTATTACACTGAAGATCTACACTGCCCCATTCCTCCCAGTACAGAAAGCCACTTGCACAGGATGCATAACTGCAGGGATGCCAGAGGAGCATTCATTTTGTCACCCCCCTTATGATTTCCTATACCCTACTGCCAAACAAAAGCATCAGGCTTCAGAGGGGGGCATTGTCTCTCTCCCCTCCAAAGCAGACCTATGGAAAGCACGATTTGTTTCTATTTTCCATTGTGTTTTCTTCATGTCTGGGGAAGCAGGGCAGGCAGAGCTGCCTCAGGTGTGCAGCGCTCTGAAGTCCAGAGTCAGGCCAGGTTTGTGTTTAAGGTGAAGAAGGAATTACAAGAACAAAGGAAGGTCTGTTTCTTTGGTAAGATCAGTGTCCACTTGTGCCACAGGCAGTTTAACTGCTAGGAGAAGTTGCAAGGGCAGGAAAGCAAGGCAGAAGGAAGGCAGTTTCTCCTGTGGATTTGAGGCAGAACTAGAACATGTGCAGACCTAGGAAAGCTCTACAAGCAACTAAGACAAATACCATGTTGTGATCACTGCAGCATTATTGCAGTGCAGCAAAGACTGCTCAGAAAAACTCAGCCAAAGCAGGAAAATTCTCTACAGCAGCAGGACCTAGATCATCATCATAGTCCAGACACCTCATGTGAACTGAGGCTTTCAAAACACTTTGTTTTGCAGGGGAATCATTACCTAGAAGAACAGAGTTTAGCTTTAGATTCCCCAGGAGCATCACACAGCATCATTTTAAGCTAGCAAGACTAAGGTAGTAGCCAATACAGCAAGGCAGTCAGTGCTTCCAGTGAGAGATCTTGTAGTCAACCCAGGAGCCAGTTTTCCTCTTGCAACTGCCTCAGGTGACACACAAAGAACCCTTGAGAATTATCTCTTCTGCACCCTAGTAACCAGCTAACATGTTCTGACTACCATCACTGTTATCCACTATGGCTTATGGAATATAGAGGAATTCCCCCATCCCATCTCTTAGCAGCATTACGACAGACATAGTCTCCAAGTCAGGATCACAAAAAGTTCAAAGCAAAGCTCTGCCATAGAGATTTCTCACATCAGCTGGCATGCTAGTTTTCACTTAAGAACTGGCCAACAACCACCACCTGTTTGTTCTCTAGAACCTTGTCCAACAAAACTACAGAAAGCCTCTCTGGACCACATGCTTCCTCACTAGTTTCACTAATAGCACAACCAGGCTCTCAGCCTCTGGGGGTCACTGGAACTACAGGAAGTCCTTCAACAGGTCAACTAGGTACATCTGCCCCCTCCAATCCCTTGAGGGTCTAAGACACTTCCAAACAAAGCCATCCCTACAGTACCAAAGGCAAAAGCTAAATTGTAAAAGCAACACTGAATTAAGAGAGACCCTTTTAGTTCAAATACTCTTTCCAAAGATATCTTTATTATAAAAGATATAGAAAAATCAGAGTTAAACTTGTTTCTTCCACAATGTTAATCACAGCAGTTATAAAAAAACAAAGGTAAACATGTTTAAGAGCATTTATGTACCAAATAAGTGTCTACTACTTGCCATCGAATACGGCAAAGACATGCTCAGTATCAGTGCAGTAAGGGCAGTGAGCAAGCTTCAGTCTGCCAGAGGCCAGGGAAAGAGCTCCTCATTTGTCCCCACGTGCCACGCCATGGCACAGCAAAGCAAGGCCCAAGTTACAGAGTTTCAGCCTCGCTGTTTGAGGCAGATGTTCCAGCTCCAAGAAATCTCAGGATTTCTCTCTAAACATCAGCTCAGTCACCTCAGATACTGTGCCATTAAGGTTTCACTCCTTGAAGAGAAATAACCAGGAAGTCATTAATTCCTTTCTACTGCCAGGGTGTTGTAACTTTCAGCTACACTCCCAAATAAAAGTTCTTCTGCCAGTTTAGTTATAACAAGTTGTTGTTACATACTTGTTACCAAGATTTAAAGTGGTGGCCAAGAACTTTTGTTTCCACCACTCAGTTATTCACACTCATGGCAGCTCCATGCAGGTACCAGAACAGCCACTCACCTTCAGTCAGGAAGGACTAGGCACTTCACTACACAGTGAGAGTGAGGAAGAGCCACCATAACCTGTATCAAGGTATAGGATGCAAGACTTCGGCCATCATTTAATGCATGGCAAATCATCACAACCACTGAAGGTGAAGACCAGCATTAGGCATGGGGGCAAGGACAGGTAAAACCAAGGACAGCCTCAGGACTGCTTGTAAGCCAAACCTACAGTGCTCCAGTTTGCCTTTCAAAAGTGACTGTTGGCTTTGTTCTTAAAGAATTAAATAAAGCCACCTCACATGATCGCGATTTGATGAACACAAGAATAGTCCTTTATCTGTTTTACTGCATTTTGCTGTGGGCAGATGCAACCCAAATCAGCAGAGAACACTGTCAGCAAGGATTCTGGTCAGTGTTTTGCCAGCTGGATGCCACTTTCACCCCTTAAAGGCAAAATTTAAAGAGATATATTGATTAAAAATAAAGATAGTTTAGTGTTTCAACCAATTCCAGGACAAAAACTGCCATTGGCTACAAGCTTGTTTAGGTTTTTCTTTTATGAAAGCACCATCAAAAAAGAAATTATACCAGAGCAGAAACAGGCTGTTTAGAAAGCAAACATCTAATGTTCTCTTAGCAGTCATCTCTGCACAGAGACCAGATGACCAGGTTGCTACAGAACCATCCAACAGCGAGAGAAAGTCTTCTTGTCTCAGGTCAGGTCCACTTCCTGCGCCCCAGCGTGCACGCTTACAACAGTCAATTCAGTGCAGTTTAAATTCAAGTCACTTAGTTTAGCTTCCAAGGTTCAGTAATACTTCTGGGAAACAACTCTGTCTGCAGCAACATGTTTCATACCTATGTTAGGAGGTGATACCTCAGTTCCTGCTAGAACTCTTCCTGTGCATGGTCCTTATCTCCCAACCCCTCACAGCCTGGCAGACCACTCACCTTCAGGAATGAGTCTGGCATTGCACAGGTTGCTGTCTATGGGCTGGTTTCACTTCACACCCCTAGATATCAAACTAGGTCACCACAAAATAAATACCTGTACTTGACCGTTAGCACGAGATTCTACAGCTAGGCATACACATGTTGCAGCAGGCTGAGTAGGCCACTGAGGACAGAGTCACAAAACAACAGTGTAGTGTACCAGGCAGATAATGTTTCTTCCAGGTTGGGCAAATATGATCCTCTTGTTAAGCAGGACAAGGTGACTGTAGTAAATCCTGCAACACCGGTTCGTTTGCTGGTAATCACTCATCTCACCATTCCTAGATTCATCCTCTCTGTTCCCACCAGCAACTCAGTAGGTTACAGAAGCAGTGGAGTTCTTTCCCCAGCTGGCTGCTCCTTCTGAAAAAACTCTTTGATGTGTAGCAGCTTGTTATGGATCCTCTCTCTCAGGGGAGGTATGTGATGGCTAGGGTCTAAAACATTGGTGCTTCTGCGCTCCCTTTCCCGCTTCCAGGTGAGGTAGGGGTGTGGCGGGAAGGGCACTTCACTTCTCTCTCGGCGAAGCTGCACGGTAACTCCGCTGAGGGCCAGCATCGCCCACACTGACAGGATAATGAAGTCTAGAAGACAGACAAACAGATCCCTGGATCAAAGCAGGCCATTTTCTCCTCTCCTGAGCACAAACACTGAACAAGTTCAGCAACAGAAAGGAAGGCAGTAGTGTGTCTCACACACCTTGAGTATACCCATGCAGAGGCAAGAACACACAGGGCACCGAGATGAGCCTTTTTGGCCACTGTATTAAGCCTTCTGACTGCCCACTGCAGACTCCGGAGCAAGGTGGCAGTCCAAGCCTGAGAAGCACCTTTCACAAGGGCCTCTGTCACATAACTGCTGGAAGAGGTGGGAGCCTTTGAGTTTACCCCACATTGCTTTTGGAGGACTAGAACCTGCCACCCAGGTGTCAATGCAACACTACTTACTGCGTTCTCCTCTCATCCCTTCCCAGCCTAAACACTCACTGCTTACAAGGGAACCAGAGAGGCTGCAGATTTTCTTTTTAAAAAAAAGAATCTGAAGAGCAGTACTCACCATTTGTTTGAAAAGGCACGTTGGTGTAAGCTCTGCTGAAGTAATCATTGAGGACCCTTCTGAGTAAGTTTAAGGTAATGTAAGCAAGACTTGTGTAGACATAGCAAGCAATAGCTAGAATCACTGCATAAGAGCCTACTATTCCAGAGGCCAGTATATTCAGCTACAGGGGGAGAAAAACGCACAGCTTTAGGAGACTGACAAACACTTTATTCCCCACCTCCTTAAAGCAGCATTTTGTATCTGTTCTTCCACAAAAAGTTGGCTGCATGTGCCTGTTACCTAGGCATCTTAAGACAGGAGAAGCTGACTACCTGTGAGTGTCAGTGGAGGCTATGTGCAACATCAGAGCCATGCCTCTCTTTATAGGCCATTTAGCACAGGCAGGGCTGAACAGGAACTGCCCAGAGCTGGTCCTGTGCCGAGCTCCACGAAGGTGCGTTACGCCTTCTGTACATGTCCCACAGGACCAAATTTTGCATTAACGAGTTGGACACCCCTTCCACCCTCCTCCTGAGGTGACAGTGCAGATTACTTACAATTCTTGGACAGCCAACAAAAAGCACTGGAACCATCAAGGTTACAGAAGAAAAGGTCACCCAAAACACAACATCATCACGGAAGACCCTGTAGTCTCCTGCAAAGACACCATATCCCACATGTAACTTGCAAAAAGGAAACGTGTTGCTAACTAGCAAGTGGTTCGGGTCAAGCTTTTCCCACAAAGATCAGAAATCTAGAGTACAGTGTTGAAAAGCTTAGCTTTTGAGCTCAAATGCTGATTAAAATACAATGTAACAGTCACTCAAGAACAGAAAAAGACTGTCCCCAGTTGAGTTTAGGTCCTGTTCCCAAGTTGGGAGAGCACATCTTGGCCATGAGAAAGATTTTTTGATAACATATATGTTACTTATATGAATCATTAGTACCATAGTACTTCTGCCCTATGCAAAGCCATTTTATTGCCTATATAGGGTTATAACCTACAAACCTGTATCTGCATAAGCATAACTAATACCATGCAAGTGCAGCCATCACAACCCTACAAGGCAACAAACTCTTTTGGCTTCAGAAAGAGAAATGAAGTCACTCAAACACTACTGTGCTTCCCCTGTTTTCTAAGGCCTGTCAGTTAAACAGAGAGGACAAGCTGACCCCTATTTAAGTTACTATTTTACTAATGAGGAGCAACCAGGGACTGCAATGAATTATCACAGAACTGTGGCTTGAGTCAAACACAGACAACTGGAGAATGAAATACTGGTCCACCAAGGGATCATAAGTAGAAGACTTCAAGATTTAAAATTGCAATAGAGAAAGGAGTGTGGCTGATGCTCTGACATCCCTGAGGGATTCCAGTTTAGCAGCCTTTGCTTGCTGTTAAGGGATTTGACTGTCATTTCTCCCTTAGCAAAGCCATCCCAAAGATCCTGAAGAAGTCAATCCAACTGCTAATACAAGCTTGACTCTTATGGAACCATGATGAAAGATGACAGCAAGAACTCCTCTTAAATCATGATGCCTTTATGCCTGAAGCCTCCAAGTTAGACTGCAGATTTTCTACTGTAACCTGCTCTGAATATAGCATATAAGAGAGCAAGTGCCTGCCTGGAGCAGAGCTGGCATCAGACTGCTGAGATGGCATGCAGCTCAGCAGGAAGAGCCTCAGCGAGTTCTCTGCAGAATAAGCAGTTCCCTTTTCCCACCAGTGCAGGTTCTCCAAGTAATTTTTAATTACAGCACACCTGAAAGGCTTCAGGTACACCTCTAATCCTCCCAGTGCTAGAAAGGGAAAGTCAAACATCACATTAAGATAAACCAGATAGCAACATTAATTTTAAAACCTTGCAGCGTGCCCCTAATACTGCAGTAACGCTTCACCCAGGAGCCAGCAATTGCAACAGAGTATTTCAGTGCATACCTAGTGGAGTAAAGAAGATCGTTGATGAAAAGAGAAATCCCAGCACAAGTCCAACAATAAACATACAGAGTAGGACAGAGCCAAATCTCCACCAGCTTGCAACCAGGAAGAGCCCTCCAATAATCCCAGCTACTGCTGTCAAAACAAGGCGCACTGAAAAAGAAAAGGGGAGTTCCAAACTAAGACTTGTGGTAATGCTCTGAAACATTCAGTTACTGCAATGATGTACTCAGCAGCTTTATACACTTTATTTTGTTACCTAATGAAAACTCTCTGACAGGAGCCCAACAAGTATCATTATTTACTTGATGCATTTCACTCAGACTGCAGCCTGCAACCCAGGGTGAGCTACTGAGAGTGGCACAGGACTGAAAGGGAAGTCTTGCTACTGTGTACATCAGAACCTTGAGTTCCCAGGGCAGCTGTGATTGCAACAGCTAATGTACATGTATCAAAAGAGTAACTACACAAGATAGGACAAATACAAGAGGAACTCATTTTTGCCACCCTGACAGACCTTCCACTCAATGTCACAAATGAAATAGGCACTTGATCCAAAACCGAGTTCCACCCACTGGGAAGGAAGCATGCCACAAGTTTCCAGAGTTTCTAAAAACTTGTATCTTCCTTGGATAGATACTGAAATTTCTTCTTAATAGTTGCAGCTATGAGTTCTGCATTGCTACTTGGTGATGGAAGCAATAGTTACTCTGCTTTGTATTACAGTAGTCACAGTACTAGGTATCATCCTCCTATACATCTTAAGGCTGGCCAAGAAGCAACACAACTGAGACTTTATAGATTTCACTGCAGTAATGCTTTGTGAAGAGTCCTGACACATCTACTCACCATCATAGCCAAGGCCAATTACTCTTGTAATGAATACAAAGAAGAAGAATCCTGAAAATATGAAGCCCATGAAGAATAAGTCTAGAGAAGGGGGAAAAAAAAAAAACGCTTTAGTCTGCTGTCACAGGTAGCACTTCATACCAAGCCCACTTCAGTACATCTTTGTGTTACAACAGGGAAGGTACCTCAAAGCTCACCAGCCCAGAAGCATGAAAGGAAAGCCAGACAACACTCTTCTAGAAAGTGATGCCCTCAAGTGCTTCAAACAGTCAAAAAAATTACTTATTTATATCTATGTTCCCAGCAGGCACCCTGGTTCTATGTTCTTGTTGAATACCAGAGACTACTTGCTCTGTACTTACAAGCTCTGAACCTGTTAAAGCAAAGCAGTGGTCCTAATTTGCATGTAATCACTATCAAGAGATTCCTTGCAATAACATCACTGTTAGATGTCACAGCAAGTTACACCTATGACACTAACCAGACATACAAGAAAAATATTCAGTACCTGTTTTCCAGAATCTGTGTCCAAAAAAGCAAGTGAAAAGACCAAGAACAGCAACATACAAGAAAAATATTCAGTACCTGTTTTCCAGAATCTGTGTCCAAAAAAGCAAGTGAAAAGACCAAGAACAGCAACAGTAGTGAAGAATAATTTGGTAGAGAGTTTGCCTACATGGAGAAAGAAAACGTTACTAGAGCATTCTGCCTAGAAGTTCCGACAATAAGACTACAGTAAGGTCAGGAGTTGCTGTCACTGCATCTATTGACAGCTTAATCACAGAATCACAGAATTGTAGGGGTTGGAAGGGACCTCAAGAGATCATTGGGTCCAACCCCCCTGCCAAAGCAGGCTCCCTAGCTCATATTGCTCAGATAGGCGTCCAGGCGGGTCTTGAATATCTCCAGTGAAGGAGACTCCACCACCTCCCTGGGCAGCCTGTCCCAGGGCTCTGTCACCCTCACTGTGAAAAAGTTCTTCCGCATGTTGGTGCGGAACTTCCTGTGCTCCAACTTGCAGCCATTGCCCCTTGTCCTATCCCCACAGACCACTGAAAAGGGGCTGGCTGATTCCCCCTGCATCCCCTGCTTCAGATAATTATAAACTTTGATTAGGTCCCCCCTTCGTCTTCTCTTCTCAAGGCTGAACAGTCCCAGCTTACTCAGCCTTTCCTCATAGGGGAGATGCTCTAGGCCCTTAATCATCTTCGTAGCCCTTCTTTGGACTCTTTCCAGGAGATCCCTGTCCTTTTTATACCAAGGAGCCCAGAACTGGACACAATACTCCAGGTGGGGCCTGACCAGGGCAGAGTAGAGAGGGAGGATCACCTCCTTTGACCTGCTGGCTACACTCCTCCTGATACATCCAAATCACTGCCGCTCCTTCAGGCACCATGTGAGCAGAACCAGCAGTTATCTTGATAGGCTCTCCAACAGAATACTGAAGTAGCTCCAGCCTGATTAAGAAATCAAGAGCTTCCTCCTTATTAAAAAGGCTTCAGTTTCTGTAACAGTTAAGCAACTGTAACTTGCTGTTTATAATACTGAAACAGCTTTACCTGAAAATTCTCCACGCAGCTTTAAAAAGGGACATCTAATCATCTCTAAAAAAAGTCAGTTCTAGAGGATTAGTGACTCAGGCAACAGCTAACTGTCTTTATCACTGCAGCCTTCACACCATAGTCTCCTTTTGATATACAAAACATAACAAAGGACCATCAGCATCCCAGTATGGCTCACCTCTACCTCCTAGCTTAAATTCCAGTAAGAATTTTGCTTATTTGAAACAAGTAAGCTGCATTTCCCTTGTTCTCTGAATTGGGGTTCAACCTAATTTTGTCTCTAGCTGTTGCAAAAAACCACCGAAATTTGTAACAGTTACTCGTGTTACAGTATATGATAAGAAAATAATCTTGAGAAGAGATCTTACTTTATAAACCATATTCTACCCATTATTCTTGTCCCTTTCCCAGGCATAATGAGGGCAGCAGATTTGCTCTTCTTCCACTCTAATTCTATCACTATATAACTTTGTACAAAGTCGCACAACTCTAGTCATTTCACTACTGCTGGCATTGTCACATGTATTTTAGGTGACTGTCACCTTGCAAAATATTTGTAGGTTACAAATTCCTGTTAGCACCAGCAGTTAGGAAAAAGTCAGGCTAGACTCTAATCTAGCTGATGGTTTATTAGCTTAGTTTCACATGTGGCTTCTGTAGTTCCACAAGTTATTTAAGATTATATGTCCAATCAAGTGGAAAAAGCTAGAGGCACTACAGAGTTGAAAGCTATATGTGTACAAGCTACACATTAAACCTCCATTAAGTTAGATATTCAGTTGCTAATAGCTCTCCTTAGTCTTATTTTATAATTTTAGGGTTTCTTCTCAATCAAGAAGCAGACTCCATCATAAGGAGGAAGAGTTTGTACACTGGACATTTAACTCCTTCATAATCAAAGAAAATAAACCTCAAAAGCACTGCATGCCATGTTGCTGCACAATAAGCTTGAAATGAATTGACAAGGACATAGAAGTCATAACTTACTGAGAGAAAAGCAGTTATCCACTAGGTCAGCAAAGCTGCAGGCATATGTATGCACAGGTATGTATGCAGCAGATGTATTCCAAAGAGGATCCCATACTATGACATTGTAGATCACACCTTGTCCAGGAAGTGAGGAAAAGTAGACACTGGTCTTGTCATCAGTCGTCAGCGTCAGCATCTAGAACAGTAAAGACAGTTTAATGGCAAGGAACTGCTTGTCACTGTTACTGATGGCACGTTGATGTGTCCATACAGCTGAGGCACTACTCAGCACCTCAAGGAAGATGAGCAGCAGAACTCCCTGCAAGAGCTCTCCTGTTCCACACCCTCTTAGTATCACCAACTGGAGCGTTAAAAAGGTTTACAGGACTGCTTCCTCCAATATTACTGTGTTTTCTGACAAGGGAGAAAATTCTCCCACTCATTGTTTTGCTCCTCTCCATCTGAGGACATGTTTCATGTTCCCAGCCAGTCTACTAACCCAGGCCTGGCCTCTGAAGCAGGCAAGGCTGCTAATTCTACTCCCTAGCAAGACCAAGCAGGTTATGACTGCTACAATTCTCCCCTCTGTCCCTTCCAGTCTCTTTGCTGGAGGGTAGGTAAACACACAGCAAATGTTTGTTTCTGCATACAAGATCTTTATACCACTCCAAATGGTGCCCATTTCTACTACAGTTCCACTATATCCTCTCCCCTCCTCTTCCTTGCATTCCCTGCTCAATCCTCAGCATCTGAGGATGCCAGACACCAGCATCTATCAGGCATCATAGGAGACTATCCATCTTTGTCAGAAATGGCTCCATTTCTGGATTTAGAAGCACTCACTGGCAGCCTGGCTATAGGATGCTGGCCACAATGTCACTGAGGGAACACTGGGGTGAAAAAAAAAGTCACTGAAGTCCTGAAATAACACCACTGCCACATGCCTGGCACACCAGTGCTTCAGACTTACCTTAATGCCATTAGCTTTGATACTTTGCACCTCAGACATCTTCCGTATGTGGCTCATGAGTACCACCTCAGAGAGCGCATTCTCTGGTAAGAAGTACTGGTAGACATCATAGCGCAGCCGCCACCTGGAGTTCTGACCAGTCCCCGAATCACAGGATGGTGGGTTTGCTCCTCTACAATTAGAAAAAGTTCAGCTACATGCCCAGCACAAGCTCTCAGATCTTCACATAAGTTTTCCTGTCCGAGTTGGCAGTATTTGGCTTCTGCTCTTTAGAAGCTAACACCAGCAATGAATTCAAAACTAGAGTGCAGGTGTTTGCGAGCACTGACTACAGCGGTGTTATGCAGAATCGCTCTGAAGCATGCAGGCAGTGTCTGAGCTGATACCTGTGTCTCCATCTACAGAGGCCTTCTACGAGGTGCCAGAAGCAGCCAGCACAAGAACTCCAAGAGGTCACAACAGCAAATATCATAGCATCACTGTTTGCTTCTCCATGCATGCCAATACACAGCTCTGAACATAGCCTTGCTTATTCCCTGCCTATCCCCTGTGACACTGGGCAGCATTCAGGAAATAACGCCTTCTAACTTGAAATCTTGATGTTAAACAAAACAATAGGTCATTATCATACTTCAATACCAGTAAAGGAATGATGAAACTGGCTATAATCTGTTTGAGGAACATTTGTGTATAAAGTCATTACGGGGAACAAGGAGATCCAGTATTTCCTAACTGTTTACACTTCTGAAGTTACAAAGCCTCTCCCACAAGACACAACTCTCAACTTCTCTCTCATGTATTACCTCTCCCCCTCCTCTTTTTCCTCATTCACTTCTCAGTTTGTTGCAGCAAACAAGATCTCTGCCAGCAGCTGGATGGGCAGCCTTTTCAGCAGAGCCTTGTTTTATGGTCTTGGCCAAATACAGGACAAAGGTCTTGCTCAATGCACTGAAGTTTTTCACACACCTGGCATATCCCAAGTTTGCAGGAGCAAACTTGATATGTATATCAGCCAATGTATAGTCTAGGTAAATATTTGGATCCACTTCCAAGTCAAATTCTAGATTGCAGCCTCCAGGAATAGGATCTAGAACACAGAAAAGGTAACTGTAGCAGTTTTCACTTCTCCCTTACACAGCATGAAAAAAATTCTAAGACCTGAGCAATGCACATATTTGCAGGCATAACCTGCTTACTGAGCACATAAAATTGACAGGTTCTTGTCCTGCAGACAACACAAGCGACTTCACTGCAGTCTAAGACAGGATCTGATACATATGCACAGCAGTTTTCAATCCTATGGAGCTAGACCACAAGACCACACAGTACATCCTATGCACGATTCATCATTCAGTGGTGCTGAACTTTTTCCAGCCAATTTCAAAGGACTTCTGTCATCTCAGTCATATGGTCTACACCACGTAAGGGTATCACCACTGAAAGGTCAACACTGCACTTCAGTTAGCTTGAAAGCAGAACTGGTAACCCTTAACAAGGAATGAGAACATACCTTTCTCCATGTAGGGAACAGATAGAGCTGTGCTAAGCACCTGGTTAGCATCCAGTGACCAAAGGTACCACGTACATACAGTCTGCTGAGGCCGAAGGATGGAAACCAGTCCTCTGTCCACTCCAGTTCCTGAGCTGTTCACAGATGGTTTCTGCACAGAAAAAGAATTATATAAACAAGCAGTTCTTACTGAGAAGACTTCTACCACAGCGTCATGTATTGCACAGGAGTCACATTCCTGCCACAGACCTGCAGGGCACACATTTCTGTGCCAGTTGCTGCAGATGAGATATTCAGCCCTTAGCTAGCTGGTAAAAAAGATGGCAAAAAAAAAAAGGGCTGGAAAAAAGGGTGTGGCCTCTGACACTGCACACTGCCTAGCTTAGGCTCAAAAACCCCAAGTGGTAAGTTTGAGATTACTAAACAGTTAATAATCCCAAACAAGTTGCAGAGAAATCTAGGTAGTTGAAGTCTACTACTGCACAGCCTTGGATCAGCTAGCAGTGTTGTAAAAGGACTGGAATATCTCTCAGAAAAAAGTTGAGATGGCAAAAAGAGAATTCCAGGAAACAAAGTGCAGAAGCACCTCCACCAGAACAGAGATGACTGTATGACAGCTGGCTTAACACTAGTCACACCAGACTAAAGTGGCTGGGGCCAGGTCAACTACTGACCTGATCCTCACCATTATCGCTGCTTTCAGGACCAGGAAAGATCAGGCAGTAATGGTAATATCACACTCACATAAGTGGAACACGTTGATCTACAGTCAAATTTATTTTTCAGGCTAGAAGATGTGCTTTTATTCAAGACTGCCACAGTTACCAGAGGCAACGCTGTAAGTAAGCACTTTGGACTAGACTTTAAGGTCTGGCTCAGCTTCATAACTCTAGAGGTAGGCAAATCTTAAAACCAGTACATCCATATTTATGCATTGCTGTCCTTTGCCTGGTAAGGACCATGAATGTAAAAGGGTCTGAATTGACAGCAGAAGCTTCTACCAGTGGGAATCAAAGACTGAACAGGTTTAACAGTAATGCCTTAGCCCTGTAGTCCCAGCTATTTCTCCAGTACAAAGATGACTGAGCTGGGTGACTTGTATTACAGGATATTGGTCTCTGACATTTCCCAGGACACTTCCTGACACTCAGTATATTCTCATCTGGAAAATACTGACGGGAAGAGAGAAACTGGGACGTAGCTGTCAGATGTCCATCTACTACCTGCAGCTTAGCCTATGCTCGCTCAAATACCACTAAAGAGCCTCACAGCATGGGATAAACTGAGGCTGGTGTATAGCAATAAGAATACTTATACTGTTGGCTAGAAGTAGCAGCCTTCACTGGAGTACTGTACAGGAATTTTTCCATGTACCACCAATTAGATTCAGGACAAACAGTTGGGGTAACGAGATACCATATCTGTACACCCAAGCTACACAAACAGCAGACAGTTAAATATCCTGTAGTGATCATGTTTAATGTATAACATAACTCCCAAATACTCATTATGAATCTGTTTTCAGTCTGACAGGCTGATGGATAGTCATCAGCAGTCACACATCAAAAGCATCACTTCCACCAAAAAAAGCACCTTGAACCATTTTCAAGCCAGTTCTTAAATCCCTTTACCATTCAGTTCTCCAAAATAGCAGCTATAAGTATAAGAAAGTTGTAGCTTCAGAAATCCTAAGAGCCAGGCAGGTAGATATGAATATTATTTATAAAGCTTCAGTTCTATATCCCTACACGTACCAGAGCCAACTCCCTTGTTGAAAGAAAAGTACCACTTGAGAACAGAAATGACACTCTTGCCATACCTTATCAAAGGATACCACCACATCACTTTGCTGGGCATGTACTTGAAAAACAACAACAGTCACATTGCTGGCAATGTTCCTGATTACAGCTTCCACTGGACCAGTTTGGTTAAGTAGCACATTTCTGAATTTCCCCAGGGAGAGCTCAAGAAGACCTGCATTACAAAAAAACACAAAACTAAACACTTTGTCTCAAGGGAAGCATTTACCATGGGGAGCCTGAAAGCTTCCAGTAGCCCCATATTAGTCAGCTGGGAACAGAGCAAGATGTTGCTTTATGTTGTCATCACCTTGTAACCAATATTAAGGTTTCAGAGACTGCTATACACAGAACTATACCTACAAGAGCAGACGCAGCTAGAGAACTCACCATGCAGCCCGGCACTGACATACATTCATGGGGCAGGACTTCCCCCCCAGGAGCTCAGAATTTGACAGACCGGAGCTCATCAGCAAGACACTGGCTGCAACTGACCAGCCAGTAACACTCAGTAGAGTAAATACAAGATACTCAGGACTTTTTGCTCTGTGGCAAATGCAGGCCACTATGGTTGTATCAGCCAGTCAGCTTGCACAATACTCATTAGGCTTCCTGAGTGAATTCCTAGACCATAGGGGTCAACTTCTGTAACAGAAAAATCTGTAGTACACATACTTACCTACTTTCAGCTATTTCAGATGTCTTTTGCTCCCATGCTATTCTAAACTACTAGGGCTCTTGGACCCCGATTTCTGTATCTAAAAATCTGTCTGGTTTTTCCAAGACACAACCAAGACCATTTCTTCTTACAATGAGCACAACCCCCATGGTCCACTGTCATTTTAATTTAAAAGAGAGCCACCTGACCTAGGATATAAGATTCTTTGAGAATCAGCATTGGCTTGTCATTCAAGTCCTGCAGGAAAGCCTGGTTTCTCCCTGCCTGCACTGAGGTCTTGAGGGTCAGAGGATATCAAGGGAGGAAAGAGAAGCTGTACAGAAGCCACAAGATTCTCTTGCTGGCAGTCAGTAGGCAGACTAGATGATTGCAGAGCATACACAATGCCTTTTAGGGTTTTCCCTGAACTTCCCAACATGCATACACAGCAGCCTAGCAGACCTAAAACTTATCAAGCCTGACACACATGCACAGTACTTCCTCAATAAAGCTGCCTCTTGTAAATGGCTGATACTGTCAAGTAGTCCAACAGAAGCACAGAATAATCAACATCACCATCCCATACACACTGTTGCTGATGACTCAGGTGGTCTCCCATCCAAAAAAAAAGGCAGGCTACAGTCTTCTCAGACACCTCTGTACCCAGTCCTCTGTATTCTCTTCCTGTCATTTTTCACTCTCCCCTGTTGAGAACTGGCATCTTTGGCCACCTTCTTTTCCCCTTAGTGTTACACGAACAGAGGCGAGCTCCTACCCTCCTACCTCTTCCACTGTCCTCACAGCTGAGGCAGCAAAATGAGTTAGGTTTACCTCTGCTTTCTAACTCCAACCCTTATGTGCTCAGCCAGTTTGAAACATTTTTAATTCAATACCAATTTAATACCGTTGCAAGTAAAACTGCAGCTGAAATATGGAGATCAAACCATTTAGGAGAAAAAGAAAAAAGATTCTCCATTTTTCTGTCCCATCATCTGCAGTTGTGTTAAAGTAGAAAACATTTCTACTACAAGTTCTCAAACAGTAATTCATACAAAAATTAGAGCTACGAAAAAACACCCTTTATGTATTTTTCAGTTTCTGATGAGTCCCTCATGCAGCATTAAGATATCCTCCCCTTCACAATACCTCTGTCATCCTTGGCTTTTAAGTTCTACAAGAAATGGAATTAGTAGAACAAATACTAAAGAAAAGCATTGAAAAAGCACAGACTATATCTATGCACACAGGAATTTGGAGTGAAAGTTTAGAATGCAGGAAAAATATTTTTCATCCAAAAGCTTCAGTGTGGTTTCCTGAACCACAAGATGTTTGCACTTAGATAGATGGTCTTTCAAGGAAAAAGCTGAAGCCATATGCATCCTCTCTATGCTTTACATCAAGGGGGGAAAAAACCTGCACTGCTCTGTCTTGCTTCTTACCTCCACTCTGTACTCATACCCAGAAGCTTCTGTATAAATAAGAGCAGATTTGCCAGCAAGACTTGCAGCCACTACTTCAACGTGATCATGAGACACTAAATGTCAGAGGCACTCTCTCAAGTTTAATTAGCGTGGCAAATAAAGGTATGGTGTTCTACATTACTCCACTGTTTGCATAATTGCTCCTAAAACAGTGCATGTGACCTACGTTTTAAACCAAAGTCTAGACAGAAGAGCATAGATTCAGGGTGAAGAACAAGAATGGCTACATCCATTAGACAAGTATTTTTCAGCTGCTTGTTCACAGGCTCCTTGAACCACACTTCTAGCTAAGCTTGAAAAATGACTAAAAGGAGAGTCCACAAGCACTGCAGAGCAGCAGAGCCTTCTCAGAAGTTTGCTGGAAGAATAATTGGTATGTGGCCATGGACAGCAGAACCTTTCTAGACAACTCTTTGTTATTTGAAAAAGTCACTGGTGGTGCTCTGAGAAGGAAGCATAGAGAGCAAGACAAGTTAACCAAGTCACAATTTATCAGGCCTACTGTTAACATGAGTTCTCAGACAGGCATTAGGCTACCTGAGCCATACAGAGTTTAGTGTTGCCAGAGATGCTTTGGATGACAGATACGGAGACCTCCATGAACACTGACCACAGCATGCAGGTTTCTTTGGGCAAGCATGATCTCACTGAAGGTAGCGCACCAAACAGGACTGCAGGTTCAGCAGCACACATGGCAACGCTAACGTCACCGCAGAAGTGAGCTGGTTGACTGAGCAAGTCAGCAACAGAGCCAGGAACAAAATCCAGGCACCCCAGCTTTTTTTTAATTGCTTCACTTGTTTCAATGTTTTCAAAGATCCCCTCTCTTCCTCACCTTGTAGAGACAAATACAATAGCCACTGCATGTCAGAGCAGGTTTGTGTTAGACATAAGGGAGAAACCCTCACTACTATAGATACTATCAACAGAAAACATACTTAAAGGAAGTCAGTGCTATACAAACTGAGGAACAGCAGAGCAAATACGGAGTAGTAAGCATGCATTACTCTGTATGCGAGTACCACTGATACTAGAACAGGAGCACAGATATTCAAGTGTATGAAAGAACCGATGAGCAGAGGTGGACAACAGTCCATTGTCGCTTTTTCCACGTGAAGGGCAAAACCAGTAAAGGCAGCACAGGAACTGAACCTCTCAGAGCTCTTCCAAGACCTAAAGTCCTTATTCTTAAAGAAACAAGGTAGTCAGCTCTACAAAGGATGAGCATTTATTACCCTTTCCCTGTGACATGCAGTTTCCTCAACAAGCAACAGCCAGCTTGAATCATTTCCCTTCTGCTGATTCAGTGCCAAGCTCTCAGTTCATTCGGTGCTTTGGGTAAACCAGACTTCCAGCTCCAATGGTCAAGTGTCCTTTGGCATCACCGATAGGACAGCTAGCCACATTATGTTCTCTGTGACACCTAGCAGTCCAACTGCCATTAAGAAACAGAACTGAAGAAATGCCACCGCTGCTCATGCAGGAAGAGCCCCTACCTACAGGCCCATGCCCAAGCAGGATGCTTGCCTCCAAAGAGGTTCCCTACAGAGAAGACAGATTTCTACCCCATACCAACCACATTACAGTGGATAAGCAGAATAACCTTGTGTAAGTTTTAAGGTGCAAGGAATATGTTGACAAGTAGTCACATGAAGACATTTAATGAAGATGAAATGCAAGCTTAAAATAAAAGCTAGTTTGAGCTGGCAAAACATGAGTATACAGTTACCTAACAAAGTAAAGCCATCAGCCATATTATATCAGACCTGTAAGGGCATGCATACATGGATGCATCGCAGAGTCCTGCTACAAGGCCTTCCTACACTAGTAAAACCCAAATAAAACCAGCACCCACCCCAAAAACAGCAAGATTATTTAAGAAAGCTTTTAAATTTTAATTGCATGTGTACAGAGATGCATGCTTAGCAGCAGTTAGAGGCTTAAAAGGGACAGCTCACAGAACGTGGCTTGTCACTAACTGCACCACTCCCATCCCAGGACTATTCTGTTCACCAACTTAGAGATCATGAGATCTCCTACAGCCTGAAAAGTGAGACTCACCTGCTTGCAGTTTTACTAAGACACTTTGATTAACAGACAGAACACACAAGACCTGGTCTCAGTCACATTTCTGGCACTGTTGATTAAGATGCCACTTGCACATCTAGGCAATAACACTTCAAGATGTAACAACTGTCCAATACATTCAGACAGCTGAATAACTTTGTGTGAAGCTCAACTTAAAAACATTGTCTCTACGTAGACTAAACAGCTGGTACAAAACAAGTGCATCCAGATAAGCTGTCTCTGAAGAAGGGCTTAATCCTGACTGCACTATAAATTTACTTCAGTTTTTCCAACACCAAACAACCCGGTTTGGATGTAGCAAACAAGGCCAGTTGTGCTCCTGCTTTGGGAAGGTGTTCCCTGGAAGGTAACAAACTTGATACATAAAATACTTCTGCAGAAATGCTAAGTTTGAAGAGCTGCAGCCTATCAGAACCCCGAAGAGGTAACATAGGTCACCATGCACAGATTGTAGTTATCAGTACTTTTAAAATTAAGCAGGATCTCCTAATATCAGGAGAGAGCAGAGCCCACCCTTGCAAACCTGGTGTTCAAGACTGAATAACCACAGGACAATTTCAAATAAGTGAACCATTAAGCAAGTGTCCTTGTTTAGAGGGCCTAACAGCTAGATCTCAGCACACAAGTTACACAGCGTATGAGCTTCTCATGATGAAAACACTCCTTCCCCTCCCGCCCCAACTCTGCAAGGAAATAAAGCAACATGCTCCCTCAAGGCAAAGTTGTTAACTTAATATCATATTCATTTTGCCTTTTTACATACTGTAAAAAAAAAAAAAAAAGACTCAACACATGACCCATTTTCAATCAGGTCTGAGACAAACTGCATGTCAGCATCTTTTAAGATACGCATTAAGAATTAGAAATACTGAGCCCTCATTCTCAGACCTGCTTGCCACCATAAGGTGCCAAGCCTAAGCTTCGAGGGCCTGCAAGACACAGGAAACACTTGGCTTTCCACTAAGATCTTGGGTATGAGACTGGGGGGGTAGAGGGGTGTAAAATGAGAAGGGGAAGGAGAAGTCTTCTACACTTGAGAGACAGATTCCAAAAGCAGTCCTGCAGCCTCGCAAAGTATCCCAAGGGTAGATTTCTCCTTTTGGAAAATGAAGTTTTATTAGCAGGGAGTTTAAAAATTAAGAAAAACTAAGGAGGCTTACCTCAGCCCTAACATAAGGGACTGCTTGCTTATCTCTGAACTATCTCTGAAAGGAAGTGAATTATTTTTTCCTCTATTTGAACAGCTAAGAGGTTAACCAGAAAAAAAAAAAAAAAAAGAGTTAGCAACTGTTAAATCATCACAAACTATACTTATCCCTGGATGCCTATTTTAGTCACATGGAGAAACACAGGGGAATTTAAAAAAAAAAAAAAATTCCCATACCAAATAAAATCAGATTATGTCACCATGACCAACAAGTAATTTTAAGAACCAGATTCCAAGTTTTAAGGGGTTTCACCCAATTCCTCAGCTTTACAGGAACAATGGTTTTTCCACCTATGATTTGCAGGGTGCTTAGAACCCACAGGTTAAAAAAGAATAGAACCCACTGCTAGGCATTCTCATACGAACTTAGGGAGCGAATACTACTTTGTTTCCTTAGCAGTCGTACGACTCCAGACCAAACTCATCAGCCTACATCATTATCATTGCAACAGCACAACTAAAATTAGCCCAGCATACCCACATAAGGGTTAAAGTCATGGCGCTCATAACAACTCAGCTGCTAAAAAAGATAAATAAATACGAAGGACGGCTAGGGCTCTCCCTGCCCACATCAAAGGTTAATATAACCATAAAGGCGTATCTCTTCTGCTACATCTTCGCTTTGTTCTTCATTCTTATTCAACCCCCATGACAGCAGCGGATTGCCCCGCTGCCTGGATCGCGCCTACCCCCCAAGTAGCTCTGCAAGCCCGTCCTAGCAACAAACCCCTTCCCCTCCAACCCTTTCAGCTCTCGACCCGACACAAGACACCCGCTCCTCAAAGCAAGCCCAGCTCCACCGACCCTCCGGCCGCCTAATGGCGGCCGCAGCCCCGCATCCACCCTTCCCCTCTCCCCACTCACCTGAGGCGCCACCACAACGCGGGACCCCCAGGAGCCCAAAAAGCACCACGGCGCAGTGAAAAAGCCGCATAGCGCTGACGAGAGAAGAGGAAGATGAAGCTGTAGAGCGGCCCGGAGGTATTAGGAGGGACTTCGTGCCGGGCGGGTCCTGTGAGGCGGGCGCAGCGCCCGCGAAGGCGGGTGCTGAGCCGCCTCACAGGACCCGCCCGGCAGAGGCGGGCCCCGCAAATCCCCTCACCCACCTGCGCGGGAAGACTGAGGTAACAGCTGACCCCCAACAGCTTTTATCCTCCGCCGGCTGTGCGGTGGGTGAGGGGCTTGGGAAGGTCAATTTGGGTTTTTTTGGTGGGTTTTGGTTTGTTTGTTTTATTTTTTAATGCAGCTGCTGGGGTGGGTTTGAGGTGAGGTTTTTTTTGGGGGTGTAGTTTGGCTTGTAAACAGCGGTAAGAAATGTGCTCGGGCCACTCCCGAGAGCGCGGGGGAGATTCACGGGTGCGTGACACGAGAAAACAGAAGGCAAATTAAAAGTCTCTCTCTTTTTTTACGGGGGGGGGGGGGGACGACGACGGCATGTGCTTTCGCTTGTTGTTTGTGGTCTCATTCATGAATTCATTTCATAACCTAGGCTCTAAAAACCCCTTAATTTAATTCCGCCACCCCTCCATCCCCCAGCTTGCTTCAATCGCGTTTCTAGTTCAGATGCAGAAGGAAGCTGCCAGTCTGGCATGATAACAGAGACAGTGCTAGTTCGTGTTTATATATTTCACATGAACTGGTGTTAAGTTCTCCCTGCCTTTGCCTATTGCACTTCGGAAGGCAGCCTTCCTCCTTCAGTTTGCCGAGGTTAGTTTTTGCTCTGTTCAGCAAGGTTGATTCCGTAAGTCAGAATCCATGAGGCACTGTTTTAGTGTTTGCAGCTGTCATAGTTGACACCAAGTCACTCTTTATTCATGGCTCAGCACTCATGCTGCTCACCTGTGACTTTTGGTCACAACCAAAACCCATGAGAGGCTTGTCTGGTGCCACGAGCCTTGCTTATTCCAGGCTCGATCTGGCATTCATTCAGCTCATGAAGATCCAAGAAAAAAATCCCCCATTGACTTCAAGAACAGTTGTAAAGCCCTTAAAAATGTGCAGTAGGGTTTGGTCTACAGAACAGCAGTTCCGTGGCGGTGCTGCCTTCAGCCATGGCCTGAGCAACTGCAGTACAGCAAAAGCTGCACGCTCTGTGGCTCACAGGCCAGGAGGAACGCCAACGCAGGAATCGGTTGGGTGGTTTTTCACCCTGCTACAATCGTGATCACGGGCTGGCGCTTCTGAAAGAAATATACGGGGTTGATATGCCAGCTCCTCCAGTTGAGCAGCACCGGTTGCAGCAGCCACCCCCACCGCCACTGCACAGCCCAGAGCTGGGTGCTTCCCGCAAGCCTGCCTCTTGCCGAAACACAACGTTATTCGAGGCCAGGGCCTGCCTGGCCACAGCCCAGCTGTTCAGCCGCTGCTGAACACAGGCGAGAAAACACTGAAGTGTGAGAAAGTGGCTTCCCGGAGCTGCCCGTGGGGCGGCCGGTGGCGAGACCCGGCCCCGCCGCTTGGCCCGAGGTGGGACCGCGACTCCTCCCGACCTGCAGAGGGCGCGCTACGCCCGCCCTGCCCCACCGGAAGGAAGCCCGCGCTGCGCTACGCTAATGCCACGCCCGGTTCCTCCCCTACCCGGCCAACATCCAGGCGCTGGCTGTTGTCGCCCAGTCGGGTGTGCGGCGGCGCCATGGCGGATCGGCTAACGCAGCTGCAGGATGCGGTGAACTCGGTGAGGCGGCTGCTCCTCTCTGCTGTCCCGTGGCGTTCGTCATCCTGCGTAACGGCGGGGAGGGCAGACTGGTGCCGGGCCGCCTCCCGGGTCTGGCCGTTGCGTGTCAGGGGCGCGATCCCGCTCCCCGCAGGCCTCCTGCCCGTACCTGGGCTATCGCTGCGGGCCGCGGCCGCCTGACGCCGGGGCGGGGCGGGGTGGGGCTGGGCGGGCTGCAGTGTGGGGTCCGCTGGGACGCGGAATAAAACTGAGGTAATTCAGCCATCTCTTTGCTGCTTGCAGCTCGCGGACCAGTTCTGCAACGCCATCGGAGTGCTGCAGCAGTGCGGCCCCCCGGCCTCCTTCAGCAACATTCAGACTGCGATAAACAAGGACCAGCCTGCTAACCCTACGGAAGGCAAGTCAGCCTGCCTGTCTGTCTGCCTTCCTGCCGCTCCTAACGAAACGCGAGCGTGCGCTCTGTGATACAGCGTCAGGGCCCTTGTTTTGGTAACTGGTGATGTGATTCGCCTTACGTTACGAATTGATGTCAGCTGTGCTTGCTGCGTAAGGTTGTGATAGTGGAAATGTAATTTTAAGTGTTAAATAAGCATTGCAGTGTGTTTCTTGCGCTGGTTTCTTCAAGCAGATACAACAGCTCTAAAGTTATATATAACTTTAACAGTGTTGTGGGAGGTGGTGAGTTGTCTGTTACTTCCAGGAAACCTTTTTTAGAAAGAGATAGTGGTTTACAGAATCATATACTAGTTGAAAATTCTCCATGTCATAAACTTCTAATTTTTGTGTTTCTCCATGTGTTATCTGCTTATATAATTGATTAAGGAATAATGTAATGTTGAATCTCCCCATTGGCATTTGTGGTTTTGTTGTTGGCTATCTTTGTTTGCTTTTATTTTTTGAGAGAGAGACAGAAACTGATCTGTCGGACACAACAGTGGCAAGTGAAGTAACAGTTCTGAGTTGAGATTCTCATGTTTGCATTTAAATAACCACATTATTCTAATCCTGAGTGGGGTTTGGGTTTTTTCTCCCCTCCCCAACAAAAATATATATATGTTGTATCAGGAGAGGCTGGTTTGGAGCGCAGTGATGTACCTTCTAGGACAGTTGAATACTATTTCTTCATTGCTCTATGGTGGTTTCATCTCTGGTACTGGTATTGGAAGAGACAGCTGAAAGGTGTGTTTGCTTCCTCATCTCACCTGCTGCTGTCCCAGGGACCTGTATCAGTGTGGTGCCAGGGGCTAGAGGCTTCTCTAAGGTCTTAAAGGGGTAGGTTATGACTGACTTCTCTTTTGATTTGTCTTTTCCCAAAATTCTGAGTGCAGTGACTTCAGTAAAATCATATGGTCTCATTAGCAATGCTGATGAGACAAAAAAAGCCGGCCAGCTGTGTGTCTTCAGATATTTAAAGTCTTAAGAAGGCCTTGAAACTCATCTCAGGTAAACCCTGTGGTTGTCCTGAGCAAGCTTTAAACAGATCTGATGGTCTTGTTGTTTGGCTTTTTTTTTTTTTCCCCCAAGTTAAAGTCAAGCATACCTTTGTGAATGCCAAGCTCTTCTATGGAATTTTGCCATTAGAAAGTATTTCCTCTCTTTCCTGGTTTGTGAACAGTTTGTGGAAGCAACATAAACAAATACATAAGATCTTAAATGATTGAAATTGAGAAGGGCTGTTTCAATATTTTAGCAGTAATAATGAGCTTAATTCAAACAGAATGGATGTGATTCCATATGGGAAGGTTTGGGTGCTGGCTGGTGGTGTCTCTTAATTAAAAGTCCATGGAATTCTTTCAATAATATAGCAGCTAAATTAAGGTCTGTTATAATCTTCCAATCCTTTTCTATTTCTTAGGAACAATTTTAACTTTTTCTGTGGCTGAATAGGAGTTGGGTTTTGTTTGGTTTTTTTTTTAATTACAACCCCTCAAATTGTTTCACTGATGGTCTGCTGCTTAACATGATTTGAATGATCCACCTATCTGAATCACTATGGTGATGTCATTTCTTGTCTTCCTTTATTTTTCTAGTGGCAGATTTCAAGGCAAGGACTGAAAAGCTAAATGAGTTTCTAGCTTCTTCTCAATACTTGATGTAGCAACTAGGACACTTAATACTGGTATTAGTAATTTCTTAACTGGCTAACCAGTTCTGGGTATTTTCACATTTGTACAAAGCCCAGCCCTTCCTATGACCAGTTACCTTGTTTAATCTAGGATGGGGCTCAGACTGCCTTCATCTTCTGGTATGGGTGAGATCCCTTCAGTTCTGATACTGCTGTTTTCTTTGTGTAGGAGAATTTTCTGTGTGCAGAATGGTGCTTATTTCTAATAATGTTCTGAGTGGGCTGACTTCTCTTGTTTTTTAACTTTTTTATTTAAAGAGTACGCCCAGCTGTTCGCAGCGTTGATCGCACGGACTGCGAAAGATATTGATGTTCTCATAGATTCCCTGCCTAGTGAGGAATCCACAGCAGCTTTGCAGGTAAGAGTGTTCTCAATTAAAACATCAAAATGTAACTGAAGGCAAACATCTTTAAAACTCTTCTTTTTTTTTTTTTTTTTTTTCTTTCACTCTAGGCCTTGTAGTACTGAAAAATTACCAATATCGGCTTTAATACATAAATTTCTCATTCAGGTAGCCTGTGAGTATTTTACAGGCTTAGTGGAAATACTGAACTTACATCTATTCTAAATAGGTTTATACACGGTGAGAGTATTTTAAACTTAGTTTTCTGTTAGAATGTTTTTTTTTTTTTAAAAAAAAGGGCTTTTATCATAACAGCACAATACTGGAAACTGCTAAGGCTTTTTTTTTTTTTTCACTAGATGCTCAAATTAATGCAACAGATGCAAGGGTACCGATGCATTGTGGGGTTTTTGTTGTGGTTTTTTCCCTTGGATAATGTTTCACATTCTCTTGCTTATTAGGAGCATGTTTGATTTTGCAGCTGCAGAGCCTCCACTTAACTGAAGCCTTTTGTTCTTCCACAGTGTTCCTGGTTGTTAAAGGGTTCACAGGGTATCCTTTAAGTTCTCAGTCTCTGTCACAAAACACTTTTTTAACTAATCAGTTGCCCTCCTTTGGACCAGTCGGCTAAACATGGTGCTTTTGTTTCTGGTTCCATGTCTCTTTAGACCAGAGGTGTACTCTAGGAGGAGCTTGGGAACAGGCAGCAGATGCAGCTGGTATCACAGCCTCCATTCTCTGCCTTACAGGAGCTGAACTGCTCCAGACAGCTTGTGAAGCTTTTCATGATACTCTGCTGTTTCTGAGTTCCAAGTTGGACCCACAGTTGAAAGACTGTAGCTGCGTTGAGGTTGGTTTGTTGTTTGTTTGGGGTCTTTTTTAAATGCTATTTCTATGGATCTTGCCTATTAAACAGCATCTTTTTTACTCTACTGCTAGATTTACATGAAGTATTTTGTTTTTAGAATGCAGCAAGGATGCAGAGAGTGCAGTTTCTGTGAGAAACCTAGAATTGCTTTAAGGTCACCTGAAGGTTTTAGACCTGAGCTGATAATCTGTAACTATTCAAAGGCATTTTTCAAAAGTCAGATACTAGGTTTTTTATTGGCTGGGCCAAATACAGATGACTTAACAGTGACATTACATTTGGTCTTAAACAGAGGAGGTTAAATTTGGAAAACGTTGCCAGTCACAGTGATTGCTGAACTTACTAACTGGAGCATCACTTCATGTCACTGCATGTTTATTAGCTGAAGGCAGCTTACCTGCTGCAGGCAGGTTATACAGCTCCTTCCCTGACTGAGCAGGGTCCTGTCACAGTGACAGCTGACACGGGGAGAGCAGGGTGCTTCAGAAGGAAGAGCTGGTTGTGCAGTAGGGGCGTCCTTTCCTTAGAGGTGATACTGAAACCGTGTCTTGCTCTGTTAATGCAGAATCTTGTCTCACAAGAATTTCTCATCCTTTTTGTTTGGCATGGCTTAGAGAAGTTAGCTTGGATTCCATCACATGGTTCTAGTTTTGATTTTTGTGGCGTTTAATTTGCAGCTGCAGAGCCCCCACTTTACTGAAGCCTTTTGTTCTTCCACAGTGTTTCTGGTTGTTAAAGGGTTTGCAGGGCATCCTTTAAGTTCTCAATCTCTGTCACAAAACTCTTTTTTCACTACTTGGGTGTCCTTCTTTGGACCAGCCAGATAAACATGGTGGTCAATTTATTAAAGATAAATACTGTGACACTCTTTAAAAAAAATGTTTTGAAGGTGCTTGAATCGCTCTGAAATGTGCACCATAGGTTTTATTGAGAAGTGGTAGGTAGACATTTGGCTAACAGATGTACTTAGGCCAACCTATTTTGATATTTTTTTATATTAAGGTTGTCTTGATATGTGTTGAATCTGAGGCTTAAATCATAAAAGGAGCTGCTACACTAATGCCCAATGTGATGTACCCATCTGTCCCCTTTGAGTAAACTTGTGGTGAAGTTGGCAGCGTGTGTACTGCTCAGGTCTGTGGCTTCTCTGCAGTCAACTCTTTAGCAGCTGAGACTGAAGTCACTGAGCTCGATTCTAAATTTCAAACTTTCACCTTTTTCCCTTTTCCTTCTCTGACCCTTTCTCCAAGGGCTGTCTGGTCCTTTGTGTGTATACTGACCTTCCCTAAAGACATCAGTCTTGCAGAACACAGAAGGTCAATACGTAGATAGAAGTTTGTGATTAGGTTAAGCATGACTTAGGGACCTGTGTACATGCCTTAAGAGATACCAGTTTTAATCTACTTTTTGTCTTTTCTGTTGTTAAGTTTAAACCAGTTTTAGTAGTTTTAAATTTGGTAAATATTTTAAAGTGTTAAAATGTTTTGTTTCACTAAATTTTCACTGAAAAGCTGTTTGGCTCTGATACAAAATACTGAGGAAAAAATGTTAATGTTAAAGTTTCATCTGAAATGTTCAATTTAGTGGAAAGGTTTAAGTAAGTTGCACTTATATTTTGCTGAGCACCTTTCAGTAGGGGAGTGGGGAGAGAGATAAATATTTGCTTCTCATCGAGAAAAGCCGTATTACTGGACCAAGAGTCAGAAAGGAGGCAACATCTCTATTTGGTGGGGGTTTTATGCTTGCTCCATGTGGCTCTGCAGTGGTTTAGCCCACAACCTTTAACAAGTTCCTTTGAAGGTGCTGGTATGGAATTCAGGGGCCAAAGAGAGAATCCTTCTCTTTTCTCAGGAGCACTAATGGTTTCATGGCTGCCCTTTAGCAGTAGCAAAACAGGTTTTGTGCTATGGCTGAAGATTCTTGCTCTTTCTCCCTTTTATTTTAAAGGCTGCTAGTCTGTATCGATTAGAAGAAGAAAACCACGAGGCCGCTGCCCGCCTGGAAGAGGTGGTTTTTCGCGGGGATATGCTGCTGGAGAAGATCCAGAGCGCCCTGGCAGATATCGCCCAGTCGCAGCTGAAGACGAGAAGCGGTACGCACAGCCAGCCCCTTCCAGACTCGTAGCGCCAGAGGGCAGCGCGCTCCTGCAGAACCCAACCGCGGAAAGGCGCCTTGGACCCGCGGGGAGCTCGGTGCGACGCGGCAGTGCTCGGGCCCTCCGGAACAGCGTCTCCTAGCGAGGCTGGAACTGCGGCTTTTGTGCGAGGACACGCTTCTGTTGTACCGTCGGTGGTTCTGTCCTACAGTTATGTGTATCCATGTCTGTTTCTGTTACTTAGAGCATCCAGTTCTGAGATTGCTTTTTTGTTCATAAGTGCATCTGCCTTGAGGCTGATGTGTTATCTTCATTACACTAGGCCTTAGTCCCTAAAGCAAATTTGGCAGGAAAATGTATTAAGAGGATTTGTGCAACTTGCTCACTCCTACTTTCAAACTTTTATGGGTTTGGTGTGTTTTTTTGTAAGGCTCAAACACAGACACACCTGCATTTGCCAGAGTTCTGTGAAGGCAGTGCCAGGCAATGATGTGAATACAGTGGTAGCGGTCTCTTTCAATTAACAGAAAGGGTAATTAAACACTTGTGTTACTACTTGGCTGGTTTACCACCCTCTACAGATCAAGTCAAGGGATAAGTAAACTTTGATGTTTGCAGAGTAAGTTCTTGCTGTTGGCATCTCATTTAAAAAAAACCCCAAACAAACCTGAAAGAATCTGATAGTGGCTGATAGTGGTATTTATTATTTGTAATTCACAAGTGGGTCTCTGACTCCATTACTGCATGTGACGCTCTTACTTGCTCGTGACATTTCTCTGCTTCTGCTGATACCCTGCATTCTCGTGGGAACTGGTGTCTGCCTCTAAAGTGGACAGCAATGAGGAAGCACTGGGTGACTGGGAAGAAATTAGCAACGAGGAAACTGAAAATAACTTACTATGTAATGTTGCTTTTCACAGTGAGCAGTGGCTGCCATGTGAATGCTGTGATCAGAAGCAGCAAGAGGCCTGTTATCCCAAACATGCCCTAGAGAGTTTCTTGGTTTTATCTTTACATGCTGAATAAACTTTTGCCCCTTGTTTTGGGATTCTAGAAGTACCAACATCTCCTTTTATATTTGAAAAAACCCAACAAAACAAACTGAAACAAACCACCAGCTAATGTAGAGTTCAGTGCCTGGGTTTGGAGTTGAAGAGTTAGTCACTTCCTGTATTTTTCAGTTAGCAGCCTTGTGTTGTTGTAGGGTGCCCTTTATTGCTATGTACCTGCTTGTTTTCTGATCAAAACTACCTGCTTCTGTATATTGAATGTGCCACTATGGTATATAGACAGGTGAGGGCAATTCAGGTATGTCCTTAGCGTCCTGATCCTTAAGGAGCTAGATGCAGCCGCTCGCTCAGAGGACAAGTATAACATGGCACAGGATACAGCTCGAGGATTAGAAAATACAAAGCTGTTCCTACCTGTCACAAACTGAAGCATTTAATCAGACTTCTATTTAATTAAACGTTTTGTAGTATTTTGTCAAACTTGCGTGTCTGTAGTCATAGTCTGCTAGTGAGGCTCATGTACGATCCAGATTCAGGAAAAACAACTGGGGAGGTGAACAGGCTACATCCCAGCCCCAGTTCCGTAAAAATTATTGTGCTGTGGTGATTTACTAAGCCATGTAAATATGCCCATGTCCCTGGGAGCTGGAGAGGCTGGGTTTTCATTTGAAGTCAGTCATGGGGCCAGGTTTTGGTTTTCCCTAGAAAGGCAACATCCAGTGCATCTCAAGTCAGTTGAAGGATGGGTTGGATTTTTTTGTCCACTTGCTTTGTAAACTAGTGGACTTAGAAACTTGGGGTGAAATGTTAAGGCTTTGCTTGAGGATTAATTTTTTTTACATATATTGAGATGTCTTAATTTGAATTGTGACTGGTGCTGGAAAAGAGGTTGGATCTTAGTAACAGCTTAACATGCATCACTTCAGACTTTGTTAACTTGGAAACTCTTGCTGTGGGAAATGGTCTCTACCTTCAGTAACAATGCAGTTCTTTAAGTTTCACAGCAGTTTTCCAGTACAAAAAACAGAAACTGTATTTCTGCAGTTTGATACTGTCCCACTTTAACATTCAACTGTGCATCAGCATCAAACAGTTAATCACCCTCAGCAGTGGCCCTTGGCCAGAGATGTAAGCTCCCTAGTAAGTATGTGCAGTTTTTCAGTACTTTACCTGTGTCCAGTTTAGTCAGTGTCACCAAGCTACTAGAGATGTAGTTTGGGATACAGTTTAAAAGCAACCCAGTAACACAGGAGAGCCAAAGTACGTTATTTCTCAGGGGAAAAAAAGGGCAAAAGCTCAAGTGAGTATTGCTGCAAGATGTGTAACCCCAAGAGTCCTTGTATGTTGCGTTGCTGGACTAGCTGTCGTAAATCTTCACCTGCTCTTTTACAGTCAACAGCTCAGTGGGTGGGGTTGTATATCTTTTGTGGGCTCTGATGTGTAGAAAGGGGAGAAACAGATTTGCTACGGCTGCCTGATGGACAGTGTTAGATTTGGGTTTGAGATGTGGATTCCTTTCCCCTCTGTCACAGATGTGCTGATTTGTCCAGCCCCTTGTGCTGGGGTTTAAAAAACAGCATGTAATAGTGGTAGTGCTGTTTAGGGGGTGGCACTCATGCAAGAATTGTGGGGCATGCAGGATTACTGCGTGTGTACCATTTAGTACCCTAACTTTCACCTACAAAAGGGAGAGGGAGGCAAAGACCTTTGGAAAAAGGCATTGTTATCCTCCCCAAGAAGTCTTAACTGCCTCCATGGATTTAATGCTGAAGAGAGGGAGGGTGGGGGAGAAAAAAAAACCCTACAAAACTGCTGCAAACAAACATATCGGGTTACATGCAAGAAAGCTGTAAAGGGAAGCTTTAGCTGAGAGGATAAATGGAGGTAAAGCATCATGGGATGAAAACAAAAGTATTGAGCAAGACATAGAATGGTTCTGCATGTGCTGTTGGACAAGGAGTGCTGCCCAGTGAACAAATTGTGCTTTGAAGAATGATAGTGCAGAGCAGAACGGAAAATTCCATCGAAGAACAATCTCACCCACTTCAAATGAGCGGGAGGGTTTCATGCCGAGAATCCATACAGCCCCCTGGCAAAGACCTTGGGATCAGTTTGGTAAATATGAGCGGCTGATCAGAGCCTGGTGTTCTTAACTATAAACAGCCGTGCTCGGAGGAGGGGAACACCTCACAGCAGCTGCTCTCCTTTTCATGTACAAGAGCACAGAGGCATTCGTACACTCCATTCTAAGGCCACTGGGGGTAAAAGTGCATTAACAATAGTTTAGCTTCCTGCCTTTGTGAAGTTGATCCTGGCTTGCTACTGCAGGTGATCTTTGGTGGTCTGGGAGCTTCTGCTGCGTGTGGCAAGTGTCCTGGTCACCCTTGTGGGATTGATGTAGGGAGATTTTGGGGAGGGCGGGGGGGAGTTTGGAGCAACACAGTCCAGAGACGGCCTGTCTGGGGAGCAGCTCTGCTCAGATGGACCTAGGGGTCTTGGCAGGCAGCAAGCTGAACGTGAGCCAGCAGCTGGCCCTGGCAATAAAAAAGGCCAGCAGCATCCTGGGCTGCGTTAGTGGGAGCGCAGCCAGTAGATCGAGGAAAGCGATTGCTTCCCTCTGCTCAGCACTTGTTAGACTGCATCTGGAACACACTGTCTGGTTTTGGGGCCCCCACAGCAAAAAGCTGTTAGGGAACTA
Source organism: Porphyrio hochstetteri (assembly GCA_020800305.1). NCBI lineage: Eukaryota > Metazoa > Chordata > Aves > Gruiformes > Rallidae > Porphyrio > Porphyrio hochstetteri. The sequence goes on along the minus strand of CM036905.1, from coordinate 76,889,478 downwards.
CAAGCTCAGCAGAAGGCCACCAGAGTGATGTAGGCTGGAGCACTGTGAGGGGAGGCTGAGGGAGCTCAGCTGGGAGAAGAGATGGCTTTGGGGGCACCTAACAGAAATCTACCCATAGCTACGGGGAGGTGATGGAGAAGACAGCACCAGGCTCTTTGCAGCGGTGCATGGCAGAAGAATAGCAGAGAACATAAATTGAAACAATGGAGGTTCAAAGTGGTCACAAAGGAAAGCCCTTTCACCGTTAGGCCAGTTAAGTTCTGGAACCTGGTCCTCAGGGAAGCTGGAGATCTGGAAAGCTTTTCAAGTTCTGTGTGGATAAAGCCATGAGCATCCTCAGCTGACCTCACAGATGACCCTCCTCTGAGTGTGAGGTTGGACTCAGCATCTTCTGAAGTCCCTTCTGACCCGAGTGGTCGTATTGGTGGTAGCTAGACACGTTAACAGTTTCAGAAAGAACCAAGAAAGCCAAGGACTGTTGTCCCCTTTCTAGAAAGGCAGATCTGGAGGTCAGAAAACTTGAGGTGTCTGGTATCGGCCTCATCCTTATTGATGACATTTTGTGATGAGGTCTGTGCACAGGGGGCCACTGGGTTGACCTTATGTGTGGTGTGAAATTCCACGCTGTAGTGACCCAAGTTTCCAACAGGTGCCCTTGGAAAGCATGATACGCAAAATCCCCATCCTACACTCAGAGAAAATTGATCTGTCAGATGATGCTGACTCACTATTCAACAAAGGCAGACTCCTCCAAAGAAAGAAGTTTTATTTGTGGTTTTTATAGCTTCTTATATAGCCTTACATAAGAAATAATGAAAGCCCAATTTTCAGGCACCAAACCTGAGGCAAGAGCAAAAGTTTTATTCTAGCTTTTTCTTTCACATCGGTGGAAGAAAGCCTGAATGATCCTTACTGACATGAGAACAAATTGTTGATTGACTGACATGACCTTCTTACCTCTCACCTGTTTGCTTGGTTCTGGCCACAAAGGGAACGGAAAGCAGTTTGCAAATGTGTTGTTTTCACACTTAGTTATGTTAGCCACTCTGGTTTACATGCTTGCCAGCAGCAGCATCCACGGTGGAAACGATCTACAGGCAGTTTTTGTCTGTTCTCAAGGTAGTTTGTGTAATGTGCTTTGTAGGAGTGCAGCTTCACAATTCTTGGATGTTGTCTGTGTATACTTATGTGCAGGTTTTATGTTTGGTTTTGTTTCTTGGAAAGCCCTGTAGGAAACCTTTCTTGTCTGTGGTAGCTAAACAAACAGACCAGGAGCTTTATATTCTTGGTGATGCTGTAGTCAACCAGCATAGCCAAGTAGCCAAGCACATTCAGCTCTTGCTCTGAGCACAGACGCACAATCTAGTTTATAACTGTTTGGACCGTCACCATGTTCCTTCTGAATTTCTGTTTATACTAACACTAAGGTAGCACAGCATGACAGCAGAGCTTCCCCTGGCTATTTCAACTTGCTATTTACTTACTATGAATATTTCCAGGGTCCTGGATTTAGCCTCTTTAGCCTTACACACTTCGCTGAAGGCCTAAATGAATTAATGTGGTGAAGCGGCAATTTGTAGCTGAGTAGGGTACTGTGCAATTTGGCTGCAAACCAATCTTTCTCCACCCTGCCCACTTAAAAAGAGATGATTGAAATAGAAGCCCTCTTTCAGGAAACAACGTGCTTCATTCTATGGCTGTGTGGGAGAGCAATTGACTATGCATTAACTTTCCACAAGGGCTAGAGAAAAATTGGAATCGTTTCCCCAAGTCATGGTCTGAGGGAGAGAAGATGTGTTCATAAAACAGATGATGCCTTTGAAATTGAGAGCTCAAAAGAACAGGGATTTTGCACTGAGACCCTACTAAGACTGTGGAGGTGGGGCACTCTCCAGGTGTCTGCTGAATGCTGAATAGGAAGAACTATCAGTCTGCTTGCTTGGTGCCTTCAGTTGGGAAGAACATGGGAAGGGAAATTTTATTCCAGTGCTGAAGAAGAGGGATGTTGAAGGAGAAATGTCAGGACACTCAGGATGTGCAGTTGCACACACGCTAAGAAAGTGTGCCTTTGTCCCTTTCAGCCTTCCCAAAAGCAAAGAATTACAGTTCCCTCTCTGGTTCTTTTCCAGAGGTATCAGAAAAAGGATGAGTTCTGGGAACAGTTGGCCAGCTGTTTTATCTGGAATGCTCACATCAACAAACACTCAACAAAAGTATTAATTTAGAAAACTGGACAGTTTTCTGATTCTGCAGTTGGATAAAACCTCTCCATGTGTGACAAGGGGCGCTCTGTGTTTAATCAGCCTGGGACCGACAGGAGAGCTTTGGCAAGGGAGGTTTTCTCCCTGTGGTGTTTGAAAAGTTGGGATAAGCAGCTGTCAGAAAGCTTACTCTTGTGTGCCAGATGCAAGGAGGGCCTAGTAACTTACCCAGCTTCCACTGCAGCAGAAGCCAGTGGAATTGCCTGGCTGTTGTCGAAGGGCATTTGATGGAGAAGAAGTGGTCCCTTTATTTCGGCGGGCCCGGGTACGTGTGTGCACAGCTAAGGGAGCATTCTAACTGTCCTGGGCGCCATGAAGTGGGGCACGTGCCTCTGTATGTTTACTGTGTGCCTTCCAAAGAGAGAGGCACGATATAAAATGATGGAAGGGAAATGCTGCAGTGAAGAAGAGGAAAAAACCAAGCCAACCTACATTTTAGATGACCTCAAGGGCAGTGAGCAAGCATATATAACGCCCATCTATCGTCGGACCTCCTGGTGAGGTACCTCCTCCCCTCTCATGGGGCTCCCACCACAGGCTCTCCCTACAGCATCGCAATCAGGGTTAGGGCTGCCACATGGACGTGCCTTTAGCCTTATGAATGTAGAAGCCAAGTCACACCTATGTTGGATTCCTAACGGATGCACCATGGAGTCCTCCTTCCCCAAATGTCACCAAGCTTGAATGTAAAATTATGCAACTGGTTAAAATTATGTGGTTTCAATTTGTACTGTGGGAGCCAGCTATGACAAGGTGCCTACAGCTGATCTGGGTGATGTGTTCCAGTTTGCCTTAGGCATCCAAGGGCCCACAATGCACTTCTTTAGTAGTCGCTGTTAGCAAAGGGGAGCTGAAGTACCCAGGCACTACAGACATCCTGAGACTCAGCACGTCGGATAGAAGTACAAGGAGCACAGAGCGGGACCTGCCCTTGCTTATGCTGACCAACAACAAGGAGAATCCTTCCTGTGACTCCAGCAAGCTGTGGAGGAGGCCCCTGCTGTGCTTGGAGGGAGCAAAATCCTCTAATGAAGCACAATGAGCTGCTCTGACTTGTTTTGGTGTGCTGAAGCGTGCAAAGTGTAATTCCACTTGTGGCAGTAAGTATTTCTCAGCCAAGAACAATGGTGTTTGCTTCCCTGTCTTGTTTCCTCTACAGGTATTTTGCAGCAGCTGCAGGTGAGTGAGTATATACAGCCACATTCACCTGTGGGGTTCCTTCCACCGGGTCCTTAATTGACTGATTGTAAGTAATTAATTCCTGCCAGCCTCTCTAACAGGAGAAGGAGTTTGGGTGGTGAGGCATGCTAAAAGGTGCTGTTTTAACCTTGTGTGTGGCTGAAGAGTAAGGAATCCATTTTCTTTACACAGAAGTTGTATCATCAGCTTGTATTTATGATGTAAGAAAATTGCTAGGTATCTGTAGATGCCAGTGTTCTGTAGCTGTGATACTTGTTACTTACAACTAGGTCATATTTAGTTGTCTGTTGTGTAGTGGTGGATATTGACCTCATCAGAAGTCCTCACTTTGATGGGCTTTGGAATAGACTGTACATCTGTATGCTAAAATATAAGAAAAACATGAATTCCTGGGAAACTGCATCAGGAAGAATCGTATGGAACTGCATCAGAAATGAATCTGATCATTAGGGTAATTAAGTGGTAATAAGTAAGGAAGATTATGCTTGTTCTCTGTGTGGCTCTTTATGCTTGATTGCTGCTAGAATAAAGCTGCAGCAACAGCTTCTCAAATAATGAAGTTAAAAGTGTAAACAGGCTGTAGTTTGCCATGTAAAGGGAACCTGTGGTTTGTTTCCGTCGATAACATCTGGCACTGAGGGGTGGCAACTGAACTTCAGCAGTTAACTGTAGGTCTTCAAGGCCCCTCTGTCTTCAGAGCAAGTCGTGTTATGGTTTATGGCCTTTCAAAGAGCGGTGTTTCCTTCGAGCCAGCCGTGAAGGCAGCTAGAGCTGGGTGGGGTACACAAACAGCACGGCTTCCTTTGAAAGCTCTCCCTGGTGCTGCACTGCTCTGTCTGAACCACAGGTTCAGGGTTAGACTGATCCTGAAATTGAAGTTTGGGAAGATCTCATCCTCCTCCCCCCCCCTTAGTGTCAGGGATTGTTAAAATTGTTCCTTAGCTCTTTATGGCGTGGAACCGGATTAAAGTTTTAGGATTATCCAGGCACTTAATCTAACAGGTTTTTTACTACTGCAGGGGATGGGTACCGTAACGGTGCCCCTGATCACCTGTGTGTGCTTCCTGCGGTACCCCAGTTACGAATTTCTGGCTTTTGGTCTTCAGTGCTGTAGCCTTGTGGTGTGAGATGCTGTTCTGCGGCTTCAGCGTTGGGGGCTGTGTGACCAGATGCTTCTGAACTAAATACCATGTGGTGGTGGTACAGTTGGTCTTGCTCACCCTGGCAGCCCCTCTTATCCTATGTTTAGTCCTTGTTACGGTACTCCTGACCTAGCCTACGCACAAAGCCTGACCTCTTTGGTGTTAGCTAACAGTCTGTCACAGAGATTTATTACCATACCCCACTGAGGTAAAGGGAATGCCTTTTCCCAGAAATGGGAGTGCAGGACTGCAATGGAGTGCTTGCAAGGAGACACTGCACTGCAGAACTTTTTGATTCTCTCTTTCACTTATGATTCATAATCCTGACGTACTCAGGAACTCCTATACCAGACACAATAGAGCCAGCTGTTAGGCTTGCCAGAAATGCATTGTTCTGCTATTTTAACCCTCTGTAAGCCAGTGCTGAGGAGAGAAGTACGTCAAAATACGGGTTGCAAGGAGGGACTCTTCCTGGTCATGACCACCCTGGACTGTCCCCAGGAGCTGCATTCCTTTCTTTCAAAATCTGCAGGTCAGTCCTTTGGGAGCACATCTTCAGGTCAGTCTTCTAGTCTAGAGGAATAGCATTTTGAAGTAAAAGAGTCTGTAGTAGAGACTGTGCTTAAACTGCTTGTGGTCACTTTTGCTGCTGCTTTGCAGGGGGGTGCTATGCACCACTCTGCAGAACATCCTTGGGGTCCCGTGCCAGGCTTTTCTCTCAAAGATGTTTCACCTCACCTGGAATCACTCAAATTGTCATTAATCTAGAAAGACAGATTGAGAACACGTAGATGTGGTTCACGCTCTAATATGAGTCAATATATCCAAGGGGAGGAGGAAAGATGCAGATTCCAGACCTTGCACAAATGAATACACACAGTAAAGTGCTCCATTGGAAAAAGGGATACCAAGATTCACCATTCCAGAACAGTCTGTAATCCTAAAGTTAGGGCTCTGTGCTGGAAGGTAAGTAGCCAAAGCTCAAAGCTCAAACCTTCTCAGTCAAAATGGATCTAATATAATCCATAATAAACTCTGGGGCTAGATAAGGACTGAGGATGTACAGGGAAAGGACTGCTGTGTGGGATTGAAAGGACAGAAAAAGAGGATTGCAGGAAGAAAATGGGGATGTAATAGTCCCTTGTTGATAATCAAGCTCTTGAGTAACCCACTTGGTTGAACTGTGTGTCCCAACGAGTGAAATACCCACTTAGTGGAATTGTGTGTACCGACAAGTGAAATATCTGTGACAGGAGATTTTGTGACAGGAGACACGTTCATTCTGAACTGGAATAAAGGGACAGAGTTATTTTCTGTGCCTCAGGTGAAACAGCCAAGTACAGCTGCAACTATACCTCTGCTTTTTCTCTGAAATGAAGCTTTCCTACAAGAGACTGTCCTGTCAACATGATCTGATGATTCTCTGGCCAAGTCAAAATAAATGTAATTAAGTATTAAGTAACTGGATAAGCAACAATGGAATAAATACCATGGGTTCTGTTTGACTGTATTGAACAGGAGTATGCCGTTGACCTGATGAGAAAGGGTATACCTTCTTGGTGTTACCTTTGTCTGGTAATTTGTAAGCTGATTTAGTTTTTGAAGTAATTGCTAGAAACAGGTCTTAAACCAAACTGTGCTCGTTATCCACAGAGAAGGAGGTGTGCGGTCATTCTGGCACGGGTACCCCATCTGGAGGGGCAGGTGTTATTCTTTGTCCATTCAAGTCCCCCAGTTTGCCCAGGGCACCAGGAAGGGATTTCCCTCGTGTCCTTCATTACAGCGACCTGAAGTAGATCTACCCAATGAACCACGTTACCGCTTCATTGCATGGGCGCCAAGAGATGAAACGATGTCGGCACTGGACAGGACTGGCCTTTGTTACCAGAGAGGTTAGCAAACGTGTATGTCGCTGTGAAGGATGGCACAAGTCAGTCAAGCAACAAATCAATTGAGTTTCCCAGCACAGGCAGGGTCTGAGCCTCCACCACACGCCAGCTGTCCCTGCAGCGCGATGGGATAAAAGGAGCAGGGAAGGACTAGGGCCTGTCGTGATTCAACAGGAGGTTAATGAGGCAAGCATGTCCCTTTGCCACTGGGGACAGATGCAGAAGGATGACCAAAGCTGCAGCATGCGTTGGACATTAGACTAAAAAAGTATGAGACCTCTATTTTTAAAGTTTCCTGTCTGGTCTTGGATTTTTCCTCCCCTCTCCCTGCCCAGTCAGCGAGGTGCCACCAGCTCGCAGACACCACAATCATACTCCAAAACCAGGGAAACAACTGAATTAGGTTTTTAAAAGTTGCATGCCTTGATATTGCAAATGATTGAGATACACTTATTGTGTCCAGCTCTGGGATCCCTGGTATAAAAAAGACAGGGATGTCCTGGAAAGAGTCCAGAGGAGGGCTATGAAGATGATTAAAGGGCTGGAGCATCCCCCCTGTGAGGAAAGGCTGAGTGAGCTGGGGCTGTTCAGCCTTGAGAAAATAAGACTGAGAGGGGATCTGATCAGTGTTTATAAATATCTCAAGTGTGAGACACAGGGGGACATGGCCAGCCCCTTTCAGTGGTCTGTGGGGACAGGACAAGGGGCAATGGCTGCAAGTTGGAGCACAGGAAGTTCTACACCAACATGCAGAAGAACTTTTTCACAGTGAGGGTGACAGAGCCCTGGGACAGGCTGCCCAGGGGGGTGGTGGAGTCTCCTTCTCTGGAGATATTCAAGACCTGTCGGGACGCCTCCTTGTGCGACCTGTCCTAGGGAATGTTTTTGGCAGGGAGGTTGGACTTGATGATCTCTTGAGGTCCCTTCCAACCCCTACAGTTCTGTGATTCTGTGATACAATAAATAAACATTATGAAATGGGAATAGGCTGGGGGGGGGGAAGAACCTGGCTGATTGAAAGGTTAAGAGAACCAGAATATGTCAACAACATGCTTTAATTACTTGTTCTATTAGTGCCTCTGTCACTGCTGCAGCTTTCAGAAAACAATCTCTGCAACTGTCTCTATTTGGAGGAAGAAAAAGCAGTCTAGGCTGACTCACAGGTGTCTGGAAAGGCCAAGATACTTCTCTTGTTGCATGTTTCATCACAGTATTTTCAAGAAATTATTGTAGAATGATGTCACCCAAGGAAAATGTCATCCTACAACAACTGCCCTTAAGTTTGTCTTTATTAAGAAGGTTGAATAGTTCAGTCTGTGTTAATGGTTAAGCTGACCAGACATTTCTCCCTAATCACAATGTTTTCATTAATGTCTTTTTGGAGAGGGAGCAGTACAGGGGTTTTGTGGATTTACATCATTCCTGAGTCTGCTATGTTTACTTATCACATAGGCTTGTAGATACTTTGGCGTATCAATGTTAAAAATAGCTTCAGGTGGTGAGCTGGGAGATGAATAATCACATTTGAAAGACTTCAGGGAGTTCTCAGATTTGCTCCACAGGCACAGCCATTCAGATAGATAGAATTCTTCTTGTCTCTCTTAATGGTAGGCTGACTTGACCTAAATACTCATGTAGCAGAGTTTAAGCAGGAAGCCACTAGAAAAAGCTAGCTAGACTTGGTAGCTAATTAAAATAAACGAACAAAGGGCGGTTACTAGAAAATAAAAGGTGACCATTGTGTGTAGTGCTCTGATATTGAGTACTAAGGTCACCATATCATCCTTTGAAAACTTCTCTCCACCTAAGACTGACTGTATGCTGCCTAAGAACTAGGGTGGGAGTCTATATGAAGGAGAATCTGGTACCCTCTACTTCTGGTCTGTGAAATACGTGTCTGTCCCGCAGCTCCTGGGGCCGTACCCTGATGGGTTAAGGTTATTTACAGACTCATGAGAAATACAGGCTCAAATGTTTCTAAATGCTCTCCAACCACTCTGAAAAAGAAAATGATTATTCTAAACTGTGGTATGTAATTAGAGTAAAATTATTCTGAGCGTCAGAAGATGGGAGATAGAAGGAGAAGAGGAACTCTTTGATAGATGACAAATGTAATAAAATACTGCAGACATCACACAATTGCTTGTTGACCTACCCTTTCTGCATCTTGTCTCCTTGACCCGTCATCCCTTCTTACTTTAAACTGAGTTTAAGTAAAGGCAGCTGGATTCACCACTTTGATATCTCAGCAGAGATGCTCATGAATGCTCCCCCTCAAACTAGCCTTTCCTACGTTCTCTCTGCAAAGCTTTTCTTTATGTCCCTTTTTTGTCTGGCTTCAATCAATTCTTACCAGTCTGTGGGTGTCTGCCAGGTGCTGTCTGTGGCTGCCAGTCTCCAGAGGCACCCTCACCCCTGTCACCTCCCTGTGCTCCCTCAGAGGTTCTCTGGTCCCTCAAGGACCTGGCACAGCTGTCTTCCCCAAACCCATCAGCCTCGCAGCTGGCTCTGCTGCTCAAAACCCCTTCGTGCTCCTAGGTAAGCAGTGCTTTCTCCAGAAACGTCTGAAGAGAGAGAGTCTGTAATCAGGAGCTTCCAGAGGAGATCAGAAACACATTAGCCACTCTCTCTATTGTGCCTACTGTCAAGGTTTGGGGAAGGAGATTCTTTGCCAAAGGGATTTGGGGAATGAAAAAAACAAGAGTAAGAAAATGATTGTGAAGGTAAAGGTTTCTGTAAGCTTTTAGTTCCCTACCAGTCAGGACAGATGCTGTGTGCACAATGGGTTATGGGGTGACAGTGATTTAAAACTGCTCTAAAATCTGCTTGAGCAGCTCTGCCCCCCGGTGATGTTAGGCCCACTGTTTTCCAGGTGGCGTGGCCGCTCTCCCCTAGCGGCAGGCAAGCAGTCTGCTGAACTTCACAAAGTACCTTTGGCTGCTTCACGGCATGAAGCTAAGCCTGCCTTGAACTATTTTGAACTCGTTTCTTAAGCACAGAAAATCAGTTGATGTTGGAGGTTTCCAAAGCCTTTCGGGAAGCATTTGGAGTCCAGTGCATTAGACGTAGCCTTCTTTATGGCCCTGATTCAGCACTTATGTATTGGGCACAACCTGGTGTGTTAGTGCAATACCACTTGCTCCCAAGTTATGCATGTTCTGAACTGCTGCTGCTGGGAAGCAATGGATCAGCCTTCTCATCGTGTTCCCTGTCTGTCCCCAGACTTTACTGAAGAAATTAATGTCCCAAGCAAGGGACTAAATCAATTGAATCCAAGCTATAGACTTCTTTAGAGAATGCTGGTGTCAGCTGGAGCTGTTGTAGCCAGCTCAGTTTATTGGCCCGTGCACACTTTGCAGTAAAGCACTTAGTGGTGACACAAGCTTGAACCAAAACACCAGAGCCTAGCATTCCAGGAAAGACTGGATGCAAACCTGCCTTTAATGCACCCAGCTTTCCTTTGGCATTGAGGGAACCCCTTCACTGCTCTGCTGGGGAAACTCCTCTGCGAGCTGTAGAAAAGGAGGTGGTTCCTGCCCCTCCTCAAAGGAAGCTGCCCTGTGGCCTAAGGCTGTTGGCTGTTTGTTTCCACAATCCAGCGTTTCTGCACCTGGAATCTGGAACCAGCAAACCTGAATATGCTCTCTGCCCCCTCCCCCCCTCCTCCCCCCGCCCCCGCCGAGTGACATATTTCTGTACACAGTAAAGGCTTTTCTTGTCAAGGATTACATACAGTTATTTCTGGATTTGATCCGTAAAGCAACAGGCAAGTCAGGATTGAAACCTGAAGTCATGTGGGAAGTGAGGAGTTAACTTGTAAGCACGTTTTTCCATTTTATCCCTAAAAATCCAAATCCCCTCCTATAGCTCTGTGCATGTAAGTACGTGTACAGACACACCCCAATATAATGTTTGTCTATGAAAACAAACTTGTATTAAACACTTTCATATTATTCTATGTGCTACTGAGAGATACAAAAGTTATAAGATACCCAAGGAAATTACAACAATCAGGGATCACTTAGGTGTCCTACCCATTGTGTTCTCACAATTACGACAAATTTCTCTGTGTTGGGCCAGCAAAGGACAGAACAAGCGAGAACCACTTGTCACTGAGTCTTCACTGGTTGTCATTTCATCTCCTTCCCCCCCATCTCTTTTCTTGGATCCTCCTCTTCTTGTGGTTTTCCCCCCCTCCTTCCCACTTGTCTCCTCACAGGATATGAGTAACTGCTACTGAACTCAAACCAAGTTACTCACTTCCTCCATCAGGGAACTCAGATCCCTGAAGTATACATTCTGCAGAATCACACAAACGTTTGCATGCCTGCTCCAGAGTGGGACAGAGCCCCCAGAGAACAGCCCCGTGAGGTTTCCAGCACTTCATGCCTTGAATCGTGGGGGAAAAAAACACACCAAAATGCTTTTGTGAAGTATTTTTGTGCCTGGAGAATGAAGAGTCACACAGATACAAACCTTTAAAAACTGACATTATTATATCAGTTAAGTGGTTTGGTGGGAAAAAAAGAGCACAATCCGGTATTTACTTTGAGGTTTCTTATCAGTTCTTGTTCTACCTACATTGCTTTGTCTGGGAAATTGTTCTAAAAGAAAGAATGACGCTGGAGTTCAGTGGCCACAGAGTTTTGTATTTCCAAAAATCCCAAGTATTATCACAGTAAGAAATGTGGTCAAATCAGATTGTTGGATCTGAATAGTCCCACTTGTCTGTGGCCTTTAGAGCTTGTTAAGAACCTCCCCAAGTACTCATCTGAACTTGAACCGCTGTTGTGTCTGTACAGAGAGGATCCTAAAGCCCAGCTAGAGTGAACTTTGCACTTCAAGCAGCCTGACTGCATCTTTATATATTTACTTACAACTTCCTCTTGACTTACGAACCTCTCTGAACCATGGCCCTAAAACCCCTATTGAAATGTACTGTAGAGCTGATACGAAGGAACAACTGCTGCTTACTGTTAGTTGTGCTGTGTCTCCAGGGAGCAGCTTGAAAATCTGGCTGACGATCAAGATAGGGGCTGTTTGAAGATAACGCTGCCTCATACTTGCATGTGCTTATGGTAGGACTTCAAATAACTCTTTAACTCTAGGCCTTGGATGAAGACTGGAGTGGAGAAAGATTGTTTCTCGAAATGGTTTCCTTACATGGAAAATTCCCATTTGGCTGACCCTGCAGGCGACAAAATTCTTAAGCCTGTAGTAGCACTTGTGGTTGTTTTCAAAGCTAAAGCAGGCACCATGAAAAAACCCAGGCAAAACGATTATAGAAATCATCCCCTCTTAGTATCACTGGCTCATATGCTGGGCTGCAAGGACAAACCAGGCAATTGCAGTCCTAAGGAGAGATGCAGCTTTTTGGAGCACAGGAAGTTCCGCACCAACATGAGGAAGAACTTTTACACAGTGAGGGTGACAGAGCCCTGGGACAGGCTGCCCAGGGGGGTTGTGGAGTCTTCTTCTCTGGGGATATTCAAGACCCTTCTGGACGCCTCCCTGTGCGACCTGTCCTAGGGAACCTGCTTTGGCAGGGGGATTGGACCCGATGATCTCTGGAGGTCCCTTCCAACCCCTACAATTCTGTGATTCTGTGATTTCTGCTGGGCTGCCAGGTGTGGTTCTTCACTCCTGAAACTAAGCTTACTGCCTTCAGCCTAGCAAGTTTTACTTCAAGATACCTTTCTCCCTGTCCATCTCTCTAAGTTTTCCTGGCTCTGCAGCATTCCCCATTCAGAATACCTTGAGTCTCTGAATGCGAGTGACTATTGAGAGACCTCTGAATAAAACCCTGAGCTTTAACATGACTGTGACTGGAGTCAAACCAAGTGCTGACTTTGAGGTCTCACGCTCAAAGGAGGATGCTGCCTCTGTCCCTCTGCAGGGCCCTGAGAAAACCAGTGCAGTCATTTGTGGGCTCAGGGGGAAGGAGAAGCAGTACAAAAGCTACTTCACAGAAACAAGTGTGATTTGCCGTTCAGATAAGACCTATATCTGCGCTTGTTGAAGCCAGAGGTAAACCCCAGTCACTGCAACATACAGGATAAAAGCACAGAAAGGAAACAGAAGTTTTCAGTATGAGTGGCTTAAAAGCACAGGGTATGGAAGACACACAGCACAAGAGAGTCCTTTTCTATTCCCAGCTTTACAAAAAAGGTGAGATAATGATATGACTGTCAGAAGCTCCAGGTGTTTGTAAGTGTTTTGATGCTCCAAGAGGTTGCTACCCTGGAGAAAATCATTGGGGTTTCCCCAAACCCATCTAGAGTTCATTAAGCCTTCTGGAAAGAAAATACAGAACGGCTGTGCCCACCAGTCACCTTTGGATTCCAGCTGAGACACCAAGTTGTCTGGGGGGTTTCAGAGCGATACCTGAAAATGCTGCTATCACCAGTCTTGATTTCTGCCAAGGAGGAAAGTCTCCACAAGGAGACTCCCATATGGAGTCTCCTGTTTCTGTCCTCTACTGACTCGCTCACTTGTGTGGCTCAGAGTGCTTCAGCCTTCAGAACAGCAGCTGCTTTTAGGGAATACTGTCAGGCTCCCAAAATCTCTGCTCAGAGTACTGCCAGAACTGGCTCCAACCTTTACCTTGTCCTGGCCAGAGGAATTGCTCCCAGATCAAAGCTGAGAAGCACTTGCAGCACAACACAGAAGAAGGCTTTCTCACTTCTCTGCTTTCCTCCAGAGTTAAATCCCAGCCTCAAGGGAGTCAGAGACTGAGGAGCCATCAACCCTCCCCATGGACGTCTTGCCAGGACCCTTCAGAATGTACCTACGTGGATGAGCACTGTTTGCCTCAAAGAAAAGGCTCCTCAACAAATCCTTTAATCTTCCTTTTCAGAGGTTAATCATGCTAGTTCTTTTCCTGGTTCAAAATCATATTAAAATAAAAAATCTTGGAAATGTCCTTGCAGACTTTTTTCTTTCCTGTGGGAGGAAGGAGAGTCACCCTGATGGCAAACTCTGATTATTTTTTCCCTCCTAAAAACTTGGGGGTTTGCCTTAGTTTTGTTATGTTTCAAACCTTTGAAATAAAACCCCTCTTTACTATTATTTATAGTCAAAGCACTAAAGATATACTTAATTTTTTTTCTCCGTAACACCGTTCATTGATTTGGATCTTGAAATGGTTTAAACCATACCAGGGAAGGAGACTCAGAGGGACAAAGGGAGGGGCAGGAAAGAAAATTAAAAGGACCAGAGAGTGATAGGGTACTTTGAGCATCCAAAAGTTCTATATTCTAATAATTCCACCTCTGCCACTGGTTAACTAGCTAGGCAATGCACGAAGAGAAAGGGCTCCTTAATTCAGGGTATATGCTGTGATTTCTATTGGAATAAAAAGGCAATGGCTGAGAACAAACAGAAGGCAAATATGTGGGGAAAGATTTGGGAGTGAAGATGCCTGTGCTAAAGATGTGATTCCCTGGGTCTTTCAGGGAGTAGCTAGGAAAACAGTATTTCTGACACTTCCCAGAAATGTCTTGGTAAAGCCAAAAGTTTTGATACTTTATCCTTATTGTTTCTGACTAAAAAAGCCTGTAGGGAAAATGGATTGTTACCTCTGCTAGGTCTTCTCTGTCTGAAAGAAGAGTGCCTTTATGTATGTGTATATATATAGCCACAAGTCCAGTTTGTTTTGAAGCTTGAAGGTCACCATTAAGCAAAGATCATGGTCACAATATTGAGTTATATTTAGGGTCAAAAAGCGCAACAAAGGAAGAGGAGAGTCAGTATTTTGTCAATGTCTGTGACACTTTTATTACCTATTTGTTATTGCTGTTATGTGAAAGTCACGGAAGCATACATTGTTAGCCTCCACACCATCTTCAGTCCACTTACTTCTAAACCAGTTAAACGTAAAATTCCAGATTTGCCATGGAAAAGCCTGCATGTGTCTGAAGTGATTTTCCTTCCAGCCCACCGTTTGTCACTGTCTGGGAGACAAAGTGGGGTCGAACTGCTACTTGACCTCATGCTTTTGCTTCTTGGAATCCTTGACTAAGACTAGCCATGGAGGTAAAACCCCACCCAGGTTTTTAAACACTCTCTCTGCTTATCATTTATAAATTCATTTTCATTCCTTGTTTACAAAGTCAGCATCAAGCTGTCAGAGGAGTTATTGCTGTTTCCTGAACAAGCATCCGTAAACAGATCATTTCCACCCAGTGCCTCCCCAAGCCCTGAGTCTTCCCAAGCTGGTTCATCTGGTGCTTTGCACATTCCAACTGTGGAGAAAATTCACTAACACTATGGCTCCTACTGAAGAAGCATGTTCACTGCTGCCCAGTGAAAGACTCCACTGAAGTTGGGAGGACGTCACCAGAAAGGTAAATGATACTTTGTGCTGGTCTCATAGGACGGTGGGAGAGTGCCCACCAGAAGGAAGCGCTCTGTATGGCCAAGCTTGCTCCTTGCCAGTACCTGCTGCTGAACCTGCCTGCCTTGTCATCTACACAGCTTCTTTCTTCAAGAGAGGAAGAAGATAAACAATGTGTAAGAGTCAGTTAAACTGCAGCAAATATCTCCTTGTCCAGACTGCCACAACAAATGCTGGTTTGCTGCAGTTCAGGTTGTTTCTCTTTTGACCTACTCTTTGTTTGCTGAATTTCTTTATCCAAAGTTGGAGCCAAGGAACCCTGGACATCACATCACAGCAGCACCACAGTGGATCCTTCATAGCTCCATGTGGCAATTTGTGAGGCTTCAAAGAGCCCTTAGAAGTGATACAAAGCCCCCAGCATCCAGGAAAATATTCAGCTTGACTTGAATAATTTTTCATTCCATTTGCAACTATGAAATTGTGATACAGATTTCAGATTTGCTGAACAAAAGAATCCTTGTGCATTCACCCCTTAGGAGAGGACACCTGACAGCTCCTCCTGCGGTGGCAGCTCCACAGGGAAGGGGTAAGAATACTGATACTGAAGTTCCCTCACCCAGATTTGAAAAGACTAGAAAATGGGACTGTTTTTCTGCTGAAGCAGGTACTTAAGCAAGTGGTATCTGTTCTTTCAATTTACTTTTTTATGTATCATTTCACCACCTGACTGGCTGTCCTCAAAGCTAGCCTGTCCAAGTAAACACTGCACTGGTCTTCACGGTTACAATTTGCCCTTTTTCCTGAATTTATACAAATACACCCAAAGTCATCACTACACAAAAGCTCTTCTGGATCAGTCAGGAATTTTGGGTAAGGTCCCTTCACTGCATCAGAGCAGACTTGTTTTGTACAGGTACATTTCCAGACAAGTTTGTCACACATATGATAGGCACTCGAGAACACAGTTTTGGGCTTTTTCTATTGATACTTCAGGGTCTGAAATTTTAGGAAGAAGATTGAGATCAGTCATGGTGGTTTTCTGTTATTTTACTATTAATCTGCAGGTAAAGCTGCATCTTAAAGACTTTCTTCTATCATTAGGTAAAAGAAGCAGAAATAGAAGTGGGTTTGTGTGTGCCATTAATTGGACACGTTTGTCAAACAGATCACTTTTTCTGGTGGGAACTGTGCCCTCTGTAATCTGCCCTGGGCTTCAGGGAAGCTGTAAAAATATGACTGTCCTGGTTTCGGCAGGGATAGAGTTAATTATCTTCCTAGCAGCTGGTATAGCACCGTGGATTGGCATTAGGATGACAATAATGTTGATAACAGGCTGATGTTTTAGTTGTTGCCAAGCAGTCAAGGACTTCTCAGCTTCTCACACTGCCCTGCTGACAAGAAGGCAGAGGGCACCTAGGAAGTTGGGAGGGGACACGGCCAGGACAGCTGACCCAAACTGGCCAAAGGGATAGCCCATGCCATACGATGTCATATTCTGTATATAACTGGGGGGTTGGCAGGGAGGTGGGGCAGCTTAGGGTCTTGCTGAGCATCAACTTTGAGTGGTGTTGTTCAGCACTTGTTTTGTATCATCTATTATTACTATTATTATTAATAATAATACTATTGTTATTGTTGTTCTTGTTATTACTATCTTCCTTTTCTGTCCTATTAAACCACCTTTATCTCAACCCACAAGTTTTCTCTTTGGTTTTTTTCCCCCATTTTCAATTATCTCCCCCTTCCCACTGGGAGAGGAGGGTGAGCAACCAGCTGTGTGGTTGTTTTAGCGGCCTGCCCAGTTAAACCACAACAATGACAAAGGTAATTTATTTCATTTTGCCTTTGCTGACCGATAACAGGCTGAACTGACTTACCTATACCTGCATCATTCCTGCTGCCCTCTGAATTGTGGTTGTACCTGCAAGAAGGTACAACCTGCAAGATGGTACAACCACCAATTGTGCCCAATTTTCTGGACAGTATCAGTCACTTAACCAATCTCTCCTCTCAAAGAAGCTTTTCCAGTCCAAACTGTTTCAGTGTGATTACAAGACGAGCTCCTATTTCTCTCGTTTCCTTGTTTGCAGTGCACAAACGGTGACCTCACACACGCCAGGACAAACAGACTCCTTAGTCATCTTGCCTACAATTTCTGAGGCATTGGCTCAATACCATTCACTAGATGTAGGCCAAATGTAGATCCCTTTATCAGAATAAAAGCCCCAGCTCCAGTCTTTACCCCAAGTTCTCCTTTTTAACACATAAAATAGAAGATGTTGCTTATGTAGGAGGACGACTCAAATCCCTTTTTTCCCCTGGACATCCTGCTGGGCAGCTCACTGTGCCAGCTGGAGTTTCAGCACACGTGGTGTTGATCCTGGAGGATGCACATGTTGCCACGTGTGTGTCAGCAATGACAACATGTCTCTTGCCTCCACTCTGTCACCTGACACACTGCTGAGCACGCAGCCTCGCTTCTGGGCTCAAACTTCACCAACAGACCTACAAACCCAGAAGCCCCTTGCTTCTGGGCTCAAATGCACAAACAAAATGGAGGGCCTCATAAGAGAAGATGCAGCCCTTGACTTGGACCTGAGCAGTGCACAGTAGTTAGAGAGGCCAAATATCCATTACAGATAAGTTCAGCTTCAGAAAGGGGAACTATGTAAAAATGAGGAAGTGTCTTAAAAGGACTTGAAAGGGACAAATATGAGAATTAAGTTCCTACAGGCTGGATGGAAGCTGTTGAGAGATGCCATATTGGTAGCACAGTGCCAGTAAACACCATCTTTGCAGAAAGGCTTGAAGAAAGAGCAAGACATAGCTACCTTTGTTGTGTGGCAGAGCAAGTAAAGGCACTAGAAAGAAGTTCAACGAGCAAAAGACATGTCCAAAGGGAGAAAACAGAAAGGATTGTAAGCTCTGGCAGATTAAATGTAAAAATACAATAAGGGTGGCCAAAAAAAAAGGACTTTGAAGAACAGATCACAAAAATTATCCAAACTAATTTATATATATATATAATAATTTATACAATTTATATATACATATATGTGTGTATACATATATATATATATAAATACATCAAAAGCAGAAAACTTTCCAGAGAGTCTGCAAGAGCAGCTAAGGACTGAGGTGCCAGTGGAGTTACCAGCAAAGACATTTGCATAAGAAGAAAAGCTTATGGAATTTCCCATCTTGAAACTCGTGTCACATCCAAACAGGCCTATAAGTACATCTACTACCTCCGAGTGCAAGGTCCTGCAACTGGGCTGAGGCAACCCCTCTTACCAACACAGGCTGGATGGAGGATGAAGGGATTGAGAGAAGCCCTGCAGAAAAGGACTAGGGGGGTACTGGTGGATGAAAAACTGGACATGACCTAACAATGTGCCCTTGCAGCTCAGAAAGCCAACTGTATCCTGGGCTGCATCATAAAAAATGTGACCAGCAGGTTGAGGCAGGTGATTCTCCCCCTCTGCTTCGCTCTCATGAGACCCCTCCTGCAGTATTGTGTCCAGCTCTGAGGTCCCCAGTACAAGAAAGACATGGACCTCTTGGAGTGAGGCCAGAGGAGGCCACAAAGATGATCAGAGAGAGCTGGAGTGCCTCACCCCCAAACCAGCAGGTCTGGTATTAAATACCTGCTCAGGTTGCTTCAAAGACATAGGTAGAAACATAGAATGCCCCTTTGGATGTCGTTACAGCTGGATCTGTGAGCGTCACCCATCCCCCATAGGCTTTTAAATGTTCGCTTCTTCACTGAAATACAAGAGTGATATTATGCCACTTACCTCTTCCGGAGCAACAGGTAACCTTTCAGGATGTCAGTGACATACATGCATATGCAGTAATTGCTATCTATCCTTAAATCCTGCCATCAGAAAATAATGCATGCTTAACAAAAACAGGATTTCTCTAAAAATACCATAAGAAGTCCTGCTCATTTCTGTGCCAGAAATAAAGAGGAAAAAAGACCCCTTTGAGTGGTGCATTACTCTTTTTAAAGAGCCCGTGGAAAACTGATGTACTTCCTTGCTTATCTTTGGGAAGGAAGAATTTCACTGGGCATTGCAGGAGAAAATACAGTGCCACATTAGGCAAGGGAGTTTCCATTTAAAATCCTGGAGTACTTAAAATTCACTCTCTTGCCCATTCAATAAAGGACTTGGCAATTTTATAGCTGGAAAAGCCCGTTAGTATCACCTTATCTGACCTTCTCCATAACAGAGGCCACTAAACATCCTCTGATTCCCTACAACAATGCATTTTTCAGTTAGAGCCTGTTTGCAGAAAAGAACCTAGTCTGGATTAAAAAGCAGCCAGAAGAGAAGTTGCCGTGTCCTGTGTTAGTCTGCTCCAATGCACAGTATCACTCACAGACATACATTTGATTTTTACTGGCTTTACATACCAGCCAGTGGGTTTGGTTTATGCCTTTCAAAAGGAAGAATGAGCTCACCCTTCAGTTATATATAGTCGTGTCTAATAAGATTTGAGTATAAAAGTAGGAAGACTCAAAGTTTCAAAACTGCAGGAGAAGCTTAAGAAAAAAAGCAAAGATGGAAAAAAAGCCCAACCTCTGGTGAAGCTATTCGTTAGA
The DNA here is from genome assembly GCA_020800305.1 of Porphyrio hochstetteri. NCBI lineage: Eukaryota > Metazoa > Chordata > Aves > Gruiformes > Rallidae > Porphyrio > Porphyrio hochstetteri. The sequence continues at coordinate 76,870,042 of CM036905.1, read as the reverse complement.
GGTTTCTAGAGTACGTGCACTGTGATTGTGGATCAGACATACCATTAGGAGGGAGTTCTGCAGGCTTCACTAAGGCAAAACATCCATCAGCAGTTGATAGGAATTTCAGATTTGTAGTGAGTGATTGAGGATCATGACACAGCTTTCTGTATTTAAATGTATTTTAAAAGTTTCTGGTAAGTGTCATATACTGTTAATTTCTCTTCTGAGAGCATTTTTTGCTTCTTCTGTTGTTCGAACTGCATAAGCTGGTGCAGTTAAAGACATTTAGAAATCTGCCTTTCTTGACAGAGCTTTTGCAGTATCAAAGAGAAGGGTTTATCACAGATTTGGTGTAGCCCTTGAAGTGCTTTTCTGCTAAAGATGTGACTTTTTGTTAAAATGTTTTCCTGAATCAAAGCCCAAATCCCCTATACATTGAAGTCCGACTGATAGACAAATGCAGCATTGAGATCCCAGGATCTCAGATAAAACCAAGCACCAAGTAACACAGCAAATATCCCCCATGCCATAGTTCATCAGGGCAAACCAAGGATGAGGCTGGGTGCCTAGATTTTTGTTCCTCAAGGGCAAAAGTTCCTTGACGTTTCTCTCCCACCCAACTGGAACACTGTACTACTACTCCTCACCCTCTTTGGCTCTTACACCGGGGTGGGAAATCCATGCTGTGTGCCAAGAGTGAGCAGGAGGCAGCAGGACATGGCCCAGGGCAAGCTGGGGTGGAGCTGTTTAGGTGGCTGAGGCAGGTACTTGACCTTGCTAGGTCATGAGGGCTCAGGACTGCCTTGCCCAGCAATGTGGGGCAGGCATGACAAGGGTAAACAAGTTTATAGTCATGTCCCCACCCCACAAGGCTTCCCTGGGTGACCCTCCACTGCTGCTGCCTTCGCCCTGTCCGAGCACCTCTCTTGCCACGTTCCATCTCTGCTCCATGCAACCCTGCTTGGTGGAACTTGGTTGGTTGAGCAGTCCTCATGCTGAAGGTGGAAAGCACGAGGCACTGAAAATAATCTGACAGGACTGGAGGCAAAACCACTTGTCCTCTCTCAGGGGGGTTGCTCTTAGGTCAGTGCAAGCACAACAAACTATTTCAGAGGTGAAAAACTAATCCAGTACATGTAGAGAAACAGCAGCTACTGGATGCCTACTTTGAAATGTGTAGTTTTAAGGCCAGTTAATGGAAGAATTTCTAGCTCTCAGATCCCTCCTTTATCTTACAAAAGCTGGATATTCTAGCTAAAGCATTTGTTAATATGCTTTTCATCCTTTTGTCGTTTAACTCCTCAGTTGAAAGTGCCCATAATATATATCCCTGAGTCATTATGTCTTTTTTAACATCAATGCAACTCCACAACAATAAGGGCTGTTTCTCAACAAAGTCTCTGCTAAGGAAAGGGAAGGTGAGGTCTGGTAATACAGCATGAAATCAGTTTCCTTCCAGAAACATGATCTTTGCAGGTATAACGGTAAAATGAAAAGTCCCTGAGAGGTTTGTCTCTCAGAAACTAAACAGTAATACAGCTAACTAGAAAACGAGGCAATGTCTTTGGCTTTTGAAAGAGCACAGCGTGTATCTGCTGCACTTGGATTTCTCTGTAGAAACACATGAAACAGTGTCATTACTGGGTTCACATTCACTGGATGATCTTCCACCTAACAGTCAAATATTTAATCTTTTCCCAGCATATGAAATGCAAAGGCAGCTTCTTTTCACCACTGAACAGTGGGAAAGCAGCAGACGCTTTTTCTACAGCCTCAGTTAAGCAGATGCTGATGGAGGATGAGAAGACTTTTGGTGTTAAGGCATATTCTGGCAGCAGTCCTAGTCCTTACCAGTTGATTGTAGCAAATTGGAAATAAATCTGCAGGATGAAAATTTTCAGAAGTGTATCTAGCTATGTCAATAGAATGAGTTTCCAACAGACTTTTTACCATATTGGCAGACCACAAGCAATTCTTGTGTGATTCATGTTCTGGTCTGAAAGCACAGTGTATTTTGACCCATGCAGAGCTTCACAAGAGATGTTCTCCAAAATTCAAGAGACTTATCAAAGCATAAACAAGAGCAAGATACAAACACTACAAGTTACATGGTGGCCTGGCCCTTGTAAGCTAATTCAGGCCTTAATAGGAGAGGTATAAGATGCAAAAGCAACATAAAAGTAATGATGTTTATAAATCATCCTGACAATTACAACATAGCTCTTTTCTTCAGAACGGGCTTGCACTCTACCAGAGTTAGTGATTTTTCCAGATTTTTCCATTTGGCTCCATTTACCCATACTTTATCTACATGCCAAAATAAATGCTTGCCAAAGATAAATTCACAGATCTGGCAGGCTAGGAGGAGTCTCAGGAGATCATCTCATCCAACATTCTCCACTGAAGCAAGCTAAAAGTATCTGGACACCATCCCTGACACTTTTATCTTCTTCACTTTAAGAAACCGATATCCCTGGGTAGTACGTCCTTACGCTTTGCCACACTTGCAGATAGAAAGACTTACCTAATATACTGCCTAAGTCTTAGGTGAAGGAGAAACTGATACTTTCTTGCCCTCCCCTAAACGGACATGCAAAGTAATTTACAGTTGTTGCCCCATCTGTGTCAATCCCTTCCAAGCTGCTGGGCCGATTCTCAGCCTTCTTTTGTCGATCCAGTGCCTTCACCTTCTGTTTTGTGAGTCACGTTTTCTGTACTTCTTATCCTGCTTGTTGCTTTTCTGTGCTTTTCCCTTGACTGTGCCTACTTACTGCTTCCAGCTGAGACAAAGGACTCCAGCTGGGACTTCACTGCTACTTCAGAAAGTGGAACAATTGCTGCTGCTGCCTACGTGAAGGTAGTTTTATTGTCAGAACAAGGCTCGTCTCTTCCTCAGCAGTATCTGGTTATTGACATGTACCGAGCTTGAGCTCCGTAGTGTGGATCACAGAACGAACACCAGGGGTGTTCCTCCACCAAGGGGATAGAGAGAGACTGTCTAGTGAATGACAACTAGAAATCTCCAAAAGATGTTTGTCTCACTTGTTCTTCAAAAATGTCCAATGGGGAGATTTCATTACCGTCACAGACTATCTGTTCCAGTGCTTCACTCTCTTCATGTTTAGATGCTTGGCGACAAAAATGCTACCTTAAATCATACTGCAGAGTCCAGTCAGAAAAATAAATCTCCCTCTTCTGCTGTGATGCTGCCCAGACAGTAAATTCAAGTTTTGTGCTTGCCTACTGAATTTCTCCTCCCTGGGGAGGTAGACTTTTGCATTTGCCTGTGCTGAATTTCAGCTGGTTTGACTTCAGATTCTCTCCGATTTTTCAAGTCTCTGTTGAATTCTGATTCCCGTGTCCACAGTACTTGCAACCTTGACCAATGTCACTCCCATTCACTAATATTATGACCACAGTCTCTGCCCAGTCCTCCAAACTGTCACGAGAAATGCTGAACAGAGCAACACTAAACTTCAGTTGAAATTTGACAGCAAAGACCAGACGAGTGCTCATTGAGAGTGCACATCCAACCACCACCCAACTTTCTTCTCACAACCACCTCAACACTGTATTTCATTAGTTTCCTTCTAGGATAGCCATGGAGAAGTAGCAGAAACATCACTGGAATTGAGATTATATCTTATTAGTTGCATTCCCCTTTTTTCCCCCAATACACCACTTAACCAGCCAAACACAGAAATTAAACAGGCTTGATGTGACCACTGTTCAAGAGCCCTTGGTGGCTATTTCTTTTATCAGCTTATGATCATTTAGGTGCTTACAATGTAATTTTTTTCACAGCTTGTTCCAGAACCTTCTGAGAAATTAAAGTTGCGGTGACAGGTCCAAAAGAGTAGCATCTCCTTCTATATAAAAACACAGACAGACCCCATGTCCAAAGTTTCCTAAATCCTGGTATATATATAGGCCTCCTTTCACACCTGAAACATCGCTACTGTTTGCTCAGAACTTCAGTTCCCACCATCAAGTTGGTAACCTCGTTAGGGGCTCAAGCATGACCAGAGTGACATTTCCAGGGTTCTTCATTGTTAAGCACCACTGAGCATTTGACAGCAGTTTTTCTCCAGGGTTTGTGACTGAATGTAATATATGCTAAAAGGGGTTTTACACCAAATGAGTAGATGCTGCCCCAAACCAGACAGCGATGCCAGGATCTCTCTAAGTGAAATCACCAAAATATTTGTAAGAGGACAGAAATTATATTTTTTTCTTTCCTAGTTCAAATTTTGGAGTTGCTGTGTTGTTTTGATTGAAACTTTCAAGTTAAAAAAAAAGAAAGCAGCAATTATAGGGGGTTAAGGTAAAAAAGGCATTGTCCTGGGTGGGATACCACATCCTGAATGGAAGCCTGCAGTGCTACAGACATTGTGGTTATGATTCTTCCTGGTTGCCCTACAAGGAAAAAGAACCCTGTGTCCCCACTGCATCTGCCATCCGAGTGAATTAGAAATGTTGAGCTATGTTCACATAATTTTCCAGGAAGCAGAAAATATTATTACCCCTTTCTTGCAGTCAGGAAAACATAAAGAGGCCTCGTTCAAGGTCAAAGTGAGTCAGCAGAGAGCACAGGATGAAACTAACCTGGTCTCATGTCTTAATAACTAAGACAATGCTCTCCTCTTTTTTTTCTTCCTTTCAGATAGTGTTCACCTGCGTAATTCCGTCTCCAAACCAGAAGAGCTCCTCAGAGGTCTATAGTTGAAATACTGGAGCAGGTCAAAGGGGAATGAGCTTTCTTACTGGACAGCCACCTTCTTTTATGCTCTACTGGTTTATAACACCACATAAATGTTAGGGGGTGTGGTGTGACAAATGGAAGTTACTGAAGTTAGATCTCATGCAGCACATATTTCTTCTAAAAATAGCTTTTTAAAAATAGATGTATCCCTTACAAACCCATTTATGAGGTGAAGAGTTCCCTGTCTCCCCCACTTTAATTTTTTTAAAATTTAAAGTATAATGAAGGAGAGAAAAAACAGAAGTATAGTGAGGCTGGGCTGACGGTGATGTTGCTTCCTGGAAACCCTCAGCATGTTTCCATCAGTCTGGATTCTAAGTGGAGATTAAGGTCTCCCTCAGACAGGTACCCATTGCTCCAAACAGTCATTAGGCCCTTGAACTGACTGGCATCCTCACCTCACATCACAACAGGTGGACACTCCAAAAGAAATTAGGCAGAGACCTTATGATACACTGGACAGTAGGGACTGAGGGAGACTTTGTAGATATTCTCCAAAATGTGTCTGAGCAGCAAACAGAGTAAATGCCTCCAGACCAGTGATAGTCTGACCAGAGAATGCATACATTTTCTTGCCTGATTCAAAAGAGAGAGGGTTATTATTTTTTAAGGCAAGTATCTATGTAGGTGCATTCCAATTTCTGGAATCTCTAAATCTGCCAAAGGATGTTGTGTAGATAAATATTCATTGGAAAAAATATACTGAAAGTACCATTCTAGCCCTAAACTACTGGGGATGCACAAGTTAGAAATAACCCTGTGTTCATATTGAAAACAGAAGAAAAGAAGGTGCTTATGTGGCTGCATCTGAAAGGCATTGTAGTTGCCACTTTCATTCACAGGTTTGCATGCACAGCAACAAACAGATGCCTGAAAAGTCAGGTGTATGGAGTAAACCTTATCTAGAATGCTTGAGCTGACAGATGAGAAGCTCAAGGGAAAGCTACTGTGGGAGCATTAAGCAAGAAAAATACTCACAAAGGCTCTTTAGAAGGCTGAGGAACATAAAAGCAACAGCAAATTATCTGTGAAGTGGCAAAGCTTTTCCTTTTTTTTTCACTTCCATATAATTATATATTGTAATATTCTTTTTGTCTAAAGGTCACAGTGTGTTTATAACCATAAAACCAGGAAAAACCTGCTCTTTGAACAGGATACAAACTTCTGCTGGTTTATTCTAGCTGCAGGATTGAAAAATTAAAATGTGACAGCCCAAAAAGCTTGGCAATCCCTTCTAAAAAAAAAAAAAAAAAAAAAAAAGAGAAGTGATCTACATCCTCAAAAGCCTTTTTTTTCTCCCAGGGCTAATTTACTTGTTCATTTGGGCACTAGTTTCCCTAAGTCCAGAATACTATATGTTGAGCTGTTGCATTTGGCAAAGAGGTATGGTAATCACATTCTGTGTTGTATCTTTAGATGTGTAAATTCTTTAGGGTAGAAATTACGTTTATTCTTATTGATCCTTTGCAAGTACTGTAATGGACAAAGGTTAGAGATAAAAGTAAAAACCCAAGGACACAGGATAGGGTGGCACAGATTGATAATCAATCATGTTGAGATGGAGCTAGGGATGGAGTGAAAGCACTAATGTAGACACTGGTTTAATTCCTGGAAGATGTTGGCTAGGTTCCCATTTCTTGCACATACTTGTTGCGTGCCCTTACAAAGGTCACTGAGGACTAGCTCCACAGATACATGCATTATATGTCATTAATGATCATAGAATCATAGAACATAGAATAATTTGAGTTGGGAGGGACCTTTAAAGGTCATCTAGTCCAGAAACACTGCAATGAGCAGGAACATCTTCAACTGGAGCAGGTTATCCAGGGCCCCATCCAGCCTAGCTTTGAATATTTCCAGGGATGGGTATCTACCACCTCCCTAGGAAAACAGTTCCAGTGCCTCACCACCCTCACTGTAATTTTTTTTTCCTAATATCTCATCTAAATCTATGCTCCTTCAGCTGAAGGCCATTACCCTTTGTCCCCTTGTAAACAGTCCCTCTCCAGCTTTCCTGTAGGCCCCTTTAGGTACTGGAAGGCTGAAATAAGGTCTTCCTGGAGCCTTCTCTTCTCTGATTCTCTCAGCCTGTTTTCCTAGGAGAGGTGCTCCAACTCTCTGATCATCTTTGTGGTCCTCCCCTGGACTTGCTGAACAGGTCCATGTCTGCATCCCCAGAGCTGGACACAGTACTGCAGGTGGGGGTCTCATGAGAGCAGAGCAGAGGTGGAGAATCACCTCCCTCCACCTGCTGCTGGTCACACTTCTTATGATGCAGCCCAGGATCTAAGACTTCTATGCGTCAGTTACTTATCTGTAAATTCCAGACAACAGAACTTCCCTATTTTAGTGTCATATTAGGAAGTTAAATACATTAAAGACATTGAAACGCTGCAGTAAAAAGTGTCATACCAGTAGCAGAGAAAGAAAGAAATGAGCCTCAATTTCTTATGCATTCCAGGGCTCTGGAGTGTGGAGAGAGTGCAGGGGCTGGGAGCAAGGAAGAAAGAAATGGGACCAAAGGGAGCTGCTGGTCCCCACAATACACTTTCCTGGAGGGCAATAAGGGTGCTAGTTTGAAAGCTGACAGCAAAGCCAGTGCCTTTTACAAAGTAGAAGATGGCTGGGTCTTTTCTATGAGCAAGATAGCTAAGATCATCCAAAAGACCTTGGCAGAAACTAAATGCTTTTCCCCATGGAACTATGCCCACTCCCTTGGCTACGTGCTTTGATAGCTTCCTCTGTGAAAGGGGTGGGGTGTTTGTGGGTTTCATCTAATACCTCCATCTGGAGGTTGGTGCCCTGTGATCACAGCCTTATCCTGCAAGTGTGCTTCTGGCATTATGCCCCAAGAGAAGGGGTATAATGTGAGCAGGGGTTAAAAAAAGCAGATGTTCTCAACGGAAAAATCACTTTACTTTTCTCTGCCTTTCTCTCCCTATTCCCAGCAGTGTCCTGGAAGGCTGCATTCTCCAGGGAGGAGACCTATGATAGCTAGACATCAGTGGGTTCCATGTTTCTAATTCCCTGTAGAATTGAAAGTGGTTGCTGCTGTCTGATGACTGAAAAAGGATTTTCTCAAAATGTTAAGGACTTCAGGTCTCCAAGACCACTGTAAGTCTGCTCTGCCAAAACTTTCTTTGAGTCTAAAAGGAGACAATTTTGTTGGAGAATTTGCATTGGCCTGAGGAAGAATGTTTTACATCCATTCTCTCCATCATTTTCCTCCTGAGGAGAGCTGGTGGGAGACCAGGCAGAATGCCCCACCTGCACTGGTCAACAACATCACCCTTCTGAAAAGTCTGGCAACAATACTATACCAGCAGACCATAAACCCTGGCATTGCACAAAGGAGGATGTGGAGACCCAACCCAAAAAGGGTTACTGAGACATAACACCCACTTCCCTCCCAACTGGGAACTAGAACTTTGTTCAGGCGGTGCTGGTTTTATTTGAGGTTCTAATTTCTGTACAAGTATTGATAATTACTTCAAATGTGCAGCTCAAATGGATGATAGTCTCTGAATTGCTGTTATTGTAGTCACAAGAAGTCATATTTCCTTGCAAGGTAAAGTGTGAAACCACAAGGTTCACGGACAGTAGGCACAAGATCTTCCTTCTGGAAGGATCCTACAGTAGCCACTGGATAGAGGTTGAGTTCATACCTTATGTTCCTTAGAAGCAAAAGGATTCTCTTCTCCTACACAGCCAATCTCCTAAAAAAGGAAGGACAGAAATAAATGTTTAAACACACCAGCTGATATCACCATTATAAAAACAAACAGAAGAAAATAGGCATATTCAGCTGGCTTAAATACCACCAAGTGTTGTCTTTGTCTCATGTTTCCTGCTGTCTGACTCAAGGCACTCTCACTCTGCACTTCCCTCAGGCTTTCTGAATTGGTCTCCAGAGGCACTAAACCCACTACAGGCACAGACATTTAGGTGGAATTTAGGCTGGCTGGAAATGGCCCAAAGCAATCTGAAAACAAGAGTTAGAAGATAGAGCCACAGAAAAAGAAAGAAATGCTCTTGTTCATTGATATTCTCTGCTCCTTGAAGACCTGCTGTGGACTAACTGAAGGTCTCAGATTTCAGGGGACACTGTTTTCCTGTAATTTTTGCAGGGAGTTTTTCTTGATCTGTCATTTTTCATTTTGGGATCAGACTGGCAAAAGGAGAAAAAACTCTTAAAGACATGGTATATTTTCAATTTAGTGGTAACTGAAACTCTTGTAGCAGGTTTTTTCATCCACAAAGTTCTCAACAGCTACTCCCAGCCAGCATCCTCACACCCTTTCCATGCAAGGGTGTGAGGCCTGAAGCAGGATTTATAAATCCACCCTTATTTCAAAATATGTCCTCTGGTGGGAAGAGAACGTTCCCCTTCTTTTCCTTCCCAGACATCACTTTTTTTCCAATTCAGCTTTTATCTCAGAAACAAAGCCTGGTGTATCTCACTCTTCTGAGCAACAAGGAATGAAAGTTCCTATGGGCCTAGAACCAAACACGCTGAAGGTAACATAAAGTCTCCCAAACAATTCAGCTAGCTTTGCATCAAGCTCACCAAACATAAACATATGCAGACTGTGTAATGAAAATAAATGAGCATCCAGATTTTAAAGCCTCTGCCAGCCCATCCAGTGAAACTCAATGAGGCAGCTGCTGTCAGCTTCTTGACTAAGCCCAGCTAATAATGCTAAGAAACAGGTGAGGAAATGAAGCTGCAGGTATGTGCTGCTTCTGAGTGGCATCAAAAACTGGCAGGGAAGAGCATCCTGGCACAAGTGTGTGAGCTGGAATACAACTAAGCTGGGTCCATCACAAACCTACACTTTCTTAGCAAGCTGAAGATTTGACAGAGATTCTTGCTTGACAGAGCATCACAGTGATGCCATTGACAGCACCCTGCTGCCCAAGCACATCATTAAAGACATATAGCTGCATTAATACATTGCAAAAAAGCTGCATGAATACATTGCAAAGAAGAATAATTCTTTAGAAGATGGGTTTAAATGGAAAATGGTCCAGCTGTAGATCTGTTATGCCAGTCTGCTCCTAGGTAGGAACTGTGGTCTTCTATCTTAGACTGCACACAAAAGAGATGGCAAAATAAGCAGTGTCTTACTCTGCAGTGATGTACCAGGGAGGAAGAAGCTCCATCCTAAAAAAGCCCTGAGGCAGGAGAATGGCCAGGGTCACAGTGCTTTACCTGAGAAAAACACAGCACAGGAGGGAATAAACTGTGTTTAGGGGAGACTTGCAAGAAAAATAGCTCTGTCCTCCACAAAAGAGCTGGATGAAGCAGCAGCCAGCTCTCCTCCCTTCCAACTGTCTATCCACTGGAACAAATACCAGAGAAGAGTGTTCCACAGCTCTGTGCCACTGGAGTACTCCTTCCTTGGAGGAAGCTAGAAACTGAAAGGTTCTGACCCACTTGAGGAACACTGCTGGTGATGGGAAGTGGTCGTGAAAGATCCCGTGGTAGTTTCAGCTGGAAGAAGACTATCAAATCCCAGCTGGGGATGGCATTGCCTATAGAGATTCCCTTCTCACCATTCTGCCCAATTTAAAAAGCATTCAGTGCTCCTCGTTTTCTGCATTTACACTCTCCAGACTGCTGATTTTCTGCCGTTTCCCACACCAAAGAGAAGTGCTTTTCAGCAGTTGCCAATTTCTACTGTGGAGAGGTATCATGAAAATGCATTAATTGATTGGGAAGAGATTTAAGACCATCAAGCAAAATATCTAACCTAAGTTCCAGAAACTACTCTGATTTCTAGTCCCAAAGATTTAACTCCACGTAGCATATATCCAAATGTACTTCCTTTGTAAGGACCAATGCCAAACAATAGAGAAATCCTGTATAGGTCAGGCCAGGCTAACACAGCATGTAAGAGGGCATTCCAGTACACTTCCTTAACATGTTCTCTGCCTTTCTCTGCCTTTTTTTTGCCCAGTACCTACACCTGAGCCTGTTGGTAAAACTGCTTGGACTTTGAGGTCTGTACTCTCCCCAGACTTCCCGCAGCTGTCCCTAAGGTCCTTGACCAGCAAGCTGTGTTAATGGCCATGGCAGAAGACAATTTTAATGGATAACTCTAGAATTTTAATCCCAGCTACTATATTCACCATATGTTTTGATTTGATCTACAACCCTAATAAAAGCTACCTCATGTGAAGCTAAGCTGCACAGAAGTGGCTACAATTTTACTGGGAAATAAAAAAGCCAACCCTCACATATCACAAGAGACTCTGAGCCATCAGATGTGCTCTCCAGCATTTATTATCTGATTCGATGTGTTAATGGCTGGTTATTCTCATTAGCTCTTCTCTGGATTGATACAAGCTGTTTTTCTGCACTTAGGCTGCGCAGCCTACTGTGCAAAGGTAATTAGCAGGGGGCCTATGGATTAACTGGAGAATCAGATGTCAGCTGTGTTTCCATTCTGTAGCAGTGGCCTGAAGGAAATGATGCTTCTGCAGTGCAGTTAGCTGCGCAATGCCAAGAGCCCCCGGCTGAGACGGAGGCACCGATGTACAAACAGGAAGGCAGCTGCTGCCCTTATGAACTTGCACCAGGGATAGACAAGACAAACAAGACGGCGGTGAGGCAGAGCCACAGAGATTAAGACATTTGTTAAACAAGTATATGCCAAGTGGGAGGCAGGGCTCTGCAAACACGCCGCTTCGCAGAAGAGTGCTGGCTTTTCAGCAGTCTCACCTGGCTGCTCCGCTTGCTGCAAGAGATCCCTCCCATCGTGAAGGAAATCTGTGCAAGGATGATCAGCCACTCTGTACCAGCACCAATAAAAGATCGGATGAGAGAAAACTGTTGGAAGCTACATAAGCAATTACAGTGGAGAAACTCTTGTCTCACGAGACCTGACACTTAAGCGCGCAGGCATTCTCTTGATGTGTGTGAGGTAATGCTGTCCTCAGAGGTAAAATCACTTTAAGTGATATGACTGCAAGAAATACAGCACTTCACCTGATTCTTAAACCATCTGGGAACAGTAAGCCTTTTGTTTTGTTCCTTTGTAGTTGAAATGGGAGCAGGGTAGAAGCTGGAAACTGAGAGCATGAGCCACACCTACATCTGATGCTGAAAAGGGCTTGTCTTTACAGATGGAACAAAGAGCGAACAGACTTCAGCTCTCAGGCATACAATCCTTGTCCAGGCTGCATGAAACATTTCTGCTGCCACCAAATATTACAAAAGGTATGGCTAGATCCTAGAAGAAACCTGGAAAGAGATCTTGCTGCCCATCATGACAGAATTGCTTGGGTGTTGCTAATGGATGAAGCAAGGATGGTAGCAGAAGCCTGGCTGCACAGAAAGGCAAAAAATAGCATACACCAAAAGAAAAACGTGAATTTTCAGGTTAAAGGAGGAAAATCACGAGGAAAAGCATTTAAAAAGTGTGGGTAAAACTGAACCTAGCAGCTCAGCCTGGGGTTTTAAAAAGAGTCCTTGACTGAAAAAGAGCATGAAAGATCAGAGGGATTCAGGCCCATCTAGATCACTTTGAAAAGACTAATTCAACCGAGCATAAGTTTGTATCTAAACTGAACTTGCAAAGCTAAAACATGGGAAGGAAGCCAGAGGGGCTCGCTGTGTTCAATGTGAGTGACATATGCAAGAGGAGGATGCCACCATTGATGTACACTGCTGCATCTGCAATACTATGTGCTGGTTCACCGGAGAAGTTGGTCACGTGCCATATTGACTGTCTGTCAATGGATGCTTGTGTTCTCCTGATATACCAAAAACATTACAGGGTGCCTTTAGAGGAACTATCTAAAGACACGATGCACTGTACTCAGGGAAGGAAATTACTTAGCCTATAAAAACATTAATAATCTTTTAGGATAGCAGGCCAGGAGCTGATCAGTGGAAGCATCTGTTAGTGTTCCCTCAACAAGGAATATTCACTATCATGCCCAGGCTCAAGGATACTAAGGATTTGACCTGTAATGATGGTTTGAAGGTGCGTGCAATATATCACATGCTGCTAGGAAACTCGGTTAGGCTATATATGGGAGATAATATGGGCCCATCCTGACAACAGCAGATTATGCATTCAGTTTGAACATATCGCTCTGAAGAAAGCACTGCACAAGGAGAAGCCAGAAGAAGGAAGTTTTGGGGACGAATCTGGCTCCTGTCCTGCAGCTGCGCTACAAGGGCATTCTCATTAGCTGCAGGAAAGACAGAGAGAAGCCAAGCAGCAGTACAGTGGATACACTGATAGTGATGAGGAAGTGTAAATCCTCATCTGTCTGGGACAGAAACAGCATGAGGTATTAAAGCAGAGGGCAACTGTCTCGATTAGAGGGAAATGTTAAACAACACAGCCACACACAGATCCTAACGCAGTTCCACTGCTCCTGGATAAATCCCTGACCCTCCGGGCCGATACTGAGGGAACTCAGTGACAGCACTGTTGCCCTGCAGAGCCATCTCACATTCCAATTCTTATAAACTTGGGCAAGTAGCCCCAGTGTTTGAGGAATAATCACGATGGGCACAATGGGAGCAAAGCAATCTTATCTGCTCGTTCCCATAAAACAGCCCGCAGGCAGACGCCGTGCTCTGCGGTGGGTCCGCAGAGACTATTTCACATCGGTAACTGGAAGATGTCAGCCACAAGCAGCTGTGACAGCATTTTAGGCAAGCCAAGTGGTAAATTGATGGCATGTAGTGACACAGATTCAGTCAGCCTCAAAACAGCCTGATTGGGGGCAAGAGAAGAGCGAGCCACATGCTGCCATCAGCTGCGCCTTTGTGTGTGACAGCTGGAGGCCCTGGGCCTTGCCAAGCTGCCAGCCGTGTGGCAAATGAGGTGGAGAACCATTAATCTGCGTCCCCACAATGAACGTCTTCAGATAATGCAGACGTGGGGCCATGGCAGCACAACGCAGAGTTGGCTTCACTTCTGTGTACGAAAGGGAAATCCCACAGACACTCCCCACGTGCACTTGTCATTCAGGTAAGTAGGGTAATAGTTGGTGGTGCCATTGACCTAACCACATGGGTGAGTCACCCAGTAGGATGCATTTGGGATGGCAAGGTCCTGATAGCCACGCTTGTCTGAGCCACCCTGCCAGAGCCGGGTACAGCCCAGGGCTCTTGCCTTCTGCAGTATTTTCTCTGAAGTCTTAGAGGGGTTAACAGGGAAAAAGACCCCAGGGGTAAAGTTCAGGGGATTTGGTTCTAGGAATCAAGGCATATTTGAATTTGGCACCAAAGCCATTGAATGGAGAGCCCTCTCTACCCATGGTGGTAGGAAGCTGATGTGATTGTCCTCTTTGATTTTTGTTTTCGAAGAGTTAAAACACAAAGAGTAAGCCTTGGTCTTCCCCCGGGGCTGAGCTACAGAAACAGGCTAAGACACAGCACTTCAAATTCCAGACAGACACTGTAATAAAATGTGGAAATTGGATGCAAATTATTTACTACATTTATGATGCCACATTATTTACTGGTGCTGCAGTTTGATAATCACTGCAATAATTTTCAAATTACCTTTGCTCAGCATTCACTCTCTTTTATGAATGCTGAAATCTTCCTGTTCTTAAGCAGAGAGGATTTCTAAGACTTGTCCTATGCTCATAAATCAAAACAATTTGCAAATGACTATGTAGGCCCAATGAATTTAAGGCTGATATTCAAGGGCACAAATGGCAGTGAGGCATTACTTCTTTACAGACACCAGGACAGTCAACTAATGATTTGCACAGACCACATGGGAAGTCTCATGTAAAACACTGTGTTAAATTCATGGCTCCAAATTCCCAGCTAGTGAGGAAAAATAAACAAAAAGCCACTAAATACACCTTCTTATCCTGGCATTTGCATGCTCCTCATAGAGAGAGCCTGGCTGTAACTCTGTATCTGAAGAGCCTGCATGTCCCAGAACCTCGTACAGTTGAGATGATAATCTGCACCTGATAAACTGTACTGGGATGTCTGCTCAGTATTGACTTGCTTAGGTCTAATTGTTGGCTAGGACACGTGGTAAACCAGGACATCAGATACGTGCTGGGAGTAGGTGGAAGATCAGAAATATGATCCTGGGAGCCAGTATCTTGGGATACTACATATCCAGACAGGCAGTATTGTAAAGTTGACTATGAACAGGAAACTTTCCTATTAAATCGATTATCCATTAACAAATTAGCCAGAACAGTGGGAGAAGGTATGTCTGTGTTCTTCAGAATAGTCACAGCTAGGCAAGACATCCTGAGTTTCACAACTTCTGAGAGATGCTCAGGCAGCATCTCACAGAACCTATCCTCCATCAGAATGATCTGACTCAATATGAGGAGACACAGGAACATAATCATCGCATGATGGTCATCTTGCGGTTTTTCATCTTTTCATCTTTTCTGATGTCTACACCCTAGAATAAGGGCAGATATGGACTACTTAACTGATGATGCATACAGTGTATATTTTTATCCTGGAGCAATCTATAAACAAAAGTACATTTATATGCTTATTATGTATAATGCAATAAAAAGAAAAAAGCAAACTCAAACCAATGAATCACTTCCTTGAAAGGGTTTTGCTTAATCACATGCATGGTCATATCAAGTGATGCTGTTGTGAGCATGCTGACACATCTTCAACTCAGTTTTCTCACTGATTAAAAGACAAATGTCTGTGAAATACTCGTTCTCATTTGCGATTTAATGTGTTGTCTCATTCTTGGGTTTTTGCTAATTAAGGATGTCGTGCTTCACAGGGCAAGACAGCAGGTACCAATCAGATATTATCTGTGCTCTGTGCTGATATGAAGGATGAAATTTATCTCACCTAACTTTGCTGTCCTAAAACACAGGGGTCCAGACTACCATTTCTGTAGGCTGCCTTTCAGGCTGATGGGGGAGAACGAGGAGCCTCCTAACTACAGGCTTCCTTTAAGAGTGGTCAAAGCCAGGTGAGCAAATCCCTTCCATGCCGCTGTACTCATGCAGGTTGGCAAGAACTCTGCATGCATCAAGAGGGAGTAACGGTGCATCTCTGGAGAATCTCTTCACTGGTGTTGGAAAATACTTGACATTTACAGACCTATGAGGGACAGATCCTCAGCTCATATGTTCTCTCATCCACTTGCAAGGGCCACAGAAGCTTGCAGGTACTGAGTTCTCCTAAGGATTGAGCAGTCAGGAGAGGTAGCATGTCACCATAAGATATAATAAACAGGAGGGGAATCAACTTTTTAAAAGGGTAGATAATAGCAGGACAAGGGGGGATGGATTGAAGCTAAAGGAGGGAAGGTTTAGATTAGATATTAGGGGGAAGTTCTTTCAGAGAGTGGTGAGGTGCTGGAACAGGCTGCCCAGAGAGGTGGTGGATGCCCTGTCCCTGGAGGTGGTCAAGGCAGGTTGGAGGGAGCCCTGAGCAACCTTGTGTAGATCCAGGCCAGGAGGTTGGTGGCCCTGCCTGTGGCAGGGGGGTTGGAACTCGATGATCCTTGGGGTCCCTTCCAACCCAGATTATTCTATGATTCTGTAAGGTAGCATAGTCTTCTTGTAGCACCTGTACTCCAATATTCCCATCCTTATTCTCACTGTAAAGTCAAATTTTCTCCCTATTGGCCCTACAACATGGAACCTATTGGGCTGCAGCATCCACTAGCTGCTTCTCATCCAACACCTCACTGGGCATTTTTTCAGTGACTGCCTGTCACTTAAAAACGCTGTCCTTCCTTCCTGTGCTGTGGATGCTTTCAGAAACACAAACCAGCTGGGTTTAACAATGTCTGAAATTACTTATGTATTTCAGATTCACTACCTGACTTTCTGGAGCCTCTGTGTTTCACAGGAGGTTTATTACTCAGCCAGACTACCCTCTGCAGCATTACAAAGCAGACTTTTCCTCGCAGGGCAGAGTAGATGTTTGTATTTCACAATCTGCTTTTATTTGACAAACTCACAGTGAGGGATTCTGTTCTACTATAACCACAGATTGTCTTATTTACAGACAGGGTAAAACTAATAATTAGTCTAGTGAGACAATTAGGTGAACACCATTAATTATCAAGTGTGTAAACAAAACAGGTCTACATCAGCATTCACAAGGCTGAAGAGCTGACCTTTCCACCAAGAAAAGCCTTTGTCTTTTCTTGTCTGGTTTTCTTGTATTTTCTGCTTCAGTTGTGAGGTTCAAACAGCCACAGGGCCCTCCTCTTCCTCTCATCCCACTACTGTAAGACCTGGTCCCATTTTCAGACTGCACACAGGGAGAAGATCCTGCCCGGTGGCCCAATATGCTCTGCAGGAATGTTGTCAGTGTCAATGAATATTTGATGAAGCCCTGGATGGTTTCTGGGGGGGAAACATGCCTGCCAGGCTGATTTATACTGGAAGCCAGCCTGCTGCCTGTCTGGCACCTGCACAGCTGCCTGGGCAGGCAGCTCGGGTGCCAGCTTTCCCGAGCTCCTAGCCCCTCAATAGCCTGCTTCTGGTAATAAAGACATCTGTACTCAAGACCATCTGACCCCTTGGCAAAGAAGAGGTTGTTCCACTCCACACTGAACATGTGTCAGCAACTGCTCTCTTTGGATCTCGGTAGTATTCTCTTCACCTGCCCTTTCTTATAGTTCAGTTGACTTGTTTCACCTCTATATCACCTAAAGGGCTTGTAACTGTCAATTAGGTGTACTGTGTTGTCCAGGACAGTGGTGGTTCCATTGCTGCCAGCAGAATTCAAGGCACCTTCAAGAAACAGGACAGTGTTTTCCTCAGCTACCCATTTTTGTTTTGCCTCCCTTCCTCCTGAGGTTGAAGAATTCTTAACTGTGCCTTCTCAGGACCACATGTATCAGAAAGGAGCCACATAGAGCACACTGACCGATGGACTGGGGCAGAATGCCATGCTGGTGCAACAGATAGCAGCAGGGTAGGAAGGTTAGGGGAAGCCCATGAAGAAAACCTCAACACGTAGGATAGGTAGATATTGACATGTTTCCATCACATTTTGCACGCACTGAGCTTCCATCTTAGTCTTGGTGGCTTCTTCTCGTCCCTGACACACAGAGAATCCAAGAGCTCAGGTTCTCACTACTGAATCTAACTCTCAGAAGTCCACCAGCCATCAGGGCTTCTTGTAATGCTTATAGTCAGATTCTCAGCTGATTCAGCTAATTTTTTGAGATCACTGGAATACCTGACCCTATATGGAGAACTCAGTCACACAAAAAATTCTGCCAAGAGGAATAAGGTTCATGGAGGACCTGTGCTGGTAAACCATAGCAATCCATAAACCAAAATAAAGAGTATCCTCCACTGGGGGCTCATGCCACTGTAGCTTAGTGAATAGGCATCCTCACATTAAATATTGCATCACAAATCATGAGTCTGCAATCCACCAGAAGCTATACATTTTTCATAACAACCATAATGGTCCATAAGATCCAACTATTCTTTTTTTTCCTGATATGGAATTTTTTGCTAAGAATCAGCTTTCAAATAGAGGAAGCACTGTGTTTTCGGTGGCTGATCAGCCCATTCAAATTTGTTACCTACTGAGGCCTTCACATTTCCTAAAGGATCTCTTCTGTGTACTTGCATTTTGTGTTTGATGGAAATGCTCCTCAGTCTCCAAGTCTAAAAAGCACAAGGTTCAAACACACCTGGTTTTCCTCTGGATATATCTCACTGTGAAGCCCTAGGGAAAGACCACACGCAACAGGTTTGCACTGGTCTATGTGGTATTTGCTGCTCTGTTGAAAGCAGAACTGGAGCTAGTGCCCATCGATGAAACACCTCCCATGAAATGCCTTTTGAACTATGAATGAACCTTGAACAGGGTTACCCAACAAGAACAAAGCTTCCTAAGGGCTACTTGCAGGGGCCAAGGCTACTGGCTTCTGCACTGGTAAATTCCTGAGACATCTGTATTTACCTGTTACAATAAAGAAATGTAGGTGTGGTCAATCTGCACTTTAGCCCCAAGGCACAGGCAAGACAAAATTGGCTCTGGCTTGTTCAGTTCTGATTCTGGAAAAAAACAATTAAATCGAACACTGAACCACCCGCAAGATGATGAAAGATGTGCTTTACCTGCCTTTGATAAATATTTGGTCACCAAAAATCTGTCACAGACTGTAGGCTGCAAGCCTCCATGCACCTGCCTTTTGCTCTGCTGCCCTCCCTGCTCCTCACTCCACTACTTTTCCACAAAGGGGACAAACAGGAGTGACCCCAGCAAAAGAAACCAAGAGAGGCTCAGACTAAAACACACAAAAGCCTGGCATTAGGAGATTTCTTTTAATAATCCCACTGCAATGTGGCGGCCGGCAGAGAGCAACACGCAATTCGAGATGAATTTTAGGTGAAGCCATTTTATTAGGTGAAATCACACAGATTATACACCTTTATTACTGCAAACGTGGCAAGCTAAAAAACTGCTAATTGGTGACACACACTGTTCACACCATATTGATTGGTTAGTAATTATAACGGGTTCTGATAAACCTATCGTATAGCTAAATATCGTTAGTTTACCTTTGATGTCTAAAAGTATCCGCACACCTGCTGTTTTGACCATCTTATTATGGTTGGTTCTTAACATGTTCTGTTACTCCCAAGTACCTTCCCATAACTGCTTCTTGGTTTAGGGTAGCCTGTACCCCTGTAAAAAGGCCGCTGTGTTTTGAGAATGTGATTATTAAGATCCTCTCAGCATGAGTAACTTTTCCTGTCTCGTGGGAACAGAAGAATATTGTCAGGGCCTAAATCTTGGGAGAAGAGTACTAGGCTGCCAGCAGGCCTGCTGTCTTCCCCGACACTGCAACATATATCTTTCACAACATATAGCTGAAATATGATGTGGTTTCTCTTTCTTTCTGGGCTTTTTCCTTTTCCATAGTGCGGCAGTGGCTCACTTGGATTAGGCACCAGACTCAAAGAGTTAGTTCATGCAGAAAGAGAAGCACATAGAAAACCACCTACTTCCATCTCTCCACCAACCCTGACGATTAACCTTGTGCATACTCAGCAGCATTTCCTTCTGGTTGATTTAGGGAGCTTCTTGCTCAACTTGCTGCTTTCTCTGAATCTCAGTTTCCGACGTCTGTGCTCGACAAGGACACCTGTACGTGGCACCCTGGTATCTAACTTGGAGCCAGTTAGACAGCCTGATATCAAAGGGTTATGTCCTGTGGTGCATAGGCTCATTTATGGATTGCTGTCCCACAGAGTTTGTAAGGAAAATTTTATCAATGCCACATTCATGTCTGCACTCTTTCTAACACTCAAACTAACAGAAAGATAAACTGAAGGTCTGTGAGTATGAACAGACAGTGTAAATTCCTTTTTCAGCTTAAATACTGCAGTCACCACAAGATTTTGGTGGTTGTTACAAATTCTTACTCAGGCAGCTTCCACCCCTCAGCTCTGATATAGCAGAAAATACCAGGAATTATGGTGGCCACTGCACTGGTGCTGATGCTTTATGATGCAGTTCCTGTGATTCAGACAACGCCATCTTTCTGCTGTAAAATTCCCCTGTGTTGCACTTGAAGCATTTCACTCTGATAGATTAAGAGCTTTTATAGGTGATAAGTGGCAACTGAGGTGAGATTAATAAATACAAGGCCACTCTACTTGCTCCAGCTTTGACCTCCTACCTAAAGACAACTCGCAAAGGGGAAAGATATTCAGCATTTTCTTTTTCATTTCTCTTCTCATGGAAAAGCAGATGTGAAATAACTTTACTTTAGAAATATACTGTCTTGCTTTCATTTCCTTAGTGGAGATTTTTCTTGGAAAAAATTCTGATTCTTTTTGAAGGGGTTTTTTTCAGCCTTCTTGGGATGAAACTAAGGGAAATTTCACTGTGGTTGCTGAAGACTCAAAACATAACGAACATGAGAAATGTAAACAGCAGTAGGGAGAGAATGCAGACTGAAGAGTTCTATGAAAAAATTAAGTAAATTTAAATGTAGGATGAAAGCAGGATGCTTTTTAATAAGTATAATGAAAAGAAGAAATACCACTTAAAGAAAACAACCAATATTATTGGCCATCCAGTCTTCTTTAAAATAATATAAAGCAAAAAAATTTGTGGCTCAAAACCCCCCATCAGTAAGAGTATACTCAAAATTATTAGAAATATGCCAAGAAATGGGATAAAAGCAAGAAATGGAAAGCATATATGAGACCATAGACAAGCTGCTACTGCCTTAATCCTCTCTCTCCCACCCTACTAACCTTGGAATTACAGTCCTGTTGTTTTGCAGAATTACACAGTAACTTCCTTAAACAGAGTTTATTTACACAAGTTGGAGATTGAAAAATAATTTAAAATCTCTCCTAGTAAAGACAGCATCTTGTAAATGCAATTCTTCAATTATGAAGAGTTTAACTCATTTAAACAACAGTATTTAGTGTTTATACAATACCTTCACTTGCAAAAGCTTCACATATATTATCCATTAAAGATGTTCCAAATCCCTTTGCTTTTTGTCGCAAGGTGGAAGTTACTGGACACACAAGTTCTGCCCGTGTTCCTTATCCACTCCAGTGCAAAGTCAGAGTGGTGATCATAAGGAAAAACTTTTTCACTGTGAGGGTGACGGAGCACTGGGCAGGCTGCCCAGAGAGGTTTTGGAGTTTCCTTCTCTGGAGACATTCAAAACCCACCTGGACATGTTCTTGTGTGACCTAATCTAGGTGATCCTGCCCTGGCAAGGGGGTTGGACTAGATTTTTCGAGGTCCCTTCCAACCCCTAACGTTCTGTGATTCTGTGAGCTCAGCCACTTCCACTGATGTGTATGAGGAACACTCACCTGTACTCTCATGAGCTACCTGGTAGCTGTTGTAAGGGTAGTAACCTCCTTCAAGGAGAGGACAACACCCACAAGGGATGAAACAAAGCGGTAATTCCAAGTGCCCTTTTTGTAATGCAGATATGGCCCTGACCTCTCCTTTGAGAGAAGAGTAAATACTGTCACTCCCGATGGCAATAGCACTCCTGCTTCGGAACTTCTTTTGGAGTAACATTGCAGCCAGAAAAATGTCCAGCCTGTTCCCTCTCCTATTAAAGCTCTGGGCAAGGTGAAGTTATGATTATTGGTGCTGCATTTCTGCAGCATGGAATTTTGGCAGCAATAAATCTCTGCACAGACAGATGATGTCATAATCTAAGCTTTCTACAAATGGCTTAATGTTTCTTTGTGATTCCTAGAACAGTTTGTATTTCCTAACTGAAATGCATGGACTGTTTTGCCCTACCATGAATCAATTTCAGGCAACTTTTTAAAATTGCCTTGTCCTGTCTGGGATAGTAAGTGTGCCCCTTTACTTGGACCAGTTGGTCATTAAAAACTATGTGCGATTTCTCAACCTTTTCCACCTGTAAATTTTCAGGTGGCTTTGTGACTCACAGAAAATACCCAAACAGAGGAAGACATAAATCAAAGGGACAGATCTGAATCCACACGCTCCACCCTTCTGAAGGAATACGAGGCAAACTTCATTGCACCAGCGCTGGGACTTTGCTAGAGATACTTTTGTAGTAAAGTATGTGGTTTTCCTTCAAATACCCATGAATACACACAGATGCATACTCATTCTATAATTTGCCATGTCCCATGTCTGGGCATCTCTGTGACTGATTCAGAAAAATTTTCCAAGGGATATGTGCTGTACATTTAGTGGATATAAAGCTTTAAATTGAATGCAGTAATCCTGAAAAGTAGTACCTGCTAAAAGTCACTGCTAAGCATCTTTCCTAAGGCTACTCAATGAATCAGGAACAGATTCCTCCAGCCTTTATTTCCAGTTTTCTGCACTAACTACTTTGCAGCTCTGCATTACCAAGAACTAGACTGCCCTGACCTTTTTAGGTTTCTCTTTTCTTTTTAAGAGTGCAATAATAAACATTTACACTAGCTGCTTCTTCTTCCTCAGGGCTCATCCCTCCGTAATCTCATGGATAGAAAAGCTTGAACAGAAACAGAGCTGAACTCCTTGAACTGAAGGGATAGCGATATCTGGATTCCGTCTCTGTGCTTTGTGTCTCACACCTCCTTGTAGCTTTGAGAAATAAACTAAGTAGATTGCCTCTCTATCACATTGTTGAGACAGCAGCTGAGCTAGCCAAGTTACTCTGTCTTCATGTAAATATTTTGCTGCAAGAAACAAAGCAAAGCTATGCAGATCATCGGGAAAGCTACCTGTTCTGCATGGCAACCCATTGTACCATTACCAAGAAACTGGTGGGGGGAGAATGCACACAACTTTTCATCACTCTCCCTTCCTCTCCTGCCTCTTCCTAGCTGGCCCAGCTGGGTAAACTGCATGGACACATTGCTGACATTAGCACATCAATAAAATACTCCATTATGAGTTATTGTGTAAACAAACAAAATGAACCTGGTTCCCTGTGCAAATCAAATTTTCTAGAATCTTGCATTTCTTCCTGCTGATTTCTATAAAATTGTATGAAATTACAGTGACTGGATTAGCTAAAAAAACAGTGTCCCTCCTTTGCATCTCCTGAAATATCTGCAGGATGCTTCTCTGGGAAACAGGTCACCTTTCCCAGTACAGAACAACAATGGCTGTTCCTAAATTTTAGCAAAAACTCCCCTCACGAGGTCAAATACTCATGTTTCTAGGCCTATTTAAAGACCACTGAAAATGTTACATGGTCCTTGAAGGACACGACTCAAATGGAATCGGAAGGATCTACACACAATTTTTCATGCCAGTTACCTTTGTCTTTCAGATAAACAGGAGAGGGTTTCTGGGAACTTCAACTGAGATAACTCGATATATTTTTTCCTACGATTTTCAGTGAGGGGTCATGGATATGGCAAAGAGTGAGTGAGCATCAGTGATTGTATTTACATTAACCGCCAGGACATTAGAGCTTACACCATCCAAACTGGATATTCAATATCATGCTCCATCTTTCCCCATCCGAGAACGAGCCCACCCCCTCCACTCCACGGAATAGTCCCCTTCAGCTTTGCAGGTAACCTCCAGCATCAACCATGGTACCAACCACAGCTGTGGGACAGCATCTACAAGGAGTCAGATGCTGTCTCAGCACAGTCAGAGATACACACACTACAAAAGGAGAGCCCATACACTCAAAGGAAAGCAGTTTACTGTCTTGCTCCTCAGCAAGGACATTCTCCTTTAGCCTATCTTCTGAAGACACGTGCTAACTTCCTTAGCATGTTTCTTAGTCATGTTTCTTCCTGAAGTCAGGTAGAGTTTGAAAAGTTCCTTTTGTGAGGGTATTTATAGGACAGGCACTGAGTACAACATAAATTGCCTGCTGTTGGTCCCCTGCACCTAGTATCTGTCATGAACTTTGAGCTTCTCTGGACAGGAAAAAGTTATCTCCCAGTATCTATAAAACGGCTCTGTCTATAAATAACAACTAATTCAACCTATTGCCTATACTGTGTTCTCTTTAAACAGACAGGGAAAGGAATGAGTAGTGAAAATGTGGTCAGTAGTGTTTATTACTGAGTTGCCTTTCTCGCTCTATCAGTTATTGCTGCAGGAGACTCACTGCTCCATGCCCTGCTTCCCCTCCCATCCTTCCAAAAATAAGCTGCATTGAGGTCAAAAGTTCTCCTACTCATTGCCACCTTGCAGTTAGGAAAGTGTGATGAAGATCCATTCCTAACAGAAAAAGAGTTCTTCTGTAGCAGACCTTTCCTTTCAGACCATAGCAATGATGCACTTAACCTCCAGGTCAACAATTCCCATCCACAGCTCACAACAAAACCAGGATTTCTTAAAGGCAGCCCCAGTACACCAACATATTTGATGCTAGATGTTGGACAGCTAGAATGACAGAGAGATCCTGTAAGCTTTTTTCTTCTCAGCTAAACAAACGTGTGGGACCAGTTGCTTTCATGGTGTGAGTTGTGTGTTTGTGTGCATGGCACTTGACAGTAGGTGCTGACTTGCCCTCCCTGTAAGCAGTGGGGTTCTGCAATAAAGTGTTCATCCCCATAAGCACTCACAGCCTGAAAGCAAGTAGACAGGGGGACGACATCCCAAAATTGAGCTAATTAGGGGAAATGAAGTGAATAAATTCTTCACCTACTTGGTCTCCTTAACATCTTATATAGACATGCTTGTTCAGACGATTCACCTATTGATAATGCTTTGCTCTACTTTTAGGGCACAAAGCCAAAAGGAAATTTTCTTAACTTTGACTAAACCTTGCCCTATTGACCAGCACTGGCTTGTACAGCCAGCTTTGCTTTAAGCATTCATTAAGCAACACTTCTGGAAGCAAAGATCACCAATAACTTATTGCATTTCCAGTTCCCTTTAATTTCAAGTGTCTTAGCTCAACAAGACCTGCAATTTGGCTTGGTCTTTCTTTCCCCCTTTTTTATGGTCATTCTACTAGCCAGTTTTCCTTACAACACACTCCTCTGTATTTTTAGCTTTAAAAGTCGTCATTAAAACACTCACAGAAGAAGAGACATGAAACATGTTCAAAGAGTCCTTTCTCCTCTCAAGAATAACTTTGAAGAATAGATATTGTGGCAATAAAATACATAAATGAGAGAAGAGCCAATGTGTAAGTGATGCAGCTGCTGCCCTCAGTGGCATCACTAAAGCCGTAACCTCACATGTGTACAGAAGTCATGGAAGCTTCATCCCACCTGTAGTGTCAAATGTGAACAACCCTGACCCAGGAATAGGAAGGTGAAGTTGACAACAGGTAAGCAGAGCAGCATCGCCTCACTTGAGCAGCACAGGACTGAACTTCAGCTGTAAGCCGTAACTAGGCAAATGTTGCCATGTTCTCTCATTAACAATCATCTGGATGGTACCTGCTTCTCTTAAGACATTACCCAAAAAGTTCTTATTTTGGTGATAATGAGGAGTATTTCTGAATACTTTTAAAGAAATCTTAAAGAAATTGGGTTAAGAGTTTTAGTGCCAGTTTTCAGTATTACAATAGCTTGAACTTTTTGTTCATTGCTTTCACATTCAGGAGCTGTCTCTCTAATAACATCCTTTCCTGGCAGGTCTCCAAACTAGTTCAGAGGTGTCACTTTAAGAAGGGTGTGATGAAAATTTCACAAAGGGGTGTAGTCTTGTGTGGCTTGTAATGCATCTAATTGAGATGCGCTTGTTGCTTTTATTTTTGATTGCCTCACTGGTGTTACTGCACACCGAAGAATATTATTACAGGCAAGAGCAGCAGAAATTTGTCACCTGATTCATGCCAGTGCATCTATGCAGCCACCCAGTCCCTGGGAACCTAGCCTGGTTACAGCTGATGCATCTTATGAGCACCATGCTAATCTTGCAGTTCTCAGGCTCTTCATCCTATCTTATCAGTGCTTGTACCTATCTGTTTCTTGAAGTAAGCCTGTACCTGGAGTGGATGAGGCAACTACCAAGCTGCTGTAATAAAAGGTGACTTAAAACTATTCTGTAAGGAAACAGTAAGTTTTGCTGCTTGCTCTGGCTTAAATAAGGCATTGCATGGTGCTTTAGACATGAGGGAAGGAAAATATGGCAATTTAAAACCGAATCAGAAAGTTTTACCACTAGATAAGTCAAAATTGCTGGACCAGATGAGGTAAAACTTGAAGCATGAAGTAGCTTTACCAATAGGTCATCTATAAATTATTCCTCACTGAATGGTCTCTTTCTGAGGGAGTTCTTAAGTGATTTTTTTCACAATTCTATTAAATTCAAAATAGTTCCCGGACAGGGTAATAGCACAATGGCATAAGTTCTGCCTTCCAGGATTTAGTTGTGCTGCATCATTATATTTTTAAAAGTTCAGCTAGTGAAATGTGATTTTTACTGGCAATCAAAGTGTCTTTTCATCTTCTTTTCACCTAATCAAGAGTAATACAGAAAACCTGCACTAGACTGCAGACAGTTATTTGTAAGGTAGTTGATAGTTTGGCAAGATGAGCTCTGTTCGTGTAGCTGGTAGAATATGAATTTCATGCTTAAAATACAGCATGTGAACTTGAAATCAAATGAAGAATGGATATAAAAAAGCAGGCTCAAAAAAAAAGCACAAATGTAGTGAACACTTGGCTAAAATTAATGGTGTGGCTTAATCTGACGAGCCAGAAGAGTGGCAGGATAAAAACCCTCTTGAAATAGACTTTTTCTTGACTGAGGGGAGGTAGTTGAAGTGTTTCAGTCAGTTTCCCCAGTATTTTGCAGAGGACTGCAAGGAATCCTTGGAACGTTTATTTTGGTACAATAGACAGGGCCTTCCAGAGAAGAGAGTAACAAGCAGAGCCCTCTGATTAGCATCTTTTGCGATGAAACATCTATTCCTGTGCACCTCAAGTTCATGTGGAGAGTCACAGCTTTGGATTTTGGCCTACACACCCCAAAACTGTGGTGTGCTTCAGTGAACAGAAGCCTTCAGAGAAGTACAATTTAACTACATATCTAAACACCTGATTAATCTAAAGTATGTTCTGTGTCCATTTTGGCAACAACTGATGTCTAACAAAAATCATGCTAAAAAAGCAAAATCAGGTGAGACCAGATGAGAGCAAAACCAACCTCAGGGGCAGCCTAAGAAATATATTGACAGTAGTTCAATACCTGCATGCAGCTGCCAGAAAACCTCTAATGGTAAATAAAAGGCAATAAAAGGCCAGGCTAAATAAATGGACCATTCAGTGTGCCTTCAAGACCTCTAAACTCAGACTCCGATCTATGTCCTAGGAAAAACAGATGCCTTAGGAATATATTGCGCTAATCCTAGACGTCTCCAAAAAGCTTCCAGTTGACCACAGAAGCTGAGAGCAGTGTGATTGAGCTGAACTTTACAATATTCATAGGAATACAAGGGGAAAAGGGAGTTTTCACATATGTTCAGGGCTATTAGAAATTGCAGCCAACACCATCCACAGGGAATAGTAAAGAAGAAAGCGTCTCTTGCTGGTCATTACTGAACAGATTGCTGCAGAAGCAACTCACAGTACCAGCTACAAAGTTAAACTGTTACTGGCAGATTAATGGCTTTGGAAGATAAAATACAAATGCTTCCAAATTAAGGGATTTGAACCTAAAGAAAAATAAATGTCACTGGATCTCCTTTGTCTATTCTCCTAGTATGGCTGATATCCTTTGACCTCATGAGGTGTGCAACTCATGTGCAGACAGCCACATGATAAGCAAATGCTACTCGTATAGAAAGATATTTTCTAGAGCCAGGGACAAAAAGGATCACATATCTGGTTTGGCATCCTGTAAAGCAGACACTCATTAAAGTAGCATAATTCTTTTAAAAGATGAATTAAAAAGAAAACAAAACTACTTGGAGGGGTGTTACAAAAATGACAGAGGCAAACTCGCCTCAGCAGTGGCAGGTGGCATAAGAGGACATGGAAGCCACAAACTAACTGTTCTGGGAAATCCAGATCAGACATTAGGAGGTTTTTGGTCAGAGGGTGGGAAAACACTGGAGCAGATGCCCGTGGAGTTTTTCAGGATCTTGTTAGACAAGATGACATTGTAGTGTTGGTGGTAGCCCCAGTTCACATGGGTGTTTAGACATCAGGAAAGGGCTGCAAAGATGATTAAGGGACTGAATCAGAGAGAGGTGAGAGGCTGAGAGAGCTGGGATAGTTTAACCTGGAGAAGAGAAGGCTCAGGGGGAACATTATCCGTATTTATAAATACCTGATAGGAAGATCTGAAGAAGACAAAGCCAGACTCTTCCTAGTGCTATCCAATGACCAGACAAGAGGCAATGTGCACCAAATACAAAGAATTCCATCTAAAGATAGGAAAAAACTTTTTACAGCAAGGATGGACAAACACTCCAACACTGGCACAGGTTGCCCAAGGAGGCAACGAGTCTCCATTCATGGAGATATCCCAACACCAACTGAATACAGTCCTGAGCAGGCTGCTCTAGTTAACTTTCATTTCTGTCAGGGATTGGATTACATGAGTTAATGAAGGGCCTCCCAACCTCTGTGAAGCTGTCACTTGAAGTTCTGCAGCTTTTGTTGTGTCAGAAGTATGTCTGCTGGTTATGACTGCAATGTGTAGTAAATTCTTGCCTGTTCATCTAGTGTAATACCCGGGCTGAGGCTTTACCATAGCACACCATCACAGACACATGGGCTTGCTCTGCAGACAGCCAGAGAGGGAAAACAAATCTAACACCAAAGGTGCATTTCTGTGTGGATGCTGCTACGCTTTTCCTGGATGAGTTGAGTTCAACAGCTTTTATGGATCAGAGTTCAGGCTAGTAAGCTCTGCTGGCTCTAGCTGTGTTCTGCTCCTGGAACTGGAAGCACTGGGCAACTCACGCCGAGACACCTTGGTCACTCCTCATCTAGCTTAGCCTCACTTACTTTCACGCTGAGTAGGGGCTGACTCCACTTGGAGATACTCTCCTTTCTCTAAATTCTGTTCCATATTTTCTCATGTTCCAGACCTCCCTGTGAGAGTGTGCCCTCTGCTACACTGTGTAATGCAACAGGAAGCTGACAGTGTGCTCATTTCCAACACCACAGCTCCTGACCACTTTCTCTTTCAGATCAGTAGAAAATGGTGTGTATGACACTACATTGAGGGCAGTCTGTGCTGACTTCTCTATTGGAGGAGAAGAGGCTTCTGCCTCTGCAAACTCTCTGTCTCTGGAGCTCCTGTGAAAATGAACCTGCATACATCTGTAAGCACAGTAAAACGAGGAGAAGAGTGCACTGGTGATTTGCATTACGTACACACATTCAGTACAACACTGAAAAGGATGATGGTTCCTCTTTAGCCCCTGCAGTAAGGTCCATCCTCACCCTTTTTCAGGAGTGTAGCTGCTTTATAAAGCCAAAGAGCATGGAAACAAGAACTGTCCTATTTGTGTCCAGATGAAAAGTGACACTGTCTTTCAGCTCTGCTTTTATGTTTAGAAATGCTGGCAATCTGGCCATGGGGTCAAAGATTGCCTTTAGCCCACCATGCCCTGCCTTGCCAAGGCTCTTTTTCTCCCATCTCTGCTTGGCGGGAGAGAAGGAGGAGGAAGAGCTTGGCAGGGCCCTGAGGGCACCAGCAGACTTTAATTGTCCTGTTCAGCCTCACTCACAGCCTCTCCCTAGGGACATGGGGCTGTTAAAGCTCAGATCTGGGCTTCAGATCCTGCCAGAGCTATGCTGTAGGTCTGCCTGTTGTTAGTCACAACTGTGCTGGCCATGGATCCCCTTGATCTGAATCAGGCCTGACTACAAACGTGCAGCATTGCTATGGACTTGCTCGGTGATCACTGGCTGAGTCTGACCATCATTATTGACACTGGACCTAATGAAGACTTGCTAACTCATGTACCCTTGGACTTGCCTCATCACCACAGGCTCACTTGATGATATGGCCTCTTGGTTGACCCCAGCTGGCACCCCACAAGGTCTGCCTTGCTTGGAGGCAGTAGGACAGAGACTGATGCTGGTGAGGCCCCGGACCTGCTGGCCACGGTATCATGTGCTGTAAGTGGAAAAAATGAAGGCTGTAGGAACATCTGACATGGTGGAACTTCTTGGAGAAAGCTAGAAAAAACTATAGCAAGCCAATAGGAGCATGTGACTGGTGAAAAAGTCCTAGACCATTCAGAGTTGGTCCCAAGTGACTAACTCCCCTCTTCCATTAGCAATTTAGAGAGTTGTATCTTACTAGCAGCTGCTTTGCCACTACTGCTCACATCAATAAAATAGGATGTTATGTCCACAATATGCCTGTAAATGTCTGGAAAAGGCTCTAGATTGAGGCCTTGACAGATCTGGAGAACAACAGGCCAACAGGAGAGACACAGAGCATTCCCTTTCAAAGTTAAGTCTCTTCTGAAAGTCTTTCAAGAGTTCCTCCATCTTCTGGAAATATCTTTTGAGACTTTTGCCTTCATGTTCTCACTCTGTGAGCCCATAAAACTTTGGCCTGCAGAGATGTGACTTCCAAGAACAACTTGGTCCATAAGCTCTAAAAGCTTCCTATAGCATAAATGTATGCATGCTGACACTGGAGACATGTCACCTAGTTCACTGCGTGTATCTGACCTAATTTTAAATTTGGCACTGCCTTAGCACTGCCAGTGCTCTACTGCCAGCAGCAACCCAGAGCTCACAGCAAGCTGCCAAACCATCCTGTTAAGGTCACCTTCAGGGGTGGTTATCTGAACTGACTGATCTCTGGGCTACTCCATCTGGGCTGCTTCATAGCATCAGTCTTCCAGGATGGTTAACCTGTGAGAGTCAGGCTGATACGGTACGGTAGCAGAGGATGTGTGGGGCCAGAGCCAGTGTGCTATGAAGGAGGATCACCCCTGTCCAGTAGCAGAGGAGCAGCACACCTAGTTTCCCAAAGCGCTCTTGCTCTATATCTGCCACTTCCCTTCCAGAGGTGGGAAGCACCACAGCCAACTCCAGTCCTTCTTCTTTGAAACAGAAAAAAACCCAAACTAATCTTGCTTCTGCAGCTGGGATGCCTGGAGACAACTCTGTTGTCATTAATTTTCAGGCTGGATGGTTTAAAACTTCCTCCAGGTTACCCACATTAGAGCCCAGTCACAGAACTGTGCAGAGGTCAGAAGTGTAGACTTACTTTGTAATGCAAGTGAAATGGTACATTATGGTCAAACTGAGAGATGAGATTTCCCTGTGTCCCCTTAGCAGTGGAAGCAGTAAAGGTACAAACAGGACACGGCATAATGGAAAAGTGAGTAGTCAGACACAAATACCTTCACTCAAAGATATGAAACATATGCTCTCTAAATCTTAACAATTTTCTGTATTTTTCACTAGTAGGTAAGCTTGGAAAGGCCTCAATGACCCTCAATTAGCTGGGAGTTTGGATTTCTTTTCAGTTTTTAAAGAGTAAATAGCAGATGTCCAACTCGAAGCAAGAACAGGAGCCGGAGCAAAGACAGTTCACGATAAGGAAAACTCTATCATCTCCTTCGTTACTGCTACCCAACATTGGTGTCTGTGGGTTTTGACCAAGGCCTGGAGTCACAAAAGATGCTATAGGTCAGGTTCAGAGAGAGAAACCTCAAAAAAACAGGCCCAAAATGCACACCTTTGAGTATGTATCTTCATTTGTCTTCAGTTATCTGTATCCGGCAATGACAAGGTAGGAGAAGGAAAGAGGCCACTAACAAGAACTTCTTACTTACGTTTGTATGTCTTCAGCTTGGACACAAGACTCCCATGAACTGTATAGTCCCCACAACTAAAGAAATGTGATTTTAATCTACTGCTGATAAAAGTTAAAGGCTCTCACTTTATTTATTAGCTAATACAAATTACTGAGATATGCAGAAGGTCTCCCCTGAGCAAGATAATGACATGAAAAACTACAGGGAGCTCGAGATAGCAAAAGGGGAGCAATGTATGTGCAGCTGGCAATCCCTGCCCCCTGGCTACACTAGCAAGATAACAACATGAAAAATGGCAGAAATGAGAAACATACATCACTAAAGAGGGGTTCTGACAAAATGGAATTGCTAACTGAGGTAGAAGTTATTAAAGCAGCGATACGATAAGCACCAAAAAGAGTAGCAGGAGGGACAATGGAGCAACAATTAACCAGTGTGGGTTGTTTATTTGGGGGGAGGTGAGCATGGGAAAGAGGAAGAACCTGGGAGGGTGAAAAGGGGAATATAAATCAATGCCAGTGAAGTAGCAGGGACTGACTGGAGGTACCTGTAACAGCCCTGCACTTGATCTCTCCATAAACTTGCTGTTTCCACCTTACTCATGTCTGAGTTGCTTCTCTGGTCAGGAGGGACCTGTTGAATTTGTCAGGGCCTTCAGTCCTTGTCCCAGTTATGTCGTAGAAATTCCTGTGCCCACCCTGTCGTTGTCACTGTTTCCCAGTTGGATCTCTGATCCATGTTGTAGTTAGTTTGTATCCTGTCTCCTGAATAGACCTCAGATCTACATTGTACTCTTTCTTGTCTCCAGTTCCCTCTGGAGCTGCTCCCCACTGGACTCCCTGAACAGACTCCAGACCTCCATCATCTTTCCTTGCTGTCAATGGATGCTGCAAACCTTATTCACATACTGTAGGCCTGTGTCCTGGCCAGGACACTATCTGTGTCATGGTCACCCTTGACCCTAGCTTGTCCTCCACCATGGAGGAACCCTACTCTTGCTGCTCCTTGACTCTACCTAACATCAACAAAGGAAGATCTAGAAGATACCACCTAGTATCACCATCACTTGACATCTTTGTCTTCTAGTATAAATGAAATTACTCTCTAAATTACCTTCGAGATCTTATTTATTACAATAAACATTTATGACAAATGACTTTATATATTCTTCTCCCCCTTCAATATATCTGACCAGTTGTTCACATTTGAAATATTTTCTTCCAGTAAGAAATTTCTCCAGTATCTCTGGAGAATTTGTTTGGCATTTGCTTTTGTCACATCTTTCCTTTTCACATTCACTGTCTTCTCAGCATACAACAGTTAGGGTGCAGAAACAGGGGCTTTAGCCCTGATTTTACAGTTGCTCTATAGGTCACTTCTCTGCCTCTACATGCAAAAGGTCAGGAGTCTCATTAAGGAGTAGGGACAGTGGAGGGTGTCCCTGCCTATGGTGGGCGGAGGGAGGGGGTGGCAGGGGGAGAGGAGGAGGGAGAACTATATGATCTTGAAGGTCCCTTCCAACTCAAACCATTCTGTGATTATTAGTTCAGCTGATGAAAAAATTCAAGCTAGTGAAACAACCCTAATATACACCGTCTCTTTGGAAACAGCCTTGGAACTACTGTTTTTACCAAGAAATGCTACTAACCTAGGGAGACAGAAGATTAGTTAAAGTCCTAAGAAACCTAAGAGAGCTTTTGTCCATGCTTACTCTTTTTTTTACACACTCCCTATCACTAGGTTGCTTGCTTTAATAGACCCTCACAAAACTAGGCCAGATACTTGACTTCTTGTTGTGTTTCCAAAGCCACTCTCTTTTGTCAGTAATCCTGAGCATACTGATTTTTTTTCCAACAGTTTTGAGTTAATGCAGGTGGTCAAGCTGTGGCCATGCACAGCTAATTACAGTGGAGGGAGAAAGATTAGTACATTGATTAACATTCTACTCCCTTTGGAGAGACTAGGAAATGACTTTGGCAGCTCCAGATCCGCTGACACCCCGCTGGCAGCTTATTGCCCATGTTTTCTGAATCCAAATCATTTTTGGAAAATGCTGTTGATCCTTGACTGGTGACTGGGAGGGCGAGAACAGAGTTCTGGGGG
Source organism: Porphyrio hochstetteri (assembly GCA_020800305.1). Taxonomy (NCBI): domain Eukaryota; kingdom Metazoa; phylum Chordata; class Aves; order Gruiformes; family Rallidae; genus Porphyrio; species Porphyrio hochstetteri. Next base: position 76,836,058 of record CM036905.1, on the reverse strand, counting down.
TTTGATGTTTGATGCCATTTAAAAGAAGCTTTTCTTCACTGGCCCCCCCGTGGCCTGTCCCCGTAGAGGACTTGAGCATTGCAGGCTTAATTACTTGCTCTGTTTCCATTAGCACACAGCAGCCTGTGCCGGGGCTCTGCGCTCCTGAGGACTCCCAAATCCTGTTGGGTGTAAGGACAGAGGGAGAGCTCCAGTGTTACACAACTGGTCCTGGGCTAAACGTGCCTGGGCTGACTGCTCTACCTCTCCGTGACATTATACTTATTCAGAGACAATGCAGAGAAGGCTCTGGAATAAATGCATGGAAACTGGGAGATCTTTTGTTGGCTCATATTAAGGCCTTAAACATGGGAGGTTTTTTTTCTTTAGGGTTCTGCCTCGTCATTATCAGTCCCAACCATTTTCTTCATGCTGTGACAATTAATTGGACTATTTTAATTTAAAGATCCAAGCCCACAAGATAACTGGAATGGAACTGAATTGTTTTCCTCTCTCCCCTCTCCCTCATTAGTAGTCTAAACAAGTGTGAGGCTGCATTAAGTTTGTAACTATTTTGTTAGCTTGGAATCACTTTCTTCTCTTCTGCAGATGGAGCTTGTGCTTAGATCATTATATTCCAGTGTGTGGTTGTGGTATATTAAAAGTGAAAAGGCCAGTTATACAATTTACGTTTTCAATTACCTTGATACTGAACAAGGAGGACAACAAAGGTAAGTCTCACAAAGAAGAGCAGCAAAAAAGGAAGGAAATTACGGCACGTTTACATGCTTTTTACTACAAAAGTTCCATAAAAGGCTACCTAATCAAATCTCTGTGCTGAGAGGCTAAATTGGGAAGATGGCAGTATCACTGCAAGCTCTGCCTGCAACACAGGTGAGACTTCAAAACATCCCATTTATTAGGTATGTCTTCACAAAGTGATTGTCTTATGGCTTGACCTGCAAATGCAAGGGCTGATCAGTTCCCCTCCTTAGTAACATTTGAAAACTATTACTGAAATGCTAAAGCCATTGCTGAAATGCTCACAGTAGTTAGCACTTCATTTGGAAACCTTCCCAGGGTTCTTGAAATGAATGGGAGAAGCCCACTTTCCTCTCTGTGCACTGGCTGAACATTCAGGCAGATACCCTACTGTGCAGGGCAATAGCATGGAGCATCATTTGTTCTTTACTGACATTAAAGCTTAAGAGTGCAAGTGGTCTTGCTGACAGAGGCCAGTACACCAGACATCTTAAACTGACTGTGCGTGTATGTGCTTGTGTGTAGGACACACCAATGGACAGAGTCAGAGATCCCATCAAATGTATGTCAACCCAGAACTGGCTCTCCATAGTTTATCAAGACTTCATCACCAGCAGTGTTCATCTTTTACTTGAAAAAGACTACATTTTCTGGATATTTGTAGAGACTGTACGACAGACACAAAGAAACTCACACTTCCATTTCAAATGAGAATTGCAGTTTGATTTTGAAACCTTTTGTCTAGAAACTCCTACTTCACATTAGATGATACATGTAGCTAAGGAAATCTGCTAAGAAGCCAGCTCATCTAAGAACTGACTTTTGCCAAGTTGAGAATGATTATTTTTATATCCCTGTAGAATTTTACTGCATTTAATTGATGTGTGAGAAATACCCAGACCTCAAAGAGTTGACAGCTCTGTTCCTGCAAAGAGTTCTCTCTCCCTCTCTTTGCTCTGTGTAGCTGAGCCAAAGTTTACTGTTTACTGTCCAAGTTGGAGAAGGGCCCTTTCTGCAACTTTGGCAACAAACAGTGCCTGCCTCACTAGCAACCTATAGCTCTGAGGGAGGAGCAGAAGTGCAGAAGGACGGTTGTGGTAGAAACAGCAAAGGTTCAAGCATTTGGTTCCAGTGGTGGCTGAGAGGCAACACCCATTGAGAGAGAATCAAATTAGTATTAAAAATTCAAGGGAGATGCCTCGTGTTATTAAACTGCAAGCAATATTGAGAGAATACCTCTTGTACCTTCAGTAAGGAAGAGTCAGTAAGGAAAGTCAGCACAAGGACACGCTAGAAACAGAGGGGAAGCTGTGCCAATCTGTTAGCCGGCTGGGAAAACCTAGTAGGAATGTGCAGGGACAGCCAGGTACTGCTAAGGGGACTTAGGGAACAGGGAGGGCTCTAAGGAATGGAGCTGGAAGACAGGGAGGGAAAGGACTGGAAATGTCAATCAAAAACACAGCAGAGCTTGGGTTGCATCTTTTGTGTGCATAGTTAGGATGGAGTTTTCAGGCTTTCAATTATTCTTCTGAAAAGGAGGGTAGTGGGGGAGCAAGGCAGAGGAAATGAAATAATCAAGGCATTTGACTAAACCCAGGGATTTCATCACCATCATGTATTTCTTTTCTGGACTTGTGGCTTTCTGAGCTTTGTGAAAGTTTGGAAGGGAAGAGCTGATTTAAGATTTTTGAGCACTTGAGTTTACAGTGCTGCATTAGGCTTGGATTAGTTTAGCTTTGGGTAAGAAATACCTCCAAAATTCTCCCTGGTCATCCCCTTACACTGTCCTTGCTTCTTCCATCATGGAAACAGTGGGTCAGCTCTTGAGACTTCTGGCTTTCTCAGGCTATCTGTGACCCTGGCTCTAGCCTGTTTTCTCACCAAATCCTCCTCCCTTCATTGCAGCAGCTCCCTTGGGATACCTACAGCTGCATCATGCACATTAGCAATGGGGTGCCTGAACATGAATGCAAGCTTATGCCAGCCCCTTCTGGACAAATCTTTCCTGGTCCTAGAAATGGTTCCTCACAACTCCACTGATATTTTATTCCCACTTCCTTGTAATACATGGTTCTACCTTCCATACTGACTTGTATTTTGAGCTACTGACTCTAAAACTTTTAAACTGCAGGTTTTGACGCCCTTGCAATTGACCATTGATCCATGAGGCTGTCAAGAGGGAGAGAGGCAGGAACTCCGTGGCCTTCAGGCAGGAAGCTGGTCACCTTGTATAGGCAAACTTCAGACCCATTCTGTGGGACCAGACACCTGACCCTACCCTGAAGCGCAGTATTTCGTGTTACAGTTGAAGAAATATGGCAGGTCCAATTCCAGTCAGGTTAGTCTCCATGCCTCCTTGTGCCTGTTGTTTTGTCCTTGCTTCTCCTGTGAGAGCTACAGCATGTTGGGGCACCAGACATCCCCTCCAAGCAATAATGTCTTCTCCCTAGACTGTTCCAGAAGCCTGTGTACAATGGGATAGCTCCTGTGAGTATCACAGGACTTCAGTATCAGGGCCTAAAATAGATGCATTTGGGTTGAAAAACAGAGAACAGAATGTAACAGTAAGTTGCATCATTTAGTTTACATCTTGTTCCAGCTTCTTTTTTTCCTAATTTATTTTAAGAGCTTTATGCCAGACACAAAAGCTGAACTAGACGGCTCTATAGCACAGACAAGCAGAGAGCAAACGTTAAGGAAGAAGACAGGCTGTGTGGTAAGGTTGCAAAATACAGATGATCTCACATGTATCTGGATAATGTGAAAACAGCAAAGGAGCTAGCAAGGCACCTACAGAGAATCTTTGCTAAGAGGAAAAAAGTATATAGTCACTCCTGAAATAGTCTAAGAACAGATCAAATATATTAACTAAGGATAAAATGTCTGGAAAATAGGACTATTTGTGTTAAATCTATAGCTTTGTATCCCTGGGATTGACAGGAAAGATTGACAACTTGATTTTTCTCTAGAATTTTAAAGAAAGGACAATGGTGACTGTGCTAACTGACCAAGAATATCGAGCTGCCTTAATAATTAAAAATAGTTGTTATTATTAGTTAGTGTTTTTGCTAACTTTTTGTTGCAGACTTTCCATGTTTCTTTGTTTATGGAAAAAGATCAGGTACTAAATATGTCTCTTGCAAAGCTACCAAGGATTTTCTCCAAAGAGAATCCAGGAATAATATTTTAAGAGATGACGTTGTTTAAGTGAAATCAGCTATAAATATTTTAATTGCTTACAAAATGAATCAAATTCATCACATCCTTAACTCCTGCATGAGGAATTTGGTATCTCTGTGCCAGGAAGAACTGTGCTGTGGGTTCCAAATTGCCTGCAAAAGTTGCAGCCAAGCCAGAAGTTCATGCTAAAACCCAGTAATACTTACATAGGAAAGAAGTAATTGGAAATGGTATTGAAAACTGGCAAAATACTGCTTTTGGAAGGATAGCTGTGAATTGCTAAGGCATTCAGGATACAAGCTGGCAGTCTGTAAGGTGACTGTAGTGATTTCCTTGATTGCATATAGCTGAATGAGTTACTTTGTTCCTTAGCCTATGCAATGGAAACACAAATGGTTTCCCAGTGACACAGATGCTATTAATATAAAGAAAATTATCTGGGCTTGCAGGAAAGTATAAACTAGAACTTTCCACAAAGCGGTGTGGAGGCAGCACCAGTCTGTAATTGCTTGTGTAGAACAGTGCTGGACTGTTGTGAATGTCTTCAAAAGGTACTTCATTTAAAAACTTAACTAATGGTACTGGCCATGCTTAACTTCGCTACTGGCTTTTAAGAGGCATGGTAAATGGTGTAGTCTGCCTTACCAAATTAGGAGGTCAGGCAAGATGTACGTGCCCCTGGATAAATTCATGGTTCATCTACACCTTCAATAGTGAAGTTCTGTTCTCTTTACTTCCAAAAATGTAATAGAAATGGGAAAGGTGCAGAGATGGGCAACAAGGATGATGAAAAGTGGGGAATGGCTTCCAGGCTAGGTCTCTTTAGTCTGAAATAAAGTCAACTGAGAAGGCATGGGATATATTAAAAAAAAGAGAAAGATTAGCACTGCCAGGATGGACATGGATCAAGAGTTTACTGTCCATGCTCATACCAAGACCAGAAGCCACACCAAGGTGCTCTCAGGAACCAGGTATAGGACAACAAGGTGGTTATTTTCACATAACACACTGGAACTCCTGTGTGCTGGGAATGCAAGATGCTCACAAGGTTTTAAGAGGAGGCTACAGAAGCACTTGGAAGACCAAACCTGTTGAGTTATTATTTAGACAGACCTCATCAGGCTCAGGACAGGTAGAAGGTGGGAGGATTTTAAAGGAATCCATCACAAATTTGGTTTGCTCTTCCTTTTCCCTAGATGTCTGCCCATGATCACCAGGAAGAAAGAAATGTGACCTAGACAGAACCTGGGTGTGAACCAGAGCAGACATTCATATGCTGTTATGTCTTTTAAATATGGATGACAGTTTCCTAAATGTGGAGCCCAATTTAGGAAACAATCAGGTGAGTAATGTTACTTCTGTGAACAGTCTCACAGAAGTAAACCAAATAAATTTCAGTGTCATCTAAGCCTTCACGAGTTTGCAGGCCCAAGATCTTCTTAATTGTTTAATTCAACTGTGAAACACCGCATATGAAGTAGAACCACACATGCCTCCCTCTAAGTTTGCATTCTGCCTATTAGGAAGTTACATTTTCTTCTTATGATGAAGCATTTTCTAAGTATTTGATTCCCTATTGTGCCCCACAGGAATCAAGCAACTAAATATCTACAGTACATTCATCAGGTGTGAAATTTTGTCAGAACTGTATAAGATCATGCTAAGTATCATAAAACAGATTAAAGGATTTGTGTTTTTTCCTGGCCCTCTATGTATTAAATAAAAAAAAACCAAAAACTTTTGTTATTTAGGCAGATTAGGGAGTTACAAGTAAAACTTGGATTAAAAGTAATATCAACAGCAGCTAAAAAAGCCATAATTAGACACTGGAAAATCTGTATGAATGTTTCTATATGACCTGCACTATGCGTACCTATCTCTGCATCATTTCTTGATCAGTCTTTAAAGTTTTGGTATTTTTTGGCCTACTTTGAAGAAACACAACTGGTTTATATTGTGTAGAAAAATAGTAAGAAGGCAATAAAGTCAGAACTGATTCCTAAATGTTACATTAAGAAGTTAGTTGCAAACTATTTGTAATGCCTCCTGTAAATTAAATATTTGCAGGTTGTTTCTGATGGGTCCTTTCATGGTTAACAAACCCCAGAATCTTTCCAAGAGACTTCCCCAGAGTGACTTTTGATATAGCAATTTGTATGTTACACCAGTTGACTGCAGGAGAAAAGAAATGTATGTCAAAACCTCACATAACTGTCTCTTCACAGACAAGATATCCCTCTTTTGAATTACAATAATGAGGACAATATTGTTTTGGTTTGCTACAAACCTTCCCCTAAGTTTTTTGAAGGCTTCAGAGGTTCAGTGGAATTTGACAAGTGGTATTTAGGCTTTTGTGTTTGCCTTTAATTGCAGCGCACCAGGGTGTATCCTGATGCTGCAGCTGGTACCGTTTGAGCAGAGGGCACAAAACCTTCTGCTGCTTGTTGTGACTTGCAGGGTTGGAACGTTACACAGCATGCAGAAGTGTGCACGTTTAGAAGGAAGATTTGGCTTCAAAATGTTTTTCTGAGTCCCATGCCTGGCAACTTAAAGAGATGCTGCCCTTCCACATAGTTGATAGGTTCTTACACCTCTACACTAAGGGCTAACTCTGCAAACATACACAAATAGAAGTTATTGGGCAAACACTGCTGTTTGTAACTGAGGAGTTGCATGGCAGTTTTAGTTGAAACCTTATGCATTTCTGCCAACTCTCCACACTTCATTTGCCTTCACGGGTGTTACTTGCAGGTTTGGTTCTGCCACGGTTCATTTCAGGATGAGCATTTGGTTGTAAGTAGGCAGACCTTCAGTTCTAAGTGGGCAGACCTTCAAAGGCTACAGCCACGCTTAACTGTATTCACATTAGGTACCCCACTGACTTCAGCTGCAACAGCGGTGATTCCGCTGCAAGATCAGGTAAGATAACCTTCTACATGTATAGCTATGTCAAAAAAATAAATTAGAAAATTAAAATAAACCATGTCTGGTTTGCAATGGAAAGTCCACTAACATAAATACTTTTACAGTCTCCTAAAAATAGAAACATGAAATACTTTGTTTTTCCATAGGTCTCTTAAGTAATGGCCAGCGCTGTTATTACAGTGGTGTTTTTCTTTTTAATTGCACTACTATTTAGGAAAAGTCACAATTCTGATTTATGAGGAAAGTTATATGGAATTACAAGGAAAACTTGTAATGTCAACAGACTTGTATCATTCATCTATAAGAGACCAGTTCTTCACATGCCAGTAATTTTGCAGTCTTGGGAACCATTTGCTTTCCTTTCCTGTCTTGAAAATAATTAAATGAATAGAAGTGTGCCCCACTTCCCCCCTCACACACGCAGGACCAACAAAACTCTGTAATTTTCCACTGGCATGAATCTTTCAGTGCCTCCCATCTGCTGTGCTGGCAGGACCCAGAAGCGGAGTAGCTGCAGCAAGTCAGGAACTGTAACGTCATGTTGTGAATATTCATTCAATTTTCATTCTCACAGCTGGTCCTCATTGTCTCCAAGACTGACCTCCCCCAACTCCCCTTTAACAGCCCTAACGTGGGGGATCAGACAGAAGCAAGATACTGAAATCAAAACTCTCAAACATCAGAAATCCCCAGTGAAAATCAGTACCCATTCCTGTTGGGTGTAGCGGTGGTGACTATCACTCCCTTTTACCATTGTTATTGATAAAAGTTTTTTAAAGACTTTTGCTCTGGGAAGAGTCCTTTAGTGAAATACTGCTTTTTCTAGTTCTGTAACCACATTAATTTGAATTTACTTATCATCAAGTGTCTTTTCTCCTCTTAAATATTCTTTTTTTCTGGGTTATGTGCCTGTGCTTTCAACACTGCAACACGGTAAATGGGAGTGTACAACTTCATTACCGCGAGCTCCAAATGTGGAAAGAGTTCAGGTATCACAAAGGGCAGTCCCTCCAGGAAGCACTCTTGCATCGCATTCAAGTTAAAACATGCTAATTTGGGGCTTCTGTTATTTCAAACCTACCAAATTTAATGCTTCTGAAAACCCGTCTCAACACGTAGGCTTGCAGTGCTCAGGAAGGTCAATGGTGAATGTCCTGGCTCTGCCTGGAAAGGGGGCATGGAGATAACACCTGCAGGTCCAGAGGCCTTAAGATTGCTTCAAGTGTACGAAGCTTCTAACTCCCTCCTCTCTATAAAGACTAATGAGGCAAAACAAATTAAATGTAGCTGCCAAGTACGTCCTCTTCACTAGCAGCTACCCCCAAGTCAAGTGACAGCACTAGGGCAAACTTTCACTAGCCTTTCCGTGTCGCATGTTGTGACAGAAGCAGGAGACAGTTGTTCCTTGTCATTCTTCCAAACTGAGCTCAGAGATTTGCCTTCTACATATCCAGCGTTGTGAGGAACCTGTATCTTTGGGGTAACATTTTTCCCCCCATTAAATGCTGCTGCTGCTTCATTTTTTAATCAGGTAGCACCAAAACCAAAGCGGGGCTTTTCACTTATCTTCTGCCCGCACCAACACCCCTATGCTCGTACTTCTGCGGCAGGACAGGCGGACATAAAAGGGAAAGGCCTGCAAACGCACTGTTCCCAGTTCATTGCCTTCTGCCTGAGCACCTCGGCACCGACATACGTGCAAGGCGAGGCTGGCGGTGCCCTCCTGACCGTGACATCTCTTCGCAGCTACAGGCCCTTCAGCGTACCTCTACCGCCAGAGCCTGCTGGGCGCCCAGGTCTGAGCTGGCTGCTCAGACTGAAGGGAACGGCAGTCTCTTCGGCCCGTGGGGAGCAGGGGCATGCGGGCGGCCCCAGGCAGCGGCTACGCTCTGGGAAGAGCCAGAGGCGAAGCCGTTCACTCCCGGCCGCCGCTTCTGAGGAACTCCGGGCTGGCAGGAAGGAGGGGAAGGAGCTGCCAGGCCGCCAAGGTCCGCGGTGCCTCCTGTGGCACCTGCCTGCGGGCCGGGGCGGGGCGCGCCTCCGGCGGGCGGCGAGAGCAGCCAATCGCGGCCCGGTTCGGTGGCGCCGGACTCTCGCGAGAGCCTCCGGTAAACATCCCTCCGCTGAGGCCCTCCCGCCGCCCTGCTCCGCCCGCCGCCCTCCTCCTCCTCCTGCCATTAGCGCGGAGGAGGGGGTCGCGCTCGCAGAGGCGCCGGCTGCAGGCAGCGAGTGAGGAGCTGGCGCGAGGGCGGTGTGGAGAGGTGAGTGCCGCGGAAAGCCGGCGTAGCCCTCCGCCTCGGGGGCGCCGCTCGGCCTGGCCCTCCCCACCTCCTCACCCCGGCGGCAGCGGCCGGAGGCGGGGGAGCAGCCTTCCCCTGTCGTGGTGCGGTGGGAGAAGGGACCCTGTCACTGGAAACTGGAAGTCTCCCTCTGCCTTCCCTCTCCTCCTTCCTCCCTTCCCCCCCACCGTGAGGCAGCAGGAGCAGCCATAGCCGTAGAGTCTGAGGGAGGACAGCCTTAGCCCCGGCTGCCGTTCAGCCCCGGGAGGAGGCGGGAGGTTCGGGGGTGGCTCCCGGCTTGGGAGCCGCCAGGGCAGTTTGCCCGCCTGCCTCCGGCGCGCTGCCCCTCGGGTGACTTCTCCCCCTGCCCTCAGCGGCCGAGCCGGCTGGCTGGCAGAGGCTACCGCCTCCTGACAGCGGGGCACAAGTTGCCCGAGTTCGCCCCTCTCTCACGGGGGGGGTGCCCCGCCACCAGCCGCTCCATCTCCCCTTCGGGAGGAGGCGGGGGGTAAGGACAGGGGACACGGAGGGTTGAACCGCCGGTTGGGTACGGTCTGAGGGGCTGTCGTGCCGGGCGAGCTTGCAGGGAGCCGGGGATGCCCCGGCTGGGGTGATGATGGAGGGGCAGGGGTGGGGATGAGGCGAGCTCGGTGGGCAGGTTCGGCGTTGAGGAGGCGGGCAGGTGTGGATCCTGTGCGGCGCCGGGTCAGGCTCAGGCGCGGCTGGCGGAGCCGAGGTGCGGGATGGACCCCGCGGTAGTAACGCGGCGTTCGGGTTTAGGGGTGTCCTGCGCCCTTTAAAAATTACCTAAAGGGACAGAATTACCTCTCTAGCACCCTTTAAAAAATAACCAAACCAACAAACACAACACAAAACCCTAACAATCAAAACCTCAGAAGTTGCCACTCTCAGATGAACAAAGCTGAAACCTGCTTTTACGCCGTTCCCCCGAGCCAAAGGAGTGCTGGATCGGGCCCCTAATTTGGCGGCTCGTGTTCCGTATCTTTAGGCAACTTGCAGTGGCCAAGATAAAAGGCGAATGCTAAGGACCGTGAGGTGTCCCTGGTTTTCTTTAGTTATAATTAATAATAGAAGTCTTGGGGTTTGAATAGTAAGAGTTCACGCACATGCTGAAAGGCTGGTGCCGCTACTGTTGTGTACCTGATTTCCTGTTGCAAAATCCAGAATAGGAATAAATGAGCCTTGATGTAGCGCCTGGATAAAAAACAGCGCTGAAGTTTGACTTAAAAAGAAGTTTCTTAGAGGATATTTGATGGGCTACATTCGCCTTGCTTTGCTTCTACTTGCTCTTTGATGAAGTGACGTTTATTTTGGAGACCAGGGATGTTGGGCTTTGTCATGTCTGCTGTTGGGCTGTTTTGAACTCACTTGAAGTGCAGGGATATTGTTTGTGAGCCTGGATGGTACTAATAAATCTCACTGAGTTTTTGTGCGTGCTCCATAAAAGATGCCTGAATGTACACAGGCGTCTTAAAGCCTGCTTTCATTAATTGTCCTTTAGGAATATAAGGATAAAAGAGTATCAGTCTTATATTTACTGAGCGCTTGACTCAAATATTAGCCCATAGGCTGCTAACCTGAGAGATGATGAGCAGTGGCCACTCTGATTGCATATGACAACTCTGTTACTGTAGCCAATAGAATTGGTGCAGTTTTGTCTTCTGTGCTGTATGTAAACATGTTTTCCTGCATTGGTTAAAAGGTGCCTTGGATTAGGAAAAGTCAAATTTGCATAGTTCTCTGAAACTGGAACTCACCTGTTTTTCACATTGTAGATGGCATAGTGTATGTGCATTTTGAATACTTAACAAACCTTAAAAGGATCATAAAATTAAACATTTTATTTTTCTAACATTTCAGGGGAAATGTAATCCCAAAGCTGCCAGCTAAACAGAATTCAAAAGCAAGTATTTGCAGTGGGCAGGTATCATGCATTATTTCTTTCTGCTTTTTTTTTTTTTTTCCCTCCCCAGGAAGTTTAGTCTTTCTAAAAAAACCTCCAAAACAGCAAACCCACACCCTGTCATTAACTTGCAGTAGACTTGGAGCAGGCCCCTGTGCTCTTGGTGTGCAATGGGGGAATGTTGCCAGGAGAAAAGAAGTTTTGGATTTCTGTCAAATGATCCATTGTGGACCTGCTCATGCAAGCCTTCTGGTGCCGACCTCTGGGCATCTGGTATTGTGCTTAGTGGATTCCTCCCCCTGGATTGGAATGAGATGGGATGGATGGGAGTAATACGGGGTGGCACACTGGGTGGAGTTCTGTGTATGCGTAGCTTCTCGCGCACACGGGTGAAGTTTGCCTAGCTGTGGTTTCCCAGGACTTCTGTGTGGCCTCCTTTTGGCTCCTGTGTGCCCCTAAAGCTTGAATGGTGGGTAAGAGTTTTTAATCATTTAACTTACCCACTGTAGTTTGGCATCTCTCTTGAATCCTTTAGTGACCACGAGGAGAGCTAAGTCACAGTTTGAGAAGCACTGTCTTTGTGCACTTTATCTGTATAGGCAATGGGGTTTGTCTTGTTTTTAAAGCTTCTCTTATCCCTGAAAATTCAGTTTTCCGTCAGTCCATGTTTTTTCTAATAAAAATGTTCTTCTTACCACCAGGTTTAAGCCAAGGGTAGTTTACATGTAAAGCCAATTGATAAACTTTGATATTTGTATTCCAGGAGATGCAGTGTAGACATGTAGATTACAATGAAAAGAATTACTTCTCTGAATACAGTATTCATCAGCACAAAGGCTACTAAGCTGATATTATGTGGTAAATTCTTTGCTTTTAGTCCTCCAGAAAGAGGTTTTATGTGTCTTACTGTAATGACAGTTGACATAAACATACTATTGTCCGCAAAATTGTTTAGTCTTGTGTCGTTCCCAGCTCTTTCCAAGGTGTAGTTGCACTTGGAGCAGACCTGCCATCAGTAGTAGCTGCATTACCGTAGAGTGAAAACGTGGGGTTGATAAATAACTGACTGAAGTCTAATGGGATGGGTTGAGGTCGGATTCTTCAAAGTGTGATGACTAAGTAACATCTTTTGATGTGTGAAAAGAAGTAACAGTGAGGGTAACACAGTCTAATGTCAGGGGGTATGAACTCAGGTCTAAGCCTTGTTTGGTGGCAGTGTGAATTAAGGTGGGGGATCTCTTCTTGAAGGATCACATATTAAGTCATTGTGAAACGCAGAAGAGTAGACCCCATAATTTGATTGGTATGAAAAGTCCTGCAGCTATACAGAATCACTTTTGGCAGTCCTGCTGCTCCTGCGTCTACGTGAGGAAACAATAGAACATTTTTCTTCGACGACAATAAAAACAAAAGAGGGACTGGGGAGGTGAATGAATTTATCAGGGAAAAAGATTACTTTCCTTGTCGTAAATAATTTGGACAGTATGGGAAGCATTAAAATGGGCAGTTACAGTTAATACTGTCTTTTAATTGTAAAATCAGGTAATTTTGTGAGACTTGCATCAGCATCTCAATACTTTATAGAGATTAAAAAGGTAAAGGGAAACAAGGGATCAGGAAAGAAGATTAATCTTTATGCTTCAAATATCTGGTTTTCTCATTTCTTGGTAATTTTGGTATCAGATTTTGCTTTCTGGTTTGAACTGTAGCTTTGGAACTTTGTGATGCATGTCTTTAATATTTATACCTACAAACTTGTAATTTGTTAGCTGACGTGCAACTGAGTAGAGTACAGAGAGAGCAGACACCTGGAATTCTAATGTAATAAACTTACTTCAGAAGACTTCTTATGATGAGATTTTTCATTGTCAAAGGAACAGTTGTCTTTTGTGTTTTTGCTAGTAAAAGGGAAGAGTGGTTGATTTTAAAATGGTAGTCTGGGTTTATGGGATTTCACAAGAGTAAGGATCTCCTGAAGCAGTAAAAAGAGACAGCTAGTCACCTTTTAGTAAGAAGGAACAGACAGTATTAAGTAATAGCTTGGTGCGAACAGGTTGTGCAAACAGATTGAGTTTATCGTAGGTGGCAGAGTGAAGAGCAGGGAGGAAGTAAGAGGGTAACTCGGATCTATACAGAGAGAAAAAACTGTGTTTAGGGGAAGAGTGTTCATTGTATTGCAATTTTATATTAGCTCTGTCTCTTGTGTTCCAGAGTTTGAGCCTGTAATCACTGACAAGCCACAGACTTAGCAAAGAACTTGGCATGTTGGAATTCCTTAAGTTTCCTTCCGCAGAAGTGGAAACAAAAAACCCCGTTTTGTTATCTTTTAACAGATGAAAGGTTGTGAGACCTTTTTATTATGTGTAATAAAGATAGCAGTTTACAGTTCTCTTGAGTGTACTGTGTGTAACATCATAAGTAAGGCACTGCTGGTGCATTTGTAAAATGTGCCAAGAAATTTTAGCAATTAAATCTGGTAGTAAAACAAAACCAAGCAAACCACCCCCCAGACAAACAATTAGAAAACTAGTCAAGTGGGTATCTTACCAGAAAGAAGTACTTGGTTTAGGGCCGTTTTTACGAGACACTGTAATAGAATAATGTCGATGAGAAATACGCTTGTGCTTAAGTTGGGTGCAATTATAATGAAGATACTAGGTTGTGCCAAGCTGTGGGAGTTACAGTCAGCTTCCATACACAGGAGTTTAAACTGGGCAAGAAGGAGCAAAACAGTAAGGTTTGTGACCACCCTGAGGATACTGCTAAGGGTGCAAACAGCAAACGTAAGTTACTTGGCGTAGGCGGCTTGCTACAAGTGGAGAGTTGGGTGTGCTCAAGGGACTCACCTGGTTGTACAAGGTTAGACTCCATCTCCGTGTCCTTGATGCAACAGAAGGGTGAGACGAGTTGTGTTCTACCATGAACATCTGTCAGCATCACTGAGAACCGCCCTCCCCCACAGAGGACGGATACGTGTGTTCTCTTCCTGACAGACTGCTGCCAGTTTGGAGACTAGTGAGTCTGCCCGGTGGGGAAAGGGTTTTCCAGGGACAGTGGTCATTTCCAAGATAGATTTGGTTCTGCCATGTGTGCAAACCTTGAATTTGCCAGCAATACTACCCATCTGGAATCAGTTTTAGTGGGTCGCTTAATGGACTGGACCTTTCTCGCAGTTCACTGTTTTCCACTTTGGTTTTTTTACCAATCTGAGTAGAGCTGAATCTAATACTGAGAGAAGCCTGACTCAACTGCCATGTAACACCAGAACAACTATAGGCTCACTTCATAGAGCAGCTTGCAGGCTTAAGTGTTCTACTTCTTCCCATAAAACCGATGAAAGCCTTCCCTTTCAGAAAAGAAAATCCCTTTTGCCAAATTAGCCAGGTAAAAAAAATAAAATCTGACCTTACTGCAGTGGCATCAGGCTCTCTTTGTCTTGCTTCATATATTGGAAAAGTGTTCATCATAGATGTTATTGAAAATTTGGTTTAATTACATTTTTGCAATGAATACTTGCATAATGCCTTCCCAGCCCTTCCCTCTCGCTGGTGCCTTATAAGGGAGGTAACCAGTATGCCAGCCAAATATCAGCTTGATGATGAAAGAATTGTTCCACTTAAAATGTCACTAATTTTTAGCGTGCTGAGTCCTGTTACGAAGAGGAAAACGTGTGCTGGTAGCTCCACAGACAAAACCATTGTACTGCATTGTTTAAAGGCAGTTGTTGTGCCTTGAAGTTAAAGGTAACTGGATTCTTCTGTTTTCTGGTGTTAAGCAGAGCAGAAAAGAGCAAATTGAGTCACAAGGTAAGGAGCTGTACAGGGAGTATCTGTTTTTACAAACTGTAGAAACTGAACGTGGAGAATGAAGTCCACAATAATTAAAAGTATAATTTAGCAAGCTCTAACATCTTGAAATAAGAGGGAATTTGTATTTTGCATATGAGCTTCTGTGTGAGACACTAGGCAATCAGATGGCAGTGGAGGACATGGCTGTTGTACGTTTGTAACGGCCAACTGTTAAAGCACATTCCAATTTAGTGGAGTAATGGCTTTTGGTTAACATATTTGTGTAGCAAACACACTTGGTGACACTTACTTACCAAGTAAGGTCATCTTACAGTGCTGATCGTAATGGTGGTATGCCTTGGAAAGCAGTTAAGTGCATTGCAGTGAATTCTAACTGTCAAGATAGGGTGGAAGAAAGGAATTTTATCACTTCTGGTGTTAATAATGTGCATCGTTGTCATTGGGTTCTGTTGGCTTTGTGCTTGGTTAGTCTGCAGAAGTGGTGAAGAGCTCTGGTTGAGCCAGTGAGTTGATATTCTTCGTGACTGACTTGCCATGTTTCACTTCCATAAATCCAAAGTTTTGTTGTGCCTAAAGAAGATTTCTTGCTAAATTAACCTGCCTGCTTACACTCTAAAATAATTTGTCTCTTGCTTAATGAAATTAGTTACAGCATGAATCTTGGTTTCTGCAAATGCTGTAGGAAAGGAAATACTCACATGCAAGTTTATGGGAAAAATAAGCCTGAATCCAAACAAACCAACCCTGATGACATCATATATGCATTTTCTAGTAAAGCCTTATTGTTTGGTCCTTCCCCAGTCTTAACAGGCACAGGTAATATCTTATAAAGTAATGACTAAAGGCAGAGAAACAAGTTTTAATAAAACAGGAGTTCTCTGTGAATTCAGCTCTGTTATATCTTGTAAGCAAAGTGTATAGATGACTGTTTTATACTGAAGTCTATTAGGTGGGTTCTTGTATAGTTAATTGTTGCATGGAGATTCTTTCCCTAGTCTGTCTTGCTTATCTTCTCAGGGAGTTTACTTTAACAGAGAGGGAGAGTTCATAGAAAATATGTATTATGTGAGTGTCTTAACCCACTTGTACTCTGGATATGGTGACCTCACTGCTTAATTGCACAAATATCAATTAGAAACTTTTCCATGTTTGCTTTCTTTCCCCATACAAAAAAAAAAGAGTTAAGAACACCTGAAGTAATGTCCAGTAAACTGCTTCTGCTTTGAATTGTTCCAACTAGAAATCAAACAAATGTGAAGACAGGTAAAATGAGAAGGCAAAAATCTATAGATCAGAGACTGTTTTGAAGTATTTGAAAAGCCCAAAGTGCAGAATACAGACATCACAACAGGCATTTAGTGGTGGGAGGGTAGGGGGAACCTCACAGGAGGAAATAAGAACGTGCCTGTAGTAGAAAACATGAATATAATTGACCTTTAGTATCTGCTGGAAGAGATGCATGTGGAACTGAAGTCAAGTAAAGCTCCCCCAGTGATATTCTGTGGAATCTGTGTGTTACAGCTGTCTGAGGTTGAGTTCCACAACCCATGGAGTGGTTAGACAGCAACAGAAGTTGAGGCTGTGGTTCTTGAGTCCAGTGAACCACAGACTGCTGTCAAGCCACAATGTGCCCCCAGTCCATCATGCACCTTTGATTATAAAACCACTCCTGGTCCCATTGACCAGCTTGACACTGCTGACAATGTCTGTGGACTGTGGGTTGGAAATCCTTAAGTTCTGATGAGCAATCATCTTCAGAAACAGTTTCATGTAAGAAAATTAATTAAAATTAGTTTATTGTACAATTTTGAGAAGGACAGTTTTTAGATGAAGGGAGATACAGGTCTGGAAGAAACCAAACCTAGGTAGTTTGGCTTGGAAGATGCAGGGAGTAGAGAAGGGGATTACTTCTTCCTGTTAAATATTTTTTCTCTCTTTCCTTTTTTTTTTTTTTTTTTTCTCATGAGCCAGTGATAAAGGGAAAAGAACCAAGTGGAAAGCTTTAGTTTTCAAGCTTCGCTGGCAAACCTTCAAAGAAATTGGAGAATTTTTTAGTTTCTTTCTTAACATCACAGCATGCATGGCTTCTTGACCAGCTCTGGTTCTCAGTAATTAGCAGTGTTTACAGGCAACATTCATCCATTCCTTCAACAGGAAGGAACACACTGAAATTACCATGAGCCCCAGGTGCACAAGGAAATGCAAAGTTGTCCCCAAAGATTTGAGGCCCTGTTGCTAAGGTGGTGTTATAAGAGAACAAAACATGAATTTCAGCCATGCTGGCAGGGTAGCAGCATATGGGAGGCTGGAGCTGTCCAGGTGACGGCTATAGTATGTTTACCAGCTAATCAGGTTGAACATGTAAATATTGGCATTTTCAGATGGGTGGTTACACCTAGGATATTATTTAGCTGCAAGTGAACTTGTATCAAAGTTGCTTGTGACAGGAATGGGGATGTGTCGTCTTGTCTTCCAAGATTTACTGCTCTGGGCTTTGTCCTGGCAGGGAGTGTGAAATGAATGCTGTACCGGTACCATGAATCCCCCGACCGTGCCGTGAATCTCAGACCGTGGGTGTGATAGTGGGCTAACCAGTATGAGGATCCAATGGACTTGATGTATTGCAGCTCTAATCCGAGCTCCTTTTGATTGATACCAGTGGTGCTGATGCTACTGGAGGTTGACTTAAAGGAACTTTCCACCTGGTTTTTCAGGAGGCATCAGAGTACAACCTGGCTGTCGCAGTGCCACTTGCTCTGACTTCATACTGAAACCTTTGTCTCTGCAGCTGTGGCTCATTCATAACTCCGAAGTCTTAGGCTCCCACTTGGGTACCTTTAAACCCCGTTAATCCCAGAGGGCACCTGATTCATGTTAACTGTTTGCTTTTGCTCACAGATGTGTAAACCAATTGTGTAGTGGCAAATGATAAAAGAAGAACAAATCCCTTTAAGCATTCAGGAAAAATAGATGAACGTTATATCACCCAAACCCAAGATAAGAGAATTTCACATGCCTGAATATACCCTGACCTACAACACTGATTTCAGTTGCTCCTGGCGGCTCCTGCGGCAGCCTGGCTGCTGACTGAGTAACTTTGGTGAACACCTTGGCTGCAAACTAGCAAAGAGGTTCCTTGGAGCCTGCCAAAATGCTGCTGCCTTCACCTTCACTCCTCAGTAAGATGCAAACCTCTGGTCGTGGTGGAGGTACAATGAGGAGGTTTGCTTGCTCATTATCAGTTTAAATAAGCAAAATAACTTTCTGCTTTGTAAAATAATCCTTACAATCAAAAGCAACATTTAGGAAAAAAACCCCAACCATTGATAGATTCACATCAGTTTTTTTTATGCATACTTTCAGTCTTTCCAAATGTAACGATCTAAAGAACAGTGGAAAGTGAAAAATGGTAAAAGGAAGTAATTAGGTGGTAATGGGGGGAAATTGTTACACTTCAATAAAGAAAAGTGATTTTTCTCTCAGCACTTTTTATTAAACAGTAATATTTAGAAAGCAAATTTTTGTTTTGTTTATATTCCAATCACAGTTTCAGATTTTGACCCCCAGGCATGGGCTGAGCCTGAGTTGTTAAGGGAGTAAAGGCTGCAAGAGGAGAATTATGTTGATAATTCTGGTTATACTATTTCTCTTTAAAATAAAAAAACAAACCCAACAAACAAAACCAAACCTGGATCCTGTTAGTGTCCTTTGTACTTTTTCCATGTAGAAGCTCACTTTCGAGACTAATCTTGACAGTATCTTATTTCTATTTGACAGTAATTTTCCCAGTCTGAGAAACAGCATAAACGTGTTTCCTTGGCTCTTTTGCCTAAGCACTCTGAAGCAGTTGTGTCATCTTTAAAGAGCACTGCCATACAGGCTAAGAGGATAAAAGCTGCTGTATCCTTCCTTAGGACGTTACAGAGTGATAGTGAATCCGCATCTGCCCCTGTGCTGTTGAAAAATGCAGCTGCATGATGAGATTTTCTCCTGTCACTGTGGAATCTAAGTGCTTTCTCCTTCTCTTGCCCTGCCAAGGCAAGGTTGGATTTTACCACAAAGATGTCGGTTAAGTAAGGTCCACCCTTCCCCCCTGCTCTTTGAAACCTCTCCAGATATTGAAAACTAATAAACCACGGTAAGAGCAGTGCAGATTAAGCTCCATATTTATCTTGGATGGAAGGCCAGACTTCTGTCTGGAGTGTCAGAATTGGTGCAGCTTCCTTCTATTCAAGGGTGGTGATCGTCTTGTCAACATAGCATCTGATTTACAAGATGGAAGTCACAGAAGTAGGCTCCCGTCACATATGTACATTTAGGGAGGGAAATAGGGGCTTTTTTGCTCGTAGTATAACGAGTGCTGCACCTACTTACGCTTTGCCCCTTCTTTTCTCTTCCTTGGGTAGATCAGGACTGTAGTTTGTGGTTGAGTATAAGACTTCAATGGAAATAAAATTTGGCTAACCCTACTTCTTTTTAAGGAAGCTGTACCCAGATTAATGAGTTCTAAATATTTGTCAGTGACTAATGTATGAATAAAATTAACATTAAAAAATTTCTTTATAATTTTTTGCTTTCCTTGATACCTCAGTCAGTGCTACTTCTAAGCAAGAAGCCTCTCTTTTTGGCAAGATACTAAATCTACTCCCATATTGAATTTGATAGTATAATTCTCATCAGTTTTGAAGGAGAGGGGTTAATCCAGCTGCTCTTGTGGATACCTAGGACAATCTTGGAAGTCACAGGCTGAGCAAGGTTATATGAGTGTACTGAGATATTTTTATAAGTGCGCTTTTAAAATTGAAAGATCTGGTGCTTTTTGAGGTACTGACCACATTTGACCCTGCGTACTTCACAGTCATCATTCAATCAGTTTAACAGCTGTTTACTAAGCTCCAAAATTCAGACAGCCTTCATCTTCTAGTGAAACTCATGCTTTTCTCTCAACTTGACATCTCTAAATTCACTGAGCAGCACCACTCCCCCAAGATAAAATGTGTTTATAGTCAATTACTCTGTGGCATCCAAATGCAACAAAGTTCAAATTAATATAATTGACTAATTTTCCAAAACCATTGCTCTGAATTGCATTTGTGCCATGTATGGGCACCTTTGCTTTCTAGAAAGTTCATTCACTAGGATTTACATAGTGCTTTCTGGTGTGGGGATTTATTATGAGAAATGAAGATTGATGTTCATGATCAAAGATTTTGATCCCATATTCACAGAATCACTTAACAGCAGGGGTTGGAAGGGACCTTTGGAGGTCATCTAGGCCAACCCCCCTGCTAATGCAGGGTCACCTAGAGCAGGTTCCACAGGATTGTCTTCAGGCGGGTTTTGAATGTCTCCAGAGAAGGAGACTCCACAACCTCCTGGGCAGCCTGTCCCAGGGCTCTGTCACCCTCATAGTAAAGTTTTTTTCTCATGTTCAGAACTTTCTGTGCTCCAGTTTGTGCCTGTTGCCCCTTGTCCTGATGCTGGGCACCACTGAGAAGAGTTTGGCCCCATCCTCTTGCCACCCACCCTTTAGATAATTATAAGCATTAATCAGATCCCCTTTTGATCTTCTCCAGGCTGAACAGACCCAGCTCCCTTAGGCTTTCCTCATACAAGAGAAGCTCCAGTCCCCTCATTGTCTTTATAGCTCTCCACTGGACTCTTGCCCAATAGTTCCCTGTCTTTCTTGAACTGGGGAACCCACAACTGGACACAATATTCCAGATGTGGCCTCACCAGGGCAGAGTAGTGGGGGGAAGATAACTTCTCTTTATCTGCTGGACACGCTTTTAATGCACCCCAGGATACCATTTGCCTTGGTCATGAGGGCACGTTGTTGGCTCATGGAGAGCTTGTTCTCCATTAGAAAGGCTCCCAGGTCCTTCTCTGCAGAGCTGCTTCCCAGCAGATAAACCCCTAACCTATACCGATGCATGGGATTATTTCTCCCTAGGTGCAGGACCCTACGTGTGCCCTCATTGAATCTGTGTCCTCTTAAAATGACTTTAGGTTTTTCTTTTTAAATCAGAGTTTAAAACAGTTGGGTTTTCTTAGTTCTCTAAGTTTTTTATTATTTACTTCATGCTTCTTTTCTGAGAAGAGGCTAGGCAGAAATTCCTAGTGATGTGAGTCTTTGAAATGGAGTGGTTTATTCAAGGAGCCCCTATATCTCTAAGCTAAATTCTGTTAAAGAAAAACACTTGGGAGCTTTTGAACTTTCATTGGTTCTGGAAACTAGAAATGTGGGTAGCATGTGGAATGGGAATATTCCTGCTGTCTGCTTTCCTTTTGTGTGGCTGTGGCATGTTGGAAGCGAGCACGTGTTGGGTTTTCCTACCAAGACAGTATAGGATTTCAAATATTACATAGAGAAATGCTTAGCTTAGTTCATATTTTGTACAGACACACTGGGATACTTTCACAGAAGATGCTTGGTGAAAGCAATTCATGTTTTGAAGGAACAAGCTATTTTGAGGGAGGATAATTATTTTTCCCCACCTTATTCAGGCCTTGGCCTTTAGAATGGTATCAACAAAGGAAGTGACTCTTACAGATGCTTTTGTGATGTGGTTCCTAATTTATTGAGAGCTGGGCTGAGATCCCTTGACTCATTTCACATAAGCCACCAAAGAGCTATTTCCAGTTACTGCCTGGACCAAGTCTTTGAGCTGAAAGATGCCACCTCTGACTGCCAGCCATGCTTCAGAAGAAATGTTACAAACTTGCATTACAAATATTTCAACAGTGTAATTCATCCTTTGAAGTTTTTGGCACTTACTTGGCAAAGGATGTCTCCAAAGAGGTATTTTTAGGGAACACTACAGCACACATGCTTCAGATCTTCATCTTTTGTCTTATGTGGAGAATATTTTTACTGTCTGCGAGGCGTCCAGAGTCAAAGGATATAAAAATAACAAGATGCTCAAATCACAGTTGGATTCAAATGACGTTTGGTGGAAGCTGGGTCTGTCTGCATCACAGACAGTTGCCCAGTCCTCTGCTGGAGAGTCCAGCACTCTGTGGTGGAGACGGGGATGGGGGAAGGATGCCACCTATTTTGTTTGGTTCATTTGGCCCTTGGAGCATATTTTAACTGTAAGTCACATACAATTGCTGTATTGATGAGGCTGTTTTTCTGCATGTGCTTTAGAAACTTGTTATAGTCGTGAGCACCAGTTACAGGTTTTTGAGATGATCAGGAGAAGCAAACTTCTAAATCCAAAGATTAACTCCAGGTACCCTCATCATAGTGAGAGTCGGCATTATATCAGCAGCCAGGCAGGATTCATCTGCCTACCCTTGGGTGCTTGGAAGTTGTGCATCCGAACTGGTTAGTCATCTTAGCCATTCTCTGTAGTCAGTGGGAATGAAAAAGCACTAGGAGGAGAGATACGTCCTTTCTGCCTTCTGCAAGGGGGACTGTTTTAGGACTGTGCCACTACAGCTGGTAGAACAGAGGTAAACATGTTTTTCAGGAGAAAAGATGACTATAAGCGAGGCTGAGGTGGACTTCCAGTTGTGCGGCCTCAAATGCATGTATGTGGGCCAAAAACTGCTGTGTGGCTTCTGAGTAGTTTCCTATGGCAGTTGAAAGTTCAGAAAGAGCTGAATCCGCTGGCTTCACCTTAGTAAAATATCCCTGCAGGTGCATGCAAAAACTTGTGAATTCACAGACTCCTTTTGTTTTGCTCCATGGCAGTCAGAATCCATTTGTTTTTCTCCAGAAGAGCATGAAGAATGTGCTTCCTTGGTAGCAGCTGTGAAAGCCCCAGGGTCTGGTGTAAACAGCAGTGTAAGTAGGCAGAGCTCCTCTGCAGTTGCACCTCGGAAAAACCCTGGGCTCAGGTCAGCTGAGGGGTTGTGTTTTTTTTTCCTATTCCCTGCTGTAATTCTAGTTTTTCCCCATAGTTCGTTGTGGCATTTAGTGTTAAAAATAGGATTCCATAAAACATTTTTATGTTCCTTAAGTGCACACCTTTTTATCTTTCAAACATGTATCTGTATGAGGGCTTGCCAGAGAAGCAGTTTGCCTTTCCCCAGCGCTGACCTGATCTGACTGTAATACTAAACCTAAGGTAAGAACCAGGACTAATGCTGCGATTCCATGTCTCAGCTCTTCCTTCAGACTTTTGGCAGCTTCTGCAAATTTCACTTGCGCTCCAGAAGCTGATATGGTGATGCACAGTTGACTTTTCGAAAGTTATCTATTCCTTTGGTGGCTCTGATTAATTTTGTTGTTAATTTCTAAAATCAGATTGAAATTGTCCTCGTATTTTGAGAACTATATGTGCAGAGTACAGTGTAAGCCTTTATGTTATCTTGGATATATTTCTATTACTAAATGGCTAGAGTTGGAAGGGGTCTGTTCCCCAGGCCACTGTAGATACTTGTTACAAGGCAAGGTTCTCTGGTCAAATTCTTCTCTTGGTCTTACGCATTCAAAGTCCTACCAGGATGGAGCTTGGGTTCATCTACTTTGCTTTGTAGTCAACGGTGGTACAATTGCTGACTTGCTTTACCAAGGTGATGTGCTTCATGTTTCAGTTTTGCAGAGTACCTCGGGTGGAAACTACTAGAGATAATCTAGCAAGATGTCATTTGCTTGAAAAGTAGGAGGCAGGCACATCACGTAGTGAAGCAGAGTAAAGCTTGCAGCTTCAGTTCATTGGAAGATGAAGATGCTTTCTGGAGCTATTAACATGAGAAATAACCCAAAGGAGATGAAAGCAGCTTGAGGCTTGGTAACAAGCCCAAGAGACCTTTGTAGCTTTCAGTATGCTGGGAAGGGCACACTTTGCCTCCCGGAGGCTGCCAGCAGAGCAGCTTCCCTGTGCTTTCAGGATTTGCTGAAATTTCAATAATGTATTTTACTACTGATTTACTTTGCAAGATTTTACTTAAGGGGATAAAAAAACCCAAATAAAACAGACTAGCCTCCATATTTTGCTTCTATACCTGAGTTGTTATAGAATAATTTTGGTTGGAAAAGACCTTTAAGATGATCAAGTCCAACCATTAACCTGGCACTGCCAAGTCCACCATTAAACCTTGTCCCCAAGCACCACATCTACACGTCTTTTAAATCCCTCCAGGGATGGTGACTCAACCACTTCCCTGGGCAGCCTGTTTCACTGATTGATAACCATTTTGGTAAATAAATATTTCCTAATATCCAATCTAAACCTCCCCTGGTGCAACTTGAGGCCGTTTCCTTTTGTCTTGAGGCTTGTTTCTTGGGAGAAGACATCAACACCCACCCGGCTACAACCTCCTTTTAGGTAGTTGTAGAGAGTGGTAAGGTCTCCCCTCAGCCTCATTTTCTCCAGCCTAAACAGCCCCAATTCCCTCACAAGACTTGTGCTCTAGACTCTTCACTAGTTTCATTGCCCATCTTTGGACACGCTCCAGCACCTCAATGTCTGTCTTGTGAGAGTCTTGAGAGTGGCCAGTGCCAGGTACAGGGGGATGATCACTTCCCTAGGTCTGCTGGCCACTCTGTTCCTGACACAAGCCAGGATGCTGTTGGCCTTATGTTATGTTTGGGGAGAGTAATGAATTTTGTATTATGTATCTAGGCTAGGGAGGTAGGGCTCAATATCAACTGGGGCATGGTCTGTGGAATAAAAAGTGCTAGTATTTGCACAGACCTTTGCTGCCTGCCAGGGTACTTCTAAAATAAGGCATTTTACTTGGTTTTCTTTTCATAAATGAGTGCAAGTTGATGTATATTTTAAGACTCAATTGAAGATATAATTACTCATCTTGAGGAATCACAAACGTGTGTTTTATTCTGTACAAATACTACGTTATTAGGCTCCCTTCTCTTTAACATTTATTATTTTTTCTGTGCTCTTTATATTTTCAGAAGTGAGGAGAAAGTAACAGAGCAGCTGCTTCCTAGTGATTTGTGAAACAGAGAAATATTCTCTCTTGCCCTGGGTTCTATCAATGTGACAAACTACATTCCTCCTATTATGTGTGGCTTTACCAGGAAACTGGTAGAACTTTCCAAATGTTGCCCATTTATCAGTACTTTAAAAAGGCAGCTGATTAATGTTATTTGCATATGAGCAACAGAATGTGTAAACATTGACTGGGGAATCATTCAAATGAATGCTTTCAGCTGGACTCACAATAGCAGCATTTCGCCAAGGCTGAATGTAGCTCAACTTGGAAATGTTATCACCAAACTTGGCCACTTGCAGTTTATTAATATTTAATTGTCTTTTCTACTGCCTCTTCCCATATATTTTCCTCTAGTTTCTGAAGTCAGAACGAGACTTCAACCTCATTTTTGGAACAGTGAAAAATGTCTCAGTTGCTTATGAGCACACCCTTCCAAATCTGCAGTATACCAATTATTGCCTCTTCTGCAGTCGGCTGTAGTTAACAGACTGCCCATCAAATGGGCAGCCCAGAGGCCTACAGTAACAAGGAAAGGGGCACTTGCCTCATAAGCTTTGGGGCCAGGTTAAATAATTAATTTTCAGACTGCATTAATAAATAATTTTTAACACTTCTTTAGCATCTTTCCTCTTAAGAACATAAGTTCTTTGCATATATAAACACCCTAAGCTGCCTAACATGGCCTGCTAGGTACAGAAATGATGTTTGTTTTCCTGTAGGGTAACTGAGTCACACCCTCAGTACTTTTTTTTTCTTTTCTTTTTATTTGTAGGGTTTGTTCTTGCACATGGGAAATAAAATAGAATTGAGATCATCTGTTACTTAATGCAGTTTCCTGTGTTGTAGCCACAAGAGCATCCTTCCTCTCTATGTACATCATCTGCAAGTAGAAAAAGAAAACTCAAAATATTTATGAATTCAGTGCTTGCATCATTGGCAAATACCAGGAATTTAATGTGGTTTTGTTTTCCAGAAAACATCTGTCTACCTCAGGTCACCATCAGAGGTTGTGTTAGGGATACCTTCACTGGTGACTCTTCTGATAGAGCTGTTGAGTAGAATGAGAGGAGGCACATTAAGGAATGAGTGAGAAATCAGAGTGGGCCTTAAGGTGGGTGTTCTTGGTGTGTTACCATTGGTCAGGTACCAGGCTTTGCTCTAAGTCTTTGCTCTCAGCATTCTTTGGGTGAGCATAAATCTCTTCAAGCTCAAACACAAATTGTGTCTGTATTTGCAGTGTAGCAGTGTGTGCTTCTGCTCCGTGGCAGCACTGCTGATGAAGCTTGCTTGTCTGCACTGGGCTCTGTTCAACATACAAGAACCAAGTGATGCTCCAGGGGTAGCACTTGGTGTGGCCTGTGAAGCAAGCAGAAGCAGCACATAGTACAAACCCCCTCCTCATCTTTATGAATGACCCCAGGTATATTTACAAAGAGTGCAGCACGTGACACACCATCTAGGGGATGGGTGTTCAGCTGTACATCGTGATGAGCCTCACCGTAACCATTTCAATCAGGATCCAGTAAATTGTGTTCCGTGTTGTTGCAGCCTGAAATGAAGGGGGATGTGAGAAAGGAGTTTCAGCCTGTCTTTTGAAAGCTTTACAAAGCTAGCCTCTCCATCAGCCTGTTTCCAAATGGAGTCAGCAAAAGGTGGTGCAAGAAGAATGTGACTCATTGGTCAGAGTTAAGACGTGCTTAACAGTTGCTGCAGTTAGACTCTGGGGTTTATGTTGTACCCAATCTGACATAACTGGCCTCTGTAATAAGGGACAGTCTGGTCCTCCCATCGCCACAGGTAGATCCAAACCCTACTTGGATGTAGCCCAGATTTGGGTGCCTGCAAAAGGACAGTGCTGTTCTTCCCCTTGTCCTTTGTGCCTCTCCATTTTGTGTTACTCCTCTTTCACTGAGTTTAGCAGTTGTGCAGTTGGTTCAAACCAGCTTGCTGGTTTTGTCAAAGGATGGTCTCCTTTTTACAGGAGCATGGGGCTGATAGCTTAGTTTTGTCAGGCTGTTGAGTTCACCTGTCCTGCTCATGGCTGTGTTATTGGGAAAACTGTAGGAGCGTGTGGCCAGGACTGGAGGGATCAGCAAAGTGAGAGGGAGGAACCTCTCTCTCTAAGAAGTGGTTCATAGACCTGCATTGGCACTCCTTGAAACAGAAGTTGGCAGCAAAGTCTATCCTTTCTGTGTAAGGGCCTAGTGCACAGGGCCCATCCCCATAAGGAAACTTCAATGTTAAATAATATTTCAAAAGTGGAAATGAGGTCATTCTTCTTATGGCTTATTTGTGGTTCTGCTCTGGTTACTATTTATGGGAAATAACTGGTTGTATCCAACTTGTCAAACAATTCAGATTGCTTCCTGAAGGACTTCTTTACTTGCCACTCCACTAGTCTCCATCTTTACACATTGTTTGCACTAAACTGGCGTTTCCATTCCAGTTTCCTGCAGGTAACTCCACTTGTCTTTGTCTCCACTTGTCAGATAAAGAAATGGAGGCCAACCACACTTGGCTTCCTTGCAGGGCAGTCAAGACTTACACCCTGACATGGATGAGTGCCATTCTGGTGGCCCTGCGCAGTGCCATTCTGCAGGAACACGAGTCCTGCTTTTCCTTCTGCTTTCCTGTGAAGCCCACACTTTTGTATGAGGTGACCTGTGTTTGTGAAGTCTTCCTCCTTTTCTCCATCAGGAATGTGCTCGCCCTCAGGACATGCTGCAAGAATGCTCTGTTTCGAAGGTGTTCTTGGTGGGGAAGGTTTGCTCCTAGAGGTGTTGTCCTCTTGTTCTCTTATTCTTGCCATAATAAATTTCATCTTGAAAGCATGTCAAACTGGGCTCTTTAAGATTTTTATTTTTTCTGAAATCTGGAAATTTGCCCATTCTTGCATGTTTAACTGCAGCACAGCACCAATGTACAGCCTTAGTATCTTACTGAAACTTCAGCAGATATCCTCTCTTCCTTTTTCCTCTCACTTTTTCTTGCAACGGGATAACGCCGGAGCTTTCACCCACACCCTGCTTTTGCCTCTCTTCTCCTTTAAGTAGGAAACCAGATAATAGAGTCAAATCTCTGAGATTAATTTAAAGGAAAACACCACCCATTGAGTGAGCTTTCCCAGGCCAATACTGGAGATTGACCTTCCACAGAGAACTACTGTCGATAACAAATCTCCTCATCATCTTTCACCTAAGTGCAAATCTTCTATTTCCTTTTCCTTTTTGCCTTTCCCTTATCTCCCTAGAAGGGTGGATATGTGATTGTGTAGGAGGGATCATGTTGTATATACACATATCCATAACAAAGCACTCCTGGTTTCAGCCCCAGAGGAGATGAGCAGTTGGGACATTAAGCAATAGGCTGCAGGAAGACTCTCAGGAAGGCAAGGCTCTGTGGGTCTGCCACCCAAACAGCTGGTTTGCTCTGTGCCTAAACCTCTAAATCTCAAAGGGATAAGCCCCAGCTCCAGTGTATTTTTGTTCTCAAAGTAGATTGATGTAGTAACACATATGTCCTCCCAAGTGACAGAAACATTGGAATGCAAAACCACAGTTGTATTGACTGTTCTCCCCTAAAGCAGCCTGATAATAAGGCAGAATGAGAATGCTTTCTCATTTCAGTTGTCCTTGTTATCACTGTAGAGATCAGATGATGCCGTTATGGTTCCTTCATGAAATAATATTTCTTTCTCCACCTCTGGTACTGATGGCCAGAGCTCCCAATGGTTGGTGCTAAGAGTATGGTGCAGCTCCATTCCCATCACCCCAAATCTGATTCCCAGCTTCAGGCAGTAGGAAGATGGTACCATGTACTGCTCTCTTACATCAAAAGACCACACGTGTCTTTTTGTCTCTGTGTATCCTGGGCCTCATCAAGGTAGTGTGTTTTATGTGCCAACAGCTGTCTCCTCCAAAATTCATAGTTAAAGAAATTAACTGTTGTAGTGGCATTTGAATGGGCAAACATCTGTTCTCCAGTGTTACATATACTACTAACAAGATGCACCACCTGAATTTGCAGCTTTTTAAGGCCAGCGGGATCTGTTGTGCTCATGAACCTTGACTAGAGGCATTGCACAGGCCGTCGCTGGTCATTGGTGTTCTGCATCTCATTTAGCAGTCGGCTCCTTTGCTGGCACAGACTTATCACATGTAATTACTGTACTTAATTTGATTGATGTGATCCAAAATGAGCCTAGCAAGAGTCAGGGATTCAAACATTCATTTGTAAAAAGGCAAATGAACTTGTTGCTCTCTTCTTCTCCAGCATTCTCCAATGCAAAAGTCCCTTCTAGGGGGAATCCCCCTTCAGCTTCCCTAGGCTTCTTTGGAAGTAAACAGCTTTACAGCATCCCTAAAATTTGAGATTTTCTTGGATCAAAGCTGAAAATATATTACAATTTCAAGGAAACGTTAGGGGGATGCCACGTTAAAAGCTCTTCATCTTATTCTTTACTTCTGTCTCTTAACCATGAAAGAGCCAGATGTAGGGAAATCCAGTGTGACTGAATTTTACTTTTAGACATTTGTACATGTTTTGGAGTTAGACCTGAGTATAGTTTTATTCAGAAAACCAGTACCTGAGGAGGAAGCAGATTTTTAGTCGTTTACCTTGCTTTGTTCGCAATTATTTCATGATCCAAAACGTTGCACTGAACTATTTAGCATGGGCTTTTCTATGCCAGTTAATTGAGCAGATCTTAAACCAGTGCTTTCTTGAATATGCCTGGGTACTAGTGCCTGCTAAAAGTTGAGAAAATGCTGAAGAGTGCAGGAATGCAATTACTTCAGTAGATAGAAGAGCTTCCTGTTTTTAGACACTCCTAAGAGGACAAAGATTTGCAGCACTGTGAAACTCAGGGCAAGCCAGGAGAAAGGAGAGATACAAGTAAGCCAAAGCAAGCGATGAAATGCTGTTTCGCCGCACAGCATTGTTGGCTTTTCTGCACACTACTGATTATCTCTTGTTGCCAGGAAATTAAAACACATCAGTTCAGATGCCATGGTCTACCCTGGAAAGAGAGGGATGGCTCCATGGGACTGCAAGTCTAGGTCTCTCATTGTGTCATGTGCTTCATTTAGTCCCCCAAGGTGCCATCCTTAGCAGATGTCCCGTTTGGAGGAGTCTTTGGAAGACAGAGCAGATCGTGGATACCTCAGCACCTCTGTTCCGTTCTTATTCCTAGCTCTAGCCCTTTGTCCTTGCTGATGGAGCCAAGGTGCAACCTCTTTATTTTCTCCTCACTCTCCACATGGGGTTAATGGGGTGGGGTAGGGGAGTCCTATCTTGCAGCCACACACACGCACAGTCAAGTGCCTCAGCTTGAGTGGGTACTGCTAAAACCTGAATGATTGGATTGTCTTAAAAAAGACCCTTCTGTAAAGAAAATAAATGAGGTTATTTGAAAGGACTGAGCTCCTGAAGATTTTGGTATGTCATTGCAAGTCATTCAATGCTAAGTGAATGTTCTGAGAACAGGATGTCTCAAAATGTGCTCTTAACTTTGGGACAGAGCTATTGATAGTTGAGCATAAAGAATGTAACTGAGGCAAGTGGAGCTGAGGTGGAATTGACCTTATTAGAGGGGTTTGTGTTTCTAAACTTTAGGTGACCAGTCTCCCATTGTTAGTAAAAGCAAAGGTTATGATGTTTGGATTAAAAGTCTCTTTGCTACTTGAAGTGGACAAAAGATTAACTCTGAAAGGAAGAAAACAGACTGCATCTATTTTATACAGGTGTAGGTATACATAGCTTGTATGTACCCACCCCCTTGCACGTATACTTTTGTTTATGCACGGTTCTACCCAAGCGGTGCCTTTTCCCGTCAGGGAAATGAGCTTGCCTTTGCCAGCCGTCCCTGCTGCCCGTTGAGAGTAGCAGAGCGCTGGATCACGGCCACTGCTCATGGGAGACTTCTGCTGCTCGGCTCCCTTGAATAGCAGGAAATCCTGAAGTGCAGCACAACTCCAATATTCCATTTTTATTCCATATTAGGAAATATTTCCTTATCATTACTGCGGGTGTGTTGGAATGATTTGTGAGATTAATTTCGGTGAGCCAAATTAAAAGACGAGGCCCTGTCGCTTAGTGCTGGCTTTCGGACAACCTCTGTGGGAAGGAGCGGACGGGCTCAGCCTGGGCCCGGGGTGGTCCTTTTCGATCAGTGCAGGTAAGACCAGCCTCACCAAAACTATTTTAAAAGAAATCATTTTAGCCTGGTGTGGTTCCTCAATCTGGGTTACACAGCTTCCTGTGCTGGCACAAAGCGTCGAGTGGCAGCGGGAGAGAAACAAGCAGATGGTTTGATGGAAAGTGGGACGGCTTCTTTCAGAAGCAGTGTGCATACACAGCCGTGGCTTTTGCTGGGGGGGGGGGGGGGGTGCGTTGTTGGTGTTATTTGGAAGGCTTTGGTTTCGGGGTGTTGGGTTTTTTTTTGCCTAGTTTATTCAGAGCCCTTCATCTACATTTTTAAGGTATGTATAGGTTTAGGAGTCTACCCCAAGGTAGGAAAGTAACTCTCTCCATTCTGAAAGCATCGTATGTAGGGTGCATTGGGTAAAAAGCCCTTCTGGGTTTTAAGGGGCATGTTGGAGTCAGCCACTAACACCCCCAAGTTGCTCTTTGGTCCTCCCTGTCCCCTGGGTTCCCCGGTGTCATCGGTCCCAGAAGTGCAGCAGCCTCTGAGGCTGCAGCAATCCATGCAGTGCTTCCATCCTCAAGTCCTGCGTGTCTGTGAAGGTCTCGAGGTTTTCTCATGGTCGTGAGGGTCGGGCACTGGGAGTGTCTGCTCTTTTTGGTTTATGAGCTGGGGCTGGGCAAGTCATGGAGCGTTTTCTGCTTTTAGCTGTGACTATAACGGGCAACTCACCCAGACGCTCCATAGGGAAAGCACGAATGACTTAAAATGGCTAAAACATTTGAACATCTTTTGCTTTTAAATAGCAAAGCCTGTTCAGACAGGGCTAATTTTACTTGGTTTCTCAGTGCTACTTTAAATAGACCAAATATAATCCATTCTGTAACTTTAAAGTAGGAAAACTTACTAGAACATAATGCACATTGGGGAACGAATAACAACCTGAAGGAAATGAAGTATATAAATGAGGTAAATGAAATGCTAAAGTGTCAGTGACAGCTTGTTGCAGTCTAGTTATTTCGTTTTTCCCTTCTCAGATGGGGACTGTTGTAAAAACTGGAGGGTGTCAGGAAGATGTGGTCTCAGCAGTAATGTCAAAGAAGAAGAATAATCTGTGCATGAAGTGTCTGGCTGGTGGTATGTGGCAGGGAACGTTGCTTCCTTCAGGCAGCATATTAAATAAAACAGGGGCTTGTGAGTGGTGGTGCTGCTGAAAACATGAATTACGTAGGAAGATAATATTTATTTTACTTTCTGAAATGTACCCCAGATCAGTGCTTGGCACGCTTGCTGATCTGATAACCGTGAGCTTCAGTAACAGCAGTAGCACACCTAGCATCATCGCCCAGATGCCAAGAACAGGAATAGTAGGTCAGAGCCTGTTGAGCTGAAGGGGTTTGTTCATCAGCGTATGTGAACTTTGGACAAAGTTCCCTTCTGAATGTGGAAATCTGTATTTAATAACCATGCAGGTGTTAACATCAGGCTCCGAGAGCTGAACAATATTGACCTATAATTGACATAGATTGGAGCAGCAGGTTTTCTTGTCTGCTTGCTGATCAGAGATTTCAGGATCCCATGGGGTTTGTTTGTTTCTGGAGGTTTCTCAAAACCTTTGGAAACAGATTTTAAAGTGGGCTTTAGTAAAAGAAGGCAGGGAATCTCTCCAGGAGGAGGTTTGGTATGAGTAATTGGACGGTGAAAATATGCATAGTGGAGTTGGCAAACTTGTGCTAGCAGGAACTGTAGTGGCACAGAAAGTCAGTTTCCCTCTGGGCATTCTACAGCATGACCACTTTCTCCTTCTGTTTCATCATCAGAGGTGTCAGCTCTAGTACAGCATTTTTATCTTTGCCTTCTGTTTGCATGTCAACTCATACCACGTATGGCTGGACGTTTCAGAAGTTGTCCAGGGTGCCTGGGCGGCTGCTGCTCCAGCTGCTGCTCCTCCCCTGGCTCCTGCTGGTATGTCACACCACCTCATCCTGCTCAGCCTTTGATTGCTTGTTCCATTTATCTGTCCCTGCCCACTGCCTTTTGGTGTGAATCATGCTGTTACTTGTGTACGGTGGGTTGGTGTGGGGTTTGGGGTTTTTTTTTATAAGTATATATATAATCTCTTGTTTCTCTTTAAGAGAAGCCAAACAGTTTGGAGACAGCAGGGCTGGCATTCATACTTGAAGCCTGGCTGTATCCACCCTGCTTTCCTAGATAGCAATTCATTTTTAAACATAATCCTTGTCGGTGGTGGGTTTTAATGCCTGGCTTTGAGAGTTGCTTTGCTGTGTTGTCTGTAAGGAGCCAAGCGGGGTTTTCCTAAGTCCGCTCCAGCTCCTCACGCAGAAGAGCTCCAGCACTGCGCGCCGGGGGGATAGCTGGCGTTTCTGAAGGTACTCGCTTTATCCAGCTGGGTGTGTTTTCTTTGGAGCAGCTCTGGCACTCAAAGCCTTCCTCTCCTTTCCCTTTCACCTCCTAATTCTTGAGAGAAATGGCATTTGTGTACTTCATTTCAGGAGCAAGTTGAGGGACGAATGTGTCACGCTGAGAACTCTGAAAGGTGGAAATAGGTTTCAGTATCTGCCTTATTGGAAGGTTTTCATTCAAAAGCCAAATTCCCTTGGAATGTAAATGGGAACTTTATATATTTTGCAGTTTATCCTTTTTACTACAATAATGATCTGCCTTTCTAATTGCTGGGCTTCAGGGGTGTGCTTGGGTGTATAAATGAAAATTATCATCAGCCTTTCTGGGAAGCGATGTAGCTGTTTCAGGAGGAAGGATTGGTGTTCCCTGTCTCGCTCTACATACCTTTATGGTTTGAATCTGAATTGGAGACCCAGCATCATGACCTAAGTAGCATTGTTCTGTTACATGGAAAATGTGGTTTTCTCTCTGAGGGACATGGTGTTTGCTCCCTTACTTAGATGTGCACCAAGTAATGTCTACTGTAGATTTATTCTAGGCCTGCTGCGTAATTATACTCGCCTGCATGGTTTCAAAAATAGGAGTATTTCCATGTGTGACTTAAGTCCAGTTAATTTGGTAGTATAGATACAGCTTTATTAGATAGTCAGAACCAAGCTGTGTGACATAACATAGATGTGCAGAAGACTTGCCCGTAAAGAGACTGGCACCTTCAGACCAGTCGGGTTACCCAGCCACCGCTGTCCAACTGGAACAGACTTGCTCTCACACAGATTGCCAGTGAAAGAGCAAGAAAGAAATGATCAAATAGATTGCTGTAGTTTCCTGAGAAACACGAAACCCTCTGATAAGGAAGGTAGTTGGAAAGTCTGGTTTCAGTTTGCACTGCTTGTGGCGTGCTGTTACGTATTTATATTCTCTCTGAAGTTGGAAATCATGAAAAAAGTAAATGTGAAAGGTTGGAAGAGTATTTTAGAAGGATCTGAAATGATAATCACAATGAACCAACCTGCTTTGAGGGGGTGTGCATTGTTTTTTTGAGGGCTTGTTGGGCTTTTTCTTTGCCTATTGAAGTATTTGAATTTTTGTCATCACTACAGGTCATTAATGTGAAGTGTTCTGATTATGGTCTCTATTCCACATTCCTCTCCTGTTGCTCCATTTTACATGCTGGAAAGTGTGCTGTGGGGGCAATAAAGTGAATTTCTTGAGATGTGGTAGCACATCTGTGTCAAGATCCTGTTTCATCCCTCATTATCCTTTTCTCCTTAAAGTATAGAGCTACCTGGATATGTAGAAATAGGCTCCAAAATTAATGAGGGTGTCAAACCTCCATCCTTCCCTCCTGCTGAGAGACATCTCTGTGCTCTCCCTCACCTTCACGCATCCTGGATGCCTCAAGCTGGAGCTGTGAAGGCTGGAGAGGATGTGTGAGGGGCTTGAGTGCTGTGTTCTCATCCCTTGCTAGTTAGAAATTCATCCCACAAAGTGTCCAATGTTTCTTCCAGGAGAGAACTGTTCGGGTGCCTTGATTTCTTCTATCCCCCCACTTCTAAGGAGCTGTAGCAGGTAGAGTTGGATGCCTTGGTGATTTTGCTCTTATTAACTGGAGTCTTAATCATATAGTGTGCCAT
Source organism: Porphyrio hochstetteri (assembly GCA_020800305.1). Lineage (NCBI taxonomy): Eukaryota > Metazoa > Chordata > Aves > Gruiformes > Rallidae > Porphyrio > Porphyrio hochstetteri. The sequence goes on along the minus strand of CM036905.1, from coordinate 76,801,094 downwards.
GAAAACGTTACTGACAGACTGTGGGAACTACCTGCCAAGAAGTCCCTCAAAGAGGATGTGAGTTTTGAGTTACCAGTTGTGTAGCAGAAGCTGGGTGTGGGGTTTTCAGTGGTGGAAACTCATTTGACTTACAGCTGTTGAGATAGATGGGAGCACAGATTGAAGTTGAAGCAAACACTGCTTGGTCTTTCTCTGCTTCCCAGTCAGGAAAGATCTGGGAGTAAATAGATTGAACATATGCTCTGACCAGGCAGCATTTTTCTACCGTAATGGAGAGGTCCCTTCCAATGGGGATATTCTGGTTTATGGTAGGTCAGGAGAGACTTGCTTAGAGGAGATTCTTGAAGACCTCAGTTTGTTAGCATTGAGCCTACTGTCCCCTTTCTGCTGCCATATCCTGCTCTCCCTTGTCCTTCAGGAACATCCTTCAGCTCCTCCGTGCTATGCTGCTGTGCCACCAGCCTCTGGGGGCAAGATTTTTCCCTGGTTGCCCCCATCTGTAGCTCCTCGTTTCTGTGCCATAGGTGCTTGCTGCTGAGCTGAGCAGGCATCAAGAGAAAGGCTCATACCATGAGTTCAGGCGACCATCCAGGAGGCGCAGGGTCGATTTCTGGGCCAAGCAGCACATACGGTGTCTCTGCTTCTGGCAGCTCCAAGACGCTGTCCTGCCGGCTGCCTGCTGCTCAGTGTCTCCTGTTGATTAGATCCGTTTGATGTCTCTCTCATGGGCAGTGGTGTATCATTTTTTCCTCAAGTAACAGGCCCTTTGGAAAGAAAAGTCTTTGGTCCTCATCTGCCAGAGGATTTTTGGCCAAATGTGGCTGGCTGGTTTAATATGACCTTCTTCGTGGTCCAGGGAGCTTAATTCAAGGTCGGTGATGCAGCAGCAGTAGAATGGTTCCATTATGCAAATGACATGAATTTGGGTGAATTAATGGATTTTTTGAGGGCATTTCCAAGAACGATGGGTGGCACCTTTTCAAAACATTCCCGTTAATGTGGTGAGGTCAGTACAAGCAGTGTGGACTCAATAAAAGGCTCCATTTTGAAGCTTCTCCCTTCCCACCCTCATCCCCTGTGGCATCATTTGTTTACAAAGGTCAGGCTTAAGGACTTGACTCGGTTACTCCCAAGTGAATAATTTGTTTGGGATGTTGATCTGCGCTTTTGTTGGGGGTTCGTTAGTGGAAGCAGAGAGGTGGGAGGAAGAGTGAAGAGGTTTCCTTGGCTGTGAGTTGATGTAGGATTTTGCGGGGTGCCTTGTGTCTCCTGCCAGGTCTGTCCTCTTTTCCACTTACTTTGGGGAACCTGGAGAGCTTAGGGCACTTCTCAGTTTTATAGAGGTGTTGGGTTTTGGGGGTTTCTCTTTCCCCATGATGCCAGAGGTAACTGGGGATACCAACTGCAAACTGAGCAAATGTAAACTCCATCTCAAGGAAACGTCATGGTCCGGAGGCAGGGCTGGTGGGGTGTGTTTGGGATTCATGGGGTGCTGGAAACAAATGCTTGCGCCGTGGTACAGTGGTGAAGCCAGTATGAGTGTCTTCTCTGGGAAACAGCTTTCTCAGAGCTGGCTAGTTTATGGGTTGAATTCTTGTCTGTATTTTCCTACCGTAGCACCATGGCGAGGGTCAGCCCCGCTATTTATAGCATGGTGTGCTAGTGCCAGAATTGTTATCGCCTTTTTACAGGCTTAATAAAGTCAAGTGACTTAGATTTGCTGTTTGGTAACGTCTGCATTTGCAAGTACAGGAGCACAGGGAAAACAAATCAGCAGGAAATAAAGATTGGGGTGTTACTTTATCCTACCAGGAATACAAGACGTGCAGAGGCCAATATATCCTGTTGCTTGCCAGCACAGAAGTGTGCTCATTATACCTTAAGTAAAGGTTAATCCGTTTCAAGCCTGGGTTAATGCTGCACTATCCTGAAACTAAAAATGCTCGGAAGGCGGGTTTTTACTCCGTTAGGTCATTTCTGGAAATAACTTACTTAATCACAGATGCCAGTGTGTGGTCAGCAGTTGCTCTGTTTGATTTGGGTGTGTCAGCATGGTGTCTTTTTGGCTTTCAGATACCTGTTTCACATTTTTCTCTTCCCATCTACCAAGGGAGAAAGAGTATAATACTGTGTAATAGACTCAGTAAGGGAGAGCAAGGAATGGTTCTCCCAACTTTTGGACAATGTGTCCTGTGGGGTACGTGTTTTTGTGTGAAGAGTAAACCCCTTAATTTTTAGTGAAGGTTATTAATAGTCGAGAGCTCTCATCTTTCTTTAGTAGAAGACTGAAGGGGGTAAGAGACTGATTTAACAAATAGCAATACATCATCATAAAGCAGCTGTAGCGCCGGTCAAACCTCTTTGTGTATGTATAAAGATACACGTTTCTATTCTCAGAACTCTGGCGTCTTGTGCGCTCCAGAATACACAGCTAAAATAATATCCCCATAATGCTATAAAACGCCTTTATTTGGGACACAGCAGCTGCGTTTCTGGCAACAAATCTCTTATTGTCACAGCAAATCCAATTAAAAATCGACAAGATGAAATGCCATCCTCACAGAGGGTAGCAGGCAAATCCAAAACAAAAACCCCAGAGCAGAATTCAGCCATCTCCCTGCCTGATGTGTGCAGGGCAAGTTTTCTTCTGTATGACTTTTCATCTGTTCACCTGCAAATGTATTAGAATCTGCTGGAAAATTGTAAACCTAATTGGGATTTTTCTGCCTCAAAATCCCCTGTTGAAATAGAAGGATTATGCAAATAATCAAAAGGATGCATGTGCACTTCTGTGCAGTTTTCCAAACCCAACCCCAAAACAGCCTGAGCAAACGAGCTGAGTTGTTGCTATTTGAGGCTCCCCACCACGAGGCCCTCCTGAAGTGCCTCTACTCGCTTTTAGGTAGGGCATGAGTCCTAGGACAAAGCGGGATTTTTGGCTTTTTTTCTTTTTAATCTCCCCTGGCTTCCCTAGACCATGTGTAAGGGACTTGGGACTGCCCTAAGATATCTTTTCCCAGCATTAACAGCGTTGTTCTGGTACATCCGAGTTCTTTGGGTTCCAGATGAAAGCTACTCAAAAGAGCAGCCTTTCTTCTTTCCTCTTTCTTCACAATTTTTTTAAGGGCTTGATAACCACGTGCCCTGACCTATAAGTACTTTACCTACATGGGTAATGTATTTCCAGCTGCATAAAATGATTTTTCCCCTCCCTGCCCCCCACCCCAGATTTGAGAATCCAAACACAGGGAGCTCTGGAATAATTAGCCACTCCAGAAAACTCCTGTTTCAGTTGTGGCACGGCACAGAGGTGGTCAGAAAGGAAACAAAGGGAAAGACTAGTTGTCTGATGGCCTTGTGGTAGAAAAGGGTTTTCTATTCTTGGTGGTTGGCTGTTGTTTTTGGAAAAAAACCAAAACCCAAGCAAACAGCAACAGAAGTTTTCCGTTTGAAATACAGCAATTCCACTATTTCATTGTCATGTGCTGATTTCTAGTATCTAGCAGCTTTAAAATTCAAAGGTATTTGAAGGCTACCTTCTATCCTTGAAGTAGGTTGTCTTCTGGATGTGATTTAGGGGTCTTGTCCATTTACTTTTTCATTTCAGCCTCTCTTTTTAGCAGCACCTAGAATTTCTGGAGTCTGAAACTGTCCTAAGAATTGTGATATACTCCTCTGAGGCAGCTGCCTGGTCCTCCTCTTGCTTCCTCCTTCTCCTTCCCACTCTCTGCCGCCTCTTCCCTCCCCTAGGCTGGGCTCGAGTGCACCGGAGGAACGTTTGCCTCATTTGTGGACAAGTGCTGCTGGGTGAGCTGCCCATCGCCTGCATCATTCTGAGCTATGATTCACCCTTTGTTTTGCCAACATGTTGTTGGTTGGGTTTGTGTTGAGGTTTTTTTTTTTTTGGAGAGTGTGTAGCCAGTCCTCCTGCTCTCGCAGGATAATTTTGTAAGATGGGGTTTTTTTCTGGGGTTTCTTCCTTCTGAAGAACAGCACCTTTCCTGTGAGTTCTGTGGCATCTCGGAGTTGGAGGAGTGGGAAAGAGGAGGGTACATGTTTGTAAAATTTATATAATATAAATACTTTTTTATAGATACACACGCACTTTTCTTCAAGTGAGTAATGATTTGACACACTGTGTTTCAGTACATGTTACCATGGCGATGACTGCAGGGACTACTACATCCTTTCCCATGAGTAACCACACCCGGGAGAGAGTGACGGTGGCCAAACTGACACTGGAGAACTTCTACAGCAACCTAATTATACAGCACGAAGAGAGAGAAACCAGGTACCGGCTCTGCTTCCTCTCACCCCTCTTCAGCTTTTCTGGGTTGGTTTTTGGTGGTGTTTGATCCCTGTGCATGGACCAGTCACAGAATCACAGAATAATAAGGTTGGAAAAGACCTTTAAGATCATCAAGTCCAACCATTCACATACTAAATTAAACCATATCCCTAAGTACTTCATCTACCCTTTTTTTGAACACATCCAGGGAAGGTGACTCAACCACCTCCCTGGGCAGCCTGTTCCAGGCCCTGATGACTCTTTCAGTAAAAAATTTTTTCCTAACATCCAACCTAAACCTGCCCTGGCACAACTTCATGCCATTCCCCCTTGTCCTATCACCTGTCACCTGGCTGAAGAGACCATCACCTATCTCTCTATAACCTCCCTTCAGGTAATTGTAGGTGGTGATAAGGTCTCCTCTCAGCCTCCTCTTCTCCAGGCTAAACAGCCCCAGCTCCCTCAGCCGCTCCTCATAGGATTTGCCCTCCAGCCCCTTCACCAGCCTGGTTGCCCTTCTCTGGACTCGCTCCAGGACCTCCATGTCCTTCTTGTGGTGAGGAGCCCAGAACTGGACACAGCACTTGAGGTGCGGCCTCACCAATGCCGAGTACAGGGGCACAATCACCTCCCTAGACCTACTGGCCACACTGTTTTTGATACAAGCCAAGATGCCATTGGCCTTCTTGGCCACCTGAGCACACTGCTGACTCATATTCAGCCTGCAGTCAACCAACACCCCCAGGTCCTTCTCTGCCTGACAGCTCTCCAGCCAGTCTCCCCCAGCCTGTAGCGCTGCATGGGGTTATTATGTCCCAAGTGCAGCACTCTACACTTGGCCTTGTTAAACTTCATCCGATTGGTCTCAGCCCATCGGTCCAGTCTGTTCAGATCCCTCTGAAGAGCCTCCCTACTCTCAGGCAGATCAACACTTCCTCCTAGTTTAGTGTCATCTGCAAACTTAGTGAGGGAGCATTCAATCCCTTCGTCGAGATCATTGATAAAGATGTTGGACAAGACTGGACCCAGGACTGAGCCCTGGGGGACGCCACTCGTGACCGGCCTCCAGCTGGATTTTGTTCCATTCACCACCACCCTCAGTCCTCGGAAGTTCTTCTGGACTTGGCAGTAAGGAGCTAATCCCCAAAGATCACAGGCTGCCTCTTGGCTGCTGCCAACATCCCCTGCTAACCTGCACCAGGCAGCCACCGAGTGACCGAGGACCTTCACTTTTGATGCTCTCATACAACTTTCCTCTCATCAGATTATTACTGTTTGGCAGAAACTGCTCCATGCAGTGGCTCATTTTGCACCACATGTGAGGTTCCCATTTCTGGGGGGGGGCATCAGCGACCTCCGCTTCCTCCTGTGCGTGCCACAGGGAATAAACTCCACAGAGGTCGATGCTGCAGAGCTGCTGATGGGTGGTTACCTGGTTTTGCGTAAGGCAGAGGCTCGTGGTGTCCGTTTGTGCTCTGCAGCATCGAGCTTGCTCCAAGACCCATCAACCCCACAGAAGGGAGTGTACAGGAGGTAGGGAACAGGACTGATAGGAGAGATGTTTGATGACAGGGTGATGGGATAAGGAAAGGGAGCAGAGAGCTGGGAGTGGCCTGGGGTGGAAATAAGGGCCAGTAAAGAGGATAGGGTTGGCAACAGAGGGGGGAAGTCTGGGAGGCTCTTGGTCGGGAAGAAGAATGTTGGCGATATCAAAATTCCTCTTGGGTGGTGTTAGCTGGTACTCCTTGTGTGGGAGTCTGCGTTGGTCATCTCCACTATAACTTCTCTCATCAATACTCAATTCTGCCTCCAGTGTGGTGAAGTGATACTTGAATTCAAGTGTCAAAGCATGAAGCATTTGATTATAATGAATGTTGTGTTTCAAATTGTCATCAGCACATTAAATTATCATTCCCCTGGTAATATGTTTTTAATTGAGGGGTTTTCAGCCAAGCAGCAGGGTTTCTCTCTTCATCATATTTAGTCATTATCCCATGTAATTGAGTTGCTTCTAGTTAGGAGAATAGGCTAACGAGGGCCTTTAATTTAGGGGATCCTGCTGTACTTTCCAAAGTGCAGAAAGACACCAGCAGCCTGGCACACAGCCTTCAAACTCTTGGTTGCTGCCAGTGGGTAACCAGCTTTCCAAAAGCTGCACCCCAACTGTTGTGAAGAAGCATCCCATGCATGAAAAAAGAAGGGTCCAGTAGACCCTCTGCTACATGCTTTCCCCCTGCCATCTGTGGGGTACTCCCAGGCTTCACTCCTCACTCAGACCCTTCCAGACTGGTCTGGTAGCAGCTGGAGGAGCTCCAGGACTGGTGAGCCCTGGCCCGGGCAGGTTGCTGGGAGGCAATGAATGATGAATTCCTGGGGTGGGGGTGTGGAGTTGTTTGGCATGAGGGTGAGGGAAGCAGGACCAGGTGTCTGTCCAGGGAGAGGTCAGCAGGGCTGGTACTGGGGGTGAAAGCTGGAGCTGGCTGAGGTGTCAGAGGTAGAGCTGAGATTGAAATGGTTAAAAAAAAAACAAACCCATGTTTATTCTGATTCATAATCCTAATTGATAAACTCAGCCTTACTTCAACAAGTATGATTATATGAAGAAATATAAGTTGTTAGAGTGAATTACATGTTCGGACCTTTAGTGTCTAATTCTGCAAATAGAATAAATATGCGCTCAAATTGCCTCATACATTTTCAAGAGCTTTGGTCACAGATGAGTAAATGGATGGAGTGGGCAGTAAGTCTTCATATTTCCATTTGAGGCAAGTTCCCTGGCATCTGGAATATGTCAAGTAAAGGTGTTGTCTTGCTGTAGTGTTATGCTTTTTATTACTTAATAAAAAATTGAAAAAGCAATCTCCTGGTTCTCTCCTTTGCAGGCAGAAGAAGCTAGAAGTGGCTATGGAAGAGGAAGGGCTCGCAGATGAGGAGGTAAATGCTACTTAAGTAACTGTTGCAGTGACTGCTTTGCTTTTGTTGTGCTACAGATGGGCATTTCAAGAGCTTACAGAAACATTAGATAGCATGATACCAAGTTTTATTTTGTAAATTAATGTTGCCCCTGTAAATAATTTGTTGGAAAAGCTGTAAATATTCTTGAGTGACACTTGGAATAGAATCATAGAAAGGTTGGGTTGGATGGGACCTTAAAGATCATAAAGTTCCAAACCACCTGCCATGGACAGGGACACCTCTCACTAGCACAGGCTGCTCAAGGCCCCATCCAGCCTGGCCTTGAGCACTGCCAGGGAGAAGGCAGCCACAGCTTCTCAGGGCAGCCTGTGCCAGGGCCTCACCATGCTTGTTGTGAAATTTTTTTTCCTAATACCCAATCTAAATCTACTCCCTTCTAATTTAAAACCATTCCCCCTCGTCCTATCACTTCATGCCCTTCTAAAAAGTCCCTTCCTAGCTTTCTTGTAGTAGGCCCCTTCAGGTACTGGAAGGCCACTATAAGATCTACCCTGAGCCTTCTCTTCTCCAGGCTGAACAAGCCCAACTTTCTCAGCCTGCCTTCATAGGAGAGATGCTCCAGTGCTCTGATCATCTTCATAGCCCTCCTCTAGACCTGTTCCAACAGTTCCATGTCCTTCTTATGTTGGGGACTCCAGAACTGGGCACAGTACTCCAGGGGGGGTCTCACAAGAGCGAAGCAGAGGGGCAGAATCGCCTCCCTGGACCTGCTAGCCATGCTCCTTTTGATGCAGCCCAGGATACGGTTGGCCGCCTGGGCTGCAAGAGTGCATTGTCAGCTCAACTTGAGCTTCTCCTCTGCCAGCACCGCTATGTCCTTCTCTGCAGGGCTGCTCTCTGTCAGTAAGGCTTTTCATGCCACCCTTAGTCCTTAGGAGACATATGGCTGCAGCAGTGTATAGTATGCTTTTCTAATCTTAAAATTATTTGCCATTCTATTTGGCAAGAAAAAAAAGGTGAGAGATGCTTGGAAGAAGCGGGTAGAAAGCAGAATGCTGAACCATGTTTCTTTCTTGATTTAAACCGTAAACTGGGCACACGCTTTCTCCATTTGGGTAAGGATGAACGGGGATCCCTGACCGGTTGGCACCTCTCAGAGCGTTGATCAATAAGTTGCTTCTCTGAGGTCCTTCACACCGTAGCTGCCTGTACTGCCTTCAGGAAAGGCAGGGAAAGCAGTAGGAACAGCGCTGTAGCCAATTCTCAGTTGCTGTGGCTGCTGTGACTCGTGGGAAGGAGGAGAAGCAACTGTGGGTGCGTAATGCCATCTTGTGGTTTTAAACGGTGCTGTCCTCCTCACACAAAATCTGGCAGGCGCCGGATGGATGGATGGATGGATCTCCTTAGCAGTTTTCTGAGATCTTCTCGGCATCTTTGGGGACACAGCTGGACATTTGTCTTCTCTTGGCACAAATCCCGTTGATGCTTTTGCAGAACAAAATACAGGACAGGATTTGGACAGATTTTTCTTTCAAATCACAGAATCACAAGGTTGGAAAAGACCTTTAAGATCATCAAGTCCAACCATTCGCATCCTAAACTAAACCATATCCCTAAGTACCTCATCTACCCTTTTTTTGAACACGTCCAGGGATGGTGACTCAACCACCTCCCTGGGCAGCCTGTTCCAGGCCCTGACAACTCTTTCAGTAAAAAATTTTTTCCTAACATCCAATCTAAACCTGCCCTGGCACAGCTTCATGCCATTCCCCCTTGTCCTATCTCCTGTCACCTGGCTGAAGAGACCATCACCTACCTCTCTATAACCTCCCTTCAGGAGAGAAAAAGCAGGAAGTGTTTGCCTTCCATAAACCGAAGGGATTTGGCTATGGATAGTTTAAGTTGGATGTCTGTGGCCTATAGGCTTCTTGTTGCCCATCACTACTCTTTACGGTGGGTCCAAGTTCCGCCTTTTATTGATTCTTCCTAGTCCCCAAAGCTCTTTCCTGAGCTGCTGACTTTGGGCTTGGATGTACTTTGAAACAATGTGATTTTTTTTTTCTTCATTATTTTTGTTACTGTGTCTTTATATTTAAGCAATTAAAAAATAAAACAGGCCTCCCCCAAATACAAGAAGCTGGGCCTGAAGCCTCTATGTAAACAACTGTGCTCCTAGATCATACTTTGAGGAATTCAGGAATTCATACATTTTCCCTCTAATCCTAATGGGAGAGAGAATACTTCACAGGAAGGGAGACTTGACTTTCCACCACCAAATGACTTACACCTTTTATGTGTTTGTGTCTCCTTAGAAAAAACTGCGCAGGTCCCAACACGCTCGCAAGGAAACTGAGTTCCTGCGACTGAAGAGGACTAGGCTTGGCTTGGATGACTTTGAATCTTTGAAAGTTATAGGAAGAGGAGCGTTTGGGGAGGTTTGTGGCACTCTTGCTTGCAGAGGTTATAAAAATCGAACTTTAAAATGAAAATTTTAATTTCAGAATACAAAGTTCTGCTCGGGGAGTTTTATTGCAGAACAGCAGTGAGAGTGTGGGAAGTCCAGTGATGGATGTGCATGGATTTCCCAAGGCCCCAGGCAGGGCCTTGAGTTTCCCACAGCAGCCCAAACTGATGTTGCCCATGTGGCCCCTGAAAGGATGGATTTGCAGCTGCACAGCCCTTCTCTGTAAACATCCTCCCTTGCCCTGTCTCACGTCACAGTTGTACCTGCTCCTGAATTTTAGCATGCACAATCTCACAGCTACCTGGAATTTACTGGGCCTTCTAACTTCTCCTAAAACAATTATCTACTTCACACTATCTGTTCATCACCAGTGTTGTATGTGGTGTAGAAATATTTCTTTTTCCATGTGTTTTTAAATGTTTAACAAATGAACTTTTCTGTGCCCAGGAATTTTAAGCCTTCCAGCAGATTCCTCACTGGGGGTCTAGTTTCTGGGGAAGGAAAGGTTGATTGTGTTGTTTTTCTTGTTACAGGTACGCCTCGTGCAGAAGAAGGACACAGGTCATATTTATGCAATGAAGATACTTAGAAAAGCAGATATGCTGGAGAAAGAGCAGGTTTGTGTTGTAGGATTCCCCTAGATTACAAACTTTAAAAAATGGCTGAAGTTCTTTGATCAGATTTTTCCACTTTGAAAGCCCCAGGAACGGTGTAACAGTGCAAAGCATCTATGCAGTGGCTACTGCAGTGCAAAAGAATAAATAGTAGTTAGGAAATAAGGTCAAATAACAGCATTTTAAAAATACATATTTACAATTTAGAATAGTAACAAAGATCCATTTTTTTTCCCTTCCTTTATTAATGCAGACTGTGTAGTATGTAATCAGTAAAACTACATTGCAAGGAAAATGATTCTTGAGGAGTAATATGGTGCCAAAGTAAGAATGGAGAGTATCTGATGTTTTCTTTTGATGGTCAGTACCAACAGATGTGATATTTTTCATGGCCTTTGTTTTGCTTTGTGGTTGGGTCTTGTTTAGCTTGGCTTTGTTTTTGTTAGTTTGGGTTGGTTTTAGCTTTCAGGTGTTAGTTAACAATTCACTGCAAAGCTCCTGGTAGGACAAGGCAAATACTCCAGCAGCACAAAGCAAAGAAATAAAGCAAAAGGGCAGATAAGAGAGGACACTTCCTTACCAGTCCAAACCTTACCCATCATTTCCTTTTGTACTGCATTTCCCTGCAATGGTGGTACTTTTTCTCCTGGTGTGGACTTTTTGTCTTCTCAAGCCCCAGCCCTGAATATAGGGAACCACAGGAGCAGCAGCGTGTTCTGCCCTGCAGCCAGGATGTGTGTGGGCCCTCTAGTTGAAGCCATGTCCCCATTTTGTAGCCTGATGTGGCAAGGAGGCTGAGCTGACACTCTCCATTTCATTTGGGATGGTAGTCTTCCTTGGAGAGCATTTATCTGCTGTAACTTAGATTGCCTGTTTTGTTTATTGGAAAGCAACATGGGATAAAAATACAAGAAAATTAATTTAGCACTTGTAGCACTGGGAGGTATCCTGGCTGGGTTTTTTTTTAAGCAAGGCTTTAATATTATGTTTTATAGCTACATTGAGAAGTATAGGGTGGAAAGAAATGTTTTCTAATGTGAATAGAGCTAGACAAATCAAAGTTAGGGTGCCTACTACAGAGAAAATCAGTAGCTCTGAGAAAAGAACGCGTCCATCTAAAAATGCTCCTGGCCAGTAGAACTGGGGAAGAGATACTGAAGATTCTTTGCTGCTTATTGGAAAGAGCCCTTGGAGCTGGAATAGTGGTAGATATTTTCTGTCCAGAAGTTGGTTTCTGGTCTATGAATGATGGATATCTTACAGCTGTCCAAAAATACTTTTCTGCACATGTGTCTCTCATTTTCCTTCAGGGTGAGGATATGTTCTAGTGAAACACACACACCACACACCCCCTCTATTATTCTTAGTTTCCAGTGAATTCATGGGATAGCAGCTCTCTGTAGAGTTTTCAAAGCCTCACTTGGGACTTGGAATCTTCTGAACAAAGTCAGATGTTCCCAAACTCGCTTGCCCAGGACCAACACCAGCAGCAGCGGTGGCCATATCGGTTCTGGGCCAGCTTCATGCACATTACTCACAGGAAGGGCTCCGCTTTCTCTTCCCTCTGTGCTCCACATCCTCTTCCCCAGACCCCCAACCTTAATTAGCCCAAGACCCTTACCATTTCTGCACTGTTTTAATTCTGGCCACTGACCTCACGGCTACCTGCCGTCATCTCTAAGGGCTGGAACTCATCCCAGCCCTTCTCACGCTTGGCCAAGGCACTTGCCGTGCAGTTCTAGTAAGGCTTGCCCCGTGCGTGCATGTAGGAGCAGTCTCCATGTACTGTCTGGCAGGGGCTCGTGCACCAGCAGCAGCGTGCACAGCGTGGGTTTGGGAACTGGGCAGTAGCTCACTGTCAGCCAGGGATTCCTCCCTTCACAGGGGTGAAGCAGTGGGGTTTGCAGGAGGTCATTAGTTCAGACGCTCTGTTGGTCTTGCTGGAGAAGACTCCCCAGGCTTGCCTCGCCACGTTTAAACTGTGACAGACATGTATAGAAGTAGCTGTTAGCTCTGTGTTTCTTTGTACAGGAGAAATCTGATCACATCTGGCAGTGATCACAGTGCATCTTGGTTCTTAAGCTCTTTCAGACCAGCTTTGGCCTTTCCCAATAATTTTGGCGGCATTTACACCTCGAGTCGCACGTTATGTTTTTATCTGAGCTTGAAGTAGGGACACTACCGTGTAAAGCTCTGTGATGGTCAGCTCTAAGGTTTTTTGAATGTTCCTATTTCATTTTATGGTATACTAAAAAAAAAAAAGGCGTTGCTCTTTTCCGTCAGCTTTGTCAGTTCTTCCCAACAAACAGCCAGCTTGATGCATTGTGTTTCTCAAGATTGCTTCTGCCAAGTCATGGGAACAGCTATTTCACAGAATCACAAGGTTGGAAAAGACCTTTAAGATCATCAAGTCCAACCGTTCCCATCCCATGCTAAACCATATCCCTAAGTACCTCATCTACCCTTTTTTTGAACACATCCAGGGAAGGTGACTCAACCACCTCCCTGTGCAGCCTGTTCCAGGCCCTGACAACTCTCAGTGACACATTTTTTCCTAACATCTAATCTGACCCTGCCCTGGCACAGCTTTGTGCCATTTCCCCTTGTCCTATCACCTGTCACCTGGCTGAAGAGACCATCTCTCTACAACCTCCCTTCAGGTAGTTGTAGGCCACGATAAGGTCTCCCCTCAGCAGCACAGAGTTGACTTCTGTGGGTTTTTGGCGGGTATTTTGTGAGGACTACATAGGATCTAGTAAAAAATTAGTTCCTTTGCTAAAGGTCATGAAAACATATTGTAGGACTAGGAATATAATACGGCATTCCTTGCTGAAATATTAAAATGGTCTTTTAAAAATAGTAATTTTTTAAACATTTTAGGTGGCCCATATCCGAGCAGAAAGAGATATTTTGGTTGAAGCGGATGGAGCCTGGGTAGTGAAAATGTTCTACAGCTTTCAGGATAAAAGAAATCTTTACCTGATCATGGAGTTTTTACCTGGAGGTAAGCTGTATGTTCTGGTGTGAGGTGATACAAGTACTTCTTCCTTAGCTTTTGTTCTCAGCTTCATAAAATCTTAAAACCAAACATGTTGTGTAATTTTAATGCTGTTTTAAATGAAGTCCCAGCCACTCCTGATTTTTAGGGGAAGGAGAAAATGTGTTAAAATAGACTTGAATTAAATAATTATTCTAATCCAGTGTTGTCCTTTTTTACTGCTGAAGCCGTTAACAGTGAAAAAAAAAAACTAAACAATAAAGCTCTTGTTTAAACAGCTGATTTGTGCAATATCTGTATTATGTGTTAAAATTCACTATATCTTCCTGGGCTATCCAATTAAGATTCCTACTTAGGATTTTCACCAGCTTTACATCCATTTTACTAAAAGAGTATGTCGGGTTTGTAGGTCCTTGCAGTGATAGTTTTATAATTAGTAGCTATAATGCCGCTTACGAGGTTAAATTTGGATTCTACTGGGGTTTCCTGTAGAATTAGGCTTGTGAATTAAATGTTCTGATTTCTGAGCTGTATGTTCTTCTTTGATTAGGCGACATGATGACCTTACTAATGAAGAAAGACACCTTATCAGAAGAGGAGACGCAGTTTTACATTTCTGAAACGGTGTTGGCCATAGATGCTATTCACCAGCTGGGCTTCATCCACAGGGATATTAAACCAGATAACCTTCTGCTGGATGCTAAGGCATGTGATATGCATGTAACCTGCCTGTGCTTTAAACATCTCGCCCTGGAGACAATGCCATTTATACTGGTGCTGATCGGTGGGAACCAGTAGTGCCACACCAGTGATTTAAACTAGCTGGGGTAAAGGTAGAAAAGGGTCAACAACATTTTCCTCGTAGAATACCAATAGAAACCAAAGTGAAACCACGCTTGGTTTTTGGTGGGAAGCATTTTAACCCTTTTAAGGCAAGCCTTAAGGAGTCCAGGTGTTCGTATTCAATACATGTTAAAAAAACTGATGCCTGAAACGTTCAGACAATGAAAAATAATCAGTTCAAGTCCTACACTTATCTCATTTGTTTTATTACCTCCTCACCAGCAGAAATGCTTTGTTAGACTGACAGCAGTGAGCCATGAAATGGCCCCAGGACACATCACGCACAAGTCTGTAGGCTGCCTACACTGGTGTCTCGGTTTTCTCAGGTCTTGGTGGTATCCAGTTCAAAACAAACCCAGGCAGAGTAGCTGCCCTCAGCTGCTGCACCAGTGTAGATATAACCACTCCCAGGAGGCAGCAACCTGTCTGAGAGAAAACAGTCTCACAGTACATTAAGATTCAGTCATTATTTGCCTACTTGTCCTGGATTAGGTGTTCCTATGCAAATCCATCATGGCCTGAGAAGGCATGTGTGGGTACTAAACTTTCTTTTCCAAGCACTACCTTTCTAAATTATCTTTTCATCTTTTTTTAATTTTTAAAATCTTTTTTTTTTTAGGGCCACGTAAAGCTGTCTGATTTTGGGCTATGCACAGGTTTAAAGAAAGCTCACAGAACCGAGTTCTACAGGAACCTTACACACAACCCACCAAGTGACTTCTGTAAGTATGAGGTGTCCTAGTTAAACATGTAAATAGTATTGAGCTGGAGCTGTGCCACGTCGTAATTCAGTTCTTGCTGGGGTAAGCAAGATTGGTGAGGCTGATTGCATTTAATTGGAAAACTGGAAATGCACGTTCCCCAGCACATGGAAGCATTTCAATTGATTTCTGCAGCGTTGATGTAGTTTTGTACGTTCCATCTGTATTTTAATGTAACTTTCACAACAGTGTCAGTGAAGTTACAAAAACCCTCTGCAAGGAGGGGTGTGGGGTTTCATGTGCCCACTTACAAAAGTCACTGACAATCTCATTAAGCTTTTCTTCAGAGTAAAGTTGCTCATCAGCATGCCTTGGTGACACATCCACATCAGTGTTTTATTCAACAAACGTAAAATTCCTCTGCAGTTCTTCTTGGATTCTTCACTTGTTGCTTAAAAATACCCATGGCCTGTACTGAGCGTGCGTTGCTGGATGCAATAAGCATTGATCTCAGATCAGTGTGTAACATGAGTTTCAGCTGCACATTGGCCAGTAGTTACTCGTGATCACTCTCCTATCTACAGTTTATAATCACGTATCAGCCTAGAGAAGAGAAGGCTGCGGGGGGACCTCATTGCAGCCTTCCAGTACATGAAGGGAGCAGAAAAACAGGATGGGGATCAACTTTTTAAAAGGGTAGACAATGGCAGGACAAGGGAGAATGGATTAAAGCTCAAGGAGGGAAGGTTTAGATTAGATATTAGGAGGAAGTTTTTTACAGAGAGAGGGGTGAGGTGCTGGAACAGGCTGCCCAGAGATGTCAGGTCCCTGGAAGTGTTCAAGGCCAGGTTGGTTAGGGCCCTGGGCAACCTTGTCAAGATTGTGCCTGGAGGTTGGTGGCCCTGCCTGTGGCAGGGGGGTTGGAACTCTATGATCCTTGGGGTCCCTTCCAACCCAGACTATTCTGTGATTCTATGATTTGTTTCTGTACTGAAGCACTCTAAAGATGGAAAGTAGTTATTTGAAAAACAGAATATCAGTCTTTTAATCCTCACAAATGCATGTATAACCTAGTTACTATTTTTTAAATTAGCATTTCAGAACATGAACTCAAAGAGAAAAGCAGAAACATGGAAGAAGAACAGGCGACAGCTGGTGAGTTTAAAAATTATGGGTTTGGGTTTTTTTAAACTATTTACACAAAATGTTAAATAAAAACTCAGCATCAGTGATATTAGTTTTTTCAAAACTGAAAGGCCCTCATCTGTTACAGATGTTGGTCTCTTCAAGCTCCCCAAAATATAAATAACTCAAAGAAGGTGGTTTAGCAATTCCGATTGTGAAATAGCTGAGAGATGAGGGTTGCTTTGTCTCTCTCTTTTCAGAGCTGTGACTGGCAAGACCCTGCTCTTCTCTGTGCCCTCATTTCCCTTAGGAGCATCTAGGCTCAGTCACCTCAGGTGTCAGCTTAGCAAAGCTGTATCTCGAGTTTCCCTCCTAGGCCGACTGTGTGTGAGCTCCCGGGCTAACTCCCGCGGTTGGGTGTCACTGGGCAATGTGTGGCTGCGTGGCTCCTCTTCAGAGAATCGTAGGGAACATCTCTTTGGCCTTCCTCTGAAGGCAGTGGGAGGGTGTTGGCACTGGAGTGCTCCAGCCTGGGTTTATCATGAAGAGTGGGCAGGTAGTAAAGGGAGCTCCGTCACTACCTGAACCGAAGGGAAAGTGTCAGCCCTGCTCATGGTTTTCACCAAGTAGCAGTTGCACAACTCTCACTTTTCAGACGTTGGAACTTTATACTTTGCATGTTCTGTTTAAAAAGTGATATGCTGCAGTATTCCCAAAAAGCTTTGAAGTTGTTTTTTTCTTGTGCTGAGAGACAAGATGATTCAGGGGAATCAACTTTTCAAAAGGATAGACAATGGCAGGACAAGGGGGAATGGATTGAAGCTAAAGGAGGGAAGGTTTAGATTAGATATTAGGGGGAAGTTTTTTACAGAGAGAGTGGTGAGGTGCTGGAACAGGCTGCCCAGAGAGGTGGTGGATGCCCTGTCCCTGGAGGAGTTCAAGGCCAGGTTGGATGGGGCCCTGGGCAACCTAGTGTAGATCCAGGCCTGAGGTTGGTGGCCCTGCCTGTGGCAGGGGGGTTGGAACTCTATGATCCTTGGGGTCCCTTCCAACCCAGACCATTCTATGATTTTATGACTTCGTGAGGTTGTGCTGCAATCATACTGCCTCACAGGGGCTGTACTACACACCCTTACTCCCGCTTAGGGACTGACGTCCCTAAAAGCACTACACCTCCGGGTCAGTAAAGACTGACGTGGCAGAACTGTGTGGTGAAGCTAGATGAGTCATGAGACAGTCCAACAGAGAGAGTAAAAAGCCAAAATTTCAATTAGGAGCAAGACTGCTTGAAAAGGAGCCATATTCTTGCTTTTCCATCAGTTCAAAACTGAATGCCTTGGCTCTGTTTGATGAAATGAAGTATTTTGTTTCTGGGCAGACAAATGGAAGATTTTTTTTTTCTGGCAAAGCTGGTTTTGGTGGACATTTTGTTGTGTTTTGTTTTGTGGTTTTTACATCGGGTTTTGAGGGGGTTTTTTTTCTTCCCACCCTGCCCCATGCCAAATTTTCCATCAGTAGAGAGAAATTTCCAAACAGCTCCAGGCTCAGTCATTAGCTGGAATCACATGTAAAAGGTTAAAAGGATGAAGCCTGCGTCCAGCAAAGACTTAGTTTTGCAATAAGGATGAGGGAATACATGAAACAGATTGTGTATCACGAGTGTCACGCACAGGAATCTCCTGCTGGTTATCCCTTTTAAAAAAGAAAAAAACAACACAAAAAAATCCCCCCAAATCTGAAACAGCAACAGAACTTGTTGGGTATTTTAGTAATGCAGCTACCTGAATCAGCTCAGATGATCTTCTGATACTTAAGTGGGAATATCCTGTGATTTCATTGCATTTAGAAAGATGATTTCCATTTACTTCCAAGGTTGTCTGTGCTTACTCACGTGAAAGAATAATGTTTTTAGGATTTTAGATGATGTGAATTCTCAAATTAAGCATTCTCATCCATCCAAATAGCAAGACCCTATATGTGAACCACCAGGAAGAGGTTTTGCAAAGTGTAAAAATGTAGTGTTTATCTTTTTAAAGAGGGTTTGTTGGTTTTTTTCAGGCATATTCTACTGTTGGAACCCCAGACTATATTGCACCAGAAGTATTTATGCAGACTGGGTACAACAAGCTGTGTGACTGGTGGTCATTGGGAGTGATTATGTATGAAATGCTAATAGGTACGTTAAAGACCCCAATTTAAGAATCATTCAAAAGGCTCAAAGGTGTCAGGGTCTGATACGTCACTGAGTCTGAGCCCCTGCGTAGTGGAGAGTTTAATTCGATTCTACCTGAAGTAAGCCCAGCTTCTGGAAAACTTTTAAGTCTTTCTGCCTTTCCAAGAACACAGGAAGAGGTGCCGTGTAGTGACAGGACAGGGGTGATGGCTTTAAACCGAAAGAAGGTAGATTTAGATAAGGTATGAGGAAGAAATTCTTCCCTGTGAGGGCAGTGAGGCCCTGGCACAGGCTGCCCAGAGAAGCTGTGGCTGCCCCCTCCCTGGCAGTGTTCAAGGCCAGGCTGAATGGGGCTTTGGGCAGCCTGGGCTAGTGGAGGGTGTCTCTGCCCATGGTGGGGGGGTGGGACTGGATGAGCTTTGAGGTCCCTTCCAACCCAAACCATTTGGTAATGCTTCAGTGAGTTGTTTCAGTGAAAACCAGTTAACTCTAAAATGTTCTTGAGGTTCAGTCTCATTACTTGGAAATAACAAAATAACCTTTAATGTAGCATTACAAAAGAGAAACCCTCTGACTAGTACCTCTGCTAGATTTGGGAGCTATAGTGGCAAAAGCAGAGGCCCCAGGTCACTTTGCTCTGCTTGGAAAAGCTTGTTAAGTTTTCCATCTGTTTGTGCAGGGTATCCACCTTTCTGCTCAGAAACACCGCAAGAGACTTACAGGAAAGTTATGAACTGGAAAGAAACGTTGGTATTTCCTCCAGAGGTGCCCATTTCAGAGAAAGCAAAGGACTTAATTCTAAGGTCAGTAACAGCAGCCCACTTCTGGACATTCACTCAGGCCTAGTCAGCTGCCATTAGGTTAACTTTCCGGCCTGCGTAAAGGAAGCTTTAGACTGGTGGGACAGTTGGTTTCTTCTGTGTTGCATTCCTTGCTGAATTAATTTTTTTTTAAAGTATTTAATTTAACATGAAGGATTAAGCTGTAATGATCCTGATTTGTACCACTGTATCAGGAGAAACACAGCAGCCTTGGGGAAGGGGGTGGGAAGTAAGAGAAGATCAACGCCCACTTTCTCTCTTCTCAGAGGGAACTGCAAAATAATGGCTCACCAGCATTTAATGCACTGAACAGAAAACTATGGACATTCTGCATTTACCAAATTGACAGGTTTTAATCCACTCAGTTTGCACTGGAGTTTTTCTGAGTGGGTTTGATGTCAAGGTCAGGCAGAAAGATTCTCTCTTGTCCTGGAAGGTTTGGGAGGGTGGGGGGTGGGGGTTAGCTTTTTTTTTTTTTTAGTTATTTTTTCACCCCCCCTCCTCCCTCCCAGGATAACATTACAAACTTAGGCAATGTTGTTACAGGCAGAAAGGGGAACATACTTCATAGGCAGAGCCAAGAACTAGAATTTATTATTAACAGCAGCGTGCAGCAAACATAACAAATACAGCCAATGGTTATTCGTAACCCAGTTACGGGGACGCTGACGGTTCCATTCGTTTAATTATTGCTAATCCTCGTTAATAAGTTTATGCATAACAGTTTTAGTCCATTTTCAGTGTCTCTCTTTCTCTAGTGTTCTGCTTAACCTCTTCTGCATGTTCTTTGCTGGAGTGAGTACAGTGTGGCTGCTGAGGATTTCTTCCTCCTCAGTCTGGGCTGTGTTTGGGGCACTTTTAGATGTCCCAGGCAGTTTATCTATTGACATGTCTTGCTTGTGATATATACAATGACCGCTGGAATTTATTCATTTCTCTCCATATATGGAAGTATTTAAATAAGGGTGAAGCATTTTTTTTAGTTCTAGACAATGTATTCAAACAGGGTCAGAGCAGCAGGTTAGGCAACAAACAACTGTCCGTTGGGTACCTTGTCCATTACAGCTTGGATGAGTTAGACAACATATATTTCAACTTAAAGGAAGTTGCAGGCAAAGCTCAAGTATCTTTATATTTCTGGAAAGAGATAAAACCAAACTAAACCAAGCTCAAGTTCAGACAAAGCCTTGACAAATCCTGTGGCCTGGCCTGACTAACTGTTATTACGAGGCCCAAGGTGTATTATTAGTGTTTGGCATCAACCAACTGGCTGGGCTGCAGTAGAAATACAAGCAGGTTGGTTTAGGTTTTGGGTTTTTTTCCCAAGTGGCAAGTAAAAGAATGTTACAGGCTCTAATTTGGGACAGTTTACAGCCTAACTTGCTGTGTTATTAAATTATCTGCCGAGAACTTCACAAACTAGTGAGAAGGTGACCTTTTCTGTATGGCAGTGTCTGGATGTGGAAAGCGCCTTGCGAATCTGGATGATCGTGTGGCGAGATTATGAGTTCAGGATAACTAAATCAACAACCAGAGGCTTTGCTCATCTAGGCAAGCAGGATTTCACTTAACAAAGGCCATCTGACTTCAGAGCAACAGAAGGCCCATATCCCTGTGTTACCAAGTACTCCCCATTTCCAGGAGGTTCTCAAGTGACTCCACACTGGGCCAGGCTAAGCTTTTTGTTTGACATGAGCATTTTTTCCTGGTTTTGTAAACCCCCCTCGTTATGTCACTGTAGACACCATTTGCCATCCTCAAAGAGGCTGCAAGGACAGTGTAAAGATATAAAGCAGTCATGTCTTCACTAATGCATGCAAAAGATAGCTAGGATTTAATAAATTCCTAGGGTGAGCACTGGTATGGTCACCATCTCCTCGATGGGACACTTCAGAGTCTTTTCTAGCCAGCCAGGCATCTGTCCAGGCAGGCGTCGGTCCAGAAGAGAAGGGTCAGCCTCTGCTGCTTCCTGGAACAAGTCCCTGATGTCACGAGTTGCTGTCAGAGGGCTTCCACCTCAGGGGTTTTTTGTTGGTTTTTTCCTTTCTTTAGGGCTTTTTTCTTTCCCTCTGCCTACTTGAGCAGGTAACAGTCCCACCTTGACAGTCCCCTCTCTCTCCAGTCTCACCTTTTTCTTCTTACTTGACTATGGACTTTCTCACAGCTGCTTCTGAAAGACTGACAGTTTCTTCTAAGTCTGGGCTGAAGTTATGCAGCTGGGCCATATCAGAAATAGTCCTCAGGTCTTTGTGCCACCAGCACCTGGACCTCTCAGGAGAGGGAAGAGAGAGCACCAGGGAGAACGGGGACGTGGCATGTTTTGAATGTGCCTGGCTCATTGCAGTTCCAAAGGGTGACCTCAGAGAGTAGTCCTGTTTCATGAAGTGTACCTGTTCTTGTTAATTTGACTTTGAAACATGAGTTTTAAATGGTTGAGAACACACAGAGGAATTTCCAGTGACAGGGACTTAAGCCTCCATTCCAAACTAATCTTACAAGGCTAGAACTTGAAGCAACTTTCCACTAACCTTGAAAATGGGGATGCAACAGTTTAGGAAAAGTTCAAGTTACTGTCATCATAGCTTTTTGTTTTGGGGCTCTTAACAGTGTTCTGCTTCTCCTATTTCCCTTCTCTCCTAAACCCAACAGGCTGCTTTTATGTTACAGCAAGTGATGGAACAATTTGAAACAACCTCCTCAAGCTGCTGGTACAGGATACTGCAGCAGTTTTATTTGCTGTTGTTTCTATCTGTATTTGTTATAACATTCCCTTTATGGTTTTTTCCCCCACTTTTCCAGGTTTTGTATTGACTCAGAAAATAGAATTGGTAGTAATGGAGTAGAGGAAATAAAAAGTCATCCGTTCTTTGAAGGCGTGGACTGGGGACATATCAGGTATATATATACATATATACACACACACACACATTTTATAGAGAGAATAAAAGCCATGAAAGCAAGAATTTAATGTGCTGTGATGTCAAGAGTAATTATCTCCAATTTATCATTCATTTTGAAAGGCAGCTACTGGCAGTAGGTGGGAGACAGTGAAGGTTCTCAGGCCTTGCTGACATTCATTGATCTGGTCAGACCTTAACTGTCTTGATGCCTCAGCTTGCCTCAAGAGTGCCTGGGGTGGAAAGGAATGGTGGTAGGGTGGCTGCAGTATTCCTGATGGGTTCTCTGGTATCAGCAGAGACACCCCCCCCCACCATCTTCCACTAGTAACAGGCTCTGCAGCTATTGCTATAATTGACTTTTTTTGTAATAGGAGCAGGAGAAAAGCAAACTCTGTCCCAAAAACGCAGGGGAAATAAATGAATGAAGAGGAAAGGCAGCAGATAGGAGGAAAATACAGGGCATGTGTTTACTGCGCGCTGCAGATACTACGCCCGAGTGAACCGGTATGTCTACAGAGCGCTGGGCAGAGGCACTGATTCACCTCAGTTTCGCAGCCTCTGTGGCCAAAATCTGCTGGGCCAGGCCTGGGTAGAGGGCCTGTCCGAGGCAGCCGTACCGGTTCCAGCCTGAGCTTGTGCTGGCAGATGCTGAGCAACATCTGTGCGTACCCAAAGTAGTAACGCCTTTCGAACTGGCTCTGGTAGCCTCACAGATACCTTCATTTGAAATGATGGCAACTGTTCAGCTCTCTTTAAGGTCTGATAGTTGGCTCTTTCAGCAATACTACAGTTTTCTATGTGAAAATCCAAGGTGTGGGCAGGTCACTGTCCAGCTCCTGTACTTCTCATCTCCTCTGGTGCAGAAAGCCCCATTTCATTTATCCTCTCAGCGTGGGAGGCACTCATAAGCAGCAAGAGCAGTAACATACCTGTTCATGCCGCATTTGGCAACCTGGCAAATGGCTTCCCAGTTCCACCCAGAAATGGATGTAATTGTAATTGTGATAATTACAACTGTAATAAATTGGCAGGTGTAAATGAATGACTTTCCCACCGTGCCATGTTCTACTTTGAAAGCTTTCGTGGGACAGATCACTTAAGTGACTTCGAAAGCCACCTTAAAGCTTCTTAAAGGGCTGCCTAAGTCTTGAGCTAATAGACCAGTAACATACCAGAGCCAACTCATTTTGGATGAGAGACACTGGTGGCTGAACGTCAGGAATAAGTGCTACAGTTGAAAGGTACCTGGATGAGGTCCAGGCTGATGAGCACTGGAATTGTAAGGCAGCACATCTGAGGGCTCCAAACACAAGTAAGATCTTGCTCAGCTGGGTAGGCAGGGTTTATGAAACAGAGGTGAGATCTAAGACCAAGGTCGTCGTGATAGCTGTGTGGCAGGTAAGCGTGGAATGCTGTTTTAGTTAATGGGGAAAATTGTTTCCCCCAAGTTTGCCAAGATGATGCTAATGCTAGTTAGGAAACCAGTAAATCTCCCTGTAATGCCAGCAAACAGGTGAGTCAGATACCTCTCTGATGGACCTGGTGGAATCTTTGTGCTTTACATTAAAGGGATGTTGTAACTTTAAAAAGCTGGGTTAAGCAAAACTGGAACTTAATGTATCTTTTCCTGGTATGGGCTGTTCTGGCATTTGTTTCTGTTTGCAGGGAAAGACCAGCTGCAATCCCTATAGAAATCAAAAGTATTGATGATACTTCCAACTTCGATGAATTTCCTGAATCTGATATTTTACAGCCAGGTGAGACTGCCATTGTGAATTCCAAATTTCTATCTGTGACATGCTAGAACACTCCAGGGATGCTTTTGTTGTTGTTTCTGTTCATTTTTCTGATATCACAGAATCAGAGTCACAGAATCGTAGGGGTTGGAAGGGACCTCGAGAGATCATCGGGTCCAACCCCCCTGCCAAAGCAGCTCCCTAGCTCATATTGCACAGATAGGCATCCAGACAAGTCTTGAATATCTCCAGAGAAGGAGACTCCACCACCCCCCTGGGCAGCCTGTCCCAGGGCTCTGTCACCCTCACTGTGTAAAAGTTCTTCCGCATGTTGGTGCGGAACTTCCTGTGCTCCAGTTTACAGCCATTGCCCCTTGTCCTGTCTCCACAGACACTGAAAAGGGGTTGGCCAATTCCCCCTGCATCCCATACTTAAGATATTTATAAACATTAATTAGGTCCCCCCTCAGTCTTCTTTACTCCAGGCTGAACAGCCCCAGCTCACTCAGCCTTTCCTCATAGGGGAGATGTTCCAGGCCCTTAATCATCCTCGTAGCCCTTCTCTGGACTCTCTCCAGGAGATCCCTGTCTTTTTTATACCAGGGAGCCCAGAACTGGACACAATACTCCAGGTGGGGCCTGACCAGGGCAGAGTAGAGGGGGAGGATCACCTCCTGCGACCTGCTGGCCACACTCTTCCTGATGCATCCCAGGATCCCATTGGCCCTCTCAGCCACCAGGGCACACTGCTGGCTCATAGCCAACCTGTCATCAACCAGGACCCCCAGGTCCTTCTCCACAGAGCTCTTCTCCAGCAGGTCATCCCCCAGCCTGTCCTGATTCAAGCAGTTATTTCTCCCCAGGTGCAAGACTTTACACTTGCTTTTATTAAACCTCATCTGGTTTCTCCCTGCCCAGCTCTCCAGCCTGTCCAGGTCTCGCTGGATGGCAGCGCAGTGTTCCTGCGTGTCAGCCACCCCTCCCAGCTTTGTATCATCAGGTACTTGCTGAGGGTGGATGCTATTCCCTCATCAAGGTCGTCGATGAAGATATTAAACAGGACTGGACCCAACACCGAGCCCTGGGGAACACCGCTAGTCACAGGCCTCCAGTCAGATCTTGTTCCACTGATCACGACCCTCTGAGCCCGGTCCGACAGCCAGTTCTCAACCCACCTCACTGTCCTCTCATCTATCCCATGATCTCTCAGCTTTTCTATCAGGATGTCATGGGAGACAGTATCAAAAGCCTTGCTGAAGTCAAGGTAGATGACATCCACTGCTCTCCCTCCATCCACCCAGCCAGTGATGAGATCATAGAAGGCTATGAGATTGGTCGAGCACGATCTCCCCTTGGTGAATCCATGCTGACTACTCCTCATGACCTTCTTCTCTTCCAGTTGCTTGGTAATGGCATCCAGAACAAGCTGTTCCATCACCTTTCCAGGGACAGAAGTGAGGCTGACTGGCCTATAATTGTTAGGGTCCTCCTTCTTGCCCTTTTTGAAGGCTGGAGTGATATTGGCTATCCTCCAATCCTCAGGTACTTCTCCTGTTCTCTAAGAGCTGTCGAAGATGATAGCAAGCGGCTCCGCAATCACTTCCACCAGCTCCCTCAGCACACGTGGATGTATCCCATCCGGGCCCATGGATTTGTGTGCATTAATCCCTTTGAGCCGCTCCTGGACCACCCCTACCTGAACTAGAGGGAAGCTCTTCATTCCACAAACACTCCTACTTTCATCCAGGATCTGCAGGTCCCGAGGGGCCTTTGGAGTGAAGACCGAGGCAAAGAAGGCATTCAGTATTTCCACCTTCTCATCATCACCCGATACCAGGACACCCGCCTCATTCATCAAGGGACCTACATTATCCCTGATCATCCTCTTAGTATTCACTTATCTGAAAAAAACTCTTTTTATTATCCTTTATATCCCTTGCCAGTTTCATCTCCAAGCGGGCTTTAGCCTTTCTAGTCGCGTCCCTACAGGCCCTGACAACATCCCTATAATCCTCCCAGGTGCACAGACCCAGTTTCCGTAGTTCATAAACCCTCTGCTTCCCTTTGAGTTTACACATTAGCTCCCTGCTCATCCACACAGGTCTTCTGCCTCTCTTTCCTGATTTCTTACTCAAAGGGATGCACCTATCCTGTGCTTGGAAGAAGTGCTGTTTAAATGCTAGCCAGCTCTCACAGGCTCCCTTGCCTTCTAACAGCATAGCCCACGGGATAGCTCCTAAAAGGTTGTGGAAGAGATCAAAGTTAGCTCTTCCACAATTCAGGGTAGCTATCCTGCTTTTTGGCTTGCT
Organism: Porphyrio hochstetteri; assembly: GCA_020800305.1. Classification (NCBI taxonomy): domain Eukaryota; kingdom Metazoa; phylum Chordata; class Aves; order Gruiformes; family Rallidae; genus Porphyrio; species Porphyrio hochstetteri. The sequence goes on along the minus strand of CM036905.1, from coordinate 76,775,206 downwards.
TCTTCCACTCAGGATCTTGAACTGGATCATTTCGTTGTCGCTTTGTCCTAAGCTGCCCCCAACCTTCACCTCCCTCCCTGATGAGCCCATCCTTGTTAGTAAGAACAAGGTCCAGCACCCACCCTCCCCTTGTAGGTTCCTGCACCATCTGTAGCAGGAAATTGTCCTCAACATACTGCAGAAATTGTCTGGACTGCATACGACTGGCCGTATTGCTTGCCCAGCAAATATCTGGGTAGTTGAAGTCCCCCATAAGGACCAGGGCCTGGGATCTCGAGGCTACTTGTAGCTGCTCACAGAAAGCACTATCAGCCCGCTCCTCTTGATCAGGGGGCCTATAGCACACACCCACAACAGTGTCACTCATACTAGCGTGACCCTTGATTCTTACCCACAAGCACTCGACTGATGGGTCATCTTTCCCCAGGTGGAGCTCAATACATTCAAGCTGCTCTCTAACATAAAGAGCAACTCCTCCACCTCACCTCCCTAGCCTGTCTTTCCTGAAAAGCACATAGCCATCCATGACAGCGTGCCAGTCATCCAGGCTGTCCCACCACGTCTCTGTGATCGCAGTGAGATCGTGGCGCTGCGACCGCACAAAGGTCTCTAATTCTTCCTGCTTGTTTCCCATGCTGCGTGCATTTGTATAAAGGCATTTTAGTGGGGCAGCAGGTGCAGGTATCCTCAGCAGATCACAGCGAGATTTCCGACAGGGGATGGGCAGTAGTGGCTCCACTGAGGAGTCCTCAGGGCAATCCCCAGAATTTCCCCCACTATCACATGGAACAACATCCCCAAGTCCGTCACTGTGCTGCTGGCTTTTACCTTCTTCCACCGCCAACTCCCATTGTGTCTCCCAAAGCCCATGCCTAACCCCAAGAGCCATCATAATATCCCCTCCCCCCTTCCTAACTAGTTTAAAGCACGCTCAATGAGCCCTGCCATCTCCTGGGCAAGGATTCGCTTACCCCTATGGGACAGGTGAGCCCCATCAGCAGTCATCATGCCAGGAGCAGAATACACCTTCCCTTGGTCAAAAAACCCTAATCAAGGTAACGTACAGACTTGATCTAGAGACTTTCTTTCAATTATAAGTGCAAACCTATCGTCTCTCATAGCTTCTCCTTTCTTAGAACTTTGGAGATAATAAAACAAGAGCCTACAGATTTTAACAGTTAAATCTATTAGTAAAAATGGATTGGTGTATATAGCAAGCACAGAAGATGCTACAGTTTTCTACCATACAGTCTGTCTGGCCAAATTCCGGTAAGACATTATTAACCGATTGGCTTTTGATCTTTAATGACTTTTGAGTTTCATGCCAAACATAAATATCTACATATTTGTGGGCAGATGTTCAGACAGATGATTCCAATACAAGAAGGATGTGGAACTGTTGGAGAGGGTTCAGAGGAGGGCCACGAAGATGATTAGAGGGCTGGAGCACCTGCCCTACGAAGAGAGGCTGAGGGAGCTGGGCTTGTTCAGCCTGGAGAAGAGAAGGCTGTGGGGGGACCTCATTGCAGCCTTCCAGTACATGAAGGGAGCTTATAAGCAGGAGGGGATTCAACTTTTTAAAAGGATAGACAATGACAGGACAAGGGGGAATGGATTAAAACTAAAGGAAAGAAGGTTTAGATTAGATATTAGGGGGAAGTTCTTTACAGAGAGAGTGGTGAGGTGCTGGAACAGGCTGCCCAGAGAGGTGGTAGATGCCCCGTCCCTGGAAGTGTTCAAGGCCAGGTTGGATGGGGCCCTGGGCAACCTAGTGTAGATCCAGGCCTGAGGTTGGTGGCCCTGCCTGTGGCAGGGGGGGTTGGAGCTCTATGATCCTTGGGGTCCCTTCCAACTCATACCATTCTATGATTAACATTGTGATATACAAACCTGAGTGGCTCTGCAAATCACTGAAGGGGTTTTTTTTAATTGTTAATTTCTATGGGCAAGTAGTAGAAAAAGGCTTGATACACCGATGTGCCAGATTCTCCCAGCTCCAGCTGTTTCCAATTAATTATTAATGGCTTAAAGACAGACAGATATATAACAATGATTAATTGATGACAGGTAAGTACAGATGTGCTGACAACCATAAGAATTATCAAAAAGCTGTGGTGGGTTTTTTTTTTCTTGAAATGGCTTTTCTTTGAATGGGAAGGAAGGTTGTCCTTTTGATACAGAAGCAGTCAATCTCAGTGCTGAAGTGAAGGGTACATTTGTACTGGTTTCAGTATTTCCTGCCCACTGGAAATGTTCCTGTACATTTGGATACCTAAAATGCAAACTGCTTTTGGTGGGTTTTGGCATCATGGGTTGAAAATATTGTTACACAACTCCGAAAGCAGCAACCAGAGAGTTAAATACAGCAGCCCACTGTGGTGAATGTCCGTGTGCAGCACCCCAGCCCTGTGGGCCACTCGTAAAATAAGAGGAGGCTGTACAAGCCGTGCTGAGGCTGGGAGCAGGGAGGATGTCATAGGAGAGTAATACGTGTACGATGCGTGTAGATCTCTTGGGAGAACTTAGATCCCTTTCTTCTGTTCATAGTGAGGATAACATGGTACCTATACGTGTGTTTGTGCATGGAGTGTCCTAAATATTATGGGGGTTTGCAATTGGTATGTCCTGTGGGTATCTTAGAGGTTCCTGTCATGGTATGGCAACCTGTTCCTGTGTATAGACATACTAAAAAACCCAAAACCAACAGCTCAAACAAAATCACAGCCTTTTTCCACTTCAGAGACAGGCTGAAATGATAACTCAGAGCATTGGCAAACGGCAGCTGACTTGGTTAGAAACAGGACTTCTGCAAGGAATTTTTGCTTCATGGGAAATCTGAGTTTGGGGCTGTTTATGCCAGAGCTCTGTGAAAAGTCCTCTGGGCAGCAGCGCTGTTTTTAACTGGCTCGTTTTCCCTTTTGTTTCTGCATTCTAGTGCCAAACACAACGGAACCTGACTACAAATCCAAAGACTGGGTTTTCCTCAATTACACCTACAAGAGGTTTGAAGGGCTCACGCAGCGGGGCTCGATCCCTTCCTACATGAAAGCCGGGAAGTTGTGAAGCCAAACACAGACCGGCGAACGAAAGACAAACACAAACCTCAGGTAGCTGCATCACCAGACCCGCTTGGCGTTAGTTATCAATACATCGACTCTGGTGCGCATCAGTTTCACAAGGAAATTCTACAGGATTAGGATTTCTAAGACTACTACAGGAATTAGTTGGCAGTGCCAGCTGGCTTTTTTTTTTTCCCCTTTTTTGTTTTCCTTTTTTTTTTTTTAAATATTTGAATATTTTTGTTAACTTTATTATACAAAGGTACTGGAATAAAAGGAACGTACATCCCTTTAACTGCACTGCCTATATGTGTGTATAACAGTTAATTATGCCTCTCTGTACTGTGGCTTTGTTTGTACTGTAAACCATCTGATCCACCCAGGAGTAAAAACATATCATTTTATGCAGCATTGTTAATATACTGCTCACCTGGTGGGTTTTAGATACGCAGTATATATAAAAAAAACCCCATGGCCCACACAAAATTCTCTGAACAGTTGCTCCAAGGGTGTTCCAGCTCTGGTCTGCAGGTACCCCATGAGTGTTGGCAACATTGAATTACTATAAATAATAGCAGTGTCCTGTGGGCCTACTTGAACCCTGCCTGCCCTCACTTCTCCTCACTGGAGGGCTTTATCAGCTGGTCATCCCTTCTTCTCTTTCTTCCTTCTTTCACTGTGTGCAGTGGTGAGACAGTCCTTGTGATCTGTTTGGCAGTATTTCTGTTTTAAATGATAGCTGGTGGGTGCTTCTGTTTAAGATGATGATGATGCTTGTTGGCATCTTCAGAAGAAAAGAAATCTGAATAAAAATTGGGAAGATTTTTAGCAGAAGAAAAACTTTCTGATACCAAGTTCTGAAGATACGGCAGGGTTTCCAGGACTGCATTCCTGCCTCAACTTTTTACTGCTCATGAATTCAAGCAGCCTTTTCTGTCTCTGCAAAATGTATTCTAGAGAAGTGGTTGAATTCCTGCCTTTTCTATTGTATCTCCTGAAGAAGTTCCGGGCAGAGGAGATGCTGCCTTTTCTTTCCGGAATACCCCATAGCAGCCTCTGCCAAGCTAGAGGAAATGGAGTTCTCCACTCAGACTCTCCTGTGGGGTCCATCTTCTCATATCTCCATCTATCGTGGACTGTAGGATTACAAAGGATCAACTGAGGTACCAACTGCAACTAAATTGGGCAGAGCATCTAAATGGCGTTCTCCCCAGTCTGCAAGATGGTGACAAACTGACAGGTCTCCTTCCTGGAGGTCAAGGAAGCTGAAGCAGAACTCCCTCCATAAGCAGGGTATGGTTTTGCTTCTCAGCCCAGCAGCAGTTCGGGACTGAACTGCACTCCTCAAACAGTCTGCAATTACCTGGTCACTGGCGAATTTATCTGTGCCTCTGCCTGCACTAGCATATCATCTGCAGTGCTTTGAAGCTCTCGCAGCACAGCAGCGATCTTTGATGTCATTTTCTGGCTACAAAAGATTTACAGTAATGAACAATCCCCCAGTAATTGAACAAGCAGAGCCGCTGTTGTCTTCCTCCTCTGAAGGCAAGTGAAAGGCACTCTAAAACCTCTCCAAAGAACAGGATGTTTTGGCACACTATAGGAAGGGCTCCATTAGACTGGCTTTTGCAGCAAAACGGGAGTGAGTATTTATAAAGCCATCACAGAAATATTTATTGCTGTCAGGCATTGTGGCATCAGCTGTTCTGAATTATTTGTGTGCTTTAAAACCACACCGGGGTGTTCATGGGCTGCACAAAAGACCCTTTACCAGCAAGATTTCTGTGCGTCAGTGACTTACTGATGTGCACGTAGTCTTCCCTGAGCCAACAGCTACTGGGTTCCTCAAGGGCTTCAGTGATGTATTTCCTCCAATATTTTGTCTCCCTTTGAAGGTCTATTATCAGTTATTTATACTACATTTCTACAAAAAACTTTAGTCTTCAGCTCATCAGAGAGCAGTAGCTGGTGCCTGAGGGCCCATCTGGTGTTCTGTCAGAACATGGCCACGCTGAACTTTTGCCTAACTGCTGAACTTGTGGGGACAGCTCATTCATCTCCCAGTTTTTCTTCCCAGACCTTCCCCTAATTAATTCCCTGTTACTGTTGGTGGGGCAAGATTCCTCAGAAATTCTCTGATGGTGTTCTTAGCCTTGCCAATGCAGTGAAGGTTGACATGTAGCCATCCAAGGACTGCCCCAAAAAACCCGGTAACTCGCATAAATCCACCTTGATTCTTTCAGGCTTCGTTCTGCCAGTACCCTAGCAGCTTCTGAAGCTTCTCAGGAAAGGAAATTCCCTTGGTAAGGCCTTCAGTCCGTTCTAAGAAGACTGAGGTAGAAAACACCCGAGATTCAAACTTGGCCTCAAAGGACACTGCTATTCAAAAGAGAATTATTAGTTTTGATTTCCAGTCTCATTCATGGGGCACCATGTGCACCAGGAGTGGAACTCCTGTGAACAGGGCATTTCAAAAGACCACAGTAAGCTTTTCTTGTGTAAGAGAAAAAGAAGTCTTTGCTTGAACTTGCTAAGTAAGATAAGTTTCATGGAAACTGCAAGTGCTCAGTAATACTGGTGATTTTTAAAAAATTTTTTTGTTTTTTTTCCTGCGGGGCTTGGGGGAGGGAGAGATAAACACACACATAATTTAAAGCTATCTATTAAACAACTGTGTCTGTGCATACTCACTGGTTTACAAACTTGGGGAAAAAAAGCTCAACCCTTATATTTGTAACACTAAAGATAATACTCGTTTAAAATTGCAGATGAGTAATCATATCAGTGCTCACATAGGAGTTATATCCATAGGAAAACAGCCTGCAGCCTATTTAGCATAAACTTCTGTATTGTGGTAGTTGATTTTTTTTTTTAATTTTTTTTTTGAAACATAGCATTATTTTAATCAGTAAGTCAAGTTAAACAAAATATTAACTACTGCTTTTAGGATGATAATTTTTTTTTTTAAAGGTTGAAACTGTGACACTGTAACGGATTAAAGAGAACAGACGGTTAATCAACACTGGCTCTCAAAAAATGGAAGTGCAACATATCTTCTGTTTTGTTATGTCTGTCCTATTCCTTTGGATGGTTGTGTTTATTCCTTTGGCGATGTTTGTCACTGTGCCATTTATTTTTTTTCTTATTCTTGGAGTACCAAAGATCCTGAAATGGCTTGATGATTGCAACCATGTGAAAATTTATTTTCTGGAAGTATGTTTTGTTAACTTTTGTTAAAACGTGGAATTGTGTATGCAAATTGTCATCAGAGGTTTGCTGGGAAGTTAAAACCAATTCCAGCAGGGAAAACACGAGTGCGTCGATGGAAGTGGTGAGCCTGAATCCCAATTCTGGATCTGAATACCCTGGAACTGGGGAGGAAGCTTGGATTGGGAAGCGCAGCCGAGCTTTTGCACTTTGTTCCATCTCCAATCAGCGTGAGTGAGTGGCCTTAGGTACAGGACATCAGCAGAGGTTGTTTCACGTGCAAAAGGAGTTTAAAAAAAAAAAAAAGAAAAAAAAAGAAAGAAAAAAAATTGCCAGCATTCAGATATCAAATATTGTTGATACCGCGTTTGCACTGTTAAATTTGCCTTGCTGGAGAGTTATATAAGTGTTATTTTTATAGGTCAATTGTTAAAACACCTGAGCCGTTGGATACAGTATGGAATAATAGCGTCTGACGTGGGTGAATTCACCGAAGTGCAAAGGGGCTTGCTGAAAGCTCTCCACACTACGAAGATAAAAAGGGCACGAGCAGTACAAAGGGTGTTGTGTCGGCTCCCTCTGAAGAGGTGACTTTCCTCCTCGGCGACAGCAAGTAGGGAATACTGCAGTTTAGCCCGGTTATACTCTAATGCTTAGGAAGTGCTCTCACTTTTTCAATAGTATGAGCAATTACAAGCATTGTAACATACTGTACCTTGTCCTTTTAAATGTTGATATATTACAGCAGCTCGTTCTTGGAGTCGAAATGGCAACTGCTATATTTTTCCTAGACTGTTTCATTAGTTGTGGTTGGGAAAGTTACTTAGAAGCATTATAAAAATTTATATGAGGCTTTTTACAGCATTTGAAAATAAAAGTAGCATTCCTTTTGTAAAGTTGCCTTTTTTATTTAATTATTTATTCACACCAATGGGTTTGCTTACCTGCCAGAAGGGGAGACGCCTCAGGGCCTGAGGCACTCTGAGGCGTGTTTGCGTCACGCGTTCCACAGGCCGCGAAAAGCCCAGCGTGGGTGCTCTCACTCAGAGAGCAGAGGTGGCAGAAATCGCTCGACTCACACCAGCTGCAGTCACGTGAAGCTACTTCTAAAATGGTTATTGCTCTTCACAAGTGAACGATGGAGCAACTGTTTTCCAAGATCAATCTTCTTCCCAATAGGCCATAATTTATCCAAGAAAGGCTTCCACGGGCAGTTGTGTCCTCTGATTCACTGCAGAAACAATTTGGTGCTGCTGCTCCCCCCTTCCTTGCTGAGTTTAGAGCAGTGGCAGCAGTTGTCAAATACACACATTAAAAAAAAAAAAAAAAAAAAAAGAGTCAAGCAGGTGAAAATAAAGAAAGCCAGCAGCTTGTGACTGGTGTTCTGTGGGAGCCCTCCAGTGAACAACAGCCCCCCCACCACTCAAGAATTGCTGCTCTCAGCAAATGATACAATTTGAACAGAATTTTACAAATTCTGTTTAACAGGATGATGCTTTTCTTCCAGTAACTATATCTTAGAGCTACATATCATAAGGAAAGACAGGTTCAAGCTGTTTATCACATTACCCAATGCAGTATTCCTCAAAAATACAAGACTTTAATAGCAAATATAAAGGCTTTGCCTTCAGTGCGTGCAGAATTGGGGTTTTTTTAATCAACCACTTTTCAATATGATGTAGTTTAGTGTTTATAAAAGCTGCTGCAAATATCTGTTGGGCATTCTCCATTTCCTTATTCCTGTGCGTAAGCAAAACAAGTATGCTTTGGCTGATAATCTTGGTGTGGAAAGAGCTGGGAGGAGTATCCAAAACAGTCTGTCTTGCTTTTGGGAACGATGGCGATAGTGGTTCCCAGCTCTGGACGAGACAAAGATGTATCTGCAGTTCAGGCAGTGCTTAATGTACTTCTTAAGGTAATTTTATTTATCAATGTGTCCATTTTAACTCTGAGAGAGGTTCCAGAAGGGCTATCTTGTAGCTGAATTTCAAAGGTGAAAGCAGGTTTTCAATGTGGGTGCCAGCAGAGTGTAACCTGTCAGCTGTGCTGGGTTTGGCAGTGCCAGGCTCTGCTGCCCAGCACACCCTTCTGCCTAAAAAGAGTCGCTGTCTGAAAGGTACTGGATACGTTAGCTATTGGGTGGGTTCAGTGCTGGAGCAGCACCAGTTAATGGATACATACCACAATGAGCATATTCTCTGTACACTTCATGGCACAGGAACACTTCCCCAGTCGGTGTGAGGGGAAATGAATCTTCACACATGCAGAGAGTTCATCTCACCACCTCCTACTCCTCCCACCACCTCTCTCCAGGTTATTTGATAGCGTGGAGGTTACTGTTCTCTGGGGAAACAGGGCATGTAGGCTTGAACCTTCTCATGCTGAGGAAGAAAATTAGCCCAGGTTTCTCATTTCCCAATCAAGTCAATGCTCTGCTAGAACAGTTTGTTTCTGATTTGAACTGACCCTAGATGCCACATCTTGTTTCCGTACCAGCTGCTTTAATCTGTTTCTAGTGAGCCACCATCTGCTGCTGATTCTCTCTCCTCTAGGAATACGTGCTCCCTCCGCACACTGTCCCCGGGCAGCCCACCTTCGATTGGCAGCAGTTCCTTCCCTTTCAGGTATCCTTGCCCATCCTTCCCCACCCCAAAAGACAAAACCCTTGCCCTTGCCTCTATGTTTCCTACCTACAAAACTAAAACGGCGCTGAGAGGGCAGCTCATGGGCAGAGTTAAGTGCTGTGACCTTGAAGCTGTTGTGTAAAAGCGTATCCAGGGCCCCTGCTCCACATTTTGAAAGAGATGGCAGCCACAGATAGCAAGTGTTACATACACACCAAGTCTATGTAACACCTTGTTTCCTTCCAGGGATGTAGGCAGAATCTGCCCCTCAGTGTGGATGTACAGGCTGGAGAAAGAAGGTAATGGAGCTCCAAAGAGAAGCACACATCTGTGCTGAGATGTTTCCCACCACCCCCAGCCACGTCTGTGCACACGTGGCCATCCACAAAGCTTTGGGACTCGAGATGGGAGCACTGATTTGAACATACATCTCACCTGTCTGGACTTCCTCAAAAACTGCAATACCTCTTCTAGTCTTGGACACTTTATTTCCCTACACAGCCTCCTTCTGACTGTAATGTATCTATTTAATAACAGCAAATGATCAGATAAGAACTTCAGTGACCTTTTTCATCACGACGGAGTGAATCACCAGTAAACTACAGACACACATCTCAAGATTTTCAATCCAGCAGGCTGTCTTTGAGGTTCCATCCAGCTCCTGCTGACATCAGCAAAAGATCACTATCCAAAGCTCAAAGAAAGCTGTGAACAAGAACCAGGCTGTTTGTTGGTGCCAGGCTTTTATGTTTGCTTTAAATGAGACACAAAGATTTTTGTATCTACACAACTGGTTGAAAAGCAGTATGTGAAGGGGATGCTGGTGGCTTCAGATACAAAGGTGACAAACTTGCAGGGTACCTCTGCCATTAAAGGAGAAAATATATGTTTGATAAAGTTAAGCTAATGCCTTAAGGAAACTCTGCAAAAGGTACAATTAATTTAAACACATTTTTCTGAAGTAGCTTAGTAGGTGATTGTGGGATTTGACCCAGACTGGGCCCCAGTGTGGATTTTGCATATTCTAGGAAGCAGCCAGATCCGCATGGCTTCTTCAGCTGTGAAGTTCACAGGCAGCAAACAATGACTGTGATCACAGAATCACAAGGTTGGAAAAGACCTTTAAGATCAAGTCCAACCATTCCCACCCTATGCTAAACCATATCCCTAAGTACCTCATCTACCCTTTTTTTAAACACATCCAGGGATGGTGACTCAACCACCTCCCTGGGCAGCCTGTTCCAGGCCCTGACAACTCTTTCAGTGAAGAACTTTTTCCTAACATCTAATCTGAACCTGCCCTGGCACAGCTTCATGCCATTCCCCCTTGTCCTATCTCCTGTCACCTGGCTGAAGAGACCATCACCTACCTCTCTATAACCTCCCTTCAGGTAATTGTAGGTGGTGACAAGGTCTCCCCTCAGCCTCCTCTTCTCCAGACTAAACAGCCCCAGCTCCCTCAGCTGCTCCTCACAGGATTTGCCCTCCAGCCCCTTCACCAGCCTGGTTGCCCTTCTCTGGACTCGCCCCAGGACCTCCATGTCCTTCTTGTGGTAAGGAGCCCAGAACTGGACACAGCACTCAAGGTGTGGCCTCACCAATGCCGAGTACAGGGGCACAATCACCTCCCTAGACCTACTGGCCACACTATTTTGATGCATCCAACCAGCACAGTTCTGCTGAGTGATGTTAGACATACTGATGGGCCTGCTCTGTGCAACACTCATTGGGCTCCTCAGTGAATTCTAACGCCACATAGTGAATGTGGTCTATGCTTCTGTATCTACACTGTTCCTATACAAGCTGCTTAACATGAGAAAAGATCAGGAATCTGTACCTTGGATGACATGTCTTCTTCAATCCTTGGATGCCAGGTCTGCTTCAATCAAGGAGAAACCTTTCGGGCAGTGATGTAATGCGTTGTCAGAATCTGTGCAGGCAAGATAGATGAGATGACTGCAGCTTGGAGGGTCACAGACTGGTTGTGTGCAAACACAAGAGAAGGTGTTTTCTCCGTGGAGAAAGCCAACCCTCGCTGCTGGTTTTGCTCTCTTCTAGCCCTGGGAGAAAAGGCACCAGGTGGTATCTCACTGATCCTAGAGACTTGGTGGCTGCCACTTGTGCGACATGGCACATTTCAACTGCTTTTCATTTCAACAAGCCCCCTAAGCAGCTTTATTTATCCTTATGGGGAGATTTGTAACAGCAACACTGTTTTTCAGAGACATCAGACATTAGGCTCCTGTCAGATATTTAGAAAATAGTGGTTTCTGCCAGAAATGAAAAAGCTATTTAAGAACTGAAGATGATTTTGTTTTTTAAATCAAAAGTGGCATCAGCAAATTGAGACACTTTTAGGTAAGAGATTTATTAGCAAGTAAATGACTTTGTGAGTACAAACCTGACCAGCCAGGACTCCAAAATGCAGCAGGCACCTTAGAAAATGCTGATCTTTTTGACCTGTTCTAATTTTGTTGGAAAACCCCAAAGTAAATTGATCATCCTACTGGCTTCAATACTCAGGTTAGAGAGGGAGAGCAAGTAGGATTTGGAAGCTCTTCTCAAATTGGACTTGTTCCATCATGCAAGGAATTTGTCCGTGATTCACAGATCTTTCAGGCCAGGCTAAATCACTCACAATCCAGTGTGATGTGCTACATAACATAATACACACAACTTCACTTACTGTGGTGTGCCAGCAAAGCCTAGATTCTTTTGTCCTGGTTTTTTTGCTTCTTCAAAGGACTGCTGTACTAATTACTGAGTGGAAATAACTTTAAAGAGCTTACTTGGGTGGTTACAGTATGAGTATGCTATTTGTATAATTTTTGAAGCACAGGACTCTCTGATTTAGGGAAGAATTTTTGCTTTAAAATTACAGCAGATTTTACTAATGCCTAGACATGGCATTTATAGCATCACCAACAAATTCCTGGTGGTGCCCTTAAAAGTAATCCAGTGACCTTCAAGCACAAAACTGCAGACTAAAACATTTTTTTTTTTTTTTTAAATTGCATTCATTCTTCTAACTAGCTAGCCCGTTCCCAGGTACATGGTAAAACACACTTGATTCAAGACACAGGTATTGTTCTTCACACTGCTTTGAGCCATGTAATCCCATGGTCCGAGGGGGAAGCGTCAACACTTGTCTCCTGGAAGAGAAGCCTGTGGGGAAAAAAAAATCTGTATTTGCTTTTCCAGGTATGCTAAGAAACTTCAATATACTGCTCTTAAGTTTCAGCAGAAAAAAAACTAGCTCACTCTAAGCAGCCACCTCAGTATGTTTTTATGTGAAGCAATCCATGCCGCTCCAGTAACACAGAGTGACTCTCAGTGTTCCCTCAGAGAGGAGGGTGCTTTTGTCCAGTCACTCTCGGCTTCTGAAACAGGTCTCTGGAGCGCAGCACACGTGGAGTGAGCTCAGCCCCAGCAAACACACCAATCTGCATCCTCTCCAGGGTGGCATCTCAGAGAAAAATCTGGCTGGATGCTCTTCACGGCCTGTGCGACAGCCAAGAAATGCTGTGCTTTGGGTGGCATTAATCATTTACAGAAAAGAAAGAAGGAGTAACAATCCAGACACCTTTCTTTAACTGCTCGGTTTCAGGCTATTATTTAACTGCTCTGAGGTTTGACCCCTTCAGCAAGTTGTTGTATAAGTTGTTCGGAAAAAAGAGGCTATCGGTTGCTTACATAAAGCATTCTGTTCTCCATTTTATAGCTAAAAGCTCCTCAAGAGAAAGTACTCACCTAAAAACGGGGCAAAAATATCAAGTGTGGCCTACTCAAAATCATTGTCTTACATAAAGTGGGATCCTCCCCTGCCAAGAGTTGGGGCTAACTATATGCTATAAACACCAGTTACTGTCATATATGAAGTCCATAAAATGTTTGATGAGGAGACCAATCATCACCTTGGAGTAGGGAACAGGTATAATAAATGATGTTTAAAAATCTGTGTTGACAAACTGGAAGCACGCTGTGTTTATAGAGAACTCCCTAACTGCCAGGAGACGCGTGGATGAGAAACACGCAGGAGAAAACATGACAGGCAGAAATATGGCTGAGACTGATCTGATTTTCTGACCTAGACGTATCATAAAGTGCCAAAACTGCTGCACTGAATTACTTCTACTGTAGCACTAAAAAACTCTAAGTAAAGCTTAATATTAGGTACAATAGCTCTACTTCTAGTGAGTCAGTTAAAAAAACCCCCACAAACTTGCACTCCCAACGTCCTTATTGAACGCTCCCATCTGGAGCGAGCTTGTATTTAATAGCTGTTAAGCTCCTGAGTTTGTTAAAACAGTTTTGGGGAACTATTTAAATCTCTAGCAGATTCAGCTTTATAGAAACAGCCATCCTCAACTTTCTGTGGTTACTCAGTCTCTGAAACATTCTCAGTCAATATGGCTGACTCACTCTTCAGATCTCCAGAATCTCCTGAAGGAGATTTAAATGAAATTTAAGTGTCCACTGATGATGCAAACCTGGAGGGAGGAGCTCCTAATTTCAAAACTGGGGCAAAAGGGTATTTTAGCAGAGCCAAACATGACATTTGAGCTTCCCATGAGTAAACTCTTGCAATTTTTTTTCAGTATCAGTTGTCACCATTGATGACAATGATTTTCTCAAAGATGGCAACAGTGTGTTATTCCTGCTTTTTAGCTCTTGATCCTGCTTTTTATGTCATTTAGAGCAGAAGTGGTTTGTAATCACTTTTCCCCAATACAAGTTCTGTAAGACCAAGTGAACCCAGCACAGTGGAATATATACCTCACTGCAAAAAACTGTGGGATTACATGTAACTTCAAATTCTGAGATGAAAAGGTAGATTTACAAGGGGGAAAAAAAAAGCACCTTACAAAAAAAAAACCATGCAAAGAGAATGCCATAGTAGCTCAGTTGCAGCTTTTCAGCAACAACCCCAGCTGAAACCTGTGATTCCCTGGCCAGGTAAGAATATTCTGTTAACGCCACGCACCCACTCTGCCCTTCCACGTGCCCAGTCTAATCCCTGGGTTTAGCTCTGAGCAAGATGCTGCGCTGCCCACCCCCATGCAGATGGGGTACTTCCAAGTCGAGTGTGAAATGTGTTGGGAGCTTCAAAGGATAAAAGGTGGCACAAATGGGAGTTGAGGATCTCAGCCAAGTAATTGTTCCCAACATTACAGACTGGAGTTCAGGTAACTAAATTCTGCCTAAATCTCAGACAGCTATGAACCAAATACGTCTTTGTTTTGGGTTTTTTTCCTCAGCTCCATCATTGACTAGGGAAGTTACCAACCTTCCACCACACTACATTAAATTCATAGGTGGGATTTTGTGAGGATTTACTTCCTCAAGTTTTTAAGTGTTTTGGCAGGCATACATCTTCATACATAATGAAAATAAAGACAATACTGAACTACTGTCTTAGATGGGATGATGGAAGCAACAAAGAAGCAAAGAGTCGATCAGGCTTCTGTTTCAAGTTATTAGCTTTCCCGGGATAAAATATTAACCTTCCTACAGGAACAAAACAGACATGGAAACAGCTATTTCACACATAAGAGGTTTTTGTCCAGGTATATCGAGCTACAGTAAGAATCTTTATAGGACTTCAAAAATGTCCTTAATTTTCAAGGGGGAAATAAAAAAAAAACAACCTTTTTTAAGAGTCAACAGTAAACAGTCTCCTGTAATTTCATAAATAACCATAATCGCCCATAGTCTTTTACCACCAGTGGTGAGGTGCTTATAAACATTACTACAAGACTCCCTCTGCACTGTTTCTACAGCTCCAGACTCATTCTTAGGTTGCATGTGACTATCCTCTTGAAGAAAGCAGCCTTTCAGAAAACTATCTTTCAAGCAATTTATTTCTGCAAGAGCAATTTTATAACCCATAGGTTTGTCTTAACCCTTTGCATGCTTGCAACTTCCTTTCACCTGGACAGACAACTGGCATTCACATACATGTACTTCCCTGCAATGTAATGCAGTCAATGATGAAAACATGTAAATAATGTTAGTCTTTTTTATTAAAATCAAGTGGACCTTTTTTTAGTCACACTTCCCTTTTCACTTTTAGCAAAAGATGCTTTTCTTTTAATCTTCATAATAATTTTATCATGCCTCCAGACCAGTAAAAACAATCACTTGTCTTCAGCTCAAAGACAAGACATTTTAACCTATTAGATATTAACCACTAGAACAGGTGACAAAATAATGTAAAAACACTTTGGAAAATATTACATCTACTTTGTTAGTTACAAAGGACCCTTCACTACTAATACCAGACACCCTGAAAGCCCACTGAACCGTACCCCCACAGAAGTAGCTTTCCTCACACAGGTCACTGATCATCTCGATCCAGCCTTACTGGTGAGCGATACCAACGCTGCACATGTAAATTCCCTCACATCCGAATTCAACAGGTAGAATCAGGCACACACAAAGCCCATGAAAAGATCGCAACGGTAAGGAGGTGTGAGATGAGGTAAAAGAGCCTATTCCACCACATCTATGACTGGAACTGAGCAAGCACAGACTACATCAACATTAACATGTAGGCCTGGGCAGTGAGAGAGGTTCTGTCAAGTGGAATGGGCACTGTTGACGCTGTGCTTGTAGAGCCTTCATTTTGGAGTAGCTCAAGAGGGGTTTGCCAGAGAGAATGTCCATTAACAGCTGGAGCACACGAAGCTCTCACAAGTGCATCCTGAGGTCTTTGTGCAAAATGAACATGCTTCACACACACCAAGACTGCTCCCCAGACAGGAGCCAAAAGCACAATGAGGTGGATGGGTACATACAGTCCCGGAATCAGCAAATAACATAGCTACACTCTCAGCATCTAGGCTAACATAATTTAACATACTGGTAACAGTTAGCCCTATTTTTAATGTTTTTTACTGGTATGTGCGACTTCTCTACCCTGCTCTGACCACACACCAGACCAGATGACCCAAAAAGGCATC
This sequence comes from Porphyrio hochstetteri, assembly GCA_020800305.1. Classification (NCBI taxonomy): domain Eukaryota; kingdom Metazoa; phylum Chordata; class Aves; order Gruiformes; family Rallidae; genus Porphyrio; species Porphyrio hochstetteri. The sequence continues at coordinate 76,759,354 of CM036905.1, read as the reverse complement.
TCCCAACCAAAAATTAATTCCATGACCCTGATTCTTCCTCAAATAAGCTTCCTCTGTACAGCACCCTTAGCGCCTAAAGGGTACAGAGGCCAAGGCAAAGGGATTTTGGGAATCCCTTTCATACTGCAAAGGTCAGAGGTGGCCCACACCTTCCCTGGCTCTCCTCACATACCAGAGGGGAGCTGTAAGAAGCTGCCCAGGGGACACATCAACCATACACTCACCACGGCCGGTATGGCGCGGGTCCCAGAGCTCTAGATGTGGACCCACCCACGTTTCACGGCCGGCCCTCCCCCGTCCGAGCACAGTGAGAGGCCGCCAGCCTCAGGAATTGCACCGCGGCCAAAGAACCCAGCCGCCAGTCCCGCCGTGCCCCGCCGCCCTCTCGTATGCGGCCCGAAATCTCGCGAGAAGTGTCCCTCCGGCGGGGCCGGGCGGGCCGGGGGCGGGGGGATGAGGCGGCGCCAGTGAGAGGAGGGGGGCCAGGGGGACTGGCGGGGCGCCTGTGAGCCCTCCCCCGAGCCGGCAGGACAGGCTGTTTCTCCTCACCTTAGCTCACCTCCTGCATGCCGCCGGTGCCGGGGGCGCTGTGGAGCGGGGCACGGGCCGCCCGTCATGGCCGAGGCAGGAGCGGGAAGCGCCGAGGGGACCGAGGAGGACCGGCGGGCCACTGAAGGTGGGGGCGGGGGGAAGGGGCCGTTGGCGGGCGACGGCTGGGTGTCGTCCCCCCCCGCCACCCTCCCACCCCGCTGTGGGTGGTGCGTTGCGCTGTGTTTGTGGGGCCATCGCGGGCATGTATGGTGTGGGCAGGGGTGGGGTGCGTGTCTGCCCGCCGCTGTGATGTGGCACGGAGCGAGTCCTGCGTGACTATCGTGGGGTCGGTGCCCGTCGTGCAGGGGGCTGCGACTCGAGGCTGCGGCCGGCCGTGGGGTGCAGCCTTTCGGGGAGGGCACGCCGGGCCAGCCGTGTTCCCGGTATCACTCCCGGGTGGTGGTGTTTTGGGCTTGTTTCCCTTTTTGCTCCCGCTGTTGTCTGCACGCCCGGCGGCCCGGAGCGTGAGCGGGGCGCTGCCGGCTCCTTCCTCCCGCTGAAGTTGGGTGGAAGGGACACAGGGGTGGATGCAGCGGCGTTACGCTGTGCGCTTCCCGGGTATAATGTTCGCTCCGCGCTTCCGTTTATTACTATTATAGGTGTGTCATCGTACTGATGTGGGCTAAACGTGGTTTTGTGCTTTTTTTTCTGTTGTTTTTTATTAACTTAGTATGTGGTTTACCGTTTCTGATACGCACTCAGCTCTTTTACACGTTCCTAATACTCTAGCATTATTTATTTTTTGAAGGTAAACACAATTTAGTATTTCAGGTATAGTGATTTTAGCTTCTGCTTGAGTGTGTGTCTGTGCCCACGCCTGTATGGTGACCAAGGATTGATGGTCCTTCCTTCCTTCCTTCTTAATCATAAGTTTCTGGTACTAAAACAAGGCTGGTTGTAAAACACCAGCAGCTGTTCGTATTCCTCCTCCTTTGAAATGAGTATGTTGCTTCCCCTCTCTGAGGAGAAGTGTTTCTTGCACGGGGCTTTGAAAAACAGAAGCGAGCAAATCTCCCTGAAGTCATCGTCGCGGCTCTGTTTAGGTAGCGCCAGTTCTCCAAGGTTTAGTAGTAGTTGCTGTTTTCTAAACGTCTGTTGGGTTACATGTGATTTAATGTATGTGGGGACCCTGGTTGTTTAGAATAATTGGCAATTTTCTCTCCCTGCTGCTTGATTGCTTAAATACTGGCAGAGTTTTGTAGCAAGTAATCTAGTGTTTCTAAACGAAGTGGGGTTTTCAGTGGGTTTTCTTGTAGAATTTTTGCAGTCTGTTAAATTGTGCTTAAGATAAGGATTTCTATATCATGCATATACAGTAAGGAAGGGAAATAGTCAAAATACAGACAACCCCCAATACATGGACATTTCCATTTACAAATAGATTTGGGAAAGCAATGAAACACATAGGCTTTTGTGTTTTATTGTGAAACAAGCCCCCTTCCCTGGTTTCTTTGGTTACCCATGTTTACACCTATTCTAATGGATTTTGAAGAAAGGGGTTTTCTGTTACTTTTATCTTTTAAAAAAAAAAAACAAACCCAGAAGCAACCAAAACCCACTATCTGAATCTTTGTGGTCTAGGTCCATACTAAGGTTAGCTGCTTAATAGGCTTCTTTCACTTGAGTGTACACGTTATTTATTGTTGGTCTGCTTGCACATGATGAAAAGCAAACTCTAAACTGGACAGTTCATGTCGGCTAAGAATCAAATTCATTTTAAGAACTAACTTGGTGGGTGACTGTGGGAAATGAATCGTTGCAAATACTTTGTTGATCCCTGTGTGGACTCCAGGGTCAGCTAAAACCATGGAACTTCTGCAGCTGACTTGGTGGGTGTCATCATTTAACAAGAGTATGAATCAAAAATATACAAGAAAAAAGCTGCCCTCCATTCCTTTAGCAGTATCTGATTGGAGAGGTGTGTGTGGGGGGGGGGGTTCCCCCCAGTAGTGATCTACTGGGTGTATAGGAGACTCGCAGTTTCTATCAGTGACCTGGTTTGAGTCTGAAGCTGACTGGGAAAGCAGGGTAGCCTTTCAAGGGCTTGTGTACTGTCTTTTCATGAGCTAGTAACAGTCATACTTTTAAATACATGCCAATAGGTTTGGTGAAATATTTGGTGTTTGAAATCTATTAAGTAAATGTGTTATTTAATTGGAAAGTTCTGGGTTTTGATTACTTCTGAAGGTAGTCAGTTGCCTATGTTATGCCCATTTGATTTAAATTTTTATATTTCAGGATGTTACCCTATTTCCTTCCATAATTTTGTGAAATTAAGAATAAATCCTGTGCTCTTTAACCTATAAGAATTTATTCTCTGTGTAATGTTGTTCATGAGATGACTTCATTACTGAAGTCTGCACCTTGCTCCTGCATTACACATGCTTATAAAATTTTGGGGGAACTACACTTAACTAAAATGAAAATTGCTGGCCCAGCTTTCAATGAGAGATACTGTGGGCTATGGTCTGGCTGCCAGGCTGGCTGTAACTAGTCGGAAGATGCTTTTCACGCCCTATTGTAAAGCTTTAAAATAAATAAAAAGAACATTTAATAGAACTCTCGCCCCGTTTAGTGTATATGATTCTTCATTTTATAGGTCCTCAGATCTGCAAGACCTGTGAAGTGGTGCATATCGCAGCACCTGTGCCCTTCTTCCTCCTACAGTGCTGTGTGCATGTAGGATATAGGCATAGTTTTCTCATTCTCTAACGAGAAGCTGCAGTAATAATTCATTAAAATAATTTTAGAAAAATAACTCCATAGTAGAATAAAGCAATTTGTGACAGTTACTGGAAATTCTTTGACTTGGTAGCTATACTGTGTGTGCTGCATGCAAAGATAGATACATCTGTAATTGCTTAAGTCGTCAGAGGTATATCTTTTAAAAAATGGGCATGTCAGTGTTGACAAAACCTGAGAATCTGACTTGATGTCTTCAGTAGTGCTTCAGTTTAGAAAATTTAGGTTGTTTGTGTGCCTAGATTTGTGTGTGTGTGGTTGTCTCTGCTGCTCTGTATGACTGCATTCCAAAGGACTTTAGACTGAGACCCTGAAATCAAGTAAGTGCTCAGGGGCTGTGTGCACATTAGGGTTTTGGTTCAGAGAAACAGTATTGGTTTGGATTGAATCCTGCCATCCCCACTTACTGCTGATGGGTCTGGTTTGTAGGGCAGTTCTGGCACAGAAGAACTGGACTCCTTTTAGAAGAAACTAAACTAGAATTTTATTGTAGCAAGTTTAGGACTGCTCCAGGCACACACCAAACGTATTCCAATTTCAAACCTAAGGGACTAAACAAGCTGCCCAGAGAAGCTGTGGCTGCCCCCTCCCTGGCAGTGCTCAAGGCCAGGCTGGATGCGGCTTTGGGCATCCTGGGCTAGTGGAGGGTGTCCCTGCCCATGGCAGGGGGTCGGAACTGGACGGGCTTTGAGGTCCCTTCCAACCCAACCAGGTCTGTAAAGCAGAGGTTTGTTCTCTGATAGCTTTAAAACATGTGCACTGTAAGGATTTTTGGCCCAGTGAACCGGACTAAATATGATTTTAGTGTAAGCTTCCTGAACTACTTACAAATGAGAAACAGGGGCATCTACACCAGCTGCTTCTCTCTACTGACCTGTTGCTGTTATGCCATTGTAGTTAGTAGCATTGGTATAGCCTAATAGCTTGTGTGAGTAGATTGCAATTTTAGTAACTTGTCCAGTGAGACTGAAGAATGCTTATGTACCACTTTAACTACAGTCACTTCTAACATAATTTTGACTTCTTTAAACTTGTCAAAGCTCAAAATTCTAGTTAAAAGTTTTTGTGCATGCCAGGAATGTGAATTTTGAAAATGCACAAGTCTGTGACATCTGTAGTCTTAGAAAGTTCAAGTCAAAGCAGCTGCTTCTCCTTTGCTTCTACCCAGAAAGTGTTTTGAAATAGGAGGATGGATTGAAAGTGTCTCCTTATTCTTAGAGAAGTTGTGCCAGTGTCACAGCATTGTTAACTTAAGCAGCTGCAGAGCTGCAGCAGATCTCCAAGTCTGGTATGTACAGGCTATGAAGAGTGCCATATGTGAGTTTTATAAATGTACTTATTCACTGATACTTTATTTCAAAGGTAATTTACTGTTATATCCTGATAGGTGGATTTAGGTAGTCTTTTTTTAAACTGGCTAAAATGAGGGCTGACTGACAGGGGGTTTAATTAATTTATTAATAACTACCTGATTTGTATTTTTCTGCTGATTTTTGGAGTGCTTTATATGTATCTTGTATGAATTCTAAATTATTTGATGAGTCTAAATGGTCAAAGCAATGTTTTAGCACAAAAGTAATATTTTAGGGAAGCCTATGGGGAGTAAAGCTAGCCAGAAGAGCTAACCTTCCGGAGGGGAGTGGGTCATGAGGTGGTAGTGCATAATTAAGGCAATGATTTTGAAAGAATGTCTGGAGCTTAAACTTGTACGTGACACAAACAATTGGTGTCTATGGCTGTTACACTTTAAGAATTGCATGACAGGTCTATAGCCACCTTGGGTGGGATTAATCTTACTTACCTTTAGATGTCTACAAAGAAGATATCCAAGTCTGAGCCAGGTAGCTTGGTCTTGATATAATTACTGAATAGGGGGTAGGCACTCTTGGACTGTATTTCATCTAACTGTAGAAATCTATTTTAGATTGAGATTAATCACCCTAGAAATGTTGTATTTCATCTAGCCAACAGTCGGAATCTATTTTAGGTTGAGATGAATCACCCTAGAAATGTTTCTTCCTTCCAAGGAGGACTAGAATGGCTAGTTCAGACGTGGACATATTTATTTGTTCAAATGAATCTCACCTTTTACAGCTGGTGGAGCGTGGCCATAAGGCTTTTCTAATAGACTGTGTTTGTTTAGGAACTGGAAACCTTCAAACTGTTAGTGGAGAAAACAGGTCAGGAATGTGGGGTGTGTTTAGAAAATATTATTGTCAGTAATTGGAAAAACATACAGTCTCCCAAGCCTTGGTTCTTAATGCACTGCATGTGATAATTTACACAGAACCTTTGCTGAGCATAGGAATACAGTTAATTTCCTATGTCTTTACTGTTTTGGGGTGGGATATGAAGTAGTTTCGTGTCATCTATTTGCAGGGTGGGTTTGATGGGGTTTTTTGGTTGGTTTTGTTTTTTAGAAAAACACAAGAGTTTGTAGTGCAGTAGGGCATGGTCTTCTATGTTGATGTGATGAGAACTGTATGTACTGATAACCATTCTGTAAATATTTTGTTTGCCTGATTGTAAGATATGTTAAAGTTAGTATTAAAATACTAGCCTTTTATTTCTGATAGACTTCCTTGAATTAGTTATTTTTCATACGTTGTGCTTGTAATGCTTACATGACCTTTGCGTTTTTGCAGAGAGAATCATCACAGTGGGTTTTTTCAGTATTGCTTTCATCTGTCCTGATGTGCTTAATATACTTTTAAAATATTTTAATTTTTTAATACAGATACACATATATATGCTTAATACTGAGAGCCAAGCATAGATCATAAATAGACATGTGTTTGAGGAATGATTCACTTCCCACTAAAATTCGATTATTAGTATGCCAGGGCACTAGCAAAACTTTGAAATGAACAGTAATAATTTTTTTAAAATCCCATATAATTTCTCAGTTGGATTTTCATTTGCCTTCAAACCAGAGTAGTCTTAAGTAGTAGCTTTTGGGGTGGTAAACCAAAGAATCTCTAGTTGAATTAAACTGTTTATGGGAGTTTAGAAATTGACTAATGATTTCAGTTTTCCAGGGAAATACACTTGTAATAAAGAATGGTCTTTCTAGATACTGTTTTTCATGAAGCAAGGGTGTTGTGAAATTAGGAAACGTTTTGTTTTGCTTCATATGTTCTTAGGGGTATTTGGTTTTGATGTTAGTGGTATGGAAACGTTCATGGAAATTGAAGATATTCACAGCCAGGTGCACAGATGAAAGAATCCAGCCTTCTCCTATCATAGAAGCACACCGTGGATATTGGGGTGCATTCTAGCTCATTCTCTTTGTGAACCCCACAATTTTGAAATCTGTTACCCAGCTCTCCCCAAGTGGTATAGCTGGAGAAGTAAAGAAATCTTTCATCACAGACTACAGAAGGTTAAGGCACTCTTCAGGGTGCCTTGGAGTCACCTAGTATCACAACGGCAGCAGTATCACCTGCAGCACCTTGGAATCACCTAGTATCACAATGGCAGCTATTATAAAGCCCTAAGAGATTATTTTAAAGTGCTCTTACTGACTTCTCAAAGCTGACTTAGCTTTATGAACTGTGTCTGTCTGCTTCTTGTGCAGTGAGTGGTAGGTATTAAAAAGATTTTCTCTTGTTGATTACATTCCAAATAATTACTTTACTACTAAGTTTGGTAGTTCTGAAACTTTCAATTTCCCTGTTTGTTTTCTTTTGCATTATTTTGGGGGTTTGGGTTTGGTAATACAGATTCCTTGCCTTATAGTTATGTCTAAGATCACCCAGCTGTCTTGCTGGCATTTAGCTAGACGACATTTAACATAGCATTTAGTTTGCCACAATGATAGTATTTAGGATTCAATTTGTCACCTAAAAATTGTCAAAGTTCTTAATAGGTCATAATTGCTGATAATCTAAATATTTTTGATTGCTTTAGTCAAGAAAAAGCAAAAAGGGTGTTATTAGGAAATGGAGAGAAGTGCAGTATTCAGAATGTGTTGCTTGAGTGTGAAGGGGGGAAAAACAGTAGTAAATACTTTGATATTATGAAGGATAAATTGGAGAAGCTGTAAATGATGCATTTCAGTTTGCCGCTTTAAAGGGAAGCGGTTCAGAAAGCAGACTTGGCCATCTGTGAGCAAAGGAGTATTTAGGTCAGTGGGTCTGTTCTCTCCTGCTTTGTTCCACGACAAAAGGATCTGTTGTGCTGAAGGCATTCTAGTCTTTCACCCATGTAGGTTTCTGTTTAGTAAGTACTCTTTCATGAGTATTCATAAAGTATGATTATACTTCAATAACTTAATCTAGTAATTATAGGCTGCTATTACCTAAGTGAATTAAAATTACTTTTTATAACTAGTTCCCTTGGAATTGTTGAGGGGTTTTTATTTGGTTTGTAATTGCAAGAATTTATAGTAGAAAAATAAAACAAGACTATTATGAAGTGATGATTAATCATATAAATAGTTCTCACATCTGCTGTTTGTGCACTTGTAGTATTTATGATGTCACTTCTTTTAATATATTTTTAATATCCCTCACTTGAATGTTATTTATTTGAGGTAACCAAGTTTTCTTTCTATTGTAGATGCCCAAAGTTTGTTACTTATTTGTCAATCATTTATTGATTCTTTGAGATTCCATCTCTTTTTTTGGAACTTCCTGTGTGACTTAGTGAGTCAAAGAGCTTTCTAAAATAAAACAGGGCTGATTGTGTAGTCTGACTTGGTAGGGAGAGGATTAGTGGAAGACCAGGCAAGCTGTTATTCAAGTATTAGCCTATTTTCATTTAGCTCTCCAGAGTAATATTCCAACAGAAAATGAGAACCTAGGAGGTAATTTTTCTGGTGTAAGATGTTCTTACACCTAAGAAGAAAAAAACATACACTGTGTATCGCTCTCTTTACGTGCTTTTACCTGTCACAGATAGCATAGATGCAAAAAAACCCCAACCCCAAAACAAAAGGAAACACCTTACAATGAAAGTGTCCCGTTTTTCTTCCTGCTGGATTTTGAAAGTACCTATCTTGGGTTTTGCCTCCTGCTAAAAGTAGATGCTCTCTTCCTTGAATGACCTCTCTCAGTCCCTCATTTGTCCCTCAGTGGAGTTAATTCTTCTACTGTCTCTAGGTGTATCACATAGGAAACTTTCCTTACTAGGACAAGAAGCCTAAAGGACTGGCTGCATTTGCTGAAACAGACTTAATTCTGATTATTTAGCTAACCATCAACGGGGTGATTCTTTGTGATAGCTTTGCGCGGAGATGGAGAAAAAAGTGTGATAGTACTTAGATTCCCTGAGGCAGTTTTCCTTTCCCAGTAGGTTGCTACTGTTATTTTGGCTTGTGACTTATCTTCTGTTCCTCCCAGAATCAAAGCCGTTATCCTCAAGAGGAGAACTGTGAAAGGAATTTTAAGGTAGAACCTGTCAAGCCTTCAATGTTCCTGCTACTTACATGACTGATGTTATGTGTAACTATAGGTTTTATGTCAGAAACATAGTTGTGGTGGACTTTCATTTTCTGGATGTTCAGCTTATTTAAAAAAAATGTTTTTTCACTTAAACATACGGTTTTAAGGTTGAATTTTGTGTTAGTTGTAGTATTTTGATCTGCTAACGAATGCTACATTTTGTGACTTTGCAGCAGGATGTTTGAGGTGCTGAGGGGTTTAAGTGCAGTCTGCTAAGCTTGTCTGAGGTGGCGTATTTTAGATTGCTTCGGTGTGTTGATTGGGATGATGAGATCAATACAAGGCTTGGAGGACAGTGTAGTCTTTTGTGTACCTAGGTTACAGCAGTGCACCCTTCATGGCTTATGTGTCAGAGGCATAGAAGCCACCCACTGGCAAATTTTTTTTTTCCACATGAAAATCAGAATGGATACACGATGATGTAGCTCTTACTGGGCACTGAGGTGTTTCTGTTGGGTTTTTTTTCCCTGTTCACAAATAACTTCTCAATAGATGGAAACCCATGCGTTGCTTCTGGAGCCCCCAGCCTCATGAATCCAATGACGAAGCCTGCTACCACCGCTTCCTTCAATGCTTCTGTGGCTGAGATCCCAAGGAAGCGCAAAGGAAGTGACTCCGATAACCAGTGAGTGAATTGATTCTGTCTGTGTCTCAGCATAACTTTGAGACGTTCACCTGTGTTTCATGCAACATGGTAACTAATTCTCTTTCCTTTACCTAGTACCAGCATTTCTTACGGTTTCTTCTAAGTGTGTCCTTTGACAGTCCTGAGTTATTAAAAATAGAAAAAATAATCCTTCAATCTAAGGGGTATGTGTGGGAATCTATCATGTCATTTCCTGGCCTGAAGTTTTTGCTGAAATTTCAATCCTAACTCTTTTTTTAATTCTTTTTTTTTCTTCTTTTTTTTTTTTTTTTTCTTTTCCTCCTGCTAAAGGGAAATTCTCTTTGCAGCAGGTTGTTATTAAGTTGCTTGAAGTCTTAGGAGTGCACAGTAGAGTATCACCTTCAAGTATGAAACAAGATTACTAGTTAAGCTCTTTGATCTATAACTGCAGAATTGTAACTGCTACTTCAGGGACCAGGGCAATCCTTAAGTGTCCAGACAGACCTGTGACCTAAAAATGAGGACTGTCCTGCAGCAGTACTAAGCCTTTTTAAGTGGGTCATACTTTACTGATATGATAACTGTCAACCATTTCCTTCTGTTTTATAACTGCCAAACAAGTGCCAGTTATCCAAGGAATCATTTACATTAAAAAAATTACTTTTATAATGTGATCTACTCAAAGTTGCAGTAGCCATAAGTAAGGGACACAAGTCAGTGTTACAGTTATCTCCAAACTAATGTGGAAAATCCACCTTTCAAAGGGAGGAGGCAGGGTAAAAAACTTGCATTTATTTGTGATTATTAAAACAATTCTCTTTATCCCTGCATCTTCTGTAATAGGTCTGTTGATCTAGAGAATGTAGCCATACTGTGGCTGTTGATAGAATTGTTAACTTAGAGCTTCAAGTGTATCTTGTAGATCACTGAAAACTCCAGAAATAGATTAGTTTCTGGGGAAAAAAACCCCAACCAAAACCCAAGCAACCAAACCAACCCACAAGTCTCCATTCTTTGTTGGCAGCACTTGTCGATTTTTACCTGTTCAGTGGAAGTCTCAATAGTGTTTCCCTGAAGTTTGGATCTCTTTGATTTCATGAAACTCTTGTCATAAAAAGAAAAATTAATGTCCAAGTTGAAATACTAATTGAAGAAGTCTTGTTTTATAAAAACTAGTAATTAGTTTCTAAAAACTAATGTTCATGCTGAATATAACTAATCAAGTGGGGCTTCCACTACAATTTTTCAGTGACTTTTTTTCATTGAGTATATCAAGTCACCTTTTGTGCTACAAACTACATTTTGCTTACTTGTGTTTCTGCAGGGATGCAGTGGAAGTTGATGGTGATCCTCAGAAAAGGTACGCTTTATAAAGGAATCCATTGCTGCTTTCAGTGCTATAAACATGCTGCATGTTTGGCTAGGTGAGCTGTGTGTTTTGCCTTAAGGAATGCTTTGTCCAAGGGCAGCTGTTTGTACAGCACAATATAATAAACATAGGTAATTGACAGGATGGGTAAGCTCATCTAATGTTCAGGTTTTCTTCTAAGATATTTCCTTCTAAGAAGACACTCCAACTTGTTTATAAATTTACCAGACTTGTTAGAATTGAAGTTATGGTAAGAATGGGAATGCATGAAAAGTAACAAATCAGACAGCCAGGGAGCTGAAGGAAAGGTCTTGTACTCTTCTAGGACTGGTGCACACAAACATTTCCTTTTTTTGTTTGTTTTAACCTTGTCAGGTACTCTTTAAAATACACCTATCACAACTATGTTAAAACACTGCTATGGCAAGGTGACAAACCAGAGTTAAGATTGGATGTGCAGCATAAGAAAAACCCTTTGCCTATGCATGTTATGGGATAGTTATTAATTATATAATTACTTTGTTGTGACTTCTTTTTCTGCACCTGGATACCTTACTTGGAAAATATATTTGCTTATATGTAGCTGTGCAGTATTCTTTTTTATCCTTGTAGTCAGTGTTTGGTGCATGGCTCATTGGGTAGTATAAAAATCTTTGGAGGTAAATTATTTGTTTCTTTGTGTATTTTTCCATGGTGCTTATGATGGAAAAACATGAATAAAAATGCTCCTTTTCTGCCTTTAAAACCTCTGCTTCTGTTTCAGAAGAAACATGGAAGTATGTTTAATTGAGAAAACAGAGGAAAACGTGACACTCTTTATTTTTTCCTGAATAGTACAGATCCTGTTCCTTTAGTAGCAATTAAGTGTATCTACATTGTAGCCATGAGGCAGCATTTCCCCCTATGTTCACATAGTCACGGTAGTGTTAATCTGGCTATTTATATCGGTAACAACACGGCTGTTAGGATAGAGGCTATAAAAATCCATTGAAGTCTATGACTGATTGCTTGAGCAGCAAATTTGTTCTACTTCCTTCCCCAAGTAGATCTCCTGAGAGAGAAGGACAGTTAATAGGCCACTGCATTGCGGTTGGTCTGGCTCCACCTTCTCTCTTCTCTAAGGTCAGGCAATGTAACTTCTGTTGGAGTTCATGCACTTTTCTGGTAAAAGTTACTTTTAAAATGACAGCAATATACTAGTTATTATGAACTTTTCTAACTCTGAAAGTTTCACTGAAGAAAATCCTAGGGTTTTATGAGCCCAACCTAATCCTGTGTATCAGACTGGCTAGAAGATTCCTGGGCTCCAGTGAAAAACCAGGTTGAAGAGCTGCATTGTGTGTTAATTTGGCTCTGGCTGTTGGATTCAGGATGGGGTCAGTGCGTAGTTAGAGGTGGAAGCAGTTTTAGGGGGCTTTCCCAAAGCTGTAATCTCCAACTGTCCTTTTACTTCCTACTTCCATTTCCTCATAGGAAATATCTGGTGACTGATTGGCCTGTTTCCTTGCAAACCTTCTGGTACAATCATAGGTTAGCAGGTCTCTCCTCTGGAACAGAGTTTAAAGTACTGCATGTTTTCATTGATGAATTCAAAAAAGCTGAAGAACTGCTGTGGAAACATTAAAAATATTTGTATCAGCCGTTAAAGAAAATAATAGTAGCCTGTATTTACATGGGAACTGCCTCTCTGCAGGTACCAAATTGGTCATGCTGAATTGGCAAGAACTAGTCGGCTGTGTTCTAAAATTCTTAATAGATGGTGGTGAAGAATACTGTGATCTTAGGGAAGAAAAAAAGACCATTGTCCTTGTTTGAATCATCTTTTAAGTTTTCTTGCTGCCAAATATTTATTATGATACAGGCATCCATGATTATTTTTCACTTACAGTTTTATTGTGTAGGCTTCCCAGTCATTGCTCTGTGGTATGGGTAAATAATTTTTACTTTTTCTGACCATAGAATCATAGAATGGTCTGGGTTGGAAGGCACCCCGAGGATCATAGAGTTCCAACCACCCTGCCACAAGCAGGGCCACCAACCTCAGGCCTGGATCTACACAAGGTTGTCCAGGGCCCCATCCAGCCTGGCCTTGAACACCTCCAGGGACGGGGCATCCACCACCTTTCTGGTCAGCCCGTTCCAGCACCTAACCACTCTCTCTGTAAAAAAACTTCCCCCTAATATCTAATCTAAACCTTCCCTCCTTTATCTTTAATCCATCCCCCTTGTCCTGCCATTATCTACCCTTTGAAAAAGTAGAATCCCCTCCTGTTTATATGCTCCCTTCAGGTACTGGAAGGCTGCAATGAGGTCCCCCCACAGCCTTCTCTTCTCTAGGCTGAACAAGCCCAGCTCCTTCAGCGTCTCTTCATAGGGGAGGTGTTCCAGCCCTCTAATCACCATGAGCAATTAAAGAGTACTTTAGGCCCAGACTAGGCTGTGTTCTAATTATGTTGTTTTCTCCAGGATAAAAATAGCCTTGTAGTTATGAAATATCCCCACAATGTGTTCACATAACTGTGAATATTGGAAGTTATGCTCTAGTCTCTTTCTAATATGCATCACTTGCTAGATCATTTTTGGTTTATGAATTTCTGTGAGTTTACTTTTCTTAGAGCCATGGCAAATTCGTAGCATTTTCTGTATCTTCTTGAATTAATGGGAGGAAATAAGTGCCCAATATTAAATATGCAATGTTAAACCATATTTTGTTTTTTCTAGGAGTGAAGATGAAGAACATGTTAAAATAAAAGATTTCAGGTACTAATTCATAATAAAGTACATTTTTCTAGTAAATACCAGGATTCACCATAGTAAAACATGAATATGTGGGTAACATTCATTAAAATGGTCAAATATTTAAGTCAACTTTTCCTCCCTAAATGTATAGTAATGTTTAGAGTCTCCTTGAGGATTTGACTTTCTGGTAATTTCAATGAAAGTCGTGTTACAGAATCTCTTGGGTGATTTAGCAAAAACATGAGGCTAAAATTCCGAAGGTGAGAATGAAATGCAATGCACTGGAGTCAGGTATAAAGGGAAGAGTCAATCTGCAGTCTGCATGAGTTTGGGAATTGGTTTTTTTCTAGATTTGCCTCCACTAGGTATTTAAAATTTATCCTATGTGAAAATGGATTCAGCTAAAGCATGACAAAGAATTCTTGTTCTGGAATGAGGTTTTGTTTGGGGAATTGCTTCAGGTTTGCCATTACACTTTGAATTCACATCTTACCTGAATCCAAATGGAAATTCACATAAAGCCCTCGTAAGGTTTGAAATACTGTGTGACTGAATGCAGTCATGATTCATCCAGACAAATATTTTAAACTATAGACAAGCCACATAGTAAAACTTGTGCAGTTTTATAAACTATCTTTTAAAAATGGAAGTGTCTCATTTATCATGCAAGCTGAGATGTCACAGCTGAAATACATAACCCACTCTGCTGTCAAAAACATTATTTATACAGTATGGTAACTATTAACTATGAAGTGTACCTGTAATTTAAATAAAATCAAAGAAGTGAAAGTGTTCCAATATATTTACAGGGGGTTTTAACAATATAACATAAAAGTTATTAAAGCAATGGAAAAAATCAGAATTGTGTATAGCAGTCTGGGATACTCAGTAAAGAAAATATTATTTTGGAGTTAATGTTTTCCTTAAATTCTGATTCAGTAGTTGGAGGAAAAATTATTTAAAAGACTTTTTGAGGGTTTCCTTAAACAGTTATCTCTCTCCAGTGTTCTTTTTTTCTTTTTTCCCCTCAAGCTTATTGGGCAGCTTGATTTTATTTTTTTTTTTTAATTTTTTTTTTCCCCCCCATCATCCCCCACCCCCACCCCGCCCCCACCTTCATAATTGGGGAATATAACAGAAGACTCTTTGAATCATCCAGTCATCACCTGAATTTCTGCATCCACTTGTTCAGGTTTCTGCAACTAACACTGACTCTTAAAGATAGAGAAGATTGTTCTCTTTCCCCAAATGTTTCCCCAAATGTCTTCCTGAGGTTCACAGTTCAAGGAGCATACACAAGATATTGTTTGACTGTGCCTACCTGACATGAAGGAAAAGTTGGGTGAACCTCTAGAGCTGAGAATAACTGATAAAATTAAATTTTTAAAAAAGGCTTTAGAGAGAATTTGCTTGATTGAACAACTCAGAGTTATTTGTATGGATAAGGGATTTACTTTTGGGTAAAACAATAAAAATGCTAGAAGACTAGGTCTTTAAAATTGTACTTTGTTCTTTCTCAACAGGCTAGGTGTAGTTAACTTTATTGCCTTTATATACCTTTTGTTACAGTATGCTTAAGAGGAAGAGTTTGGGAGATCAGTTAACCAAAACTTGCCCTGCAGTTTTGTTAACTGTGTCTGGTCTCAAGCAAAAAAGGAAAATTATCTTCATTTTAATTGAGTGGCTAGATTGTCTTCTGGGGCAGAAAGGAATGGAAAGAAAAGGTGACCTGTGATACGTTTGTGATACACACTCTCATGTGCCTTAAAGGGGGTTTTCTGATGAAAGCTGTCCAAGAAGAAAAGCTCTCTTTCTGTGGCTGAGCTCTTGGACAGAGGCTTACCAAGAGATGAAATGTGGTACACGAGGTCTGCACAGAGGCTGAAACCCTTTCTGCCACCTTATCAGGTGAACAAAGGGGAAAGGTCTCTGAAATACAGCTTGTGAAATTACGAGGCACAGGTTTTTCTTTCAGTTTCTACTACATCTCTTATAAGCACACATAAATGAATGGCAATCCTGTTGCTTCTGCTGTGCTACGCAAACCCAAAACAGAGTAAATGCTTCTGTTTGTGTCTGTCTCTCATCTTAGTAATTTTTAAGGTAATGAGGTAGCAGGAAGACGTTCCTCATCTCAGATTCTTGTGAGTTTGCATAAAACAGAGTTCAGAAATGATTTAGCAAGTGCTGAGAGTGTTCTTTAAAAAAAAAACCAAACTAAAAAACAAACCACCAAACAAACAAAACAAACCCCACACCAAAAAACCCCCAAAAACAGCACCCAGGAAAAAAAGGTAGCAGAATGAATACCCCATTTTAGTTTTCACAGGCCAGGTAGAGATGGGGCCAGGAAGCAGAAATGTCTTCCTGTGATTACTAATGACATCAAAAGTTTTCTAGTATACAGTAAAGTGTCAGAGTATTCAATT
Organism: Porphyrio hochstetteri; assembly: GCA_020800305.1. NCBI lineage: Eukaryota > Metazoa > Chordata > Aves > Gruiformes > Rallidae > Porphyrio > Porphyrio hochstetteri. The sequence continues at coordinate 76,743,433 of CM036905.1, read as the reverse complement.
GGATATCAAGGGGCACAAGAAGAATTTAGCTTTTATAAATCTTCATAGACTCTTTTTCCTGCAATATATAATCAAGTTGTTGCTTGAAATATTTTTCCCTTCACTATTTCACATAATTATTGTGGCCATTTCTGCTTTGCTGAAGTGCAGTAGTACTTGTTGTGATATGTTCCACTCCAAAAATGGAATTGATTAATATTATGGGGAAAATTACATGTTCCACATCTTTCTTAAAATAATTTTTCTTCTTAGAGAGGCTCACAGTCAAACAGAGAAACGAAGAAGAGACAAAATGAATAATTTGATAGAGGAATTGTCTGCTATGATACCTCAGTGCAATCCCATGCCACGAAAGCTAGACAAGCTTACAGTGTTACGGATGGCTGTGCAACACTTAAAATCTTTAAAAGGTGGGTTTTAGTAAACTAATCCTGAAAGCCCTTGTTCTGTCAAGAGTTCTACTGCATATCTTCCTTGGCTGTTAAATAAATCAAAGGTCATTTGTTTCATGTTTCCTTGCTGAATTCAGTTCTGAGTCTGTTCTTCATTTAACTTTACATGTTTGTAGCTTCCAGAATGTAATTTCTTCTTTTTGCTTAATGTAAAAGAAAAAAAAAAAGTCACCCTTCAGTGTCTGCTATTTTCAGTTGATAAGGGATGCCTTGCAATCGAGTCACTCCTTGATTCTTTTTTAAAATTACCAGGGTCAGGCAGGTCTGTCTTTCATAATTTTCCAACCCCAAAATTAAATGTGTGCTCTGTGATGTCTCCACTTTCCATCATGCTTTCTGTAACAGTGGTACCTGTGGTGCTGTACCAATGCCAACAGTTATACTGCTAATAGAGTATTCATACTCCTGTTTTTTATTCCCACATTTATGGTTCCATCAACCCTTTGTCTCTATATTGGAATTTTATGTTTATTTGTTAACTTAAAAATGTACATCATAGTAAAAGACCATTAAAAAAAAAAAAAAACCCGAACCAAAACCAAACATCTACATTTTAGGAAAGCCAAGTCACTTATAAAATATCCGCTGCTTCCCATGAGTTGTTTGTCCAGTATGAGATTAAAAAAAAGTCTCCTCAACAATGGGAAATTATGCTAATGGTTACCTAAAGAAACTGATTTAAGGAGTTGCAGTGGTAGGGAGCACAGGGAACTTCCTTCAGTGATAGGTTAAGTCTTTTACAGTGTAACTTCATAATACCAAAACCAGTTGCATAAAACAAAAGAAAAATCTTTAAAAGGCGTGGGGTTGTTTTGCCTGTGAGAACAGTAGTCAAGAGGGATGTTGCAAGATCAAATATACTTTAACGGAATGACTTTGATTACTTTAAAGTCTTAAACACCATGAAATGTTAATGTAACAAGAAAAAGAGTTATCAAATGTTTATATCCTTGTTCAGCTAGCAAAGTTAGCTAGTTCAGAGAATGGCTTAGTGTTGGGATCAAACTGGGATACAGTCTTTCTTCTTTTCCTATTGCTAGAGTTTGGGTTTTATTTTTTTTCCTCACCTATATCCAAATACAAGTTGCATATCACATGGGCTATCAGCAGCACATGAGATTTCAGTGTCTCTTGGCTGCACTGTTTCAAAATAATTTGGCCAACTCTAAGCAAGGATCAAAGAATACTTGCAAGGAATCCTTTGCAACGCTTACCAAGCATTGCAAAAAAATGGTTATGAATAAACCTATCTTGTAAGAACTCTATTAGTCTTAAGTCAAAGGAGTGCACAAAGTAAATTCTGCTACTAACTTGTCAGTAACAGAATCACAGATTAATTTTGGTTGGAAGGGTTTTCTAGAGGCCAATTAGCCTGAGCAGCTTGAGAATTTTGCATAAAGAAGTAATGTGACACATGACCAGGACAGTAATTGCATTGCAGTTTAAGCAAGCATCTACAATAAATCTTCAGCTCAATTAACTGTACTGTAACACTAGCATATAAAAACCAGACTTTTACATCACACAGTCATTTTATGTATCTTCAAAACAAATGCTTTAATAAAAGACAAGATACTATGCAGAATTATAGTGAATGGTGAAATATGGTGGAATGTTCAACTGCTGTTTACCTCAAATATCTAGAAAAGGCTGTGGAAATGCTTGTAAAGGTTAAAAATTATTTTGGAATACTTGCCACAGGTGCTAAAATAGTAAATATAGTGATTTTTGTCTCAATTTAAGACACTCAATTTCACTACAATAGAGTGGGGTTTTTTTATTGTTGGATATATATAGTATTAATGAAGCGTTATTTATGCCAAAGGCAACTGACAACATTTGAATTACTTGGATTCAGGAAAAGTTAAGAAATGTTTCTGGAAAATTCAGTTCTTATAATATCATTTCTTTAGCAGTACATTAAAGATATCTGAACAGAAGTTTCCTTGCTTTATGCTAAGTAAAGGGCAAGAAAAACCTGGTTGTGTGCCCATATTCATTACCAGCGTATGTTTGTGAGATTTAAAAAATATTTTTAGAGTTTTAAAACACTTTTTTTATCAGCTGTTATAGTTGCAAGAAGAATTTATAAAATACAAACGAAGTTACAACTCTGTTAAAAGTAAACTTAAAATGTAACTTTTAACATTGCCTACAAATAATCTGTTTTCCAGGTTCTGCTAGCTCCTATTCAGAAGTCCGCTATAAACCTTCATTTTTAAAGGATGATGAGCTCCGACAGTTAATCCTCAGGGTGAGTGGAAGAAAGCTCTCAGTTAAATGATGTTTGACTCAAGTTAAAGCTTGCCATTCACTTGAGTTTTTAGCTGGTTTTATTTTCCCATCTTTTTCTTCAAGCAGGCACTTTTGATGTATTTGATGAGTACAGGTTTATAAAATCTGTACACTATACAGGCTTTTCTTTTATGAAAGGGTACAGAAAATGATTCGTGGGCATGGCAGACAGCAGTCCTTGAAGGGATAATAAGCATGCATATTTAGTACCTGAAAATGTTTGTGTTGACATTTGAAGTCTGCACGCAACTTTAGAGAACGCTTTTAATTACACATATATGTAATTACAGTTGTTTGCTCTCCTTTTTTTAATTTTTAAGGTGTACTTTGAAAAAGATGCAGAAATAATACCTGAAATAGGATCTTTCTTCTTGTTTTCACACTTCACCATGTACACACTCCTTTACCCTTTCTCATTTGCAACTATTTTCTTTTTTCTTTGCTGCAATAACAGACTTCCTTGACAGATCTGTAAGATGACTCCCAAGTTACACTGTTTTGCAGCTGGCTGCCTCTTTGCCCAGGGCTGTATTTAGAAAATTTTAGCTGTCTGTATTTGAAGGTCTGATTCAGCCTTTGCAATCTTAATTGTTTTTTGATGTGATTTATAACTTAATTTTAAAAATTGGGTTTGTAAGTTGGCTTCTGTGTAGTCATCTATTTGTTGTATATTTTAATTACAGTATCTTTGTTTTCAGGCTGCAGATGGATTCCTATTTGTGGTTGGATGCAACAGAGGAAAAATTCTGTTTGTCTCAGAGTCAGTCTGCAAAATACTTAACTACGATCAGGTGTTTATAATTGAGTTTCTTGGTTTGCTTTTACCTTGTGTTTTTTTAGAAAATTTTCAAGTTTTACACTTTATTGTATATTACTACCAAACAGTCCTCATTTATAATTTCTTGGAATTTCTTTGATTTCACCTCCTTCAAGTAAGCCTGAATATCCTGGAACAAAATATTTGCAAGTACAGACAGTGTTCCTGACCTGAGTGTAACAGCACCAGATTTCAGCTCATCATCCTTAAGAAAACTGCTACTCTGAGAGGAAGGGATGATTTGAAGATGTCCTAATTTCTGTTTCCAGGAGATTTTTCTTTTAAATGGTGAAGTGATTTTTGGGGGTGTTTTTTTAGGCCAAGGAAAAAATTTTAGTTCAGCAAAAGCTTTCCTTGGTGAGGTCTTTCTGCTCAGATACTCTGTGTAACACCTCATCCACAATAGCTGTCTATGTATACACTCCCAACTTGAAGGAAGCTGAGATACTGTGAGTTATCTTAACCTGTAGAATAAAAGAAATAGCAAAAATATAAGCACCTTCCATTAGCTGACAGTTAACATGGACAATTACAACAAATAATCAAGGCATGATAACTTGCTCATGTATCTATGACTTCTGTTCTAAAAACAGAGGCTAAACCAGTTAGTGCTTCCATCTGTCTACTTCTATAACTTTGAAACCATTTGTGCTATGTTCATTTTCTTCATAAAAGGAAGGGTAACCAATCTGGACTTTTTTTTAAATAAAAATCTATAAAACTATATCTTTTTAAATTAAAATTAAATTAATCATCATATGGAAACAAAGATAAAGCAGATTTTAAATTTTTTTTTTTTAAAAAAAAAACTTCTACAACAAATTTACTAAATGACCTTTTGGAGTCTCTTACTTCAGACATACCTACTTCCAGACCTGTAAGGTTTTCACTGTTGCTGCCAAAGAAATTCAGAGAACATGACTGACTTTACCCATACATTTATTATTTTATTTGGGAATCATGCTAGGTTAGGAATCCCATCCTACAGTCTAATCTCTTACATCTGCATATTTTGAGAAGACTGCTATTTAGCCTTTCTCAGTGGTGCTCAGCATTCTCCCTTTGCATTAGGGTTAGGTGAGATCAGAGCAAATAGGGTTAGATGAGAACAGAGCAAATAAAAAAGGCTGTATGTTAATCCTGCTCTCTTAGAAGCATGTCATTAAACCCATTTCTAACTCTGGCTTATTGGAAAAGAGCTCCCCTTTATGTATGCAGTGGTCATATAGCAAGTGGTGTTGAGTCCAAAATGAGATGCACTTTGAATCTAGAATAACTCCTTGTCAATACAGTTCGTCTCTTTCCATTGATTTGACCTGCTGTGGTGAAGGTAAGCAATCCAAAAAAACCCCAAATGGAACCCCAAGCTAGCCCAGTTGTGTGAGAATTGCTTCCTGTGTCAAAAGAAAGTAGTGCTGCCTATGGGAGTACAGCAGACCAGGTCTGTTGGATCAGTGGAGTCATCAGATTGAATGGATTCCAGCTAGAGAGATTCCTGTAAATATCCTTACTAAGGGGTGCTGAAGTGAGCTGACACCTGCTTCTGGGCAGCTCTTGGCTCAGTGATGCCACTTTGTCCAGCCAAATTAGAGCTCATCCATTAGGTAGTGAGAATATTTCTTCCCATTTCCCTACGTTCCCCCCATAATAAACTGTGAGTGAAGCTACTTTGTGCATAACCTTTGGCTAGGATCAGGAATCATATAATGCACACAAACAGAACATTTGAGTTTACAGGATTGTGTTCTAATATCCAACTAAATCTGTTATTTTGCAAAAGAGAAGAACAAATTATGGCTTTACTCCCCTGTTCTTACAAAAAATAATGTTAAACTGGCCAAGTAAAGGTGGATCAAAATACTGATGTTTAGAGTAACTGTGGTATTTGCCTTTTTGATGGTGTAGGAAGTTGTTTTTCTGAGATAAGTAATATGTATGGGTCCTGTTCTAAAATGTGGTTTTAGATCTTTTGGTCATGTTTTGTTTTTGATTTTAACAGGCCAGTTTAATTGGACAAAGTTTGTTTGATTACTTGCATCCGAAAGATGTTGCAAAAGTTAAGGAGCAACTGTCTTCTTCGGATATCTCTCCTAGGGAGAAGCTTGTGGATGGGAAAAGTAAGTCATACTTGAATGTGCTTGGATTTTTTGAGAGAGATATTAATAAATTTAGCCACTGTGCAGGGCATATTTATGTGTTTGTATGTGCCTGGATGTACAAACTTGAGGTAGAATTTCTATGAACCAAACTTATTTGAATGCTTATCTGCACCTGAGAGTGCATTTACAGTTTAAAAGCTAGGCCAGAAAAGAATTGATTTTAGATTATAAGAATGACTGAAATTTGCATTGTTAAACATTTATCAAGATGTGGTCTGACATTCTTCCTACCAGACATACTACTCTTTTTTCTTGTATTTGATAGGTCTTGTCAATACAAAAGACCTGATGTAGTCGAACATGGGATAAAATACTTCAATATCAAGAATCACTGTCTTCTCTGAAAATGCTAAGTGTCAATCCTAATTTAACCAAATCTTATTTTGTTTACAGTTATTTCTAATATGGAAAACAATATGTACTGTGCAGCTAATCACTATTTTATTGCTGGCTTTTATAAGCAGCTTGGCAGTTCTTCCATGTACCAAATAGAAGTTGAAAGTTTATAAAGCATACTTATTAAAATAGCTTCAAAATATCAAGAAGGGTTTAAAAATAGTTTGGTAGTTCTTTTTAGTTTTGGAATCTCTGTGACAGTTGTGTTTTCCTTGCCCTATTTAACTTATTAGACTTTTTTCATTTTTAATTGTAAGGACAAAATTTAGGCAACTAAAAGAGTAAGGAGAATGTACTGGAAGCTAAAATCAAGAAAAGACCTGGTATTTTGACATTTTATTGTTGGATTTTGGGGTTTTTTTTAAACTACTGTACTATATTTTTGTCAGCTGGCTTGCAAGTACACACAGATTTTCAAGCTGGACCAGCTCGACTGAATTCTGGTGCTCGACGTTCCTTCTTCTGTCGGATAAAATGTAGTAGGACCACAGTTAAAGAAGAAAAGGAGTGCTTGCCCAACCCAAAGAAGAAAGGTATTCAAACAATGTTGAAGAAGTGGGGCCTTTCTGTCTTGAAACTTGGTATATTTATGTTCTGAGTCATTAGTGTGACCCTTTTAGTTATCGAAAACTGTGTAAAATAGCTGTAGAGAAGCATCAATATTTACTGGAGACACATTTTCAAAAGCAGCCTTTCTGTGCTCTTTCTCCTCCCTATTTTCTCCTGGAAAAGAGGGAGGAACCTGAGTTACAGTGGCTGTTTAGGAGTCCATTGTCTGTTGTAGTCAAATTTTAGAAGTGTCAGGGAAATTTTTTTTTAAGCACTAGAGCAGATCAGAAGAATGAAACTAAACCTGTATCTTGAAGATAATTGTGAATAAGGCCTGCAAAATCCCCTGTTTTGAAAAGAAAAAGAAAGCAAGTAAACTAAATTTTTTTGTGATTTATTTTGCGTTGTGTACACTTTAAAAGTATGAATTTTCCTTTTTTTTAACTTCTAAGAGTAAAGTTATTTTTAATCAGTGTAATGCCATTCCTTTTCCCTGTAATTTTAATTTGGCTCACATTTTGGTATGTCTGTACAGCAGTATACTCTTCAAGTTTTCAGAGAATGGATCTTTTTTTAAATGTAACATCCAGCTTTTATTTAGTTCCTTAGTACTGATTTTTGCAGAGGTGTGGTGAAATTGTTTGACCCTGGAAAAAAAATCATCCTACTCTTGCTTTCCAATGCAACCTGCCATTGTTGAGACACACCATACAATAGCAAATTTTAAAGTAAGTCTGTCATTAGAAGTGAATAGGCTCCCTTGATGTGCCATCTAACTTGAAATAAGAATGTAACTCGTATCAGTTCTGCTTTCCGAAGAAACACTGATGGAGGACACCTTGGCAACCTGAGAAAACACAATGAAGTCACAGTAGGATGACTCAGTTGTTCATTTTAGTGCTAGTTGTTTTCTGTAGTTGATAGGGTTAATGCAGTCAAAAAGCATAATTTGCTCAGAATAGAGATATTGAGAATTTTTTTGAAAGGTTTTTTGAAAGATAGTTACTTGGTGACATATTATGTCGTCTCTATGCCTTGATGCATGTAGGGGTGTTGGCATGTTATATAGGCAGCAACCTACCAGCCATAGGGATAAATGTCAGTGTGTGCTGTAATTTAAGACTCCTTAAATATTTGTGTTCCCAGAAAGTTGAGGAAATCAGAAGCCTAAGGTAAATAGAAAATAAGCTAGTTTTTTTGGGGGGTTTTCTCTTGACTGATTCTTTTAGTGATTGCAGTAGGCATATGTGAAGAACATTGTGTTCACAAAAGGTAAATTGATTTGGAATGTACAGAGTGCCTCTCTAGTTTATTTTCATTTATAATCCATATGAAACTATATAAATATCAAGCGATATGTGGGTTACCAGACTGTTGATTTACTTTTTTTTTCTCTGAGACTGTGTTTGAACTGCCAACACCTATAACTTATCTTCCTAAATCTTATATAGGGTTAGAAGCATGCTCTCCAGGTAAGCAAAAATGAAGTAGTACACAATTATTTTAAAATACTCTGTAAAATTATCTGTAACTTTGTATAGTGGTAGGTAAGTATAAAATACAGTTGCTGGTCTCGTGGCAAATGGAATTAAAAAACATAATTCAGTTTACTTTTTGAACCATAACTGCTTCTTATTTCATTTCTTTTTATTAGATCACAGAAAATACTGTACCATTCACTGTACTGGGTATATGAAGAATTGGCCTCCTAATGAGGTGGGAGTAGAAGAGGAAAATGATGTAGAAAAGGACAGTAGTAACTTTAACTGTCTTGTTGCAATTGGGAGGTTACACCCTTATATTGTTCCACAAAAGAGTGGAGAGATAAAAGTCAAAGCAACAGAATTTGTTACACGATTTGCCATGGATGGAAAATTTGTTTATGTAGATCAGCGGTAAGCCTTTTGTTCTTTAATGAAGAGAAAATGAAAATGACACCACTTGTTAAATGTTCTAATTCTTTCTGTCCACACTGTGACTTCTCAAGCAGGATAGAATTTCTAAGTACTGTGCACAGAGAGCTGTTCATTCTGAACCTATGAGTACTTGGGCTTTGTTTTTTTTGTCAAACATAAATAGCATAGTATAAGAGTTCTATAGAAAAGATGAGCTAGCAAGATTAAAATATGTTGTAAAATGAACTGATACACTTAATCATAAAGAAAAAAATCAAGTTAGAGCTTCATAGCTATGCATATGACTTAAGTAATAAAACACTTAACAAAAGAATATTGCTTTTTAAAATCTTACTATTTGCAGCACATAGTTATATACAAATTATTTCATTAGAACTGAAAGCAGTGTTTTTATTTTCTGAACTTCCTAAAGATTGTGTTACCACTTTGCATTTCAAATTTCATTGTCACTAGAAGCTTTTTATTGCTTTCAGTCATCTTGCCTTTCATCTAAAGGTATCAGTTCAAACCTATTCCTTCAACTACTACATTTTTTGAATGACTCATTATGTGTGACAAGTACCCTGATTGGCTAATAGGAAGACCTAATGATCAGGAACATTTTCTATGTCCATGTGATTTGCATGTTTAAATGCTGTTATTTTGTCTTTGGATTGCCATTCATTCCAAATGGATAATGTGCAGTGAATATTTCCTGTTGGTTTAGAGCTGTATCAATGCTAGATCTTTCCCAAACATGAACACGATCATCTCTTTGTTTAAATATTATTTTCCCACTTTATCTGATGCTGAAGAAAACAAGCTTTGCAATTGTTTGAATCAGCTGTAGTTCATGTTTTTATCTCTAACAGTGCAACAGCAATTTTAGGGTATCTGCCACAAGAGCTTCTAGGAACTTCTTGTTACGAGTACTGCCATCAAGATGACCACAACCATCTAGCTGAAAAACATAAAGAAGGTACAAAATAACTGGCCCTTCCAGGCAATATATGACTTCATGTAACTGCTGTGTGGAAACAGGACAAATCAAAAAATCAGAAGCTGAGAATTGATAAAATTAAACGATCTTAATGTTGTCCTTTTTGACATCTGCATTAAGACATGTCTGCAGTAAGGCTTGGAATAAAAGCAGAGAGAAACTTTTGTTGTCTTGGGTCTTGGTGCAGGGGAATAATGTTAATGCTTCTTTCAACACCCTGCTTCCATTCTTTATAAGAGTGAGAGTGTATGTGCCTAATTGTGTAATTAAAGACACTGATTATGAGAATTCAGCAAGTCACGAGTCACCCTACTAGCGGTTTGCAGAAACTTGGGCTTTCATTTAAGGTTAATAAGATTGCTGAAACTGTAGTTTGATTTTAGCAGGGGTCCAGTCCTGTCAGATATTCTGGCATTTAATCTGTATTTCTGCCCATCAAAACCGTTTGGGTTTTATGAGCTATAAAACAGATTTTTTTTTTTTTTAATTTTATCTTTCTAAGTATAAATATGGTGATTACAACTTTCCTTTCTAATCTAGTGTTGCAGAATAAAGAAAAAGTATTTACAAATTCCTACAAATTTAGAGCAAAAGATGGGATTTTTGTTACTTTAAAGAGTCAGTGGTTTAGTTTCATGAATCCGTGGACCAAAGAACTGGAGTACATTGTATCAAACAACACAGTGGTATTGTAAGTAATTTATTATTTGAATTTCCATGTTATTTTTGTCTTAACAGCTAGCGTTAACAGAAAGCAACCTGTTTAAGAGGCAGAACAAGGCTAGGAAACATCAACACTGCACAAAAAGAGGTTGAATAAACTGGAAGAACTTTGTGTTTACTGGTTATTCTACTTCAGGCTTTAAATCATGGATTTAACTCAGAAAACCGCTCTTTCCAGTAGAAAAAAAAAACAAGTGAAAAAGTTTCTTACTAAGGTTAGAAAGGAAGGAAGGATCTTTTAAGGAAAGTAGATCTGAATAAATGGAAATGTGAAGTTAGTGCTGCTACTTCTGAGCTTTACAAGACCACGTGTGTCAGGACCTAATTTCAAGCACTACCCTACCTGCAACGCATTAGAACATGAAGAGGCGTAGTCAGGAGATCGTAGTGACGCAATGCGGGACAGAAAGATACTCTCCAAATTCATTGCAAGGGAGGAGCCTGTGAAACAGTAAATGTGTGTGTTTAGTGCTTCTTTTTCATTCTCTGTGCCTTGCAACAGAGACATAATTTGGATTGTTCCAGTGCCACTGAGGATCTTTGCCAATTACTGGGTTTTTGAGGGGGGACAGAAGGGACTTTATTTCTATTAAACCAAGCTGTCAGTGGGGCCTTTTACCCCTTCTGTTGGTGCTTCATGTCTTTAAATCAACAACACCCACCTATTTTGCCCACATCTTTTTCTCTCAGTAAGTTAGAGAAGAGCAGTTAAGACAGTCTGTGCTGCCAAGCAGCCAAAGGCCACTTTTGCCTGTCCTGGAGTTTGGGCTGCTGCAGCTCTCTGGAGAGAAGGCAGCAGCTGCTGGCAGAAGGTAGCTACAGACCTGTCCTTGCAGCAGTTGGTTTTGGTTAACTGGTCTCCCTCCTAGGAGCAAAAATTGTTCTCTTGTCATGAAACACAGACAACTATATTGGTCTTTCTTCTTTATTTGGAGAATAAGTAGAAATTAGTATTTCACCCAGTGCTTCAGAAAAAACAAAGGATTGCATGTTGAAACATGTGAGGAGGATCTCTATTTTTTTTTTACTAGTTTGAGGATGTTAGTTTTTACTCTATGTAAAGTCTTACTGAAATTAAACAAATGTATGCTGAGTTTTGCCTTTGAAAAACTTGCTGATTTTTTTCTTTGTTATTTTTAAAATTTATTTAAATCTTAGAGGTCATAATGAGTCAGCTGAAGAACAGGTGCCCCATGGTTCCCAGCCTGCAGAAGGTAAGTGTTGCTTTTTACAGTTGCCATAGGTTCACCTCCTGATCAGTCATTACAATTTAGACTTACTCAATCTGGGAATTTTTCTTATTCTATGTTGTTGTGCAAGAAAGTATATATTTTTTTTTAAAGCTAACTGAGAGTTTCTAGTTACTCACAGGATCCTAATTCATATAATTCACATAACTGTGATAGCATATCTTTTCCTTCAGCAGTTTCTGCTGTAGCTAGGAAATTGATTGATAGGATATTATGCTTCTGTCACTGACCCTCTTCATATTTTGCCTTGTTTTCTGAAGAAATGCAATTGTACTGTCTGAGTTTACCTATAGAATATAGAGTAATACTGCAATTGGTATGTGTACTGTCAATATCTTTCTGCTATGCATAGGTTCCAATTTCTATGTGCTACTTTGTCATCTTGCTATAAGGCTTTTTGGTTTTGCTTTTAAAATTGTTCTTTTTAATAACCAATTTCTGTTTGTGCAAAGTCCACGGTGTTTTTTTTTTCCTCATGTGTTTTGAATTGTCTGTGAGAGAGACTGGAGGTGGTAATGATTAAAGCTAATTTCATTACTGGAGATCAGCAGTTGTCACAAATATATTACTCACTTATTTCAAATGAGACTTAGAACACTCTCCCCCATGAGTTAGTGTGTTTCAATAATTTCTGAACTGCTTTAAAATGAATCCTTGAAGTGATTGCTCCTTGCTGTGTAATGAAACTGCTTCAAACTTAAGGTTTTATTTTGTGGGGTTTTTTTAACTGCAGATGCTGTAAAACAGTCTTTAGTAAGTGTACCTGGAATGTCCTCTGGAACAGTTCTTGGTGCTGGAAGTATAGGAACCGAAATTGCAAATGAAATACTAGAATTACAAAGGTAATAAGTGCTTTACATCATACATTAGACTTCTCAGTAACGATGGAGAAGAGTTGTATGTGATTGTGGGGGCTGTTCAAGTTTCATTTTTATTGTCTTATGTGTATAAAATATTTTTATTTTGAGCAGTGGCATTATGAGATACCCAATGTCAGTCCCATGTATGGCAGAACACAGCACTGGTGTTGATAAATAGTTTTGTAGTGAGCACACCATCTCCTTTGTTAATTAACAAAGTATTATGTAACTATGACTTCACACGCGTCACTGTGATGCAGCTCCTTAACATGGTGTTGAAATGGGCAGATAAACCATTCAGGAATGGAAAATCAGTGGTTTGTGAGTCACGTTTATATTTCTGATAGTGCTCCTCTGCTAGGAAAGCTTCCCTTGAAACGGTCCCCAGTGGAGTGCTTTCATAGCCTGTCCTGTCCCTGAACAGAGACTAAAGTGATAGCACAATTCCTTCCCAGTACCAAGCCACAGATTAAAACAAAACCTCAGTGTGTCATTCCAAATGGGAATCTGTACAAGATTCAAATTGTTAATTAAAGATTGACCATTTCAAAACTAGTTTTAGCAGGTACACAGTGTAGCCAAGGAATTTGAAAGGAAGGAACAAAACTTTAATGGGAAGATATCCTGACATGTTTTTGTATCGTGCACCCACAGTGGTGCCTGACCTCCACTGGTCTGTGGAGGGAAAGGTTATTACTCTGTCAGTTTGCACTCTATTGCCATTTGTTAAAGTCTCTGAGTCAGCTAATTCAAGGACTTTGGGATGCACATGCACAGCAAAAGTCTGGTTTGAGTGACAATTCTTTCAGGAAGTAAGGCTTCATCAGAAGGCCCAACCTCTTTTGTTAGTCATATTTAGGATAATGGTGCTCTCATCTCATTAGCACAGGACAAGTTATCTAAGTGTTAGTTTTGGGTATTGAAGCTGGCCCTCAAACTTTAGATCTTCTAGTTCCAGATAAAGGAATGCCAAAAAAAAAAATTTGTCTGCAGAGCAGTGTATTCTAAGGTCCTGTGTAGTTCCTTCCACTGGCACTTTCATAACTGCACCTGAAAGACTAGTAATGTTAAGTCTTTCAGGAAGAAGTGTTACAGTTTTGGCAACAATGGTAAAGGTATAAGGAATAGTTTCATATTGTAGAATATCCTTAGTTGAAAGGGACCCATTAGGATCATCAAGTCCAACTTCTGACTTTATATAAGGCAACCTAAAAATTAATCCAAGAGCACTGTCCAAACATCTGAACACTGAGAGGCCTGGGGTCATGACCAGTTCCCTGGGAAGCTGGTTCTAGTGTTTGACTGTCCTCTCGATGAAGATCGTTTTCCTAATATCTTCCACTGATACAGCTTTGAGCTGTTCCCCGTGTCCTATAACTGGACACCAGAGAGAAGACATCAGTACTTAGTTCTCTGCTGTCTGTCATAAGGAAGTTGTAGACAGCAATAAGCTCATCCCTCATTTTCCCCTAAGCTGGACAAACTGCATATTCAATTCTTCCTAAGTCACAACCTCTGGTCCTTTCACCATCTTTCTTTCCCTCCTTTGGACAAATTCTCATATTTTTACATCTATCTTAAATTGTGGAGCCCAAAACTGCACAGTTCTCTGGGTGAGGCCACAGCAGCGCTAATGGAACAACTGCTTCTTTTGACAAGTTAGCTGTGCTGTGTGTAATGCACCTCGGGATACCCTCGTCCTTCTTGGCCACCATGGCACATTGCTGACTCTCACTGAGTTTACAATCAATGAAACAGCCTCAGATCTCACTCTGCAGGGCTGCACTCCAGTCTTTTGCCCTCCAATCTATAGAAACATCAACATGCTGTAGCACACAGTCAGCTTCTGCTGTTTCAGTAGTAGTCTGACTCACCGGCTTGTCTGTGAGGATGTTGTGGGAAACAGTGTGAAAAGCTTCACTGAAGTCAAAGTAAATAACATCCAATGCTATCTCCTTATCCACCCAGCTAGTCACCTTCTGGTAGAAGGCTGTCAGGTCGGTTAGGTGTGATTTCCCCTTTGTAAACCCATGCTGAACTCCATGTATCATCTCTTTGCAGTGTGGTTGTATTCTCAGTTGTTTATTCATCAGAAGACAATATTTAACTTTCTGAAGCAGTAAAAATCATAGTCAAAGCCAGAGTGGAAAGTGACAGCAGTAGGTGTTTCTTACTCCATTTTCAGTATTTTGGAATTGCTGTCTAACAGTGAAGTCCCACTAGAATAGTCAGATTGCACAGGGAATCATTCATCCTCAATGAAAGAAGTACAGAACTCAAGCACTTCAGTTGTGATGGGATGAGAAGCTTGCTATTCAAAAGATAAATATTAAAATCATCCCACAGCATGTTGGCAGGTTGTGGGTATTACCCAGCAAGGAGGAAAAGCACTGGCAACAAAAGGGACCGCTATCCTTAACAGCAAAGGTGGGATGGTGCATTTTTGTAATGCCATTGCTAATGTCCTCTCATTAGTACCACCTATAGGGAAAGGAAGGAGAGCAATTTTTTATTATATCTTTCTGAAGACTGAAGTAAATTGGCAGAAGTTCTCATGTCTGAAGGCTAATATCCAGGCATGACCTGAGAATTTAATTTGACTCTTGTTCTAGTTGATTCAGTAGGATGTTCTTGATTGAGATCACCTGACCCTTGCTGAAAATGCTCATCGATGTGAGGATACGTGGCATCAGCTTAAGGAAACCAATTTATTAAACAGATGATTAGTAAATTTGCTGGGTGATGAAAGAATGAATGCATTCCTGGGAAACTTTTCTTCAAAGCTGCCCCTTGAAAGTTCTGATATTTGCGGTTTTTAAGAACGATAAGCAGTGCTCTTTCTCTTCATACTGCTACAGAGGCGACAGTTGCAGGAGCAACATCTTCCTAAGCAACTGTGGGAAATTTTGTGAGCTTTGTCTGAAGATCAAACTGTCGTGACTCTTGTGACAGTTCAGCAGGTCACACGAGCAAAATTTTAGTCTTAGGAAGCAAAAGAATCCATTACAGCACAAGGTAGACTTGTGGAGTTTGGAGACGAGATTGTGGTACTGAATTAACCTTCCCACTTTAAGGGATGTTTGGGGTTTTTTTTGTAAGCATGGGTTATTTTTTAAATTTCTTTTTTGTCTGTTTAAATGGAATTCAGCTGTACAGTTACAGCAGGTATGACTGAGGTTTCTTTTAGGATATTTGAGGCATGTTTATAATTTCCTGATCCCTAAAGAAAAATGGATTTTTCTAGTCTGCCATAGACCTTACGTAAATTGAGTTTATTTATCAAAATATTCAGCTTCCATAGTACTAACACCAGCATAATTTTCCTTGTCTACCTGCCTGTTAGAAGCTTGAAGCTCCTGATGCACACTCCTCTGTCTGTCAGAGATTCATTGTGTAGCTGCCTTATTTTGTTGTGTAAGTAAAGCCTGGCTTTACTCCTGTATGGAGCAGCAGTTTAAGGCAGCAGGACGTAAACCCTGGTTTATTTGAGTTACCAAAACATCTTTCCAGGAGCATCACAGTGATAGTTAAGGCTTGCTTTTAATATAAAAAGTGAGGCTGCTAGAAGAAATAAAATGCTGTAAGTTCTATATTCAAAGAACTATTTTCAGGAACAAATATTTGTGAAAGTGTTAGTAGTGATGAAGGCACACTTCAAGAAGCTGTATCAGGTAGTCTTACTCCACAAGTCATTGATTGAACTTAGTATTTTTCCTGGTTATATTCACATCTTGAGCACTGGTTAGTAACTGAAACAATGCTATATTGATTTCTTTGGGAACAGTCATCTTATTTTCCATCTAATAGACTGAGTGTCACAAGATTTTTGAAAGGAAACATGGTTTTGCTTGCCAGCTTCATGAGCCACAGTGATCTGAGCCATTTTAGTCTTGTGCAGCTGTGTTTGTTTCAGTGTTCTTAGTTATCTGTGGATGCTAGCAATTGAGAAATAAACTTGTGCTGAAACTAATAGACCAAGATGCTGCTATGGAGGTGAAAGAAAGCAGGTTAAGAGCAAAATAATGCAGAATAACTGTGCCCAAAGGAAGGGCAGTTCTCAAAAGAAGCCAGATATGGAAGGTAACAGTTGCACTGTGTAACTGGTATCTCAAGCATAATATTCATCCTACAGTCCTGTATCTTAGCAGAAAAGAAACTAGTTTTTATCTCTGTAAGAGGAAGAGGCATTCACAAATACAACTGGTCATCGAAGACCAACTGAATGTTTCTGGAGATGTCTGAATGTAGTTGGTTGCATCAAGATGTAGTTCACTTTTCCAGAATCATTACTCAGAACAGCACTCTCTCTCTTTCCAACTGAAGAGTAGAACTTCATGCTATTTCTTCATTTTTTCTTTTGTATGAAATCAGGTTACTATCTTGCACACACCAGGACAATCAAAGTTAGGCAAAGGTGATCAGCTGAGGTTAGCACCAGCTGTTTTTCATCAAATACCATAGTGGCTACAAACATAATTCAACAGGATGAGAGCATTTACTACCTGACTCTGCTCTTGGTGTTCTTTTAATATCAGTAAAGACGCAGATGGTTTTCAAGCTGTGCATCAGGCATCACCAAGTATTTTTAAAGATTTCAGGACTATGCCTGCAGCTCTATTTGCAAGCATAGCAGAATTAAATTAGCATCTGATGAATGATCATTTCAGTCACAGCAGTGCTATAAATCTGTTCAATCTGGAGTTTCTATCCAAGCTTTTAGAGATGGAAGTATTGCTTATCAAATGGTGTGGTGGATATTGTAATGCAGGGAACTAACAAATACTCCACACAAATAACTTATTTAGGATAGGCTGTTTATTCACACGTTTTATTATCTTTCTTCCAATCCTTTATCACATTTATCTGAAGAAGTGACAGAAACAGAAGCATCAAGAGTGCCCTAATTCTTTTTTGGCCTTGTGTTTTGGGAGTCAGAGCAGGGGGAGATGGGAACAAGCTGTCCAAAGGGCCCTTGTACAACATTTTCACTGTTAGTTTCATATCGGGCATGTTTGGTGAGAGAGGGTGAGCAGTGTCTCAAAGAATGCTGGTAACAAGCAAGCAGCCTTTACTTTTAGTTCAGATATCATGACCATATGAAATACAGGTACAACAGTAATAGTAAAAGGAGCATTAGAAAGGTGTGTTGTTTTCCCTTCACACTTTAGCAGAATGTCCTTGTGTTGTCTGTATTCTGTGTATATTTGAAATGTATCTATTTGTCCCAGTGTGCATAATTCTGAAACCTGCTACTCTTTGGTCTGTCAGTGCCAGTGATTCAACAGAAAAATGAATGTGCTCAAGTAATTATGGCCTTTTTTGATGTCTTCTGTTGTTGTGTGTTAGCAAAACTCGGAGCAGGAGAATTTAGAATCATCAGGAGAATTTAAGACAATATTGTCTCTGATTAGCTGGCTCATGCTTTATCATGGGGGAGGTCTGATGGGTTCTGTAACACATAGGCTCTTTTTTTAGTTTATGACCAATGTGAATTGGTAAATCAACTAATACATGCAATTTTAGGTTGCATTCTTCACCACCTGGGGAGTTAAGCCCATCACATCTCTTGAGAAAGTCACCTTCTCCAGCTTTAACCGTAAACTGCAGCAATGTGAGTATGTCATTAGCTGTAAAAGTCTTAGTACAAGGTCAGTGTCAAATAGCTCAAAGTCAATGTTTGAACTAAATTACCCTGACTTGTGTTTTTGTGAGAGCATGTGTAAGGTATTGCCAATTACCTGGCAGCTATGAAAGCTTTTTGAGAAATGTGACAGCAGCAGAAGTTCCGACCTCATTTATGGGGGCATTGATTCAAGCCTTAAGGGACTGTTATGTGATTCATGTCATGAAGACTCTTCTAGCTTTGGAATTGCATGAGAACATTTGTTAAACTGTCAGAGAGTAAAAGTGTTTCCACCTGTTCAAGTTTGACAGACAAAATACCACTTCTTGTTTTCTCTCACCTGAAAACCCTTTTAAAAATCTATGCTGTATGTTCAAAATGGTTAAAATTGTCGAACATATTTCAGTAATCTTCTAAAAATTGATAGAATGTGCTGTCCTGCTAATCTCACAGAGCTTGGTACCACCACAAACTAAAATTATCATATTTATTGACCATACCTGTGGAATAACTAATGTATTTTCTGCATAAGTATAGTGTGTGTTGTGTATCGAGCACTGTGTGAACATTTAATTCTCCATCAGCACCTCCTTGAATATAAAATTTCTTTCCATTTAAAGACAGTTTATCTTCCCATTGCAATTTTCATTTTCTAACAATAGCATTCTGCACTCAGGATTGTTTTGGTTTCCTCCTTTTTCCTTCCTTTTCTTTTAGGATCAGTTCTCCCCTGCCTTACCCCAGGTCTTTTTCCTTAAGAGTTGGTTGACTTTATGTGTGTGTGTGTGTGTGTGTGTGTGTATATATACACACACTGAACTTTCTTAATCATGCAGCATCTCATCACTGGGATAACTTCACTGTATGTGTTGAAGGTTCTTTATTCCATGCTTTGGTATCCCATTTGTTTCTAAATGCTTTTGTAAAGCATTTAAACTCTTATTAATTTCCTAGTAGAATATACACAAGTCAGGCAACCCAAGAAATCTATCCTGCTGAATTGCCATGTGTGTGTTACATGAAACAAATGGTGGTATGAAATTATTTTTATCATGATGGTAACAAGATACAAAATAATAGAAAAGATACAAGTTTTTAATTCATATGGCTCCATGCATCTAGAACATGGGAGGTATGAGGGTCTTTTTTTTATCTTTTAGTTAGAATGTGTCGACATTGACAAACATGATGTCACTGGGAATTTGTAGTTTATGGTACTAGTTGCAGAAAGTATGTACCAGTACAATTTGTTGTGCCAGATTTATTTGCTGAATATTGAATTAGACCCTCAGTAAAGCAGATGCCATCACTGTGAAGTGCCTTTGACAGACATTAACACCTTTTATTTAAGCCAAGTCCAGTGCTCTGTCAGCTACTAAAACCAGTTATTTTTAAATGCAGTAGATCTGCCAGGTGATGCATATTTCTTAAAACTTTCAGGGCAATTTGTAATGTTTCTGTAATGTAAAAATTGTGACTAAATTTGGGGTTTAATTCTGTCCCTGTTACTACTTCTGTTCTTTCAGGTGCCAAATAAAGAGCTGATTCAGTTATGTCCTTCAGAAACAGAAGTTCTAGAGACTTCAGAACAAAACCAGGGTGCTATTCCGTTTCCCAGTAATGAACCTCTCCTCAGTAAGATTTATTTCTCTTATGGATATTTTGGGGGTTGCAGGGAAAGGCATTTCTGATAAATGGTGTGTTTTTTGAATGCACCCCTTTTAAAACCATATAAAGAGATTTGTCTGTCTGTTTTAAGAGGCTCTTAAAACAGATGTGTTATTGCTGGAAAGCAAACAGCAAAATTTGATCAGTGATTGAACCTCATGACAAAAATAACATCCTGTTATAGGACCACAGTTTTAACTGGGTACTTACTAGTTCTCTCTCCAGAAAAGAGAGATGGGTAAGGAGAAGTATTTCAGTGTAACTTAAGGGAACTGGTTGTAATTAGTAAACTATCGTCCTTCTGGCACTTCATCTCTCTCTTAACTGCAAGCTATGCATAGTCAATACAAAGGGGTAGTCACTTTTTTTTCCTTTCCCCTCCTTCAAGCATGCACTAAGGCAGCAGTTTGTCTGGCTGGAGGATTCTCTGACCCTCTAAGAAGAAAATGCCATCATAGTATTTTTAACAAAAGAGACAAAGTGCTATAAAAGCAGTGTTTAGGCTTACCCCATATTTCAGCTTTTAGAACTTTTCAGTCTTCCTTATTTGTTTCAGTTACTAAGCTTTATTAATTTATAACCTGTAGCTCTCTTCCAGTTTAGTTTTGAGACCTTTATATTAAAAAAAAAAATAAAACCCAACAAAACAAAACCCAAAGGAAAAAAACTAATCCTGAAATAAGTTTGGGGAAAAGATAGATAAATGTTGTCACTTTTTTTTATTTAAGGTAGGCAAGGACACACTTTTTTTTTTGATAGTTAGGGTAAAGCATTTTACCTTACTGTTGCAGAAGGCCAGGGTATAGTGTTAATTTCTAGAGCTACCATGTGGTAACTCAAAAGGCCCAAGGATTTCATCCAGCAGAGTCCATCAGATACCAATGCAGGTACATGACTGTGTATCCCACTGAGGTGCTGTAAAGCAGAAAGCAGTTTTCTACTACAGCGACATGAGCTTTCCTGCACAGATACAAGCTTTATTAGCTGGCAGTCAGAGGTACTCTAATGGAATGGCAAGATTTAAGTCATCTTATGTGTGTCCTTAAAACTGTCTGCAGACAGCCCGTTATTTCGCAGAATCACAGAATCGTAGGGGTTGGAAGGGACCTCGAGAGATCATCGGGTCCAACCCCCCTGCCAAAGCAGCTCCCTAGCTCATATTGCACAGGGAGGCGTCCAGACGAGTCTTGAATATCTCCAGTGAAGGAGCCTCCACCACCTCCCTGGGCAGCCTGTCCCAGGGCTCTGTCACCCTCACTGTGTAAAAGTTCTTCCGCATGTTGGTGCGGAACTTCCTGTGCTCCAGTTTACAGCCATTGCCCCTTGTCCTGTCCCCACAGACCACTGAAAAGGGGTTGGCCAATTCCCCCTGCATCCCATACTTAAGATATTTATAAACATTAATTAGGTCCCCCCTCAGCCTTCTGTTCTCCAGGCTGAACAGTCCCATCTCACTCAGCCTTTCCTCATAGGGGAGATGTTCCAGGCCCTTAATCATCTTCGTAGCCCTTCTCTGGACTCTCTGCAGGAGATCCCTGTCTTTTTTATACCAGGGAGCCCAGAACTGGACATAATCTATTACTTGATTATTTTTTTTTTTTAACATTTACATGTAAATGTCACCTCGACTTCAAAGGAAGCACTGTCTAAAACCAAATGCATATTCTTCATGCTTTGCACTGCATACATTACTGTTTTAATGATTTTATAGGTGGCAATCCTCAGCTGGACTTCGATGCAATATGTGAAAACGACGACACTGCTATGACAGCTCTTATGAATTACTTGGAAGCTGATGGAGGGCTTGGTGACCCAGCTGAACTCAGTGATATACAGTGGGCTCTCTAGTGTTGCTTTTTCAAAACAAGAAGGAATGTAAAAATCAGTAATGCACAACAACCGTACATCCTCAGTACTGTATTATAATTTTTTTAAGGTTTCATTTGAATTCAGACTTACTGTCTATATATTTTTAAAGACTGAAGCCTTGTTCAGAGAGAGACAGTTTCTGCTGCACCTATGGAAAAAATGCAATATTTTTTTGATGATGGAGAAACCTTGAAATTTTAATATTGAACCATCTGTAACTGGAATGCTTAGAACACATTGCTATATTTTTGCTAAGAAGCTTTAACCAAAAGGTACTGTACAATGTACAGGAATATTTTTTCCTTAGTTTTAATACTTTTATTTATTGCTTTTGTTCCAAATGGTAGACTATTGATTATTATCCATGTTACTTTTCTGTAGAACTTGCTGTACTTACACAGTTTAAGAACATTTGTAACTATTGAATTTCATTGAAATGATGATTTGCACACACTACAGTTGTATAATAGGGTATTGTAATTCTCAAATGATGCAGTTTGTGATTCCTTGCCCCTTTTCAGAAGTGCAATTTTTGTAGTCAAATGTGGAAATAAAGCCTATGGTTCTGGGAGCAAGGATTTGAATTGGATCACCTAACAATAAGAGGAGAATGTTTTGAGGGGAAAAAAGTCACTTTCCCAGTGCACAAATATGATAAGGGCATAAGAAAAGAGCAAGAAAATCTTACTTACTATTTTGCATTATGTGTAATGTATTAGAAGGGCAGTGCAAAGAAACCTAAGAAAAGTGATGCTATAAAGCACCTTGGTCTCATCACGGGTTATTTACCAAGTAGAGGAGTTGGGATAGATTGTCTTTGGTTCCAGAGTGAGGTTTGCACCGCCTGTTAGTGGGAAATGTTAAAATTCTATGGTATCTTTTATAGTCTCTCTGGTTTTGGAAAGGTTAGGGTGACTTTCCTATTGCTTTAGTCTGTGACTTT
This sequence comes from Porphyrio hochstetteri, assembly GCA_020800305.1. Lineage (NCBI taxonomy): Eukaryota > Metazoa > Chordata > Aves > Gruiformes > Rallidae > Porphyrio > Porphyrio hochstetteri. Next base: position 76,720,934 of record CM036905.1, on the reverse strand, counting down.
TAAAAAAAAGATATATTTGTGTAATATAGTGCTGCCTGTAAGTCAATACTATATAGGGTGATTTTCTTTTGGGGGGACGACTCTTGCAAGAATTATATCCCAGTTACAGCAAATTACTAAAGAACATGGCACTTAATAGGTTTTATTAGAACAATATAGCATTAATATATAAAGTGATTATTTTTATCTCTGGTATTAAAAGTTCAGACAACTTTTCACATCTATTATGTGTCCTAAAAGCACCGTTCTTCTGTTGGCTTATTGTTTGGGTAAGGAAAGGAAAGCGTTGGAAGAGACTTGATCCATATGCAGATTGTTTTAATACAGACGTTTGAACGCGGGTACCACCAGAAGCACTTTGGGCATTCCCTGTAAGGCTGGAGGTGAGCGATCGGCAGGCAGCCTGCCACCCGTCTGTCTTTTCCCGGAGGCTGCAGTGTGCGAACAAAGAGCCGGGGGAGCCGCTAGATGTCCCGCGTCTGCCGTTGGATACTGCGCTTCCCTGAAGGAATTACGACCTCTTGGCGTGCACTGACTTCCCACGCTTCGACAGAGCACCTTTGTATCTTATAGATATCAATCATTTTGCTAAACCAGGAATGTTTTTGGTGACGTCCGGATTTTTTAGAGCAGCTAGATTAATTGGATTACTTTATTTTTAAGAGTCTGTAGGGGTTTTGCATTGAACTTGCATGTGGTTTTCCTCCATTCAATTTTTTTTGTTGGTTTTTTTTTTTTTTTTACAGACATGGGGCCAAAATTATCTGTTCTCTAGCTTTGTTAGTATAAATGTGTTTCTTCAGAAAAGATGAATTTTGAACTATATCATGGAGCACAGTAAAATAGGCACTTTTTAAGAGTTGATAGGATTATATTTATATTAATGAATTTGAGAATTTCCATTTTTTTTTGCTGTTGTAAAATGCATTTTTTCTGTGTTTTTGAGCATTAAGATAAAAAAAATTAAATAAAACAAATACAGTAGCTAACATTGCTAAATGGGTAAATAAATAACTCAAAATTACAGACTTTCCTTAACATACTTTTGGTTTTTAACTGGATTAGTTTGAAGATGGTGCAGATGATGTGACTGAAGGAGGATGTTAATTCTTTCACAGGATTCATACAACAGTCTAGATTCAAACCACTATTTTTGGATTCTTCTTGGATTTCCCTAAAAAATAAAAGCCAAAACTGTAAATTTGAGCCTTTTGCAGTCAGTGATCAATATTGTGGCTCTCCATTTGTTAGAGTCTCCCTTTGCTATTTGTAACCTTTTCTGCTTTAAAGCACTCTTGCAAGAAAAAGTGTCAATTGTAAATATTTATGGTGAAATGAATACATATTTTTTAATACAGTTGAAATAGTATGTGCTTATTTCTGTTCCTGTAACAGTAGGGTTCTGGTGAGGTATGGAGAGGGCATTTTTTATTCCTTGGCATGTTTAGTGGGCTAGCCCCAGCTGAGCACTATGTGGCTGCTCGCTCACCTCTCCCCACCCTGGTGCGATGGCGAGGAGAATTGGGAAGCAAAAAATGGTAAAACTCAAGGGTTGGGCCGAGTACAGTTGTACTGGGGCAGCAAAGGGAGAGGAAAACAACAGCAGTGCTCCTAACAGAATATACCAAGTGTGTGGTACACCTTGGAGCTTGCTCACTGCCTGGAACCCGATGCCCAACCCACTGCCAGCAGCGACCCCTCCTCCCCAGCTAGCTCCCCCCTTATATATGGATCGTGAGGTCATATGGTGTGGAATATCCCTTTGGCTAGTTTGGGTCAGCAGTCCTGGCTGTGTCCCAGCTTCCTGTGGAAATAAACGCTATCCCAGCTGAAAAGCAGGACAAGTGTGATGGGGGTTATCAGGGGATGGGACTAAACTGAGTTGGAAAAACATTTATTTTGATGTGCTGCTGTTAGTCTGCTGACAATTCTACTTAATATTGAAGTTGAATACAAATTACTTGTGCTTTCAAATCCCAGACTCCTTCCCTAAAAATATAAATGGTGTGGTTGAGCTAATGTGGATTTTGGTAGCTCAACATTATATTCCCTGGCCAGAGTAACTTTGTAATCCCAATTAACACACATTTTCTAGGTACTAAAAACCCTTGATGTTGCAGCTTAATTGGTCCATCTCCAGGAAGGCGAGTGCCTGTAGGCTCTACCTGGAAGATCCTGTTTCATCAGAAGCAAATGGAGTATGTGGATACGGTTCTCACAGAGCCTTGCCATGGGTAGGAAAGGTAAGTGATAAAGCCAGTGTCAACAGGCTCTTAAAAGTCCTATTAGTTATTGTGGTTGTGCTTGGAGATGGGTCAACTAATTTGTTACTGCTGGCACATACAGAGTTAAAGATAAGAAAATCTTGATGGGAGAGGAGTTCTGATATAAGCCGTAGCTCATTTGGGAACCCAGTTCCTGTGTTGACAGGAAAACATGTGAGAATTCTTTTCAGCATTAGGACAGTGGAATGAGAATGTGGTAGAGACAAATGCCATCTGGGTATTGTTTTGAAGAAGAAAGGTGTCTGGATGGGTGGAGGGCGACAGCTGGCTATTGCCAGCCTGGGTCAGAGCAGACTGAAGGAAGGCCCGGACAGCTGTGGTTAAAATGGTGCTTCAGAATACTATCACGGCTTGCAGTGGTGAATCATGAAGACATCAGTATATCCAACCTTAACTTCTGCACTTCCTGTAAGAATATTTGATAGATGTTGTAGGGGTGGGGGGATCCTTACTGTGTAATTGCTTCTTAAGATTCCTTTGGAGGGTTTAGTCAAGTACGGTGAGTACTATCACTTGGGTCCAAAGCAGAGCTTCAGCCCGTGCTTATTTCCTGTGGTGTGCTGGAGTTCTGGCCTTTTTCTGTGGATCTTAAGCTTCTTTTTAGAGAACTGGAAAATTTGGTTTAGTCACCAGCAGGAAGGACTAACATTAGTCGTTTTGGTGGTTGCTGACAGTAGTGTGTTCCTGTTCTCAATCTAAACTGAAATGAAGAATTTATTCTTGTACAAGCGATGCTGCTTCTCCCAAAAGCCTGACACCAGCCCTCTTTCACTTAGGCTTTTGCTTCCTTTTTGTAGGTTGCATATATCACACAAATTCATAAAGTGTCCTGGAGCTTCAGGAAGTAACAATCAGCTGGAAAGCTTTATGACGCTTATGATCATCTTCAGAGAAGACCCATTGTTCCCCATCCCTGATGAGAATTATTGTGTTGTGTACAAATACGGAGGTCAAGAAGCTACCTGGGGTTGGAGGTTCTTGCAAGTTAAAAGATATAAAACCATGTTTCAGAGCAGCAGAATTAAGAGAATCCAGGGAAGAGGCAAGTGGAGTGGTCAGTCAGTGAACTGCTGCTTTGGTACGTTCTGTTTGCACTTCATTTCTAGAAGGTTCATCTTGATAGATCCCTTTTACCGTGACAGGTGGCTGTCATAACTAAACTTTTTGGGTTGTTCCTGGTTTAATTGCTTTCAGAAACTTAATATCTTCCTAGTGAGGAAAAGATATTTCAAAATTTCTCCCATCTCTTGGAAGTATCCAGTTTTACTGGTACAGATCCTGTCTCTGTAGCTTTTCCTAGTCAAGGTCCTGTGGAACTGCTGCCAAGCTATACCAGCCTGCTACACTAGGGAATAAAAACCAACCGACCAATGGTGGGCCCCGAGAGCTCTGTATATCATGTGTCAGCTTTTGTGAAGTGGTCTGTTTGGTTTGGCGTTTTGTTTTAAATGGGAGATAAAAGGGAATAAAGGGCCTCAACATGCCTGATTTCTTAAAGTTCACATATATACAGGCAGTTACTACATGTAACTTGTGATCCTTCAGTTGTTTTCATCTCAAAATCTCTAGAAGTAAACAAAATCTTTGGAAATCATTAAATGTTTTGTGGGAAAGGTCTTCCTTGTTTGTTGCTCTCCCAGTGCTTGGCTCTCTCTGGGTGATAAGTTTTCTTCCCAGCATTTGCAGATCCCAAGTGTATGTGACCTGCCACCAGTAATCTGCCTTACAAAAGTCAGGGAACTTTGGCACAGCTGAGAGACAGTAACATAATTAATGGACTCTTTTGTAACAATGAAATGTATCACTGTGCTTCCAGAAAGGACTGCAAAGTGAACAGCAGAACTTTGTCCAAGACAGTATTTTGGGTGATATGCAATGCTCTTAAACAAGCTCACTTCAAAGATTGCTTCTTTCATAAATAGTACTGACAGGGCTGTATCACGTGGAGGACAATGCTACTGAGGCTTCAGTACTTGGACAAAATAGTTCAAGATGAGTTGATAAATATTCTTTGGCAGGAGTGGTTCCATCCTTAGACTTGTCAAAATAGGATGGTAAGAAAATTGATTTGTTAATCCCTTATAATTTAAATCCATTTGATTTGCCAGATCTTTATTTGTCCAGAAAAAAGAGTATTCTTACAGTTGCATTATCAGATGATGTTTTTGTTATCATTAAAGAGATGGTAAATCTCTTTGAAAGAAACCCAAAAAGAATCTAACAACAAAACCCAAACAAAACCAAAACACCACCACACAAAAAAAAAATCCAGGCAGGTGAACTCAGTGTTGTTTCAGCAAGACAGAGTCAGCTGCTAACCACTTGTCTGAAGAGCTCTGGGCTGGCAGCACTTCATTCTGCATGGAATGTGAAGAAGAGTAGCTACTCTTCTCAGAGTAGCTTTTCAAAGTAGCTACTACTTTTCAGAGTGTTCATCCTGCTGTGGGCAGCAATGGCCATGAGCTGACTCCTAAAAACAGTCAAGAACAGGGCAAGTAGGGCAGCTGCTTCATCCATTTTCAGCTCAGGGGATTTCCAGACCCTGATTTGGTTTGCCAGCTTGGTAAACCCTGAGGGATGTCTATTCCAAGTGTGTCTATTTGGCCACCCCTTTCTTAACCCCTTGGAAAGTACTTGTATCGGCAGCCTCCTCTAACAGGGAGTGCTGCGGGCCTCCTCCCCATTGACAAGGAGCCACTTGTCTCTGTTCTGGCTCCTGCTAGATTCCTACTTCATTTGTGGATTGCTGCTGCTTGTACTGGAAGAGACAGCAAGCAATTGTTTCTTACCTTCTGTCTCCATGCCACTCATGACTACGTAGTTTTTGTGATAGTGCCCCTTTGTGAACCCCCAGCTTTACTTTTTAAATCACACACTTCTTTGGAGCCGTCTTGCTTGTGGTTTATTACAGTAATTTACAGCATGCTCCTAGATGGTCTTTTAAAAAAAAAAAGCCCATTATTTAGTTTCTTGTGGTATGCTTTAACTCTTCGGGGCATTTTCTATCCAAAGTCTGTAAGGAACTTGAAGTTTCCAATATAAAAACATGTGTTGTGTATCTCAGAAATCAGAGGTCATTATTCCAGAGTTCTTACAGTTACTTTGGTGGGATGCCATGGGAAATGCTCCAGTGTTGTGGGAGTCTGTGGATAAACAGAAAGATCAAATGCAGTGAAATGCTAGATAAAAGTTGCAGGGAAAAACACAGGTTTTAAAACAAAACAAAAAAAGGAGGAGAGTCAGAACAATCAGACTCAGAATGGTTTGGGTTGGAAGGGACCTCAGAGACCTCCAACCCCCTGCCATGGGCAGGGACAGCCTTCACTAGCCCAGGCTGCCCAAAGTCCCATCCAGCCTGGCCTTGAACACTGCCAGGGAGGGGGCAGCCACAGCTTCTCCAGGCAGCCTGTGCTGGTGCCTTAGAGCCTGCACAAGGATGAATGTCTTCCTAATATCTAATCTAAATCTACTCCAGTTTAAGGCCATTACCCCATTACCCCTTGTCCTATTACTCCATATCTTGTAAACAGCCCCTCTCCAGCTTTCCTGTAGGCCCCTTCAGTTACCAGAAAGCTGCAATCAGATCTCCCTGGAGTCTTCTCCAGGGTGAACAAACCAAACTCAGCCTGTCTTCATAGGAGAGCTGCTCCAGCCCTCTGATCATCTTCATGGCCCTTCTCTGGATTTACTTCAACAGCTCCATGTCTATCTTGTACTGTGGACCCAAAGCTGGACACAGTACTCCAGGTGGAGTCTCAGGAGAGTGAAGTAGAGGGACAGAATCACCTCCCTCAACCTGCTGGTCATGCTTCTTACGATGCAGCCCAGGATACAGTTGGCTTTCTAGCCTGCGAGTGCACATTGCTGGCATATGTTGAGCTTCTTGTACACCAACACCCTCAAGTCGTCCTCCTCAGGGCTGCTCTCAATCAGTAATACATCCAGCCTGGAGTTGTGCTTGGGATTTCACTGACCCGTGTGCAGGACCTTGCACTTGGTCTTGTTGAACTTCCTGCGGTTCTCACAGGCCCACCTGTCAGGGTCCCTCTGGATGGCCTCCAGCGTGCCAACCACACCACACAGCTTGGTGTCATCCACAAACTTGCTGAGGGTGCACCAAGTCCCACTGTGAATGTTGCTGACAAAGATGTTGAACAGCACTGGTCCCAGTACCAACCCTTGGGGAATGTCACTCATTACTGGTCTCCACCTGGACATCAAGCCATGGACTTTAATATAGATAACCTGAACTGCAGTTCTATACCATGCTACAAGCAAGATGTTTGCGTGAGTGGGGCTGTGGCATGCTGTCCCACCAGCTCCCTTGTGATAAAGCACAGGCAGCTAGATTGTTTGTTCTTCACTATCTCCACCTTCTCCGTATTTAAAAGAGGTATTTACTGATTCTGCTAAGCATTCTTATCACAATTGCCTTAATGGTATTTCAGATTTGGTGATAAGCATAAGGGTTAGTAACTTGAAAAATGAAGAGGATTACTGATTGCACTCTGGGGGGAAAATGTTTTCAAGTGGATTCTTTTCCTGCTTAGGCATTCTCAGGCAGTCAGTGAAGACTCCAGCCCATTTCAGAATTGTTGATTTTAGGTTTCTGTGGATTATCTAAACAAAATTGGAAGCTGCACCTTATCAATCTGGAAGGAGTCGGGCACAGGGAGCAGAACTTGCACTACTGGAAGGTCTCGTTTGTGTTGGTACACGCAATCCTTTTATAGAAGGACTGCAAGTTACCATTTCTAACCCCTCATATTGCTGCTTTCAGCCCGGTGTTGGGCCCTTGCTTTAATCAAGTGAAGGCATTGAGGCAGACTAATAGGGCTTAAGGCTTTCAAAATTCAGATTTGAGACATTTTGCAGTCTTGATGATTGACCCCCTCAAATACAGCATCAAAATTGTTCAGGTATTTTCAGAACAAGAAATTTGGAAGATCTAACTTAAGAGGCCAGTAATTTCTATTTTTCTAGCCATAAGTTTTTCATGGGGCAGAACTTTTAACTTGTTCCAGTAGTCCTAAATCAGCCCCTTGAATGTCAAAAAGTAGCTCCATTTACTGATGTAGAAACTAGGCACATGGTTTATGGGATGACCAGGTTATCTTCTCCTCCTGAGTGCTCAGACTTTCATAGGTGTTTTCACTGGTCACTGGTGTGCAAGGAAATTTATGGGCACTTGTATTTGTAATTCAGTGCGATGCCCAGTGTAATCTTGTGTATGCCAATGGATGGTGAAGCCTTTCCTTGACAATTAAGCAACTTGGAAAACTTCTTCCAGCCCTTCAAATAGCTGTAACAGAGAATGAGCTTTCAGCTCTGCCATTCTGAACTTTGTTTCTTCTGAAAGCTGAGTTTCACTGAGAATGCCCCCCAGAATAAGAGGATTCTTAACAAGTCACAAATGGACTTCAACACTGTAATTGATTTTTCTAGCGGCAACAACCCAGCGCAAACTTGACTCCACAACAATCGGTCAGATTCTTTGCCTCTGGCTTCAGCGTGGCCAAGATCAGGAGTAAGAGTAATTGCAAGGTGGCTGTTAAAACCGAAGATCAAGGTAAAAAAAAATGGGCTGGGTACAAGTCCTCTCTACAGACAGGCTGTGGGGTTTTTCTATTCTCTCTCTGCAGCCAACATTTGATACATATATGGGCATTTGGATGCATAAATCAACATATATTTAATTTGCACAGGCTGCAGATGAGATCATCACAGTTGCTTTGCTTCTAGATATAGCACTGCATCTTTTAATGAAACCAAACTTTCCAAATGTTGCAGCTTTTCAGGAACTGATAAATTTACATTATGTGCAGCTGTTGATAGCTAAGAAGCAAAACCAAAAAGAAGCAGCAATGCTCATATAGCATGCTCAAGGTTAGTGCCACAGTTAATGGCACGGGGAACAAGTTGCGTTCAAAACCAGCATTTTGGCAAGATATTTTGGTCAAAACAAAGAAGTTCCTTCACATTTCACATAATTTCATAGAGAGAAATAACAGCAAAAATGGTTCTGCAGTATTTCTACTGAGGACACAAGCAATCTCAGGGAATTGCAGCTTTGAGTAGTTTTTAAATCGCATTTCAGCATCTTGTGGAAATGCAACTCGTATTCTAGCTGAGATACAGAGATGTCCACATTTTAAAATGAATGTGAAAGGTTTTGCAAAAGGCATGAATTGCTGTAGAGTCTTAATGATTTTTTACTATCGTTCCTCCGATTCATGATGACTAAACTTAATCATCAGTTAAACTGCAGTCCCTGGTAGCTGTTCAGGAGGAGTTCGGCATAATAGCACATTCATTTTATGAGCTTTAATTTTGAAATAGTGGCCTGGAATTGATTATATATGTTTGAGCTGGAAATAGGATAACCGATAACTGTTTCTAAACAAGTGCTTTAAGAATAGCTGCTTTTTATGAAAGGATGCTGTTAATTATTTAATTTTATTTAAAATGATGTAGCGTTTCCCTGCAGAAGGATCCCTGCTTTACTGACACTACTAATGATGCGACACCACTTAAGAAAGCCCAGGGCTGTTTTCTGAACAGGCTGTTTCGTATGTGGCACAGTGCAGCACCATCAGCACACCAGGGAATCCTAGAAATAATCTAGTTATGATAGCAAAGCCTGTAGGACTAACCTAATCGGCTTGTCTGCCACCATCTAGACCCAGATCCACCTTGGGTATCTCTACACGGCACTACTCAGTTTGGTGTAAACATAGCCTGAAAGCTTCTTCTCACTGATACTTTAATGTAAGCGGCTTTATTTGCTTCACTGGCTCTGTTTAGGTTTAGCCACTTGTTTCAGTAAGTATTTACACTTGGAGTGCATGAGGTAGAATTAAACTCCACAAGTTAAATTACTTTTTTGGTGGTTGGTGGTTAAGCAAAGCTTGTGGCAGGACAGTAATTCAGCACTGGGAGTAAAAAAGGGGAGAGAATAAGAAAAACAGATGGGGCCACAGGCCAAATAAATAAAATAAATTAAAAATCACTTTTTAGTAAAGGTTGATAGCATCAAAATTATATTGAGGTATTTCTAAAACCATAGTTAAAAATTAAATAGAAGTGATCTGTACCTAAATTTTAAACCTAATTAGGTTTTTAGTGCAAAAAATTTGAGTCAAAATGTTTCTCAAAGAAATGCACAGGATCATTGATGTCAGAAAAAGCATTAACAGCGTTTCCTGAGAATATATTTCAGTGAACACTAACAAACCACTGAGTTCTTTCTGCACCAGACACAACACTTTGGGGTTCAAGGGCCACTTGCTGAAACTTCAGGACAGATGTTAACGATGGGCTGAGCAGAGCTTGTACTGTGGTGATGGAAACTTGAACAAAGAGCAAAGCCAGGGTAAACCAGTGAGTCCAGCCATTGTTTAGCTGAAGCAAAGCCACACAGAAACAGCTGCAGACTTTACTGAGCAGACGTGACTTCCCTTTGGTAAACTCGGCGTACTGCTCTTCCAGATCTTTCACTTTGCGCATCACTTTACAGCTCTTCTTACGGTTGCTGTGTATTCTTAGGGATTAATTTACTGTCCTAAGATGAAATGAGAACACTTTCCAGTGCTGCCTGCTGAATAAGGGGGAGATTCACGCGGCCAGAAGCATCTGGAGATGAGTCTCTCCTGAAGTGACCACACTACTTGTAACCTAGTGCAAAATCAAAACTATTCACTCCTGAAGCTTGGGGTTTTTTTCCAAATAGGGGAGATTTTTATGGATACCTGAATTGTGAGGAAAATGAGGAATAATTATTGGTTGGGATTTGAGCTATCTAGCGCCACTTTTAAGCCTCCCTGTGGAAAAGAAGTGAGTTTAGCACTCTCACATCTTATGTTTCCAAAAGTGCGTAAGGGAGTGAGGTGCCATCTCTGACGTCACTCCCAAGAGAAGTGAAGGCCTAACTCGCTCTCCCTTCTTCAGAATCACCACTTGCAGACACCCCTGTTTTCCCATATGTATGTCTTGGTGTAAAGACAAGTGTAAATTAAATCAGACACGTACTCAGCAAAGCTGACACTTTGATGTTCGAGTGTTATGCTGTACGCCCGGTCTTGCTGTGTAACAGAGGTAACGCAGAGCTGTGGCTCACCTCATCTGCCTTCTGAAATAAGGAGGATTCAAATAGGCTTTTACCTAGTCTTCACAATGAGAAGCCTGCAGTGAGACTAACTTAATCTAGAAACCTCATTATCTGGGTTTTCTTTAGGGGTTCTCCAGCAGTACTGTGGCAGAACTGTATCTCTTAAATGAGTTTAATGCTGAGGAGAGGAACTGGATCATCAAATCTGAAACAAGGTTTCGGTTGCAAACAATGGAGTTTCTCACTGAACCGTACAGCTCAGGCTGTACAGCCCAGAGCCGTCCCAAAAACCAGACCATCCCCAAAACCGCATGTCCTGGAGCCGCCTGCTCCTCCTCCAACCAGCCCACCTTTTATGCTGAGCATGATGTAATTGGTATGGAATACCCCCTTTGCCCAGTTCAGGACACCTGTCCTGGCTGTGTCTCCTTCCTTCTCATTAGCAAGAAAATATGAACAACTGAAAAGTCCCTGACTGCTTGGCAACAACTAGAAGCATCCATGTGTTATCAGCACTGTTCTCATCCCAACTCCCAAACACGCATTCCATCCACTACTAGAAAATAAATTAACTCTATCCCAGCCGAAAACAGGACACCCTGCTAGGGCAGCACTGGTGTTACTGCTGTTTGGAGCTCACCGACAACTACTGATGTGAGATTTTTACCTGTGTAGTTTTGGAAAGGAATTCTTTTTTCTTAATTGTTTTCTAATGCTAAAACATGGATTAATAATGTTACTAATTAAACTCTCCACACCAAGGACTGCCACAAAGTAGAATAAAGATACTTAGTATAGGTATTCATAGATATAGGTTTGAGTACTTTTAGATACTGTGCAGCTTCAAACATTGCTGCCTAAATGTCAGTGATAGTCTTTTTACAGAAGTAGAAACTTGGATGTAGACATCCAATGCCTTTGTCCCATGGCTGTGCTAAAATATCCAGGCCACAGATTATCTGGTGCTGTGTTATCTCTCCATACACCTCAACTTGGACTCAGAGAGACTTCCCTTGGCCTGAGAAGATGCATCGAATTCACCTTCAGTTTCCTTGGCTGCTTTGCTAAGCTTGCAAATCCACATTATGACATGACACGAGCTGTGATCATACTTGTTTTGTGGTAGGTAAATGCCTCAGATACTGTGGTGGCCCTGCTCACAGGTTTTGAGCCTTGTTAATTTAGTAGGTTTGCAGTTTGTAGTCAAGATGTACTGTGCAGATGAGAGATGCTTGTAGTTTTCAGCTCTGAGAGCCTCCAGGTAAATGGTGATCCCTACAATGGGGACTTACAACAGCAGGCAGGAAAGAGAAAATGCTGAGCTGAGACACAACAAACTAGGAAAATCACTGGGTCCCTGATTCCTCAGGTCTTTCTTTGAAAACCAGTCAGGACCTAGAGACAAAGTCAAAAACCTGCTTGCTATTTTCACTGGCATGATAAGGCTAGAGACCATCAGCTGTGTGAAACTATTGGTCATAAAATCTCAGGCCTTTGGGAAAAAGGTATGAGTGAACTGCTCTTACTGCGGTAGCTTTTCTTCTTGGCAATGACTGGGAGAATGGATGGACTCCGGTGCTTTAACATCAGCACCTACAACTTCATTTGCCCTCACAACAGCCTTTGAGGGTTCTTCCTCGACTTCACACGGAGCAAGGCAGGGCAGGCTCTTTACACACACTACAGATTGCATTCATAGACCTGTATTGATGCAGAAATTTCTCTAAACCCACAAAAGAGAAGGAAAACAGGGAGGAGTTTCCATGGCTATTTTTATTCTACCTTAGGTCACACATGCAAGGGTACAGAGTTCAACAATTATGCATTTTAAACAACTTGGCTGGTGAGTGTTTGGGGTATCTGTGCCTACTTCTGCTGCTATGCTACAGGCAACCTACGTGACCTTTGGACTTCACATAATACCATTGTCTTTGTGTCACACCTGTGAAAACAAAGCTCAAAGTACTCCACACTTCAAAGGCCTTTTTCTGAGAATAATTGCTTTACTGTTAGGGTAAAAACAGTCATAAAGTGTGCAAGGTGGAGGGACACCAGGCGTTAGTGATATACTCTGCTAGTTTTCCTGGGAAAGCAGAATATATGGAGAGTTAATAATTGCCAAATGTAATTATTGTCAAGCTAAGGCTGCATTTCTGAACAATGTATGGACTAGATAGCTAATGCCATACCAGTATAAGGAGATCAGTGTTGGAGCTTGTACCGCAGCACAGGGGTGGGATGGAAAGCTCTTGCCAATTTGTTAATGAAATAGTATACCATTAGGTTAAAACCAAGAAGAGGGTTATCAGAGAACACTGGAGTTGGCTGGACCTCAAGACCTTGAGCAGTCTCTTGCCTCCTGCTTCTGGCTCTCCTTGCCTGAAGAGGAACACTGCAGCTTTAAAACAGTGATTAGCTGGTAGCTCTTCTTGAAAAGCAGCATAAGCACAATGAACCAAACTTGAGTTGTGTACCAGAAGCTGCGCTTGCAAGCAGCACCGCCATTTTTCAGCTTGATTAATTAAAGTTTAATCAATAGCTGGGACACAGCTGCTGACGAGAAAACCAGCATATGGAGCTGAGATCTGGGACTGTCTGAAGAAAATAAGAACTCGTGCGCACATTAGCCCTACGCTTCTGCTACGGCAATTGCGGTTTATATTTAAATCTCACCAGATTGACAGTAAGTCTGAGTTCTTACTGTGACTTGCTAAGGTTGTGGAGAAAATGCGATGTGAATATGAGCTTTGTGCTAAAAGTTAATTCAGCGCTGCGCTGCTATCTATAGTATTTCCTGCCTCACAATAGCCCACCCAGCTGTCTTCTCTATAGCGGAGTGTTTAACCCAACCAATGACGCACAGAAGATGCCTCTCTGCAGTGCAGCATGGTGCCAATGGCAGCTGTAAGGTCTCCTGTCCCTCCGCATCAGTGACAGAGTGCAGAGGCTTCAGTTCTCACTGAAGAGAGTTTGTGTGTGGCCAAAGCATGCTCCTGGGAATTGGGGATTCACCTGGGCTCGTACCTGGAATTCGCTTAGGTGACTTTAGTACGTGTTCCCTGTAGTGCGCAGAGTGTAAACTGGTGTTGCTCGCGGCTGTACTTTAACCTGGCCAGCAGCTAGTGCAGCCACGCAGCTGTGTACTCTCTTCCCCTTGGCAGGAGGGTGCAGATCTCAGCTCATGGGTTGAGATAAAAACAGTTTAATAGGACAAAAAAGGAAGAGAGTAACCGTGGTGGTGGTGATGATAAAATAATATACAAAGCAAGCGCTGTACAATGCAATCGCTCACCAATCACAAACTGATGCCCAACTTGTTCCAAATCTGTGTCCCTCCCTGGATGGCTCTCCCCGAGCTTATGTACAGAGTATGACATCATACAGTATGGAACATCCCTTTGACCAGTTTGGGTCAGCTGTCCTGGCCGTGTCCCCTCACAGGTTCTTGTGCCCCCCCTGTGGAAGGCTCATGCTGCCTCCCCAGGAGGGCCTGGGAAGCCAAAATGTCCTTGACTTAATTGTAAACACTGCTTAGCAACAGCTAATCATCAGCGTGTTACCAACATATGTCTCATCCTAAATCAACACACAGCATTACACCAGCTACTAGGAAGAAAATTATCACAGCTGAAGCCAAGATACTCCCTAAACCTGAAAGAGGGTTTTAAAAGCATAGATAATGGCAGGACAAGGGGGAATGGACTAAAGCTAAAGGAGGAAAGGTTTAGATTAGATATTAGGGGGAAGTTTTTTAAAGACAGAGTGGTGAGATGCTCGAACGGGCTGCTGCCCAGAGAGGTGGTGGATGCCCTGTCCCTGGAGGTGTTCAAGGCCAGATTGGATGGGGCCCTGGGCAACCTAGTGTAGATCCAGGCCTGAGGTTGGTGGCCCTGACTGTGGCAGGGGGGTTGGGACTCTATGATCCTTGGGGTCCCTTCCGACCCAGACCATTCTGTGATCCATTCTTTGTCATCAGATACCTCCGCCAAGTCAGTTACTTTGAGCTGCATCTGGGATTAAAGGGTTGTACCAAAAAAGAAAATCCCACCTTTAGTTAAATGAGATTCCTGACGTCAGGACTCGCAGTGCCTCGTTTCCTGCCAGTTGCTGAGCGGTGCTGTTGCAGAAAGTGTCACCCAGAACACTGCCATCACAGAGACAGCACTCGGGCCAGAACAAGCATTTAGGTGTCTCTGAAATTCTGCAAAGCATTAGTCCTGACTACCAGAAAGCCAGCGGGAATGGCTAATGGCAAATGCACTGACTTCATTCACCAGCTTCTGTGTGTAGCGATGACTGGCAATGTGCAAGGAACCCTGTGGGCTCAACATGGGGGGAACCTTCCACTGTGTCTGCTCCCCAGCTCACATGCACAGGCATAGCCACACAAAATCGTGGCAGTGGCCCTGTCTTTCTCAGCATCGGGCTTAACGTCTCAGCATGGGGATCTGTGATTTTTATTGACAGAGCTGGATGACCACAGGCTCAGGCTAAGTCCCATTTGAGTGCGCCGGTGCTTGTGCAGTGGAACAAGTTATTCTGAACAAAGTTTGTGCTGCCTCAGGTTCAGGAGCATCCCTTGCAGATCTGCTGGCTCTGGTTGGCAACACTTTGCTTTAAATATCACTCTGTGCTGTTTTGATGTGTTCTCCTCCCGCCAGCTTCAGAGCTTGTCTAAAAAGCTGGAGGGGCTTTTTTTTTCCCGAAGTGGGAGCGTTCAAGCAGAGAGGCAGATCTGCTGCAGGGCACCAATAAATAAAATGATACCAACCCTCACTGTACATAGTGCAGATGCGAATTTCTGCTGTCAAAGAGGCGCAGTTACTCCTCTTGTATCATCAGGTACCTACCTCGGAAAGATGGAGGCAGAGCTTTGTGGTGTCCTGCAGTTACACCACAGGTTCTTGCCTCTACAAGCTGCTTATGTCATTTCAAACAGAAGGCAAGTGTCTGCAGCAGGTTATACCGAGGGATGGAGGGGAAAGACAAGGGTAAGATAGCTGGAGATAGTCGTTGTGTCTCTTGATACCTCAATGAGGATTCATTTCTGGTTGTGTTCAAAATGTTGCCATCCTCACCTCCTTGATCCTCCCTCTTGCACTGTCCTGCTGGAAGAGCCGCAGCACTCCAGCCCACTCACGGTGAGGGACAGTGGGCTGCATGAGAAGACATTTCCCAGGCCACCTCCTCTTGTTCTCGTGCTCCCCATAGCAATAGGCTGTGGCGCCTCATTCAGCCACTTTCACTGCAAAGCCTTGTCAATGCTAAAAATTCAGATCACTAATTGCAGACATTATTTCATCCTGGGAAGCTCCAAAAGCTACTGGCAGGCCTGCACAATGCTCGGGCTAGCTGCTTCCCCACCGAAAGCCAATTCCAGGTTGAATCAAGCTGGAGGCCTGACATGGGAGGGAACGTGAGCTCTGAGCAGAGACAGAACTCACTTCTTCCACCTCTTTCTTTTTTTTTTTTTTGATGCCATGGTTACATTCAGGTTGGATGAGATGAATATTTCTTTTAATTGCCTGAATCTCATTTTGGTTGAAGTCACTGGGGGCCCGTGTCAGTCTCCCAGCCCTCCTTTGATGTGTGCCTCCCAGTTAGGACAGTAGCCATCCAGCTGCATAATTTTTATGGAAAGCAGGAGTGCCGCTTGCTTTAATGTCCTTCTATATGTAAAGAGATGTTTAGTTTAAAAATACCACCACATACATAATGCAGCTTTGGTAGCTGACAGCCCCAACCGATTGCTGTAGCTGATGGGCGTCCTGGGGACTGAATGACGATCGAGGACATGAAAAGCCTGTGAATTTTAAGTCGTTTTCCCATCATACTCTATCACAAGAAACACAGCACTGTTTCTGTCCTGCATTACTGAACTGCTCCCCATGATCTCCTCTGTTTAAGGGGAGAGAGGGAAGGTCAGTTTGAAAAACTCTGCAGTAACTTTCTTACAAAGAGTTTGTTAACAAGTTGATGCAGAAATGCCAGGGGATGTCATTCCAGCACTTGGGGTGGGGGGGTGGGGGGTGGGGGGTAGGTGGTGCTGTGCTGGAGGACTGGGGAGTAGGACTGGTGGCTGAACTTGGCAAAAGTCATGCCTAAGTTGCTCCCTTTTGCTCAGTTTTGCTGGATAGATGACAGCAAGACTGCCCCAGGGGAAAGGTGCTGCAGGCCAGGCGCTACAACTTCTGCCTTGGGTAGGTGCCCATAGCAGAGCTCAGGCAGACCCTGAAAGAGCTGCCCACCAGGATGTGACCCTGCTAAAAGCTGCTCAGTCACTGGCTGCTTGGCATCAGCCTCCTAGTTGCCACCTCAACATCCATGAGATAGAGGATAGGGGAGCAGGGTGGCCCTGTGTGGCACGTCTGCAGCCAGACAGCAGCAGGTCCCTGCTGATCTCCTGTAGAGACAGAGGGAGCACCAGCTGGCAGCTTAAGCAAGGAGGCTGGCCACCATGGTGGGACAGGGGCCTGGGAGGCTGCAGGCGAGGTAGGAACGCACAGCTTGATAAACTGCCATCATCTGCTGAACCATGGTGGCTTGGAGGTGCCCCAAGCCACGCTCTTGCCATGAGTTTGCTTTGGTGGGTTGACGGGACCCCTTATCCAGCCACATATAGCCAAACCTCCTACCTGGGGGCCACACTATGATCAGGGTACACCAGCAGTCCTCACCCACCCCAACACCTTCCCCCAGGCCCCACAGACCAGGGCACTATTTTGGTGCCATCTGCTGCCTCTGCCCAGCCCCATTCCCGCTATCCTGGCTCATGGATTCCCCTGCTTGGGCCAGGGTGTGTCTCAGGAGCTTTAAGCTACTCTTTACATTCATTTTCCAGCTCGCTCAAGTGGAAAGTTTTGTTTTGCTTTGTTTGGTGGAGGTTTGTCAGGTGTGGGGGCCAGTGAGCTCCCAGGCCCTGTGTGGGCAGGGAGGTGGTGTGTTCAGGCCCTGGTTGAAGCGCCAACGCTCCCGAGTCACGGCTGTGCCCTACTGACTGAGTGCTTCAGGCGTTTCCTCTCTGCCATCCCTGCTCTAGGGAAAGTGCGTAACTGCACTGTGCTGCCCCTTCCCCATCTCACTGAGCTGCCACAGAGAATACATTCCTGCCAACAAATGCAGCACGTCATTCAGAAACAGTGTTGCATACATATTTTATACGGACGTGTCTCCCCTAACAACGGTACTGCGTCTTGCACGCGTACAGATCCTGAGGCTGAAAACAAGCAGGAGCTGTAGGAGGTGAGGGAAGAGGAGTGGGCCTGAAGCCCGCCTGCCCACACCACTGCATGGCTGGTGGAGCTAAGCTTGGGCCGAAGGAGGCAAAGCAAAACACATGCCCATCTCGTGCGGGAATGGGAAAACAGTGAATTTACTCATTGGTGCTTGGTGTTTTACCCCTGCGGTACCCGGGTGCAGGGGTGGAAGCCCGCTGCTTCCAAGCAGCCTGGGTGGGTACCCCGCACCTTTGGCCCCTGGCTCAGTTCACTGCTTGGTTCTCTGTTCAAAACCAGTTAAGTTATCCTTCGGTATGAATTCACCAGGCAGGCCTTTGCGAGCATGGAAGAAAGAATGCAAAGCTCAGCGTCGTCTATTTTTCATCAAAACACACTGATTCTGAAGGATCGTTTGCAGCTGGCTTATGGAAGGAAGTTCTTGCTGCGTCCCTCAAAGCGTAGGCAAGAAGAGAGGTACTGCTCTCATTCCTCACTTTTATTCACAGCTTAGCGAGGAGCACAAGCTTTTTGGCATTCGGTTTCCACTTAGTTTCTCAGCTTTGAACTTACTGCTATTTCTGTTTCAGATTATTCAACGTGTTCAGCTCCAGTATTCTTTCCACACATGTAGAAATAGCACTTTTATCAAAAGCTGGTTCAGTTCAGTCAATTCTTGTTCCAGATGTTCAGATGGTAATTCCATCAGGTCAGTGGTTTTATGCTCTTTAAATCTTTAACTGCAAATGTTTATGGTTTTCACCTTGAATTTTATTTCATTCATTTAAAAAATATATATTAAACTTATGTTTAATGCCTAGTGTAAGAATGGAACACTTTATTTTAAATAGGCTTACGTCTTAAGTAGGCTATTGAATTATTAATAAATCCAGATTAAGCATTTACTTATGTATATGTAAATGCATATGCATAGACTTTAAAAGAAAACAAGATTTTTAAATACCATGCACTCTAAAGCCCTGATTTCCAAAGATTAAGGGGGATGTTTATGTTTGCAAAACACTTGCCAAAAGATAAAGGTTACTTCTGACTCCTGTTTTACCTTAAATGTGAAAACATCATTCCTCAGATGCCTAAGATGGATTGAAACTTCCTTTGAATGTTCCTTGCGTGTGTTTTGTGTATGAATGAAAGGCTTCATATCTGAACTTCCTGGCATCTTTGTTTGAATTTTAAGGTGGTTTATATACAAATACAGCAGTGCTGTATGCAGGTATCCAAGAAGCCATCTAAGTGAGGGGAACTGGAGAGTAAGTTATTTGGAAATACTTAAATAGTTCTTTACTGAACCCAGGATTAGAAGAAATATCCAGGGATATTCATTCGAAGTTGTTGTCATTTCTTTGGATTATATTTCCATAAATATTCATGGATATTTCATCCAAAGAAATGACAATAACTTTGATCACTTAAATTTGAAACTTTCTTTATGAATCTTTTTAAGATAAAATATTTATTTTAGGGACCAAAGACACTTTCATAGAAGATGGACACGGCACTTCTCACTGAAACGGAGCTTGAGCTCTCAGAGGTCTCGATGAAGCCTGGCACCCTGTTAGCTGAACTAAGGGAGAGCTGTTTCTTTAAGCATGTTCTGAGAAGTTTCTGGCACAGAGACAAAACTGCCACAACAGGAGGGTGGATGCAGGATCCCAGCCCTCACTCGTGCATTAGCAAATTGTGCATTAATGAGCTGATAGGGCTCGTTAAACCATTTTGCACCACGGCGTTTAGCCAACCAGACGTGACAGCCGCAGGTGTTCTCACGAAGCCCGGGCTGCCAGAGGAGGTGTGCCTTCCATCTCCAGCAAGATTAGACTCTGGCTATAATTAACCTGGCCTGAGATGCGCATTGGCTCATCCACCCTTACGTGGTTTTGTTGTGCTCGCCCGTTTTCCATGCTCTGCTCTTTTGGTTTTTGGCACCTTTCATGGCCCCCAAGCCTGCTCACTTCCGCAAGCTGTGCTGCGTCCAGCCTGCCCGCCTCGTCCCCATGAAGGAGCTGAGCTGGCAGCAGGGTAACTGAAACGAATGCAGCAGGTACAGCTCCCCGTTGAGCACCTGGCAGTGCTTCTGTGCTGTTTGCGTGCTGCTGTGCACCCATCCCAGCCTTCACCTCCTTGCTTGGGCCTGGCTAAGCGGTGGGCAGCCCCATTAGTGCGTTCCCATGATATGGCTCAGTATTTATATTCTGGTTTTCACATTCATTTCCTTAGCCGCTGCTCTTGGAATATTTCATTTCATGCAAATCCCAAATATTCATCTTTTCATCCCAAATGCGTTGCTCCTTTTCTCTCAAAATGGCAAAACTGGCACTTCGTCTGGGATGGAACTTAAAGCATTTAACCAGCTTTAAGAGACATTGTTGGAGAAATGCAACCTGAAGATGTGTTTTGACATTTAAATTGTCTGTGTAATAACTTCAGTAAGATGTTCAGACACTTTTCTAACAGGAAGAGGCAACTATTCCTCCTGTTCACCTGCTGATTGTTGAAATGCAGTTCATCGAATACACATTTTGCAGTGTGATTTTAACTTTTTCCCCATTGTTTGTCTCACAAATGGTCCTCAAATAGGGGTTTTTTTAGGTAACTAATGTGAATATTTTCAGCTCTATAGACTCGGCGAAGTTCTATTTATAACCACTCATGTCAGCAATAGTAACTTGGATCTGACTTTCTCCCCACTGCAAGAAAATCTCCTTGTCTCCTGTTCTACTTATCCTTAACACAGAAAGACAGGGCTCACAAGTGACGTGGAGAATAAAGATCATTCTGGTGCTTTTTCTAACCTTAAAATATAGGTATCTTCTGTGAGTGAAAGCTGTAGTCTCCTCATTCAGAAGGTGTAAGATCTCTGGAGAGAGAAACCCACCGAAACTGATAGCTACATTGATGAGCACCATCTCCTTTGCGCTCCCCTCTGAGCTGTGTTTTCCACCTTTCTCTCTTCCTTCTTTCAGAATAAAATAATCCCTGTTCTACGGTTGTCTGTCACTTTGCTCGGAGCACAGCAAGTATCACGCTGACTGATACAGCAGGACAGCTTGGTGACTGTCCTCGCCAGCCCCTGAGATTTTTGCCTACTGCCTCTTGTTTCTCTAGAGCAGAAGCAGTTGGTAATTTTGAGTGATCAGCTTGCCTTGGTGCTTGCCACCTGAAAGCATCCCTTCCGACCCCGCACGGCGCCAGGGGTGACTCAGCCTGGGAGCCTTTCCTGGCTTCTCACTTCTCCAAGTCACCAGCAAAAGCCATTTCCGAAGAAGTCAGCCCAGGAACAAGCAAGGTGCACGTACCTCCGGCGCTTGGAAATGGGAAGCAAACGCAGCTCCCACTCGCACTGAGGCAGGATGCTGTCGCCTTCCCTTGCCGCCCTCACGGCCCTAGTATTTCAGGAATGTCTGGACCAGCATTGTTTTCCTCTCTTCAAGGCCAGTTAAAGCCTGAGCCCCAAGGCCAGCTGAGCGAGCTAGCTTTGACACTGACTCACTGTGTGACCTGGAGTAAGTCACTACAGTTATGTCTACAGTGTGCCAGGCAGAGATATCTGTGGCTCTGGAAGCAGGGCCAGCACGGCACCATGGCTTCTTTTGGCAGCTGTGCAGCAGAGGGACTGGGTGGTGTGAATGTGGCTGTTCAGCTACTCTGTGCTGTGCAACGCACTGTCTTGCTCAGAGGTTTGGTCAGGAGACTCTGTGTGGTGTCACAGTGTGAATTCAGACACATCCTTTTCCTCTTCATCCCTTGTCTTCTTCGTTGGCATGATGGAGAGAATAACTTCCGTGCGGTAGGATGCAGGATTTGAGATGCTCTGAAGAGGTGGAAAGCCCTCCTAAAAGGGCGCTCTAGAAGTTGGCTCTGAGAACTAACAGAAGCTAGAGATGTGCTTGGATGAGTGTTTGAGAAACTGAGGGGGAAAAAAATCAAGGAAAAAAATTCACACATTCCTTCAGGGGAGGGGAATGTGGAAGTCATTCTGAAAGGAAGGAAAGGGTGCCAAGGCTGTGTCTGTATGTAAACAGGGCTGGGCAAAACAGAGCAGTGTGAGATCAGAACTAGTGGGAAATGAAGTACTGAGAGTTATCCCAGTGGTGGGGGCACAGAAGCTTAGGGGTAGGATGTCATCACCACCACAGATGAAGGGCAGCGGCGAGGTCAGACGTCTGAGCTGTACAAGGGATGAATTTGTCTGCATCCAGAAGAAGTCTCCTTCGGATTAGGCAGATGCTACAAACTCAGTTTCTAGCAGGGTTGTTATGTCCTGCTGCATCCACCATGCCTGCTTTCCTCTGATAACATTCTTCAGTGCTTCAGGGACTCAGGTATTTGTATTTGCCTTGCTGGTGGATCGCTTTCAAGCTGCCTGTGTGCATTTCGATGGAGATGTGCTTATCTGGTACGTGCCACAGCGAGATCTATCCGCAAAAGCACCACTGCCTATACGCTGGTTTCTGATGACTCTTATACACCACTACTAACTTGTTGAACGTTCTCTCCTGTGCCTGAAGCTAAATACTTTGAGTACCCAAAGAGCTGTTCTCTACCTCTTGATCAAGCAGTCATCTTCGCCGAGTACACCAGGTTCTGAGCATGAGAATCATCTGCCAACACAGAAATGGAGAGAATGCAGTGAAAACTGTGCATGCACGAACCTGATGAGGATTTTGGCCCAGCTAAGGTACAGGTACAGCTACATTAATGAGCAGAAAACCTCCAGGGAAAGAGAAATAATGTCTTGTAGGCCCGCAGGAATTTTAGAATGTGAAACTTTCCAACTGTGGTCACTGCTTTCCGGCTTCTGATGACTGCAATCACTCAAAGCAACAGGAAGATAAAGCCCATCTGAAACACCCCAACAGCTAAGCTGTGGCCACTGCATGTGTATGCATTCCTCACGCCAGGAGGTTTGCCCTTGCATACCTTTTACATGAAAGGTGCAGCAGCTTCTCCTCAGTATTATTTCTTTTTGTGAGTTCACACCGACGCATCTCTGATGTGCATCTCAGCATTCAGGCTGGAGAAGTCCCTCCAGCTAATTACTTTTTTACCCTCATGGGCATGTAAAGTTTTATGGGATGTTTTCTAGCTCACTTGAGAAAGAACTTGGGTTTGCTTTTGTCTTGGTTTTCAGGGGCTAACTGCACAAAGTTCTAGCTAAAATGCTCGAGACTGGTCATCTCAATGGGTTGGCAACAATGGCTGCACCAATCACCTTACCAAAGACAGCAGGGACTACTCAAGAGGCATCTTCTCTCCAGCACTTTCTGGGATGCTCAGGACAACTCAACCTTCAGGACTCCTCTTCCCAGACAATTTTCTCTCCTAACCCTTACATTGCAGATTTGCACCTGGAAACCCCACCTCAGAGGATGAGGGGCACCCAAAACAATCCTAAGTGCAGGAGCAGATTGGTCGTTTCTTCCTTCTGGCCTTCGTCCTTCTGGGAGGGTTTAAACTAGAAATTCTGGAGAGAAACTGCTCACAGTGAAGCACTTCAGCCTGGACCAGAGCTGGCTGGATGGTGTGGCATCCCTTCTGTCAGTTCAGGGGCAGGTTCACTCTGCAAGGCTTTCCTTACAGTGTTTTCAAAACCTTGGCTGCAGGAAGGCTCAGGGGATGGGATAGCTGAGGTCAGAATTTTCACCATATCAGGGGGTACAGTTTGGGGGCATTTTGTACGTAGGCTGCTGTCCTTTTGGCACTGAACTTCTCCTCTCCTATTTAGGAAAGGATTGAAGGGAAATATAAACACTAGGAGGAAGGTTAAACCATTGATTTGACAGCTAGAAACTGTTTGTGCAGTGCTTTGTCCCAGGACTGAACAGAGTGTCATACTCGAGGTGTTGGCTGAAACAAGTAGCTCCATCGAGCCCGTACCAGCTGGGACGCTGCAGGTAGCTGAGAGCCAGCACAGCCTCAGCAGCACAGCTACAACGGTCAGCCACAAAGCCAAACATTTCCAAGGTAGGAAGGCAGCTTCCAACAGTGAAACTGTGCTTTTGCTGAGAGAGTGAATTCCAGCTTCCTCGAGTGAAATAAGCTGCCCGGACAATAGGGACAATTTTCTCCGCTTATACCTGCGTCTGCACGAGGTGCTTTTGCTGGCACAGCTTCGCCTTCAAAGGATCTTATCACAGCTCTGGCTGACACAACTGTGCCAGGAGACACGGTAGCAGAGACCTGACCTGAAAACACCCCGGCTCAGCTGTGGGGTTAACGGCTGGCTGGGAATAAAGAGAGCGACTCACAGAATCCACTTTCTGAGCTGTCCTGAAATAAAAGCTGTGCACAGCCTGAGTGTGGAATCATTGTCCTTTGGGGAACAGATCCATTGAATCTTTCAGCTGCTGTATTTTGGGAAGTGGGTTTGGTCTAAAGGAAAAATGGTGAGGCCCAATGAGATGCTGAAAAATTAATTTAATTATTTTTAAAAAATAATTAGAAGTTGGCTGCGATGTATACGGCTCGCTGTTGCGTTTCAGGGCCCTGCCTGTGAGCTAGCACTGATACTGAGGTGTGGGGCTAACGACCATCAAGCTGCTAAAAACAGAGAACTTCCAGAACAAGTTGAAGTGTGGATCGCTACAAGTCATTTAATGCTCCCCAGTTAGCCAGGGTGAGCTGCTTAAACCATATAGAGTGAGACAGTAACACCTGTGAGAATGTAGCGAGGTTAACCACACTAAAAACTGTGCTTTGCTTGTCACTCATCAGGCAGAAGCCCGGAATAGATGCACTGCAGGTTTAGTAGGAGTGCTGCTCCTCATTGTTCTGCAAGGGGCTTTGCCTGAGAGTCCCTGCCAGCAGGAGGCATGGGCCTGCTCCTCTTTGTGCCAGCCATCACAGAGGCTCGGAGCCTGTCTGCTCACCCCCACTGATCCAGCTGAACAATAGCTGCACTGCAACACCGCGTCCCTAGTCGTGTGAACGTGCAGAAGAGTCGAAGCAGCACCTGAGGAAGATGGTGTAAGAGGGCGTACGCCATGCCCTCAAAATCTCTCTGACAGCTCTTGAAATACTCAGAATAATGCCATTTATTGATTGTAACCACGGAGACGGTACGTGTTCCCACTGCAAAGTGAGGGAAAAGCTCTCTCCCTTCACCTCCTCAAGCAGTGAAGAATGTTGGAAAATACTCTTACTTGTTACAACCTCCCTCGGCCTTCGCAGCAGGAACAAGGGAGATGTTTGCCTTCTCAGGCACTGCTGCCTTTTCACCAAGGTGGAGAAAATCAACCTTTCCTTGCACACCAGCCTGGAGCAAAAAGGGCTAAGCTATTTTGGGAGATGAGAGATAAGCAAGCCAGAAAGCCTTATCAGCGATTTGTCTTAACTCGCAAAGGTATTTTCTTTGATGAAAGAATTCAAACAGTTGTCAGCTCAGATTTGTTTTCAGAGAGATCTCACTCGCACACCACCCTGACTAAGGAATGCCCCTCTGCATTGGGTTCTTCAGCAAGGATCCTCACTTTCAGTTGAAGTGTAAAAACCAGGAATCACAGAAGAGTCAGTCCAGAAAAACAGGCTGATGAATATCGTACCTCAGCTGGGATCAGTATTTGTGCCAAGCACTTGCCACTAGGCAAGTCCAATTCCAACCATCTCAGGAGGTCCCGAGTGCTGGATGCAAGCGCCCCGTGCCAGCTCTCTCCCATCGGCTGACAGCAAACCAGTAACACTTCCTGGACATTGGGTGAGGATTAGAGGAAACGGTGAAAAAAGACCAGTTGTAGAAACTGATGCTACAGCGAACCATAGTTATCCCCCCAAAGTTTTGAAACAGGAGCACATAGAAAGTATCAAGGATAACTGGTAATTTTTAATTTCATGGCTGAGTGCATTTCTCTTCTTGCTGCCTAGACATCAGCCCCCCTCATTTTAAACCCCAGACTCACTACAGCTGTGTGTCCAGCCACCAGCGAGGGGCCAGTGACCTGCCAGAAAGAAGTGGTTTGAACTGATTTGACAAACGGCAAGTGGCACCTTCCTGGTTTTGCTGAGAATTCAAAACGTTTACTTTCAACATGCTTTTGAATGGTAACTTCAACTTTTTTAGAAGTTATGGTCGCAAAGTTTAACCGAGTAATTTATTCTGCATACAAACCCAATACATGGAGTTTTGTCTAACCCAGCCTTTGGAGAGGGGACGGAAGAGTGCTGAAATTAACTAAAAAGATTAAAAAAAAAACAGAAGAAAAAGTTTTGTGTCATTGTGTCAACTCAAA
This sequence comes from Porphyrio hochstetteri, assembly GCA_020800305.1. NCBI lineage: Eukaryota > Metazoa > Chordata > Aves > Gruiformes > Rallidae > Porphyrio > Porphyrio hochstetteri. Next base: position 76,695,082 of record CM036905.1, on the reverse strand, counting down.
AGTAGGAGCTGGCTGGACCTGGCTGTCAAGCTGAGCCTTCGGGTCCCCTACTTTCTGCGTGGCTCCTCTGCTGAAGGCACAATCTCTCGGGCCTCTGCTGACCCTTTTGCCATGCAAGAAGCCAAGGCATGGCTGCTTTCAGGCAGCGAGATGCCCAGATGGATGGCACCCATCCATTCCCACAGCAGACATGGCTCCAACAGCAGGTGCGAGTTCTCCTTCCAGCTGCGGGACCGGGGCTGCTCCCGCTCAGGCAGCTGCCGCCAGCCCTCCTTCTCTCCCTCCCTTCCCAAGGAGCACGCTGGGGGATCACACAGGCTCTTTCCATCCAGCGTCGGAGGGCAGAGCTGTCGCCTGCCCGCCGGCCGGATCCCGAGGCGCGAAGGCGGGCAGGAGGCGGGAAGCCCTCCAGCGCATCTCGGGCTGTTCCTCCCCCGTGCGGGGCCTCGGGGATTCGCGGCCGCGCCAATCCCACTCCAGGCCGGGAAAACGGGCCGGCGGGAGGCTGGCTCTGCCCTGCCCTTCACTCCGCCCCAGGACCCGGGAGCGGCGGCGGGAGGCGCCTCCGGATGCACCCGTCGGGCTGGGCGTGCCGGGCGCCTCGCCGCGGGCGGGGCCGAGACTGAGGGCCGCACGGGAGGACTCCGGCCCAGGCCCCGGCGCCGAGCCCGCCCCGCCCTCTGCCCGCCGGCGGCGCCGAGTGACTGCCGTCGGGCCCAATCAGGGCTCCGGTCCGGCCCGGCGCTGCTGCCCGCCCCGTCGGGGAGGCCCGGCCCCGGGGCGGGGAGCGAAGCGAGTGCCTGGCGCGGCCCGGCCCGGCGCGGCCCCGCTGGGTCCCGGCCGCCTTGTGCGAGGCGGGGGCGCGGGCGGTCCGGGGCGGGGCGCAGGCGGGGCCGGCCGGGACGGGGCGGGCAGCGAGCGGCGCGTACCGGACGGCGGCGGGGGCTGCCTGGAGCCGGCAGAGACGGAGGTGCGGCCGCCCTGGGAGGGCCCGCAGGGGTTTGGGCGCAGGTAAGGGGCGCGCTGGGGAGCTCGGGGTCTCGGCCCCTTTCTCCGAAACCGAACCGAGCCCGACTGCGGCAACTTTGTGTCCCGGCGGGATGAGCTCCCGCCGTACCGTACCCTTCCCGGCGGGCTGCCTTGCGGTGGCGGCGGCGGCAGAAGCGCGCACCGACGGCTCCCGCCGCGCAGTGAGGGCCGCAGCGGGGCGGACTCCTCCCCGCCGCCATGGGCCAGGTCCGCCTCTCCCGCCTGTGGGCAGCGGGTGTTCCCCGTCCCGGGGACTGCGCGCCCCACGCGTGGGCTGGGAGCCCTCCGGGAGCGCCCGCCGCCTGTTCTGGGAAGCGGCGTGCAGGAAGCGGGCAGCTTTCGAAGGGCGGCCGGGGTGCGACGAGGGGCTTCCCCTCTACCCTGCCAAAAAACCAGCCGGCCCTCTGCGCTGGGGCTGCGTGTGGGGCTCCCTAGCTGGGAGGGGGAAGGAGGGCGGCTTCGGAGGGAGGGTCGGTAGTTAGCTTCTGGTCTTCTGTAACTGAGAGATGTGCTGTGCCTGGCGTGGCTTTTTAGGGAAATTTTGGGGAGAAGTAGGCTCTCTTTGGGTTAATCTTTTCAGGCGTCAGCCACAAGTACGGCGAAAACTTGGGTTGTTTTATCTTGAACTAACAAACGTGTTTTGATTTAAGGCCTGGGCTTTACATCCTGTAATTATTTCTTCTGGGTCTGTTTCTTTTAGGTCTGTGACTTATAAAAAACAGAAATAGCTGTGCCAGCTCACACCCTGGACGGGGTGCAGCTGCGGCAGTGAAAAGGTGCTTTATGCCGGTGCGGTTATTTCTGGGAGGGGGGAGTAAGCTATGGCGTTAAACGCTTCCCTGTGGTACAACGACCTGTGTGTGCTCTCTCATGGAAGGGCAGCGCTGCCGATCCCGTGCAGAAACACAGATGAAGTGTTTAGGAGTTGGGCTTGGCCATGCCTGAGCCTTCAGAGACTCTGCTGGCGCTCCTTATTTTGGCCCAAGTGCAGATACTACCAATGGCACAATGTGTAAGCTCTGGTATGTATTGCAGTGGCAGCACGATTGAGCAATAGGAGCGTCTCCGCATGCCAAAAAGTAAACAGCAAAAATGGGTCACAGAGTGAGAATATTCTCCATGCTTACATGATCGAGTATCTGAGAGGAAGATGCTTCAGTATGCCAACTCCAGATTTATTGCTTCTATTAAAGGTAGCAGCCGTAGCTTGAGGATTTAACTTGGCAAGGGACAAAAGTGACTTGCAATTAGAATAAACAGCACAAGTACAGGTTTCAGTAAAACCGGTGTGCTCAGTGAGGCGGCACGGCGGGTCAGGTCAAGAGGTATCCCAGAAATCAGAAAAACTGAAATCAGCTTAAACTCTCTGTTCCAAATGGAAGAGGCGTTTTGGTCTCTTGAATTCCTCACAACAGTGAGAAAATAAGAGCTGAAGCCCTCGCTAGTTTGGCTTAGTACCTGTCCCAGGGGAGTTTTGACAATAAGTTAGCACAATTTCTTGAAAAGCTGTGTCGGATAGATCAGCCCCTGGAAGCAGAGGGAATTGTTCCGTTTGCTGGAGAGACTTCCTGTGTGCTCCACTGCTCGTAAACTACGGTCAGTGTTCCTGGGCTGGGAGTACGAAGTGGATGTTTGTCTTCCCCAGAGGCAGCAGGAGCTCCACGTGTTTGCCTGGCTGTGGAGCAGGGCCCTTAGGAGCAGCTTCCCTCTTCAGCAGCATTGCTCTTACTTTGAGGTGCTCCACGGATAAGCAAGGCACTAATTGTGCAGCACCACGGTAACCCTCTTAAATGAGGTGTTGACAAGAGTCAGAGTCAAAACGCATGGGTCCAGATTCAAGCGCTTCCTCAGCTTTGGTGAGTTTTGCCCTGGTTTTACATCCATTTGCTTGGTTGGCTCTGGGTTTAAGAGTTCTGCTGAAGAATGTTTAAGTTGATGTGTCCTGAGCACATGTATCTGCAGCACATCCATGCTCCGGAAAAAAAAAGGAATCAGTGAGTAACATTTCTGCTTGTCTGAAATGCAGGGTGGAGCGCTCTGAAACCAGGGATGTCACATGAGGCAGAAAGCTGTGGTGAATGTCCTCTATTTTTCCGCTACATAGATGCTAGTCTTGTTTCTGTGTGGGGTTGCGCTGCCCCTGTGGAGTGAAACACGCTGCGGGAAGCAACGGGATTCCTGGTGAAAACCTCTGTGGAGATGTATGGGGAGACTTTGCTTGTGACCTGTGTCAACATGAGGATAATTGTTAACGTTCCTGAAATTGCAGTCATTCCCAGGAGACTGAGGTTTCCAGGTGCTGCTGGCGTGTCTGGTCCCACTGCTCAGTGGTGGTGAGGGGTACAAAGTCTGGTTTCTGCTCGCTGCTTGGGTCTGGATGGAAGAACCTCTGTGGAGAAGGACCTGGGGGTCCTGGTTGATGACAGGTTGGCTATGAGCCAGCAGTGTGCCCTGGTGGCTGAGAGGGCCAATGGGATCCTGGGATGCATCAGGAACAGTGTGGCCAGCAGGTCGAAGGAGGTGATCCTCCCCCTCTACTCTGCCCTGCTCAGGCCCCACCTGGAGTATTGTGTCCAGTTCTGGGCTCCCTGGTATAAAAAAGACAGGGATCTCCTGGAGAGAGTCCAGAGAAGGGCTACGAAGATGATTGAGGGCCTGGAACATCTCCCGTATGAGGAAAGGCTGAGTGAGCTGGGGCTGTTCAGCCTGGAGAAAAGAAGACTGAGGGGGGACCTAATTAATGTTTATAAATATCTTAAGTATGGGATGCAGGGGGAATTGGCCAACCCCTTTTCAGTGGTCTGTGGAGATAGGACAAGGGGCAATGGCTGTAAACTGGAGCACAGGAAGTTCCGCACCAACATGCAGAGGAACTTTTACACAGTGAGGGTGACTGAGCCCTGGGACAGGCTGCCCAGGGGGGTGATGGAGTCTCCTTCTCTGGAGATATTCAAGACTCGTCTGGACGCCTATCTGTGCAATATGAGCTGGGGAGCTGCTTTGGCAGGGGGGTTGGACCCGATGATCTCTCGAGGTCCCTTCCAACCCCTACAATTCTGTGATTCTGTGTTGAGGTGCACGGTACCGCATCCTTCATGAGGTTTTGTGCCTCTTGAATCCATCCAAACAGGGTTTCTGTGAGGCTTCTGCCTTTCAGTGCTTCAAGGAACAGTTTCCATCAGGTGAAAAATCCTTTCCCTGAAGAGGTTTAAAACTAAAGAAGGTTTAGTCACTGTCTTGACACTGGTGTGATTGCTTACTCAGGACAAGATAGCGTTGTCTGTAAACTCATTTGAATAACTGACTAATTGTTGTGCTTTGCATTATGTGTTTTCTGTGAAGGTGGGGTGAGCGCTGAGAGGTTGCAGGATTGCAAATCTGGTAGAAGATGGTCCAAAAATGTATCCCTGACTCTTGGGGTATGGGGAAGAAAAAAAACCCCAAAAAATCCTGTGAATGGAGAGTCCACTAGTTTGCAGTGGTTTTCAACAGACAAAGTAAGAGCTCAACTATCAGACAGGATTTAGTGAGGTAATACAGCATCCTGGAAATTCCTGCTGTGCTAGAGGTGGTCAGTAAAGCCCCTATCCCATTGCTGGATTTACACATTCTTCCTTAAGATACTGGTAACCTCTGGCTTGGCTTGTAGATGGTGATACACAAGTTGGGTTGGTATACCTGAGACAGCTGTTCTTGTACTTACCTTTGTTATTTTCAGGTTTCAAAGCAAAACCCGTGTTACCTCGGTTCTTTAAAGCCGTACAGTTATGACCTGACACATTTCTGTCTGGCCAGGCCACAGCTGTAAATTTATAAACACAAGGAACAGGTTTATTGGAAGGCTCAGGCGAGTTCGCGCTCTCTCTTCTTGCGTGGAGCTTGTGCATGCAGCTGTGCATTAAGAATGCCTGAAAACACTTAATACCTTCAGAAATAAAACCACTTAGTACCTTCCTGTGCATCGGCTGGACAGAGCCCTCCCTCCCCCCAATTGTAATCATGAGATCCCATTAGTCATCCCATTAGCGACTCGGCGCTTGGATCCAGCCCAGGAGAGGTAAAACCTCGTGTTTATGCCCAGATATTTATTTAGCATTTATTATTTAGCATCTGGTGTAAACTCCCACTCTGTTTTGCCTTCCTGTGAATTTGTTTGTGCACCCAGAGCCTAAGTGGGGTATTGCAGCGTCCCCGTATCAGACGCACCATGCTGAGGTCTCGCCCTTTGTCCATCTTTGCATTTATGCTGACTTCTTTTTTGGTTTGAGTAGGGCTCAGGCATCAGCCTTCCCTGTCTCTCGGTAGGAGGCTGTTAGTGCTGAAAAGCTGACTGCTGAACAGGTGCTCTGTGAATGGAGAAAGGGTGGCCATTTAACGGCAGCTTCGGGAATCAAAGACGTCTACTGTTCAAATAGCTCTTTGAAGGTGGCAGGTTTACAAGCAGTAATCTTTGAGTAACGTAAGGAAGACTCCCTGTTATTCCAGAGACATTGCATCTCTTGCCAAATGTTTGGAAAAGTCAGCATGCAATCCAGAATTAAAGCTCAGTCCTTCTTTTGGAGGATGGTGTTTCTCCTGCCTTGAGGTTATCTTCTGCACTTGTTGCATGCTTCCAACTTCAGGCACCTTTTAGCAGATTATCTCCCTAATAAATCATAACATCTATCTCAGCGACTTTCTGGTGGCATCTCTGCTTTGGATCTCCTTGTTCTGAGTGCCTTAGCGAGGGTGCTTGGATGTGAACACGCCTTGGGGCGCAGGAAGTGGTGACTGTTTTTTCCTTCTCCTCATTTTTGGTTTTTTCCCTTCCCCACCTCTCACAAGTTGACTTGTGTGTTGGTTCAGCTCGGGCTGAGGATAGTAGCTGTTTGTTATTTTTCTCGTAGCCTTTGCTGCCAAGACAGTGCTTTATTTCTGCTTAAAGGTTGGAATTTTCCATTAACAATTCAGTCATCACGTTGGATTTGCAGTTGCTTGCCCATGATGTGTATTGCCCTTGCTGTGGGCATATATGGTTTCCCAATATCCTTTAGCTTCCAGAGTGCTTTGTTCCTCTGTGACTTCTGCTGTACAAGGGGGAAGTGTGGTGGGTTAAAGCTTTATCCTTTTTCCAACAGCTTTGCTTCTGTTTCTGTCAAAAGGCCAAAATAAACCAATTCTGGAGAAAGCTGATTTCTTTCCCCAGTGGAAGTATATTTAGATACAGGTCTTGCAGCCAGTTGTGGCTATAGACTTTCTTGTTCTTACCCCTGCCCAGGCCATCTGCATTGTTAATGGGGGAGGCAGGTGGAGAACTTAGGAAGGATTTGGGCTGTGCAATACCTGCACAAATCCCATATGTCCCCTGGGTGGGAGTCCTGTGCTTGGCCCCTCTGGGCTGGCAGAGGTAATGCTTCATTAGAGTACTTTTCATCACAGATGCTTTTGGTGGGGGGATGCTGTTAAATTTCACCCTTGTTCCTTGCATGTTGCATCTTCTCCCACATGTCAGCTTGGGACACTGAGGAATGACCCCTAGTGAAGACCAGAATTTTACTTCAAAAGCATGGTCCAAGCCTGAATCTTGCTAAAACCACTGGGAGATGCAAAAGCCTGGTTCCCCCATATCACAGGAGAATACCTGGGGAGGAAGATTAGATCTCCTCTCCAGCACTGGGCTGGAAACCTGCATCCCAGTTTGTGTTAAAGGTAAGGATGCTTGCCTTCCCTTCTGCTGCTCTGCATCACTTAGCAGTGCAAGTTGTGTCAGAGAACCAGGACCAGGGGCCATTTAAGCAGTCTCCAGCTTGTTGCATTTGAGGTAAGATAAAAATAACAAAAAGTGTGACTTTAAGCAGCCATTTGCATACATCTCAATGGTAATCACACTTCCAGGAGGCACAGTGTTGTAACTCCTGAAATAAATAAAATCCCATCGAATGCCATCTGTGAACAAAAGGTTCCAAGATCAAGCACACAGCTCCAAAACTTGATTGGTACACTCATCTTTCTTTATAGGCTTTTTCCTAAATACAAACAGGAGGGGAATCATCTTTTTCAAAGGGTAGACAATGGCAGGACAAGGGGGAATGGATTAAAACTAAAGGAAGGAAGGTTTAGATTAGATATTAGGGGGAAGTTTTTTACAGAAAGAGTGGTGAGGTGCTGGAACAGGCTGCCCAGAGAGGTGGTGGATGCCCCATCCCTGGAAGTGTTCAAGGCCAGGTTGGATGGAGCCCTGAGCAACCTTGTCTAGGTCATGCCTGGAGGTTGGTGGCCCTGCCTGTGGCAGAGGGGTTGGAACTCTATGATCCTTGGGGTCCCTTCCAACTCATACCATTCTATGATTCTACGATTAGAAGAAAACTTTGTGCTCAGACTTGTGCCAGCTGTTGTAGCATCTGAACTCTTAAAGTGGAGAATCTTTGCGCTGTCAAAGGCAGCTGTCTAATTCTGTCTGGGATCAGAAAAATCTGATCACTGCTCCTGTGAATCAGCATGTTTTAAATCAAAGAGTTCTTGAGGCTTCTGGATTCAGGAGAGCAGCTTTATTTTCTTGCTCTGTCCAAATAAGAGGAAATGGTAATGATTTGGCCTTACATGCATCTTCTCAGTCTGATCGATTCTGAAACAAAAAAACCTAGGGAAAAAGCTCAGGGTATATTTTATATATGAATGTAGAATATAACCCCAGATAGTTCCTGGGCATTGCAGTGGTTGTTGTATGTAGTTTTTAGTTGGTAACAGAAAAATACTGTAAAACCAGACAAACTGCCAAACAGTTGTCTGTGTCCCCTTTTCTGTGTCCCCTCTCCCCAACTTCCTCATTTCCAAGTCTTTCCCCTGTAGTCCTTATGAATGACAGAAACAAGAATACGTGTATGTTTACCAAACCAGCACCAGGCTCTGGCTGTGGGGGTGGGAGGTGGAGCAGGGAGGATGGGGGGGGGGGTTACCTTTCATTGCTGCCCTGGCACCTATGCACACAGCTGTGCATGTGCTCTGTCTGTATGGCCAGGAGGGTCTTGGTCTCACCCAGCTCCGTGGCTGGGTGCTCGCTGGCTGAGGGGCTCAGCCTGGTGCAGCGGGAGTCCTGAGGATTTCAGACCAAGCTCTAAAATTCCGAAGGAAGGTCCTTAATGATAAGTGTGCCTTTCCTTGCTGTAAAGCAGGGTGGTTGGGAGGCTGTTTGGTCTGGCCTTTGCCCCTTGGTGCAGAAGTTTCAAAAAACATCAGAGCTGGTCTCTCTGCAGCGGCGAAGTGCAGATAAAGGTTTACAGTCATGCTTGGGCTTAGAGGAGTGACCAAGCCGTGGCTTGCAGCCTGTGTGCTGTTCACTGTACTTTTTGTGGCTACCTGCTGTCCCAGGGATGCTGCAGGTAGAGGGCAGGAGGAGCGTGCTTGCTGTAGACACAGAGCTTCATTGGAGGTTCTTGCAGATGCTTTGAACATATGCTGGGTTTGCTGAGTGGGCTTAGACAGTCTGTTCGGTGCTGCCGAGTGTCTTTCCACAGTGTAGGTCTTGATCTCAGCAAAATTTAATTTCTGGTTACCTCTATTGTTCAGGGAACTTCAAATCCATTCATCAGATCCAGAGAGTCTAGGTGGGTGTTTTACTAAGGTCTCAGCTTGATATTTCTCTCTAAAGCATGGGTACTCACTAGCTATAGCCATGTATGAGGGTTAGACAGAAATCCAGCCTTTGTGAAACACAGGAAGGGTCCAAGCACTGCTGAAGGATGTTGACTGTTTAGACTAGTCCAGATCACAAGGAGTGTAAGGGATGGGGAAAAGAACACACAGGCCCTTTGCAAGCCGTTCTCTATGTTTTTGGACATCACATTGGCACATGAAGGTGTCTGTAGGATCAGATTAAAGTTCTGCAGAGTGTAGTGCTAATAATGAATGTTTGCCTTGAGGAGCACATGAGGGAAAGCATCTTCATTGTAAAAAAAAGAATAAATACACTGAGCTGTTTCTGAAAATAGTTGTTATCTCATGTGGTTGTAGCACTTGTGGTCTTGGGTTCTGTACAGCTTAGCAAGGCCACAGCTGGCATGGGTTTGTGAAGATAGCTGTGGTCATACAGACGCTGCTGGGATCTGTTTTCCCTTAGGCTTGGATTGGGTAGTCTGCTCGTATGGAAGAAGGGCTGTGGAGACAAGGTGCTGGCAAGGAGAGGGAGTGCACAGCCTATTGGCATCTCAGCTTGAGCACGAATGGGTGTTGGTAGGTGTCAGCTGTGCAGCTGTCTTCTCCTGCCTTATGTTGGAAGCTTTTCTTGTGGATTCAAAGCACCTCCTCTGCCCCCCTGGTTTAGGTTTATAAGTCTGTGCTGAAATGTAGCATGGGTTCATGTTTGTCCGTCTCAGAGGAGGGTTGGGAGCGAGCCTGGTGGGGAGTGTGCTGCCTCCTAAAGCTGCTGCGTGCAGGGTGTGAGGGGAGGTGCAGGGTGTGAGGGGAGGTGCAGGGTGTGGGGGGAGGTGCAGGGTGTGAGGGGAGGTGCAGGCTGGGACCTGGATGTGGTTGTGTGGGACCAGAGAGCGTTCCTGGCGCTTTGACCTGCAGCGGTTACCCCATCGAGGTAATGCAAGGTGCTCCACACCGTACCTGCTGAGTGCTTTGTGTAGCCTGCCTCCTGGGGACCTCTCTGTGCTGTGAGGGGGGACCTTCACTGTGCAGGTGGAGGCTGAAGTGGCCGTCCTGGGTGGCTTCTCTCAAGATCTGAGTGCGAGTGGTTGTTCTCCTGGAACAGGGTGTGTATTAGAGACAACTCCAGCGGGTTAGTGGCTTCCATAGAGGGAGGGGTATAAGGACATGTTGGAGCAGCCAAGGCACACTGACTGTTCCAGATTCCTGCCCACTACTATACACGCAGTGGAGCAAAGGTCCTCTTCATGAAGAGGTGGGTGTGTTGAGCAGCTAATCTCCAGGAAAGCCACAGGGTAAGCTACGTGCCTCCTGGTGGGTTCAGGTGCTAGCTTTGTTGTAGTATCCTCTGTCCTGCTTCCAAAACAGGATTAAGCAAAGGAGGCTATTTCTTACTCTTAATTAAAATCTCTGGGAAGTTGGTTTTGGTTCAGAGCAGGCCTGAAAAGGCTTGTCAGTTGGATCTTACAGCCATCAGGATTTTTTTCTTTATTTTTCTCCACTTAGCTGAAGCTTGTTTAACTTGTGACAGCACTTCTAATTTGTTATATTTGTAAAGGAAACAACAGGGGAAGGTTCAGAAATGCATATTTATGTTTCTTGGCTAAGCTTAATTTGGCTCTAAGAACCTGTTTTTCTTATTTCAACGAAGAAGATATTTTTGTCTTAGGCTGAGATTTTTTTCCTCTATTTTGTGGGTTTCGGTGGGTTTTTTCCCCTCCTCCAAAAAGAGCATATAGTGGCTTACCCTGGTCTATGCTTTCCCCTGGATGTGAAACATGTAATTAATAGGTCCTAACCAGAAGTATCCTCTTGGAGGTTTTCTTACTAATGCTGGAGCTGGTGTTGGGCCTCCTGTGTAGGGCCAGGCAGGACCACTGCAATCCCCGATGGTGCTGACACAGTAATGTGTCTTCAGGGGCTTCCTTGGGGTGTGCAGCACTACCAGGAATTTGGGCACCATGGGGGAGTGCATGTCTCTGCCTGCCACCCTTCCTTGGGAGGACAGGAGCCTGTTTTGGTGGGGGACCCCAGGGAGGGGTGTGTCATGTGGCACTGTACTCTGAGTGAGTGGGAAGACTGCTGCTAGGCAGGGGGTAGAGATGTGTCCCCCCACCCACCCCAATGCCCTGGAGGGAAGCATGCAGCAGGAGCAGCAGAGGCCAGGCTGTGCTGTGCTCCACAGCACAGGGATGCTGTAATGGCATGGTGTGCCTCTGGCACCTGCTGGGGTGTGCGACAGGATTTGTGGTATTGCTGTGAAACTGGGATCCTGTGGGTGGTGATGGGATGGCAGAAACATCTGGGAGCAGCCGACTGTGGGATGGGGTGAGTCCTGAGGCCACCCTGGGGTGTTTCTCCCCTGGCTACCTTGCCCTGGTCATGGTGCAGCCCTGCACTGGCGGGCATTGGGGCTGGGTGGCCTTGCAGGCTATGTAGCAGCAGTCACAGAAGGTCGTGGCAAAGGTGCAGCCAGGGTGTTGTCAACATGGGCAGTTCTGTCACTGAGAGTGGTGAAAGTGTCATCATTGCTGTCTAGACCAAGTGCTTTCACGCGTGGTGGCTGGTGGCACCCGTATGCCCTGAGGGCGGTAACGACACTCCTCAGCCGCCTTCTTGGGAAGCTTAAAGGATGATTAATCCTTCCCTGCTTTCAAGCCTTTGCATGAATTAACGAAGCGGTATTGGTGATGTGGCTGCATAGATGGATGAGCCTTACATGAAAGGAGCAGTAAGAGGTCTGTCGTAGCTGCAGACGCTTCTGCAGCAGCAGTGTCTCGCTCCCTCCCCCTCTGTTTGTGGCATCTTTTTGGTGAGCAGTCGAGAGGCTTTAAATGCTACGTGGAGATGAGAAGACTGAGATTTGTTTTCAGGGTGGTGCTTGTAAACTTCCTGCGGCTCGGTGGTAGAGATAATTCTGCAGGTCCCGGCTCCATTGTTGTGACTAGGTCTAAGGTGAATTTAAGAAAAATATTTTGGTCAAACAGGCTTTCCTTTCTGTTTCATCCAAAGGGAAAAATTTGTTCTGAGCCTGATCTGCTGTTCTCGTTACTGTGGGAGTCTCTGAATGGGACCTAAATATGTGATTATTTGCACGTCCTTATCTGTGTGACACAGTGTTTCCCTGTCAGTAGCTCGGGTTTCACACTCCCTTGTCATGTGCTGTCTTAAATCCACGTACACACAAGTGTTTGATCATAGTGATGTCACTATGGTGAATGGCATTTCTCTCTATATTGTACTGGGCAGCATGGTGTAATCAGCCACTGAGGACCAGCATTTGCTCATCTTATGCTGAGCTCTGGAGCTGCTGTGGGAAAGAGAGAGAAGTGCAGGATTATTTGACCAGTCGTTTGTCGCCTGGCTGGAATGTCTGCAGAAGGTGGACAGGAGGCACTGATTGCCTGCAAGGCCTGCCAAAGATGAGGTTTCCACATAAACTGTTTGGAGAGGGAGAGAACACGTCTTGTAGCCCAGCATAGGATGATTGCAAGGGTGGAGTCCCACCATGTCTCCAGAGAGCTTTGTGTCCGAGCAAAACCACAGCAGGCCCTTGGCTGGAGAGGGACTGGTGATGGCAGCAGTAGCCAGAAGCCAGTGGCCTGCATGCTATACAGTGGTACATTTTTACCTCCTTACTCTCAGAAGTACTAAAGCTGAACCTGGAGTTCAAGGCTGCCTCCTGCAGAGAGCCACCGTGCTGCCATCTCCATCTGAAATAGGTTTCCATTTTCTTCAGCTTCTTGCTCTCAGACCTCGTGGTACTTAAAACTCCCCCTTTCTTCCCACTCTTCCAGGGAATTTTACAAATAAATCAATAGCTGTCTAGTTATGACAGCAAAATGAAAAAGGCTGTAACGTCTCCATAGCTACCTAAAAAGTACTTGTAAAATGCCAGTGGAAGAGAGTCCCCTACAATTATCCCATGCATTCCTTGCATGTGGGCTGAAAATCATTTGCAGTAGTTAAGTACTTGCTGGACACTTGTCCAGTCAGAAATGTTTGGTTACTGGGACAAATTTTTGTTCCCTTAACTCTGTGAACCTGAAAAATACGAATTTGTTTTACGCAGAAAACAAACTGACCTGAACTCTTGGTAGATGAACTGGCTGTAAATGCACCAGCTTAATCCTGCTTGGGTTTTGTTCGGGTTTTTTTTTCCCCCTCGTGTTTCATGTAGCATCTGAAAAGAGACAGCTTGTGGCAAATTAGCCAGGGTGAGCCTACAAAAAGATTGAATTATTCCTGTTTGAACAGTTCCCAGCATGCGAGCACTTGCTGCTTGGTTTGTAAATCATCTGTATCTTGGGTTAGCCTGCCAGAGCTGCTCTGACCAAGGTGAAAGTGAACAACCTCCAACTGGAAATCTTGCCTTTGATGTAAATGATAATTTATTCACTCATCAGTAAAAATACCATGAAGATCTGATGAAGAATAATTGTGCTTGGTGTGTGTTTGAGCTTTTTACAAGAAATAGTCTTTCCCTGTTGTGTTTCCATGAAGGGAGACTGTTTGACGTGCCATCCTGCACTGTCCTGAAAAGTCACTTTGCTCCTAGTGAAGCCCAGCGCTGGTTTGAAAATGCAGTTGTCAAAACAGATGTGAGGTCGCACTTGGCACGCATCTGTGCCTTACGCTGCTCCGTTCACTTTGGGGCGTGGCCTAAAAATAACAGGCTGCAGCATTAGGCCTGCCACGTTTAGGCAAGGCTAACCTTACTGCTGGGCATCTGTAAACGCAGTAGTGGAAACGAGGGGTTGTTTCTCTAGACACTTGCCTTGATATGCCGATGAACTGCAGCACCTCTTTTTGGAAAGGAGGGACTGAAGTGGTAGTAAAATTGTGTACTTGTGGCAGTAGGTTAGGATCAGCTGCTTGGTTGTTTAGGACAGTGTATCCAGCTGGGCTGATGCTAAATTGGAATTTGGCTGTGATACTGCAGTTAATTCCTCTCACTGAATGTGCTGTATCATCTTTCTGTAGCTGCGGCAATTAGGGCCTGGCTTTGCAGTTTCATGTGAGGAGGAAGAACATTTCCCCTCCTTAGATCCAGCTGTGCTCATGTAGCTCTGTCAGAGTATGCATTTGGGAGCAAAACTGGGGATGTGTGTGGGGGTACTCTCTGTTTTTCCGCACTAAAAGGAATAAATGGGTCCTACCAGCTTTCCTCTGCGGTGCACTGGGTTTGCTGTCTCTTTTGTCCTTCGACATAGGAATGTTTGTGGGTAAGATGTATCTTGCCATCAGCAGAGTGAGCAAACACAGCACAGTCGATGAAGTTTCATTGCTAGAGGCAGTGAAAGTCACGCTTTTGCTTTGAGACCTCAACTTTGCGTTGTCCCACTTGATATGTTTTTCTGGAGAGAGGGAGAGATTAACAGGGTTGGAGACCCAGTGATAGCCCAAGTGAAGATGCCTGTGCTGTCCGCTTTGTCTGGATGAGATGTTAGAGGTGTAGTTGGTGAAGGGAGGCGGACATCCTGATCCTGCCCCCTACATGGAGGGAATGGTGGGGTCCCAGCTGCTGAAGCCTTTGGGCCTGGGAAGTCAGGAGCAAGGAGACAGGCCCCAGAGAGGGCCTGGGGCAGACTGGGCTAGGCTGGTGGAGCTCCTCTGGAGTCAGCTGTGCCAGAACAGGCAATCCTGCAGGCTCCAACAGTTAAAAGTCAGAGGGTTAAGGATACAACAACAGCATGGGCCAAAATACTCTCACTTGACATACATAAACTAAATGATGACTTCCAGGCTGTGAAGTTTTGGACCAGCTGTGCTCAGCTAGCTGGCTGCCCCTTGCAATCCCTGGTGTTACAGCTGTCTGTTTTGCAAGCCTACGTCACCGTGCCATTGCCTGGCTGGACCCAGTGTCCCCTCTCCTGTTGGCCACTCTTAAGAGCAGCGGAGAGGAAAAGTGGCCTCAAGCAGCCAAAGTGTGTGTGACCCTCAAGGGCCTCCATGGGGCCCCGTTGGAGGTTGTGCTCCTTTTGTGTGCCGCCACCTGTCATGGGGTCTGTCCTCTAAGCGCACATCCCTGCCCTGTGTACTGCAGCCTGCAGACTCCCACAGGCACGTGGGACATTCAAAGCACTATAATTTGTATTTTATGTGGTGTCCTTTCTTTAATCCTTCTTGTCTAGCTTGCACTGTAGAACTTTGAGGCAGAGACATCGCTTCCCGTATCTAGAGCCTCATGCCTGGATCTAGTTGATGTTTTTACAGAAGTGCAAGGGCAGCCAGAGGTTCTTCAGGTTCTGATAGAAACCATACGTGAAATTAATCCAAATTAAACTGTTATCCATTCTGTGATAAAAGAGAGGTTACAGCACGGGCTCAACATGTTGCGTAGCTTTGAGGCTGTGAGGGATGAAAAGTCAATCCTCCTTGAAAAGTTGGCTGTGCCTGGACGAGGCTCAACGAGTTTTGAGACAAGCCAGTACGCTAAGCTCACTGCGTAGGCGTTTGCAAGAAATGAGGCAGATTTATGGGAGGGGACTGTGGGTATAGGGAGGCAGGGGGAGTGTGGGAGATGGAGTAGCTAAACATGGCCTTGCTGAGGGTGAAGCTGTGGGTTGCGGACCCACACGTTCTCTCCTACAGAGGAGGGAGAGGTCAGCTTGTGTGTGCTGCTAACACTGGGCAGACTAGAGAAGGTTCCTGTGCCTGGTGGCCCTTTGCACACTGTTCCTGTATGCCTGCTTCCTCCCTGTGCTCATCAGCAACGAAGTGTGTGGCAGGGATGTGGAAAGCAGTGGAAAACAGTCTGTCTGGGGCAGCCTTCGAGTGGGTGGGCGACAGCTCTGTTCTTGCTTCAGAGCCTCTTGTGGGGGTCAGGGAACACCAGAGGCCGGTTGGCAGCCGAACTGCCAACTGGGAGCTTGGCACTACCCACCATAGCAGGGAAACCTGTTTCTGGGGCTGACTCTGGCCCTCATCCCTTTTTCCCAAGGGTGAGTGTAAGGTGGACTCCCCAGCAGTGATGGCATTAAGGACAGCCTCAGAGGTCTGGGTGATTTTCCCTGAGTGGAGTTGGAGTCAGTCAACCCCTGGGGGCATGGGGATTTGCTGGGCTGTGTCTTTGGAGTGGGCACATTTCTCTAGTGAGCATTTTGGGCCTGATGAGGAATGAAAAGCATACAAAAACATGCGTGCTCTGGGAGGTGTGCTGATGTCAAAGAGCAGTGGAGGCAAGAAGTAGGCCAGTGTAATTTTACAGTCTGGTTTATGCTGGGCTTGAACAGTAAGAGCACTGTGATGATGTGGAGGATTTGCAATGCCACTTGCTGATCACAGGGCTGGGAGTGTAAAAGGATGGATGCTACCTAGGAATTTCAAACCACAGGTCAGCATGGGAACACACAGCAGCTTTCTTCCATGGGAAAGCAGCACCCACGTGGTCTGTCTGGCTCTCCTACCCGTGCAGAGATAGCATTGATCCCGTGCACGTAAATAGAGCTGCAGCCTTTCTGGAGAGCTGTGATGGCCGAGGAGGCAGTGTCCAAGAAAAACGCTGATCCTTAGCGGTGATCCTGTGCACTAATAGCAGCTGGTCTGGGGAAAAGGACCGAATCAGTATTACAGTGTTTGAATTGTGCATGTTGATTTCTTCCAAGGGTGCTTCTTAGGAATAAAGGAAGGAGGAAATAGTGCTGGTGGCAGGATAGACCTTTATAACTCTGCATCTGTGAGTCTCTCCTTCCTATGGGCAGTATGCTCGGCACTGGGACCATATTAACTACTTGTGTTTGGATTTCCAGAGAAGAGGCTTCCTCTTGAGACTTCCTATAATATTTCACATCTGTGAAGCTTAATGCAGATGCTGCCTGTCAGATTGTGAAGATTCATGTCCAGCTGTGTATGTACAGTGGGGGAGAAATGTTATTTTGGCGTCCGCAAAGACAACTTACTAAAAATAGGCAAAAGCCTGTGAACCAGGGAGCAAAAGGAGCTGTCCCAAAAGTCTTACTTGATGCATCTTTCTTTTTCTCCTCTAAGGAGTATTTGTTTGGAATATGCTCCATGTCTCAGCATTTGCACAAAAGCTGGTTGTGCTCATGCTGGAGCTGCTGCTGGGTGGATGGGGCCAGACTGAGCACTGTTTGTAGCTCTGCCACTTGTTCCCTCTGAGGCTGGGATATGTTGCCTCCCCCATTTTCACTGCTTTCTTGCTGTCCTGCTTTCTGTCTTTCTACTTTTGGATCTGAGGTGGGACTGCCTGACTGCACAGCACACAGAGACCTTGCAGGGTATGAGGGCAGACTGTGCAGCTGGGCAGGAGTGGCACTTTTCAGGGAGGCCATAGGTGATCGAGCGGCAGATGGAGGGGTCAGTACGTCGAAGTGAGCTTTCCTGTGGTTGGGCTGTTGCTGCTGGCAGTGTCTTCTGTGTTTGTAGGGACAACTGCTCACATGCACGTAGCAGGCTTTGTCCTTGGGCTTCTTTGTTTTTTCAGGTCCTTCCTATACGTTGATGCTGTCTGTGTGCATTTCTTCCTCTTGTCCTTCTCGTGTGCATCCTCAGAGGTTACCTGTACTAAGGAGTCTCTGCCAGGACCCCATGCAGGTTTTAGGAACGGAACAGCCAGGCTTCCTCCTTTGCAAGGCTGGGGCCTCCGGCGGTGCAGAGCTGGCTTCATTTTAGGAAAACAGAATAAAGCAGATCAGTATTAACTTGCCTTCACAAAGTTGATCCTGGCTGCGGCTCAGTTGGATTACATTAGCTGGTACCCAGAGACTTCCAGATTTTCAGGCTGTGATGCAGCGTAGCCTGTGACCAGAGTGAGCAGTTGCTGTCGTCACTGTTGTCTGTTCACTGGCTGCGTGGCTGGAACAGTACGAGACAGTGTTAAACTTCTGGACAGGGCTTTGAGCCCCATCTTCCATTGAAGCGCTTGATAAGCCACCTACTGCAATGCAGAATGCTGGTCTGTCCTTTGCTGGTCTGCAAATTGAATTGTCATAGAGCTCTTATGATTATTAAAAGATGCTTTCTGTTCATTTAATTTCTTGTAAAAGACACAGTGCAGACTTTTAATCCACATAAAAGCAAAATTTCCGTATCTCTGCATATGCAATGCTTAAAGGTTTCCAATGGCATCATGTGCAAGGAGGAAGTATAAAAATCTACGTAAAACCCCAGTACTTTTACATTTGTTGATTTTGAAGAAAGCATTTAGCTGTTGGGGAGCTGTGTAATGAAAAACAGCCAAAGCAAGAATGGAGAAAGCATTGAATTAGTATCTTCTCAGGGTGATGGAAGGAGGGATTTTCTTTTCCCCATTGTATTTTTAATGAGTTTAAAACTGTATTCCAGGCAGCTTGTGAACAGTCAAGATACAGCAGTGGTTTTGTGAGCAGAAGGGCTATTATTTGGGTTTTCTGGCTGGGTTCCACCTCAAGGTATCCCGATGCAGGGTGAAATGCCTCCTTGCTCTAGGCAAGCATAGCTGTTACTTCCCCTCCTATTTCTCAAGGATTGGCAACCTCATCTCCGTGGTTTGGTTTTTTTTTTTCCTGCTGACACCCTTCACAACCCAGTTAAGCTCATTGCGATCTTGCCTCTGTATATTGAGCTCGATACTGGCTCCTGCTAGCAGCAAAGGGTTTGTGTGCTTGAAATACTGAATGGTGCTTGTCACCCTTGCCCTGGTGAGTGTGGCCAAAGAGTTTGTAGGAGGGTGTTCTCTCAGCTGTGTATCATGGTGGAGCTGACCCCTCTCATAAAAGTTGAGCCCAAGTGATCTTGTGTGTCCTTTGAAGGAAGAATACTGCTGTGGATAGCAGTAACTGTGCTTGCAGGACACCAAGGGGGCTGAATGCTCTGCTGCGTTTATATATAGCACTAAACCTTTAAAATAAATATATTTAAAATATTTATAAAAATATATATGAAGAAGTTTTGTTGCTTTCTGAATTTGTCCACAGGGTATGATGGAGTTGGAGCTTTGCATGTGGCAGGGGAGAATAGCAGGGCAGACCTGGAGAACTTAGGGATCTCTATTGCCTGCTTGCACTGGGGCTTAGGTATTGCTTAATTGTGGTTAATCAAAGTTTACCCCTGCTTCCTGCCAGCTCGAGTTAAAAGCACCGTGCTCCAATTAAAGATGTAGATGGGAGGTCAAGTTAGAGGCAATGCTTGTGTTAATTTTTCAATGTAGACAAACTCTCTGCTAATTAATTAGTCCGTTTATCTAAGTCCTGCGGCAGTTTAGTGTTTTTCTTCTGTCATTTTCTTTCCCTGTACCCTGCCCTCCTGCTGTGGCGCTGCTCGAAGTCCGTCTCGCCTCAGAAGTGGCTTCCTATCAATAATACATCAAGTGATGCTCCTCAGGCTGTGTGCTTTATAAAATGCATTGTGTGTATAGCTGCTCCTATTGTTTCCAAATGCTTTTTATGGCAAGAAGCAGGCTGATATAGCACGGGTAATTGTGATCTGAATTTACTACTTGGTTATACCATTCCTAGGACTACCCAGCCTGCCTGCAGCTGGGAGCAAGGACAGCACGTGTGCGTTACCTGGTTGGTCTCTTCTACCTGTGTGTTGTGAGAGAGTTCTTCTGTCGCTGCTGCAGGCTGTCCCAAAGGACTCCTTGGAGAAGCCTGCTCCTGTGTGTGAGCTGGAGCAGGTATCCTTTGCAAGACCGCCCCGCTGATGAGCAGTGCTCAGCTCCTGCGCCACGAGAAAGGACTTCCCACAGGATCTTTTAGTTCATCCCTGCCCCAGTGTAACGTGTTTCCGAGCTGAGCATTCTGTGTGTGCTCTGTGGGCGTACTGGGCTGTTCCGAGGCAGTGACCTTCCTCCTGTTCCCAAACCGAACGCTGCAGGTCACAGGAAGTACAGCTACATTGCCTGGAGTCTCCTAAGTTATTGAGAAGGAGCTCTTGGGAATAAAGGCTCTTATTGCTGGTTTTCTTTCTTTTTTTTTCCTTCTTTCTCTCCTGTTCACTAATGATCTTGGCTTCTTGTTCACTGTTTTTTCTCCCTTTTAAAAAAGACTAGGAAAAGAATGGTTTCTTTTGTTCTTTCTGAACTGAGTTTGCTATAGCATCTGTAGGGCAAATAAATGTCCTTTTTGTTTCTTCCTGGCATACGAATGCCTTTCATTTGAGAGAAACTAGAAGTCTAAAGTAACAACAATTACAGTTTGACCTTTATTAGTTAGGAAAACAGTGACATAATGAAATGGCTACTGGAAGGACCAGTGAGACAAATTGTATGGGCATTTATTTGTTGTTTTCCTGGCTTTGCTTTCCAGAAAGCCCTTCACTTTGCCAAAATCAGTTCCCAGCCATTGCAGCTATGAAGCCACTTAGGTTTTTAAGTTTGCTTTGACATAGGCACTCACCCAGATGATCAGCACCATCGAATTTAGATTGAGTGAAGCTGGGGGGACAGCTGGCAATGCAGCAAAGCTCCTTGCTGCCCTGTCTGACCCAAAGCAATCTCGCCCACCAGAGCTGGTGGCTGCCTGTGGGAGCTACTTGCCAGATGTGCCTGCCTGCAGCACAGGCTTTCTTCCTCCCTGGCCGGAGAGGGTGGAGCAGGAGAGCAGTTGGATGGCCGTGTGGCAGGGAGAGCCTCTCCCTCCAGCCCAGGTTAGAGGCAGCCTCCTCAGGGAAGGTTCTGTTGGCCATGTGGCTCCTCTCTCTTCCTTCAGTCTCCCTCCCTTTCCCACCCCACCCTGCCCCTTCAGACCATCTCGGGGCTAATTGCAGCTTGGGGGAGCAGTGAGCTCCAGCTCCTGAATCTGTGGATACATGTACGTCTGGATCATTCTCCCTCAGGGTTTGTGACTAGTCTGAATTATTGCAATTCCAACTATAAAGGATCTGTGACCAACATGAAAGGACTTGGAGAACATTCAAAATTGGTTTAGACCTACCCTGGTACCTTCTCATTCTGCTTTCATGGTGTGCAAGTACGAGTGTCGGAACCTGGCTTTCTAGGGCTAATCCAGCCTTGGCTCCAGGAGATGAATATTTAGGTGGTGCTGGATTAAGTCAGTGCTGTAACCCTGTGAAAAGTGCCCTTTCTGTTAAAACCAGCTCCTTTATTTTCAGACAGATAAAATTCTGGTGTTAGGCTGGGCTAGCAGACTCTCACGTTGACCTTGTTCAACATGCTCTCACTTTTTTGATGTTGCAGCACCGTTGGGTCTTGCCTCTCTCTGGCTTTGGTTTGCACAGTTACCTTATGGGAAATATCAGCTGCACTCCTCACAGTGCTGCAAATCTGATGGAAAACATTGTGAAGTGCTCTAACCACACAAGGAGTTAAGGAGACTTGTAGTGGCTTTGAAAAGATGCGGATGGATTATGTGATGCTCAGCCCTCAAAACCATTTCCTGGCCTTTGTGTATTTGTTTGGTTTTGTCTGTACTGTCAAAGCTTAATTTTGATTGTGTCAGCATCCTTGTCTCAAAGGTGACGTCTGCATTTATTGGAGCTGACTTCACGGTATAGATTTGCATAGTCTTATCAATGTTACCACATTAAATTTTAATTAAAAGTAATAGAGCCCTTGGATAGGAAGTCAAAACCTTAATTGTTAATACAGTACAATTACGTTTCCCTGTACATAGTAATTACACAGATGTCACTGCAATACGGAAAGGCTGTTTGAAAACACAGAGGTATGTAGAAGAAGGTCTTTGCAAATGCAGACTCTCTAAATTGTTCTACTCTTTAAAAACAATTTTCTCCCTTTTGTCTTAAATAGTGCTATTTTTGTGGTTTGGAGCCTATTCTTTTGCTTGAGGTGGGTGGTGTTAAGCAGCAAAAGAAATGAGGCTGGTGTGTAACGAGGCACTGCAACCCGGTGATTCGTTTTCTCTCCCTTGGTGAGCGTGTAGAGAAATTTTGAGGGCTCAGCAGGGACTAAGGCTCAGCCAGGAGCAAAATAATCTGTTGTGAGGACTCTTGAGTTACAGGGAAGGCTGAATACAGATCTGTGGTCCCTATTTTTGACTCACTTGTGGGGAGTGGTAGTCAGTGCGGGACAGTGATTATTTCAGCAGTGACCTTTTCGGCATCCGGCGTATTTATTGTCCAGCAAAACATTGAAAAAGCCATAGTGAGGTTGGCCTTTGAAGTCTGGATTGAATGCACAGGACCATAGTCTTAGCATAATAAAACAGCCCTGGATTTAAGCTATCTTTTCTTGCTTTCCCTGAGAAAAGTCTGAAACAATACGGTAAAGAGATGTACTGGAGCCCCCAAATGAGTTGGCAGCAGAGCCCTGAACCTGAAGCCAGAAGCCTGTGGCTTGCCAGACCATGCTGCAGCGTAATTACCAGATAGCACTGCTGTGGCTCTGGGGACGGAGTGAGCTGGGGCAGACCGTGCTCTGCCTTGCTCTCCTGCCGTGTGGGGTAGCCGTGTCTGCCATGCTGGCCTCTCCTGTGCCTGTCTGACGTGGAGCCGACTCTTCGTGAGCATCGGGTTAAAAGTCCATTTACCCCGCTCTGAGCAGAGAGTCGAATTCTTCACTGCTCTCTGGGTTGTGTTTTTCCTCCCTCAGAAAGGAAATTAATGGATTTCTTTTGGCAAGAAAGGCCAAGTAAACTCAAAGATACAAAGCTTCCTAAATTACTCATCTCTTCCATGCAAAACTTGATGAAACATTGGGTTTCTCAGAGGCGCTTTCTAATGACCCAATGTATCTGGCTTCATATAGAACATCTGAAAGAAACTTTTGGGAAGGCAGAGCCGTGGAATAAATGGCAAATGAAATGAAATCACTTTTCAGCTCTGTCTCATTTGTATTACCAGCGGAAGAGGAGAGTGATTACTTCTTGGCAATTAGGCAACATAAAGGAATTCTATATAAAGATTATAAGTGCCCTAATGAGTAAGAACTGGTGATGCAAGCAGAAAGGGGAAATGCATTAGCACCAGCTGCATTGCTGCCGTGTATGTGAGGGTTACTGGGGTTTAATGAGCCCGGCAGGACCTGTGGGAAGTTGTTTTCATAATTCCCATCTTGCAGCAGGTGATCTCTCAGCCTGCGGGTCCCCAACTTGCTTAAAGAAAGGGAAGAAAAATCCTGCATGGAAAAAGAACAGGGTGTTGCATGTTGGCAACCGTATGCTTGAGACATGTTTCTCTGCAGAACAGAGCTAGCCGGCTTCTCCACAAGGCAAGCTGTTCAGTGCTGCACATGCTGCTCGTATAGATCTTCCTCATCCGTTCTTCTCTTCTCTGCACTTAATTTCTCATGTTGTTCTGGTTTGTCTAGAGCATGGCATTCATGTAGTCCTGTGTCGTGCTTGTTTCGACTTGCACCCCTTTTAAATTTGGGGGGGGGGATTTGCAGTTTGACATCTGCTAGGCCTTGTTGTTGCTGGGGTTAGAGATGTGCTAGATACCTAAGGAGTACACCAGGTATACTCCTGTAGGTATACTACTGTACAAGGTAGTAGACAAGAGGTGAATGGGAAGGAATTAGTGTTGGAGCTCAGTAGCTGGGGGTTTTGTGGAAATCCAAGTGAAAATGGCCTATGTCTCTTACTGGGGCAGTGCTCCTGTGCCTAATCAGAATCTGAACAACTGACTGCTTATGATCACAAAAACACTTAAGGCAGCCACTGGAAAATATTGAGGTACAAATTTGGAACAATTTACCAGTATTCTTATGTCTTCCTTTGTACCTGTGCCTCATAAAACCCAGCGTTTTTGAAAGTGATGACTTGCACTGTAGATAAAGCAGGAGCTGTTTTTTACAATTTTGTCAAGTATGGGAGGCTATATTTTCCCCTCCACAAAGGTACAGGATTCTTAAGGGGGCATCTCAGGATAAAAGGAACTGAGGCAGAAAGATGCAATCACCCAAAACCCTTTTTTTCTATTCCTTGACACCATCATTGAAGCAATCTCTTACATTCTCTGTGGAGTGGCCTCTAATGTAAAGAGTAAAACACCAGGTACAGTAATGGGTGTGGGTTGGATTGCAGAAGGTGAGGGGTATGAGTCTGACTTTCTCTGAAAAGACTTTGCCTGCTTCTCCCACCCTCATTGCTTCCACCATCTCCCACATGGGACAACAACATGGTATGGCTCCAGGCATCAGATTCTGCTGCCTTCCAGTGGAAGGCTTAGATTTCACCCAACCCTTCTGCGCAGGGGATGCCTATCCCTGTGCTCCACCACCTTCAGAATATGTTTCTGAAGATGGCCCCTTATCCAGTTTACATGGTGAAAAATAATCAGGTGAAGTGATCTTGAAGGCTGTGGCCCAAGTTTTGCACAGCAGTTAAAAAAATCTGGTTTGCTAAGTTACTGGATTCTAGGAACATCCTGATGTAGGAAGTTGAATAGAGACATCCTTGTGTAGGATGTATGTGGCTGCTAATAGTAACGGTCTCCCATGGGAAAGATGGTTATGAGATAATTTCTAAAAAAGGATACAACACAGCACATACTTAATGGTGCACTTGTTTGCCCCCAGCATCTTGTAAGTAGCTATTTCATGTCTCACTTTAATTTTGGAGTCTAAGCAAAGTTTTCCTCTTCGCTTTTAAAAAAACAAACCACCTCCCTTCCACAAAGGAAACCAGCCAACCAATTAAATGTGGAGTATTTATTCATATTTCACGTGAAAGATGAAACTAGCTTTCACTGAGCTAGTTTCTGTTTGGCTGCTGTGGTGGTGAGGGCTGTTGTTTCTTGCATGAGAATGAAAACTGGGTGGGTGAAGTACAAGAACTAATAGGACCAAGTTGAGTTGGAAAGCTCATAGGTGAAGATCCTGTTTTCTAGGGTCGGATATCCCCACCCAGCTCAGTTGCATGCTCTGCTACAATGCATCTGTCGGTTGTAATTCATTGTGATTTAAGGCTTATTGTTTTTGTTGGATATCTTTATTTTTATGCTCAGGCTCTGTCTTGTTCCCAGCCCCAGTGTTTTGAAGCTCTAGTCCATCAACCTTGCTGCCTTGCTCTTGACATACTGCAGTGGCTCACAGCCCAGGGCTACAGATGCCAGCACACTGCTGTTAATAAGAAGCACCAGACTATTGCAGCTGGAGGGAGATTATCTTGTCACAGGACAGATCCAGCGCTCCTGACAGGACCAGAGTCTTCTCCGCACTGCCATCAGGACACGTGTTGATCTGGGCTCATTAAGCTGCAGCAATAGAGCTGTTGGGGCTGTTGTGGCCGTCCAGCCCTGCTTCCCACCGAGCCCGCTGGCTGTGGTAGTACAGGGCTTCAGTCTGTGGGCTGGATAGTGTGCTCTCAGACAAGTGGGCTGCCATTGCAGACGTGGTTTGCATATTAAAACTGTGGAGAGCTTTGGGGGAAGCCGGAGCTGGTGACTTTTTCAATTGCTGTGTAATCGGTCTGAACTCAAAGTGATAGTCTAGAGGGGGAAAATTATTTTCCAGCTTCTTTATCTCATGAGTTTTGTGCTTTGCCTGCACCTTTTCTGTGTCTTGAACTGCATCCTCAGTATTTTACCTGAGAGAAAAACTGTTTTTTTCCTGTTGTTGCAAGATCTCTTTAAAGGAGGAGAGAGACTGAAAGATAATTAAGTTTTTCTTCGGAGTATAATGCCCCATTATTGCTAGTGAGAGAGTATTTAATGCTGGTAGCAGCATCCTTACTTCTTAAATAAAGTGTTATAATAAGTTGGTTGTAAAGAAGATTCTTGAATAAAATCAAACTAAACCAGAAAGGCTTGTGGGCGCATGGGGAGGAGATATTTGCATTCTGCTTTCACGGAGCAGAAGTATTCGTTTCTAAGAACTAAGACAAATAAAACTTCCAGCTGTCTTTCATCTAGCTGCTGAACCCAGAGAGGGAGTGGGGTGAGCCTCACTTGCCGCTGGTGACTGTGGGACTTGCCCTGGGGTTGCTCAGTCCTGGCTAGCAACCACGATGTCCATCCTGGTTCTGCAGCATATTCCCCTTTGTCTGTTTTGGCTGCTTGGCACCTCTCATGGTAGTCCTTGCTTCTTTCTGGCCCTCAGCCCTCCCCTTCTTCTCAAGTAGGGATAATTTGATTGTACCTCTCATCACCTAATAGCTGTCCATGTTTAGAATATTGAGAGCTCCTTGGGCAAAAATGGCTTGCGTAGGTTGCGAGTGATCTCAGTTCAGCTGGTAAGCTTTTGTTCTCTTTGTACTCCTTGCAGACAGTATTGTCCAGTTGTCTTTCAGTAGTGTCTCTGGGTTTCTTCCAATCCCTAGCAAGAGCTTCATGGAATGTGGTGTGCATTTCTTCATTCTTGGGATGAAGAGGAAGGTGACTGCAATTTGTAGGTGCCAGTTCTGGAGAGGGATCTTGCTTTCTATTACAGTTGTGACACAAGATTGAAGTGGAGCTGGTTTGTATCGCCTCTTCCACAAGCATGAGCTTGGTTGCAGCTGCGTTGCTCCTGTCCCTTCTGCCAGCTTGAAGGCATGGTCCATTTGTCTAGTCAGTAGGATCCAGCATTATTTGTGGATATCTGAAGATGAAACATGGCTTGTAAACAACTACCCCAGGATGTGTGGGAGGATGGTGTGTTGTGAGCTTTCCAAGGGGTGGAAGGAGGGCAGGGAAAGGACATTATCATGCTTGTAGGTATAAGGATGGCAAAGAGCTGCCACCACTTACCCTTCAGGTAGCAGAGTTGACAAAACCTGGTTCTTCATGATTTGGTTTCCCCTGTGTGCATTGGCCCTCTGTCCACCATGACCTGTGATTCTTCTCTTTGGACCTCTTCATTTTCCCTGTACCTTTTCTCTGAGTTACCTTTCCTCTCCCTTCTGGCTTGGCCCATGGTTTCTATCCAGCGTCTCTCATGTTGACCGCGCAGGAGTCAACGTGCCCACGTGCAGATGCTGACGGAGCGGCTGCTGGGCCAAACAAAGCAGGGAATTGTTGGGCTCTTGCGGTAGAGTTTGACTCTGTGGGAGGCTAGTTTGGATGCCTCTCCTCTACCTACATAATAATCTCTCCCAAAGATGTAAGAATATGACACCTATTCAGATCTTTTTGTCTCCTGCCAAATGTGGTCAAAACTGACTAGCGAGTTGAAAATTTAATAGGGTGAGAACTGACAAACAACACTACCACATAAACTTAATTTCCTTTAGAATCCAGGCCAAAAATATGTGGTGAGGGTTTTATTCTGCAATCATGTGCTTTAAAACTCTGTGGAACAATGTGATTAGTAGAAATGGTTCTTTCGGGATTATTTGCCATGTATATGAAAATGTGACAGCTGAATCTTGTGTGTGTGTGTGTATTAGCACGTAACCAGTGTAAAAGCACTGAAGCAACTGAAGCATCTGCATGAAGAAATTCTAAAATAAATGTACATTACTTTTGCTGGCAAAGCACCCAGTTATGTTGATCTTAATTTCGAGGTGTTTTAACTCACATCTTCTGGTTGCCTCTTCTTAACAACAAAAAAGGATTAATTTTGTTCCTTTTCCTGGTAAGTGCTTTTGGGTTTTGCTGTTTGCATAGCTTCCATCTCGCCTCTCATCTCTGGAAAATCAGAGCCTGAATGCGTGTCCCTCACTTAGCAGGACTGTGTAAGTTTGTGGTGTTGGAGCTATTTCAGTTCCTTCTAGGAATGGCAAAGCATGGCTGTGACTGAACTGTGTGAAGGATGCCCGTAACAATTCAGTGCAATTGAAGAGTGGGCATCTTCAAAACTTCATGGTAAACCTTCTGTGTGAGCCCAATCCCTTTCTGATAAGGAATATCTTGTGCTTATTTCTGCTAGAGTAGGGGAGGAAGGTAGGAAAACAGCATGTGGCAACACCAGTCAGAATAAGATGATGAATAACGCTGATAGAGCAATGCCTTTTGCATCTGCTGGAGCGTGCCAGAGCTGAAGGTGTCCCTTAAACCTCCAACCAAGAAGTACATGGAGGGTCTTGGCTCTTTTGCACGTGTAGGAGAGTAAGACCACCCTGGTGCCTGTGAGAGAGAAAACACTTTGGTAATCTGTTTGTGTTAGTTTAATGATAGCAATGTTACAGCCTGTTGTGATCATCTCACCCTAAAAAAGCAGTCTCCTCTAACAAAACTCTTGGTGTTTGCGCAGGGAGAGAAGTGATGCCTGAAGATGTCCATCCACCCTGTGCGCTCCAGGTTCCCATGTGATTAACAAGATCAGTGGCTTGAGTCACCTTAGTGTCAGCAAATTTGACATAACTATGAAAGAGGCAGAATAACTGACTAGTACTATGGTGGTACCAAATTTGCCCCATGGAAAATGTCTTCCAGGAGATTGAATTCTGTTGTATTTGATTGCACAGGCTTCTTACCACACTGCTTCCATGATGTGGGTGCTGAGGGCATGAGGTCTTCAATTAAGTTCATGAAATAATCTTCCATGTTTTCCAGTCGCTTCTACATGTTCCATCAACTACACTTGCACAGATGATAAATGGCACATAACCTGTTGCTTTGGCTTGTAGAACAAAAGAACCCCACTAGCTGACAAAAACTGCATGGAGTAGCACTCCAATTCATAGATGGAGACAGTCAGTGATTAATAGAAGATTAGTCATAGATTAGTCATACATTTTTTCCTTGCATAAATCATGTCTAATTTCACTTAAAATCTGGTAAGTTAGCGATTTGAAAGCTTTTATTTAAGCCTTCTGCAGTGTGTTCTTGCTACTGATCTTACAAGTATTTAATTAAATGTTCTGACTGGTGTTACCCTTCTCTGAGGAGATTATTTATAATATTTAATTATGTTTCCAGAAGGTGTTTGTTTGTTGTGGCAATTGGCTATGTTGTCTGTATCCTCCAGTGCTCCTATGTTGACTCAGTAACATTTGTGCTTGTGTATCATTCTTATACACAATTTTCTGGTAGAAAATGTTATGAGATACCAGTGGCTTGGGTCACTGGAGTTAATGATGTGGTTAGTGTTGCACTGGTCCCTTGAGCTTTCATTTTGGGTTTCTGTGTGTGCCAGACCCCCAGTTTTGGATCAGAATTTGGTTCTTAAGCTTGAGGCTGGCACTGCAGGATGGACAAGTACTGTTTTGGATTTCAGCTGTGGATGCAGTAGTGTCCAAAACCAGATTGGTTTGCTGATGTGGGTGCTGTGTGGGTTGTTTTGTCTGTGTCAGAAGGTGTGTGGCCTTCTAGAAACCAGAAAGGTTTCTAGGGCTGGAGCACCTGTGTTTTACCTGTTTGCCCAAGTGCTGCCGGCCTGTCCCCTCATAAATAAGAGGTGGGTTACATGGCCGATAGCAGCTGAAAAATATGTCTGGGGACGGGTGATTAAGATGTGAGAGAGACTGTGTGGTGGTGGGTGATGCTTGGTGTGGGTAGGTGATGTATACAAACACGAGGAAATCATTCAAGCTGTAACCCTGATTACTTCCATTCAGGTTCAAACCAGCCTTTGCCCAAAGGCCTCTAACAAAATTGCACTGCTAGCATACCAAAGTAAAAGACATGCATCAATGACTTTTTCCATGACTTTTTCCATGGAAAACCATTAGCTCCCCACTCATTCAAACCATTGGGTGTTTCTGCTTTGCTTCTTGGCTTTAAATCCTCTCCCCACGTTTCTAGGGCAAGATAACCTGACATGATCAGCCTCCATTGGTGACTTCCTTGGAAATACACGTTATTAAATTTTCCTTCATTGCTTTTTGAGTCAAGTTTTATCTAGTAGCAATTGATCATTCTTTAAAGAGAAAAGAATGTAAAAAGGAAAACCATCTATTAACACAGACTAAAGGCAGAGTACACAGGCATCAAATACACTTCTCGATGTAGGCTTTAAATATATATATATATATTAAAAGATAATGGTTTGTGCTGCCCAGCATAAACTAGGTCTGTTACATATACATCTGGGGGAAGTGGAATACCGGGATTGCAGAGCCGCCTGTGCCTGCCTCCACAAGAAGGAGCTGTGTCTGTGGGAGCCTCTGCGTACGCTTACATGGAGCCACGGCTTGGCCCAACTCCTGCAAGTGCGGCTGGGCTTTCAGGAAGAGGCGTCCTGACTGTGGTCGAAGGGTGACTGGAAGAAGCTGAGTGCTTGCTCGTGTTTTGTTGGCCCAAGTAGCGTGTGTGGCAGACAGGGGGTAGGCAGAGGAGGCTTCTTGGCAGAGGAGGTTCCTTGCCACCTCTTCTCCTTGGCAGCCAAGCTGTGGAAACAGGGTGCCTGTCAGAAGTGGTCCTAACTTGAGAAAGCAGAGGCTTTTGCGACCCTGCTCTGAAGGGATGAGAGGGCAGGATGTGCATAGAGCTGCTGACTGCTGTGGAAGTGCCGCCTGTTGTCAGATGTTTCCTGGAGAGGCAACCATGCCTGCTTCAAGCTGTCAGTGTTACAGACAGCATCCGATTCCATCACAGGGCAGAGCAGTTTGTTTGAACCACCACCATGGATTTCAAGAAACACTCACTCCCTGCCTGGGAAACTGTTGGCACTTCCTTTTGTGCTGTCCACTGCAGTAGGCCGAGCTTTGCTGCCTGGCTGATATGGTCCTCAGCAGCGACAGCTCTTCCACCTAGATCCCTCCTTCCCATGTGATTTCTTGGGGCTGAAAATCCCGGGTCCATTGCCCGGATGACTTGCCCACCAGTCTGACCATGTCCTCCAAATGTAAATGGTCCAATTACAAAACCTGGTAATTGAGCAGGGCTGGCCTTCATGTCCGAGTTGGGCGTGTGTGTGTGTGCAGGAAGCTTGTGCGTGGCTTGTGGGGTGCCTTGAGGTTTTGGGGGGTGGTGGGAGACACATAAACACAAGCTGCCCTGAGGCCTGTTGCCTGTGGGATGTATCGCCCCATTTTCTTTTAAAAATGCAGGAAGAATGTCGTAGTAGCTTTTTAATTGAAGCACAAACA
Source organism: Porphyrio hochstetteri (assembly GCA_020800305.1). Lineage (NCBI taxonomy): Eukaryota > Metazoa > Chordata > Aves > Gruiformes > Rallidae > Porphyrio > Porphyrio hochstetteri. Next base: position 76,664,612 of record CM036905.1, on the reverse strand, counting down.
CGCAGACATGAAGCAAGTGTGTGGGAAGGAGGAATAATTTGAACTGGGCTGTGACTGCTTGGGTCCCGTGTTACGGAGTCATTTTTTCAGCTTCTAGTAGAGATTAAGGGCACTTTCAGATCTTGTAACTCAAAGCCCTTCTTTTCCTGATCAGAAATGATTAGGCAAAGCAGATCTTTATTTTTATCTAGTAAAGAGCAGACATAAACCAGATCATTTGCTTGCAGTATTCGTGCATTCTTCCAAAGATGTTCCTGAAACAAAGCTTCCAGGAGGCACAAAGCAAAGAAACAGTGCTGCAGCTTTCATAAGTCATGCCCATAAATGCAGTGCAACATGTGACTTTTTCAGGTCTTTAGGCATAGGGTTGTGTCCTGTTTAAATTCATACAGGGGGTAATTGTGTGCAGTAGTGCAACTTGAAAAAGAGATGGTGGCTATTGTATAAAACCTTCGACTGGCAATGTAAAATGTTATTGCCTAGCATGCAAGACTCTAGGATTAGGATTTGTGTTCTCTTCCAGACATTTTAGGTTTGAAATGACAAAAAATTTCAGTGTGCACTTCTCATTTCTTTTGTCTTTGCCTTAGAAAGGTTCTTCTAGGGCATCTATGTTCTGTGAAGTTCTCTGTTTGAAATCAGAAACCTAATTAATTTTTATCTCATCTGCTTTGCCTAGTCCTGTGCATCTTAAATATTCATTCCTAAAAGCCAGCTCTTGGTTATGAGTGTGGTTTTCTAGGAGGCTGATTTTTTGATTCTGAAGTTGAACTTAGGTTGAACTTGGTGGACACCTTAGTTCCTGGTGTTGAAGCTGGAGAACTCCTGTGCCCGAGATGCCTGGATGCTTGTGTGCCCTCTGATCAGGGCTTCATGCTACATTTATCACGTGTGATGCAAGAGCAGCTATTCCCTCTGATGCCATTCCTGGATAATTGACCCTTCCAGCTAAACCAGAAAAACTCCACCCTGTCCCAGAAGTCCAGAAAGTCCAAGTTTTCACCCACTGTCCCGAAGCTCCAGACTTCCCGTGGGGCTGCCAGCTTTCTTGGCATCCTAATACAGGTCACAGGGTAAAAAGCCCTTTGGATCTCTTGTGTCCTGTGCCCTGTTCAGCCAGGAGAAATACTGGGGTGAATGTCACAGCCAGCTAGATAGGAATTACTTTTGAAAGCAGTGGGAGAGAGCTTTTCTTGTCTGTAGGACTAGAGAGAGTCTGGGATTCCTGGGCAAGTTCATTAGTAAAACTTGCATTGAACTTGGGGAGGGAAGGAAGGAAGGAAGCAGGGGGACAGGAAATGGTGGGCCACTTCCCTCGCAGCCTTTGTCCTTGTGGTGACAGTTCACAAGGTAAAGTCTAAGGCAGTTGGCTGTTGATAGATGCACCCAAGTGTTCCCAGTGAGCAGCCGTACAGCCTGCGTGAGGTGTGGGCTGCGGTGGCGTAACTCTGACTCCGCTGAGAAGGAAATGACTAAACTTTCTGTCAAACCACAGTAACAAAGAACATCTTTGATTTACCAACACAGTCATGGTAGAGAGGTTTGGGGATAGCTGTGGTGCTGCCACACCCCATGCTGGGGAGAGCAAATGGGACAGAGATGGGCATTCACGGGAAGCGTGACTCCTATCTTTAAAGACGGTGTCGATGGAGGGAGACAGACCTGGCAGGACCAGGAAGGAGCTTCATTCTGAAAAGCTGCTGGAACTTTCCTGCATGGGAAATGCTTTCTGCAGTGGGGAAGGCGATGAGGAAATTGTGGCAGGACCATTGACTGCCTCTGAAATGGGTGTCAGGAGGGGCAGACCAGCTGCAACAAACAGCAGTGTCAAAACCCCACAGCTGCTAGGCTCCGTACTTCCTTCCCCTCTGCCTGACTGCTGCCTGTGGGTCCTGGCAGCCCCGGCAGTGGGAATCCCGAAGATCCTGTCAATTTGTGACCCTCGCCTGGCTCAGCTGGAGTCAAAGATTTGTAATGAAGGGGAGAAGCTCTGTCTAATTATAGGTTTTCCATTTCAGCCCTTGCTATTACTTTTGGCAGACTTAAAATAACACTGTTAAGTAACTTTTTTCCCCTAGTTTTGTAGCTTCATACGTGACGTGCTGCAGTACCCTTTATAGAAACCTCAAATATTATTTTTTTCCCCGCCTTCCATGTTTTGTCTCTTTTTCCATCTGACAGATGTTTTTTTTTCCTGTGTTGCACAGCGCTCAGTACATGCAGCCCCAGTCCGGTGATGGAGTCTGCTTGCACAGACTCATATGTCCCAGGCATTTTGTGTTCTGTGTAATTTTTTTTTTCCTGGGTGTTTTTATTCAGTGTAGTTTAAAAAAACTGCTCTGAGAAGTAATGAGCACCCAATCCGTTGTGTGCCCTGAGACCATCCATCACAGCTTTTTAGTATCTAGGCCTGAAAATGTTTCTCTTTTTTTTTTTTTTCTCTTTTATTTTTCTTTTTTCTCATCTTCTTTTTCCTTTCTTCCTTCCTTTCTTCCTTCCTTCCGGGGGTGTGTGTATGTGTGTGTGCATGCATGCTCATCTCCCAGCCATGCAGAGTCTGACTTCCCTCTGTTCTAGTTTACTCCTTGTGTTGATCTTTGTTGCCCCAAGTCAAAGACTAGTCAGTCAGTGTCTCTTTAGCCCTACCTTTTAATTTTTTTTTTTATTTTTAGCTGATTCTTTGCGTTCTGGTCATGTTGCTTACTTGTCTTAAGCTTCTCTCAGTTTGTCAAGATCTGTTATGATCTTTGTGGAGAGAGCAAAATCATGGTGTGCTGGTACAGTGTCCCAGGTGGGGGTACATCGGAGTGACCCTGATTGTTTATATCTTTCTGCCAGCTGTATTTCACTGAGCATTCAACTATGAGTTACTGGTTCCTGCAGCTCTTCTAATGGGAGTTTATCTAATTTCCCAAATTTGGATTTTTTTTGTTACTGGTCTCAAGTTTTATTCCCTAAACTTTCCTTTTGCATTTCAGAATCAAAATTTACCCAGAACCTTCTCCTGGTGCAGTTCTGTCAAGCTTCCCACACCAAAGAGTTCTTATTTTGACCACAATCTGTAGATGGGAGTATCTGTGACTAAAACTTTCTGTCAAACCACAGTAACAGAGAAGATCTTTGATTTCCCTAAATAGTCATTGTAGAGAGACTCAGGAATAGCAGTTGGGTGGGTTCAGTGCTTTGGGCTGCTCTGACTTCCACTGGCTTCACTTCTTGCACTGATCTCTTGTCGTTCAATGCCATGAGATGCTTGGTTGGGATTTTTTGGAGGTTGCGGTAGTGAGATGGAAGCCTTGCAAGGCATTATTCACTACCTTTTGTTTTTATTATATGAGGTGGAGGGCAGGCATAGGCCAACCATGTTATGTAGAAATGCTGAGAAATAAGGTTGCTTGGAATTATTTGGAATAAACAAGCTCATTTTCCCTCTTTACATCAGTTGTCATCCTTTAATCTCCTGGTAATGGCTTTATTTAATGCTATTATGTATGTCATCCACTGTGCTTCCTGTATCCTGTGTCACTTGACGATAAACTTTTCTAAGATGGCACTGTTAAGTCGCCTCAGACTTCATAGTGATTAATTAAGTTCTTCATTTCTCTCTTTTCAGTGTCAGTAGTTTATATGGATCAGTGGTACTTGCTCATGAGTGACAGTGGAGATCAGCATTAAGTCTGCTCCTCTGGGTGAGTAATCTAACCTACCATGTCGCTGGTGTCTAATATCTGCAGGTCTGTGGGTTTCTTCTTGATACCTTACACAACAGCTCCTTTAGCTTTTATTTCAAATGTCATTAAAATTATACTGCATATAACTTCCAGCAGGATTTGTAGAAGGATGTTACGCTGCTTTTGCTTTATAGACATATATTTATTCAGTGTTTTAAAGGAAACCTGTCACTTAACACAATCTGAACCACTGTGTAGATTCAGGGAGGCTTTCCACATTTTAGACAGTGGCTTTAGAGTTAACATATGGACTGCAGCAGAGTAATGGAGAATATTTTGATTATCCAAGAAATAAAACTGAAATGACCACTGGAATTGTTTCGTGCATACGATGGGCTCGAGCAGTGCCAGCGCTCTGATACGAGGCCTGCTTGCTGTGCCTGCGTGATGCAGCTGCGATCTGTGTGTGCAGTTAATCTGACTTGGCAGGTCTATGGCAGTGTGCAGGGAAACTGCCAAGAGCTTTCAGATTACTGGGGCAAGTTTATGTGAAAACACATTCGGCAAAATAACCTATCTGTTCCATTACCCCTTGGAAATGGCTCAGTTTAGTTGACTTCAAGGAGCGGCATTTTGCATTCAGTCTAGACTGATTTGATCTAAGTAGCCTAGTGCATGTCAGAGCTGGCAGTCTCGGGAACGTTTATGCCTCACCTACTTTGTTTTGGATATTGTGGTATGATCTAGCATGATTTAGCGTCTTAAATTCCAGCGGGAGAGCTGGGTCGAATTTCTGTGTCTGCACTTGAGCCACGCACCCTGTGGCTGGGATGTGCTCACCCCGTAGCACCGTGGCTGAGGTCCCAGCTGCTTGCTGGGTCTCTCCTCCTGACTCACGTTGCTGCACACACTCTTGTACTCATACAAACATTGGCATCTACTAGTGATCTCCATCCTCTGTCTCTGTCCTGGCTTGCTGCCCTTCAGCTGCTCTTGGCTCTGAACCGCTCATCCTTACCTTTTTGCTGGATGAGGAGTGCAGTATTTGTACTGTCCTCTCTGAGGTGTTGTGTGTGAGCCCACCAGTGAAGCAAGCATAAGACCTCCTTTCCTGTGGTGTATCCATAAGGCACATCTGGTCACATGTTCACCTGTCCAGGACCCCTGAAGGTCTACCTGTGTCACAGCTGTCTTTTACTGTTCCACACCTGAACTAGGCGTCTTCTCAACTGCTCCATCTGGGACTTGCTGACTTTTTGTCCATGCTTTCCTTGGCAGATGGGCCGGATCTCCCTCCTGTTGTCCTGCAGGCCCTGAAATTCCTTGCACTGTTCCAGGGCCAGCTGATAGGGCACAAAGTGGCTGCTGTTCCTCACAATGTTTAAGAGCCCTCTGACCCAAGGGGTTGCTTGCCTTGCACCCACAGGTTTTGTAACAGTCATTAGACTTTGGAAAGGGCAGCAATCACCTCCTGCATACCAGGCCTTGCTGCAGGCCCACAGTATCCAAGGACTGGTGTCTCATTTGAAATGTTATTTGCTTTCTTTTACTCCCTTTCCCTCTCCATAGCCTTTGGAGCACCTCTTCTTGGATCTCCGACCCTTCCCTCACTAAATCACTGCTTGGGAGCTCTCTCTGGGATTCACAGGCTGCCCGAGGTTTTGCACTGGGCCTGGAAAGAAGTGGATGTTGCTCCTTCTTTTTCAGGAACCCTGACACTCCAGTGACAAATGCTTCTATTTCCTGGTTTCTTTTAATCAGAGGTCTGCTGGTTCCAGGAGCAGTTATCACCTATTGTCTCCCATTCTGGTCACATTTTTTGATTATTATTGCTGCTTATCAGAGTTGCTGGGATTACACTCCAACTGCCCCTGCGCTTTAGCTGGATCTGAGTCAGTTGTGGCTGTAAAAACATTGTTAAAAGTCCAGTGTTGGCTGGCAGCCATGTTCTGCTGGATGTGTGTTTGGAGACTCTCAATATGCTGGCATCATTGTGCAAAAAAAATGTCTTGACTTCACTGGAAGTCTCTACCTCTTTGCTTTCCAGATGCTGCACTGGTTTTCTCTCCCAAGGCACACCAGAAGTTTTGTGACCTATATCTGCTTTTTCTCTGCCACCTGTCCTCAGAAGGGGTGTGTGGCCATGCCCATCTTAGGCTGTTAGTCGCAGGTGTGCAGTCCTCCTTTCTCCATTCCTGTAGCTCCAGTACTGGTGTATTTCTGCTGCATTTCAGACCTGTTGCCCTCAACAATTAGTCCATAGGTCTGGAGCAGGTTTCCCTGGCTGCTGCTTGCTTTCACCATTACACAGATAAATAAGAGCCTCTCCTAACAAGGTGGCAAGAAATTCCCATGCCTGACTCAGTGGTGACAGGAGCAGCGGGCCCTGTTTCAGGCTGCTGTCTGCTTCTCCCAGCCAGGGAGAGGAACGTGGGCTTTCTTGTCGTGTTGCCCCAAATTCAGCGTGGATGTCGGAGCTCTGATCTCACCACACAGAGTATGCTGGTATGTTTTGGGTGGAGTTTCAGTGCCCCTGTGTGCTGCCTCTGTTTAGCCATGGCAGAGGCACGGATTCCTATCCCACTGTTCCCTCCCTAGCAATCACTCTGTTAAACGTGGTGCTGACAGTCCAGCTGTGGCCCATGGTAAGGCAGTGTGCATAAATCATCCAGAAAAGCTAAATAAGGCTTTTAAAATGAGCCTTAGCAGAGAGAAGCTTTAGTGGAGTGCCACAAAGACACAGAAACCTGGCTATGTCCACACAGTCAGATTCAGTTGTACTTCTGTGACTCCTGATCTTTTATAGCAAAATCCATGCAGGTTTGCAGGTATGTCTTCACCATGCTCCCCTAGCTTTTGGGGACTGCTTTGAGTTAAAGTGTGTGTTCAGTGGTGGCAGATTGTCTGCTGTCCAAAACTGAGACAAAGCATGCACACAAGACACTGAAATAACACATGCCCAGTCCGCCCCGTTACAGTGCCTCTGTGCAAAAGGCAAAAATTAATGTTTGCTGGTTTGGTTGGTTGGGTTTGTGGCTTTTTTTTCCCCTCCATTTAATATGGGAGGGAAAGAAGTACAAGGGTACTTCTGTACATGTCTCCTTATTGTGTTTATTAGCCCCTGCTGCCTTGTCCTGCAGGGTCCAGCCCACACGCAGCTTTTCTTGGGCTTTTAATAGTTGTGCTGAACTGAAATGTGCTTGAAATAGTAGTAATTTCAGACATTTCCCCAGAGCCTGTGGCTGCTCTGCATGTTTATGGGAGGTGTAACACTGCCTGTGGTTGGGGAATCGGGGGGTCCCCGGGCCACCCCCAGTCCCGTTCCTGCCTGGCTGCTGGAGCTGTGGGGCTGTGGTGGGCGTGCTGGGGCAGGTGTGGGGCAGGTGTAGGGCACAGCACAGCTCAGGCTGCCGCAGCTTCAGCATGTGTAGGTATTGCCTCCTCTTGACTTGTTGCCCCAGACTGCTGCACAGCAAAGGGTAAAATTCCTCATTTGTAGGAAATGCAGTGCCTCCCCCTTATCCAGGCGTCCCCCTGCCGTTACCCAGTGCCTTGTCAGAGCCATATGAGGTCACTAAATGACACAGGGATGCTGATGAAATGCCAGTTTTGACCCGACTCGCTGCTGGGTTTGGTAAGAGTTAAAACCACAGATTTTTAAATTTTACTAACATTTCTCTTGTGTGAATGACATCTCCTGTCCCACATAAGCCTGCCAGCTGGGCAATGATCCTTGGACTGGAGAGGATAGGGAAAGAGAGTGCCACCCTGGCAGGCAGTGGTGGGGATGGAAGGAGAGGAGTTTTGCTGGTTGGTTGTGCCTTCCTTTCTTCTCAGAGGCAATACTGCTGCCTGCACAGAGCAGTGTGTTATTACGCTTCTGCTCTTCACTTTTTATGTGATGTGGTTTAGAGAACGTTAATGTAACTTAACATTATGGTCACACACAGTACTGGCTCTCTAACATACATAAATCTCTGCAGTGAGAGAGGGAGTTGTATTTATCTGTAAATAGTTAGCATACTGCCCTGTTTATCTGGCATGTGACCCCTCTGTTGCTGCATTTCTCTGCCTCCCTCCTATCCGGTTCTTTTTATTTAATTGACTTTCCCAGGCCTGACAGTCACTTTATGTTCAGAAAACATAAATTCCACACACCCTCCCCCTGCCCCCCAAAGCTTTTGAATCTAATTAATTTAATTTCTTCCCTTACTACTTTGATACATTGTTTTTGTTCTCTTCAAGATTGAGTGTCGATTTTCTCTGCCTATTTAGGCAAGCTTATTTTTGTCTGCAGAAACCTGGACAAATGATATGGTTCTTTTCTTGCATTTATAACCCTGTGAGGTTTATGTATTGGGAGCTGGAAAAAGATTGTCCAGTCTGTTTTAAGATGTCCCACTTTCTGAGTATTACATCTCATTAGGAATGCAGTTGGCTGTTTGCATGGCTTTTTTCCTCCCCGATATAGCTTGGGGGAGAAAATATATCATTTCATCATTTAGTAATAACGCTTGGCACTTGGTTTGCATCTTCAAAGAGCTGCATGGCTCTGAATGGAATAATTCCTATAACATTGTGTAGTAGTTTCAAATTATTATTCACCCCATTTTACAGATGGGGGAGATGAATAAGAATTCAAGTGACCTTAGGCCACTAGAGGATAAATAAAATCAACTTGAGGTCCTGTCTCCCTGACTTGTACTAGAACATCACCACACCTCTGTCTTCTTTAAACTATAGGGGAGGGGGGAAGTTTGATTCCCATCAACAACAAAAAGATTTAAGGGAGAACTGTTTATCTTTAATGAACTTGACTAACCTTGTTAACTGTTTCATTAAGTGCATTTGGTGGTGATGGTTTTAAGTGCTTGTTTTTAAATAACATTGCCAAAACTTCTGATGTGGTTGTCACTTCTCAGTGTGTGGTTGGAGGTATGCAAGGAATTGTCTGGAGTTCATAAAGCCAAAGCAGCATGGGAATTGGGTTAAGGTTGTTAGGGAGAAGAGGGTGTCACTCAGCCCCCACTGGCTGGGGGTGCTTTCTGCTCCTTCCCTCCCATTCCCCCTTAAACCAGAAGCAGTGGAAACCTCTTCTGTAGTGTTTGGAAGGGGTGTCCCTTGGCTCTTGTTTTCAGCCAAGACTCAGATGGGAAGAGCGAGCCATCCTAAATGGGGACTGTTTTAGAATGCAAAGTGTATAGAAACTAATCCTCCTTGTCTCACCCATCACCATGCTATGATTTTTGTCCCCTGAGTAGGCTCTAGTGGAAGTTCTTGGCTTAGAGTGGTGTTGGGATTACTTCATTTGCAGAAAGAAGATGTACACAGTTGCACTAGGCTCTGGGACTTGGTGTCCTTCTTGGTGAATTTACTGTTGTTTAATTCAACTGTCGAGACCCCCAGATGTGTTGCATGTCATACAGAAAAGGTGAGTGCTGTAAGTAATCAGATGTGGAACGGCAAACTCCGTTACAGGGGAGGTCATGGTAACAACATGGTTGACCACTTGTTCAAAGTTAGTCAACTGTGGCTTTTTTGGAGCACAGGGGGAAGCGTTCCAACAGTTTAGTCCTCTTGGGGAGGAAAGATAATCTGCGTGGTTAACAGTGGTTTGGTGCAGGGGAGAACGGAAATCACATGAAGAATTTCTTCCATCTTGCTTTGGAAAATCCTGTGGCTCCTTCTCTGCAGCTTCTCAGGTTCCTTGGCCACCTTCTGTCTGGCTTCAGACGCCTTGTTTGATAAATTTTCTGGCAGAAGCCTTGCATGACTAAATGCAGCTTTACACTGGGCATGGCCTGCTTGTGAAGGCGGTGGAGAAGGCAGCTGTGCTCAGCCATGCACTCTGTCTGGGGATACCAAACTTTGCTGGGACTTACTAGGGGCTTGACACTTCAACCTGGGAATATATTTAGTTCCTGTTTCTGATGAGTGGGACAGCTATCCTGATGCCTTAGATGAGACCTTCAACAATGGACAGCAGCAGCAGGGTATCATAGGAAATTTTGGTTCTTTTCTTTTGAATGAATCTCTCATGTAGCCAGTACCTGATTGGTACATGCTCCCTCCCAGTGTTGAGCAGAGCTGTTCAGGGCCTTGGCATGCTCACAGGGCTCCGTTCTCATCCAGTGTTTCTGGTGGTACCCAAATTGCTGATGGCTTGTCAGCTGACATTTTGAGGAGCTGAATGTGGGTCTTCATGAATCTGGATGTTTTTCCTGCCCTGGGCTTGGGGAGCCCTCAGGGCTGGGTTGGGACCTGGGTTTTGCAGCAGTAAGAGCAGAGCAGCTAGTATGCAGGCTTTCATGCTTTACTTGCAGGGTGTGAGCATTTGTGGTGGTGTCTTTGTGTCTCTCCTGTGTCATCTGACAGCTTCTCTCGCTAGACTTTGATTTTGGCTGCTCAGAAGAAATGTCAGCAGCTCAGCATGTGGGGAGCTGCACATTTGCCTTGGGCTGTTTTGCTGTGATTTTTTTAAAATTTGTTTTGTGCTCTGTAATTATTTTGAGGTATTGCATTCAGAAATGATGAGTGCTTCCAAGAATGTGTTCGGGGCAAGTTGCTTAGATGGTGCTGATGCTCTTACCAAGGAATTTGTTTGAGATACTTTAGTATTTCTCTGTGTTACATAGGTATTTGAAGTTAAGAGAGGGAGGGAGCTACCTGATTATCTTCCTTCTCTTTTTTTCCCCTCAATGCAAATCCCCCAAAACTTGGGTAACTGCCCAGCTGTGGGAAGAACTGCATGTCCTTCTGCTTGATGGAGCCTTGGGAGTTGGATGCTGCAACTGCCACCATGCAGTAGCTGCTTCTTGGAGCACCAGCCCCCCAGGACCCAGCACAGTAGTCGTGGGGCTGAAGAAGACTTCTCCTGCCATCGCCTGTTTGTGGCTGTGGTTGTGCCAAGCATGAGAGCTGAGGACAGGGCTGTTTGGGATTAATTTTTTTCTCTTCATGCTTCCTCCTAAGTGTTTGCAAGCAGCAAAGAGAAGGGTGAAGCTGTCATGTATTACAGGTTGATTGCAAATCAAAAACATCGTTGGCACTCAAGGGAATAGGAA